>CM045997.1:40841630-42091630 GCA_025175895.1 Wurfbainia villosa
AACTCTTTGATGTAGCTGGATACCTGATAGCAACATTTTAGTATATTATTTTTATCCTTAATTTTGATGTTTTTAATCCTCTCGTATGATTATATATTGATTATTATCATGTATTACGAGTTGGGATCTATTTTATACTTTATTGTAAATTCTTCTAAATTTTGGATTTATATATAAATTTTACATCTTAATTGTAGGATATCAAGATGAGCCAATGGACTAGACTCAAGTTAGATCAAATGTGGCTTCATCTAGGATCATAAAGGGAATTTCAAGATGGATTAATTTGAGCCCTTCATCAAGATCAGAAGCAGTTTAATCAAAGGGTTCAGACCTATTTAATCCTGACCGTCCGATGAGATATGATTGATTCTGAGTCGTCCATCTAAATCTGGAGAGATCCGTCCATACACTCAGATCTATACATCTCAATTTTCCATCCAGATCAAGTTGATCGTGATCGTCCATTCATATTGATCAGATTCGTCCATTCTAAATCGGAGCAATTTCAGTCGTCGGATCAGATCTAAGATTTGGGTTAGTTAATCTTGAGCATATTTTTTCCAACAGCCGACTTTTCTTTCTCACGCAATTTCCTCCTCCGCCTTCTTCATCGCCGAGCTCCACACCTTCCCCGTCGGACGCCGGAGAGGAAAGGGGATTCCCTCCTTCTCCGATAAACGGTGCCACTCCATCTCCTCTACGACTAGCAGCATCATCTTCTCCCTTACCGAGCTCCGTCGTCGCCTTCTTCCTCCGCACTGAGTCCGCTGCTTCTTCCATCGAAGCTCCACCGTCGAAGAAGGGGGTTCCTCTCCGATCGGTGGTGGTCTTCTTGGTCTTCCACTTCATCTTCTTCCACTTCCACAACTCTAGTGGTTTTGTTCTTCATCGCAGCTCCATCAACACCGCTGGTAGCACTCCTTCTCCATTTCTTCTGGCCAGCACCTTCACGACAGCATCTATTCCAACTCTGGCCAGGTTCAATTTCAGATTCCAGACAGCCATATGCAAGCTCTTCCAATGTTTCATTGATGTGTTGATTGCTTTTCATGTTTACTTATTGTTTGTAATCAAAGTTACTTCCATGTTTTGAATTGCACGCATTTGGTTTAGGTTGTTTTATGCTCATGTAGTGTTTGATGAAATGCTTGAATGAGTTAGATTAATGTCTTGTGAATCTTAATTGGGTTGAATGTTGAGTTTATTTTCTTTAATTGGATTCAAGTAGATTAGGATGATTCTTTTATGTTTTGTTTAATTCTCCATAGTTGTAATGGGTTAGATTAGGTTTAATTTCTGCATTTGAATTGTTGTCTTAGTTCCTGTACTTCTTTTATGCTTTTGAATACTTACTTTATGTTTTGTTTAATTTCTTCGCAATCATAGTTTAATTAGTTTAGAATTTGATTATGTGCATTATCTTTCGTTTATTAGGATTAGCCTTTTAAATTTCAATCCCTCATTTAAAATAGAAAATCCAAAGTAATAATTAGCGATCCTAAGACTACTGTTCTATCAAATACACTCGTTGGGAAACAATCCGGGTCGTTCCCAACGAGTGTAATTGATAGAACACTCATTGGAATAGATGATCGAGTCTATAAATTCTTCTAAATTTTTTATTTATATGCAAATTTTACATCTTAATTGTAGGAGATCGAGATGAGTCAATGGACTAGACTCGAGTTGGATCAAATATGGCTTCATCTAGGGTCATAATGGACATTTTAAGCTAGAAGAATCTAAGCCTTTCATTAAGATCAGAAGCAGTTTAATCAAGGGTTCAAATCTGAGCAATCTTGACCATCTAATGAGATCTAATTAATTTTGAGCAATCCATCCAGATCTAGAGAGATCAGGTCTATACATTCAGATCTAGACATCCTAGCCTTTCATCTGGATCAGTTTGATCGTGATCATCCATTTAGATTGATCAGATCCGTCCATTCTAGATCAGAGCATTTTGGGGCGTTGGATGAGATCTAGGTTTGGGTTTTAATTAAGATGAGATTGTTGGTGCAATCGGCCCGGGTTGACTGGAGTTTGACTCGAGCAGTATTTTGATGATAGACAAAACTTATGACATGGGATTGTCATAGGAAAGTCCAACATGGAGTTGGCATGGAAAATCCAAGCTTGGGGCTTGGTGTGGGAAAGTCCAAAGCATTGCGAAGCCGTGCGCTTGGTGCTTGGTGAGAAATGCATTGTGAAGCCATGCGCTTGGTGCATTTAGGAAGTCTTGAGGACTTGGCATTTTCACTAGGCTCGGGGTCCTTGAGTCAGTGAAGGATGGCATTGCGAAGCCGTGCGCTTGGTGCATCCGAGGGACCGCCGGACGGGGAGCGAATGGAGTGAGGCCCAAGGGAAGCATACTTCGAGGGCAAGAGACGCGAAGGATAGCGTTGCGAAGTCGTACGCTTGGCGCATCCGAGGGACATAGGCCGAGGGAAGAGAGCTTCGGTGGGGAACTCCATGAGGGATGAGGTGGACTTGGCCAAGTGGCTAAGACTGAGTGTCGGATGCTCAAACAACTTGGTGTTTGAGGTTTTACCCGAGATTAGTAGGCTGGCATAGGTTCCAGTCGACTGCTCCAAGTCGACTAGGGTTCGACTGGTGTTCGACTGAATAGGGTCTGACTGATCAGTCGACAGTCGAGGGATGACAGTCGACTGATAACACCATCAGTCGACTGATCGGGGTGTTTTCAGCCACATAATGGTTTCCAGTCGAGTGCTCGCGCTAGCACTCGACTGATGGGATCATCAATCGACTGATGGGATCATCAGTCGACTGATGGGCATGATCAGTCGACTGATGTTGGATCCATTGGAGTTTTGCCAACGTGGATCAAGTCACTATTAGACAATGGCTATAGGACCAGTCGACTGATGGGCAAGAAATCAGCTTGATGCAGGTTATAAATGGAGCTCAAGATGGAGGATTTCTCCAAGACTTTTGTGAACCTTTTGGAGGGGAATTGCTGCTGCATTCCAGACCTTCAAGAGTCATCTAAAGCAAGCAACACGCAAAGGGTTCAAAGCAAGTATTGTAAAGTGTTCTTTACGTGTATTTCGTATTTGTCTTTGTATTGCTTGTATTTCATATTACTTAGTGTAATTGCTTGTGAGAGGTTTCTCCACCTCCGACGTGTTGTCGAGAAGGAGTGTTGTTAGTGTCGTGCGCATAACACGAGCTCGTTGAGCTCACCCCGTGGAGTAGGAACCATTCGGTTCCGAACCACGTATATCTTGTGTATTGTGTGTGATTGTATTGTTGTTATTATTATTTCTGTTGCGTATATTAACGACAATTGTAGACAAGCATGCAAGAATGATCGTATTCCACCGTATGACGATTGAGGGTTATTCACCCCCCTCTAGCCGGCCACCAACGCTTCAACAAGTGGTATCAAAACTAGGAGCTTGTCGAGGACTAACCGCCGACACACGTACTACAAGATGGTCGGATACAACCTCCAACCACCAAAATTTGAAGGAGATTTTCAATGGTGGAGAAGAAAAATGGAGGTATATATAGAAACCGATTTTGATATTATGTTAATTCTATAAAAAGGTTTCAAAATGCCTAGGGATGAAGAAAATAGGCAAATTGAGAAGTCAAGGTGGACCCAAGACCAAATGAAGGATTTCAAGACAAATCTCAAGGTAATCACATTACTTAGTAATTTGATTCCTAACAACATTTGGTCTAGGCTAGGTTATTTTAGGGATGCTAAGGACCTATGGGACAAGGTGATAAGATTTCATGAAGAGTTCACGTTGGTCCATGAAGAGGAAGAATGACCATCAACATTCGGATCCGAGAATGTTGAAGAATTGCCCACCACATTCGAAGATGTTGATGATTTGGTGGAGACCTCCACCTCTAGCATTGAGGGGGAGGAGATGACTTCCATCCCGGAACAAGTTCAAGAAGAAGCTTCAACATCTGGGAGAAGCGAAAATTCCCTAGGTAACTCAAGTGTTGTTATTATAAATAAAAATCATATAACATGCTTTGAGTGTAGGGAACAAGGACACTATAAAAGTAAGTGTCCTAAGAAGGTGAAGAATGCTCAACCGACACCAAAAGTCAAAAATACTGGAGTCCCCACAATTAAGAGCAAAGAGCACATTGTGTGCTTCAAATGCAACCAACGGGGACACTACCGAAGCCAATGCCCTAGGGGGAAGAAAATGCAAGAAGGGGCATCTCATGTAGGGGGAGCTTCTAAAGCTAACCCTAAGGTAAATTTAATTAATGCACCTTCAATTTCTAGGGTTAACAAGCATGCTAAAAATTATTTTAGTTCTCTTGCAATTATTAATGAAAAGCATTCTAGTAGAAATAATAAGCTTTATTGCTTAGGTGCTAAGCATGTAAATTTATCTAAGGATAAACCTAGGACCAATAACACTAGAACTATTTTACCTAGGGAATCAATTAGGATAATAGAAGAAAATTTGGGTATTAATCCCAAAATGTCTAGGCACATGCCTAAGAAGAAGAGGCCTTCCCAAAAATCTAATGAACAATTAAAATTGGGAAAATTAGAATTAGAAAACCAAGTCTTGAGGTCAAGACTTGAGAGAATGGAAAAGACCCTTAGGATTATAGAAAATTATATTCAAGGGTCAAATGCCCAAAAGTCAAGACCTAGGGTTCAAGAATGGTCTAAGGGCAAGGAAGGTTTGGGTCACAAACCTAAGCCCAAGAAGACTTATCATAATGTTCCATTTGATTATGGAACAACATCTAGGTCTAGGAAAACCAAGGCTAATAGGGAAGTTATCCCTAAGACTAGCCATGGTGTGTGCTTAGTGGCTAAGAACTTAAGAAAAACCAAGAAAGCCACTAAGAAGGTCATTGGGGGAGTTACCTCTAGAGTTGACTTAAGAAAGACCCAAAAGACTATGGCTTCAAAGCCTAAAAGGGTCATTAGGAAGGTATCTAGGAAAGTTATCCCTAGGGAATACCTTGTTAACCCAAGGAGCTCCAATAGGTATTTGGTTCCTAGGAGTGTGATCGATTCACGCTAGATGGGTTAGGGTGTGTCAACCCTAAGTGGATGGGTAGTTAACCTAGCCATGGTGAGTTGACACATTAGGATGTGCCAATATGCTTTGAGAAGTTGAAAAATGATTAAATTGGCATGATTAGGTCTTATAGGTATTGGTGTGCCATTTTGGGTTTATGACACACTTGGGAGATAATGGTATTAAGGCAAAATAGAATTAATTCCTAGAAATGGCAATTTGGATTTAACACTTAGGTATTTTATACCTTAGTATATTTTACTTGCCATGATCTATTTTCCTTGCCATGACATGACATCATTTTCATTTTTATCTCTAAAAATGTCATGATCATGTTTAGACTTATTTTTATATGTCATGTATGTTAAAATTTCATTCACATGCCAAGACATCATGATTTTGGCACATGCTTAGTTATATCATATATATGCCATAATCATATCATGCATAAAATAAAATTGATTTAAGGACCATTGACATGACTTGAAGTCCCATGCATAAGGGAATCAAGTAGAGTTGCCTTATAATATGCATGAGACCATTAAAGAACAAAAACTCACATCTCACTAGAATATTTGACTTGAATGTGTTTTACACATCTAGATACAAGTGAGATGTTTAGGAAAAAGGAGTTAAAAGTTTCAAAAACATTTTAAAAAACCTTGGTGAAGTCTATTTTTTGATAGCTATCACCATTGAATGGGATGATACAAAGAGGGCTCAATATTGAAGCTTTTTTAAACTTTGAAACTTTGTGTCAATCTCACTATTTTATGGGTAAAATAATTTTCCAATATTTTTTCACCCATTATGATCGTAATAAGTAATATACATACAAAATTTCAAGATTTTTCAACTTATGTATATTTACTTACGAATTTCAAAAATACATTTCTGAAAATCAGAAAATTGCAAATGTAGTTATCAGTCGACTGTCAGGGAGGCCAGTCGACTGATGTGGGAAGGAGCCGACTGATATCTGATTCAGTCAACTGATACTGCTGATTTCGGGTAAACCTTGGTGGTTAGGCCCATGTTCAGCTAGGTTTTGGTCCCGTAACCACTCCTAACCCTAGGACATGTTTGGGAGAGCATTAGAAAGGGTGGAAATCCATTTGATATGGATTAGGAGAAGTGTTTAGGGTGAGTATCAATTTTAAGGTAGATGGAAGCTCATTGTTGAACTTTGCCTTAATTTTGAGTGGTTTAATGTTCCTATTGGCTTAGGGACTCTCCAAGGACATTATTGGTGCAATGGTCAAGGGGGAGCAAGCCTCTAGGGGGAGGAATCCATCATGGGAAGATGGATGTGTACATTTCTTCATGGGAGGAAAATTGGGTTGCCTCTCTTTAAGTGATATGGGACTTATCACTAGAAAGATTGTAGGCGTGTGTTCCTCCGAGGGAGAGATTGTAAGATCTCATTGGGATATGAGACATTCATACCCTTGGGGAGAACCTTTTTGATGTATGTCAAAAAGGGGGAGAAGTTACCAAGTTACCAATTGGGTTTGGAATTCTCATTGGGATGTGAGAATTGCCAATTAGGGATAATTGGTAGACTTGAGGGATAGTTTTGTCAATCATCAAAAAGGGGGAGATTGTTGGTGCAATCGGCCCAGGTTGACTCGAGTTTGACTCAAGCAGTATTTTGATGATAGACAAAACTTATGACATGGGATTGTCATAGAAAAGTCCAACATGGAGTTGGCATGGAAAATCCAAACTTGGGGCTTGGTGTGGGAAAGTCCAAAGCATTGCAAAGTTGTGTGCTTGGTGCTTGGTGAGAAATGCATTGCTAAGCCGTGCGCTTGTTGCATTTGTAAAGTCTTGAGGACTTGGCAAGTTCACTAGGCTCGGGCTCCTTGAGTCGGTGAAGGATGGCATTGTGAAGCCGTGTGCTAGGTGCATCCGAGGGACCACCGAATGGGGAGCGAATGGAGTGAGGCCCAAGGGAAGCATACTTTGAGGGCAAGAGACGCAAAGGATGACATTGCGAAGTTGTGCGCTTGGCGCATCCGAGGGACATAGGCCGAGGGAAGAGAGCTTCGGTAGGGAACTCCATGAGAGATGAGGTGGACTTGGCCAAGTGGCTAAGACTTAGTGTCGGATGCTCAAACAACTTGGTGTTTGAGGTTTTACCCAACATCAGTCGACTAGGGTTCGACTGGTGTTCGACTGAACAGGGTCTGGCTGATCAGTCGACTACCGAGGGATGGCAGTCGACTAATAACACCATCAATTAACTGATTAGGGAGATCAGTCGACTGATTGGGGTGTTTTCAGCCACAGAATGGTTTCCAGTCGAGTGCTCATGCCAGCACTCGACTGATGGGATCATCAGTCGACTAATGGGCATGATCAGTCGACTGATGATGGATCCGTTGGAGTTTTGCCAACGTGGATCAAGTCGTTGTGAGACAACGACTACAAGACCAGTCGACTGATGGTCACGATCAGTTGACTGATGGGCGCAAAATCAGCTTGATGCAGGTTATAAATAGAGCTCAAGATGGTGGATTTCGCCAAGACTTTTGTGAAGCTTTTGAAGGGAATTGTTGCTGCATTCTAGACCTTCAAGATGTTGGATTTCCAGCACCGCGGCGAGTGTGTGTTCGAACATATTTCGTAAACATATGCATAAGGGAAGAAAAAAAAATAATAAATCTACATTTATTACAACACACACATCACACGCATGCATAGTACAACATGTGTAGACATAACCGTAAATTTAAATTTTGCAATAAAAGGAACTTTAACTACGTATACCTTACGTATCACGTGTAGCGGGAACGGCATCAAGTGGAACGATCCTGTTAGGGATCGATTGGTCGGCTAGAGGGGGGTGAATAGCCCTCGTTCGTTGGATGTCGTAATTTGCTCGTCTACAAAACGTTAGCGCAAGCGGAATATGCAAATACAAATAAATAAAGACAAGCAAATAAACAATGAAAACAAACAATACAAACACCGAGATGTAACGTGGTTCACGGCTACGCTGCTAATCCATGGTCTGCTTCGTCCACGGTGAATCACTCCGCAATCTATCCACTAGATCTCTCCTTTGCACAAACCTAGGTGGAGGTAACCTCTTTACAATCTCTCTTCTTACAATAGAATGGAAATAAAACAAGTAAGAAGAATGGGGAATCGTGTATGGCACTTTGGGAGAAGTTTAGAGCTCAAGCATTAGGCTCCCAAAGCCCCATCCCCTTCCTTTTTATAGAGGAAGAGGGTTTCTTCCCATTGACACAGGAGCAGTCGACTGATGCCCTCGATCAATTGACTGGTCCTGTAGCCGTTGCCCAATAATGACCGCTTTCCATGTTGGACTTCATCCAACGGTACTGGCATCAGTCGACTGATCCTACCATCAGTCGACTGATGCTCGATCAGTCGAGTGCTCAATGGAGTCGACTCCATTCTGTGCCCGTGCACAGTGCCATCAATCGACTACCATTCCCTGGCAGTCGACTGCCAAGCACTAAACTGGTCTTATACAAGTCGATCGAACCATCGACTCAGAGCAGTTGACTGCCATGACATGGCAGTCGACTGGTGTCGGGAAAACTCATCCGACACTTGGCCAAATGGCCAAGTTTCACCTAAGAGCTACCCCTTCCCGGGTTACATTCGCTCACTCTCATCTCTCGGAGTCCCTCGTCTTCGAAGTTCTCTTCGTTCGCGGCCACGTCCCTCGGCAGCATCAGGCGCACGACTCTACAATGCTCCTTCGCGTTTCTTGCCTCGAGGTCTACTTTCTCCGGCTTCACTCCAAGCTCCTCATCCGGCGGTCCCTCGGATTCTCCAAGCGCACGGCTTCCGCAAAGCTATCCTTCACCGACTCAATGCACGAGTCATGAGATGTGAAACTCTCCACGGCTCCATGTGCAAATTACTAAGTCCTGCACGACTTCAATGCACATATCAAATCAACATAACAAACTAACTTAAACCCTTTGCCACACACATCAAAACCTTATCACGACAAGAGATTGCCCTAACAATCTCCCCCTTTTTGATGTGTGGCAATCCGTTTAAGTTAGTTAAAAATATTTGATAAAAATTTTAAGGTAAGAAAGCATGTAAACATAAACATGATATAGCAACATGCAACTCCCCCTTAATCCATGAAACTCCTCATACAAATTTTCTCCCCCTATCACAATTTACTTAAACATAATTATTTCTCCCCCTTTGACACCATCAAAAAGATTAACACTAAGTTATAAACTCATGGCATCAAGTATAATAGGAGAAAAATACCAAAAATTGTGTTAAAACCTAAAATCAGCCTTTACTGTTCGGAATATCAGGCCACCAGTCGACTGGTTCAGACTACCAGTCGACTGGCACAAGGTTTTCAGGAATTCCTGATTTTCAGACCGAAATTTAGAAATGCATTAAAAATTCCAGAAAATTCGAAAAATCTTGAAACTTGGGAAACATATTTCTTGTAAGTATATCTATCAATGAAAAATAGTTTTTCATGAAAAATCATTATATTTTCTGATATTTTCCAAAAATTCAAAAGTTTTAAAAACCACTAGGTTTTTGATCATGTGTGTATCAAGTTTAACACCTAGTTTTGGTTCCAATTGTTTCAAAACATGAATACATAGTTTTTAAAGTAAGAAATTGTTTTGAAAACATATAAAATATCCAACCATGATCTTTGGGCAATTTGTCTATGAATTAAACATAAGCCTTCCCCATGATTGGTCTATTATTGCTATTTTGATACTTCAAATGACCATCTAAATGCCATAGGCATTAGTGAATATTTATATCATCCTAACATCTCACCCATGCTAAGTTTTCAATCAAGTTAGCCTATTGTGAGTGTGAGATGTATCCTAGAGGGTATTTATATATATATACTTAACCATTATATTCATGCAATTCTATCAAGGTTAAGTATCATCCTAACAATCCTCATGATCATAAAGGCATATATCAATTAATTCTACATTATGATCATGAACCTAAAGTATTCATCAATTAATAATCATGCATTAGGTATTATATCATGATAATAAGCAAAGTATCACCTAAAGCATGATTTAACCCTATTTCTCATGATTATGTGCCAAATATCAAAATCATAAATCATGATTGCAAACATACATAGCATTAATCATCATAATTTAAGCATTATTAACTATTTATAGGCACGTTATCATCACCTAACACTATTTAAAAATGTTGTCCCGCCATCCTAAGTCAACCTAAATATGATATAAGTCAATTGCATATGGTTGACTACCCTAGGGTTTTTCTAACCCTTAAGGATGGATTTTGGAACCCAAAATAAGTTCTTGCCTATGAGGTTCACTAAAAACTCCTTAGGGATCCATTTCCTAGCAATTACTTTCTTCTTATCTTGTCCCCTAGCAATTAGGCATTTATAGGCCTTTTCATTTTTCTTTTCTTTATATCCTAGGCCCTTTTTGTTGAAGCTAGCTCTTTGGCTCCCTATGATCATGTTCAAGGTGTTGGAGCCTATAGTGAATTTTTCTAGTGCTTTTGTCAAGTAATCTACCTTTTCCCTTAGAGCTCTATTTTCATCCATGCATGCATCACTAACATTAAATGGCATATAGTTATCATGTGAGCATGCATCATTTAAGCTAGAAGAAATATTTTCATTTTCATTTAAGCATGCTTTTTCTAGTTTATTTTCTAAGTCCTTAATTTGATCTAGCATGCTTTTGTTTTTCTTCTTAGCTCTAAATAAATCTCTAGTTAAGCTAGAAACCATGGAATAGGAGTTAGATTCGTTACCATAGTTTCCATGTCCTCTTCTTCTTCTTCGGATGAGGAGGATGTGGAGGCTCCCCCTTCACTTGAGCTCTATCCACTTGAGCTTGATTCTTCATTTTCGGTGGAGGAGCAATCCAAGTCATCGAAGGCCATCAATGCAAGGTTGGAATAGACTTGTTCCTCTTCTTCGAATGAGGAGGAAGAAGCAAGGTCATCCCATGTCTTTGCTTTGAACGCCATGGCCTTTCCCTTTTCCTTTGCCTTCTTCTCCTCTTCCTTCTTTCTACTCCCCTTTTTCTTCTTCTTTTCTTCTTTTTTCTTCCTTTCTTCCTTGCTCTTGTTTAGGAGGGGACAATTATCCCTTATATGTCCCTCTCCTTGGTAATTGTAACAAATCACCTTTCCTCTTGGTCTTTTCCTCCTATCATTAGATTTATTAAAATGAAAACCTTTTAAAGCACGCCTTACCCTCCTTACCATATATGCTTCTTCCATGCTATCCATGGAAGAGGAGGAGGATGCTTCATCATCGGAGGAGGAGGGGATCTCCACCTTCTTCTTCCCCTTATTTTCCATCAATGCTACTCCCCTTGAAGGTTGGATTCTAGGCTCTTCTTGTATACCTTCAAGCCTAGATTCATGCAATTCCATAGTGGAGAAAAATTCATCTAGAGTACTTACCTCTAGATTCTTTGAAATATAAAATGAGTCCACCATTGAACTCCACTTGGATGATCAGGGAAAAGCATCTATGGCTTTCATTATCATATCCCGGTTGGATAGCTTCTCTCCTACACTTGTTAGCCCAATTAATATTTCTTTAAACCTAGAATGTAATGATGTTACCTTTTCTCCCTTTTCCAATTTGATGTTTGAATGTTGGGAGCGGAGGAGGTCTCTCCTTGCAAGTTTGGCTTCCGAAGTGCCTTCATGAAGTTCAACCAATCTCTCCGACATATCCTTGGCACTTGAGCATTCCCCAATTCGGTTGATCTCTTGTTGGGGGAGCACATTGAAGAGATGGTGCTTGGCTTTTGAATTAGCAAGGTGCTCTTCCCTTTGCTTTTTGGTCCACCTAGATTTCTCTATTGGCTTCCCTTCTTCATCCCTAGGCAAAACGAAACCGGATTCCATTGTAATCATGATATCAAAATCCATTTCGAAAAATACCTCCATTCGCTTCTTCCACCAAGCGAATTCTCCTTCAAACTTTGGTGGATGGATGTTGGAGCCGGCCATTTTGATGTAGAGCTTGTTGCGACGGTTAGTCCGATGACAAGCAACCTCGCTCTGATACCACTTGTTGGGGATCGATTGGTCGGCTAGAGGGGGGTGAATAGCCCTCATTCGTTGGATGTCGTAATTTGCTCGTCTACAAAACATTAGCGCAAGCGGAATATGCAAATACAAATAAATAAAGACAAGCAAATAAACAATGAAAACAAACAATACAAACACCGAGATGTAACGTGGTTCACGGCTACGCCGCTAATCCACGGTCCGATTCATCCACGGTGAATCACTCCGCAATCTATCCACTAGATCTCTCCTTTGCACAAAGCTAGGTGGAGGTAACCTCATTACAATCTCTCTTCTTACAATAGAATGGAAATAAAGCAAGTAAGAAGAGTGGGGAATCGTGTATGGCACTTTGGGAGAAGTTTAAAGCTCAAGAATTAGCCTCCCAAAGCCCCATCCCCTTCCTTTGTATAGAGGAAGAGGGTTTCTTCCCGTTGACACAGGAGTAGTCGACTGATGCCCTCGATCAGTCGACTGGTCCTGTAGTCGTTGCCCAATAACGATCGCTTTCCACGTTGGACTTCATCCAACGGTACTGGCATTAGTCGACTGATCCTACCATCAGTCGACTGATGCTCGATCAGTCGAGTGCTCAATGGAGTCGACTCCATTCTCGTCTGCAGTGCCATCGATCGATGCCATTCCCTCGGTAGTCATTGATCATCGACTATCGATCGATCGCTACCCATGGCAATGATCGCCAAGCACTAAACTGGTCTTATACCAGTCGATTGAACCATCGACTCAGAGCAGTCGACTGCCATGACATGGCAGTCGACTGGTGTCGGGAAAAATCATCCGACACTTGGCCAAATGGCCAAGTTTCACCTAAGAGCTACCCCTTCCCCAGTTACATTCGCTCATGCTCATCTCTCGGAGTCCCTCGCCTTCGAAGTTCTCTTCATTCACGACCACGTCCCTCGGCAGCATCAGGTGCACGGCTTTGCAATGCTCTTTCGTATTTCTTGCCTCGAAGTCTACTTCCTCCGGCTTCACTCCAAGCTCCTCGTCCGGCGGTCCCTCGGATGCTCCAAGCGCACGACTTCCGCAAAGCTATCCTTCATCGACTCAAGGCACGAGTCATGAGATGTGAAACTCGCCACGGCTCCATGTGCGAATTACTAAGTCCTGCACGACTTCAACGCACATATCAAATCAACATAACAAACTAACTTAAACCCTTTGCCACACACATCAAAACCTTATCACGACAAGAGATTGCCCTAACAGATCCTTGCTAGAATCGTCTCTATCCGTATCCACGCCGAGTATCTTCGGGATGACATTGCTAAGTCACGAGCCTCGTCTTCGTACGGGTTACTAGCCTCGTGTTGAAGATGATGTGATCGAGAGAAGATCACGATCCAAATCCAAATTCGGATCCAAAGACGAGTCCTCAAAACCTCGCTTCTCCGGAGAGGTATTCGTCAACCGTTTGACGAATCCTTCGTCCTCCACCTATGAGGATTACCGGAGATCGAATCCCCGGCAAGGCTACCACTGTCGGAGCTCCAAACGTCGTCCAAATGACGCTCTGACGAGAGGGAAACAAGCTGTCCAGAAAACTGGACAGCTTTGGTGAAGGAGTAGGGGCCGGCCAAAAGGAAAGGTGGAAGCTCACCTTATTACCGAACCCAAGGGAGATCACCGGAGCTCCTCCGGCAGCAGCTCGACGCTAGCAAGGGGGAAGGTCAGCACCTTCTGGACGCCGACAAGGGAGCTTGGTGGTGGGCGGTGGCAAGGGGAGGTGTTGGCGCCGAAATCTCCAAGGAGATGAGGTGGGCGGCAACTTAGGTTAGGGTTTTAAGTTTGGGCTTAACAAACCCTTAAGCCCTCTTTTATAGAGAACTAATTCTCTCAATGGTTATTGGATCATAACCATAAGGCCTGTTAACCCGCTCCATTAATATAAGTTAAAATAAACCAAACCATGATGGTTTATTTTAAGTTAAAACGAACCGAACCAACTTTGGTTCATTCGTTTAAAATAAACCAAACCCTTTGGTTTATTCTCCTCCATTGAATTAGAACCAAACCATTTTGGTTCATCCATTATGTCTTCACAAGACACGACCCATCCACGCTTCCATTGCGACTGAAACGATTTCATGCTCGCTTCTTGTTTGGTCCAACCAAACCTAGTTTCTCTCGGTCTGAGAATATCATTCTCAAGCTCGTTTTAAATCCTTCGAATTACGCTCGTTGTGCGTGTGACCAAATAGGTTCTTGATTTATGTTGGCCGTCTATAATTAATCATTAATTATAGAATGATTATGAGTGGCACCTAGTATTACATCATGATTCCCAATTAACCGAAAAGATCAACGGTTGATCCAGAATTATTTCTGAAACCTTTCAGCAGCTTGAATGAATCGTGCCTCATTCCCTTCACTCATCTTATACCCACTTGGTTCAGGACATGGTCTATAGTGTCAGTCCCCACTAGGCTGACTACGTCACACCTAGCCCAAGTATCATTTCCTCGTCCTACGGATTCTAGTTACTGCACATGTATCGAAGAGTACCTTACTCTAAACATGTAATGCTTTGGCCAAAGACTTTAGTAACAATCCGATGAGAGGCCATGGGTATACATCTCCTCGCAAGGAGTGGTGAATCCTTTATAGGCTATTCAAACACTTTCGATCACTTCGACTTATACCCAATCATCCCGGGTCCACATCTCCTTAGAGATGCTTGCTTAAGATGTCAAAACATAAGTCTCCATGATCAAGATGACTTGAATACCGCAAGTCAAAGGAACATCGCACTTAAGCTACAGTAAGAACTTCATTGACATATCTATATATGCAGAGAATTATATGAAGTCTTATGGCTGGTCACTCCAATGAACTAGTTACCATAACTAGCATCCACGATTAACTCCGGACATCACAATGTCTCCAGCCAGTGAGAATCAGCTGCTTGGATACTCCAAAAAGTATACCTCGTGCTAGTATCGACAGAATTGATGGTGTCCAAATCCATCAATTCATCGACTAGGGATAATTTCGATACATCACAATTACACATGTAGAGATACTCACTAGTTGTGATCCAATCACAAATTCACTCATGCTGTGAATCGTATCGTGGACATTCAGTAAATGAGTTTAAGATCGAATCAAATACATGAAAACATGTATACTCAAATAGTGAATCTTCATTTATCATATAAATGGTTCATACATAAGGCGATTGCCTTAGGACTTCTCTCATATATTACTAACAGACTCCCACTTGGCCTAATGCCAATCGCTACGGTATCCAATACCATAAGCTCTAACATGACCCTCAAACTTACTTTGAGGTAATGCTTTAGTCAAAGGATCCGCTAAGTTCCTTTCAGTGGGAATTTTCTCGATTTGTATTTCTTTCCTACTGATGATCTCTCTGATAAGATGATAGCGGCGAAGCACATGTTTGGATCGTTGATGAGACCTTGGCTCTTTTGCCTGTGCAATTGCTCCATTGTTGTCGCAGTAGACCAGTATAGCTTCAACAATGGCTGGAATCACACCAAGTTCATAAATGAACTTCTTGATCTAAACCGCTTCCTTTGCTGCTTCCGAAGCTGCAATGTATTCTACCTCAGTGGTAGAATCCGCTACAGTGTCTTGTTTGGAACTTTTCCAACTCACTGTGCCCCCATTCAAGGTGAACACGTATCCAGACTGAGACCTGGAATCATCCTCGTCTGTCTGGAAGCTGGCATCCGTATACCCACGTATCACCATGTCCCCTTCTCCATATATTAGGAACATATCCTTAGTTCTTCTCAAGTACTTAAGGATCGTCTTAACAGCCACCCAATGATCCATTCCTAGATCAGACTGGTATCTGCTCATGACACTCAGAGCATACGATACATCGGGCCTTGTACATATCGTAGCATACATGATAGATCCTATTGCGGATGCATAGGGAATCTTACTCATGCAAATCCTCTCGTCTTCTGTGTACGGACACATAGTCTTCGAAAGGTGTACCCCATGCCTGATGGGTAGGAAACCTTTCTTGGATTTTGACATGCTAAACCTCTTAAACACTCAGTCTATATATGTAGACTGCGAAAGACCAAGCAACCGTTTCGATCTATCTCTATAGATCTTAATCCCAAGGATGTAGGTTGCTTCTCCCAGGTCTTTCATGGAGAATGTCTTGGATAACCAAACCTTAACTGACTGTAAGATTGAAACATCGTTTCCTAAAAGTAATATGTCATCGACATACAATACTAGGAACACAATTGCACTCCCACTAACCTTCTTGTACACATAAGGTTCGTCTGGATTTTGTGAGAAATCAAACCTTTTGATTGTCTCATCAAAACGGATATTCCAGCTCCTAGATGCTTGCTTCAATCCATATATGGACCGTCACAATTTGTATACCTTGGTTTTATCAACCGATGTGAAACCCTCAGGCTGTATCATATACACGTCCTCGAGCAGGTTTCCATTAAGGAAAGTTGTTTTCACATCCATTTGCCATATCTCATAATCATAATGAGCCGCTATGGCCAGAAGCATCCGAATGGATTTAAGCATAGCTACAGGCGAATAGGTTTCGTCATAATCAACACCTTGCTTTTGACGATATCCTTTCGCCACCAATCTAGCCTTATAGGTAATCACATTACCATCCATGTCGGTTTTCTTCTTGAAAACCCACTTGCACCCTATAGGCTTGATGCCTTCAGGTGGGTCAACCAAGTTCCAAACTTTGTTTTCATACATGGAATCCATTTCCGACTTCATGGCATCAAGCCATTTATCCCTTTCTGAACTTGTCAGCACTTCTTCATAACTGGTAGGCTCCTCATCATCAATGAGTAACATGTCATTCGATTCACTTACGAGAAATCCATATCTCTTAGGAATGTTGCATGTTCAACCAGATCTACGAAGATGCAGTGTTACAATAGGTCCAGCCGATTGCTCATCACTATGAGTTGTCGGTTGTTGTGCTTCACCAGGTATCTCATCAATGTCTATTTGAGTCTCTCGAGCCTCCTCAAGCTCGACAACACTCCCATTGTTTTCTTGCAAGAGAAACTCTTTCTCTAGAAACACAGTATGCCTTGAAACAAACACCTTTTGTTCCACAGGATGATAGAATTGGTAACCCCTTGTTTCCTTAGGGTATCCAATAAATAGACATTTATCAGACTTAGCATCCAATTTGTCTGATACAGTCCGCTTCACATAAGCAGGACAACCCCATATCTTCAAGTAAGATACATGAGGTTTCTTACTATTCCATATCTCATATGGAGTAGTAGAGACTACCTTGGTTGGCATTCTATTTAACAAGTAAACAACTGTCTGAAGTGCATAGCCCCAAAAGGACTTGGGAAGATTCGCATGATTCATCATTGACCTGACCATGTCCAACAAGGTCCGGTTACGCCTCTCAGATACACCATTATGTTGTGGTGTATATGGCGGAGTCCATTGAGACAATATGCCATTGTCTCTTAGATAATCAAGAAACTCTTGACTTAAGTATTCACCACCTCGATCCGATCGAAGTATTTTAATACTCTTGTCATGTTATTTCTCTACTTCATTTCTGAATTCTTTGAACCTTTCAAAGGCTTCAGACTTGTGTTTCATCAAGAACACATACCCAAACCGCGAGTGATCATCGGTGAAGGTAATGAAGTAGCTATAGCCTCCTAAAGCTTGAGTTGACATAGGTCCACATACATCAGTATGTATTAGACCTAGTAACTCTCCCACTCGTTCACACTTTCCAGTAAAAGGTAACTTAGTCATCTTGCCTTTTAAGCATGATTCGCATGTATCGTATGAATCCAATTCAAACGAGTCCAGAATTCCACATCTGTGTAATTCGGACATGCGTTTCTTGCTTACATGGCCAAGACGACAATGCCACATGTATGAGTCTAATTGATTATCTTTTCGAGCATGCTTGTTGCTTGCTTCAATATTGAAAATGTCACTGGATACGTCCAACGTATAAATGTCATTGCTCAAAGTTCCAGTTCCATAAAGTACGCCATTCAAAGTTATATAACAACAATTGTTACTAAATGTCAAATGGAAACCATTTCTATTTAAGCAGGAAATAGAAACAATGTTCTTTATTAGAGAAGGAACACAATAGCAATTGTCCAGTTCCAAGACTAGTCCACTAGGGAGCTTCAACAAATAAGTTCCGATGGCGACCGCAGCAACCTTTGCTCCATTGCCAACTCGCAAATTTGACTCCCCTCTGACGAGTCTTCTTCTATTCCTTAGCCCCTGTATGTCATTACATATATGTGAGCCACACCCAGTATCCAATACCCAAGTGTCTAAGGAAATAGAATGACAATCAATAACGAAGATACATGAAGAGGATGGGGCATCGGATGCCTTGTTCTTCTTCATGGACTCAAGATAAATCTTGCAGTTTCTTCGCCAGTGGCCTTCCTTGCCACAGTGATGGCAAGTGCCCTTTTGTGCTGGTTCTGCCTTCTTTGCCTTCTTGTTCTTCCCTTTCTTCTGTTCTTTTGCCTTCCTCTTAGAACCTTTCTTTGAGGAATCAACTAACAGAACTGCCTTCTCCTTATGCTTCACAGAAGGCTCCACAGTCTTCAGCATATTGAGGAGCTCAGGAATTGTGGATTCTAATTTGTTCATCCGATAGTTCATCACAAATTGTGAGAAACTCTTGGGCAAACAATGCAGAATTAAGTCAATACTTAATTCGTGATCAATCACAAACCCGAGGGTAGCTAGCCGCTCGATGTACCCGTTCATCTTTAGCACAAAATGCACTACAGACGAACCTTCTTGCATCTTCGTGGTGAAGAGGAGCCTGGAGACTTCGAACCTTTCGGATCTCGCTTGCTCATCAAACAACTCATGAAGATGGAAGACCATAGTATTAGCATCCATATGCTCATGTTGCTTTTGCAACTCAGGTACCATCGCCGCTAGCATGATGCAACTCGCCAGCTCAGAATCTGCCACAAGCTTCTGATAGACCAACATTTGGTCTGGAGTTGCATCGTCCTTAGGACGGTTGGGAAGAGGCTCTTCAAGGACATATGCTAGCTTTTCTACCTTGAGAACAATTCTCAGGTTTCTAAGCCAGTCTAGGAAGTTAGGCCCAGTCAGTTTGTTTGAATTCAAAATAGTGTGCAAATTCAAAGACGTCATGATCAATCGATTGACCTAGAAATACAAAACGAGCATATATGAGAAAATGATTTTAAAATGCATCAATATACATTTATAAATCCCATTCATTTTTTGAATTTCAAAAACCCCAAAATCACTTCGGGAGATCGTAGGTCCATCTCCGAATGGGCTAATATCCATCATAGATATGAACAACCTTGGAGAGAGTCCAACAAGCCATTCATAACTACGACGGTAGGTATCAACTATACCAATTGCATATCACGTATATGCAACTATCACAATGTGCTATCAACTAATTGAATGTTCACACATACATCGGGTTGTTAACACATTAACAAGTATGCATCATATGCATAGCACCCAACTTCACCTCCCTTTACATCGACCTTGGAGAGAGTCCAACAAGTCGATGCTCCAGGTTAAAGCCAACCCATTAATCGAGAAATAGTTTTAATATGATTAGAGCACATTCAACCAACTAGCCCGCCTTGGAGAGAGTCCAACAACCAAAGCTAACGATTGACCTCTGACTCTTACCATATTAGTATTAAACTATTCCATGGTTTGAACATGTTCGGGTTCGAGCCGGGCTTGGAGAGAGTCCAACAACCCAAACAAGAAATGGAACTCTGGTTCTAACCATATTAAAGGAAGGTGTAGGCTTTAATATTGTGTAAGGGTTTTTATGTCTCATCCTCTTCGCATGCAAATAACTATTATCTACATGGCATGACATACATGGCATACATCTACATGTCACGACACGCATGGCATTATGATATGCATCTAATGCAATTACATGACATACAATTATGTCATGTACATAATTTCCTTATATGTCATAACTATTTATGGAAATAAAATATGTTTAAGATTTGATTCTCCAAATCAAATCATGATTAAATTAGGAAACAAATTTCCAAATCTAATCACATATTTTATTTGTGGAAATAGTTGATTAAGTAAAGTCAATTTAGGAAACCAATTTCCTAAATCATCAAAACTACTTATGGAAATAAAATATTTTAAGATTTGATTTCCCAAATCAAATCAAGATTAAATTAGGAAACAAATTTCCAAAATCTAATCTAATATTTTATTTATGAAAATATTAATTTCCATAAATACTTCCAACTTTCCAAAAGTGGAAGATTTCCATAAATACTTCTAGACTTTCCAAAATTGAAAAATTTCCATAAATACTTCTAACTTTCCAAAAGTAGAAAATTTCCAGAAATATCATTATGACTATCGCAAAACCATTTTACGATTATGTCGAAACACAACCTGGGCTCTGATACCATTGTTGGGTTTCCGGCACCGTGGCGAGTGTGTGTTCGAACATGTTTCGTAAATATGTGCACAACGGAAGAAATAAAAATAATAAATCTACATTTATTACAACACACACATCACACGCATGCATAGTACAACATGTGCAGACATAACCATAAATTTAAATTTCACAATAAAAGGAACTTTAACTACGTATACCTTACGTATCACGTGTAGCGGGAACGACATCAACTGGAACGATCCTTGCTAGAATCGTCTCTATCCGTATCCACGCCGAGTATCTTCGGGATGAATTCGCTAAGTCACGAGCCTCGTCTTCGTACGGGTTACTAGCCTCATGTTGAAGACAATGTGATCGAGAGAAGATCACGATCCGAATCCAAATTCGGATCCAAAGACGAGTCCTCAAAAACTCGCTTCTCCGGAAAGGTATTCGTCAACCGTTTGACGAATCCTTCGTCCTCCACCTATGAGGATTACCGGAGATCGAATCCCCGGCAAGGCTACCACTGTCGGAGCTCCAAACGTCGTCCAAATGACGCTCCGACGAGAGGGAAACAAGCTATCCAGAAAACTGGACAGCTTTGGTGGAGGAGTAGGGGCCGGCCAAAAGGAAAGGTGGAAGCTCACCTTATTACCGAACCCAAGGGAGATCACCGGAGCTCCTCCGGCAGCAGCTCGACGCCGGAAAGAGGGAATGTCAGCACCTTCTAGACACCGGCAAGGGAGCTTGGTGGTGGGCGGCGGCAAGGGGAGGTGTTGGCGCCGAAATCTCCAAGGAGATGAGGTGGGCGGCAACTTAGGTTAGGGTTTTGAGTTAGGGATTAACAAATCCTTAAGACCTCTTTTATAGAGAACTAATTCTCTCAATGGTTATTGGATCATAACCATAAGGCCCGTTAACCCGCTCCATTAATATAAGTTAAAATAAACCAAACCATGCTGGTTTATTTTAAGTTAAAATGAACCGAACCAACTTTGGTTCATTCGTTTAAAATAAATCAAACCCTTTGGTTTATTCTCCTCCATTGGATTAGAACCAAACCATTTTGGTTCATCCATTATGTCTTCACAAGACACGACCCATCCACGCTTCCATTGCGACTAAAACGATTTCATGCTCGCTTCTTGTTTGGTCAAACCAAACCTAGTTTCTCTCGGTCTGAGAATCTCATTCTCAAGCTCGTTTTAAATCCTTCGAATTACGCTCGTTGTGCGTGTGACCAAATAGGTTCTCGGTTTATGTTGGCCGTCTATAATTAACCATTAATTATAGAACGATCATGAGTGGCACCTAGTAGTACATCATGATTCCCAATTAACTGAAAAGATCAACGGTTGATCCAGAACTATTTCTGAAACCCTTCAGCAGCTTGAATGAATCGTGCCTCATTCCCTTCACTCATCTTATACCCACTTGGTTCAGGACATGGTCTATAGTGTCAGTCCCCACTAGGCTGACTACGTCACACCTAGCCCAAGTATCATTTCCTCGTCCTACGGATTCTAGTTACTGCACATGTATCGAAGAGTACCTTACTCTAAACATATAATGCTTTGGCCAAAGACTTTAGTAACAATCCGACGAGAGGCCATGGGTATACATCTCCTCGCAAGGAGTGGTGAATCCTTTATAGACTATTCAAACACCTTCGATCACTTCGACTTATACCCAATCATCCCGGGTCCACATTTCCTTAGAGATGCTTGCTTAAGATGTCAAAGCATAAGTCTCCATGATCAAGATGACTTGAATACCGCAAGTCAAAGGAACATCGCACTTAAGCTACAGTAAGAACTTCATTGACATATCTATATATGCAGAGAACCATATGAATTCTTACGGCTGGTCACTCCAATGAACTAGTTACCATAACTAGCATCCACGATTAACTCCGGACATCACAATGTCTCCAGCCAGTGAGAATCAACTGCTTGGATACACCAAGGAGTATACCTTGTGCTAGTCTCGATAGAATTGATGGTGTCCAAATCCATCAATTCATCGACTAGGGATAATTTCGATACATCACAATTACACATGTAGAGATACTCACTAGTTGTGACCCAATCACAAATTCTCTCATGCTGTGAATCTTATCATGGACATTCAATAAATGAGTTTACGATCCAATCAAATACATGAAAACATGTTTACTCAAATAGTGAATCTTCATTTATCATATAAATGGTTCATACATAAGGCGATTGCCTTAGGACATCTCTCATATATTACTAACACAAGAGCCATCTAAAGCAAGCAACAAGCAAAGGGTTCAAAGCAAGCGTTGTAAAGTGTTCTTTACGTGTATTTTGTATTTGTCTTTGTATTGCTTGTATTTCATATTACTTAGTGTAATTGTTTGTGAGAGGTTTCTCCACCTCCAATGTGTTGTCAAGGAGTGTTGTTAGTGTCGTGTGCATAACACGAGCTTGTTGAGCTCACCCCGTTGAGTAGGAACCATTCGGTTCCGAACCACGTATATCTTGTATATTGCGTGTGATTGTATTGTTGTTATTATTGTTTCCACTGCATATATTAACGACAATTGTAGACAAGCACGCAAGAACGATCGTATTCCACCGTACGATGATTGAAGGCTATTCACCCCCCTCTAGCCGGCCACTAACGTTCCAATAGATATTGCAGGGGGATTTCTTCTGGACAGAATGAAGCTTCATCTTCCCGATCGGCGCATCTCTTTTCTTCATGCGGCAGTCATCTCCTACCTCCTCACCGTCGACCATCCCTCTTCTCCACCAAGGCTGATGGTGATCAACCCTTCTTCAACCAAACTGCCATCTAGCATCATCTTCTTCCTCACTAAGTCATCCGCACAACACCTTCTTCGCCTGCCGAAGCCATCGCTGCTTCTTCACTTAGGTCCATCGTCGACCGACAGAATCATCCATCTCCATTTCTAACTGCCGACCAATCAGAGCTGGGCTTTTCCCCCTCCGATTGCTCCAATTGTCATCTCGGCCAACATCACATCCCTTTTCTAGTTCCAACCAGCCATCATCTTCTCCAGCAGCATTATTTCCAACTTCCAATCATTTTCTTCATCAATGGATAGATTCCTACAACAAGCTCCACAAACCCTTTGATATGTTTTTTATTGTTCTTCATTTCAAATTGTGATGCTTGTAATTAAATGATCTTCCATATTTAGGATTGCACGTATTTAGTTTAATTTATTTCATGTCTACATAGTGTTCGATGAAATGTTTCTTTGAGTAATTAGGTTGTAGTTGGTTAGTTTAGATTTAATTTCATATTATGTTTTACTCTCACGTTATTCTGCATTTCAATTGTTGTTTAAATTCCTGTATTTCCTTTATATTTTCGAACGCTTTTGTTTGAATATTTACATTGTCTTTCATTCAGTAGGATTAGTTTTATTTTAATCCAAACCCTATTTTCAATAGAAAACTCAAAGAAATAATTAGCGATCTTAACACTACTAGTCTATCAATTACACTCGTTGGGAAACGGTCCGGGTCGTTCACTATGCTATATTAGCGTAAAGAGGGTTTGGTAATTAATTTGGAATGGTACCACGATAAATATTGTTCATCAAATTTTGGCACCATTGCCGGGGAGTGTAATGATCTTTGGTAGACTTAGGATTGTTTGTCCATTTTTCTAAAAAAAAAAATCAAAATTCAAAACTTTTGTTGAGGGCTTAATTCTTTTATGTCTTGTATATCCATGTGTTATATTTTGCTTGTTTCCTGTATCTTTTGATTTTGTTTGCCAGTGTTTCAGGATAAAAATAGGAAATTTCTTTGATCATGGATCCCTATTATCAGAGATTAGGAGGCTTTCATCAGACTTATGATTCAGGGATTAACAGAACTGTCAGGGAACTCACTGTACCAGATGTTGCTTGCCAATCTTTTTTGCATTCAGTTTCCTGAATTAAATGTTGATGTTGAACTCTTTGAAATTATACATTTTCTTCCGAAATTCCATGGTCATGCTAGTGAAGATCCAATTATACACTTACAAGAATTTCATATGGTATGCTCAGCAATGAAGCCATGGAGTATATCACAGGAGGATATTATGCTCAGAGTATTTCTATTCTCTTTATCAAACATGGCAAAGGATTGGATTTATTATCTTCCTCCTGGTTCTATTACATGTTGGAGTGAAATGAAGAAAGACTTTTTGGAAAAGTTTTTTCCTTTATCTAGGACCATAACAATTCAGAAGGCATTTGTGGCGTTGAGAAAATGTTAGGAGAGACTCTACATGAGTATTGGGAGAGATTCAAAAGGTTGTGTGCTAGTTGCCCGCAACACCAGATTCGCGATCACATGCTCCTCCTGCACTTCTATGATGGACTACTTCCCATGGACCGATGTATGCTTGATGTAGCTAGTGGAGGGGCCCTCGTCTCCTACTCAGGCTAGAGAACTTATTGAGGTCATGGCTGCAAATTCACAACATTCTTATTAACCCCTACTAGAATTTCAGAGGTCATCGCTTGAGTTCCAGAATAACCCAATGCTTAATAGCTCATAGAAGTCCCAGCAGATGCAAGCACAAGGATTCATTCAACCTTCGTCAAAGACCATTTATATGGATATCAATGTGGCAGAGGAGATGGATTGTGGAGTACATAATAGACAAGTTTATGATTCTGTTGCTCTACAGGACTCCAATATTTCTATGTGATATGGTAGTAAAGTTGTGGATGATGTGTATGTTGTTGATAAGAGTGCAGATATTATTACAGATGATATTATTACTCCTTCTTGTGGTATTATTGATGTTGAACATAATATTCTAGATGTAGTAGATATTGTTCCTTATATTGAAGTTGATGATGTTGTAAAGGAGATAGTGTCTACAGAATTGCTATGTTCAACTGTGCAACTACCTGATAAGCCTGACCAGAATTTCTCTGACGATATCAAGATGATTTCCATAGGAGTGATGGATAGCTGGAGAGCCCCAGACTAGACACTCTTATTACAACCTAAGCCTTTAATATTTCTGCTTAACAAGACCCCAACACCAAATATAGCAATCCAGCTTCTAGACTGGTTGCTCCAAATAAATCACCTCTGACCGCCTGATGTATCCTTCAAGGAGATGATAGTCAAAGGAGTGGAGCTCATCTTATCTCTGATTATTCTACTTCTGGGTTGGATTTTACATCGGATTTATTCTCATCCACCTAGAATGACCTTCAAGAAGATGATGATGGAGGGAGCTAGACTTTACGTCATAGATCACATAAAAAAGGTGCTCACTTCCAATCGATCCACTCCACTCCCAACCTGGCTACTCCTACTGAACCGCCTCCAACCACTAGTAACTCAGGGGAGTTTGTTCCATCTCTTTCTTTTTCCTTGTATATACATTGTTTTACTTTGTCTTCTTTTGTTTTAGTTGTTAAGTTCTTTTTCTCGAGTCTTTGTTTTGTTGTGTTTTGAAATAAATTTCTTTTGCAATCCTTTATATCTTCTTAGAAGTCATGAAAGCTAGTTAAATTTGATTGTCAAGTTTTGGAATTTATTATCACGAATGGATTATTTGATTGCATATGGTTGCTACTTGGTGATGGATTATGCGTTGATAGATTGAGATGATTTTTTTTCATTCCTAGTGAGGTGTCTATTTTTATTGTTGGTGTGTGGTTCACTTGTGGTTATTATAACTCTAGGACTTGCTTTGATTCTTTCGAGACCACACAACCATAGGTTTGTATGATTACTCTGAAGGAAATCTCACTTATTTTCCTTTACTACTTTTGTTGTCACATGCTATTCAAATAATTTTCTTATCATACACCATGTCATTTTCATTATTCATTATATTGACGTTCTATTCCTACATTATGTCATTTCTTCTCCATTTCTATTTTTGGATGTGGAATATTGGATGTTCTATGATGAGTTTTTTCCTGGGTGATAACAGTTTTTGTCGTGGTACCGTTACAAAACAAAATTTATAATTAAACCGAACTCCCTCTACACTAATGTAGCGTAGAGATGACTCCGGTCATCTCCCAACGAATGCAATCGGTAGAATGGTTTACTTAGGACCGTTTCCATTATTGTTTGGGGTTTTCTAATGTAAATTGGGGGGTTTGTGATTTGAGTTCTAACCTATGATTACAAGTTAATTAAAATACTAATCTAACAATGCAAGCAATTAAAGCATTCAACAAGTATAGCAATGTAGGATTTAAAAGAATAAAACTATAAGAAGCATTAAATCAAACACCTAATGTGCACAAATGTAAAACTACCATAAATGTAAGGAGAAATTTAACAAACAATTGGCATGCATACAAATTAAAGTCCTATATGCTAAAACAAGAAAATAAATGATCAAATCAATCCAAGATAGACCTGGTGAATGAACAAGTTCCTCCGGCTAGGTCCAACGGAGCTCGATCGAGACTCCGTAAACGATGGTGGATGTGGGATGGCATAAACTCCTGAATCCAGTAGCTTGATGGATGCTCCAAACTCTCGCGGATCCGATTGAGCTCGAAGAAGTGTCATCGGGGCGGAACTCCTCCTCCAATCTGAAAGAGAAGGTGGATGAGCTGTGGAGATGGAAGACGTCGTCGAAATCCCTCGATGAAGCAGTTTCTCCTCTAATCCGTGAAGGAAAATGGATGGAAGGGAGGTGGAGGCGGCTGCTAGAGCTCAAGGGAAGAAGATATGCCCTCCAAAACCCCTAAAATCCATTTTATAGCTACCCAAATGATGGGGTTTCACTACGACATGATCGTGTCAAAAGACACGGCCATGCCAAAAGACACGGCCAGGCCGTGCTTGATTCTGATTTTCCTGGCGCTGCTACAATGATTTCACAATTTTCATTTGACATCCCCTATAAAAATAAAGTATACAACTAAGGACATCAAATTAGCATGTATTTGCATTAAACCCCTAAAATGATCCATAGTCATAAAATATGATAAATATATCAAATTATGCATACGAATGGATCAAAACATCAAGGAATGAATACAAAATATCATGTCAAAATGTGAGTTATCAATTCCCCCACACTTATTCTTGCACGTCTAATGCAAGTAAACAAAACTAAGAAAATGACTAAAGATGCATTCCCCTAGCAATTCCCAATCATACATAGAAATTGTGAAAGAAAGTTACCTAGGATTGTCAATTCTCAAAGACTCAAGAAATCATGGACTCAAATCTTACATAAGTTAACAAACAAGGTAACTTCAATCCATTATGAATAGACTTAGAATGACTAAGCCTCACAAGGTAAGTGGCAGTTTCTCTCGCTCACATAACCATGTAATAGTGTTCACTCAAGCTACTCATGGTTTATGCACTACCATATGCTTGCTTCTCTTCTACTCTTCACCACTATTATAGAGAATGCACAATCTTTGAAGGCTTATTAGGAATGTAAGGGAAACATGAAATAAAAGTAATGATGGTGTCTATGCAAGAAAAAGAAATGAAAGAGACAAAGAAATTAGTGGAAGATATGGAAATAATAGAATGCTACATAGATGAGTACAAGAAAGCATTGCCCTAAAATTTTTTTCTTCCAACCCAATAAACATGTAAACAACCCTTATCACATTCTTCAATACAAATCCACTCATGATATATAATAAATCTTTCAAAGGTTGCAACAAGGGATGTCACTAATAAAAATACTATCACACCTAAATAAAAAAAAATGGCACAACATGTCAAAATTTTCACAATACTTTTTTTTTTTATTTCATGGGCATCCAAATGTTTATTCTTTTTGTTTTCAACTTCTCTTTTTTTCAGATTCTTTTTTCAAACTCTTTTTTTTCGACATGTAGTACACTTTTCTATGCTCCAACATCAAGCTCAGCTAAAAAGATAAAGAGCATGGATAGCTCATGGTGATCAAGCACGACTTCCCTATGCTTACACTAAATTTCCCTGAGCTACTCCTCTCCCCCATACTTAAACTTTTGTCCATCCTGGGCAAAACACTCATCATGGAACATCCAAGTATTCCACATCCAGAAATAGAAATGGAGAAGAAAGTAATGGAAGGAAAGAAAAATAGAAATGATGAATGACTAGAATGTTATTCAATAAACATGTGGCGACAAAAGAAGTGAAGAAAAACAAATGAGATTGCCTTCATAATAATCATGCAAACCTATTGTTGTGTGGTCTCGAAAGAATCAAAGCAAGTTCTAGAGTTACAATAACCACAAATGCACCACACACAAGCAATAAAAATAAGCTCAATCCTCACTAGGTAAACAAAAATAATCATCTCAGTCTATCAACACAGAATCCATCACCAAGTAGTAACCACATGCAATCAAATAATCCATTCATGACAATAAATCTCAAAATTTGACAGTCAAATTTAACTAGCTTTCACGGCTTCTAAGAAGATATAAAGGAATGCATAGGGAATTTATCTGAAAAACCCGACAAAACAAAAACTCAACAAACAAAACATAACAACTAAAATAAAAAAACAAATGAAGTAAAAGAAACATATATACAAAGAAAAAGAAAAGAGATGAGATGGAGCAAACTCCCCTGAGGTCCTGGTGGTTGGAGAAGGTTCAGTAAGAGAAGCCACTCAGGCAGTAGAGTGCTCCGAAAGAAATCCAATCCCGGTGGTTGAAGAAGATTCAGTGTAAGCATCCATACAGGGAGTGGGATGGACAAAATGGGGGTGAGCGCCTTCACGATGTTATCAGGATAGTACTGTGTTGCTCCCTCCAATATCATCACCTCATCATATGTAATGTCTGGCGGTCGGAGGCGATTCAGAAATAGTGTCCAACCTTGGGGCTGGATTATTGCATTTGTTGTCAGGGCTTTCATCAATAGATTTATTTTATTGGAGACTCTGGCTGTGGTGGGAGTGTCTAGTCTGGAGGAAAAGTCTAGCTATCCATCACTCCTAGTTCAGGCTGGCAACTCTTAACATCATCCTCAACCCATTTTTCAGACCCTACTTCCTCTATAGATTTCTTAGTGTCAGTGGCAAAAATAGTATCACAAAGTAAATCCAAGCCACTGGTATCATCATCCACACTATCTACCACGGCAGCAACTTCATCAATATCTGGAGCATCAGTAACTACATCATCACGATACAAATTAGTAGAGGAGTCCTGTAGAGCCACAGAAGGAAAAACATATCTATCACTAGCTTTGCAATCCATCTCCTCAAGCACATCAATGCCATTAGAAATGATCTCTGAGGAAAACTTAAAGGAATCTTGTGCTTGTGTCTGACTAATAGATGATGTAATTTGATCTAGCTGAATTTGCAAACTTTTTATCCTTTCTTTTTGTCGTTGATGATTATCACTGGTTTCTTGTTAGTGTTGCTGCAGCAATGATGCTAGCTGCAAAACATTTTCTAGTGTCTGTTCTGAATTGTTGAACTGAGGCTGAGGAATATTTTGTGGTGTGTATCCATACTCGAACCCTGAATGATCCATCCAACCAAAATTATAGGTATTTGAAAATGATTCATACCTATCTTGTTGTTGAGGTTGGAAGTACTCATGCTACTCTGAAATTTGTTGGGACTGATAATTCTGAATTGAAGGATCTCCCCAATCATAGCTATAAGAACTAGGAGCTGGATCATATATGTCCTGATATTCTCCTGGGTAACTCTGAGGCTCAATAAGAAATATACTCTGTTGCTCACTTTTGTCTGAATAATAAGCCTGATTAAAGTCTCCAAATCGCTGATAATAAGGATCCATGTTTAAAGAAATTTCTTGATCTTTCCTGAAATACTAACAAACAATATCAAAAGACACAGGAAGTATACATGATAAATACATGGATACAAGAAATAAAAGAATGAAACCCTAAACAAAATTTTTTGATTTTTGATTTTTTTTTTTAGAAAAATGGGGAAACAATCCTAAGTCTACCAAGCACCATTACACTCCCCGACAATGGTGCCATTTTTGATAATGGTTTTTGTCGTGGTACCGTTACAAAACAAAATTTATAATTAAACCGAACCCTCTCTACACTAATGTAGCATAGAGATGACTCGGGTTGTCTCCCAACGAATGCAATCGGTAGAATGGTTTACTTAGGATCGTTTCCATTATTGCTTGGGGTTTTCTAATGTAAATTGGGGGGTTTGTGATTTGAGTTCTAACATATGATTACAAGGTAATTAAAATGCTAATCTAACAATGCAAGTAATTAAAGCATTCAACAAGTAAAGTAATGTAGGATTTAAAAGAACAAAACTATAAGAAGCATTAAATCAAAAACCTAATGTGCACAAATGTAAAACTACCATAAATGTAAGGAGAAATTTAACAAACAATTGGCATGCATACAAATTAAAGTCCTCTATGCTAAAACAAGAAAATAAATGATCAAATCAACCCAAGATAGGCCCGGTGAATGAACAAGTTCCTCCGGCTAGGTCCAACGGAGCTCGATCGAGACTCCACAAATGACGGTGGATGTGGGATGGCACAAACTTCTGAATCCAGTATCTTGATGGATGCTCCAAACTCTCACGAATCCGATTGAGCTCGAAGAAGTTTCGTTGGGGAAGAACTCCTCGAATCTGAAAGAGAAGGTGGATGAGCTGTAGAGATGGAAGATATCGTCGAAATCCCTCGATGAAGCGGTTCCTCCTCTAATCCGTGAAGGAAAATGGATGGAAGGGAGGTGGAGGCAGCTGCTAGGGCTCAGGGGAAGAAGATATGCCCTCCAAAACTCCTAAAAATCCATTTTATAGTTGCCCAAATGATGGGGTTTCACCGTGACACGACCGTGTCAAAAGACACGGCCAGGCTGTGTCAAAAGACACGACCAGGCCGTGTCAAAAGACACGACCATGCCAAAAGACATGGCCAGGCTGTGCTTGATTCTGATTTTCCCCACGCTGCTACAGTGATTTCACAATTTTCATTTGACATCCCCTATAAAAATAAAGTATACAACAATTAGTGCTAAGGACATCAAATTAGCATGTATTTGCATTAAAGCCCTATAATGATACATAGTCATAAAATATGATAAATATATCTAATTATGCATACGAATGGAACAAAACATCGAGGAATGAATACAAAATATCATGTCAAAATGTGAGTTATCACTGGGATGAACAAAAGTTTAAGTGTGGGGGAGAGAGTAGCTTAGGAGAATTCAGTATAAGCATAGGCAAGTCATGCTTGATCACCACAGACAAGCTATGTTTTTATTTTTATAGCTGAGCTTGATCTATTTTCTAGAGCATGAGGAAGTGCACTACATGTAAAAAAAATGAAAAAATTGAAAAAAAAAGTTGAAAAAAATATTTGGCCAAATGAATAAAGACAATAAAAAAATATTTGACATCTTGTGTCATTTTTTTATTTGTGTGATAGTATTTCTGTGATGGACATCCCTTGTTGCAACCGTTGAGAGATTTATTGTATATCATGTGTGAATTTATATTGTGAAAGTGATAGGGGTTGTTTACATGTTTAGTGAATTGTGAAAAGCTAGCTTGGATTAAAACTTTTGGGGCATTGCTTTCTTGTACTCATCTATGTAGCATTCCAGTGTTTCTATATCTTCTTGCAATTCTTTAACTATTTCATTTCCTACCTTTCTTTATTTCCACACTTACTATTATTTTTCTTGTATTCATGTTCCCTTTACATTCCTAATAAGCCTTCGATAATTGTGCATTCTTATGTGTATATAGTGGTGAAGGTAGAAGAAAAGCAAGCATATGGTAGTGCATAAACCATGAGTAGCTTGAGTGAACTCCACTATTACATGCTTATGAGAGCGAGAGAAACCACCACTTACCTTGTGAGGCTTAATCATTCTTAGTCTATTCATGATGGGTTGAAGTCACCATGTTTGTTAACTTGTGTAAGATTTGAGTCCATGATTGCTTGAGTATTTGAGATTTGACAATCCTAGGTAATTTTCTTTTACGATGTTCTATGTTATGATTGGGAATTGCTAGGGAAATATATTTTTAGTTTACTTTTAGTTTTCTTTACTTGCTCAGGACGTGCAAGAATAAGTGTGGGGGAATTTGATAACAACATTTTAGTATATTATTTTGATCTTTAATTTCGATGTTTTTAATCCTCTCGTATGATTATTTATTGATTATTATCATTTTTTACGAATTGGGATCTATTTTGGACTTTATTGTAAATTCTTCTAAATTATGGATTTATATGCAAATTTTACATCTTAATTGTAGGAGATCGAGATGAGCCAATGGACTAGACTCAAGTTAGATCAAATGTGGATTCATCTAGGGTCATAAAGGGAATTTCAAGCTGGATTAATCTGAGCCCTTCATCAAGATCAGAAGCAGTTTGATCAAAGGGTTCAAATCTGTTTAATCCTGACCATCCGATGAGATATTATTGATTCTGAGCCATCCATCTAAATATAGAGAGATCCGGTCCATACACTTAGATCTATATATCTCAACCTTCCATCCAGATCAAGTTGATCATGATCGTTCATTCAGATTGATCATATCCATCCATTCTAAATCGAAGCAATTTCAGTCGTCAGATCAGATCTAGGATTTGCATTAATTAAGCTTGAGCAGATTTTTTCCAGCAGTCAGATTTTCATTCTCACACGATTTCCTCCTCCGCCTTCTTCATCGTCAAGCTCCTCACCTTCACCACCAGTTGCCAGAGAGGAAAGGGGATTCCCTCCTTCTCCGGTGACCGATGCCACTCCATCTCCTCTACCACCAGAAACATCATCTTCTCCCTTACCAAGCTCTGTCGTCGCCTTCTTCCTCCGCACCGAGTCTACTGCTTCTTCCATCCAAACTCCGCCGTTGGAGAAGGGGGTTCCTCTCCGATCGGTGGTGGTCTTCTTGGTCTTCCACTTCCACAGCTCCGGCAGTTTTGTTCTTCATCTCAGCTCCATCAAAATTGCTGGCAGCCCTCCTTCTCCATTTCTTCCGGCCAACACCTTCACGACAGCATCTATTCCAACTCCGACAAGCTTCAATTTCAGATTCCATATAGCCATATGCAAGCTCTTCCAATGTCTCATTGATGTGTTGATTGATTTTCATGTTTACTTATTGTTTGTAATCAAAGTTACTTCCATGTTTTGAATTGCACGCATTTGGTTTAGGTTGTTTTATGCTCATGTAGTGTTTGATGAAATGCTTGAATGAGTTAGATTAATGTCTTGTGGATCTTAATTGGGTTGAATGTTGAGTTTATTTTCTTTAATTGGATGCAAGTAGATTAGGATGATTCTTTTATGTTTTGTTTAATTCTTCGTAGTTGTAATGGGTTGGATTAGGTTTAATTTCTTCATTTGAATTGTTGTCTTAGTTCCTGTACTTCTTTTATGTTTTTGAATGCATACTTTATGTTTTGTTTAATTTCTTCGCAATCGTAGTTTAATTAGTTTAGAATTTGATTATGTGCATTATCTTCCATTCAGTAGGATTAGCCTTTTAAATTTCAATCCCTCATTTAAAATAGAAAATCCAAAGTAATAATTAGTGATCCTAAGACTATTGTTCTATCAATTACACTCATTGGGAAACGATCCGGGCCATTCACTATGCTATATTAGCGTAGAGAGGGTTTGGTAATTAATTTGGAACAGTACCATGTCAAATACTTTTCATCAATACCCTAGCCAACTGTCGACTGCTGGTGGCATCAGTCGACTGATAGGGTTGATCAGTCGACTGTCATTCAAATTCCAGCTTCGATGAGAGTCAAACTTCATCCCCTCATCTTAGGGTGAGGTGGCCTTTTTGGATAGAACTTGATCTCAATGTCTAAGGGGTTGGAAGGCTATAAAAGAAGGGGGGTTTCACCCCTTTAGGTCATCATTCAAGCTCTCCAAACGCCTCCACAATGCTACTCTTCTACAACAACTCTACGACGATGAAGTGCTGCCGAAATGCCGACGACACGAGCTCAACCTTCACCCTCTTAGTCGTTGGTATCAATTTCATATTTAGTTACTTCTAATTGTTGTATTTCATTTCTTTTATCGAGCTTTTATCGTAATGAGGAGAGGGGGTTTGTCACTCTACCTCGAGATTTCTCGAAGCTTTGTAATCGTCATCTCCTACCTCCAACAAGGAGGAGAAGTTTTAGTGAATTGCCCTCCATATGCGGTCACAGACCTCTAGGGCCTTGGATTAGTAGCCGGTAGGCTGTGAACCAAGTAAAACCTAGCCTTGTTCATTTACTTTCCGCTGTGCATTTTACTCTTACTTGTGTTTTAATCGTGGGCAGCAGCAGGGCAATGGGCATCAACAACAACAGAAGTCTAGATTAGAATTGATGATGGAAGACTTCATTGCTACCCAAACAAAATCCAATGAGGAATTCTGTCGCCAACATCAGAAAATAAAGGAGTCACTCAGAGACTTGAAGGCCACTATTGACGGTCTTACAAGTCACACAAGGATGTTGGAGACACAAGTGGCCCAGATAGCCCAAACCGTGTCGCAACCTATGGAGATCTCTCCATCATTACCCGAGCTGAGTCAAGATAAGGAGGAAGGAGTGGGCAGTGAGAGAATAGCACAGAGAAACAGATTTAACAAGGGGTTTCAAGCCATGATTTCCACACTGCTTGACCAAGCCAAAACTGTGGACAAGATTCCACCCCAGCTTGAGGACCCTGGTGAATTTGTTATCCTCTGCTCGATTTATGGGGAAAGCTTCGATGAAGCAGTGTATGACTTGGGGTCATCAGTAATTGTGATGCCCTACGCATATTATTTGAAGATGGGACTGAATGGGCTCCAACCAGTGACCTTTGGTATTCGTATGGGGGATGACTCAGTCAAGGAACCCGTCGGCATGCTAACACAAGTGCCTGTAGTGATTGAGAATTTTGTGATACCCACAGATTTCATCATACTAGACACAGGACCCAATCCCCAGAATCCCATCATTTTGGGAAGACCTTTTCTGGCAACTATGGGGGCGTGCATAGATGTAAAGGCACACCAGATCTCATTGGAGGTAGATGGGGAGATCATCTTCTTCAGCCTATCAGAGTATAAAGCTCCCTTCCTAGATGGCTTCACTTTCAGCAGGTTAAAGTCGAGTCCACTGAATGTCGATTTCGGACAGATGAATGGAGATTCACGGAGCCTCAAGAGCCAAGTTCCTAATGGAGTGTGGTCGAGCTAAACGACCTTAAACAAAGCGCTTCTTGGGAGGCAATCCAAGTTTAGTTTTTAGGTTTTCCTTTGATTGTATTGCATGCATTTAGTTAATTTGCACTTTGATTTCCATTTCATTTAGCATTAGGACCAAAAAGAACTTGCTAGGTAAAAATAAAATCAATTTTTAGCTTACACGGTGAAGCGTGTGAGAAAATTCGGACCGTTATGCACAAAAGGAGAGAAATAGGGGACAAACGACCTGGTCGTGTGTTTTCCCACGGTCATGCCCGACTAACCCGAGGCGCACACGGCCGTGTCGCACGAGGTTAAAAAGGGCACGCCGTGCATTTTTGCCCCAAACGCGCCGTATGTTTCAATTTTTCTTGCCATAGCCATGTGGATCCTTCTTCCCAACCACCTAGAAGCTTTTCCAACCTTCAAGGAAGTCAAAAGAAGCAAGGATGAGGAGGACCAAGCAAGTGGTATCTCGATCCGGTGCTTCAGAGTGACGAGGAAGGAGAACTAAAGCCCCTCAAGCTCCGGAGGAAGGTAACACCCTACCAACCCGTATTTTTCGCAACAATGAGCATAGAGATAGATATAATATGCTTTCTACTCATAAAATCACTGCAACTAGGTATCTTGATGAGGATTTACTAGAATCCTTAGGGTTGTTGGGTGACATTCAAGCCCTATTTGCAAAAATGGGGTGGGAAGAGATAATGGGAATAAGACACCCAACCTACCCTAGGATAGTTTTAGAATTTTTGAGTTCCTTAGAAGCGGAAATTTTAACGGGTAGAGAGAGCGAAGAGGGTAGGATTACCTTTAGAATATTTAATATTGAGCATGAATGGACACTTCACCAATGGAATTCATGCTTTGGCTTGCCAAGTGGGGGAGAGAAAAGAACCCCTATTGGGTTCAACTCTCGAATCTTTTGGACTGAATTGACAGGAGAGCACGCTTATGACCCTTCTAGGGCCAAAGCATCACGCCTCCAAAACCCCATTTTTCAAAACCTCTACCGATTCATGGCAAACACTATTTTTGGTCGTGGGGAGAGTGACGGTGTAGTGAGAGCTAGCGAGCTGCTTTGCCTATGGGACATTCTATAAGAAAGGAGTAGCATCGATATAGGGTCCTATTTCATTAGACACTTAGTGAAAATGGGCAAAGCAGCGAGAGGAGAGATTAATGTGGAGGGTCTGCTTACCCACATTTGTCATAGGATGGGGTACAACTACACTGCGCTAGATAGCATAGAGGGGAGCCCTAGGATCGACCTGGGAGTGTGTATGGCCATGAAGATGATTGTAAGAGAAGGACACTTCTTATGCTTTGTAAGAAAAAACCTGATGACCCTTAGGCTCCCCGACCCCAATCGTACCACCATCACCACACGTGCCAACTGGCACTTAGACCTGATAGTGGAGTCCCCTCCATATGAGGGACCATCCACATCGGCGCCCATCTCTCCCCCTTTACATCACTCTCCCTTCAGTCCACACATGCATAGGAGCCCACCTAGTCCACGTCGACATGAGCCTGCACTTGCACCACCACCTTTTTCTACTTTTGAGCAGGATGCAGGTACATCGGCCTATGATTTTTCGGAGTTTCGATCGCGCCTCGACGATATATACACCGAGCAGCAAACGTAGAGGCAGCGATGGGAGGAGCAGAGCACCTACATGCAGGCAGAGTTTCTAGGCTTTCAGGAGCACTTTCATCGAGCCGAGGAGTTCTATGACGAGGCCCACATCTACTTCCAGAAGGAGGCTACCCGTCGCCAGGCGGAGGCCGCCTACCACCAGGAGATGCGACAGCACATGCGTGCCCAGTAGGCACAGTGGGCCCGAGAGGAGGAGCACAGAGCAGCCGCTACATCCACCAGTTCTCAGATCGACCACATGTACATGTGGTATCAGCGGCTCAGCAGCAGGTTCTCCCAGGACCCCGAGATGCCGAGGCTACCAGACTTTCCACCTCGTCCAACATACTAGATGTATGCTTCACTTATGTCTGGGGGGACCCCAAGTTTTGTTTTGTTTCTAGCAATAGTTTCTTTCCTAATGTTTGCATTTTGGTTAGCATTTATTTATTCATGCATTAGTTGTTTAGTTTCTTTCAGCACTTAGTTTTTGCTACCTATAAGCTGCTTCAGTAGTATTTTTAAAAGTCTTCTTCATGAGTTGTTTCCATGAGTAGTGTAACTTCATTTATCTCATGGTATTTTATTTTATTGTCTTTGAATGAATATTCTAGACTTACACTGGTTAGCTTTTATTTTATACATACACATGATGAACTTTCTGAAAGAGAGAGTCTAGTACATACCTAGTTATGAATCATCTCAGTAGTCTAGTACTTTGGAATCCACAGGTGACCCTAAGTTTAGCATTTTAGTTATTGGAGATGCTCGGATTATGTAAGCCCATTCAGAAAAATTAAAATCCCAGTGAGACGAAAATAAAAGAAAAAAAAAGGAGAGAGAAAAAGAAATGAAAAAAAAATGAGGAATAAAAAAATAGTTATCGTGGGTGGAAATGGTTAGGTGCCCATTTGAGGCCGAGTTAGGTACTGGAGAAACACCTATAAATTTCTCTCAATACCGAGCACGCCTTTGAGACTCTGTGCTAGATCTAGGGAACGACCCTCACTTTGGGCGTGGCGCCTAAGAGCCGAGACCTTAGATACTTCGTTCAGTTACATGTATTGCTTTTAAAAACCTAGCGGTATAAACTTTAAGACAATTTTCTTGATATATGAATTCCCAAAGGGATGTAAGTATCTCTCACCTCGGTACAAGTAGCTATTGATTATTTTATATAAACATTTTCTATGTTTTGAAAGAATTTTTGCATGAATATAATGGGCTTTATGTAGGCTCTTTCAAAAAATAAAAGAAATAGAGCCAAAGAGGATGCATGGCCTAGGAATTGAACCTCAAACCTCTAGTAGATAGCTAAACCCTAAGATGCATCCAATAACCAGAAGCCCAGCAGGGTTGTGCTATTAGAGGAATATGGGAAATGATAGATAAGAGTAAGGGAGGCTAAGGGACACCTTCAAGTGAATAAATAGGGAATGAGGAGACAAGAGAAAACCCAATTTTCATTCTCCACTTCTCCTCTTCTTCTTCCTCACCGAAAACCCTAGGCTCCCTCTTCCATTTTTTGAAAACTAACCAAGCTAGGAGAAGGCTCTAATCTTGGCACAACCTAGGGTATTTTCCAACTATTAACAAAGCGAAGGATGTAAGTATCCCCTCACCTGCATACAAGTTGTTTCGATTGATGTTATTATGTAAATCCCTTCATGAACCATTCGGCCAAGACCCTTACTTGTGTTTTCAATGATGAACCATGCCATACCTTGTAGGAATATGATGATGATAGGTTGCTAGATAGGTTTGGTTAAGTGTTTGATCTTAAAAACTCCAAGAAACTTTCGGCCAAGACCATTACTTGTGCTCTCCATGATGATCTATGCTATACCTTGTATGAATATGATGATGATAGGTTTCTAGATGGGTTTGGTTAAGTGGTTGATCCTCAAACCCTCCTAGGACTCTCGGCCAAGCCTCTTTGGACCTCTAATGTGATTTTCTATGCCATGCTCTAGATGAGTTCATGATATGTTTTGATGTTAGATGAAGATAACATGTTATATGCTAGGCTTTAAATGAGTTCATGCCATGTTTTGATGTTAGATGAAGATAACATGTTCTATGCCATGCTATAGATGAGTTCATGCTATGTTTTGATGTTAGATGAAGATAACATATTGTTGGCTAACCTAAATTTAAGTGGTTGATCCTTTAAGTTCCTTGAACCATTCGGCCAAGACCCATTTAAGTCTATTATGCTATGATCTATAAGTTGTCATGCTATGTTATGAATATAGATGAAGGTAACATGTTGTTAGCTAACCTAAATTTAAGTGGTTGATCTTTTAAGTTCCTTGAACCATTCGAACAAGACCCATTTAGGTCTATCATGCTATGATCTATAAATTGCCATGCTATGTTTTGAATGTAGATATAGGTAACATGTGAAAGCTAAGCTAGATTTAAGAAATGGATCTTAGGTTTTTTTTGAAACTCTCGGCCAAGACTTATCTAAACTCCTAAGTGCCTTCCATGCCATGCTTTATATGTGAAAGAATTAATATGTGGTTAGTTAGATCATATATAAGTTGTTTAAGGTTTAAAACTTTGGTAGAACTCCATGAAGTTTAGATCACTCTATGTATGCTTGTTCATGATGTTATGCCATGCCCTATACGTGTGTGATGTTAACATGATGTGAATTGTGTGAAGGTATGATATGTTATAAAGAAGGAACTTGATATGTATGAAAAGAATATGATATGTTATGAAGAAGGAATATGATATGTTATGAAAAGAAAAATGATATGTTATGAAGAAGGCGCATGATATGCTATGAAGAAGGAACATGATATGCCATGATAAAGAACATGATATGTTTATGAAAAGAAATATGATATGTTATGATATGAAGCATGATAAGTATTTTACTTTCTGCATGGCTTGTACCGGACCCTAACAAGTGTTGGTGATCGTTTGGAAGCTAGAGGGGGGGGTGAATAGCTTGTTTTTCTTCTCTACAAAAATATTAGCGGAAGCAAACAAAAATAATATAAGTAAAAAATGAAAGAACAATGCTAACAAGGTCTTTACGTGGTTTGAAGATAACGCTCCTACTCCACGGCGATCCTTAAGGTGGATTAACCCAAGCAATTCCACTAAGAAGCTCTCCTTTACAACAAACCTCATCTTCTTTACAAAGAATGAAACTTGAGCTTAGAGAGAGGAGGGGATTTAAGATCACTTAGAAAGCTTGAAAACTCGTGGAGGCTTTGGAGAAGAATCAGAGAATGAGCATTAACCCCAAAAACCTCCACCAGCCCTCTTTTTATAGAGAGAAGGCTGATTTTCCCATTGGAGCACGATCAGTCGACTGATGCACAGCATCAGTCGACTGCCGACGCGATTAACGGCTTCTGAACAGCCAGATTCACGGGATTCTGAGTCGTTTCGTCCAACGACATTCTCATCAGTCGACTGATCCATCCATCAGTCGACTGATGGAGTGATCAGTCGAGTGATCACAGGCTGCAGTCGAGTGTGACTCCACTCTGTGCCCGTATTTAACTTGATCAGTCGACTGCCACTGTTGGCAGTCGACTGATCGCAACATCAGTCGACTGATGGTCAGGGTTTCATCCTGACTCAGTCGAGCACCTGACCAGTCGACTGATACATCGTATCAGTCGACTGATACTCATCAAGTATGAGTAATTCATACTTGATTTTACCCCTTAGACCTAGACTCAACCTTCTAGCTCTTCCTTAAGCCTTGCGCCTCCAGGATCCCTCCGAGTCCGCGACTTGTTCATCCTTTGCGCTTTGCTTCCAAGAGCTTCCTTTGGTTTTGTCATGTCTTGGGTTTCCTTTGCCAAGGCGTGCTTGGACTTTACGCCACCAAGTCTACATTCTTGGACTTACGCTGCCAAGACTTGCCTTTGGACTTCCTTTGCCAAGGTCTGTTTGGACTTAATGCTGCCAAGACAACATGCTTGGTCTTATGCCGCCAAACCTTTACCTTGGACTTCTCTTGCCAAGATCATACTTGGACTTTGCCTTTACCTGTCACTTAATCATGTTCACCATTAGATCACAATTTGTTGCCTAACTTAGATGATTATCCAAACATCAAAACATATAAATGCTTGGGGCATTGTTGCACCAACAATCTCCCCCTTTTTGATGTTTGGCAATCATTTAAGTTAGGTCTTTTAAAGATACACATAATCGTATCACATAATCATATATCCAATTCTAACTTAAACATTTCTTCTCCCCCTTTGACATACATCAAAAAGAGAAGAAATTATATATTTCATAAAAGAATTGAATGCATGGTAAACTTGAACTAAAGTATAGAATTTGAAATTTAGCTCCCCCTTAATCCAAGATATAGTTCATGATGAGTAAAATACATGTAGAGCAAAAGTCTATCAAACAATTTGAATATTTAAATCCTAACTTTGCACCAACAATGTAAATTTGGAAATGAAAAAGACATCTTATGAAACTCCCCCTAAACCACCGCATTAAACAGTTCTAAGAGTTGGTTTATACTCAGTATTATCATGCTAAAGTTTTAGGAGATCAAAGATACACTCAATATCAAAAAATAGAGCTATTTATCAAAAAACACAGAGTATCAGTCGATTGGTTTTCAACCAGACGATCATGATAGTTCGAATTTTAGCCTTTCATTAAATTCGTAAATGCTAAAATTCCATAAATCTCGAAAAATCACGAAATTTTGTGTACACATTTATGAAATCATACTTTATCAAGGAAAAATATTTTGAAAAATATATGTTTTCCAGATATCAAGATTGATACAAACTTGGAAACCAACAAAAGTTCTAATGTTTTTGCAAACTTTGTATCACTTTTGTATTTCACTTAAAAACTGTTTTTCAAAATATGATAAACATAGTTCAAAATATGTTTTATTTGACATTTCCAATCATGTTCTTGGAGCTATATGCACATCAATTGTGTATAAGCCTTCCCAATGATTGGTCCAATGAAGGATTAATGTCTCTAGATAACACTTTGGTCCATAGTTATGCATCATAACATGCATGATGAACCAAGTGCATCTTCCTAACATCTCACATATTGTCTAAGTGGCTCAATACAAAAATCATGGTTTCTTAGGTATTTTGTGAGATGCTTAAAGATATAAATCCCAGTATTTCTATAGGATCATGCAAACCTATACCTTTACTCAACCAAGCACATTCCAAGTTCTCTCCTAAGTGATGAAAATTCTACCTCGGGGAGAGCCTTGGTGAATATGTCAGCTAGGTTGGACTTGGATTCAATGTAATTAAGCTCAATGTCCCCCTTAGCCACATGATCTCTAATGAAGTGATGTTTCACTTCAATGTGCTTGGTCCTAGAGTGATGCACCGAATTTTTGGTCAAGTTAATGGTGCTCACATTATCACAAAATACTTTCATGTTGGAGTAAGATAGCTCATAATCCTCTAAGGTATGTTTCATCCATAAGAGTTGAGCTACACAACCACCCATAGCCACATACTCGGCCTCGGTGGTGGATAAGGCAACACAAGGTTGCTTCCTACTACTCCAACTAACTAGGGAGGACCCAAGAATTTGACATCCACCACTAGTACTCTTCCGATCCAATTTGCAACCGACATAATCGGAATCGGTGTACCCAATCAAATCAAAAGATCTAGTCCTAGGGTACCATAATCCTACATTTAGTGTGCCTTTAACATATCTTAAGATTCTCTTAACGGCAACTAAATGAGATTCTTTTGCACATGATTGGTACCTAGCACACATACCAACCGCAAATAATATATTGAGTCTACTAGCGGTTAGGTACAAAAGGCTACCAATCATGCTCTTATAGAGTGTAAGATCAATTTCTTTTCCTTCATTATCACTATCTATTTTTGTATTGGTTGTCATTGGAGTTGAAACTACCTTAGCATTTTCCAAACTAAATTTCTTAATCATTTCCTTAGCATATTTGGTTTGGTAAATATAAATACCTTCACTAGTTTATTTGAATTGCAATCCTAGGAAGAAATTTAATTCCCCAACTAGACTCATTTCAAACTCTTTTTCCATATTTTTAATAAAGTCTTGGAGAAGTTCATCATTTGTTGACCCAAAAATAATATCATCAACATATACTTGGGCTACAAAGATGTCCGTTGATGTTGACTTTAGAAATAGAGTTTGATCTACACTACCCCTCTTAAAGTCCTTAGAGATTAAGAAAGATGATAATCTTTCATACCAAGCCCGGAGAGCTTGTTTCAAACCATACCAAGCTTTCCTAAGCTTGTATACATGGTTTGGATAGTCCATATTCTCAAACCCGAGAGGTTGTTCTACATATACCTCTTCCTTAATAAACCCATTTAGGAATGCCGATTTGACATCCATTTGATAGAGTTTGAAACCATATAGGAGGCATACCCCAATAGTATTCTAATAGACTCTAATCTAGCAACCGGGGCATATGTTTCATCATAGTCAAGTCCTTCAACTTGATTAAAACCCCTTGCAACTAATCTTGCTTTATTTCTAGTGATATTTCCTTGGTCATCTAGTTTGTTCCTAAAGACCCATCTTGTAGTAATGATGGTGTTTTCATTAGGTCTAGGAACTAACTCCCATACTTGACTCCTTTCAAATTGAGCCAATTCATCTTGCATTGCTAAGATCCAATCCGGATCAAGTAATGCATCTTTGATTGTTTTGGGCTCAATTTGAGAAATTAGAGCAATATGACTAGTGGGATCCCTATGAAATGACCTAGTCCTAACACCTTGAGATAATTCACCCACAATTTGATCTAAGGGGTGATTTTGATGAACTCTTATAGTTCTAGGAGGTGTATTAATTTGAGTTTGATCATGATTAACCTCAATCCTTTGCTCATCATCGGAATCACCTCTTACTCCCCCTTGATTCAATCCTCCCCCTTGATCATTACCCCCTAAGGTTAAATTTTGAAATTGTTGGGTAATATATTGATTTTCATAATTAATATCATCATCAATAGGGGATTTTCTAGGGTATGTATTGGAAGTTTCATCAAATTGGACATTTGATGATTCTTCAATCTTTTGAGTTCTTTTATTGTAAACTCTATACCCTACACTAGTGGATGAGTATCCAACTAGGATTCCCTCATCCTCTTTGGACTCAAACTTACCTAGGTTGTCTTTGGTATTTAAAATATAGACTTTACATCCAAATACTTTAAAATAATGAATTGTTGGAATTGTACCATTCCATAATTCAAATGGAGTTTTTCCTAAAAACCTATGAATCAATACCCTATTTTGGATATAGCAAGCGGTATTAACTCCTTCCGCCCACAAATAGCTAGGTAAGGAGTATGCATTAAGCATTGTCCTAGCCGCTTCTTGTAGGGCACGATTTTTCCTTTCCACAACCCCATTTTGTTGGGGTGTTCTAGGACAAGAAAACTCATGCTTGTACCCTTGTTCTAAGCAAAAAGTTGAAAAATTAGAATTCTCAAATTCTCCACCATGATCACTACGAATCCGGTTGATTTTGAGTTTTCTTTCATTTTCTACTCTTTTGCTAAATCCTATGATTATTCCTAAGGTTTCATCTTTATTTTTCAAGAAAAATACCCAAGTAAACCTAGAGAAATCATCTACTATTACTAAGCAATATTTACTACCAATAATAGAAGGGGTACTATGACAATCAAATAAATCCATATGTAAGAGTTCTAAAGGTAAAGCAGTACTAAGTAAATTATTACCTTTGTGTGATGTTTTTGATTGTTTTCCTTCTTGGCATGCATCACACATCTTGTCCTTGAGAAATTCGACTTTAGGCAACCCTTTGACTAATTTTATTTTTGCTATTTTGGCTATATTCTTCATATTTATGTGTCCTAGCCTCCTATGACAAAGCCAACTTTCTTCCTCTTTTGCAATGAGACACTTAGTAGAAGCATTAGTAGCATAGGATAAATCAACATAATATATATTTGATTTCCTAAAACCTACTAACATGCAATCATTTAGAGTTTTGTGTCTTATAAAACATTTTGAGGAATCAAATTTAACATCAAAGTTTGCATCACATAGTTGGCTTACACTAAGTAAATTAAATTTCATATTTTTAACTAATAGCACTTTATGAATGGCAAGATTGGGGGATACCTCAATTGTGCCCTTTCCTAGAATCTTAAGTTTGCCGCTATTACCAAATGAGACCTTTCCTTTGCTAGTGTAGTTGATAGTGAAGAATTTTCTCTCATCACCGGTCATATGCTTTGAGCACCCACTATCAGCTATCCACAAGCTTGGTTCTTCTACCTATATCACATGAAAAATACAATCCTTAGGTACCCAAATCTTAGGACCACTAGCATCAATTATAAATTTCTTAGGTACCCAAGCCTTTCTACCCTTGCTTTTAATTATGGATTTTCTACTAATAAGGGATGTAAATGCTACCTCCTTTTCCTTAGGTCTATATCCTAATCCGACCTTGTTGTAGATAGCCCTTTGATCCTTAATAATCATGTCTAGGTATTTAGAGCCATTAGTATATTTTTCTAAGCATGCTCTTAAGTTACCTATTTCTTTTCTTAATTCATCATTTTCATCCCTAAGGGTACATTCATCACTAGATAACTTACCACAAGATGATTCTATACTCTTAAGTGATTTAATCTCTATTTTTAAATCCTTAATCCTAGTTTTCGATCTATTCAAAGCATTTTGTAGGCATGCAATAGTCTTGTAAAGTAAATCTACTTTAGGTGAGTTGTTTACCTCATCATCATCACTTGATGATGATTCGTCGCTTGAAGAGGAAGAGGACTCCTCGCTTGAGCTCCCGGCTTCTTCCTCTAATGCCATGAGGGCTAGATTCCGGGTGGCATGACATACTTCTTCATCGTCGGAAGAATCCTCCATGCTTAGAGTGTTCCATGTTTGAGCCACCATTGCCTCCTTCTTCTTCTTCTTCTTCTTTTCTTTCTTTTTCTTTTCCTTCTCCTCCTTCTTCTTTAGTTTCGGGCAATTTGCCTTTATATGCCCTTTCTTTTTGCAACCAAAACAAGTCACGTTAGAGGTAGAATTTGAACTATTTGAAGACTTACCTCTTGAGGATTGGAACATCCTCTTCACATCTTTCTTGGTGAGTTTCCTTGATTTCCCACCAAACTTTTTGACGTAGTGTGCCACCTCGCTTGCCAATAACTCATCTTCACTACTTGATGAGTCTTCCTCGGATTCGGATGAGGAGGACACTTCTTTCTTCTCCTTCTTCTTTTTGTCCTTCTTTCCTACAAAAAGAGCTATACCCTTCTCTTTGGATGAAGTGTTAACTTGTTCATGTAATTGAAATTCACAAAATAGCTCATCTAACTTAACTAATGAAAGATCCCTAGAGACCTTATAGGCATCTACCATTGAGGCCCATAAGGTTGTTCTAGGGAAAGCTTGTAGCACATACCTTACAAGGTCTCGGTTGTCGACCTTCTCACCTATAACATGTAGTCCGTTGACTATTTCTTTGAAGCGACCATGCATTTGGCTCACGGTCTCATTGTTCTTCATCGAGAAGCTTTGAAGTTGGCAAATTAGAAGATCTCTCTTGGCCCTTCTTGTTTCTTTGGATCCTTCGTTGAACTCGATCAACTTCTCCCAAAGCTCCTTTGCCGATTCAAATGGCCCCACCTTGCTTAGTTGCTCTTTTGACAAACCACATTGAAGTGTGGTTGTTGCCTTGCCGTTGGCTTGAGCCTTCTTGGCCATGTCTCTCGTCCAATCCTTCGTCGATATGGGTGCTCCGTGTTCACCACCGGCTTCTCAAAACCATCTAAAACACTAAACCAATTCTCAATATCATTCATTAAATAATACTCCATCCTACATTTCCAATAGCCGAAGTCGTTGCCGTCGAAGAACGGAGGCCTCGCTGTGCTATACCCCTCTTGAAAAGCCATCTTTGCTCCGGTTGATTGCTAGATCTTCCGATGCGATCCGGGCTCTGATACCACTTGTTGGTGATCGTTTGGAAGCTAGAGGGGGGGTGAATAGCTTGTTTTTCTTCTCTACAAAAATATTAGCAGAAGCAAACAAAAATAATATAAGTAAAAAAATGAAAGAACTGTTAGTAATATATGAGAGATATCCTAAGGCAATCGCCTTTATGTATGAACCATTTATATGATAAATGAAGATTCACTATTTGAGTATACATGTTTTATGTATTTGATTGGATCTTAAACTCATTTACTGAATGTCCATGATACGATTCACAGCATGAGAGAATTTGTGATTGGATCACAACTAGTGAGTATCTCTACATGTGTAATTATGATGTATCGGAATTATCCCTAGTCGATGAATTGATGGATTTGGACACCATCAATTCTGTCGAGACTAGCACGAGGTATACTCCTTGGTGTATCCAAGCAGCTGATTCTCACTGGCTGGAGACATTGTGATGTCCGGAGTTAATCGTGGATGCTAGTTATGGTAACTAGTTCATTGGAGTGACCAGCCGTAAGACTTCATATGATTCTCTGCATATATAGATATGTCAATGAAGTTCTTACTGTGGCTTAAGTGCGATGTTCGTTTGACTTGCGGTATTCAAGTCATCTTGATCATGGAGACTTATGCTTTGACATCTTAAGCAAACATCTCTAAGGAGATGTGGCCCCGGGATGATTGGGTATAAGTCGAAGTGATCGAAGGTGTTTGAATAGCCTATAAAGGATTCACCACTCCTTGCGAGGAGATGTATACCCATGGCCTCTCGTCGGATTGTTACTAAAGTCTTTGGCCAAAGCATTACATGTTTAGAGTAAGGTACTCTTCGATACATGTGCAGTAACTAGAATCCGTAGGACGAGGAAATGACACTTGGGCTAAGTGTGACGTAGTCAGCCTAGTGGGGACTGACACAATAGACCATGTCCTGAACCAAGTGGGTATAAGATGAGTGAAGGGAATGGGGCACGATTCATTCGAGCTACTGAAGGGTTTCAGAAATAGTTCTGGATCAACCGTTGATCTTTTTGGTTAATTAGGGATCATGATGTACTACTAGGTGCCACTCATGATCGTTCTATAATTAATGGTTAATTATAGACGACCAACATAAACCGAGAACCTATTTGGTCACACGCACAACGAGCGTAATCCAAAGGATTTAAAACGAGCTTGAGAATGGGATTCTTAGACCGAGAGAAACTAGGTTTGGTTGGACCAAACATAAAGCGAACATGAAATCGTTTCAGTCGCAATGGAAGTGTGGATGGGCCGAGTCTTATGAAGACGTAATGGATGAACCAAAATGGTTTGGTTCTAATCCAATGGAGGAGAATAAACCAAAGGGTTTGGTTTATTTTAAAAGAATGAACCAAAAGTTGGTTCGGTTCGTTTTAACTTAAAATAAACCATCATGGTTTGGTTTATTTCAACTTATCTTAATGGAGCGGGTTAACGGGCCTAATGGTTATGATCAAATAACCATTAAGAGAATTAGTTGTCTATAAAAGAGGGCTTAAGGGATAATTAAGCCCTAATCCACAACCCTAAGTTGCCGCCCACCTCTCCTTGGAGAAATTCGGAGCCAACTCTCCTCCTCCTTGCCGCCGTCCACCTTGAGGCTCCAACCGGCGTCCAGAAGGTGCTGACCTTCCCCCTCGCCGGCATCGAGCTGCTTCCGGTTGGTACTCCGGTGATCTCCTTTAGGTTTGGCATCAAGGTGAGCTTTATCTTCCCTTGGTTGGCCGGCGCCTATCTCCTCCACCAAAGCTGTCCAGTTTTCTGGACAGCTTGTTCTCCTCTCGTCGGAGCATCGTTTGGACGACGGTTAGAGCTCTGACAGCGGCTAACTTACCAGGGATTCGATATCCGGTAATCCTCTGAGGTGGAGGATGAAGGATTCGTCAATTGGTTGACGAATACCTCTCCGGAGAAGCAAGTTTTGAGAACTCGTATTATGATCCGAATTTGGATTCGGATCGTTATCATCTCTCGATCATGTCGTCTTCAATATGAGGATAGTAACCCGTACGAAGACGAAGCTCGTGGCTTAGCGAAGTCATCCCGAGGAACTCGGCGTGGATACGGATAGAGACGATTCTAGCGAGGATCGTTCCGGTTGATGTCGTTCCCACTACACGTCATACGAAAGGTATAACGTAGATAAATTTCCTTTTATTGCAAATTTAAATTTACGGTTATGTCTACACATGTTGTACTATGCATGCGTGTGATGTGTGTGTTGTAATAAATGTAGATTTATTATTTTTATTTCTTCCGCTGTGCACATGTTTACGAAACATGTTCGAACACACACTCGCCGCGGTGCCGGAAACCCAACAGTGGTATCAGAGCCAGATTGTGTTTCGACATAATCGTAAAATGGTTTTGCGATAGTCATAATGTTATTTCTGGAAATTTTCTAATTTTTGAAATTTAGAAGTATTTATGGAAATTTTTCAATTTTGGAAGTCTAGAAGTGTTTATGGAAATCTTCCACTTTTGGAAAGTTGGAAGTATTTATGGAAATTGATATTTTCCATAAATAAAATATTTGATTAGATTCTGGAAATTTGTTTCCTAATTTAATCATGATTTGATTTGGGAAATCAAATCTTAAAATATTTTATTTCCATAAGTAGTTTTAATGATTTAGGAAATTGGTTTCCTAAATAGATTTTCCTTGATCAAATAATTCCATAAATAAAATATGTGATTAGATTTGGAAATTTGTTTCCTAATTTAATTATGATTTGATTTGGAGAATCAAATCTTAAACATATTTTATTTCCACAAATAGTTATGACATATAAGGAAATATATACATGACATAATTGTATGCCATGTAATTGCATTAGATGCATAACATTATGTCATGCGTGTCGTGACATGTAGATGTATGTCATGTATGTCATGCCATGTAGATAATAGTTATTTGCATGCAAAGAGGATGAGACATAAAAACCCTTAAACAATATTAAAACCTACACCTTCCATTAATATGGTTAGAACCAGAGTTATGTTTCTTGTTTGGATTGTTGGACTCACTCCAAGCCCGGCTCGAACCTGAACATGTTCAAATCATTGGAATAGTTTAACTCTAATATGGTAAGAGTCATAGGTCAATCGTTAGTTAGGGTTGTTGGACTCACTCTAAGCCTGGCTAATTGGTTGAATGCGCTCTAACCATATTAAAACTATTTCGCGATTAATGGGTCGGCTCTAACTTGGAGCATCAATTTATTGGACTCACTCCAAGGTCGATGTGAAGAGAGGTGAAGTTGGGTGCTATGCATATGATGCATACTTGTTAATGTGTTAACAACCCAATGTATGTGTAAACATTCAATTAGTTGATAGGACATTGTGATAGTTACATATACATGATATGTAATCGGTATACTTGATACCCACCATCATAGCTAAGAATGGCTTGTTGGACTCACTCCAAGGTTGTTCTTATCTATATTGGATATCAGCCCATTCGGAGATTGACCTACGATCTCCCGAATTGATTTCAAGGGTTTTTTGAAATTCGAAAAATGAATGGGATTTATAAATGTATATTGATGCATTTTAAAAATCATCTTTCTCATATATGCTCATTTTGTATTTCTAAAATTGATCATGTTGTCTTTTAATTTGCGTTCCATTTTGGATTCGAATAAATTGACTAGGCTGAACTTCTTGGACTAGCTTAGAAACTTGAGAATTGTTCTCAAGGTGAAAAGCTTGCGTATGTCCTCGAAGCGCCTCTTCCCGCCCATCCTAGTGACGATGCAACTCCGGACCAATTGTTGGTCTATCAGAAACATGTGACTGATTCTGAACTGACAAGTTGCATCATGCTAGCCGCGATGGAACCCAAGCTACGAAAGCAACATGAGCATATGGATGCTCATATCGTAGTTCTTCATCTTTATGAGTTGTTTGATATGCAAGAGAGATTCGAAAGGTTCGAAGTCTCCACGCTCCTCTTCACCTCTGAGATGCAAGAAGGTTCATCTGTGGTGCTGCTCAACATGCTGAAGACTATGGAGTCTTCTGAGAAGCATGAGCAGGGGACGGTGCTGTTAGTTGATTCCTCGAAGAAAGGTTCTAAGAGGAAGTCAAAGGAACAACAGAAGGGAAAGAAGAGAAGGGCTAAGAAAGTAGAACTAGCACAAAAGGAAACTTGCCATCATTATGGCAAGGAGAGCCATTTGTGAAGAAAGTGCAAGATTTATCTAGAGTCCATGAAGAAGAATAAGACATCGGATGCCCCATCTTCTTCAGATATCTTCGTTATTGATTGTCATTCTATTTCCTCAAACACTTGGGTATAAGATACTGGGTGTGGCTCACATATATGTAATGACATACATGAGCTAAGGAATAGAAGAAGACTAGTCAAGGGAGAGTCAAATTTATGTGTTGGGAATGGAGCAAAGGTTGCTGCACTCACCATCGGAACATATTTGTTGAAACCCCCTGAAGGACTTGTCTTAGAACTGGACAATTGCTTTTATGTTCCTTCGTTGATAAAGAACATCATTTCTATTTCTTGTTTAAATAGAAATGGGTACCATTTGACTTTTAGTAACAATTGTTGTTACATAACTTTGAATGGAGTTCTTTATGGGACAGGAACTTTAAGCAATAGTATTTATACGTTGGACGTATCCAGTGACGTTTTCAATATCGAAGCGAGCAACAAGCTTGCTCGAAAAGATAATCAATTAGACTCCTACATGTGGTATTGTCATCTTGGCCATGTAAGCAAGAAACACTTGTCCGAATTACACCGATGTGAAATTCTGGAATTGTTTGAATTGGATTCATACGATACATGTGAATCATGCATAAAAGGCAAGATGACTAAGTTACCTTTTACTGGAAAAGGTGAACGAGTGGGAGAGTTACTAGGTCTAATACATACTGATGTATGTGGACCTATGTAAACTCAAGCATTAGGAGGCTATAGCTACTTCATTACCTTCACCGATGATCACTCACGGTTTGGGTATGTGTTCTTGATGAAACACAAGTCTAAAGCCTTTGAAAAGTTCAAAGAATTCAGAAATGAAGTAGAGAAACAACATGACAAGAGTATTAAAATACTTCGATCGGATCGAGGTGGTGAATACTTAAGTCAAGAGTTTCTTGATTATCTAAGAGACAATGGTATATTGTCTCAATGGACTCCGCCATATACACCATAGCATAATGGTGTATCTGAGAGGCGTAACCGGACCTTGTTGGACATGGTCAGGTCAATGATGAATCATGCGACTCTTCTCAAGTCCTTTTAAAGCTATGCACTTCAGACAGCTGTTTACTTGTTAAACAGAATGCCTACCAAGGTAGTCTCAACTACTCCATATGAGATATGGAATAGTAAGAAACCTCATGTATCTTACTTGAAGATATGGGGTTGTCCTGCTTATGTGAAGCGGACTGTATAAGACAAATTGGATGCTAAGTCTGATAAATGTCCATTTATTGGATCCCCTAAGGAAACAAGGGGTTACCAATTCTATCATCCTGTGGAACAAAAGGTGTTTGTTTCAAGGCATGTTGTGTTTCTAGAGAAAGAGTTTCTCTTGCAAGAAAAACAGTGGGAGTGTCGTCGAGCTTGAGGAGGCTCGAGAGACTCAAATAGACATTGATGAGATACCTGGTGAAGCACAACAGCCGAAAACTCATAGTGATGAGCAATCGGTTGGACCTATTGTAACACCACATATTCGTAGATCTGGTAGAACACGTAATATTCCTGAGAGATATGGATTTCTCGTAAGTGAATCGAATGACGTGTTACTCATTGATGATGAGGAGCCTACCAGTTATGAAGAAGTGTTGACAATTTCAGAAAGGGATAAGTGGCTTGATGCCATGAAGTCGGAAATGGATTCCATGTATGAAAACCAAGTTTGGAACTTGGTTGACCCACCTGAAGTCATTAAGCCTATAGGGTGCAAGTGGGTTTTCAAGAAGAAAACCGACATGGATGGTAATGTGATTACCTATAAGGCTAGATTGGTGGCAAAAGGATATCGGCAAAAGCAAGGCATTGATTATGACGAAACCTATTCGCCTGTAGCTATGCTTAAATCTATTCGGATGCTCCTGGCCATAGCGGCTCATTATGATTATGAGATATGGCAGATGAATGTGAAAACAGCTTTCCTTAATGGAAACCTGCTCGAGGACGTGTATATGATACAACCTGAGGCTTTCACATCAGTTGATATAACCAAAGTATGCAAACTGTGACGGTCCATTTATGGATTGAAGCAAGCATCCAGGAGCTGGAATATCCGTTTTGATGAGACAATCAAAAAGTTTGATTTCTCCCAAAATCCAGACGAACCTTGTGTGTACAAGAAGGTTAGTGGGAGTGCAGTCGTGTTCCTAGTATTATATGTCGATGACATATTACTTATAGGAAATGATGTTTCAATCTTACAGTCAGCTAAGGTTTGGTTATCCAAGACATTCTCCATGAAAGACCTGGGAGAAGCAACCTACATCCTGGGGATTAAGATCTATAGAGATAGATCGAAACGGTTGCTTGGTCTTTCGTAGTCTACATATATAGACCGAGTGCTAAAGAGGTTTAGCATGTCGAAATCCAAGAAAGGTTTCCTACCCATCAGGCATGGGGTACACCTTTCGAAGTCTATGTGTCCGCGCACAGAAGACGAGAGGATTTGCATGAGTAAGATTCCCTATGCATCCACAATAGGATCTATCATGTATGCTATGTTATATACAAGGCCCGATGTATCGTATGCTCTGAGTGTCACGAGTAGATACCAGTCTGATCTAGGAATGGATCATTGGGTGGCTGTTAAGACAATCCTTAAGTACTTAAGAAGAACTAAGGATGTGTTCCTAATATATGGAGAAGGGTACATGGTGATACGTGGGTATATGGATGCCAGCTCCAGATAGACAAGGATGATTCCATGTCTTTGTCTGGGTATGTATTCACCTAGAATGGAGGCGCAATAAGTTGGAAAGGTTCCAAGCTTGACACTATAGCAGATTCTGCCACTAAGGCAGAATACATTGCATCTTTGGAAGCAGCAAAGGAAGCAGTTTGGATCAAGAAGTTCATCTCTGAACTTAATGTGGTCTCATCAATGATCCAAACATGTGCTTCGCCGCTATCAACTTATTAGAGAGATCATCAATAGGAATGAAATACAAATCGAGAAAATTCCCACTGAAAGGAACTTAGCGGATCCTTTAACTAAGGCATTACCTCAAAATAAGTTTGAGGGTCATGTTAGAGCTTATGGTATTGGATACCGTAGCGATTGGCATTAGGCCAAGTGGGAGTCTGTTAGTAATATATGAGAGATGTCCTAAGGCAATCGCCTTTATGTATGAACCATTTATATAATAAATGAAGATTCACTTTTTGAGTATACAAGTTTTATGTATTTGATTGGATCTTAAACTCATTTACTGAATGTCCATGATACGATTCACAGCATGATTGAATTTGTGATTGGATCACAACTAGTGAGTATCTCTACATGTGTAATTGTGATGTATCGAAATTATCCCTAGTCGATGAATTGATGGATTTGGACACCATCAATTCTGTCGAGACTAGCACGAGGTATACTCCTTGGTGTATCCAAGCAGCTGATTCTCACTGGCTGGAGACATTGTGATGTCCGGAGTTAATCGTGGATGCTAGTTATGGTAACTAGTTCATTGGAGTGACCAGCCATAAGACTTCATATGGTTCTATGCATATATAGATATGTCAATGAAGTTCTTACTATGGCTTAAGTGCGATGTTCCTTTGATTTGCGGTATTCAAGTCATCTTGATCATGGAGACTTATGCTTTGACATCTTAAGCAAACATCTCTAAGGAGATGTGGACCCGGGATGATTGGGTATAAGTCGAAGTGATCGAAGGTGTTTGAATAGCCTATAAAGGATTCACCACTCCTTGCGAGGAGATGTATACCCATGGCCTCTCGTCGGATTGTTACTAAAGTCTTTGGCCAAAGCATTACAAGTTTAGAGTAAGGTACTCTTCGATACATGTGCAGTAACTAGAATCCGTAGGACGAGGAAATGACACTTGGGCTAGGTGTGACGTAGTCAGCCTAGTGGGGACTGACACAATAGACCATGTCCTGAACCAAGTGGGTATAAGATGAGTGAAGGGAATGGGGCACGATTCATTCGAGCTACTGAAGGGTTTCAGAAATAGTTCTGGATCAACCGTTGATCTTTTTGGTTAATTGGGGATCATGATGTACTACTAGGTGCCACTCATGATCGTTCTATAATTAATGGTTAATTATAGATGGCTAACATAAACCGAGAACCTATTTGGTCACACGCACAACGAGCGTAATCCAAAGGATTTAAAATGAGCTTGAGAATGGGATTCTCAGACCGAGAGAAACTAAGTTTGGTTGGACCAAACATAAAACGAGCATGAAATCGTTTCAGTCGCAATGGAAGCGTGGATGGGCCGAGTCTTATGAAGATGTAATGGATGAACCAAAATGGTTTGGTTCTAATCCACTGGAGGAGAATAAACCAAAGGGTTTGGTTTATTTTAAAAGAATGAACCAAAAGTTGGTTTGGTTCATTTTAACTTAAAATAAATCATCATGGTTTAGTTTATTTTAACTTATCTTAATGGAGCGGGTTAACGGGCCTAATGGTTATGATCAAATAACCATTAAGAGAATTAGTTCTCTATAAAAGAGGGCTTAAGGGATAATTAAGCCCTAATACACAACCCTAAGTTGCCGCCCACCTCTCCTTGGAGAAATTCAGAGCCAACTCTCCTCCTCCTTGCCGCCGCCCACCTTGAGGCTCCAACCGGCGTCCAGAAGGTGCTTACCTTCCCCCTCGCCGGCGTCGAGCTGCTTCCGGTTGGTACTCCGGTGATCTCCTTTAGGTTTGGCATCAAGGTGAGCTTTATCTTCCCTTGGTTGGCCGGCGCCTATCTCCTCCACCAAAGCTGTCCAGTTTTCTGGACAGCTTGTTCTCCTCTCGTCGGAGCGTCATTTGGACGACGGTTAGAGCTCCGACAGCGGCTAACTTACCGGGGATTCGATCTCCGGTATTCCTCTGAGGTGGAGGACGAAGGATTCGTCAATTGGTTGACGAATACCTCTCCGGAGAAGCGAGTTTTGAGAACTAGTATTAGGATCCGAATTTGGATTCGGATCATGATCATCTCTCGATCACGTCGTCTTCAACACGAGGCTAGTAACCCGTACGAAGACGAAGCTCGTGGCTTAGCGAAGTAATCCCGAGGAACTCGGCGTCGATACAGATAGAGACGATTCTAGCGAGGATCGTTCCTGTTGATGCCGTTCCCGCTACACGTCATACGAAAGGTATAACGTAGATAAATTTCCTTTTATTGCAAATTTAAATCTACGGTTATGTCTACACATGTTGTACTATGCATGCGTGTGATGTGTGTGTTGTAATAAATGTAGATTTATTATTTTTATTTCTTCCGCTGTGCACATGTTTACGAAACATGTTCGAACACACACTCGCCGCGGTGCCGGAAACCTAACAAGAACAATGCTAACAAGGCCTTTACGTGGTTCGGAGATAACGCTCCTACTCCACGGCGATCCTTAAGGTGGATCAACCCAAGAAATTCCACTAAGAAGCTCTCCTTTACAACAAACCTCCTCTTCTTTACAAAGAATGAAACTTGAGCTTAGAGAGAGGAGGAGGGGATTTAAGATCACTTAGAAAGCTTGAAAACTCGGGGAGGCTTTGGAGAAGAATTCGAGAATGAGCATTAACCCCAAAAACCTCCACCATCCCTCTTTTTATAGAGAGAAGGCTGATTTTCCCATTGGAACATGATTAGTAGACTGATGCACAACATCAGTCGACTGCCAGCGCGATTAATGGCTTTTGAACAGTCGGATTCACGGGATTCCGAGTCATTTTGTCCAACGACATTCTCATCAGTCGACTGATCCATCCATCAGTCGACTGATGGAGTGATCAGTCGAGTGATCACAGGTTGCAGTCGAGTGTGACTCCACTCTGTGCTCGTATTTAACTTGATCAGTCGACTGCCACACGTTGGCAGTTGACTGATCACAACATCAGTCGATTGCCATGACCAAAGCAGTCGACTGATGGTTAGGGTTTCATCCTGACTCTGTCGAGCACCTGACCAGTCGACTGATACATCATATCAGTCGACTGATACTCATCAAGTATGAGTAATTCATACTTGAATTTACCCCTTAGACCTAGACTCAACCTTCTAGCTCTTCCTTAAGCCTTGCGCCTCCAGGATCCCTCTGAGTCCGCGACTTGTTCATCCTTTGTGCTTTACTTCCAAGAGCTTCCTTTGGTTTTGTCATGTCTTGGGTTTCCATTGCCAAGGCGTACTTGGACTTTACGCCGCCAAGTCTACATGCTTTCACTTACGCTGCCAAAACTTGCCTTTGGACTTCCTTTGCCAAGGTCCGTTTGGACTTAATGCTGCCAAGACAACATGCTTGGTCTTTGCCTTTACCTGTCACTCAATCATGTTCACCATTAAATCATAATTTGTTGCCTAACTTAGATGATTATCCAAATATCAAAACATATAAATGCTTGGGGCATTGTTGCACCAACAACAAGGTCCAAAGGGATGGGCTCCTAAGTTGCCCTAGGCCGACGGACATAGTACGGGCCTAGGATGGGCTTCTATGTTATGATTGCCCCTAGGTTGACGGTTATAGTATGGACCTAGTACGGGATGGGCTCCCAGATGCCCTAGGCCGACGGTCATAAGTACGGGCCTAGGATGGGCTTCTATATTATGATGATGGCCCCTAGGTCGACGGACATAGTACGGACCTAGTAACCTAGTAGGTTCGGGATTAGCTACCTCGGGTCTATTTAGGGATGTGCGCTATGATGATGATGATGTGGTACAATTTCGGGCCCAATATGTTGAGATTATGTTTAAATACCTATAATATATGTTTTTAAAGAGCATCCTGCATATATCCTTAGTTCATGTCTGGATCATTATAATGTTATATTCATGTTATGCTTATGTTTATATGCATGTTATGCTTGCTTATGTTCTTAGATGTTTATATGAATGTTATGCATATGTTCTGGTATGTTATATGCATGTTAGGCTATGCTTATGTTCTGGTATGTTATATGCATGTTATGCTTGCTTATGTTCTTGTATGTCTATATGTATGTTATGCTTGCTTATGTTCTTGTATGTCTATATGTATGTTATGCTTGCTTATGTTCTTGTATGTCTATATGTATGTTATGTTTGCTTATGTTCTAGATGTTTATGTGAATGCTATGCTTATGTTCTGGTATGTTATATACATGTTATGCTTGCTTATGTTCTCATATGTTTATACGCATGTTATGTTCGTTTATATGTCGTTGTATGTTTATATGAATGTTATGCTTATATGTATTATATGATCATGTGACTACTCTATGCTTAATGTTTGACGTATGGTTTTTGTGAGTAGGACAGGATCTTACTAAGCCTATGTGCTTATAGTTTATATTCCCTTGTACTGCAGATAAGGGTAAAGGGTGGCTAAACTAAAGGGAGCAGCAGGAGGGGCAAAGTGTGTGTGGTAGTGGCATGGTGGAGGAGATCTGTTATGTTTCCTTATGCATGTTTTCCTTTAAGATGATTTTTATGAACTTGAACTAAGTACTTATGAAATGATGATGCATGCTCTATGTTTAAAAAGAAGTATTTATGAAATGATGACGCATGTTTATGTTTTAAAGAAGAAAAAATATATATAAGTCTAAAGTCTTCCGCTGTAAGAAGTATATGTAGTCTTCCGTTGTAATGCATGTATGTACGATCGTGTCGCGCCGCCCCTCCGAACCCCTGGAAAAGGGCGGGCGTGACAAATACCACTTGATAAATCTAGTTAACATGCTAAGTATGGAACAATATCTTTTTAAAATTTCATGGCACTGAGGTTTTCTTAAGGATAAGCAAAGATTTAAGTCTGGGGGACTTGATGTGAGCAAAACATATAGGGTTTTAGGAGTAGTTTTCGCTCACATCTCATAGCATTTTATGTTCTTTTCATGCATATTTTACATTATGTTGCATTCATTTCCTATTTTCTGGTTCGGAGATCTGTTTTATTTACTTTTGTGTGCAGGATAGCATTTTATAGGGAAAATGATACAATTTCGAAGCAAAAGAAGACATTTGGCAGCTGGACGCAGAAGGGAGCACGACTAGGGCGTTTGCCCACACACGACCATGTTCAGAGGGCGAAAATGACTGCCACAGCCTGACACATATCCAAGCCATGTGTTTTCACACGGTCGTGTGGTGGCCCAGCAAATTGACGCAACTAGGGTTTTTTCCAGATTTCGCAGCGATCCGGCGTGATGTCTATATAAGGAAAGCTCCACCCAAACCCTAGGGGGGAGGCATAACGACTGGAACGACACTCCGAAGTCCTAAAAAGCTTCGGGAACTCTCAACGGGGAGGAAGAACGTCGTCGGAGGTCAAGATTCTGCACTTCAACACCGAGGAGAAGACCTACATTGCATTGTAAATCCTATTCTTTACATAAATTCTATTATTTATACGGATATGATCATGCCTTGTGTTTCTTCTCTCGTATCTATGGAGTAGACTCTCTGATTCTAGGATTAGGGAGTAGTTTGTGTTGAGTCGGAACATGTTAATTCAAATATCTTTTCGTTCTTGAATTTATATTTTCTATTGGTGTTTTGGTTTAGATCTATAGTTATCGTTTTGGTTTTCTAGTCACTGTGCTTAGCCGATACGAGGGGTGACAGCCCTCGTATCAAAGATTTAGGAGAATTAAAGAGGGACCTAAGGGTTGGCCTCATCGTCGGTAATTGTGGGTAGAAGGATTCGATAGAGTAGGAAATGTGCCTCGTTTTTGACTCGTCGCAGGGATTGATTCAGCATCCTCGTACCGACTATCCCGTCCTAAAGCTAGGGGTTGACTTGGTATGGTAGAGGTAGCTTCCGATAGACGCGAAGGCTCATCGGGGGAGTGTATGATGTCCTTTCCACAAAACCATAACTAGAAACCTAAGCAAACCTAATTCACAATGTGTTCCATGACACACAAATGAAACCGAAATCCTAGAATCCATCTAAAGTCCTATAGCAACCCTTCTTTTCCTCCGTGTGACACCGTATTAAAGTTAGGACCACCGACAGCCCTCCTAACTGCAACATTTAGAGTCTAGTCCCGAACAATAACATCCACTGAACAAATCGGTATTCGAATCTCAATCCCTGTGGGATCGATAATCTTTTTATTACTTGACGACATCTGTGAACTTGCGAGCATTGAGCGCGAGCGTGCGCTTTGAGTCCTCAACGGTCTTCGTTACGAGATTTGAGGTCGCATTTGTGTGCATCATTATCTACAAGGCACAGGGAGGTTGATGCTAGTGGAGAAAGGAAGAAGAGGGTTGAGAATTGGAAGGGATAGAAGTGAAGAAGAGGGAAGTTGAAGAGTCTTATACTGGGTGAAGGGTATGCTTATGGTGCTACCTAGGTTTTAGAGCAGAGATATGGGCCCTCAGGATATGATGAATTATGATTTATCTCCTTTACGGCCCATTATCAGAACAAAGCCAACATCTCCATGTAGTGGCAGAACGGAGGAGTAGGGTTTACGGTAAGAACACCTATGAAGAACGACGGAGTAAAATATTTATTCCGACCTGATGGGACAGTGCCCTAGATCGGTTCATCACATTTTATACAGCTCAGTATTAGCCGAAGCCAACATCCCTGTGCGGTGGTGGAATGAAGGAGTAGGGTTTAAGGTAAGAACATCTGTGAAGAACGGCGGAGTAAAATATTTATTCCGACCTGATGGGGCAGCACCCTAGATCGGGTCGTCACATTTTAAATGGCTCGGTATCAGCCGAAGCCAACATCCCCGTGAAGGGAAAATTGATTCCCCCGCTTCGGTCACTTGTGCATGGCGATCCTATCACACGTCCCCGAATTAAAAATTAATCCAGACAAAGAAGGATTACCCAAACAACCGATCCATCATCGTGCTATTCGATTTGAGTGGTCGCTTGAACAAACTTGTTGTTCAAGCAACCTAACTCTTTTCCTCGATTAGCCACAGAATAAATGATGTACGAATCACCGATTTTTGCATTTATCTTTGGGGTCCATGATCATACAATTATAATCCATTTACATATAACAAGAAAGAAAACTAAACAAGAATTATACCTCTTGTTTACCTCTTGATCTTCTATTGTATGACCTATCCTCTTCTTGGACATTGTGTGGGCAACAATATTCAAAGAGTTGAAGCCTCCTAGATCACGTATCTTCCTTTCCTTGCTCTCTCCGAACAAAGGAAGATACAAGGTCTCTTCTTCTCCTATCTAGCGCTGACCACTAAGCCTCCTTGCTTGATAGTTGCCGCCGACCAAGGAGAGGGAAGGATGGCGCTGCCGGCCAAAGGAGATGGAGAAGGTGGCATTGTTGGCCCTAGGAGAAGATGATGGTGCGCCGACCAAGAGAGAAGGAAGGTAAAGGAAACCCTATACCCTCTAGTGTCGTCGGCCAAAGGGACAAAACCCTAGCACACCTCCTATCTCCTTGCCATCCAAGCCTTTCCAATGCCAACTCCAAACCCTAGCCAAAACTCATATCTCGCCCAAGGCTCTCCACATCCTTATATAGATCTAGGCTTCATGAGGTATTTATAATATGCTACAATAGGGACTATGAGGAGGAGTTGGATCTTGGCCACCCAATGGATCCGAACCACACAAACCCGATCCATTAATGATGATCCATTCCACTAGAGGATTATCATTGATCTACCTCACCAACCCCCATAAATAAATATGAGCTCCACATATTATTTGTACAAATATCTCCCCGTGTTTAAAATATCGAATGTCCATTAATTAATTATTTTAGTGATAATTAATTAATTAACATCTAACTCCATGAGTAGTACCACTCAACCTCATCATCATGCTGGACCAAGTCCACCTACAAGATTTACATGATGATCCTTATGAGCTCCTCAAGGGGACATCATCATCCTAATACATAGGACACGGTTTCCTCATATAATCAACGACACACCATGTAAATAATATTATTTCCCAATTTATTGAGCCTATCGATTTAACCCATAAATCTCACCCATTGGTAAATCAAAGAAATAAATATTAAGTACTTGTGCCCATTATTATATTGGGATTAAGAGAATGTACACCATAATATCCGAGGTCTGATTCAATTATGTAGTCAGCAATAAATTGAATCACCTCTAAATCGGTCCTGCTCAATACACACAAAGTGTACTAGTGTAATTCTATGGTCAAGATAAACCAATACTAAATTACACTACAACCATGCCAATAGTTTGTCCAAAACCATCTTGGTTGTAAGCCTCTACTTATACTCTATAAGGAACTGATAATATGATCTTCTGTGCGACACCACACACCATGTTATCTACAATGTAACGTATCAGACAATATGCATAAATGCAAACAATGATCATGTGATTCTTATTTCAAAATGAAGATGTTCATACAAAGGCTAGACTTTCAGTATACATCCCAACAATCTCCCACTTATACTAAAAGATTATGCTGCCATCAAACTGCTATACATCTGATTCTCATTCCCTCCACATGCCTATCAAAAGCTCTCACTGGAAGGGCCTTAGTGAAAGGATCTGTTAGGTTATCCTCTGATGCAATCTTGGTAACAACAACTACTTCTCGCTTTACGAACTCTCGTATTAGGTGGTACTTATGCTTTATGTGTTTACATGCCTTATGGGCTCGTGGTTCCTTCGAGTTTGCAACTGTGCCACTGTTATCATAATAAATTATGATAGTTCTGGGCAAACTAGGAATCACATCCAAGTCCATCAAGAAGTTCCTGAGCCATACAGCTTCTTTGGCTGCCTCAGCGGCTGCCACATACTCAGCTTCCATGGTGGAGTCTACCATGCATTTCTGCTTGACACTCCTCCATATAATGACTCCACCTCCCAAAGTAAACACAAAACCTAAGGTAGACTTACTGTTATCCCTATCTGATTGGAAGTCAGAATTTGTGTAAACCACAAGGAGTAATCGGTCTGCCTGGTATACCAGCATATAATCCCTAGTCCTTCTCAAGTACTTCAATATATGCTTTACCGAAGTCCAATGTCCTTGTCCTGGATTACTCTGATATCTACTAACCATGCCCACGGCAAAGCAGATATCCACCCTCGTACATAGCATAACATACATGAGGCTTCCTACCGCCGAAGCATAAGGAACCACCTTCATCTCCTTTAATGTTCTAGGACACATCTCTTTAGATAAAGGTACTCCATGCCTAAAAGGTAGAAAACCTTTCTTGGAGTTTTGCATGCTAAAACGGGCCAAAATAGTGACTATGTATGAAGCTTGAGATAAGCACAACTTCCTTTTCTTGTGATCCCTTATAACCTTGATCCCAAAGATGTGCCCCACTTCTCCCAAGTCCTTCATATCAAAATGTTTGGACAACCATACCCTTACGTCTGATAACACTTTGACATTGTTGCCAATGAGCAAAATGCCATCTACGTATAGTACAAGAAATACTACTACATTTCCGTCACATCTCTTGTATGCACAAGACTCATTCGGACTTTGAATAAATCCATATGACTGGATTACCTCATCAAAGTGGATGTTCCAAGATCTCGAAGCTTGCTTCAATTCATAAATAGACCGATTAAGCTTGCACACAAGATGCTCTTTGCCCTTTGCAATGAATCCCTCTAGTTGCTCCATATAGATGTTTTCTTCAAGACTTCCATTAAGGAAAGATGTCTTGACATCTATTTGCCAAACCTCATAATCCATATGAGCAGTAATAGATAAGAGAATTCGGATAGACTTAAGCATGGCTACCGGCGAAAAAGTCTCCTTATAATCGATACCCTCTTTTTGAGTATACCCTTTCGCAACAAGCCTTGCTTTGAAGGTCTCTACTTTCCCATCTAATCCTCTCTTTGTTTTGTAGATCCACTTACATCCAATGGCTTTTACACCATTGGGTGGTTCTACTAGCTCCCAAACCTGATTTGAATCCAAAGATTCTATCTCAGAATTCATTGCCCTTTACCAAGATATCGCATCTTTATCTAGGATTGCCTCGTCATATGTCTAGGGATCAGATTCATGTTCACCAGGGACAAAATCAGAAGATTTTCCCAAGAACATAAATCTATCAGGTTATCTAACAACCCTCCCACTACGACGAGGTATCACGTGCGTATCCTCTGTGACACACGGTGTAGTCACTTGTGGTATGTCTTCTTGTACCGTTGGTGTTAGTAATATATGAGAGATGTCCTAAGGCAATCGCCTTATGTATGAACCATTTATATGATAAATGAAGATTCACTATTTGAGTATACATGTTTTATGTATTAGATTGGATCTTAAACTCATTTACTGAATGTCCACGATACGATTCACAGCATGAGAGAATTTGTAATTGGATCACAACAAGTGAGTATCTCTACATGTGTAATTGTGATATATCGGAATTATCCCTAGTCGTTGAATTGATGGATTTGGACACCATCAATTCTGTCGAGACTAGTACTAGGTATACTCCTTGGTGTATCCAAGTAGCTGATTCTCACTGGCTGGAGACATAGTGATGTCCGGAGTTAATCGTGGATGCTAGTTATGGTAACTAGTTCATTGAAGTGACCAGCAGTAAGACTTTATATGGTTCTCTGCATATATAGATATGTCAATAAAGTTCTTACTGTGGCTTAAGTGCGATGTTCCTTTGACTTGCGGTATTCAAGTCATCTTGATCACAGAGACTTATGCTTTGACATCTTAAGCAAGCATCTCTAAGGAGATGTGGACCCGGGATGATTGGGTATAAGTCGAAGTGATCGAAGGTGTTTGAATAGCCTATAAAGGATTCCCCACTCCTTGCGAGGAGATGTATACCCATGGCCTCTCGTCAGATTGTTACTAAAGTCTTTGGCCAAAGCATTACATGTTTAGAGTAATACATGTGGAGTAACTAGAATCCGTAGGACGAGGAAATGATACTTGGGCTAGGTGTGACGTAGTCAGCCTAGTGGGGACTGACACTATAGACCATGTCCTGAACCAAGTGGGTATAAGATGAGTGAAGGGAATGGGGCACGATTCATTCGAGCTGCTGAAGGGTTTCAGAAATAGTTCCGGATCAACCGTTGATCTTTTCGGTTAATTGGGGATCATGATGTACTACTAGGTGCCACTCATGATCGTTCTATAATTAATGGTTAATTATAGATGGCCAACATAAACCGAGAACCTATTTGGTCACACGCACAATGAGCGTAATCCAAAGGATTTAAAATGAGCTTGAGAATGGGATTCTCAGACCGAGAGAAACAAGGTTTGGTTGGACCAAACATAAAGCGAGCATGAAATTGTTTCAGTCGCAATGGAAGCGTGGATGGGCCGAGTCTTATGAAGACGTAATGGATGAACCAAAATGGTTTGGTTCTGATCCAATGGAGGAGAATAAACCAAAGGGTTTGGTTTATTTTAAACGAATGAACCAAAAGTTGGTTCGGTTCGTTTTAACTTAAAATAAACCATCATGGTTTGGTTTATTTTAACTTATCTTAATGGAGCAGGTTAACGGGCCTAATGGTTATGATCCAATAACCATTAAGAGAATTAGTTCTCTATAAAAGAGGGCTTAAGGGATGGTTTAAGCCCTAATCCAAAAACCCCTAGCCCTAAGGTTGCCGCCCACCTCCTCCTTGGAGCTCTCGGCGCCAACCTATTGCCGCCGCCCAAAGCTCTTCCAACCGGCATCCAGAAGGCTGCTTCCTTCCCCCTCACCGGCGTCGAGCTGCTGCCGGTTAGTGCTCCGGTGATCTCCTTCAAGTTTGGCATAAAGGTGAGCTCTATCTCCCTTGATTGGCTGGCGCCTATCACCTCCACCAAAGCTGTCCAGTTTTCTGGACAGCTTGTTCTCCTCTCGTCGGAGCATCGTTTGGATGACGGTTAGAGCTCCGACAGAGGCTAACTTACCGGGGATTCGATCTCCGGTAATCCTCTGAGGTGGAGGATGAAGGATTCGTCAATTGGTTGACAAATACCTCTCCGGAGAAGCGAGTTTTGAGAACTCGTATTAGGATCCGAATTTGGATTCGGATCGTGATCATCTCTCGATCACGTCGTCTTCAACACGAGGCTAGTAACCCGTACGAAGACGAAGCTCGTGGCTTAGCGAAGTCATCCCGAGAAACTCAGCGTGGATACGGATAGAGACGATTCTAGCGAGGATCGTTCCGGTTGATGCCGTTCCCGCTACACGTCATACGAAAGGTATAACGTAGATAAATTTCCTTTTATTGCAAATTTAAATTTACGTTTATGTCTACACTTATTGTAATATGCATGCGTGTGTTGTGTGTGTTGTAATAAATGTAGATTTATTATTTTTATTGCTTCCGCTGTGTTCATGTTTACGAAACGTGATCGAACACACACGCCATGCAAGGCGAAAAAACCCAACAAAGGGTATCGTGAGCCCAGGTTGTGTTTCGACATAATCGTAAAATGGTTTTGCGATAGTCATAATGTTATTTCTTGAAATTTTCTAATTTTGGAAATTTAGAAGTATTTATGGAAATTTTTCAATTTTGGAAAGTCTAGAAGTATTTATGGAAATCTTCCACTTTTGGAAAGTTGGAAGTATTTATGGAAATTGATATTTTCCATAAATAAAATATTTGATTAGATTTTGGAAATTTGTTTCCTAATTTAATCTTGATTTGATTTGGGAAATCAAATCTTAAAATATTTTATTTCCATAAGTAGTTTTAATTATTTAGGAAATTGGTTTCCTAAATAGATTTTCCTTAATCAAATAATTCCATAAATAAAATATGTGATTAGATTTGGAAATTTATTTCCTAATTTAATTATGATTTGATTTGGAGAATCAAATCTTAAACATATTTTATTTCCATAAATAGTTATGACATATACGGAAATATATACATGACATAATTGTATGCCATGTAATTGCATTAGATGCATAACATTATGCCATGCGTGTCGTGACATGTAGATGTATGCCATGTATGTCATGCCATGTAGATAATAGTTATTTGCATGCAAAGAGGATGAGACATAAAATCCTTAAAAAATATTAAAGCCTACACCTTCCATTGATATGGTTAGAACCAGAGTTCCATTTCTTGTTTGGGTTGTTGGACTCTCTCCAAGCCCGGCTCGGACCCGAACATGTTCAAACCATGGAATAGTTTAATACTAATATGGTAAGAGTCAGAGGTCAATCGTTAGCTTTGGTTGTTGGACTCTCTCCAAGCTGGGCTAATTGGTTGAATGCGCTCTAACCATATTAAAACTATTTCTCGATTAATGGGTTGGCTTTAACCTGGAGCATCGGCTTGTTGGACTCTCTCCAAGGTCGATGTAAAGGGAGGTGAAGTTGGGTGCTATGCATATGATGCATACTTGTTAATGTGTTAACAACCCAACGTATGTGTGAACATTCAATTAGTTGATAGCACATTGTGATAGTTGCATATACGTGATATGCAATCGGTATAGATGATACCTACCGTCGTAGTTATGAATGGCTTGTTGGACTCTCTCCAAGGTTGTTCATAACTATGATGGATATCAGCCCATTCGGAGATGGACCTACGATCTCCCGAAGTGATTTTGGGGTTTTTGAAATTCGAAAAATGAATGGGATTTATAAATGTATATTGATGCATTTTAAAATCATTTTCTCATATATGCTCGTTTTGTATTTCTGGGTCAATAAATTGATCATGACGTCTTTGAATTTGCGCACTATTTTGGATTCGAACAAAATGACTGGGCCTAACTTCCTGGACTGGCTTAGAAACCTGAGAATTGTTCTCAAGGCGGAAAAGCTTGCATATGTCCTTGAAGAGCCTCTTCCTGACTGTCCTAAGGTCGATGCAACTCCAGACCAAATGTTGGTCTATCAGAAGCATGTGGCAGATTCTGAGCTGGCGAGTTGCATCATGCTAGCGACGATGGTACCTGAGCTGCAAAAGCAGCATGAGCATATGGATGCTAATACTATAGTCTTCCATCTTCATGAGTTGTTCGATGAGCAAGCAAGATCCGAAAGGTTCGAGGTCTCTAGGCTCCTCTTCACCACCAAGATGCAAGAAGGTTCATCTGTAGTACAGTTTGTTCTAAAGATGAACGGGTACATCGAGCGGCTAGCAACCCTCGATTTTGTGATGGATCATGAGTTAAGTATTGTCTTAATTCTGCATTGTTTGCCCAAGAGTTTCTCACAATTTGTGATGAACTATCGAATGAACAAATTAGAATCCACCATTCCCGAGCTCCTCAATATGCTGAAGACTGTGGAGCCTTTTGTGAAGCATGAGGAGAAGGCGGTTCTGTTAGTTGATTCCTTAAAGAAAGGTTCTAAGAGGAAGGCAAAAGAACAGAAGAAAGGAAAGAAGAAAAAGGCAAAGAAGGCGTAACCGGTACAAAAAGGGCACTTGCCATCACTGTGGCAAGGAAGGCCACTGGCGAAGAAACTGCAAGATTTATCTTGAGTCCATGAAGAAGAAGAAGGCATCCGATGCCCCATCCTCTTCAGGTATCTTCGTTATTGATTGTCATTCTATTTCCTTAGACACTTGGGTATTGGATACTGGGTGTGGCTCACATATATGTAATGACATACAGGGGATAAGGAATAGAAGAAGACTTGTCAGAGGGGAGTCAAATTTGTGAGTTGGCAATGGAGCAAAGGTTGCTGCGGTCGCCATCGGAACTTATTTGCTGAAGCTCCCTAGTGGACTAGTCTTAGAACTGGACAATTGCTATTATGTTCCTTCTCTAATAAAGAACATTGTTTCTATTTCCTGTTTAAATAGAAATGGTTTCCATTTGACGTTTAGTAACAATTGTTGTTATATAACTTTGAATGGCATACTTTATGGAACTGGAACCTTGAGTAATGGCATTTATACGTTGGACGTATCCAGTGACATTTTCAATATCGAAGTGAGCAACACGCGTGCTCGAAAGGATAATCAAATAGACTCCTATATGTGGCATTGTCGTCTTGGCCATATAAGCAAGAAACGCATGTCCAAATTACACCGATGTGGAATTCTGGAATCGTTTGAATTGGATTCATACGATACATGCGAATCATGCTTAAAAGGCAAGATGACTAAGTTACCTTTTACTGGAAAAGGTGAACGAGTGGGAGAGTTACTAGGACTAATACATACTGATGTATGTGGACCTATGTCAACTCAAGCATTAGGAGGCTATAGCTACTTCATTACCTTCACCGATGATCACTCACGGTTTGGGTATGTGTTCTTGATGAAACACAAGTCTGAAGCCTTTGAAAGGTTCAACGAATTCAGAAATGAAGTAGAGAAACAACATGATAAGAGTATTAAAATACTTTGATCGGATCGAGGTGGTGAATACTTAAGTCAAGAGTTTCTTGATTATCTAAGAGACAATGGTATATTGTCTCAATGGACTCCGCCATATACACCACAGCATAATGGTGTATCTGAGAGGCATAACCGGACCTTGTTGGACATGGTCAGGTCAATGATGAATCATGCGACTCTTCCCAAGTCCTTTTGGGGCTATGCACTTCAGACAGCTGTTTACTTGTTAAACAGAATGCCTACAAAGGTAGTCTCAACTACTCCATATGAGATATGGAATGGTAAGAAACCTCATGTATCTTACTTGAAGATATGGGGTTGTCCTGTTTATGTGAAGCGGACTGTATCAGACAAATTGGATGCTAAGTCTGATAAATGTCTATTTGTTGGATACCCTAAGGAAACAAGGGGTTACCAATTCTATCATCCTGTGGAACAAAAAGTGTTTTTTCAAGGCATGCTGTGTTTCTAGAGAAAGAGTTTCTCTTGCAAGAAAATAGTGGGAGATTGTTGGTGCAGGGGCACTAGATAATCGAACCTGTGTTTTGATTATGGCAAAGACACAAAGTTAAGTTTATATTGTTATCTCACGAGCTAAATCAAGTGTGCAGAAAAGTACTAAAGCTGGAGCTGAAGGCTAGCGACACCCGGAGGAAGCCGTGGTGGTCGGGCGACACTTGAGTGAATTCGGAGGGAGCCGAAGGAATCGAGTGGAAGGCCGGAAGCAAGAGCTACTATCGAGGTAAGCTCGTGTGAGTGAGAGATTGTAAGGTCGTGTCCTCTTTACGGGGACGACCGTAGGCGACGATTCGACTAAGACTTCCTGTGGAAGGTCTAGGTCGAGATCGGACGGTTAGAAACCATCGTATTTATCATTTTCCGAGCTAATCTCTTCGCAGGAAGTGGCGGGCAATGATCACGGACATTGGCGATCGATCATTATCGATCGATGAGATGCATCGATCGATCGTGTCAGTCGACTGATGAGAGGCATCAGTCGACTGATGGCGACGATTCAGCTTTTGCGCTAGGTCAAAACGGATAACGTTTGACGCGGCCACTTCGCGATAAAATTTGGAAAAATCCATGATCCGTTCCAAAGAAATAGGAGACAAATTCAGAGGCTAAAGTCTATAAAAGGAGGGGAGGATTCATCTCCAAATCACATCAATTATTCATCAAGTGCTCCTACAACGCCAACGCTTCAACACCGTCATAACGCCGACGCGACGACAACCTCAGATCTTCTTCGCTTAGCAGATTCAAGTAATATTTTTGATATTATATTCTGTATTTTTATCTTCATAACGAGGTGAGGTAGGCTTGTTGCCTCATCCTCGTGTATTCGGTTTTTGTAATCGTTGTCTCCTACCTCCAACGAGGAGGAGACGTTTTAGTGCTTTGCCCTCCGTACGCGGTCTAGGACCGATAGGGCCTTGGAGTAGCAACCGCTGGGTTGTGAACCAAGTAAAATAAACGTGTTCATTTATTTTCCGCTGTGCTTACTTTGCGTATTGAACGAACGAAAAAGAAAAGATTTACGATCGCTATTCACCCCCCCCTCTAGCGACGCTTCTCGATCCAACAATTGGTATCAGAGCGGGGGCGCTAAGATTTGGTGAAACCACCAACCTAGCATGTTTTGGTTTTCTCTTCGTATTTTTCGATTCGTATATTTCTTAGGTTTTGTTTACCGCACTACTAATCCAAGACCAAGTCTTGGTACATAGTTTTTGGTTGTGTTTTTGCTAGTACTAATCTCCTTCGGAGTACCTCACGATCAAACGAGCATAACTTTTGCTACGAGTGGACTCACGAAACGATCTACCCACCAAATCGAAGCTCTCTGAAAGATCTACACTTTTTACAAGGGGTTTACCCCCGTAACAAGCTGTTTCCAGCTCCAAAATCCAGCGTTTAGTACCCTTTCGGGGACATCGAAGGTCGTAAGTTTCAAATTTTTTAGTTTTTATCCTCCTTATTTATTTCTGTTTTTTTCTATTATTTCAAGCATTACTAATCCAAGACCAAGTCTTGGAATTCTCTTGGTTTTTATTTGTTTTTGCAAGATACTTAATGGCTCACATTGAGGGATATAGCACCACCCGACCTCCGTTCTTTAACGGAGATGATTTCCGTTATTGGAAAGGTCGGATGGAGTGTTTCTTGAAAACACAAGTCGAGACTTGGATAATAATCCAAACCGGCTTTGCTTTACCCACCAATGATCAAGGAGAGCCCTTGGATTTCAACAAGTGGACAAATGCAACCAAGAGGCAAATCGAAGCCGATGCAAGAGCAACCCAAATATAGCAATGCGGCTTGTCCAAGGAGGAACTCAACCGCAACGGACCATTCATTAGCGCCAAGGACCTATGGAATAAATTAATTCAGCTACACTAAGGAACACCCGATGCTAAGTAATGTAAACGTGACCTTCTTTTCAATAAGTTGTATAACCTCAAGATGCAGGAACACGAGACAGCAACACAACTACACGCCCGCGTCCAGGACATTGTCAACGGCCTACACACCATCGGACACAAGGTCGAAAACCGTGACCTATTAAGGTACGTTCTTAATTCATTTCCTAGGACTACCTTGTGGGCATCCATGGTCGATGCCTACAAGGTCTCTAAGGACCTATCGAAGCTTAGGTTAGATGAATTATTTTCCGAGTTTGAACTTCATGAGCAAACTAACGTGATCCGAGCCGAGAGAGGTATTGCTCTACTTGCAGGACAAAGAAGCAAGCCACCTACTAGGCAAGTAGATGAACTCGAACCCGAAGACGAATCCGAATCCGAAGAGGAGGCCATAATAGTCAATATTGTGCGGAGAATAGTTCGACAAGAAAGAAGGAAATTGAAGAATGAGAACCAAAAGAAAAAGGGAGCAAGGAAAGCCTTCCATGCAACTTGGGACAACAGAGAAGACATAGCTTACATGGCAAGAACGGAGGAGTCCGAGTCAGAATCCGAAGCCGAGTCCAACTACAACTCCGACTCCGACCCCGAAGATTATTTCGAGAGAAAACTCAAAGCCGGACCAAAAGGGAAAGTTAAGGTTGATTTCTCTTTAATTAGTACACTTTACAGTACAATTAAACTGCTTAATAGGAAATTAACTAAGTCCGAGTCTAGGGTTGAGTCGTTACTTGAGGAGGTTGAAACCCTCAAGCAAGAGGCTACTCTAACCTCTTCAACTAGTCAAGTTCAAGAGAGAAACTCAACCCAAATTGAAAAACTTGAGAAGGAGAATTCTCTCTTGAAAGACCAAGTTCAAGAGGTCGAGGCTAGGTTGGAAAAGTTCACGTTGGGATCTAAGAACCTTAACCGACTACTTGGAACCCAAAGAGCCGTGTACAACAAAGCCGGACTCGGATTTAAGTCAAAGACTACGAATAGGTCTTATATGTCTATCGTAAATCGTAGTCATCAAAGAGTCCAAGCATGGGTCCCAAAGGTTTTATTAAATTCACATATTAGGACTAATAAGTATTGGATTCCTCAGGATCAAGTTCATTATTTGAATAGACCTTATTGGTTCAATGGTCTAGGGGGAGCTAACACTAAAATAGTATACCCGCTTACTTAGCAAAACCATTGCATGCTTAGAATTTCTTAACTTGTGAACTTACTTAGAATCGTACATAACCAACTAAAATCCTTGAAAGATTGAGCCTCGGGAGCCTCTTTTCATAAATAACTAGTTAGTCAACTCTTGATAATATAGTATCAGGAGCGCGAGATGATAGTACGTTAGGGAGACAAAGTCTCGTGTATTCGAGCTAGATAAGGCGTATCTAGCTTGGTGCACTTGACCGAGTGGAACTAGCTGAAGCTACCTCGCCGTATCCTAAACTAGTTAGACCAGGAAGTAACCCTAAGTGACTTAAGTAATATTTTCTTGAATTTGGCTTTGTCTAAGGAAGTGGTCGTTGTTCCGATCAAAGAAGGCCCCTGTGCCTCGCCACGACCTGGAAGCCAGTTTCTCGAAAAGTTACTTAACGATCTAAAGGTTAAATCTGAATCTAACCCAAGGTTGACTATCTTTAATCAATTTAAAATCATCTCACAAAACATATAAGGTGAACAAATTATGAGACACATAGAATGGGTGAGATGTTAAGGATAATTGAAATATACTTGAAACAATCCCTTCAAAATACTACTTATTTTCTCAACTATTGTACTTAACAACTCTGAGGCCAAAGTTTAGCGCCCCCTACATCTCTTATACTTCATATATTTGACTAAGGGGGAGAGCAAACTAATCTTAAGGGTTATATTATAAATCTTTAGATTATTGGTGCAGAGGGACACACCTCGAACCAATCTATCTAACTATTGCTAGATGCATGCTTGGACTCATATTTGATTTATCTAGATGCATTCATAAACGACATTGTTTTAAACCCCTATTTTATACAAAAACCCCAACACTCTTTTTTGATTTATGGCAAAAGGGGGAGAAGAGCAAAAGTTAAGGGGGAGTAACACAAAATTTCATTTTGAAACACAAAATTTGCTTTTGAAAACTAAAGTATCTCTTTCAAAACTCACCTAGGGTTAAGGAGGAGTTTTGGTTAAGGGGGAGTTTTTGGGAATGGCATTCATCATCTACTATATGTGTTTTATGCTTTAATTTCCCTTAACTTTGTGTTGGTTTGCCATAGATCAAAAAGGGGGAGATTGTTGGTGCAGGGGCACTAGATAATCGAACCTGTGTTTTGATTATGGCAAAGACACAAAGTTAAGTTTATATTGTTATCTCACGAGCTAAATCAAGTGTGCAGAAAAGTACTAAAGCTGGAGCTGAAGGCTGGCGACACCCGGAGGAAGCCGTGGTGGTCGGGCGACACTTGAGTGAATTCGGAGGGAGCCGAAGGAATCGAGTGGAAGGCCTAAGCAAGAGCTACTATCGAGGTAAGCTCGTGAGTGAGAGATTGTAAGGTCGTGTCCTCTTTACGGGACGATCAGAGGCGACGATTCGACTAAGACTTCCCGTGGAAGGTCTAGGTCGAGATCGACGATTAGAAACCATCGATTTATCATTTTCCGAGCTAATCTCTTATCGCAGGAAGTAGCCGCCGATCACCGGACATTGGGCCGATCGCTATCACGATCGATGAGATGCATCATCGATCGTCATCACCGATCCGATGAGAGGCATCGATTGATGGCGACGATTCAGCTTTGGCGCTAGGTCAAAACGGATAACGCTTTGACGCGCCACTTCGCGATAAAATTTGGAAAATCCATGATCCGCTCCAAAGAAATAGGAGACAAATTCAGAGGCTAAAGTCTATAAAAGGAGGGGAGGATTCATCTCCAAATCACATCAATTATTCATCAAGTGCTCCTACAACGCCAACGCCTAACACCGCCATAACGCCGACGCCGACGACAACCTCGATCTTCTTCGGCTTCAGCAGATTCAAGTAATATTTTTGATATTATATTCTGTGTTTTTTATCTTCATAACGAGGTGAGGTAGGCTTGTTGCCTCATCCTCGTGTATTCGATTTTTGTAATCGTTGTCTCCTACCTCCAACGAGGAGGAGACGTTTTAGTGTTTTGCCCTCCGTACGCGGTCTAGGACCGATAGGGCCTTGGAGTAGCAACCGCTGGGTTGTGAACCAAGTAAAATAAACGTGTTCATTTATTTTCCGCTGTGCTTACTTTGCGTATTGAACGAACGAAAAAGAAAAGATTTACGATCGCTATTCACCCCCCCCCTCTAGCGACGCTTCTCGATCCAACAGTGTCGTCGAGCTTGAGGAGGCTCGAGAGACTCAAATAGACATTAATGAGATACCTAGTGAAGCACAACAGCCGACAACTCATAGTGATGAGCAATCGGCTGGACCTATTGTAACACCACATCTTCGTAGATCTGGTAGAACACGTAATATTCCTGAGAGATATGGATTTCTCGTAAGTGAATCGAATGACGTGTTACTCATTGATGATGAGGAGCCTACCAGTTATGAAGAAGTGCTGACAAGTTCAGAAAGGGATAAATGGCTTGGTGCCATGAAGTCGGAGATAGATTCCATGTATGAAAACCAAGTTTGGAACTTGGTTGACCCACCTGAAGGCATAAAGCCTATAGGGTGCAAGTGGGTTTTCAAGAAGAAAACTGACATGGATGGTAATGTGATTACCTATAAGGCTAGATTGGTGGCGAAAGGATATCGTCAAAAGCAAGGTGTTGATTATGACGAAACCTATTCGCCTGTAGCTAGGCTTAAATCCATTCGGATGCTCCTGGCCATAGCGGCTCATTATGATTATGAGATATGACAGATGGATATGAAAACAACTTTCCTTAATGGAAACCTGCTCGAGAACGTGTATATGATACAGCCTGAGGGTTTCACATCGGTTGATAAAACCAAGGTATGCAAATTGCGACGGTCCATTTATGGATTGAAGCAAGCATCCAGGAGCTGGAATATTCGTTTTGATGAGACAATCAAAAAGTTTGATTTCTCACAAAATCCAGACGAACCTTGTGTGTACAAGGTTAGTGGGAGTGCAGTCGTGTTCCTAGTATTGTATGTCGATGACATACTACTTATACGAAACGATGTTTCAATCTTACAGTCAGTGAAGGTTTAGTTATCCAAGACATTCTCCATGAAAGACCTGGGTGAAGCAACCTACATCCTCGGGATTAAGATCTATAGAGATAGATCGAAACGGTTGCTTGGTCTTTCGCAGTCTACATATATAGACCGAGTGCTAAAGTGGTTTAGCATGTCGGAATCCAAGAAAGGTTTCTTACCCATCAGGCATGGGGTACACCTTTCGAAGTCTATGTGTCCGCGCACAGAAGACGAGAGGATTTGCATGAGTATGATTCCCTATACATCCGTAATAGGATCTATCATGTATGCTATGTTATGTACAAGGCCCGACGTATCGTACGCTCTGAGTGTCACGAGCAGATACCAGTCCGATCCAGGAATGGATCATTGGGCGGCTGTTAAGACGATCCTTAAGTACTTGAGAAGAACTAAGGATGTGTTCCTAATATATGGAGAAGGGGACATGGTGATACGCGGGTATACGGATGCCAGCTTCCGGACAGACAAGGATGATTCCAGGTCTCAGTCTGGATACGTACTCACCTTGAATGGGGGCGTAGCGAGTTGGAAAAGTTCCAAACAAGAGACTGCAGCGGATTCTACCACTGAGGCAGAATACATTACAGCTTCGGAAGCAGCAAAGGAAGCGGTTTGGATCAAGAAGTTCGTTCATGAACTTGGTGTGATTCTGGCCATTGTTGAAGCAATACCGGTCTACTGCGACAATAATGGAGCAATTGCACAGGCGAAAGAGCCAAGGTCCCATCAACGATCCAAACATGTGCTTCGCAGCTATCATCTTATCAGAGAGATCAACAGTAGGAACGAAATACAAATCGAGAAAATTCCCACTGAAAGGAACTTAGCGGATCCCTTGACTAAGGCATTACCTCAAAATAAGTTTGAGGGTCATGTTCGAGCTTATGGTATTGGATACTGTAGCGATTGGCATTAGGCCAAGTGGGAGTCTGTTAGTAATATATGAGAGATGTCCTAAGGCAATCGCCTTATGTATGAACCATTTATATGATAAATGAAGATTCACTATTTGAGTATACATGTTTTATGTATTTGATTGGATCTTAAACTCATTTACTGAATGTCCATGATACGATTCACAGCATGAGAGAATTTGTGATTGGATCACAACTAGTGAGTATCTCTACATGTGTAATTGTGATGTATCGGAATTATCCCTAGTCGATGAATTGATGGATTTGGACACCATCAATTCTGTCGAGACTAGCACGAGGTATACTCCTTGGTGTATCCAAGCAGCTGATTCTCACTGGCTGGAGACATAGTGATGTCCGGAGTTAATCGTGGATGCTAGTTATGGTAACTAGTTCATTGGAGTGACCAGCCGTAAGACTTCATATGGTTCTCTGCATATATAGATATGTCAATGAAGTTCTTACTGTGGCTTAAGTGCGATGTTCCTTTGACTTGCGGTATTCAAGTCATCTTGATCATAGAGACTTATGCTTTGACATCTTAAGCAAGCATCTCTAAGGAGATGTGGACCCGGGATGATTGGGTATAAGTCGAAGTGATCGAAGGTGTTTGAATAGCTTATAAAGGATTCACCACTCCTTGCGAGGAGATGTATACCCATGGCCTCTCGTCGGATTGTTACTAAAGTCTTTGGCCAAAGCATTACATGTTTAGAGTAAGGTACTCTTCGATACATGTGGAGTAACTAGAATCCGTAGGACGAGGAAATGATACTTGGGCTAGGTGTGACGTAGTCAGTCTAGTGGGGACTGACACTATAGACCATGTCCTGAACCAAGTGGGTATAAGATGAGTGAAGGGAATGGGGCATGATTCATTCGAGCTGCTGAAGGGTTTCAGAAATAGTTCTGGATCAACCCTTGATTTTTTCGGTTAATTGGGGATCATGATGTACTACTAGGTGCCACTCATGATCGTTCTATAATTAATGGTTAATTATAGATGGCCAACATAAACCGATAACCTATTTGGTCACATGCACAACGAGCGTAATCCAAAGGATTTAAAACGATCTTGAGAATGGGATTCTCAGACCGAGAGAAACAAGGTTTGGTTGGACCAAACATAAAGCGAGCATGAAATTGTTTCAGTCGCAATGGAAGCGTGGATGGGCCGAGTCTTATGAAGACGTAATGGATGAACCAAAATGGTTTGGTTCTGATCCAATGGAGGAGAATAAACCAAAGGGTTTGGTTTATTTTAAACGAATGAACCAAAAGTTGGTTCGGTTCGTTTTAACTTAAAATAAACCATCATGGTTTGGTTTATATTAACTTATCTTAATGGAGCGGGTTAACGGGCCTAATGGTTATGATCCAATAACCATTAAGAGAATTAGTTCTCTATAAAAGAGGGCTTAAGGGATGGTTTAAGCTCTAATCCAAAAACCCCTAGCCCTAAGGTTGCCGCCCACCTCCTCCTTGGAGCTCTCGGTGCCAACCTATTGCCGCCGCCCAAAGCTCCTCCAACCGGCATCCAGAAGGCTGCTTCCTTCCCCCTCGCCGGCGTCGAGCTGCTTTCGGTTAGTGCTCCGGTGATCTCCTTCAAGTTTGGCATCAAGGTGAGCTCTATCTCCCTTGGTTGGCCGGCGCCTATCACCTCCACCAAAGCTGTCCAGTTTTCTGGACAGCTTGTTCTCCTCTTGTCGGAGCGTCGTTTGGACGACGGTTAGAGCTCCGACAGCGGCTAACTTACCGGGGATTCGATCTCCGGTAATCCTCTGAGGTGGAGGACGAAGGATTTGTCAATTGGTTGACGAATACCTCTCCGGAGAAGCGAGTTTTGAGAACTCGTATTAGGATCCGAATTTGGATTCGGATCGTGATCATCTCTCGATCACGTCGTCTTCAACACGAGGCTAGTAACCCGTACGAAGACGAAGCTCGTGGCTTAGCGAAGTCATCCCGAGAAACTCGGCGTGGATACGGATAGAGACGATTCTAGCGAGGATCGTTCCGGTTGATGTCGTTCCCGCTACACGTCATACGAAAGGTATAACGTAGATAAATTTCCTTTTATTGCAAATTTAAATTTACGATTATGTCTACACTTGTTGTAATATGCATGTGTGTGTTGTGTGTGTTGTAATAAATATAGATTTATTATTTTTATTGCTTCCTCTGTGTTCATGTTTACGAAACGTGATCGAAGACACACACGCCGCGGTGCCGGAAACCCAAAAGTTGGTACTAAAGTAGTGACTTCCCCTCTTAACTCCTCCAGAACAATCTTACTCATGGGCTTGTGGTTCATCACATAGTCTTCCTCTAAAAATTGGGCATTCGTGCTAATGATCACCCTCTGATCTCTAGGACTATAGAACAAACCACTTTTCGTTCCTCTAGGATAGGCTACGAACAAGCGCACTTCTGTACGAGATTCCAACTTACTAGCATCTCCCTTCGGCACATGTTTCTAGGATAAGCATATGAAGAGTCCAAACATCACTTTGCGCCCAAGAACCCAGCGTCAGCTCGAGTCGAATCTAATTTAGATGGTACCAGGTTCAGAATATACACTGTCGTATCTAGAGCATACCTCCAGAACGAATCTGGTAACTCAGAATAACTCATCATCGATCTAACCATCTCCATAAGAGTCCTATTCCTTCGCTCCGCCACACCATTCTACTGAGGTGTACCAGGTGTAGACAGTTGGGATTGAATTCGAGCCTCTAATAAGTAACTCCTAAACTCTCCCAAGAGGTACTCACCACCATGATCAGATCGTATTATCTTGATACTTTTACCTTAATGTTTCTCCACATCAGCCTTGAATTCTTTGAACATGTCAAAGCATTCAGACTTACGGTGCATCAAGTAAATATATCCATATCTTGAATAATCGTCTATAAAAGAGACGAAATATTCAAAACCACCTCTAGACTGGATAGACATATGGCCACACAAATCAGAATGAACCAATTCCAACACATCTTTGGCTCTATACCCCTTGGCCTTAAAAGGCCTCTTGGTCATTTTACCTTCCAAGCAAGATTCACAGGTTGGAAAATCTTCCACCACTAATGAACCCAAAGGTCCATCAGCTATCAACCTTTGAATTCTACTCAGGTTAATATGACCTAACCTTAGATGCCAAAGATACGTTTGGTTCATTTTCGAAGGTTCTTTTCTCTTATTAGATTTAGAAGATGAGTTATTTATTTCTGTCGGGAGATTGTTGGTGCAATCATCCCAGGTTGACTCGAGTTTGACTCGAGCAATACCCTTATAATATTTTGATGATAGACAAAACTCATGACATGGGATTGTCATGGGAAAGTCCAACATGGAGTTGGCATGGAAAATCCAAGAATGGAGCTTGGTGTGGGAAAGTCCAACATGGGGTTGGCATGGGAAAGTCCAAAGCATTGCGAAGCCGTGCGCTTGGTGCTTGGCATGGGAAATCCAAAGCATTGCGAAACCGTGCGCTTGGTGCATTTGGGAAGTCTTGAGAACTTGGCAAGTTCACTAGGCTCGGTCCGTGAGTCGGTGAAGGATGGCATTGCGAAGCCGTGCGCTTGGTGCATCCGAGGGACCACTGAACGGGGAGAGAATGGAGTGAGCCCAAAGGGAAGCATACTTCTAGGGCATGAGACGCGAAGGATGGCGTTGCGAAGCCGTGCGCTTGGCGCATCCGAGGGACGTAGGCCGAGGGAAGAGAGCTTCGGTGGGGAACTCCATGAGGGATAAGGTGGACTTGGCCAAGTGGCTAAGACTGAGTGTCGGAGGCTCAAACATCATTATGTTTGAGGTTTTAGCCGACATCGGTCGGAGCATAGTGCGATCGGTTAGGTCGTATGGGTTCGACTAGTGTTCGAACCAAGTTCAGTTGATCGACCGCCAAGGGAGGGCGATCATCGTTGAGGAATCGATCGCCGAGGGATGGCAATCGATTAATGACACCGCACGCAGGCACGAATGGAGTCGAGCTTCAGACTCGGCGATGGATGATCACGATCGGTGATGGGTGCCATCAGTCGACTGATGGGTGCCATCAGTCGACTGATGTGTGATCCGTTAGAACTTTGCCAATGTGGATCTGGCCGTTGTGAGACAACGGCTACAGGACCAGTCGACTGATGGTCACGATCAGTCGAGCACGAGTTGGAGGATTTCGCCATGGTTTTTGTGGAGCTATTGGAGGGGAATTGCTGCTGCATTCCAGTCCTTCAAGAGCCAATCAAAGCAAGTAACAAACAAGTGATCAAAAGCAATCGGTGAAAAGTGTTTCTTTTGTATTGTATTTGTATTCTTGTTTGTATTTGTATATTACTGTTGTAATTGCTTGTGAGAGGTTTCTCCACCTCCGACGTGTAGTCGAGAAGGAGTTTGAGTATTGCCGTGTGCATCTCTAGAGCTCGAGGAGCTCGCCCGTGGAGTAGGAACCATTCGGTTCCGAACCACGTATATGCTTGCGTATTTGGTGTGCTTGTATTGTTGTTAGTATTATTGTTATTTCTATTGTTATTCCGCTGCGTATATTAACGACAATTGTAGACGAGCACACGAGAACGAACGAATTACGGCATCCAACGAACGAGGGCTATTCACCCCCCTCTAGCCGGCCAATCGATCTTCAACAAGTGGTATTAGAGCCGAGGTCGCTCTTCAAGGACTAACCGCCGCGAGAGCACTACAAATGGCCGGCTTCATCCATCCACCGAAATACAATGGAGATTTTGCTTGGTGGATGAAACGGATGGAGGTATACCTAGAAACCGATTTTGATTTTATGATTATTATAGAAAACGGTTTTGAAATGCCTAGGGATAAAAACAACAAGCAAATTGAGAAGTCAAGGTGGACCCAAGACCAAATTAAGGACTTCAAGACAAATCTTGAGGTAATAAAATTACTTAGTGATTTATTACCTAACACTATTTGGTCTAGATTGGGTGACTATAGGGATGCGAAGGAATTATGGGAGAAAATAATGAAATTCCAAGAAAATTCCCAATCGGCACAAGTAGAGGAAGATGCCATGGAAGAAAGCCCATCCACATTTGAAGATGTTGATGATTTGGTGGAGACTTCGTCCTCTAGCATTGAGGGGGAGGAAAGAATTTCAACTCTGGAGCCAAGCCAAAATGAAGCATCCACCTCCGGAAGAAGTGAAGAGGCCTCCACCAACTCCCTAGGTAACTCAAGTATTGTAATTTTAAATAAAAATCACATAATATGCTTTGAGTGTAGGGAGAAGGGGCATTACAAGAGAAAATGCCCTAAATTGGCTAAGGAAAAGGCATCAACACCAAAAGTCAATCCAAAGTCAAAGGATGCCGGTGTTCCCAAAATCAAGAGCAAAGAGCACGTTGTGTGCTTCAAATGCAATCAAAAGGGACACTACCGAAGCCAATGCCCTAGGGGAAGGAAGAAAGGGCAAGAAGGTGCAACTCATGTAGGGGGAGCTCCTAAAGCTAACCCTAAGGTACATTTACTTAATGCACCTTTAATTCCTAAAGTCAAAAAGCATGCTAAGAATTATTTTAGCTCTCTTGCTATTATCAATGAAAAGCATGCTAAGAGAAATAATAAGGTTTATTGCTTAGGTGCCAAGCATGTTCATATCTCTAAGTACATACCTAGGACTCAAAACACTAGATCTATTTTACCTAGGGAGTCAATTAGGAGAATTGAAGAAAACTTGGGTGCTAATCCCAAGAAATCTAGGCATATGCCTAAGAAGAAGAACATTTCCCCTAAACCTAATGAAAATTCCAAATTGAGGAAATTAGAGGTGGAGAACCAAGCCTTGAGGTCAAGGCTAGAAAAATTGGAGAAGACCCTAGCAATAATATCAAACTCGGTTAAGGGGTCTAATGCACAAAAGTCAAGACCTAGAAAATAAGAAATATCTAAGGGCAAGAAGGGTTTGGGTCACAAACCTATGTCCTACCATAATGTTCCATTTAATTATGGAACCACATCTAGGTCTAGTAAAACCAAGGCTAATAGGGAAGTCATTCCTAAGTCTAGCCATGGTATGTGTTTAGTGGCTAACACCTCAAAGAAATCAAATGTAGCCACTAAGAAGGTCAATGGAGGAGTCACCTCTAGAGTTGACCTAGGAAAGACCCAAAAGACTATGGCTTCAAAGCCTAAAAGGGTCATTAGGAAGGTATCTAGGGAAGTTATCCCTAGAGAATACCTTGTTAACCCAAGGAGCTCCAATAGATATTGGGTTCCTAAAAGCGTGATCGATTCACGCTAAATGGGTTAGGGTGTGCCAATATGGTTTGAGAAGTTTAAAATGATTTAAATTGGCACAATTAGGTCTTAGAGGTATTGGTGTGCCATTTTGGGTTTTTGGCACACTAGGAAAATAATGGCATTAAGGCAAAATGAATTTCATCCCTAGAAATGGCAAATTGATTTTAACACTTAGGTATTTTATACCTTAGTATATTTTTCTTGCCATGCTTTATTTGTCTTGCCATGTCATGACATCATTTTCATTTTCATCTATAAAAATGTCATGATCATGTTTAGATTTATGTTTGTATGTCATGTATGCTTAATTTTCATTCACATGTCATGACATCATGATTTTGGCATATGTTTTTATCTATATCATATCTATGCCATAATCATATCATGCATGAATTAAAATGGAGTTAAGAACTATGGCATAATTTGAAAGGAATCAAATAATATTGCCTTAGAAATATGCATGAGAACATAAAGACAACAAAACCCACATCTCACTAAAAACTTGACTTGGATATGTTTTACACATCTAGATATTGGTGAGATGTTTCGGAAAAAGAAATTAAAGGGTTGAAAAACATTTTGAAAACATTTTGGAAAACCTTGGTGAAGCCTATCTTTTGATAGCTATCACCATTGAATGGGATGATACAAAGATGGCTCTTTATTGAAGCTTTTCTTAAATTTTGAACTTTGTATCAATCTCCTAATTTAATGGGTAAAATAAATTTCCAACATTTTTCACCCATAGTGTTTAGGATAAGTAATATGCATATGAAATTTCACGATTTTTAAACTTATGTATATTTACTTATGGATTCAAAATCTGATAAAGATCAGTATCGATCACGTGTAATGGCAATCGATTGATGGTAAGTCCAGTCGATTGGTATCTGACGGAGTCGACTGGCACAGGCTGATTTCGATTAAACTTGATAGTTAGGCCCATGTTTAGCCATGTTTTGGTCCCCTAACCACTCCTAACCCTAGGATATGCTTGGGAGAGCATTAAAAAGGGTGGAAATCCATTAGATATGGATTAGGAGTTGGGTTGAGGGTGAGTATCAATTTTAAGGTGGAAGAGAGTTCATTGTTGAACTATGCCTTAATTTTGATTTGGTTAATGTTCCTATTGGCTTAGGGACTCTCCAAGGACATTGTTGGTGCAATGGTCAAGGGGGAGCAAGCCTCTAGGGGGAGGTATCCATCATGGGAAGATGGATGTGTATTTCCTCATGGGAGGAAAATTGGGTTGCCTCTCTTTAAGTGATATGGGATCACTAGAAAGATGGTAGGCATGTGTTCCTCCAAGGGAGAGATATAAGATCTCATTGGGATATGAGACATTCATACCCTTGGGGAGGACCTTTTTGATGTAATGTCAAAAAGGGGGAGATATTACCAAGTTACCAATTAGGGTTCGTTGGAATTCTCATTGGGATATGAGAATTGCCAATATGGGAGAATTGGTAGACTTGAGATGGTAGTTTTGTCAATCATCAAAAAGGGAGAGATTGTTGGGAGATTGTTGGTGCAATCATCCCAGGTTGACTCGAGTTTGACTCGAGCAATACCCTGATAATATTTTGATGATAGACAAAACTCATGACATGGGATTGTCATGGTAAAGTCCAACATGGAGTTGGCATGGAAAATCCAAGCATGGAGCTTGGTGTGGGAAAGTCCAACATGGGGTTGGCATGGGAAAGTCCAAAGCATTGCGAAGCCGTGCGCTTGGTGCTTGGCATGGGAAATCCAAAGCATTGCGAAGCCGTGCGTTTGGTGCTTGGCATAGGAAATCCAAAGCATTGCGAAGCCGTGCGCTTGGTGCATTTGGGAAGTCTTGAGAACTTGGCAAGTTCACTAGGCTCGGTCCGTGAGTTGGTGAAGGATGGCATTGCGAAGCCGTGCGCTTGGTGCATCCGAGGGACCACTGAACGGGGAGCGAATGGAGTGAGCCCAAAGGGAAGCATACTTCTAGGGCATGAGACGCGAAGGATGGCGTTGCGGCCGCGGCGCTGGCGATCCGGGGACGAGGCCGAGGGAAGAGAGCTCGGTGGGGAACTCCATGAGGGATAAGGTGGACTTGGCCAAGTGGCTAAGACTGAGTGGAGGCTCAAACATCATTATGTTTGAGGTTTTAGCCGACACCGGGCCGATCGCATAGGTGCCACGATCGCTTCTAGGTCATATGGGTTCGACCAGTGTTCGACTGAACCAAGTTCTGGTGATCGATCGCCAAGGAGGGCAATGATCGTTAGGATCGATCGAACGCCGAGGGATGGCAACGATCGATGACACTGTGCACGGGCACAGAATGGAGTCGAGCTCGCCAGCACTCGACTGATGGATGATCAGTCGACTGATGGGTGCCATCAGTCGACTGATGTGTGATCCATTGGAACTTTGCCAACGTGGATCTGGCCGTTGTGAGACAACGGCAGAGGACTACCGATCGATGGTCACGTCACCGATCGATGGGTGCGAAACAAATCTTTTGATGCAGGTTATAAAAGGAGCACGAGTTGGAGGATTTCGCCATGGTTTTTTTGGAGCTATTGGAGGGAAATTGCTGCTGCATTCCAGTCCTTCAAGAGCCAATCAAAGCAAGCAACAAACAAGTGATCAAAAGCAATCGGTGAAAAGTGTTTCTTTTGTATTGTATTTGTATTCTTGTTTGTATTTGTATATTACTGTTGTAATTGCTTGTGAGAGGTTTCTCCACCTCCGACGTGTAGTCGAGAAGGAGTTTGAGTATTGCCGTGTGCATCTCTAGAGCTCGAGGAGCTCGCCCGTGGAGTAGGAACCATTCGGTTCCGAACCACATATATGCTTGCGTATTTGGTGTGCTTGTATTGTTGTTAGTATTATTGTTATTTCTATTTTTATTCCGTTGTGTATATTAACGACAATTGTAGACGAGCACACGAGAACGAACGAATTACGACATCCAACGAACGAGGGCTATTCACCCCCCTCTAGCCGGCCAATCGATCTTCAACAATTTCTATTTGTATCGTGGGAGCTTTTGGTTCAAGAGTATATAAATTTCCTTCCAATGTACCAGAACAGATAATCTCCCTATTTCTTTTTATAACAACTCTGTTATTAAAAGAAATAGAATATCCATCCAAAAATAATTTAGAAACTGAAATTACATTCTTTCTAAATGAAGGTACATAAAGGCAATTTCTCAGAACCAAAGTTTTATTCCTATAAAAGATAAATAAATATCTCCCACTGCAATAGCTGCCACCTTCGTAGCATTGCCCATGTAGACAGTAATCTCCCCTTCATCTAGTCGTCTGGTTTTTTAGAATCCCTGCAAAGATTTGCAGACATTATCAGTGGCTCCCGTATCTACACACCAGGTACTGGTAGATAACACCACTAAACATGTTTCAATGACTAGACTAAAAGATATACCTTTGTTCTGTTTGCGGTTGGGACAGTCCGCCTTCCAATGTCCAATCTGCTTGCAAGTGAAGCACTTTCCTTTCGGCTTCTTCACTCCTCCCTGAGATCCTCCCACCACCTTTGCTGCACCTTGTTTCTTCTTCTTCTTGCATTTTCAGCTTAGAAGTAGAAACCTCTGAGCAACCAAAGCCTGAGAACTCTAACAAAAAATCCCCTCTACCACCTGGAGTTCTATCAAAAGCTCTGGCAACGAATACAACCTCTTATTCATGTTGTAGTTCAGGTGAAACTGCTCAAAACTCCTAGGTAGAGATTTGAGAATGATATCGACCTGGGTTTCCCCATCGATCTCCACTCCAAGGACTTCCAACTCATTTAAATGAGCCATCATCTTGAGAACATGATCCCTCAAGTTCCTCATAGCTTCCTACCTTGCAGCCCGATTCTGGTGTCCGAAAAGTTCCTTGAGATTGAGCATCATGTCATAGGCAGTATTCATGGCTTGATGCTGATGTTGCAATACATTTGACATAGAAGCCAAAATGTAACACCGCGCCATCTCATCAGCCTTGGTCCACTTCCTATAACTCTCATTCTCCTTTTCACCAGAATCATCCGTAGGCTTAGGAGGACACTCTTCGAAGAGTACATATTTGTACTCCTCAGCAATCAAGACAATGTCCAGATTTCTTTTCCAATCAACATAGTTAGGTCCAATAAGTTTGTTTTCTTTTAGAATCACAACAAGTGGGTTGAAAGTCATTTCGAAAAACCTAAGAATCACATAGATCAAAAACATTAGATTTCAAAAATTTATTGACTCCTCAAACAATAAAATTTTAAAATCAATCAACACCTCAAAACATCGAGAATATCGTATGCCACGATAGTGTGGATGTATACAAATTCCATATTTGTAAGAGAAGGTTTTACCCATTAACTTTATTATCCTGTCAACCTTACTTTTTGACAAATAAAATTAATAGTTGGTTCCTCTTCGACCCTACAAATAAAAGTAGTGACTCCGATGAGGAGGATACTCTTATTTGCATCTAAGTGTTCACCATTACCCGATACTAAGGCAATTATCTCGGATTATGTGCCTTCCGATGAGGAAGTATACACGCTCTTAAATAATTTTCTATAACCATATTTGACCTAGTAATCCATAAAACAAACTCATCTGATATGGAGGAAGGCACTCAGAGCCAACGTGCAAGTTTGTTTGCATCATATGTCAAATTGTAATGGAGGCCGCGGGAATTAAAAATATCCCTCTCCCACTTAGTAACTTAAAATTGAGAAATTTTAACTATGAAACCACAACAAGAATATAAATCAAAAGAAATAAATATGAAAAATAACAAATTTTTCAACTATTATGGCTTTTGTTCTCCAATATGCCTCTAGTCGTGTTGGCACCTCGTCTGCTCCTCCCTACGCCATGTACAAGCCATCCTCTCGAAGAGGATCCGAGCTGAGAAAAATTATTTTAATTTACATCCATCGATCCTATACTCCATAAAAGAGTGTAAATGAAATCTAGATTGAAAGTAAACTAAAATAAAAGAGTGGCTAAACAATGTCGTACTTAATTATAAAAATTAAATACTAGCCTCGTCAACCCCGATGATTCAAATAATATTACAATTATGCACACACAATCACATACACCCACATATGGCCATAATAGTTGGATCTTATGCCTGCAAGCAAAAAGTTAGCCTACGCACATCCTATTATTATCTGGCACATATTATATATGATAAGTTCATAAAAGTAACTGAATCCAAAACACACAAAATCGGAAACCGTGGCTCTGATACCAATTGAAGGAAAAATTGATTCCCCCACTTCGATCGCTTATGCATGGCGATCCTATCACACATCCCTGGATTAAAAAATTAATCCAGACGAAGATGGATTACCCAAGCAACCAATCCATTATCGTGCTATTCGATTTGAGTGGTCACTTGAATAAACTTATTATTCAAGCAACCTAACTCTTTTCCTCGATTAGCCACGGAATAGATGATGTACGGATTGCCGATTTTTGCGTTTATCTTCAGGGTCCATGATCATACAATTATAATCCAATTACATAGAACAAGAAAGAAAACTAAACAAGAATTATACCTCTTGTTTACCTCTTGATCTTTTATTGTATGACCTATCCTCTTCTTGGACATTGTGTGGGCAACGATCTTCCAAGAGTTGAAGCCTCCTAGATCACGTGTCTTCCTTTCCTTGCTCTCTCCGAACAAAGGAAGATAAAAGATCTCTTCTTCTCCTTTCTAGCACCGACCACCAAGCCTCCTTGCTTGGTTGTTGCCGCCGACCAAGGAGAGGGAAGGATGGCGCTGCCAGCCAAAGGAGATGGAGAAGGTGGCGCCGCCGACCCTAGTAAAAGATGATGGTGCACCGGCCAAGAGAGAAGGAAGGTAAAGGAAACCCTATACTCTCTTGTGTCGCCGGACAAAGGGACAAAACCCTATCACACCTCATATCTCCTTACTGCCCAAGCCTTTCCAATGCCAACTCTAAACCCTAACCAAAACTCGTATCTCGCCCAAGGCTCTCCACATCCTTATATAGATCTAGGCTTCATGAGGTATTTATAATATGCTACAATAGGGACCATGAGGAGGAGTTGGATCTTGGCCACCCAATGGATCCGAACCACACAAACCTGATCCATTAATGATGATCCATTAATGATTATCATTGATCTACCTCACTAACCCCCATAAATAAATATGACCTCCATATATTATTTTTACAAATATCTCCCCGTGTTTAAGATATCGAATGCCCATTAATTAATTAATTTACTGACAATTAATTAATTAACATCTAACTCCATGAGTAGTACCACTCAACCTCATCATCATGCTGGACCAAGTCCACCTGTAGGATTTATATGATTATCCTTATGAGCTCCTCAAGTGGACATCATCATCCTAATACATAGGACACAGTTTCCTCCTATAATCAACGACACACCATGTAAATAATATTATTTCTCAATTTACCGGGCCTATCGATTTAACCTATAAATATTGCCCATTGGTAAATCAAAGAAATAAATATTAAATATATGTGCTCATTATTATATTGGAATTAAGAGCATGTACACTATAATATCCGAGGTCTAATTCAATTATGTAGTCAGCAATAAATTGAATCACCTCTAAATTTGTCCTACTCAATACACACAAAGTGTACTAGTGTAATTCTATGGTCAAGATAAACCAATACCAAATTAAACTACAACCATGCCAATGGTTTGTCCAAAACCATCTTGGTTGTGAGCCTCTACTTATACTCTACAAGGAATTGATAATATGATCTTCTGTGCAACACCACACACCATGTTATCTAGAATGTAACGTATCAGACAATATGCATAAATGCAAACAATGATCATGTGATTCTTATTTCAAAATGAAGATGTTCATACAAAGGCTAGGCTTTCAGTATACATCCCAAAACCCCATTCGGTGGCGGAACGGAGGAACAGGGTTTAAGGTAAGAACACTTTTGAAGAACGACGGAGTAAAATATTTATTCCGACCTGATGGGGCAGTGCTCTAGATCGGGTCATCACATTTTATATGGCTCGGTATCAGCCGAAGACAACATCCCCGTGCGGTGGTGGAATGGCGGAGTTGGGTCTAAATACACAATGAAATGCAACGACGGAGTAAAAAATTTTCCGACCCAACCAAGCGAAGCCCTAGGTCAGGTTGTCACTATTCTTTTTGTTTGTCTTTAACGCACACAGATATCCTCGTATGGTGGAGGATCGGAGGAGTTGGGTTCAAGGTAGATGCACAAAAGAAATACAACGACAGAGTATAAAATTTTTTGACCAGACCAGGCGAAGCCCTAGGTCAGGTCATCACTATTCTTTTTGCTTATCTTCAAGTCAAGCAGTCATCTCCGTATGGTGGCGGAATGGAGGAGTTGGGTTCAAGGTAGATGCACAGAAGAAAATACAATGATAGAGTAAAAAAATTTTCTGAATCGATCAGGCGAAGCCCTAGATCAGGTCATCACTATTCTTTTTGCTTGTCTTCAAGGCAAGAAGTTATCCCCGTATGGTGGTGGAACGGAGGAGTTGGGTTCAAGGTAGATGCATGGAAGAAAATACAATAGCGAAGTAAAATTTTTTTTTGACCCGATCAGGCGAAGCCCTAGGTTAAGTCATCACTATTCTTTTTGCTTGTATTTCAGGCAAGCAGTCATCCCCGTATGGTGGTGGATCGGAGGAGTTGGGTTTAAGGTAGAGGCACAGAAGAAATACAAGGGCGGAGTAAAAAATTTTCTGACTCAACCAGGCGAAGCCCTAGGTCATGTCGTCACTATTTTTTTTGCTTGTCTTTCAGGCAAGCAGTCATCCCCGTATGGTGGCGGATCGAAGGAGTTGGGTTTAAGGTAGAGGCACAGAAGAAATACAATGGCAGAGTAAAAAATTTTATGACCTGATCAGGCGAAACCCTAGGTCAGGTCGTCACTATTCTTTTTGCTTGTCTTTTAGGCAAGCAGTCATCCCCGTACGGTGGCAGACCAGAGGAGTTGGGTTCAAGGTAGATGCATGGAAAAAAATATAGCGGCGAAGTAAAAAAAAAAAGTTCCGACCCGACCAGGCGAAGCCCTAGGTCAGGTCATCACTATTCTTTTTGCTTGTCTTCCAGGCAAGCAGTCATCCTCGTGTGGTGGTGGATCAGAAGAGCTGAGTTTTCACTTAGTTATATATGTTATATTTATCCCCGTGTGGTGGTGGATTGGAAGAGCTGAGTTCTCACTCAACTATATATTATTTTTATCCCCGTGTGATGGTGGATCGGAAGAGCTGAGTTCTCACTTAGCTATATATTATTTTTATACCCGTATGTTGGTGGATCAGAAGAGCTGAGTTCTCACTCAGCTATATATTATTTTTATCTCCGTGTGGTGGTGGATCGGAAGAGCTGAGTTCTCATTCGGCTATATATATTATTTTTATCCCCGTTTGGTCAATTCTTTTTTTCAGCCTAACTCTGAGATCGGCTGTGATTACGATGGAGTGAAGGGCAAAGAAATATTTTTAGAAGATGATAACGATAATCAATTTTGTCCTGAATCACTTGGGAGTAATGAAGCTAGTTCGAGAAGCTGTCAGGCCCAAGGAGGCATCAATATTCCAAGGGTGGACATTAGATTCATAGCCTTTAAAGGAGAAACTTTATAGATATGGAAAGGGAGTACATAGTACATGTCATGAAAAAAGTGTTCATCCTAAGGGGAGACTAAGGTGCTTCACAGGGGTCCCATTCGGAGGTGGTGCAACATAATGGTTACCATACTTATGGAGAACTCATTCAAAGTGTAACTGATTCATGAACTAATGTTGGGATAAGAGTCGTTGGGTTGTTGTTAACTCTTGCCTCAGATTGTGGTTGTGGGTGGAGGCTGCTTGCAGACGCCCCTTCAGGCAGGTAACTTACTCTTCTAATTCTAATATCTGATGCTGGTCTTCCGTGAGCATGTCAGGGGAAAGGAAATTGCTACCTTGCTTTGAGGAGTCTCCCATGATAGAAGTAGAAGAAATAAGAGGCACACTGTCTAGAGGTAGTACTAGAAAGTTTTTAAAAGGAAAGAAAGGCATTAATTAACACTCCTGTGAAACAGAGGCAGTAAATGCATATAAGATGGGAAGGTGAAGAGATAATTTGGGTGGATGAAGGCAATAATTTTGAAGAAATTCAGCATATTCTGTAAAAGGAAGAAGATGTGGAGCGAATCTCCTTCATTCGGGTTTAATTATTTTATAGCGATATTCGTTAATGTGGGTAAGCCGGGTCAACCCTATGAAGAGGATCAAGTACAATCTCAGGCGTCCTGATTAGAATATTTGAAGCAAGAAGAAACAACATACATATGATACATTTAAATATTTCATTCCTTTTTTATATATGAAGACTCATAATTACATAAGTTTAATTGTGCCTCATACAGGGTTATTAGAGTTGATAGAGGACTCCTCTGTCGGAGGAGGTGCCAAAATCACCCTGTGGAAATTACTTTTGGCCCGAGGTGAAGGAGGTGGAGCTGCAGCGAGAAGGAAGGGAGGAACCTCATTGGGAGGGACTGGAAGGAAAGCTAGGTCTGGGGGAAGAGAAGGAAGTTCAGGTGGAGCCCGAGGATCTCCCACTGTGTACTCCCAGGTCATTGGAGGGTTCCAGACCTAGTTGCCAAAGGAGGGGAAGGGAGCCCGAAAGGACCTCCTCACATTGAGGGCTGAAGCATCAGCTGGAGTAGAAGGAAGAGGAGGTCGGTATGCTGAAGTGGCTGTCGATTTGGTAGTAGAGTTATCAGAGGAACCTGTATTAAGGTCATACAACTCAAAGGAGTCGGAGTCTGAGGTTATGTTGATAGGATGCCCCAGCAGAAGCCTTGATGGTAGAATGGGAATAGCCAGGACTCACGGTAACCATTTATAGCCCGAAGAGGAGGTTCATATTCCTCCTTGGTAAGGGGAGTAGAAGGTGAAAAGTCAAGTGAAGTAATAGCATTAGTATGGGTAATTATCAAGATATTATTCCCGAAGCGGATGATTATCCCCTCATTTGATGAGAAGAATTGGTGGGGCTGGGTAAGTTATAATACGCTTTACTGTGTGGGAATTAGCTCTGATTTGGGGAAAAGTAAGGCTGGGATAGCCCGAATGGATTCCCAAGTGGAATATTTTGGCAGTCGACTGACACCCTGAGGGATGGGGAATCCATAGTGATAGAGAGAATAAATTTAAATTCATTCTTAGAATAGAGGAATAATGTGAAAATGACTCTGAATATTTTTGAGTAATTATGGTTCATACACAGGGAACAGTATTTATCATTGCAATTTCAAAAGATCTTTGTTAATAAGGACTGATCAGTACATCATGAGAAGTAGGGTAATTACATTTCGAAGAGTTCAGGGGGGCACTTGGCCAAAGCAACTTCAAGATTGAGGTAGCTGGTATCAACGCCTGGCGGAGGATAGCCTTCAGCCGCATTCAGAGCCAAAGATCCGTCAAAGCCTAATACAAACAGTTTCACTCCTTTCCGGGCGTATCTCATCTTCAGATCTGCCTCCTGCTCTTTCAGTCGGGCCTGGTATTCAGCCAGTTGGGCTGCCAAGGTGTCTCTATATTTAGCTGCTACCACAGCTTGCTGACCCAAGGAGGTTAAGGCCTCAGAATGCTCCCTTTGGAGCTCTTGTTGTTGTTCAGCCATTGACGCTAACATCCCAGGAAGAGTGGATGTCGTCAAAGAAAAGTTTTCTAGTTGTTGTCGACAAGACTTCAGAGTAGATTCCCAAGTTTGACGTTCCTCTTGAAATTGATGAATCACCGTGGCAGAATCAGAAGCCTGGGTCTTCACCTTTGCAAGTTTCCTCTTGTACTCCTCTACTTCTTGACTGAGGAGGTCAATATGTTGAAGCTGGCTAGATTAGAGGAACAGTTGTTGTTGAAGGTTAATGTTCTTCTTTAACAATTCTTCTTTTTCACTTTAACCCATCGCCAATTGGGTCATCAGATCTTCACATTGCGCGATCAGAGTGGATTCTCTATGTTTACCTTCATTCAATTGTTGGGCCAGTTTTTTCTGTTGAGTAAGGGAGGCAATGTGGTGGGTGGCCATCATGGACTGATAATTTACTACACCCTGTGTGGTCTCATTGGAAGCCTTAACTGCTTGGGACAGAAAAGAAAAGGTTAGGAGAATAAGCGCTAACCTAATACCTTAAATACGAAGGAGAGTAAAAGCTTACCTCAGCCAAGCATTTGCATAGGCACTCGTAAGGACTTTGCATCTGGGACTGATTAAAGAGTTGCACCTCTTCTATACTTCGGATCCTAAGGGAGGACCCTAAAGAAGTGGATGGGGGGGTCTAGAGGGGGATGATTTCCCCCAATCAAAAAAGGCTCTGCCATGGATATAGGGGGTACAGAAGGGTCCATGGTCAGAGTAAGAGAAGGAGAAAAGGGTAAGTCTATATGGATAGTTGTAGGGTGAGAGTCAATAGGAGAGTCAATTCTCTGTTCAGGTTGGAAAGGAGATGAAACAGTGGAAGGAGAAGGAGAAAGTTCTTCTTGTGGGGAAGAGGTAGGGGCGGCAAAGGCAGCTTCCTCCTCGTGGGGTTCGGAGATAATTAGGCATCGGTGCCTATTTAGTTTCAGAGGAGAAGGCGGAGGAGAAGAATGGGAGGAAGAGGATACTAGAATGGTGGAGGAACTTGTTAGGGCAATCTCTTGTCGTAATATGGTTTTGATGGTGTGGCAAAGGGTTTAAGTTAGGGTGTTATTATGGTTTGATATGTGCGTTGGAGTCTTGTAGGACTTAGTAATTTACACATGGAGTCTTGGCGGGTTCACCACTCACTACCTCGTGCTTGAGTCAGAGAAGGAGCATTGCAGAGTCGTGCGCTTGATGCTGCCGAGGGACCGCCAGATGAGATGACTTAAAGCGAAGGCAAGGAAGCAAACTTCGGAGGCAAGAGACGCGAAGGAGCATTGCAGAGCCGTGCACCTGATGCTGCCGAGGGATGTGGCCGCAAACGAAGAGAGCTTCGACAAGGGACTTCGAGTGAGATGAGAGAATGATTGAATTGTAAGTAGCTCATTAGGTGAACTTGGTCGAATGGCTAAGTGTCGGATGAGTTTTCCCAACATCAGTCGACTGCCATGGAATGGCAGTCGATTGCTCTGAGTCGAATGGGTTTGGGGTATCGATTTTGTTTAGGGCGTGATCGACGACTACCATATGTGGCGTCATTGCCAAGACCATCGATCATTCGCGGCGTGATCGATCAAGAGGGTTTGGCCACAGAACCACTCGTAGCCGACTGGGTAGTCGACTACGGAGGCAGCAGTCGACTGATGGGATCCATCAGTCGACTGCCAAGTGTTCCGTTGGACTACAACGGTCAGAATCCGACGTGTTCGGAGGCTGTTGTAGTGATGGAAGTCGACTGCCAAGGACAACAGTCGACTGGTGGCGGCCAATGGGAAGAAAAGCTTCCTTTCTATAAAAAGAGAGGGTGTGGAGCTTTGAGAGGCTAATGCTTATGCTTTAAGTTATCTTCCTAGTGCCCCACAAGCTTTAAACTCTTCTTACTTGTTTTTACTTCAATCTTATTGTAAGAAGAGTGATATTGGTTGTAAAGGTTACCTCCACCTAGCTTTGTGCAAAGGAGAGACCAATAGTGATTGGCTTTGGAGGAGTGATTCATCGTGGACGAATCGGACCATGCATTAGCGGCGTAGCCGTGAACCACGTTACATATTGTGTTAGCATTGTTCATCTCTTTGGTTTTAGTATTTCTATTTATATTTGCTCGTCTTGTTGTTTCCGTTGCGCTAATTAGTTTTGTAGATGAGCAAATTACTTCATCCAACGACAAAGGGCTATTCACCTCCCATCTAGCCGGCCGATCGATCCCCTACAAGTGGTATCAGAGCCAAGGAAAGCTTGTCGAGGACTAACCACCACAACAAGCCACCGAAGTTTGAAGGAGAATTCGCTTGGTGGAAGAAGCGAATGGAGGTATTTTTCGAAATGGATTTTGATATTATGATTACAATGGAATCCGGTTTCGTTTTGCCTAGGGATGAAGAGGGGAAGCCAATAGAGAAGTCAAGGTGGACCAAGAGGCAAAGAGAGGAGCACCTTGCAAACTCAAAATCCAAGCACCATCTATACAATGTGCTTCCTCAACAAGAAATAAATAGAATTAGAGAATGCCTAAGAGCAAAGGAGATGTGGGAGAAGCTAGTAGAGTTTCATGAAGGTACCTCGGAGGCTAAACTTGCAAGAAGAGACCTCCTCCGCTCCCAACTATCCAACATTAAATTAGAAAAGGGAGAAAAGGTAACTTCATTGCATTCTAGGTTTAAAGAGATTTTAATTGGGCTAACAAGTGTAGGTGAAAAACTCTCCAACCGAGATATGGTAATGAAGGCCATAGAGGCTTTTCCCCGATCATCCAAGTGGAGTTCAATGGTGGACTCATTCTATATTTCAAAGAATCTAGAGGTAAGTACTCTAGATGAATTTTTCTCCACTATGGAATTGCATGAGTCTAGGCTTGAAGGAATACAAGAAGAGCCAAGAATCCAACCTTCAAGAGGAGTAGCATTTTTGGCAAACAAGGGGAAGAAGAAGATAGAGATCCCCTCCTCCTCCGATGATGAAGCTTCCTCCTCCTCCTCCATGGATAGCACGGAAGAAGCTTATATGGTAAGGAGGGTAAGGCGTGCATTAAAAGGTTTTAGATTTAACAAATCAAATGATAGGAGTAGAAGACCAAGGGGGAAGATCGTTTGTTACAATTGCCAAGGAGAGAGACACATAAGGGACAATTGTCCCCTCTTGAACAAAAGCAAGGAGGAGAAGAAAAAGAAGGAAGAAAAGAAGAAGAAAAAGGGGAGCAAGAAGAAAAAGGAAGAGGAGAAGAAGGCAAAGGAAAAGGGGAAGGCCAAGGAATTCAAAGCAAAGACATGGGATGACCCTTCCTCCTCCTCTTCATCATCATCCGAGGAAGAAAATGCTTTTGTCACCAACTTAGCATTGATGGCTTTCGACGACTTGGATTGCTCCTCCTCCGAAAATGAAGGATCAAGTTCAAGTGGAGAGAGCTCAAGTGAAGGGGGAGCCTCCTCTACCTCCTCATCCGAAGAAGAGGACATGGAAACTATGGTAACTAACCTTTCACCTAGTAAAATAGTTTCTATGATTTCTAGCCTCACTAAGGACCTATTTAGAGCAAAGAAAAAGAATAAGTGCATGCTAGATCAAATTAAGGACTTAGAAGGAAAATTAGAAAAAGGATGTTTTAATGATGATGATGATGATGCATGCTCACATGATAACTATATGCCTTTCAATGTTAATGATGCATGCATAGAAGGAAATAGGGCTTTAAGGGAAAAGGTAGACTATTTGACCAAAGCCCTAGAAAAATTCACTATTGGCTCAAATACTTTGAACATGATTATAGGGAGTCAAAGGGCAAGCTTTAACAAAAAAGGCCTAGGATATAAAGAAAAGAAAAATGAAAAGGCCTATAAATGTTTAATTGCTAGGGGACAAGATAAGAAGAAGGTAATAGCTAGAAAATGGATTCCTAAGGAATTTCTAGTGAACCCCATAGGCAAGAATTTCTATTGGGTTCCAAAATCCATCCTTAAGGGTTAGGAAAACCCTAGGATAGTCAACCATATGCAATTGACCTATATCATATTTTTGGTTGACTTAGGATGGCGGGACAACATTTTTGAAATAGTGTTAGGTGATGATAACGTGCCTATAAATAGATATTAATGCTTAAATCATGATAATTAATGAAATTGTCATGTAAGTTTGCAATCATGATCTATCATCTTGATTTTTGGCACATAGTCTAGGCATTAAGGTTTAAATCATGCTTTGGGTGATACCTTGCTTATTATCATGATATAATACCTAATGCATGATTATTATTTGATGAATACATGTGTTTCATGATCATAATGTGAAATTAATTCATACATATCTTTATGATGTTGTGGGATAGTAGTTTGATATTTAACCTTGATAGAAATGCATGAAATTAATGGTTAAGTATATACAAATACCTTTTGAATGCATCTCACATTCACTATAGGCTACCTTGATTAAAAAAAACTTAGCAAGGGTGAGATGTTAGGATGATACAAATGTCCACTAGTGTCTATGGCATTTAGATGGTCATTTAAAGTATCAAAATAACAATAATAGACCAATCATGGGGAAGGCTTATGTTTAATTCATATACATATTGCCCAAAGATCATGGTTAGATATTTCATATGTTTTCAAAAAAAATTCTTAATTTAAAATCTGTGTATTCATGTTTTGAAACAATTCAAGCCAAAACTAGGTGTTAAAATGGATACTAACATGATCAAAAACCTAGTGGTTTTAAAGCTTTTGGATTTTTGGCAAATACATAAAAATACAATGAATTTTCATGAAAAACTATTTTTCATTGATAGATATACTTAAAAGAAATGTGTTCCCCAAATTTCATGATTTTTCTAATTTTATAGAATTTTTTATGTATTTCTGAAATTCACCCCGAAAATCAGAATTCCTGAAATCCTTGTGCTAGTCGACTAGTAGTCTGAACCAGTCGACTGGTAGCCTGATAACATGCCCTGTAATTTCTGTTATCCAATTTTTAGGCATGTTTTGGTTTAGGTATTTCTCTAGAATTGATGCCATGTTGTATAAACCTTGTTTAAGTATTTTTTTATGGTGTCAAAGGGGGAGAAATGTTAGGTTTAAGTAAGGGGGAATATATGTAGGGAGAGTTTCATGTATTAAGGGGGCGAGATGCTAATCATGTTATTCACATGCTTTCCTTTCTTAAATATTTTATCAAATGTTTTTACCTAACTTAAACGGATTGCCACACATCAAAAAGGGAGAGATTTTTAGGGCAATCTCTTGCCGTAATATGGTTTTGATGGTGTGGCAAAGGGTTTAAGTTATGGTGTTATTATGGTTTGATATGTGCATTGGAGTCTTGCAGGACTTAGTAATTCACACATGGAGTCTTGGCGGGTTCACCACTCACTACCTCATGCTTGAGTCGGAGAAGGAGCATTGCAGAGTCGTGTGCTTGATGCTGCCGAGGGACCGCCGGACGAGATGACTTGAAGCGAAGCCAAGGAAGCAGACTTCGGAGGCAAGAGATGCGAAGGAGCATTGCAGAGTCGTGCACTTGATGCTGCCGAGGGACGTGGCCGCGAACAAAGAGAGCTTCGGCAAGGGACTTCGAGTGAGATGAGATAATGAGTGAATTGTAAGTAGCTCATTAGGTGAACTTGGCCGAATGGCTAAGTGTCGAATGAGTTTTCCCGACATCAGTCGACTTCCATGGAATGGCGATCGCCCGAGTCGAATGGGTTCGACCGGTATCGATCGTTTTGTTTTGCGTAAGTCGACCGCTATGTGGGCATGATCGCCAGATTCATCACGATCGGCCAAGGCGCAATGATCGATCAAGAGGGTTTGGCCACAGAACCACTCATAGCCGACTGGGCAGTCGACTACGGAGGCAGCAGTCGACTGATGGGATCCATCAGTCGACTGCCAAGTGTTCCGTTGGACTACAACGACCGACGTGTTCGAGGTCGCAGTGGATCGGAAGAAAAGCTTCCTCTCTATAAAAAGAGAGGGTGTGAAGCTTTGAGAGGCTAATGCTTATGCTTTAAGTGATCTTCCTAGTGCCCCACAAGATTTAAACTCTTCTTACTTGTTTTTACTTCAATCTTATTCTAAGAAGAGTGATCTTGGTTGTAAAGGTTACCTCCACCTAGCTTTGTGCAAAGGAGAGACCAATAGTGATTGGCTTTGGAGGAGTGATTCACCATGGACGAATCTGACCGTGGATTAGCGGCGTAGCCGTGAACCACGTTACATATTGTGTTAGCATTGTTCATCTCTTTGGTTTTAGTATTTCTATTTATATTTTCTTGTCTTGTTGTTTCCGTTGCACTAATTAGTTTTGTAGACGAGCAAATTACTTCATCCAACAACAAAGGGATATTCACCCCCCCTCTAGCCGGCCGATCGATCCCCTACAGAACTAGGGGCGCCTTCCATGCGAGGACGAAGCCTCTCGCGGGGAGAAGAAAGAATAATAAGGGATTTGCCCTTACTTCGCTTCTTGGAAGGTTTCTTCTTCGTTACCACAATCTCCTCCCCTTTGATTATAGCGTCCTACATTAGGTTGTCTGCAAAACCAACCATTAAAAAGTATGCTAGCAACAAAAGATATTATGTATAAGAGTGCGAGTAATGTCCTACCTATGACGTCTAGATCGGTCAAGGGGAAAGGGGACACCTCATAGCGGCTAAAGAGGGGAGATTTCAGCAGATGATTTGAACTATAGTGGTATTCTCTCAACACCTGATAGACCTCCGTGAAGGGACACTGAGTCCTACTCTTGTGAAAGGAAAGTAGTTCAGGGAGGTCCAATTTCCAAGTGTCAGAGTAGCAGAGGGGAGTTGAAAGTTGAGCGAAAAAATAAAGAGCCTCCCACCCCTTATGAGAAGATGGAATATTCACCAGGAATTGGCAGTCCAGACGGCTATAGAGGTTTTGAGGATTCGGTGACCACTAGAAGGGGAGTGAATAGCGCATTTCGAATGCGTCGATGGAATTCGTTGTGTGCTTGCTACAAAATGTGTTATATGAAGCGGAAATAGAAATAATAAAACAAAAACAACACAAATACAAGCACTACACAAGGATATAACGTGATTAGAAACCGAATGGTTCCTACTCCACGGATCGAGCTCTAAAGAGCTCTAGCAATGCCACAAACACCACTAAACAATAAACTCCTTCTCGACAACACATCGAAGGTGGAGAAACCTCGTACAAATGATTACAACAGTAATACTAAATACAACAAGAAAATATAAATGAATACAACAAAAGAAATGCAAAGAAAACTTTACAATCGATCTTTTGGAAGCTTGCTTGTTTGGTTGGTTGAGTTGCACTTGGAGACCCTAAATTACACCAGCAATTCACCCCAAAAACTCCTCAAAGAACAATGCTCCATTCTCCCTCCACGAGCTCCATTTAAAGCTGCTGTCTGGCCTGGATTTCGCCTATCAGTCGACTGATCGAGACCATCAGTCTGTTAGTGAAAGCCCAAGAGTAAATCATGTGATGATTATTGTATGGACTTTATTGTATCATATTCCTATTTATAAAGGCATGGTTATTATATTTACTTGTATTGGTGCCAAATAACTAAATATAATAATGTCCTTGAGTAGTAGGTTCTTATTTATATCAATCGATTGGTTGAATCGATAATGAGATAATATAGAGAACACTACTCTTAATCATTCCTAGTCAAGTATTAACATTCAGGGACAATGTTAATGAGTAGAGACTAGCATGTAGGTCAACACGATGACTTGATCTCACAAGTCATGGATATGAGATATCAAGTTGACACATGGGTATGCATTGGAGAATGTATACTGAATAACCCGCCATGAGAAAGTATCATGGATCGTTATATGAGTGTCATATACTTTCCCATGTGGCTATTAGTATGACTATTAGTCCTTAGACCGGAAGTCACCATGGTTCCCTACATAAGGAGTTGCATACTTTGGCTTCGTCAAATGTCACCCGTAAATGGGTGGACTATAAAGGAGATTACTGGGTATGTGACAAATTATGCGGAGGGATGTGAGTGATGTAGATGGAATCTATCCCTCCTATATGACGGGAGAGACATCGTTATTCTTGATAGAGTGAGACCACAAAGTGCATGGCCATGCCCAAATGAGTCAATATGAGATATTAAGCTCATTTGATTAAAGTGAGTCTACTTGGAGTTCAAGATATAGATTGTACCGAGGATGACACGTTCTATGCCTCAATTGTTCAATCTAGATGTCAAGGATAGAGGGACATTGTCACATATTGTGAGAGTCACAATTAGTAGTCATAAAGGTGATGTTGTAGCTCAACATTCTTGTAACTTGGGTAGCAATGATGTGTTGCTAGATACCGCTCATTGCTTATGTTCCTAAATCGGTTTAGAGACATTGCCAATATTCCAAGAACCTATAGGGTCACGCACAAAGGGCAATTAGATGGAGATTAGATTCATATGATGAACCATGAGGATTAGGTTCATGGGATGAACCAAATTGGATTAAGAGTAATCCTAATTAGACTAATTGAGTTGGACTCAATTTGATTCAAGTGTTGAATGAGTCTAATTTAGATTTGATTCATCAAATCAATTTAAATTAATGAATAGAGATTCATTAAATTAAATTGACTTGAATCAAATGGTTGGATTTGATCAACCATGGGAGATAAGAGGTCAAGTTTGACTTGACTTGAGAGGGAAGATAAAAGGTCAAGTTTGACTTGACCAAATGCCATGTCATGATGATGACTTGGCATGGTCGGCCAAAGATGATGTTCCACATCATTATTGACTTATCATGTGGTGCCACCTCATGAGGGAGACCAAGAGCCATTGGCTCTTGGAGTTACATGCATGCATGTAACCCCCCAAGAGATGGTGGCCGGCCACTTATTCCATTAGATGGAATTGATTTTGTGAGTTACTCCAACTTCATCTTCTTCCTTGGATCATCTTCCTCTTAAGCTTTCTCTCCCATCCCTCTCCTTGGCCGAAACTTCTAAGGGTGCTAGCACACTCTAGGTTTCTTTTCTCCACCTATTGCTTGTGTGGATACCAATAGAGGAGTGTACACTTGACACTCTAGAGTTCCAGCAAGTTATTTGGACGAGCGGGATTTGCAAAGGGCGTCGCATCGAGGGTAACACTTTCAACTTCTAGATCTAAGGTAGATCTAGGTTTACTTAGCACATATATATTTTTATTTTAATATATCTTCGCACGGATCCGTGGCCAGACTTCTGGGGTTTCTGCAACGCAAAAAGCGATTTTTGCGGTTCGAAAAGTCCAATAGTGGTATCAGAGCCACGTGCGAAGCATATATGTGTTTCATTTGTACAGTTTTTGTATTAGATATAAAAATTATAGATTTTTATGTTTCTGTAAATTTCCTAATTTTATCGAATTTTTGGGTATTTTTCTCGAAGAGTCGAAGCAACGAGTGTTGGGACACTTGTAGGCTTCAACCATCGAGAAAAACTCTCCGAAACGGCAAGTTCTCGCTTTAGGTTTTTGGAACAGTGACTTAAGTCATTGTAAGATCATAGTAGGGACACTCAAAAAGTTTATTTTGCGAGTAGAGGCGCTTCCCCTATCCCCGAAAGGGGCCTTGTTCCGTGATCGCGCCCGGAAATCGCTTAGCGGGACCGTTACGGAGAGGTGACTCATAAAATTAAAAAAAATAGAAATAATTATATAAATTTTCTGTAAAAATATATAATTTAGAATTATGTATAATTCTGTGATTTTCATGGCTCAAGAACCCCAATATGATTGGATGATGATGTGTTGTAATTCATAATACGACCTACATGTTGTTTTTGTGGTTGTGCGTGTTGTATAGTGTATGCGACCTATGCGTCGTGCTTCTTATTTTAAAATTCTAGTTGTAAATAGTTTTTAGACTCGAATGTAACTCGAGTTTCATATTTGTAATGTACAAAATGGAGCGGTGGAAAGTCCACTTGTAGACGAAGTTACGAGAAGAGTGCCGACGACACATGACGGTCAAAGGAAGTGCTTGGAGTAGCCACTAGCCCTAGGTTGACCGTCAGATCTTCTCATTGGCTTGAGAAGATCGTAGTAGGGCTATGACCACATCACAGTTAATTATATATATATATATATATTTGCTTTTGCTTGTATGTATGCGATGCATGCTAGTAGAATAATGCTTGAATGTATATGATGCATGCTAGAATAATACTTGTATGTATGTGATGCATGCTAGTATAGAATAATAAAGGCCTCAATGTGTATATGATACACATTACGATTAGATTAGATCTTAATCAAATCAACTCGTAAATGCCTACCGAGTCCTTGATACCCATCACTACCTCGATCATTTGTAGTTGTTGAATCTGCCAAAGCAGAGCAACGCATATTATCTTGGTAGGGTGCGGAGGGACAATCTTGGTCCCGCCTATCACGGCTTGGGTTAGAGTAAGCTCAATTAGATTGAGTACAACTAGTTAACTCAATTGGATCGAGTAGAACTATAGGCATATTCCAACCGTTGGAAAGATAAGATAAGATCGCATTTACACTAAATCTTGGGTGATTTAGCCAAAGCTAACTCAAGGTCTTTTGTAAATGTGGGTCTTGATCCTATAAACAAGAGTTACATAGAGATGTAATTGGTAATGTGTTACCCACCGATCGTACTAAGTCTTGGGCGATTTAGCCAAAGCTAACTCAAGGCTTAGTATGATGTGGATCTTGTCCCGCAGAAATTATAGCTAGTTTGTATGAATCTAGTAATGTGGTTTGACCACATCCATAACTAAATTTTATAAAATTCCTATAATTCAGTGGGAGCATCATTTGATTAAAGGCCTAATTAAATGATAAAAGGAATATGATATTAATTCTCTGCATTGTATGTTATAGATTACTATGTCGACAAACACGAACACTCTTTCTCTGCGTTCTGTCCTTGAGAAGGACAAGCTCAATGGAGCAAATTTCCTAGACTGGTACAAGAACCTGAGAATTGTTCTCACCCAAGAAAGGAAACTGTACGTCCTGGAGCAGCCCATTCCGGAGGCACCTTCTGCCACTGCCTTGCGAGCTGATAAAGATGCTTACAAGAAGCATCAAGATGATGCATTAGATGTGTCATGTCTAATGCTCGTGACCATGAACTCTGAGATTCAGAAGCAACACGAGTTCATGAACGCTTATAATATGGTTGAACATCTTTGTCAACTATATCAAGGACAAACAAGGAACGAGAGATATGAAGTCTCTAAGGCATTGTTTGGTTCCAAAATGCAAGATGGGACTCCCGTAAACCTATATGTACTCAAGATGATTGGGTACGTAGAAAACCTACAGAGATTGGGATTCTCCCTTGGCCAAGAGCTGACCACTGACTTAATCTTGCAGTCTTTGCCGCAAAGCTACAATCAATTTGTCATGAATACATGAATGATATTGATAAGCCACTGCCTGAGATGCTCATCATGTTGAGAACTGCTGAGCTCAACCTTAAGAAGGGAAAATTTGACGACATTTTGATGGTGCAGAAGAAGAAAGGCAAGGGCAAGCCTAAAGGTAAGGGAAAGTCCCAAGCCAAGGGCAAAGGCAAGGAACTGAAACCCAAAGGAGGGGTGGCCAAGGAAGGGGCTTGCTTCCACTGCAAGGAAGCTAGACACTGGAAGCATAACTACAAGGCATACCTGGAAGATCTTAAGAAGAAGAGAAGTGAGACTTCTACTTCAGGTATAAATGTTATAGAAGTCAATCTATCTATTTCTTCATCATGGGTATTAGATACCGGATGTGCATCTCACATTTGTACCAATGTGCAGGCGCTGAGAAATAGCAGGGCATTGACAAAGGGCGAGGTGGACCTACGAGTAGGCAATGGAGCAAGAGTTGCTGCTGTTGCTATAGGAACTTATGATCTATCTCTTCCCTCTGGGCTTGTACTAGAATTAGATGAATGTTGTTATGTGTCTGCTTTAACTAAGAACATAATTTCGGTTTCTTGTTTGGACAAGAAAGGATTTACATTTATAATAAAGAACAAATGTTGTTCAGTTTATTTAAATGATATGTTCTATTGTAGTGCACCTCTAATGAACGGACTCTACTTTCTAGACTTAGAGAGCCCTATCTATAACATAAGTACCAAAAGGTTCAAGTCAAATGAGTTGAACCAAACCTATCTCTGGCATTGTTGTTTAGGTCACATAAATGAGAGTCGCTTATCTCAGCTCCATAAGGATGGGCTGCTAGACTCATTTGATTTTGAATCATATGAGACATGCGAGTCTTGCCTTTTAGGCAAGATGACCAAGACTTCCTTAGTGGACATAGTGAAAGAGCAACAGACTTGTTAGGACTTATACATAGTGATGTATGTGGCCCTTTCAATGTTGCTACTAGAGGTGGTTACAGGTACTTCATTACATTTACTGATGACTTCAGTAGATATGGTTATGTGTATATTATGATACATAAATCAGAATCCTTTGAAAAGTTCAAAGAATTCAAGAATGAAGTACAAAACCAACTTGGTAAGAGTATTAAGATACTTCGATCAGATTGAGGTGGTGAATACCTTAGCCATGAGTTTCATGACTATCTAGCTGAGTGTGGGATTCTATCCCAACTCACTCCTCCTGGAACACCATAGTGGAATGGTATATCCGAAAGGAGGAATCATACCCTATTTGATATGGTACGATCTATGATGAGTCACACAGATCTTCCTATATCCTTTTGGGGATATGCTCTAGACACGACAGCCTTTACCCTTAACTGTGTACTATCCAAGGTTGTGATAAAGACACCATATACAATATGGACAGGGAAAAATCCCAAGATGTCTTTCATGCAGATTTGGGGTTGTGAGGCTTACGTTCGACGTCAAGTCTCAGACAAACTGGGACCCAAATCTGATAGGTGTTATTTTGTTGGATATCCCAAGGGCACAAAGGGATATTACTTCTACATTCCCAGTCAGCACAAAGTGTTTGTGGCAAAGACTGGGGTTTTTCTAGAAAGAGATTTTGTTTCTAGAAAAACTAGTGGGAGTACGTTTGATCTTGTAGAAATTCAAGATAAGGACCATAGCACTGAGGCCTTGATGGAGGTTGAACAGGAACCACAAAGTGTTGTGGGTGATGAGATTGTTGCACAAAGAGTTGTGGAACAACCATCTGTTCATGTATACCTACCTCTTCGCAGGTCTGATAGGGTACGTCATCAGCCTGAGAGATACTCATTTCTCTTTTCTGACCATGATGACGTTATGCTCATTGAGAATGAGCCTACCTCCTATCAGGAAGCTGTGATGAGCCCAGATTCTGAGAAATGGCTAGAGTCCATGAGATCCGAGATGGAATCCATGTACACCAACCAAGTATGGACTTTGGTTGATCCATCTGAAGGGGTCAAACCCATTGGGTGTAAGTGGGTCTTTAGGAGAAAGACTGACATGGATGGACTTACGCATACCTATAAGGGACGATTGGTGGCTAAAGGTTTTAAGTAAATTCATGGTATTGACTATGATGAAACCTTTTCTCCAGTGGCGATGTTTAAGTCCATTCGCATCTTGCTTGCTATTGCAGCATACCACGATTATGAGATCTGGCAGATGGATGTCAAAAGCATTTACGAATGAAACTTACTCGAGGATGTGTACATGACACAACTTTGAGGTTTTGTAGATCCACAACATCTTGGGAAGTATGCAAGGCGCAAAGGTCCATTTATGGGCTAAAGCAAGCTTCTCGAGATGAAATCTTGATTCGATGATCGATCAAGCAGTTTGGTTTCATCAAGAATGAAGATGAACCTGTGTCTACAAGAGGGTTAATGGGAACAGTTGTCTTCCTTGTATTGTATGTGGATGACATACTACTCATTGGAATGACATCCCTTAGCTCTGATGCAGTGAAGACTTGGCTAGGGACGTGCTTCTCAATGAAGGACTTAGGTGAAGCAGCCTGTATTCTAGGCATCAAGATCTATAGAGATAGATCTAAGAGATTGCTTAGCCTAAGTCAGAGTACATACATTGACACGGTATAACTACGATTTGCCATGCAGATTTCCAAGAAGGGACTTTGCCGATGTCACATGGTGTGAGTCTTTCGAAGACTCAAAGTCCCTCTTCTAGAGAGGAGAGAGACCGCATGGATAAGATCTCTTACGCATCAGCTATAGGATCTATCATGTATGTCATGCTGTGTACTCGTCCTGATATCTCGTATGCTTTGAGCATGACGAGTAGATACCAGTTAGATCCAGGTGAGCATCACTGGATAGCAGTCAAGAATATTCTTAAGTACTTGAGAAGGACTAAAGAATATTTCTTGATATTTGGAGGCGATGAGGAGCTTGCTTTAAAGGGTTACAGTGATGCCAGCTTCCAAACTGACCAGGATGATTATAGATCGCAGTTAGGGTTCATGTTTTTCTTGAATGGTGGCGATGTGAGCTAGAAGAGTTCGAAGCAGGACACAGTTGCTGATTCTACAACAAAAGCCGAGTATATTGTTGCATCTGAGGCAACAAAAAAGGCAGTTTGGATCCGCAAGTTCATTACTGAGCTTGGGGTGGTTCCTAGCATAGCAGATCCCATAGAGCTCTATTGTGACAACAATGGAGCGATTGCATAGGCTAAGGAACCACGCTCACACCAGTGAACCAAACACATACTACGGCACTTCCATCTCATTCGAGAGATTATCGATAGAGGAGATATGAAGATTTGCAGTGTTAGTAATATATGAGAGATGTCCTAAGGCAATCGCCTTATGTATGAACCATTTATATGATAAATGAAGATTCACTATTTGAGTATACATGTTTAATGTATTTGATTGGATCTTAAACTCATTTACTGAATGTCCACAATACGATTCACAGCATGAGAGAATTTGTCATTGGATCACAACTAGTGAGTATCTCTACATGTGTAATTGTGATGTATCGGAATTATCCCTAGTTGATGAATTGATGGATTTGGACACCATCAATTCTGTCGAGACTAGCATGAGGTATACTCCTTGGTGTATCCAAGCAGCTGATTCTCACTGGCTGGAGACATAGTGATGTCCGGAGTTAATCGTGGATGCTAGTTATGGTAACTAGTTCATTGGAGTGACCAGCCGTAAGACTTCATATGGTTCTCTGCATATATAGATATGTCAATGAAGTACTTACTGTGGCTTAAGTGCGATGTTCCTTTGACTTGCGGTATTCAAGTCATCTTGATCATGGAGACTTATGCTTTGACATCTTAAGCAAACATCTCCGAGGAGATGTGGACCCGGGATGATTGGGTATAAGTCGAAGTGATCGAAGGTGTTTGAATAGCCTATAAAGGATTCACCACTCCTTGCGAGGAGATGTATACCCATGGCCTCTCGTCGGATTGTTACTAAAGTCTTTAGCCAAAGCATTACATGTTTAGGGTAAAGTACTCTTCGATACATGTGGAGTAACTCGAATCCGTAGGACGAGGAAATGATACCTGGGCTAGGTGTGACGTAGTCAGCCTAGTGGGGACTGACACAATAGACCATGTCCTGAACCAAGTGGGTATAAGATGAGTGAAGGGAATGGGGCACGATTCATTCGAGCTGCTGAAGGGTTTCAGAAATAGTTCTGGATCAACCGTTGATCTTTTCGGTTAATTGGGGATCATGATGTACTACTAGGTGCCACTCATGATCGTTCTATAATTAATGGTTAATTATAGACGGCCAATATAAACCGAGAACCTATTTGGTCACACGCACAACGAGTGTAATCCAAAGGATTTAAAACGAGCTTGAGAATGAGATTCTCAGACCGAGAGAAACTATGTTTGGTTGGACCAAACATAAAGCGAGCATGAAATTGTTTGATGAATGGAAGCGTGGATGGGCCGTGTCTTATGAAGACATAATGGATGGACCAAAATGGTTTGGTTCTAATCCAATGGATGAGAATAAACCAAAGGGTTTGGTTTATATTAAACGAATGAACCAAAGGTTGGTTCGGTTCGTTTTAACTTAAAATAAACCATCATGGTTTGGTTCATTTTAACTTATATTAATGGAGCGGGTTAACGGGCTTTATGGATATGATCCATTAACCATTAAGAGAATTAGTTCTCTATAAAAGAGGGCATTAGGGTTTGTTAAGCACTAATGAAGAGGCAAACCTAATTTGGCCGCCCACCCTCCTCCTCTTGTTGGCGCCAACTCTATTGCCGCCAACCATCTCTTCCAACCGGCGACCAGCTGCTGCCGTTTCCTCCTCTTGCCGGCGACGAGCTGCTGCCGGAGGAGCTCCGGTGATCTTCCTTGGCTCCGGCGACAAGGTGAGCAAGTCGCTTTCCTTATTTGGCCGGCGCAAGGTCTCCACCAAAGCTGTCCAGTTTTCTGGACAGCTTGTTCTCCTCTCGTCGGAGCGTCGTTTGGACGACGGTTAGTGCTCCGACAGTGGCTAACTTACCGGGGATTTGATCTCCGGTAATCCTCTGAGGTGGAGGACGAAGGATTCGTCAAACGGTTGACGAACACCTCTCCGGAGAAGCGAGTTTTGAGAACTCGTTTTGGATCCGAATTTGGATTCGGATCGTGATCATCTCTCGATCACGTCGTCTTCAACACGAGGCTAGTAACCCGTACGAAGACGAAGCCCGTGACTTAGCGAAGTCATCCCGAGGAGCTCGGCATGGATACGGATAGAGACGATTCTTACGAGGATCGTTCCGGTTGATGCCGTTCCCACTACACGTCATACGGAAGGTATAACGTTGTTTAATTTCCTTTTATTGCAAATTTTAATTTACGGTTATGTCTACACTTGTTGTAATAGCATGCGTGTGTTGTGTGTGTTGTAATAAATATAGATTTATTAATTTTAATTGCTTCCGCTGTGCTCATGTTTACGAAACATGATCGAACACACACACGCCGCGGTGCCGGAAACCCAACAGTGGTATCAGAGCCAGGTTGTGTTTCGACATAATCGTAAAATGGTTTTGCGATAGTCATAATGTATTTCTGGAAATTTTCTAAATTTTGGAAATTTAGAAGTATTTATGAAAATTTTTCAATTTTGGAAAGTCTAGAAGTATTTAAGGAAATCTTCCACTTTTGGAAAGTTGGAAGTATTTATGGAAATTGATATTTTCCATAAATAAAATATTTGATTAGATTCTGGAAATTTGTTTCCTAATTTAATCATGATTTGATTTGGGAAATCAAATCTTAAAATATTTTATTTCCATAAGTAGTTTTAAAGATTTAGGAAATTGGTTTCCTAAATAGATTTTCCTTAATCAAATAATTCCATGAATAAAATATGTGATTAGATTTGGAAATTTGTTTCCTAATTTAATTATGATTTGATTTGGAGAATCAAATCTTAAACATATTTTATTTCCATAAATAGTTATGACATATAAGGAAATTATAAACATGACATAATTGTATGCCATGTAATTGCATTAGATGCATAACATTATGCCATGCGTGTCGTGACATGTAGATGTATGCCATGTATGCCATGCCATGTAGATAATAGTTATTTGCATGCAAAGAGGATGAGACATAAAACCCTTAATCAATATTAAAGCCTACACCTTCCATTAATATGGTTAGAACCAGAGTTCTGTTTCTTGTTTGGGTTGTTGGACTCTCTCCAAGCCCGGCTCGAACCTGAATATGTTCAAACCATGGAATAGTTTAATACTAATATGGTAAGATTCAGAGGTCAATCGTTAGCTTTGGTTGTTGGACTCTCTCCAAGCTGGGCTAATTGGTTGAATGCGCTCTAACCATATTAAAACTATGTCCTGATTAATGGGTTGGCTTTAACCTGGAGCATCGGCTTGTTGGACTCTCTCCAAGGTCGATGTAAAGGGAGGTGAAGTTGGGTGCTATGCATATGATGCATACTTGTTAATGTGTTAACAACCCGATGTATGTGTGAACATTCAATTAGTTGATAGCACATTGTGATAGTTGCATATACGGGATATGCAATCGGTATAGATGATACCTACCGTCGTAGTTATGAATGGCTTGTTGGACTCTCTCCAAGGTTGTTCATAACTATGATGGATATCAGCCCATTCGGAGATGAACCTACGATCTCCCGAAGTGATTTTGGGGTTTTTGAAATTCGAAAAATGAATGGGATTTATAAATGTATATTGATGCATTTTAAAATCATCTTTCTCATACATGCTCGTTTTGTATTTCTAAGTTAATATATTGATCATGATGTGTTTGAATTTGCGTTCCATTTTGGATTCAAATAAATTGACTGGGCCGAGCTTCATGGACTAGCTTAGAAGCTTGAGAATTGTTCTCAAGGTTGAAAAGCTTGCAAATGTCCTCGAAGCGCCTCTTCCCGCCCGTCATAGTGATGATGCAACTCTGGACCAATTGTTGGCCTATCAGAAACATGTGAGTGATTATGAACAAATGAGTTGCATCATGCTAGCCACGATGGAACCCAAGCTACGAAAGCAGCATGAGCATATGGATGCTCATATCGTAGTCCTTCATCTTTGTGAGTTGGTTGATGAGCAAGTGAGATTCGAAAGGTTCGAAGTATCAAAGCTCCTCTTCACCTCTGAGATGCTAGGAGGTTCATCTGTGGTACTGCTCAATATGCTGAAGACTGTGGAGTCTTCTGAGAAGCATGAGCAGGGGACGGTGCTGTTAGTTGATTCCTCGAAGAAAGGTTCTAAGAGGAAGTCAAAGGAACAGCAGAAGGGAAAGAAGAGAAAGGCTAAGAAGGTAGAACTAGCACAAAAGGAAACTTGCCATCATTATGGCAAGGAGAGCCATTTGCGAAGAAAGTGCAAGATTTATCTTGAGTCCGTGAAGAAGGATAAGGCATCGGATGCCCCATCTTCTTCAGAAATCTTCTTTATTGATTGTCATTCTATTTCCTCAGACACTTGGGTATTTGATACTGGGTGTGGCTCACATATATGTAATGACATATATGGGCTAAGGAATAGAAGAAGACTCGTCAAGGGAGAGTCAAATTTACGTGTTGGGAATGGAGCAATGGTTGCTGCACTCGCCATCGGAACGTATTTGTTGGAACTCCCTGTAGGACTTGTCTTAGAACTAGACAATTGCTTTTATGTTCCTTCGTTGATAAAGAACATCATTTCTATTTCTTGTTTAAATAGAAATGGGTACCATTTGACTTTTAGTAACAATTGTTGTTACATAACTTTGAATGGAGTTCTTTATGGGACTGGAACTTTAAGCAATGGTGTTTATACGTTGGACGTATCCAGTGACATTTTCAATATCGAAGCGAGCAACACGCGTGCTCGAAAGGATAATCAAATAGACTCCTATATGTGGCATTGTCGTCTTGGCCATATAAGCAAGAAACGCATGTCCGAATTACACCGATGTGGAATTCTGGAATCGTTTGAATTGGATTCATACGATACATGCGAATCATGCTTAAAAGGCAAGATGACTAAGTTACCTTTTACTGGAAAAGGTGAACGAGGGGGAGAGTTACTAGGTCTAATACATACTGATGTATGTGGACCTATGGCAACTCAAGCTTTAGGAGGCTATAGCTACTTCATTACCTTCACCGATGATCACTCACGGTTTGGGTATGTGTTCTTGATGAAACACAAGTCTGAAGCCTTTGAAAGGTTCAAAGAATTCAGAAATGAAGTAGAGAAACAACATGACAAGAGTATTAAAATACTTCGATCGGATCGAGGTAGTGAATACTTAAGTCAAGAGTTTCTTGATTATCTAAGAGACAATGACATATTGTCTCAATGGACTCCGCCCTATACACCACAGCATAATGGTGTATCTGAGAGGCGTAACCGGACCTTGTTGGACATGGTCAGGTCAATGATGAATCATGCAACTCTTCCCAAGTCCTTTTGGGGTTATGCACTTCAGACAGCTGTTTACTTGTTAAACAGAATGCCTACCAATGTAGTCTCAACTACTCCATATGAGATATGGAATGGTAAGAAACCACATGTATCTTACTTGAAGATATGGGGCTGTCCTGCTTATGTGAAGCGGACTGTATCAGACAAACTGGATGCTAAGTCTGATAAATGTCTATTTATTGGATACCCTAAGGAAACAAGGGGTTACCAATTCTATCATCCTGTGGAACAAAAGGTGTTTGTTTCAAGGCATGCTGTGTTTCTAGAGAAAGAGTTTCTCTTGCAAGAAAACAGTGGGAGTATCGTCGAGCTTGAGGAGGCTCGAGAGACTCAAATAGACATTGATGAGATACCTGGTGAAGCACAACAGCCGACAACTCATAGTGATGAGCAATCGGCTGGACCTATTGTAACACCACATCTTCGTAGATCTGGTAGAACACGCAATATTCCTGAGAGATATGGATTTCTCGTAAGTGAATCGAACGACGTGTTACTCATTGATGATGAGGAGCCTATCAGTTATGAAGAAGTGCTGACAAGTTCAGAAAGGGATAAGTGGCTTGGTGCCATGAAGTCGGAAATGGATTCCATGTACGAAAACCAAGTTTGGAACTTGGTTGACCCACCTGAAGGCATAAAGCCTATAGGGTGCAAGTGGGTTTTCAAGAAGAAAACCGACATGGATGGTAATGTGATTACCTATAAGGCTAGATTGGTGGCGAAAGGATATCGTCAAAAGCAAGGTGTTGATTATGACGAAACCTATTCGCCTGTAGCTATGCTTAAATCCATTCGGATGCTCCTAGCCATAGTGGCTCATTATGATTATGAGATATGGCAGATGGATGTGAAAACAGCTTTCCTTAATGGAAACCTGCTCGAGGACGTGTATATGATACAGCCTGAGGGTTTCACATCGGTTGATAAAACCAAGATATGCAAATTGCGACGGTCCATTTAATGGATTGAAGCAAGCATCCAGGAGCTGGAATATCCGTTTTGTTGAGACAATCAAAAAGTTTGATTTCTCACAAAATCCAGACGAACCTTGTGTGTACAAGAAGGTTAGTGGGAGTGCAGTCGTATTCCTAGTATTGTATGTCGATGACATACTACTTATAGGAAACGATGTTTCAATCTTAAAGTCAGTGAAGGTTTGGTTATCCAAGACATTCTCCATGAAAGACCTGGGAGAAGCAAACTACATCCTCGGGATTAAGATCTATAGAGATAGATCGAAACGGTTGCTTGGTCTTTCGCAGTCTACATATATAGACCGAGTGCTAAAGAGGTTTAGCATGTCGGAATCCAAGAAAGGTTTCTTACCCATCAGGCATGGGGTACACCTTTCGAAGTCTATGTGTCCGTGCACAGAAGACGAGAGGATTTGCATGAGTAAGATTCCCTATGCATCCGCAATAGGATCTATCATGTATGCTATGTTATGTACGAGGCCCGATGTATCGTATGCTCTGAGTGTCACGAGCAGATACCGATCGATCGAGAATGGATCATTGGGTGACTGTTAAGACGATCCTTAAGTACTTAAGAAGAACTAAGGATACGTTCCTAATATATGGAGAAGGGTACATGGTGATACGTGGGTATACGGATGCCAGTTCCAGACAGACAAGGATGATTCCATGTCTTTGTCTGGGTATGTATTCACCTGGAATGGAGGCGCAATAAGTTGGAAAGGTTCCAAGTTTGACACTATAGCGGATTCTGCCACTAAGGCAGAATACGTTGCAGCTTTGGAAGCAGCAAAGGAAGCGGTTTGGATCAAGTAGTTCATCTATGAACTTGATGTGGTCTCATCAATGATCCAAACATGTGCTTCACCGCTATCATCTTATCAGAGAGATCATAAGTAGGAACGAAATACAAATCGAGAAAATTCCCACTGAAAGGAACTTAGCGAATCCTTTGACTAAAGCATTACCTCAAAGTAAGTTTGAGGGTCATGTTAGAGCTTATGGTATTGGATACCGTAGCGATTGGCATTAGGCCAAGTGGGAGTCTGTTAGTAATATATGAGAGATGTCCTAAGGCAATCGCCTTATGTATGAACCATTTATATGATAAATGAAGATTCACTATTTGAGTATACATGTTTAATGTATTTGATTGGATCTTAAACTCATTTACTGAATGTCCACGATACGATTCACACCATGAGAGAATTTGTGATTGGATCACAACTAGTGAGTATCTCTACATGTGTAATTGTGATGTATCGGAATTATCCCTAGTTGATGAATTGATGGATTTGGACACCATCAATTCTGTCGAGACTAGCACGAGGTATACTCCTTGGTGTATCCAAGCAGCTGATTCTCCGGAGACATAGTGATGTCCGGAGTTAATCGTGGATGCTAGTTATGGTAACTAGTTCATTGGAGTGACCAAAGTAAGACTTCATATGGTTCTCTGCATATATAGATATGTCAATGAAGTTCTTACTGTGGCTTAAGTGCGATGTTCCTTTGACTTGCGGTATTCAAGTCATCTTGATCATGGAGACTTATGCTTTGACATCTTAAGCAAACATCTCTCAGGAGATGTGGACCCGGGATGATTGGGTATAAGTCGAAGTGATCGAAGGTGTTTGAATAGCCTATAAAGGATTCACCACTCCTTGCGAGGAGATGTATACCCATGGCCTCTCGTCGGATTGTTACTAAAATCTTTGGCCAAAGCATTACATATTTAGAGTAAAGTACTCTTGATACATGTGGAGTAACTAGAATCCGTAGGGCGAGGAAATGATACAGGCTAGGTGTGGACGTAGTCGACCTAGTGAGGATGACACAATAGACCATGTCCTGAACCAAGTGGGTATAAGATGAGTGAAGGGAATGGGGCACGATTCATTCGAGTCTGAAGGGTTTGAAATAGTTCGGATCAACCGTTGATCTTTTCGGTTAATTGGGGATCATGATGTACTACTAGGTGCCACTCATGATCGTTCTATAATTAATGGTTAATTATAGACGGCCAACATAAACCGAGAACCTATTTGGTCACACGCACAGCGAGTGTAATCCAAAGGATTTAAAACGAGCTTGAGAATGGGATTCTCAGACCGAGAGAAACTATGTTTGGTTGGACCAAACGTAAAGCGAGCATGAAATTGTTTGATGCAATGGAAGCGTGGATGGGCCGTGTCTTATGAAGACATAATGGATGGACCAAAATGGTTTGGTTCTAATCCAATGGATGAGAATAAACCAAAGGGTTTGGTTTATATTAAACGAATGAACCAAAGGTTGGTTCGGTTCGTTTTAACTTAAAATAAACCATCATGGTTTGGTTCATTTTAACTTATCTTAATGGAGCGGGTTAACGGGCTTTATGGATATGATCCATTAACCATTAAGAGAATTAGTTCTCTATAAAAGAGGGCATTAGGGTTTGTTAAGCACTAATGAAGAGGCAAACCTAATTTGGCCGCCCACCCTCCTCCTCTTGTTGGCGCCAACTCTATTGCCGCCAACCATCTCTTCCAACCGGCGACCAGCTGCTGCCGTTTCCTCCTCTTGCCGGCGACGAGCTGCTGCCGGAGGAGCTCCGGTGATCTTCCTTGGCTCCGGCGACAAGGTGAGCAAGTCGCTTTCCTTATTTGGCCGGCGCAAGGTCTCCACCAAAGCTGTCCAGTTTTCTGGACAGCTTGTTCTCCTCTCGTCGGAGCGTCGTTTGGACGACGGTTAGTGCTCCGACAGCGGCTAACTTACCGGGGATTTGATCTCCGGTAATCCTCTGAGGTGGAGGACGAAGGATTCGTCAAACGGTTGACGAACACCTCTCCGGAGAAGCGAGTTTTGAGAACTCGTTTTGGATTCGGATCGTGATCATCTCTCGATCACGTCGTCTTCAACACGAGGCTAGTAACCCGTACGAAGACGAAGCTCGTGACTTAGCGAAGTCATCCTGAGGAGCTCGGCGTGGATACGGATAGAGACGATTCTTACGAGGATCGTTCCGGTTGATGCCGTTCCCGCTACACGTCATACGGAAGGTATAACGTAGTTTAATTTCCTTTTATTGCAAATTTTAATTTACGGTTATGTCTACACTTGTTGTAATAGCATGCGTGTGTTGTGTGTGTTGTAATAAATATAGATTTATTAATTTTAATTGCTTCCGCTATGCTCATGTTTACGAAACATGATCGAACACACACACGCCGCGGTGCCGGAAACCCAACATGCAGAGTACCCACGGAGGCTAACATCGTAGATCCCTTGACCAAGGCTTTGGCACAGAAAAAGTATGATGGTCACACTAGGTAATTGGGTATTAGATACTACGGTGATTGACACTAGTGCTAGTGGGAGATTGTTAGTGAAAACCCTAGAGTCAATCATGTGATGATTGTTGTATGGACTTTATTGTATCATATTCCTATTTATAAAGGCATGGTTATTATATTTACTTATATTGGTGCCAAATAACTAAATATAATAATGTCCTTGAGTAGTAGGTTCTTATCTATATCAATCGATTGGTTGAATCGATAATGAGATGATATAGAGAACACTACTCTTAATCATTCCTAGTCAAGTATTAACATTCAGGGATAATTTTAATGCGTAGAGACTAGCATGTAGGTCAACACGATGACTTGATCTCACAAGTCATGGATATGAGATATCAAGTTGACACATGGGTATGCATTGGAGAATGTATACTGAATGACCCGCCATGAGAAAGTATCATGGATCGTTATATGAGTGTCATATACTTTCTCATGTGGCTATTAGTTTGACTATTAGTCCTTAGACCTGAAGTCACCATGGTTCCCTACATAAGGAGTTGCATACTTTGGCTTCGTCAAACGTCACTCGTAAATGGGTGGACTATAAAGGCGATTACTGGGTATGTGACCAATTATGCGGAGGGATGTGGATGAGATCTATCCCTCCTATATGACGGGAGAGACATCGTTATTCTTGATAGAGTGAGACCACGAAGTGCATGGCCATACCCAAATGAGTCAATATGAGATATTGAGCTCATTTGATTAAAGTGAGTCTACTTGGAGTTCAAGATATAGATTATACCGAGGATGACATGGTCTATGCCTCAATTGGTAAATCTAGATGTCAAGGATAGAGGGACATTGTCATATATTGTGAGAGTCACAATTAGCAGTCACAAAGGTGATGTTGGAGCTCAACATTCTTGTAACTTGGGTAGCAATGATGTGTTACTAGATATCACTCATTGCTTATGTTCCTAAATCGATCATTGCATATGATGAACCATGAGGATTAGGTTCATGGGATGAACCAAATTGGATTAAGAGTAATCCTAATTAGACTAATTGAGTTGGACTCAATTTGATTCAAGTGTTGAATGAGTCTAATTTAGATTTGATTTATCAAATCAATTTAAATTAATGAATTAAGATTCATTAAATTAAATTGACATGAATCAAATGGTTGGATTTGATCAACCATGGGAGATAAGAGGTCAAGTTTGACTTGACTTGAGAGGGAAGATTAAAGGTCAAGTTTGACTTGACCAAATGCCATGTCATGATGATGACTTGGCATGGTCGGTCCACATCATCATTGACTTATCATATGGTGCTACCTCATGAGGGAGACCAAGAGCCATTGGCTCTTGGAGTTACATGCATGCATGTAACCCCCCAAGAGATGGTGGCCGGCCACTTATTCCATTAGATGGAATTGATTTTGTGAGTTACTCCAACTTCATCTTCTTCCTTGGATCATCTTCCTCTCAAGCTTGCTCTCCCATCCCTCTCCTTGGCCGAAACTTCTAAGGGTGCTAGCACACTCTAGGTTTCTTTTCTCCACCTATTGCTTGTGTGGATACCAATAGAGGAGTGTACACTTGACACTCTAGAGTTCCGGCAAGCTATTTGGACGAGCGGGATTTGCGATGGGCGTCGCATCGAGGGTAACACTCTCAACTTCTAGATCTAAGGTAGATCAAGGTTTACTTAGCACATACATGTTTTTATTTTAATATATCTTCGCACGGATCCGTGGTCGGACTTCTGGGGTTTCCACAACGCAAAAAGCAATTTTTGCGGCTCGGAAAGTCCAACACAATCGACTGATGACACTGTTGTTATGAGACAACGGTGTGTTCCACGCCGAAAAAATCCAACGGATAGGACATCAATCAACTGATCAAGCCTTCACTCGACTATTAACACCAGCAATCGAGTGAGACTCCATTCTGTGCCTGAAATACTGAGCACCAGTCGACTAATCACAAGATCAGTCGACTGATAGGTCCAGCAGTCGACTGCCCACCTTCGACAGTCGACTGCTAGGGCACTCCCTGCAGTCAAACCCTAGTTGACTCACTCCAGTCGATCACCCATAGGTCCCAATTGATTGATACACCTTAAACATGAGGTTTTACCCCAAGTATGGTGCCCCCATACTTGCTAGACCACCCGTAGCCTAGACCTAAGCCTTCTAGCCACCTCCGTCAGCCTCGCGCCTATCGGATCCCTCTAAGTCATCCATGACTTGTTCATCCATACGCTAGCCTTCTGGTGCTTCCATCGGCTATGTCATGCTAACAGTGTCTACACCGCCAAGGCACATTGGACTTACGTTGCCAAGACTCCGCTTGGATTTTACGCCGCCAACCATTGGACTTATGTTGTCAAGTCTTCACCCTTGGACTTTACGCCACCAATATCAAACCCCTTGGACTTCTCAAATGCCAAGTACTCATGACTTGGACTTTCACCACCAAGACTACACCCTTAGATTTACGTGGCCAAGACTACACCCTAGGACTTTACTTGTCAACCCATGTTGGACTTTCCATGCCAAGACCCATGCTTGGACTATTCCTTGCCAAGACCCATGCTTGGACTTTACCATGACAATGGTCAAACCATCATCAAACATCAAATGTTAACCTGGGTCGATTGCATCAACATTTTCCCTAAAACATTATCCGACATGAATGTCAAACCTTCATGTCAAACTTCAAACACATCGCTCGAGTCAAACTCGAGTCTAGTCAATCGTGACCTGGGCCGATTGCACCAATAATCTCCCCCTTTTTGATGTTTGACAAAAAAACACATACCTTTGAGTTAGAACACTAACTCAAATCTTCTTACCAATTATCCCAAATTGGTAATCCCATAAATTTTCCCAAACATTCTCCCCCTTTTTGACTAACATAAAAAAGGTTCTCTCCAAGGAGGTCAATGTCTCATGTCCCAATGAGATCTTACAATCCCCCCCTTGGTCCAAAAATACCTAGGATGCCTACAATCTTCCCAGTGATAAGTCCCATATCACGCAAGAGAGACAATCCTACACACTTTCCCAATTTTCAAATTGGGTATCTCAAAATTCCCATTTCACCCTTATGAGGAAAAATATCATCCATCATCCCATGATGGATACCTCCCCCTAAAGACTTGCTCCCCCTTGACCATTGCACCAACAATGTCCTTGGGAAGTCCCTAAGCCAATAGGAACTCTAAACCATCAAAATTAAGGTCCAAAGTTCAACATAGAACTTTCCAATACCTTAAATTTGATACATCACCCTAACAACTCTCCTAATCCATATCCAATGAATTTTCACCCTTTATAATGCTTCCCAGGGCATATCCTAGGGTTAGGAGTGATTAGGGAATCTTACCATAGCTAAAAATGGGATAAACATACTATGTTTTCACGAAATCAACCTTGGCAGTCGACTTTACCAGGCATCAGTCAACTGTCATGCCCATCAGTCGACTGCAACCAAGGGCAGTCGACTAATAACTGAAAATTTCAATTTTCAATTATCAGAAATGAAATTCATAAATTCATAAATAATTATACATAATTTAAAAAATCATGAAACTTCATACGTATAATACTTATGACCAATACAATGGGTGAAAAATGTTTGAAAATTATTTTACCCATAAAATATCAAAATTGATAAAAAGTTTAAAAGTGAAGAAAAACTTCAATGTTTTAGCTTACTTTGTATCAACTTCATCAATGATGATTGCTATCAAAAGATAGACTTCACCATGGTTTTCTAAAATGATTTAAAAATATTTTGAAAACCTATATTGGATCATATTCCTTGGGCTTAATATACATGGCTTGAACATAAGCTTTCCCAATCATCCACTAATGATATTAGATGAGTTTTAGTTCATCTAGATGCAAAAACTATGCACCTTGAACTCAACTCATATCCTAGCATCTCACATGTATCTAGGGTGTATCAATATACATAAATGTCAATATAATGTGAGATGTGAGTTTTGTTTATCCTAAACTAGGGTTTCATGCATTTTCTAAGGCAACCCTATTTGATTCCCTTATACATGGGACTTCAAGTCATGTCATAGTCCTTAAATCAATTTTAATTACTTTAAATGCATGAATGATCATGGCATAAATAAAAACATAATTAAGAATGGCCAATGATCATGATGTCATGGCATATGATATAATCTAAATACATGACATTAACCCTTAATCCTAACATGATCATGACATATTAAATGATTAAAAATAAAACAAGGCATGACAGATAAAAGGTATAGGTATAATAATACCTAACTTTTAATATTTGTTGTCATTTGATATAGTTAAATATATTTTAACATATTATCCAAAACTTCCCAAGTGTGCCAAAAACCCAAAATGGCACACCAATACCTCTAAACTTAAATTGTGCCAATTTGATTGATTTTTTAAAATCCCAACAATGTATTGGCACGTCGTAAAATCTTTTAGGATTATAATTCAAATCTATTTCCAAGGTATCCATAACCTTGAAAATTACCTAAAGTGTCACCTTTTCCATGGTTAGGTTAACTACCCATCCATTTAAAGTTGGCACACCTAAACTCATCTAGCGTGAATCGATCACGCTCTTAGGAACCCAAAATCTATTTGAGCTCCTAGGTTTTAATAGGTATTCCTTAGGGATGACCTCCCTAGATACCATCCTAATGACCCTTCTAGGCTTGTTAGCCTTGGTCATTGTGGTCTTGCCTAGGTTAACTCTAGGGGTGACTCCCCTTGTAACCTTCTTAGTGGCTTGCCTAGGTTTCCTTGAACCCCTAGCCACTAGGCAACTACCTTGGTCAACCTTAGGGATAACTTCTCTATTGACCTTGGCTTTCCTAGACCTAGTTTGTGTTCCATAATCAAATGGAACACTATGGTAGGTAGGCTTATCAACCTTGGACTTAAGCTTGCGACTCAAGCCTTTCTTGCCCAAAGATGAGCCTTACCTCCTAGACTCTAGACCTTGACTCTTGGACCTAGATTTTTGATCACTTGACCCTTTAATTTGGTTTTGCATAATCCTAAGGGTATTTTCCATTTTCTCAAGTCTTGACCTCAAGGCTTGATTTTCTAGCTCTAATCTTCCCAAATTATATTTTTCAAATGTCCTTTGGGAATTATTCTTCCTAGGCATGTGTCTAGTCCATTTAAGATTAAAACCTAGGTGGTCTTCAATGTTTCTAATAGATGTCTTAGGTAAAATATTTTTAGGGACATTAGTCCCAAATTTCTCCTTATTCATAAAGTTGACCTTCTTAGCTCCTAAACAATATTCATTGTTCCTAGCATGCTTTTCATGTACAATAGCAAGATTGTTAAAATTATTCCCAGGATGCTTTTTGACATTTAAACTAGAAGGTGCATTATTAAAATATACCTTAGGGTTAGCCTTAGCTTCCCCTATATGTGATGCTCCTTCTTGGGTCTTTTTCATCCCATTTTGACATTGACTCCGGTAATGTCCCTTTTGAAGCAAATCATTTTCTCCTTACTTTTGATGGTTGGGGGACTGACATCCTTAACTTTTTCGTTGACTTTTGGTGCTGGAGGAGCTTTCCTTACTCTTTTCAGACACTTACTCTTGTAGTGTCCGGATTCCCTACACTCAAAACATATGATATGATTTTTATTATGAATTGATATGTTTGAGTTACCTAGGGTGGTGGTAGGTGTCGAAGTTTGAGCTTCTTCATCTTGACTAGATGTGGAAGGCTCTTCTTGATGCTCTGGAGTGGAAGGTCTAATCTCCTCCCCCTCAATCCTAGAGGTGGAGGCTTCTTCCAAATCCACCTCTTCTTCCTCTTTCGATCGGGATCCAGATGTTGATTCCTTATCAACTTTCGAATCCTCACTTGCTTGTGAGAAAGAGCTTTCTTCTTCTTGTGCCGAGTGAGACTCCTCATGGAATCTTGCCAACTTGCTCCATAGCTCCATGTAATCCCCTAGCTTGCACAAAATGTCATTAGGTATCAAATCTTCTAAAAGCTTTGTTACCTTGACTTCGGTCTTGAACTTGAGACATTGCTCTTGTGTCCACTTCTTCAACTTCAAGACATTTCCCTTCTTATCTCTAGGAGGTTCAAAGACTTTCATGATGATTAACCAATCTTCTATGTCCATCATCAAGAAGTTCTCCATTCTTGCCCTCCATGCTGGAAAATCCTCTTGGTCGTATGGTGGTGGTGTGTGGATGTCCCATCCTAATTTTCCTTCAAATTCCATCTTGTTCCTTCTAGCATCTTTGCTCCCAGCGGTTAGTCCGTAGAAGAGCCCCGGGCTCTGATACCAATTGTTGAGGATTCGGTGACCGCTAGAGGGGATGAATAGCTCGTTTCGAATGCGTCGATGGAATTCGTTGCGTGCTTGCTACAAAATGTGTTATACGCAGCGGAAATAGAAATAATAAAACAAAAACAACACAAATACAAGCACTACACAAGGATATAATGTGGTTCAGAATCGAACGGTTCCTACTCCACGGATTGAGCTCTAAAGAGCTCTAGCGATGCCACAAACACCACTAAACAATAAACTCCTTCTCGACAACACGTGGGAGGCGAAGAATCCTCGTACAAATGATTACAACAGTAATACTAAATACAACAAGCAAATATAAGTGAATACAATAAAAAAATGCAAAGAAAACTTTACAATCGATCTTTTGGAAGCTTGCTTGTTTGGTTGGTTGAGTTGCACTTGGAGACCCTGAATTGCACCAGCAATTCACCCCAAAAACACCTCAAAGAACCATGCTCCATCCTCCCTCCACGAGCTCCATTTAAAGCTGCTACTTGGGTTGGATTTTGCCTATCGGTCGACTGATCGGGACCATCAGTCGACTGATGACACTGTTGCTATGAGACAACGGTGTGATCCACGCTAGAAAAAACTAATGAATAGGATATCAATCGACTGATCATACACATCAGTCGACTGATCGAGCCTTCACTCAACTTTTAACTCTAGAAGTCGAGTGAGACTCCATTCTGTGCCTGATATACCGAGCACCAGTCGACTGATCACAAGATCAGTCAATTGATAGGTCCAGTAGTCAACTGACCACCTCCGGCAGTCGACTGCTAGGGCACTCCCCACAATCAAACCCTAGTTGAATCACTTCAGTCGACTGCCCATAGGTCCCAGTCGACTAATATGTTAGGACATGTGCGCCCACTAGAGGGGGGGGGGTGAATAGCGTCGTATTATACGTCGATGGAATTCGTTCGCGTGCTTGTCTACAATTTTTGTTAGCGCAGCGGAAACAAAGATAATAATGAAATAACGAAAACACAAACACACAAACGCAAGGATATAACATGGTTTGAAACTTAACGGTTCCTACTCCATGGATCGAGCTCTAACGAGCTCTATCGAAGCCAATGCAATCACTAATCACAACTACTCCTTCTCAACACAAGTCGAAGGTGGAGAAACCCCTTACAAACTATTCTTACAATAATAAGAAATAGATACAAGCAATTATAACAATAAAATACAATGCAAGTAAAGAAAACTACTTTACAATTTCTCTTTGAATGCTTGATCACTTGGTTGCTTGGAATTAACTTGGAGACCCTGATTTGCAACAGCAAATCACCCCTAAAGCCCTCAAGAAACCATTCCATTTTCCTCCATCACAAGCTCCTTTTATAGCTTCAACCTGTGCTGGAAAAAGTTGATCAGTCGACTGCTCGGGACCATCAGTCGACTGATGCCACTATCATCGTGAGACAACGGCTAGATCCATGCTAGAAAAATCCAACGAATCCATCATTAGTCGACTGATTATGACCATCAGTCGACTGGTCAAGCCTCCACTCGATTGTTGGCCCAAGAATGAGTGAGACCCCATTCTCGGTAGAAACACGAGCATCGATCGATAACCTTGATCACCGACCGCTCGTTCATCGATCGATTGCCCATCTCTAGCGATGCTAGGCCACTCTCGATCAAACCCTAGTTGATCTTACCCGATCGGCGCCACATGGCACACCTCAAACATGAGGTTTTAACCCAAGTATGGTTCCCCCATACTTGCTAGATCACCCTTAGCCTAGACCTAAGCCTTCTAGCCACCTCCATCAGTCTCACACCTCTCGGATCCCTCCAAGTCATCCATGACTTGTTCATCCATCGCGCTAGCCTTCAGGTGCTTCCATCGGCTATGTCATGCTAATGGTGTCTATACTACCAAGGCACATTGAAATTACGCCGCCAAGACTCTGCTTGGACTTTACGCTGCCAACCATTGGACTTATGCTGCCAAGACTTCACCCTTGGACTTTACGCCGCCAATATCAAACCCCTTGGACTTTCCAAATGCCAAGACTCAAGCTTGGACTTTCCCTTGCCAACCCATGTTGGACTTCCCATGCCAAGACCCATGCTTGGACTTTTCCTTGCCAACTCATGTTGGACTTTCCATTGCCAAGATCCATGCTTGGACTTCCCTTGCCAACTCATGTTGGACTTTCCATTGACAAAACCCATGCTTGGACTTTCCCAAATGTCAAGTGTCCCACTTGGACTTTCCATTGCAAGTACCTAAGACTTGGACTTTCCCATGACAATCACATTGTCATATGTTTTTGTCGAACATCAAAACATCTCTCGAGCCAAGCTCGAGTCCTGGTCAATCGTGACCTAGGCCGATTGCACCAACAATCTCCCCCTTTTTGATGTTTGACAAAAACCAAACAAACCATTTGAGTAAGACCACTAACTCAAATCCCTTACCAATTATCCCAAATTGGTAATTTTACCTTCTCCCCCTTTTTGACATACATCAAAAAGGTTATCTCTCCAAGGAGGTCAATGTCTCATGTCCCAATGAGATCTTACAATCTCCCCCTTGATCCAGAAATACCTAGGATGCCTACCATCTTCCTAGTGATAAGTCTCATATCACTCAAGAGAGGCAATCCTATACTCTCTCCCAATTTCCAAATTGGGTTTCTCAAAATCCAATCAATTTTCCCAATTGATGTCCTTCTCCCCTTCAAGAAGAAAACACATTCAACATCCCAAGATGGATGCCTCCCCCTAAACGCTTGATCCCCCTTGACCATTGCACCAACAATGTCCTTGGGAAGTCCCTAAGCCAATAGGAACTCTAAATCATCAAAATTAAGGTTCAAAGTTCAAACATGAACTCTTCCACCCTTAAATTTGATACTTTGACCTACCACCTCTCCTAATCCATATCCAATGGATTTTTACCCTTTATAATGCTTCCCAAAGCATATCCAAGGGTTAGAAGTGGTTAGAAACCTTAACTGTAGCTGAACACGGGCTAAACATACCTTGTTTTCCCGAAATCAGCATTGGCGATAACTCGCATCGATCAATACCCACTCACATCACGATCGTTTACTCAAAGCGTCGACTAATAACTGAAATTTCAGAATTTCAGTTATCAGAGTCGAACTTCAAAAAATCATAAGTAATTCTACGTATTTTGAAAAATCATGAAAATTCATACGTACATTACTTATAAGCAATACAATGGGTGAAAAATAATAGAAAAATATTTTACCTATAAAATACTGAAATTGATATAAAATTCAAAAGTGAAGAAAACTTGTAAGTTTTGGCTCACATTGTATCAATCTCATCAATGGTAATTGCTATCAAAAGATAGACTTCACCAAGGTTTTTCAAAAGGATTTTAAAATGTTTTCAAAACCTTATTTTGGATCATATTGCTTGGGCTCAATGAACATGACTTGTACACAAGCTTTCCCAATGATCCACAAATGATTTTAGATGAGTTTTAGTTCATCTAGATGCAAAAACTATGTACCTTTAACTTAACTCATATCCTAGCATCTCACATGTATCTAGGGTGTATAACATACATATACATGTCAATTTAATGTGAGATGTGGGTTTTGGTTCATTTAATCTAGGGTTTCATGCATTTTCTAAGGCAACTCTACTTGATTCCCTTATAAATGGGACTCCAAGTCATGTCATTGTCCTTAAATCAATTTTAGTCAATTTAAATGCATGAAATGATCATGGTATAATGATAGCAATAATTAAACATGGCCAATGATCATGATATCATGACATATGATATAATCTAAAAACACATGACATTAATCCTTAATCCTAAACATGATCATGACATATAAATAATAAAAATAAACATGATGTCATGACATGCTATATTGCAAACAAGGCATGACAAATAAAAAGTATAGGTATAATAATACCTAAATTTTAATATTAATTGTCATTTCATATAATTAAATATATTTTTCCATATTATCACTTTTCTCCCTAGTATGCCAAAAACCCAAAATGGCACACTACCCTCTAAACCTAACTTGTGTCAATTTAATTGACTTTTCATAATTCCAAAAATGTATTGGCACATCCTAAAATCTTTTAGGATTAAAAATCAAACCTATTTCCAAGGTATCCATAACCTTGAAAATAACCTAAAATGCCACCTTTGCCATGGTTGAGTTAACTACCCATCCAATCAAGGTTGGCATACCCTAAACCCATCTAACGTGAATCAATCACGCTCTTAGGAACCCAAAATCTATTTGAGCTCCTAGGGTTAATTAGGTATTCCTTAGGGATGACTTCCCTAGATACCCTCCTAATGACCCTCCTAGGCTTGTTAGCCTTGGTAATTTGGGTCTTACCTAGGTTGACTCTAGAGGTAACTCTCCTTGCAACCTTCTTAGTGGCCACCCTAGGTTTCCTAGAAATCCTAACCACTAGGCACAAACCTTGGTCAACCTTAGGGATGACTTCCCTATTGACCTTGTTCTTCCTAGACCTAGTTTGTGCTCCATAATCAAATGGAACACTATGATAAGCCACCTTAGGCTTAAGTTTGTGACCCAAACCCTTCTTGCCTTTGGTTGACTTTTCTCTCTTTGGCCCTAGGTGTTGACTTTGAGTCCTAAACCTTTGACTTTGACCATTAGCCCCTTGAAATTGATTTTGCATCTTCTTGAGGGTCTTTTCTAATTTCTCAAGCCTTGACCTCAAAGCTTGATTTTCTAATTCTAATTGCCCAATTTTGAAATTTTGATTTGGTCTTTGGGAATTATCTTTTCTATGCATATGCCTAGTCAATTTAGGATTAAAACCTAGGTGCTCTTGTATTTTCTTAATAGACTCCCTAGGTAAGGTTTTTCTAGGGACATTAGTCCCAAATTTCTCCTTATTTCCTACATGGATATTTTTAGCACCTAAACACAAATATTTATCTCTAGCATGCTTTTCATGATGGATTGCAAGAGAGTTAAAATTCCTAGCATGCTTTTGACTTTTAAATTTAGAAGGTGCATTATTAAAACATACCTTAGGGTTAGCCTTAGCTCCCCCTACATGAGTTGCTCCTTCTTTGACTCTCTTGCTCCCCCTAGGGCATTGATTCCTAAAATGCCCCGGTTGTTGACACTTGAAGCAAATGATGTGCTCTTTGCTTCTTTTAGTGGGGTCACCAGCATCTTTTGAATTTGTGTTGACTTTTGGTGCCGGAGGAGTCTTCTTGACTTTCTTTGGGCACTTGCTTTTGTAGTGCCCGGTTTCCCTACACTCAAAACATATTATATGCATTTTATTATTAACACATATGTTTGAGTTAACTAGGGTGGTTGTGGTGGTCGGAATCGGATCTTGAGCTTCTTCATCTTGACCGGATGTCGAAGCTTCTTCTTGATGTTTCGGTGTGGAAGTTCTCTTCTCCCCCTCAATCCTAGAGGTGGATGCTTCTTCCACTTCTTCCTCATCTTCCGATCCGGATGTTGATTCCCTATCAACATCCGAATCCTCAAGCTCTTTAGATGACGATGTGCTTGCTTGAGCTTGAGAGGGTGAACACTCCTCTTCTTCTTGGATTGATGATGAATTTTCATGGAGCTTTGCCACTTGGCTCCACAACTCCTTACCATCCATATAATCTCCTAACATACACACAATATCGTTAGGGATCAAATCAAAGATAAACTTTACTACCTTAATGTTTTTCTCGAAGGCTTGGATTTGATCTTCACTCAATTTCTTCTTCTTGAGGAAACCACCCTTTGGTCCTTTTGGATATTCGAATTCATCCATCAAATTAGACCATTCCTCAAAATCTCTCATCATAATGAAATCTTCAATTCTTCTCTTCCAAGAATTGAATCCTTCTCGTCCGTATAGGGTGTAGGGCACCGGTGTGTTGATGTCCCATCCTAGTTGTCCTTGGACTTCCATCTTCACCCTCTAGCGTGCTCCCTTAGTTGTTAAACTTCAAGAGTGGCCTTGCTCTAATACCACTTGTTAGGACCTGTGCGCCCGCTAGAGGGGGGGTGAATAGCGTCGTGCTATATGTCGATGGAATTCATTCGTGTTCTTGTCAACAATTTTTGTTAGCACAGTGGAAACAAAGATAATAAAGCAATAACGAAAATACAAACACACAAACGCAAGGATATAACGTGGTTCGGAACCGAACGGTTCCTACTCCACGGATCGAGCTGTAACAAGCTCTAGCGATGCCAATGCAATCACTAATCACAACTACTCCTCAACACAAGTCGGAGGCGGAGAAACCCCTTACAAACTATTCTTACAACAATAAGAAATAGATACAAGCAATTACAACAATAAAATACAATGCAAGTAAAGAAAACTACTTTACAATTTCTCTTTGAATGCTTGATCACTTGGTTGCTTGGAATCAACTTGGAGACCCTAATTTGCAACAGCAAATCACCCTAAAAGCCCTCAAGAAACCATTCCATTTTCCTCCATCACGAGCTCCTTTTATAGCTTCAACCTGTGTTGAAAAAAGTGGATCAGTCGACTGATACCACTGTTGTCGTGAGACAATGGCTAGATCCACACTGAAAAAATCCAATGGATCCATCATCGGTCTACTGATTATTACCATCAGTCGACTGGTCAAGCCTCTACTCGACTTCTAGCCGTAACAGTCGAGTGAGACCACATTTTGTGGCCGAAACACCGAGCATCAGTCGAATGATAACCTTGATCAGTCGACTGCTCATCCATCACGATTGTCATCTCTGATCGCTAGGCCACTTCCAACAAACCCTAGTTGACACCTCAAACATGAGGTTTTAGCCCAAGTATGGTTCCCCCATACTTGCTAGACCACCCTTAGCCTAGACCTAAGACTTCTAGCTACCTCCATCAACCTCACACCTCTCGGATCCCTCCAAGTCATCCATGACTTGTTCTTCCATCACGCTAGCCTTCAGGTGCTTCCATCGGCTATGTCATACTAACGGTGTCTACATCGCCAAGGCACATTGAACTTACACTGCCAAGACTCTGCTTAGACTTTACGCTACCAACCATTGGACTTATGCTGCCAAGACTTCACCCTTGGACTTTACGCCACCAATATCAAACCCCTTGGACTTTCCAAATGCCAAGACTCGAGCTTGGACTTTCCCTTGCCAACCCATGTTGGACTTCCCATGCCAAGACACATGCTTGGACTTTTCCTTGTCAACTCATGTTGGAATTTCCATTGCCAAGACCCATGCTTGGACTTTTCCAAATGCCAAGTGTCCCACTTGGACTTTCCATGCCAAGTACCTAAGACTTGGACTTTCCCATGACAATTACATTGTCATATGTTTTTGTCGAACATCATAACATCTCTCGAGCCAAGCTCAAGTCCTGGTCAATCGTGACCTGGGCCGATTGCACCAATATAATACACCTCAAACATGAGGTTTTACCCCAAGTATGGTGCCCCCATACTTGCTAGACCACCCGTAGCCTAGACCTAAGCCTTCTAGCCACCTCCATCAGCCTCATGCCTATCGGATCCCTCCAAGTTATCCATGACTTGTTTATCCATATACTAGCCTTCAAGTGCTTCCATCGGCTATGTCGTGCTAACGGTGTCTACACCACCAAGATACATTGGACTTACGCTGCCAAGACTCCATTTGGACTTTACGCTGCCAACCATTCGACTTATGCTACCAAGACTTCACCCTTGGACTTTACGATGTCAATATCAAACCCCTTGGACTTCTCAAATGGCAAGCACTCATGACTTGGACTTTCATCGCCAAGATTACACCCTTGGACTTACATGGCCAAGACTACACCCTTGGATTTTACTTGCCAACCCATGTTGGACTTTCCATGCCAAGACCCATGCTTAGTCTTTTCCTTGCCAAGACCCATGCTTGGACTTTACCATGACAATGGTCAAACCATCATCAAACATCAAATGTTAACCTGGGTTGATTGCATCAACAATATCCCTAAAATATTATTAGACATCAATGTCAAACCTTCATGTCAAATATCAAAACATCGCTTGAGTCAAACTCGAGTTCAGTCAATCGTGACCTGGGCCGATTGAACCAACAAGAGGTAAAAGAGGCCCTCCTTAGAAGACTTCAGTTGGAAGAAGTAATGAAATAGCAACGGGGACAGGGTAAGACCTAAATGTAGGAATACTATGATTGCCGCCGATAATATGTGGAAAGAGTTAGAGGCAAATTTATTGATGGGTAGCTTATAAAAGTCCAATATATTCAGGTAGGTAGGGGGTACAAGCAAATATAGACCATTTAGTAGCTGCTCAGAGAAGAAGCAGTGGAAGTCAGGCAGAGGAAGATGGGGTCGGTAAGAGACGGTGTTGAAGCAACAAGGTATAGAGGGGTCTATATGTTGGTTCCTGTGGTTGAAGAAATAATGTTGGTTGTTTAAGCGGGTGACGGTATGTTCATACCAGGGGTATGATGTAGGGTTTTTTGGGGCCATAGGTATAAAAGGAGGAGGAGCACTTACTTGGAAGCTGAGGATGAAACACTTGCGAAAAAGGAGGCTAGGGCAACTAACCACCGTCAGAGAGAATCGCCGGGAGAGAAGAGGAAAAGGCTAAGTCGCTAAAGCCTAAGTTGTGCATAAAGAGGGGAAGGGGGGATTTATCAAGGGTTTTTATGACTCTTCAACTGCCTGGTAGAGGAAGAAAAGTGGGGCCCATGGGCCCAATGAGCCGTGTCGGGCATATAAAGTAAAGGGAAAGAAAAAGGTAAGTTAGAATTAATAAAGGGAAGGATAGATGAAAAATGTTTCACTTAGAAAGTCAAACTCAGCATTTCGTTTGACTATTTTTAAGGGGTGGCTAATGATACCAATGATACCTTATTTAGGGATTAAAATGAGAAAGACCATGTGGAGAACACTGGCTGAATTGGGGGATCAAAATTCCAGAGGGTGGATCAAGCTGGCAAAATGAAGATATAGGAAAGAGGAGATAAGCTCTAGGGTCAAAGGGAGATCGAACGAGTGGCTCGGTAAAGTGAGTCTGAGAATTGGTTAAATAAAGTAAGTCTGGGAAATTGATTTGGTAAAGTAGGCCTGGGAATTGGCTCAGTAAAGTGAGTCTGGGAAATTGGCTCGGTAAAGTGAGTCTGGGAAATTGGCTCGGGTTGTTGTGAAAAGGTCTAAGGCACTGTGTCTAAGAGCTAGAAGGGGACTAGGTGTTAATAGGCAGGATATGCAATGGTAGCTATGAAATAAGAGAATCTTGTAGAGAGGGGGTCGAGCCAATAAGTTACCTAATGCAGGAAGAGAGGGTAAAGAAGAAGGGTAAGTCCCGAAGCATTTGCAAGAGTTTGTTATAACAAACTAGGACCCCACACAATATGGGGGAAGGTTTTCATTTCTTATCTTATTAACAGAATGATGCTCCAGGGAGAGGAGGCCATCCACGTGGACGCTGATGGGGGTGGTTTGTTACACTGTCACAGCTGGCATAGAGAAGGGGATATAAAAGTAGAAGAAAGCAAAGGGAAGAGGGGCTAGATTTTTCCAATCTCGATTCTCACCACACCCGAACTGGGGAGGAAGAAGACATCACCGGAAGAAGAAAAGGAGAGAAGGGGAGGAGCATGAGAAGGGAGTTCAAGGAGAGTCAACTTCGTTTTCCATTCTATATACTGTCTAAGTTGTAAGATATTTTCCTTCCACTTCTAGAAACTTTTTCCCATGAAGGAGGAATTTTATAGTGAAAGTGCCTTGGCACTGGAGCTCGTGAGAGAGTTCACCCCGTGGAGTAGGAATCCTCATTCTGAACCACGTAAAATCTTGTGTCCTCATTCTCTGTGTTAGTTTTTACTGTTGTCTATTCTTTTTTTTATTACTGTTGTGGTCGGAGAGAACCCTAAGCCTCCTAGACACCCTTTGATGTTGAAAGGAGGTGAGAAAATTCGCGTACTGTTCCGCATCATATAGCATGACATCAATATCTAAGGAAATAAAACCATCAAAAATCAGATTTGAAAACATAAAAACCTAGTTTTGGCACGTGGCAATCGACTGGCATTCTTCATCAGTCGACTGGTAGCTGAAAACTCGAAATTTTGATTTTTGAAGCCAACTTCAGAAATGCATTAAAAAATCTAGAAAATTCAAAAAATCATTAAATTTGGGGAACACATTTCTTATGAGTTTCTTTATCAAGGAAAAATGATTTTTCAATAAAAAACATTCATTTTTCAAACATTTGGCAAAAACTCAAAAGTTGTAAAAACCTTCAATCATTTTATCAACTTTGAAACCTAGTTTTATCTTAAGTTGTTTTAAAACATCAATTCACTGTTTGAAAACATAAAATAATTTTAAATCATTTAAATATCTAACTATGATCTATGGCCTATATGTCCATTGATTAAACATTTGATTTCCCCATAGTTGGTCTATGATTGCTATGTTATGATACACCTAATGACCCATCAAAATGTCATAAACATAAGTGAGTCATTTGTACCAACCTAACATCTCACCCATTGCTATGTTATCAATCAAGTTAGCCTTATGGTGAATGTGAGATGTGACTAAAGGTATTTATACTTAACCATAAATTTCATGTAACTCTATCAAGGTTAAGTATCATCCAAAACAACCAACATGATCATAAAACAAGTATATCATATAACTGCACATCATGATCATCCATCAAGTATAAAATCAAGTATCACTAATCATGATTTAAACATAATTATCCCAATCATCCACCATGCTCATAATAAGTCAACCACATAATATGATATGAAATTGATGGGGTCAGGGTTTTCAAGGCAGTATAAGCAATGTCAGTGTAGTTCCAGGATAGTATGAGGAGTTGTAGACCAATATATGTATTTCCAAGCCAGTTTGGACAGGTTTAGAGCACTATGTGCAATTTCGGGGAAATAAAAGTAAGTCCAGTGCAGTTCCAGGGCAATATAAGCAGTTCTAGGGCAGCATGAGGAGTTCCAGACCAGTATGTGTATTTCCAGGGAAGTTTGGACAGGTTCAGAGCACTATGTGCAATTCCAGGGTAATATAAGCAAGTCTAGTGCAGTTCCGGGGCAGTATAAGCAGTTCCAGTGTAGTTCTAGGGCAGTATGAGAAGTTTCAGACCAATATGTGTATTTTCAAGGCAATATAAGCAAGTCTAGTGCAGTTCTGGGGTAGTATATGCAGTTCCAGTGTAGTTCCAAGGCAGTATGAGGAGTTTTAGACCAGTATGTGTATTTCCAGGGCAGTTTAGATAGGTTCAGAGCACTATGTGCAATTCTAGGGTAGTATAAGCAAGTCCAGTGCAGTTCCAGGGCAGTATAAGAAGTTCCATGGTAGTTCTAGGGCAGTATGATACAGACCAGTATGTGTATTTCTAGGGCAGTTTGGATAGGTTCATAGCACTATGTATAGCTCCAGGGCAGTATAAGCAGTTCCGATGTAGTTTCGGGCAGTATGAGGAGTTGTAAACCAGTATATGTATTTCCAGGGCAGTTTAGACAGGGTCAGAACACTATGTACAACTCTAGGGTGGTATAAGTAGTTCCAGGGTAGTATGAGAAGTTGTAGATCAGTATATGTATTTCCACGGCAGTTTGGACAAGGTCAGAACACTATGTACAGCTCCAGGGCGGCATAAGCAATTCCAGGGTAATATGAGGAGTTGTAGACCAGTATATGTATTTCCAAGGCAGTTTGGATAGGGTTAGAACACTATGTACAGCTCCAGGGCGGTATAAGTAGTTCCAGGGTAGTATGTGGAGTAACAGATCAGTATGTGTTTCTCCAGGGCAGTAGGAACAATTCCAGGATAGTATGGTTAATTCTAGAGCAATATGTGTTTTTAGGGCAGTACGAATTGTTCCAGGGCAGTAGGAGCAATTTCGGGACAGTGTGGTTAATTCCAAAGCAATATGTTTTCAAGGCAGTATGAGTGGTTCCAGGACAGTAGGAGCAATTCTAGGATAGTATGGTTAATTCCAGAGCAATATGTGTTTCCAGGGCAGTACGAGCGGTTCTTGGGCAGTAGAGAGCAGTTTCATGGCAGAGGGAACAATGCTAGGGCAGTATAAGTATTTCCAGGGCAGTTTGTGTTTCCAGGACAGTATGAGCAGTATTTTCTAGAGTAGCTGGTGTAGTTCTAGAGCGGTCTGAATGTGCCAGGGCAGTTAGTGCATCTTCCAAGCGAGATTTCTTTTGCAGTAGGAAAAAGGGGAAGAGGGGCTTGCCGAAGAAGGGGAGGTAACGATGAAAGGTTAAGGGTGGTTAGTTTGATATAATTACATGTATCTTTATATTTTATTCGAAATTAACACGTGGCAGAAGATATTTTTGAATTAGGAGCGGGAAAAACTGTTAGAAGGATAGCTTGGCAAAGGGGTATTTGCATAAACACACTACTAGGAAAAGGCGGGTTGCTTCATCTATAAAAAGGGTCGAAGATGATGGGATTAAGGATGGTTGTTTTCTTCCCCATTTGGTATCTCTGAGATCTCTCTTCTTTTCCAATTCTTTATTCTCTTCTCATACCCATACTGACTTGATCGTCGGAGTGGTCGTGCCAGGAAGCCGGCCAACCCTTAACATTTCTCTTGGTGTATTAGATTCAACTCAATTCCGAAGATTGTAGGTGACCCTTCCCGCTAATCTCTGTTGGGAGTATGGGGAATACAATCAAAGTCCCACATTGGTAAGACATGGAAAAGATCATGTGCTTATAAGAAAAAAGATATCTCCATTGGCATGAGGCCTTTTGGGTAAAGCCCAAAAACAAAACCATGAGGGCTTGGGCCCAAAGTGGACAATATCATATCATTGTGGAGATATATGAATCTTATAGGCACTAACAATTGGTATCAGAGCCATGGTCCATGTCAAGCCATGAACCTCGAACGAAGGAAGTTGAGCTCCCACGTCCGGATCAAGAGAACCAGACATCAGGAAGGAAGTCTAGTTGGGTCGGGGGGACCGAACAACTGGCAGGAAGTCCTGGTGGGTTGAAGATCGGACATCAAGCAGAGAAAATCCTTCGAGGAGGGATAGGCTTGAGGGGGGGCCCAATGTGGTCCTTCGTTTGAGGGGGGGATTGTTGGGAGTATGGGGAATACAATCAAAGTCCCACATTGGTAAGACATGGAAAAGATCATGTGCTTATAAGAAAAAAGATATCTCCATTGGCATGAGGCCTTTTGGGTAAAGCCCAAAAATAAAACCATGAGGGCTTAGGCCCAAAGTGGACAATATCATGTCATTGTGGAGATATGTGGAGCTTATAAGCACTAACAATCTCTTCCCCCAGTTCTCTTTCTTGGGGTTAGATCCAGCTATTCATAAGGAGGGGAAGGGGGATCTTGGAGATCCAAAGAAGCAAGCACCATCAGAAATAAATACACTTATGGTTGACTATCCTAGGTTTCTCTAACCCTTGAGGATTGACTTGGGAACCCAATATAGATTCTTTCCAATGGGGTTCACCAATTACTCCTTTGGGATCCATTTCCTAGCTACCATTGTTGTTTTAGATTGTCCCCTAGCAATTAAACAATGGCAAGCCTTCTCATTCTTTGATTTCTTATAACCTAGGCCCTTCTTATTGAAACTAGCCCTTTGGCTCCCAATAATCATGTTTAGGGTGTTAGAGCCAATTGTAAATTTCTCTAGGGCCTTAATTAAATGATCTACCTTTTCCCTTAAGGCCTTATTCTCTTCTACACATGCATCATTAGTACTAGAAGAAGAATTATTAACATGTGAGCATGAATTTTTCAATTTTTCTTCTAGATCCTTAATTTCATTTTGCATGCATTTGTTTTTCTTTTTCATTCTAAATAGGTACTTAGTCAAACTAGAAATCATGGAAATAATCTTTTTGCGAAGAAGATTCGTTACCTCACTTACCCAATCCTCTTTTTATGAATCCGATGAGGATGCTCCCCCTACACTTGAGTTCTGCTCCTCACTTGTGCTTGCTTCTTCTCTTTTGGAGGAGGTGGAGGCTATGTCATCTATCCCCATGAGCACTAGGTGTGTGAAGATTTCTTCCTCCGATGAGGATGGATCATCCCATGTTGCCTTTAGATTTTGCATTTTTTCCTTCCCCTTTTCTTTTGATTTCTTTTCTTCTTTCTTCTTCCCTTCTCTCTTCTTGTCCTTTTTCTTGTCTTCCTTTGCTTTGTTCAAGAAGGACAATCATCCCTTATGTGTCCCTCTCCTTGGCAATTATAGCATATCACCTTTCTTCTTCTCCTCCTTCATTAGATTTGTTAAACTTAAAATTTTTCAATGCACACCTTATCTTCCTTACCATATAAGCTTCTTCATTGCTATTCATGGAGGAGGAAGATTCTTCATCCGATGAGGAGGGTGGAGTCTCCTTCTTCTTCTTTCCTTTGTCGGCTACAAGCGCTACTCCCCTTGATTGCTTGATTGGATCTTCTACTATACCTTCAAGCCTAGTTTCATATAATTCCATGGTGGAGAAAAATTCTTCTAGAGTACTTACCTCTAGATTCTTTGAAATATAGGAGTCCACCATGGAGCTCCATTTGGATGATCGGGGGAATGCATCTATAGCCTTCATGATCATATCCCGGTTTGATAGCTTCTCACCTACACTTGTTAAACCGTTAATTATTTCTTTAAACCAAGAATGTAGGGACAATACCTTTTCTCCTTTGTCGAGTTTGATATTGTTCAATTGAGAGTGGATAAGGTCTCTTCTTATGAGTTTTGCTTCGATGATGCCTTCATAAAGCTCCACTAGCTTCTCCCACATTTCTTTGGCACTTGAGCACTTGCCAATTCTATTAATCTCTTGTTGAGGAAGCATGTTGAAGAGGTGATGCTTGGCTTTCGAATCCTCCAAGTGCTCCTCTCTTTTCTTCTTTGTCCATCTTGATTTCTCTATCGGCTTTCCTTCTTCATCCCTAGGCACTTCAAAACCACTTTCCATGATTAGCATAATGTTGAAGTTGGTTTCGAAGAATACCTCTATTCTCTTTTTCCACCAAGTGAAGTCACCTTCGAATTTAGGTGGATGGATGTTCATGTCGGCCATCTCTATTGTGCTTGTTGCGGCGGTGAGTCCGGTGACAAGCAACCTTGACTCTGATACCACTTGTTGGAGGATCATGGCCCGACTAGAAGGGGGGTTGAATAGCCCGATGTCGTAGATGAAAATCATTTTCTTAATTGTCTACAAAAGTGATTAGCACAGCGGAATATTTGCTAAACAAATAAACAATTAAGATAAAGCAAGAAGTAAAGGATGCAAACACTAACGCCAAGATATAACGTGGTTCACGACCCTTGCCGCTGATCCACAGACGATTCGTAAGGCAAATCACTCCCTCAAACCAATCCACTAATCTCTCCTTTAGCTTAAACAAGGTGGAGGTAAACCTTCTTACACAATCTCTCCCTCTTACAATAGAATTGAGATAAGAACAAGTAAGAGGAGTAGAAAATGTTTAGGGCACTTGGGAGTATGATTATGAGTGAAGCATTAGCCTCCCAAAAGCCCCCAACCCTTCTTTTATAGAGAAGAAGGGTTTCTTCCCATACAGCGATCGGTGATGTATGTCATCGATCCGCCTCTAACGGCCGACTTACAATGGTTTCGACTTATCATGCTCATCGATCACTACGGGACTGGGATTACGTGCCGACCATCTACAGATCGATTGTCATTCCTTGCGATCAAATAATCGATGGTGCAGTAGTCGACTGCTAGGCTACAAACCCACCAGTCGAACACCAGTCAAGTGCCATTAACTCAGAGTAGTCGACTGCTATCTATAGCATTTGACTAATGTCGAGTAAAACCTCAAACAAATACTTGTTTGAGCATTCGACGCTTGACTTAGTCATTCGGTCAAGTTCACCTATGAGCTACTCTGTCCTGGGTTACATTCGCTCACTCTCATCTCCCATGAAGTCCTTCTCCTCAAAGCTCTCTTCGTCCGACCATGTCCCTCAGATGCACCAAGCGCACGACTTCCACCATTATTAGACTATCCGAGCCACAAAAACCGCTTTTTGCGTTGCAGAAGCCCCAGAAGTCGGCCACGGATCCGTGCAAAGGTAAATAAAACTACATGTACGTGTTTAATAACTTTAGATCTACTCTAGATCTACATGTTAAGAGTTTACCCTCAATGCGACACCCTTCGCTTATCCCGCTCATCCAAACGGCTTGCCGGAACTTGAGAGTGTCTAGTGTACACTCCTCTATTGATATCCACACAAGAAATAGGTGGAGAAAAGCAACCTAGAGTGTGCTAGCACCCCTTATAGGCTCACGGAAAGATGAGGAAGAGAGAGCTTGAGGGAAGAAAGGAGGAAGAAGATGAAGTTATACAACTTAACTTCACACTTTCATAACCCATCAATAGTGGCCAACCACTATAAGGGGGTTACATGCATGCATGTAACTCCAACAGCCAATGGCTCTTGGTCTCCCTCATGAGGTGGCACCCCATGATGTGTCCATGATGATGTGGACCATCATCATTGGTTGGCCCCATGCCAAGTCACCATGACATGGCAATTGGTCAAGTCAAAATTGACCATTCATCTTCCCTCTCAAGTCAAGTCAAACTTGACCTCTTATCTCCCATGGTTGATCAAATCCAACCATTTGATTCAAGTCAATTTGATTTAATAAATCTCAATTCATTAGTTTAAATTGACTCGATGAATCAAATCTAAATTAGACTCATTCAACACTTGAATCAACTTGAGTCCAACTCAATTAGTCTAATTTGGATTACTCTTAATCCAATTTGGTTCATCCCATGAACCTAATCCTCATGGTTCCTCATATGAACCTAATCTCTATCTAATTGCCCTTTGTGTGTGACCCTATAGGTTCTTGTAATGTTGGTAATGCTCCTAAACCGATTTAGGAACATAAGAAATGAGCGGTATCTAGCAACACATCATTGCTACCCAAGTTACAAGAATGTTGAGATCCAACATCACCTTGGTGACTACTAATTGTGACTCTCACAATATGTGACAATGTCCCTCTATCCTTGACATCTAGATTGACCAACTTAGGCATAGACCGTGTCATCCTCAGTACAATCTATATCTTGAACTTCAAGTAGACTAAATGAGCTCAATATCTCATATTGACTCATTTGGGCATGGTCATGCACTTAGTGGTCTCACTCTATCACGAATCATGATATCACTCCCGTCATATAGGAGGGATAGATCTCATCTACATCACTTACATCCCTCCGTATAATTTGTTATATACCCAGTAATCGCCTTTATAGTCCACCCATTTATGGGTGACGTTTGATGAAGCCAAAGTATGCAACTCCTTATGTAGGGAACCATGGTGACTTCAGGTCCAAGGACTAATAGTCATACTAATAGTCACATGAGAAAGTATATGACACTCATATAACGATCCATGATACTTTCTCATGGCGGGTCATTCAGTATACATTCTCCAATGCATACCCATGTGTCAACTTGATATCACATATCCATGACTTGTGAGATCAAGTCATTGAGTTGACCTACATGCTAGTCTCTTTGCATTAACATTTTCCCTGAATGTTAATACTTGACTAGGAATGATTAAGAGTAGTGTTCTCTATATCATCTCATTATCGATTCAACTAATCGATTAATATAGATAATAACGTTCTACTCAAGGACATTATTATACTTAGTTATTTGGCACCAATACAAGTAAATATAATAACCATGCCTTTATAAATAGGAATATGATACAATAAAGTCCATACAACAATCATCACATGATTGGCTCTAGGGCTTTCACTAACAATCTCCCACTAGTACTAGCGCCAATCACTGTATTATCTAATACCCAATGATCTAGTGTGACCATCATGCTTTTTCTGTGCCAAAGCCTTGGTCAAGGGATCTGCAATGTTAGCCTCTGTGGGTACTCTGCAAATCTTCACATCCCTTCTCGATAATCTCTCGAATGAGATGGAAGCGTCGTAGTATGTGTTTGGCCCACTAGTGTGAGCGAGGTTCCTTAGCCTGCGCAATCGCTCCATTGTTGTCACAATAGACCTCTATGGGATCTACTATGCTAGGAACCACCCCAAGCTCAGTAATGAACTTGCGGATCCAAACTGCCTCCTTAGCTGCCTCTGGTGCAGCAATATACTCAGCCTCTATTGTAGAATCAGCAACTGTGTCATGCTTCGAACTCTTCCAGCTCATAACGCCACCATTCAAGCAAAACACGAACCCTGACTGCGATCTATAATCATCCTGGTCAGTTTGGAAGCTAGCATCACTGTAACCCTTTACAGCTAGCTCCTCATCGGCTCCAAATATCAAGAAATATTCTTTAGTCCTTCTCAAGTACTTAAGAATATTCTTGACTGTTATCTAGTGACGCTCACCTGGATCTGACTGGTATCTACTTATCATGCTCAAAGCATATGAGACATCAGGATGAGTACATAGCATGGCGTACATGATAGATCCTATGGCCGATGCATAAGGGATCTTATCCATACGGTCTCTCTCCTCTCTAGAAGAGGGACTTTGAGTCTTCGAAAGACTCACACCATGTGACATCGGCAGAAGTCCCTTCTTGGAATTCTGCATGGCAAATCGTAGTAATATCATGTCAATATATGTACTCTGACTTAGCCCAAGCAATATCTTAGATCTATCTCTATAGATCTTGTTACCTAGAATACAGACTACTTCACCTAAGTCCTTCATTGAGAAGCACGTCCCCAACCAAGTCTTTATAGACTGTAGCGAAGGGATGTCATTCCCAATGAGTAGTATGTCATCCACATACAATACTAGGAAGACAACTATGTTTCCATTAACCCTCTTGTAGACACAGGGTTCATCTTTATTCTTGATGAAACTAAATTGTTTGATCGCATCATCGAATCGAAGATTCCAGCTCTGAGAAGCTTGCTTTAGCCCATAAATGGACCTTTGCAGCTTGCATACTTTCCCAGTATGTTGTGGATCTATAAAACCCTCAGGCTGTGTCATGTACACATCCTCGAGCAAGTTTCCATTCAGAAACGTGGTTTGGACGTCCATCTGCCAGATCTCATAATCGTGGTATGCTACAATAGCAAGCATAATCTGAATGGACTTAAACATCGCCATTGGAGAAAAGGTTTCATCATAGTCAATACCATGAATTTGTTTGAAACCTTTAGCCACCAATCGGCCCTTATAGGTATGCGTAAGTCCATCCATGTCAGTCTTTCTCTTCAAGACCCACTTACACCCAATGGGTTTGACACCTTCAGGTGGATCAACCAAAGTCTATACTTTGTTGATGTACATGGATTCTATCTCGAATATCATGGCCTCTAGCCATTTCTCAGAATCTGGGATCATCACAGCTTCCTGATAGGAGGTAGGCTCATTCTCAATGAGCATAACATCATCATGGTCAGACAAGATAAATGAGTATCTCTCAGGATGATGACGTACCCTATCAGACCTGCGAAGAGGTAGGTCTACCTGAACAGATTGTTGTTCCACAACTCTTTGTGTAACAATCTCATCACTCACAACACTTTGTGGTTCCTGTTCAACCTCCATCAAGGCCTCAGTGCTATGATCCTTATCTTGAATTTCTTCAAGATCGAACGTACTCCCACTAGTTTTTCTAGAAACAAAGTCCCTTTCTAGAAATACCCCAGTCTTTGCCATAAACACTTTGTTCTAACTGGGAATGTAGATGTAATATCCCTTCATTTCCTTGAGATATCCAACAAAATAGCACTTATCAAATTTGGTCCCAGTTTGTCTGAGACTTGACGTCGAACGTAAGCCTCACAACCAAGGTTGATGTGAAGGGAGGTGAAATTGGGTGATATGCATATGATGCATACTTGTTAATGTATTAACAACCCAATGTATGTGTGAACATTCAATTAGTTGATAGCACATTGTGATAGTTGCATATATGTGATATGCAATCAGTATACTTGACACCTACCATCGTAGTTAAGAATGACTTGTTGGACTCTCTCCAAGGTTGTTCTTATCTAAGTTGGATATCAACCCATTCGGAGATGGACCTACGATCTCCCAAATTAATTTTGAGGATTTTTTGAAATTCAAAAAATGAATGGGATTTTGTAAATGTATGTTGATGTATTTTAAATCATCTTTCTCATATATGCTTGATTTGTATTTCTAGGTTAATCGATTGATCATGACATCTTTGAATTTGCACTCGATTTTGGATTCAAATAAATTGACTGGACTGAACTTCTTGGACTGGCTTAGAAAGAATTGTTCTCAAGGCTGAAAAGCTTGAGTATGTCCTTGAAGCGCCTCTTCTTGCCCGTCCTAGTGATGATGCAACTACGGACCAATTGTTGCCCCATCAAAAACATGAGTGATTCTAAACTAGTGAGTTGCATCATGCTAGCTGTGATGGTACCCGAGCTACGGAAGCAGCATGATCATATGGATGCTCATACCATAGTCTTTCATTTTTATGAGTTGTTTGATGAGCAAGTGAGATCCGAAAGGTTCGAAGTCTCCAAGCTCCTCTTCACCTCTGAGATGCAAGAAGGTTCATCTATGGTACTGCTCAACATGCTGAAGATTGTGGAGCCTTCTCTGAAGCATGAGCAAGGGATGATGTTGTTAGTTGATTCCTCGAAGAAAGGTTCTAAAAGGAAGTCAAAGGAACAATAGAAGGGGAAGAAGAAAAGGGCTAAAATGGCAGAACTATTTCAAAAGGGCACTTGCCATCATTGTGGCAAGGAGGGTCATTGGCGAAGAAACTGCAAGATTTATCTTGAGTCTGTGAAGAAAAATAAGGCATCTGATACCCCATCTTCTTCAGATATCTTCGTTATTGATTGTCATTCTATTTCCTTAGATACTTCGGTATTGGATACCGGGTGTGGTTCACATATATGTAATAACATACATGGGCTAAGGAATAGAAGAAGACTCGTCAAGGGAGAGTCAAATTTACGTGTTGGGAATGGAGCAAAGGTTGCTGCACTCGCTATCAGAACGTATTTGTTGAAACTCCCTACAGGACTTATCTTAGAACTGGACAATTGTATTTATGTTCTTTCATTAATAAAGAACATCATTTCTATTTCTTGTTTAAATAGAAATGGGTACCATTTAACTTTTAGTAACAATTGTTGTTACATAACTTTGAATGACGTTCTTTATGGGATTGGAACTTTAAGCAATGGTATTCAAACCTTGGATGTATCCAATGACATTTTCAATATCGAAGCAAGCAACAAGCGTACTCAAAAAGATAATCAATTAGACTCCTATATGTGACATTGTCATCTTGGCTATATAAGCAAGAAACGCATGTCCGAATTACACAGATATGGAATTCTGGAATTGTTTGAATTAGATTCATACGATACATGCAAATCATGCTTAAAGGGCAAGATGAACAAGTTCCCTTTTACTAGAAAAGGTGAACCGGTGGGAGAGTTACTTGGTCTAATACATACTGATGTATGCAGACCTATGTCAATTCAAGCTCTAGGAGGCTATAAATACTTCATTACCTTCATCGATGATCACTCACGATTTGGGTATGTGTTCTTGATGAAACACAAGTCTGAAGCCTTCAAAACGTTCAAAGAATTCATAAATGAAGTAGAGAAACAACTTGACAAAAGCATTAAAATACTTTGATATAATCGAAGTGGTGAATACTTGAGTCAAGAGTTTCTAGATTATCTAAGGGACAATGGTATATTGTCTCAATGGACTCCGTCGTATACACCATAATTGAATTTTGTATTTGAGAGGTGAAACTGAACCTTATTGGACATGGTTAGGTTGATGATGAATCATGAAAATCTTTCCAAGTCTTTTTTGGGCTATGCACTTCAGACTACTATTTACTTGCTAAATAGAGTTCCAACCAAGGTAGTCTCAACTACTCCATATGAGATATGGAATAGTAAGAAACCTTGTTTATCTTACTTGAAGATATGGGATTTTCCTTCTTATGTAAAGCGGACTGTGTCAGACAAATTGGATGTTAAGTCTGACAAGTGTCTATTTATTAGATATCCTAAGGTAACGAAGGGTTACCAATTCTATCATACTGTGGAACAAAAGGTGTTTGTTTCAAGGTATGCTGTGTTTCTAGAGAAAGAGTTTCTCTTGCAAGAAAATAGTGGGAGTGTTGTTGAACTTGAGGAGGTTCAAGAGACTCCAATAGACATTAATGAGATACCTGGTCAAGCACCACAACCAATAACTCATAGTGATGAGCCTTCGGCTGAACCTATTGTGACACCACATCTTCGTAGATCTGGTAGAACATAGAACATTCCTGAGAGATATGGATTTCTCGTAAGTGAATTGAACGACGTGTTACTCATTAATGATGAGGAGCCTACCAGTTATGAAGAAGTTCTAAAAAGTTCAGAAAGAGACAAATGGCTTGATGCCATGAAGTCGGAAATGGATTCCATGTATGAAAATCAAGTTTGGAACTTGGTTGACCCACCTGAAGGCATTAAGCCTATAGGGTGCAATTGGGTTTTCAAGAAGAAAACTGACATGGATGGTAATGTGATTACCTATAACGCTAGATTAGTGGCAAAAGACTATCGTCAAAAGCAAGGTGTTGATTATGATGAAACCTATTCACCAGTTGCTATGCTTAAATCCATTCGGATGCTCCTGGCCATAATGACTCATTATGATTATGAGATATGGCAGATGGATGTGAAAACGTCTTTCATTAATGGAAACCTACTCGAGGACGTGTATATGATACAGTCTGAGGGTTTCACATCGATTGATAAAACCAAGGTATGCAAACTTCGACGGTCCATATATGGATTGAAGCAAGCATCCAGGAGCTGGAATATCCGTTTTGATGAGATAATCAAAAGGTTTGATTTCTCACAAAATCCAGACGAACCCTGTGTGTACAAGAAGGTTAGTGGGAGTGCAGTCGTGTTTCTAGTGTTGTATGTCGATGACTATTACTTATAGGAAACGATATATCTGTCTTATAGTCAGTTAAAATTTGGTTATCCAAAATATTCTCCATGAAAGACCTGGAAGAAGTGACATACATCCTCGGGATCAAGATCTATAGAGATAGATCGAAATGGTTGCTTGGTCTTTCGCAGTCTACATATATAAACTGAGTGCTAAAAAGGTTTAGCATGTCAGAATCCAAGAAAGGTTTTCTTCCCATCAGGCATGGGAAACACCTTTCGAAGTCTATGTGTCCTCGTACAGAAGACGAGAGGATTTGCATGAGTAAGATTCCCTGTGCATCTGCAATAAGATCTATCATATATGTTATGTTATGTACGAGGCTCGATGTATTATATGTGTTGGAGATTTGAGGGCGCTAGAGGGGGGTGAATAGCGCTGAATTCGTACGTAGATGGAAATCATTCGCGTTGCTTGTCTACAATCTTGTTAGTACGCAGCGGAATAAACAATAACAAATACAAACAAAAGATACAATCACAACACACACGATATAACGTGGTTCGGAATCGAACGGTTCCTACTCCACGGATCGAGCTCTAAAGAGCCCTAGTGATGCACACGCACTCACTAATCACAAATACTCCTTCTCGACACAAGTCGGAGGTGGAGAAACCTCTTACAATAAGATTACAACAATAATATAAATAAAACAAGCAAATATAATAAGAAATACAACAAGAGAAGTAAAGAACATTTTACAAAAACTCTTTAGAAGCTTGCTTGTTGATTGCCTTGGACTAGCACTTGAAAGCCCTGATTTGCAGCAGCAAATCGCTTCAAAACGTCCAAGAAAATCGGTTACAAAAACCCTCCCGTCGAGCTCCTTTTATCCTTGCGCGCGACCTGGATTTCCGCCCATCAGTCGACTACCATAAGTCACCAGTCGACTGATGCCACTATTGTCGTGAGACAACAGCTCGATCCACGCTGGAAAAATTCCAACGGATCTCTTGGCGATCGCGGTCGCGTAATCGCCCGGTCGACGGGCGATACGTGCTCGCGGTGAACTAGCGATCATTGCCGACCCTTAGCGGTCATTGCCGTGACTATCGATTATTGCTCCAATGAGCGGTCATTGCGCAGCAATTCCATCTCTTAAACGGCAGTCGAACTCAAGTCGACTCACGGCATTCGAACCGGCCATAATGCCAGTCGACTGCCAACCTCAAAGATGAGGTTTTAACCCAAGTATGGTGCCCCCATACTTGCTAGACCACCCTTAGCCTAGACCTAAGCCTTCTAACCACCTCCATCAGCCTCACGCCTCTCGGATCCCTCCAAGTCATCCATGACTTGTTCATCCATCGCGCTAGCTTCTAGGTGCTTCCCTCGCCTATGTCATGCTAACGGTGTCTAAACCGCCAAGGCACATTGGACTTACGCCGCCAAGACTCCGCTTGGACTTTACGCTGCCAATATCAAACCCCTTGGACTTCCCAAATGCCAAGACCCATGCTTGGACTTTCCATTTGCCAAGACCCATGCTTGGACTTCTCATTTGCCAAGACCCATGCTTGGACTTCTCATGCCAAGTACTCAAGACTTGGACTTTTCCAAATGCCAAGTGTCCCACTTGGACTTTCCATGCCAAGTACCCATGACTTGGACTTTACCTTGTCAAGACCCATGCTTGGACTTTCCCATAATCACATGGTCAGCCCTAGTCAACCATTAAGGTCTTCCTCGAGTCAAACTCGAGTCCGGTCAAACATGACCCGGGTCGATTGCTCCAACAATCTCCCCAACATATTAACCGACATTAATGTCAAACATCAATGCCAAACCACTTTGTCAAATCCCTTTGTCAAACATCAAAACATCACTCGAGTCAAACTCGAGTCTGGTCAATCATGACCTGGGCCGATTGCACTAACAATCTCCCCCTTTTTGATGTTTGACAAAAAACCAAACAAATCATCTGAGTTAGACCACTAACTCAAATCCCTTACCAATTATCCCAAATTGATAAACACTCTCCAAATGTTCTCCCCCAAACATTCTCCCCCTTTTTGACTAACATCAAAAAGGTTTTCTCTCCAAGGAGGTCAATGTCTCATGTCCCAATGAGATCTTACAATCTCCCCCTTGATCCAAAAATAAATACCTAGGATGCCTACCATCTTCCTAGTGATAATTCACATATCACTCAAGAGAGACAATCCTATACTCTCTCCCAATTTCCAAATTGGGTATCAAAAACCCATCAATTTTCCCAATTGATGATACTCTCCCAATAACTTCTCCTCTTCAAGGAGAAAAACACATCCATCATCCCAAGATGAATACCTCCCCCTAAAGGCTTACTCCCCCTTGATCGTTGCACCAACAATGTCCTTGGGAAGCCCCTAAGCCAATAGGAACTCTAAACCATCAAAATTAAGGTTCTAAGTTCAACATAGAACTTTCACTCACCCTAAATTTGATACTTTGACCTAACACAGCTTCTAATCCATATCCAATGAATTTTCACCCTTTATAATGCTTCCTAAAGCATATCCTAGGGTTAGGAGTGATTAGGAACCTTTTCCATAGCTGAACACGGGCTAAACAAACCTTGTTAACCCAAAATCAGACTGGCTGACTCGACGAATCGATCGATTGCCACTACATCATCGATTGCCACACGAGCCGATCGATAATCGAAAATCTTGATTTTCAACTATCAGAAATGAATTTTGGAAATTCATAAATAATTATACGTAATTCGAAAAATCATGAAAATTCATACGTATAATACTTATGACACACACAATGGGTGAAAAATATTTGAAAATTATTTTACCCATAAAATAGTGAGTTTGATACAAAACTCAAAACCATTGAAATTTTCAATGTTTTGGCCCTATTTTGTATCAACTTCATCAATGGTGATTGCTATCAAAAGATAGACTTCACCAAGGTTTTTCAAAATGATTTTAAAATGTTTTCAAAACCTTATTTTGGATCATATTCCTTGGGCTCTATGTACATGACTTGTACACATGCTTTCCTAATGATCCACTAATTGAAATTAGATGAGTTTTAGTTCATCTAGATGCAAAAACTATGCACCTTGAACTTAACTCATATCCTAGCATCTCACATGTATCTAGGGTGTATAAATACACATACATGTCAATTGGATGTGAGATGTGGGTTTTGGTTCATTTAAAACTAGGGTTTCATGCATTTTTCTAGGCAACCCTACTTGATTCCCTTATAAATGGGACTCCAAGTCATGCCATAGTCCTTAAATCAATTTCAATTGAGATTTTCTTAAATGCATGAATGATTATGGCATTAAAGATGACATAAATAAACATATGCTCATAACCATGATGTCATGACATAATATGAAATCTAAAACACATGACATTTAAATCCTTAAACCTAAGCATAATCATGACATATAAAATGATTAGAAATACACATGATGTCATGACATGACATATGGCAAACAAGGCATGGCATATAAAACATATAGGTATAGTAATACCCAAATTTTAATATTAATTGTCATTTGATATAATTAGATATATTTTGCTATATTATCATTAATCTCCCTAGTGTGCCAAAAACCCAAAAATGACACACTAACCTCTAAACCTAAACTGTGCCAATTTAATTGATTTTTCTTAAATTCAAAAGTGCATTGACACATCCTAAAATATTTTAGGATATTGATTCAAATTTATTTCCAATGTAACCATAACCTTGAAAACATCCTAAAGTGCCACCTTTACCATGATTGAGTTAACTACCCATCCAATCAAGGTTGGCACACCCTAATCCTATCTTAGCGTGAATCAATCACGCTCTTAGGAACCCAAAACCAATTTGAGCTCCTAGGGTTAATTAGGTATTCCTTAGGGATAACCTCCCTAGATACCTTCCTAATGACCCTCCTAGGCTTGTTAGCCTTGGTCATTTGGGTCTTACCTAGGTTGACTCTAGGGGTAACTCCCCTTGCAACCTTCTTAGTGGCCACCCTAGGTTTCCTAGAAACCCTAGCCACTAGGCATACCCTTTGGTCAACTCTAGGGATAACCTCCCTATTGACCTTGGCCTTCCTAGACCTAGTCAGTGTTCCATAATCTAATGGAACTGTTGGGATGTATACTGAAAGCCTAGCTCTTTTGTATGAACATCTTTATTTTGAAATAAGAATCACATGATCATTGTTTGCACGTCATATTTATATGTGTGCATATTGTCTAATATTTTACATTGTAGATAACATGGTGCCTGGGTGCGGCACAGAAGATCATGTTATCAGTCCCTTGTAGAATATAAGTAAAGGCTCACAACCAAGATGGTTTTGGACAAACCATTGGCATGGTTGTAGTGTAGCTTGGTATTGTTTTGTCTTGAACATAGAGTTACACTAGTACACCTCGGTGTATTGAGCAGGACCGACATAGAGGTGATTCAATTTATTGCTGACTGCATAATTGAATCGGACCTCGGATATTATGTTGTACATGCTCTTAATCCCGATATAATAACGGGCACATGTACTTAATATTTATTTCTTTGATTTACCAGAGGGTGAGATTTCTATGGATTAAATCAATATGCCCGGTAAGTTGGGAAATGATATTATTTACATGGTGTGTCATTGATTATAGGAGGAAACCGTGTCCTATATATTAGGTTGATGATGTCCCCTTGAGGAGCTCATAAGGTTCATCATGTAAACCCTGCAGGTTGACTTAGTCAACATGATGATAAGGTTGAGTGGTACTACTCGAGGAGTTAGATGTTAATTGATTGATGGTCAGTAAATCAATCAATTGACGGACATTCGATATCTTAAACACGGGGAGATATTTGTACAAATAATATATGGAGCCCATATTAATTTATGGGGGTTGGTGAGGTAGTTCGATGATGATCCTCTAGTGGAATGGAACATCATTGATGGATCAAGTTTGTGTGGTTCCGATCCATCGGGTGGCCAAGACCCAACTCCTCCTCATGGTCCCTATCGTAGCCTAATATAAACCACATGAAGTCTAGATCAAATGATGGAAAACAAATCTCTAGATCCGACGGTTAGGATTAAATCCCTAGAACCGACGGTTGAGATTAAATCTCTAGATCCGACGGTTGGGATTAAATCCCTAGAACCGACGGTTGAGATTAAATCTCTAGATCCGACGGTTGAGATTAAAACCCTAGAACCGACGGTGGAGATTAAACCAAGGCCTAAACCCAACTCTATATATAAGGCTTATTGGGTTGGGCGGCAAGAAATAATGAATGGTGTAGGGTATTAGGGTTTTGCTTCCTTTGGAGGCAAGGAATCCTAGTTGGTTTAGAATTTTTTGGGCGGCTAGGGTTAGGGAGAAAAGTTGGGCGGCAACACATGGAAGATGAGCTTCTTCTTCTTCCTAAGACATGGCCGGCCCTACCTTCTACCCTTTACCTTGGTCGGTGCTCATTCTATTCTCCTTCCCCTCCTCCATAGCCGGCACATAGAAGATGGTTTCCAAAGAGATTAGGGTTTGGCCTTTCCTTTGGTTGGGCGGCAAGAAATCCTAGGTTAGGGTTTGGTTGGGCGGCTAGGGTTGGCAAGGAGAGTGGGCGGCAACTATAGGAGAGGATCTCTTCTTCTTCCTAGGGTGTGGCCGGTCCCTAGATCTCTTCCTTCCACTTTGGTCGGGGCTCAACCGAATTCCCTTTCTTTTCTTCTCTTCTTCTTGGCTGGCGGCACTAGAAGCTAGGGTTTGTCTCTAGTTTGGTTCCTTGGTGGTTTCCATTTTGTTCTCTCTATTCTTGGGGCCGGCAGGATCAATCCTTTGTGGATTGGTGGTTGGTTCAAGCAAGAAGGGAAAGAGAGTTCTTCTTTCTTTGGATTGAAGAAGATCTAGGAAGCTTCAACTTGTGGAGGATCTTCGCCCACACGAAGTCTACAAGGAGGTTAGGACATACGATAGAAGATCAAGAGGTATAAAAGTTTTACAACTTTTATTATTGTTCTTTGCATGTTCTTTGATATGCTAGCTTATGTTCTTTATATTAGTATATGTTGATTATACTAGTTTACATTTGCATGTATTTGTATAATCATGGACCCCGAATAAGAAACACAAAAACCGGCGATCCGTCTATTGTCTCTTCCATGGCTAATCGACTAGAAGAGTTTGGTTACTTGAACAACTAGTTTGTTCAAGCGATCGCTCGAGTCGTTGGCACGATGACGAATTGGTTATGCTTAGGAAACTCATCTCATCCGGATTAGTTTTCATTAGTGAAAATTTTAATCCGGGGACATGGGAGCCGATGATCATTCCGAGGATTAGCACATTGCCAACAATTGGTATCAGAGCCACGGTTTCCGATGTTGTGTGTTTTGGATTCGGTTACTTTCACGCATTTATCATATATTGTGTATGTCGGATAATAGTAGGATGTGCGTAGGCTAACTTTTTGGTTGCAGGCATAAGATCCAACTATTATGGCTATATATGTGTGTATGTGATTGCATGTGTGTGTGATTGTATATTATTTGAATCCTCGGGGTTGACGAGGCTAGATTAGTATTTAATTTTTGTAATTAAATACGGCATTGTTTAGCCGCTCATTTTAGTTTACTTTCGATCTAGATTATTTGTACACTCCTTCGTGGAGTATAGGATCGATGGATGTAAATTAAAATGTTTTATCTTGGCTCGGAACTCTTTGGTGACTTGCGCACGGGAAAAGATGGAGCGGACGAGGTAGCGACACGACGGGACGCATATTGGAGAACAATGCCATAATAGTTGGAAAAATTCTGATTTTTCCATATTTATTGCTGATTTGTTTTATATGCATGTTGTGTGTGCTTGAAAATTCCTCATTGTCAATTTACTAAGTGGGAGAGGGACATTTTAATTAATTCCCGCGGCCTCCATTACAATTTGACATGTGATGCAACAAACTTGCGCGTCGGCTTTGAGTGCCTTCCTCCCCATCGGATGAGTTTGTTTGCGGATCACTAGGTCAAATAATGGTTATAGGAAATTATCTAGGAGCATGTGTACTTCCACAGCGGTAAGGCACATAATCCAAAATAATTCCCTTAGTACCGTGTAATGGTGCACACTTAGATGCAAATAAAAAGTAGTTTTATTTGTAGGGCCAAAGAGGAACCAACTATTAATTTTATTTGTCAAAAAGTAAGGTTGACAAGATAATAAAATTAATGGGTTAAACCTCCTCTTACAAATGTAGAATTCAGATATATCGTCCACACTATCGTGGCATGCGATATTCTCGGTGTTTGAGGTGTTGGTTGATTTCAAAATTTTATTGTTTGAGGAATCAATAATTTTTATTGAAATCTACAGTAATAATAAGCATGTTGTGTGTGCTTGAAAATTCCTCATTTTCAATTTACTAAGTGGGAGAGGGATATTTTAATTAATTCCCGCGGCCTCCATTACAATTTGACGTGTGATGCAACAAACTTGCTGGCTCGACTCGAGTGCCTTCCTCCCCATCGGATGAGTTTGTTTGCGGATCACTAGGTCAAATAATGGTTATAGGAAATTATTTAGGAGCGTGTGTACTTCCCCATCGGTAAGGCACATAATCCGAAATAATTCCCTTAGTATCGTGTAATGGTGCACACTTAGATACAAATAAAAAGTATCCTCCCCATCGGAGTCACTGCTTTTATTTGTAGGGCCAAAGAGGAACCAACTATTAATTTTATTTGTCAAAAAGTAAGGTTGACAAGATAATAAAATTTATGGGTAAAACCTCCTCTTACAAATGTAGAATTCGTATACGTCCACACTATCGTGGCATGCGATATTCTCGGTGTTTTGAGGTGTTGGTTGATTTCGGAATTTTATTGTTTTGAGGAATCAATAAAATTTGAAATCTAAAGTTTTGATCATTGTGATTCTTAGGATTTTCAAAATGACTTTCAAATTCCACTTATTTTGATACTAAAGGAAATAAACTTATGTACCCAAATAATGTTGATTGGAAAAGGATCTAGATGTTGTCTTATCTGCTAAGAAGTACAAGTATACACTCTTCAAAGAGTGTCCTCAAGCCATGGTTGCTCAAAAAGGTTTCTACTTCTAAGCCGAAAGGCAAGAAGAAGGAGAAACAAGGTGGAGCAAATGTGGTGGGAGGATCTCAGGGAGGAGTGAAGAAGCCGAAAGGCAAGTACTTCACTTACAAGCAGGATGGACATTGGAAGGAGGACTGTCCCAATCCAAAATAGAAGAAAAGTATATCTTTTGGTCTAGTCGTTGTAACATGGTTAGCGGTGTTATCTACCGGCACCTGGTGTGTAGGTACGAGAGCCACTAATCATGTCTGCAATACTTTGCAGGGGTTCCAGGAAACCCGACGACTAGCTAAAAAGGATATTACCATTTACTTGGGCAATGCCATGAAGATGGCGGCTATTGCAGTGGGAGATGTTTTATTTATCTTTTGAGAAAAATAAAGGTTTTGGTTCTTAAGAATTTCCTTTATGTACCCTTATTTAGAAAGAATTGACTTCGATTTCTAAATAGTTTTTGGATGGATAATCTATTTCTTTTCATGACAGATTTGTTATAAAAGGAATAGGGACATTATCTATTCAGGTACATAGATAGGAAATTTATAACTTGAACCACAAGCTCCCACGATGCAAATAGAAGTTAATAACTCATCTTCTAATTCCAATAAGAGAAAAGAACCTTCGAAGATGAACCAAACATATCTTTAGCTTCTTAGGCTTGGTCACATTAACCTAAGTAATTCAAAGGTTGATAGATGGACTTTTGGGTTCATTAGTGGTGGAGGATCTCCCAACCTACGAATCTTGCTTGGAGGGTAAGATGACCAAGAGGCCTTTTTAAGGCCAAGGGGTATAGAGCCAAAGATGTGTTAGAAATGGTTCATTCTGATTTGTGTGGTCCTATGGCTATCTAGGCAAGAGGTAATCTTGAATATTTCGTCTCTTTTGTAGATGATTATTCAAGATGTGGATGACACTACGATCTGATCGTGGTGGTGACAACCTCTTGGGAGAGTTTAGGAACTACTTATCAGAGGTTGGGATTCAATCCCAATTGACTGCACCTGGCACACCCCAGCAGAACGGTGTAGCAGAGCGAAGGAATAGGACTCTTATGGAGATGGTTAGATCGATGATGAGTTATTCTGACTTGTTTTGTAGTCCTAGAGATCAGAGGGTGATTGTTAACACGAATGCTAGATTTCTAGAGGAAGACTATGTGATAAGCAACAAGCCCAAGAGTAAAATTGTTCTGGAGGAGTTAAAAGGGAAGTCACTTCTTTAGTACCACCGGTACAAGAGGATATACCACATGTCACTGCACCGCGTGTCACAGAGGATACACAGAAGATACCTCGTCGTAGTGGGAGGGTTGTTATACAGCCTCTCAGATTCATGTTTTTGGACAAATCTTCTGATTTAGTCCCTAGCAAACATGAACCTGATCCCTAGACATATGACGAGGCAATCCAAGATATAAATACAACATCTTTGCAAAGTGCAATGAATACTGAGATTGAATCTATGGATTCAAGTCAGGTCTGGGAGCTCTTATGCATAGCAACTCATATGGACTATGAGGCGTGACAGATGGATGTCAAGACAACATTCCTTAGTGGAAGTCTTGAGGAATCCATCTACATGAAGCGACCAGAGGGATTCATTGCTAAGGGCAAAGAGCGTATTGTATATAAGCTTAATCGGTCCGTTAATGGACTGAAGCAAGCTTTGAAGTCTTGGGACATCCGCTTTGAGGAAGTAAATCCAGTCTTTTGGATTTATTCAAAGTTCGGATGGGTCTTGTGTATATCAGAGATGTGACAGAAACGTAGTGGTATTTTTGTACTATACGTAGATGACATTTTGGTGGTTGGCGACAACATCGAAGTGTTATCAGACGTAAGGGTATGGTCGTCCAAACAGTATGATATGAAGGACTTGGGAGAAGTGGGTCACAACCTTGGGAACAAGGTTGTTGTGCTTATCCCAAGCTTCATACATAGACATGGTTTTGGATCGTTTTAGCATACAAAACTCCAAGAAGGGTTTTCTACCCTTCAGGCATGGAGTTCCTTTATCTAAGCAGATGTGTCCTAGATCATCTGAAGAGATAGAGGAGATTTAGGCAGTTCCTTATGCTTCGGTGGTAGGAAGCCTAATGTATGCTATGTACGAGACCAGATATCTGCCTTGCTGTAGGCATGGTCTGTAGATATCAGAGTAATCCAGGACAGGGACATTGGACTGCGGTAAAAGCATATATTGTAGTGCCTGAGAAGGACTAGGGATTATATGCAAGTTTACCGGGCAGACCAATTACTCCCTGTGGGTTGCATGGATTACGATTTCCAATCAGATAGGGATAACAGTAAGTCTACCTCAGGTTTTGTGTTTACTTTTGGAGGTGGAGCCATAGTATGGAAGAGTGTCAAGCAGAAATGCGTGGTGGACTCTACTATGGAAGCTGGGTATGTGGCAGCCTATGAGGCAGCCAAAGAAGCTGTGTGGCTCAGGAACTTCCTGATGGACTTGGATGTGATTTCTGGTTTGCCCAGAACTATCACAATTAATTGTGATAATAATGGTGCAAATGGTAAACTCAAGGAACCACGAGCCCATAAGGCTAGTAAACACATAGAGTGCAAGTACCACCCGACAGAAATCGTAAAGGAGGTAGAAGTTCAGTCGCTAGCATGCATCAGAGGATGACCTGGTAGACCCTTTCACTAAGGCCCTTCTGGCAAGAGCTTTGATAGGCATGTGGAGGGAAGGGGAATCAGATGTATGGCAGTATGATGACAGCATAGTCTTTTAGTATAAGTGGGAGATTGTTGGGATGTATACTGAAAGCCTAGCTCTTTTGTATGAACATCTTTATTTTGAAATAAGAATCACATGATCATTGTTTGCACGTTATATTTATGTGCATATTGTCTAATATTTTACATTGTAGATAACATGGTGCCTGGGTGCGGCACAGAAGATCATGTTATCAGTCCCTTGTAGAATATAAGTAAAGGCTCACAACCAAGATGGTTTTGGACAAACCATTGGCATGGTTGTAGTGTAGCTTGGTATTGTTTTGTCTTGAACATAGAGTTACACTAGTACACCTCGGTGTATTGAGCAGGACCGACATAGAGGTGATTCAATTTATTGCTGACTGCATAATTGAATCGGACCTCGGATATTATGTTGTACATGCTCTTAATCCCGATATAATAACGGGCACATGTACTTAATATTTATTTCTTTGATTTACCAGAGGGTGAGATTTCTATGGATTAAATCAATATGCCCGGTAAGTTGGGAAATGATATTATTTACATGGTGTGTCATTGATTACAGGAGGAAACCGTGTCCTATATATTAGGTTGATGATGTCCCCTTGAGGAGCTCATAAGGTTCATCATGTAAACCCTGCAGATTGACTTAGTCAACATGATGATAAGGTTGAGTGGTACTACTCGAGGAGTTAGATGTTAATTGATTGATGGTCAGTAAATCAATCAATTGACGGACATTCGATATCTTAAACACGGGGAGATATTTGTACAAATAATATATGGAGCCCATATTAATTTATGGGGGTTGGTGAGGTAGTTCGATGATGATCCTCTAGTGGAATGGAACATCATTGATGGATCAAGTTTGTGTGGTTCCGATCCATCGGGTGGCCAAGACCCAACTCCTCCTCATGGTCCCTATCGTAGCCTAATATAAACCACATGAAGTCTAGATCAAATGATGGAAATCAAATCTCTAGATCCGACGGTTAGGATTAAATCCCTAGAACCGACGGTTGAGATTAAATCTCTAGATCCGACGGTTGGGATTAAATCCCTAGAACCGACGGTTGAGATTAAATCTCTAGATCCGATGGTTGAGATTAAAACCCTAGAACCAACGGTGGAGATTAAACCAAGGCCTAAACCCAACTCTATATATAAGGCTTATTGGGTTGGGCGGCAAGAAATAATGAATGGTTTAGGGGATTAGGGTTTTGCTTCCTTTGGAGGCAAGGAATCCTAGTTGGTTTAGAATTTTTTGGGCGGCTAGGGTTAGGGAGAAAAGTTGGGCGGCAACACATGGAAGATGAGCTTCTTCTTCTTCCTAAGACATGGCCGGCCCCTACCTTCTACCCTTTACCTTGGTCGGTGCTCATTCTATTCTCCTTCCCCTCCTCCATAGCCGGCACATAGAAGATGGTTTCCAAAGAGATTAGGGTTTGGCCTTTCCTTTGGTTGGGCGGCAAGAAATCCTAGGTTAGGGTTTGGTTGGGCGGCTAGGGTTGGCAAGGAGAGTGGGCGGCAACTATAGGAGAGGATCTCTTCTTCTTCCTAGGGTGTGGCCGGTCCCTAGATCTCTTCCTTCCACCTTGGTCGGGGCTCAACCGAATTCCCTTTCTCCTCTTCTCTTCTTCTTGGCAAGTGCACTAGAAGCTAGGGTTTGTCTCTAGTTTGGTTCCTTGGTGGTTTCCATTTTGTTCTCTCTATTCTTGGGGCCGGCAGGATCAATCCTTTGTGGATTGGTGGTTGGCTCAAGCAAGAAGGGAAAGAGAGTTCTTCTTTCTTTGGATTGAAGAAGATCTAGGAAGCTTCAACTTGTGGAGGATCTTCGCCCACACGAAGTCTACAAGGAGGTTAGGACATACGATAGAAGATCAAGAGGTATAAAAGTTTTACAACTTTTATTATTGTTCTTTGCATGTTCTTATTGATATGCTAGCTTATGTTCTTTATATTAGTATATGTTGATTATACTAGTTTACATTTGCATGTATTTGTATAATCATGGACCCCGAATAAGAAACACAAAAACCGGCGATCCGTCCGTCGTCTCTTTTGCGGCTAATCGACTAGAAGAGTTTGGTTACTTGAACAACTAGTTTGTTCAAGCGATCGCTCGAGTCGTTGGCACGACGACGAATTGGTTGTGCTTAGGAAACTCATCTCATCCGGATTAGTTTTCATTAGTGAAAATTTTAATCCGGGGACATGGGAGCCGATGAGCATTCCGAGGATTAGCACATTGCCAACAATTGGTATCAGAGCCACGGTTTCCGGTGTTGTGTGTTTTGGATTCGGTCACTTTCACGCATTTATCATATATTGTGTATGCCGGATAATAGTAGGATGTGCGTAGGCTAACTTTTTGGTTGCAGGCATAAGATCCAACTATTATGGCTATATATGTGTGTATGTGATTGCATGTGTGTATGATTGTATATTATTTGAATCCTCGGGATTGACGAGGCTAGATTAGTATTTAATTTTTGTAATTAAATACGGCATTGTTTAGCCGCTCATTTTAGTTTACTTTCGATCTAGATTATTTGTACACTCCTTCGTGGAGTATAGGATCGATGGATGTAAATTAAAATGTTTTATCTCGGCTCGGAACTCTTTGGTGACTTGCACACGGGAAAATATGGAGCGGACGAGGTGGCGACACGACGGGACGCATATTGGAGAACAATGCCAAAATAGTTGGAAAAATTCTGATTTTTCCATATTTATTGCTGATTTGTTTTATATGCATGTTGTGTGTGCTTGAAAATTCCTCATTGTCAATTTACTAAGTGGGAGAGGGACATTTTAATTAATTCCCGCGGCCTCCATTACAATTTGACATGTGATGCAACAAACTTGCGCGTCGGCTTTGAGTGCCTTCCTCCCCATCGGATGAGTTTGTTTGCGGATCACTAGGTCAAATAATGGTTATAGGAAATTATCTAGGAGCATGTGTACTTCCACAGCGGTAAGGCACATAATCCGAAATAATTCCCTTAGTACCGTGTAATGGTGCACACTTAGATGCAAATAAAAAATAGTTTTATTTGTAGGGCCAAAGAGGAACCAACAATTAATTTTATTTGTCAACAAGTAAGGTTGACAAGATAATAAAATTAATGGGTTAAACCTCCTCTTATAAATGTAGAATTCGTATACGTCCACACTATCGTGGCATGCGATATTCTCGGTGTTTGAGGTGTTGGTTGATTTCAAAATTTTATTGTTTGAGGAATCAATAATTTTTATTGAAATCTACAGTAATAATAAGCATGTTGTGTGTGCTTGAAAATTTCTCATTTTCAATTTACTAAGTGGGAGAGGGATATTTTAATTAATTCCCGCGGCCTCCATTACAATTTGACGTGTGATGCAACAAACTTGCGCGTCGACTCTGAGTGCCTTCCTCCCCATCGGATGAGTTTGTTTGCGGATCACTAGGTCAAATAATGGTTATAGGAAATTATTTAGGAGCGTGTATACTTCCCCATCGGTAAGGCACATAATCCGAAATAATTCCCTTAGTATCGTGTAATGGTGCACACTTAGATATAAATAAAAAGTATCCTCCCCATCGGAGTCACTGCTTTTATTTGTAGGGCCAAAGAGGAACCAACTATTAATTTTATTTGTCAAAAAGTAAGGTTGACAAGATAATAAAATTAATGGGTAAAACCTCCTCTTACAAATTTAGAATTCGTATACGTCCACACTATCGTGGCATGCGATATTCTCGGTGTTTTGAGGTGTTGGTTGATTTCGGAATTTTATTGTTTTGAGGAATCAATAAAATTTGAAATCTAATATTTTGATCATTGTGATTCTTAGGATTTTCAAAATGACTTTCAGTCCACTTATTATGATACTAAAGGAAATAAACTTACTGTACCCAAATAATGTTGATTGGAAAAGGATCTAGATGTTGTCTTATCTGCTAAGAAGTACAAGTATACACTCTTCAAAGAGTGTCCTCAAGCCATGGTTGCTCAAAAAGGTTTCTACTTCTAAGCCGAAAGGCAAGAAGAAGGAGAAACAAGGTGGAGCAAATGTGGTGGGAGGATCTCAGGGAGGAGTGAAGAAGCCGAAAGGCAAGTACTTCACTTACAAGCAGGATGGACATTGGAAGGAGGACTGTCCCAATCCAAAAGTAAGAAAAGTATATCTTTTGGTCTAGTCGTTGAAACATGGTTAGCGGTGTTATCTACCGGCACCTGGTGTGTAGATATGGGAGCCACTAATCATGTTTGCAATACTTTGCAGGGGTTCCAGGAAACCCGACGACTAGCTAAAGGGGATATTACCATTTACTTGGGCAATGCCATGAAGACGGCGGCTATTGCAGTGGGAGATGTTTTATTTATCTTTTGAGAAAAATAAAATTTTGTTTCTTAAGAATTTTCTTTATGTACCCTTATTTAGAAAGAATTGATTTCGGTTTCTAAATAGTTTTTGGATGGATAATCTATTTCTTTTCATGACAGATTTGTTATAAAAGGAATAGGGACATTATCTATTCAGGTACATAGATAGGAAATTTATAACTTGAACCACAAGCTCCCACGGTGCAAATAGAAGTTAATAACTCATCTTCTAATTCCAATAAGAGAAAAGAACCTTCGAAGATGAACCAAACATATCTTTGGCTTCTTAGGCTTGGTTACATTAACCTAAGCAGAATTCAAAGGTTGATAGCTGATGGACCTTTGGGTTCATTAGTGGTGGAGGATCTCCCAACCTACGAATCTTGCTTGGAGGGTAAGATGACCAAGAGGCCTTTTTAAGGCCAAGGGGTATAGAGCCAAAGATGTGTTAGAAATGGTTCATTCTGATTTGTGTGGTCCTATGGCTATCTAGGCAAGAGGTAATCTTGAATATTTCGTCTCTTTTGTAGATGATTATTCAAGATGTGGATGACACTACGATCTGATCGTGGTAGTGACAACCTCTTGGGAGAGTTTAGGAACTACTTATCAGAGGTTGGGATTCAATCCCAATTGACTGCACCTGGCACACCCCAACAGAACGGTGTAGCAGAGCGAAGGAATAGGACTCTTATGGAGATGGTTAGATCGATGATGAGTTATTCTGACTTGTTTTGTAGTCCTAGAGATCAGAGGGTGATTGTTAACACGAATGCTAGATTTCTAGAGGAAGACTATGTGATAAGCAACAAGCCCAAGAGTAAAATTGTTCTGGAGGAGTTAAAAGGGAAGTCACTTCTTTAGTACCACCGGTACAAGAGGATATACCACATGTCACTGCACCGCGTGTCACAGAAGATACCTCATCGTAGTGGGAGGGTTGTTATACAGCCTCTCAAATTCAGGTTTTTGGACAAATCTTCTGATTTAGTCCCTAGCAAACATGAACCTGATCCCTAGACATATGACGAGGCAATCCAAGATATAAATACAGCATCTTTGCAAAGTGCAATGAATACTGAGATTGAATCTATGGATTCAAGTCAGGTCTGGGAGCTCTTATGCATAGCAACTCATATGGACTATGAGGCGTGACAGATGGATGTCAAGATAACATTCCTTAGTGGAAGTCTTGAGGAATCCATCTACATGAAGCGACCAGAGGGATTCATTGCTAAGGGCAAAGAGCGTATTGTATATAAGCTTAATCGGTCCGTTAATGGACTGAAGCAAGCTTTGAAGTCTTGGGACATCCGCTTTGAGGAAGTAAATCCAGTCTTATGGATTTATTCAAAGTTCGGATGGGTCTTGTGTATATCAGAGATGTGACAGAAACGTAGTGGTATTTTTGTACTATATGTAGATGACATTTTGGTGGTTGGCGACAACATCGAAGTGTTATCAGACGTAAGGGTATGGTCATCCAAACAATATGATATGAAGGACTTGGGAGAAGTGGGTCTCAACCTTGGGAACAAGGTTGTTGTGCTTATCCCAAGCTTCATACATAGACATGGTTTTGGATCGTTTTAGCATACAAAACTCCAAGAAGGGTTTTCTACCCTTCAGGCATGGTGTTCCTTTATCTAAGAAGATGTGTCCTAGATCATCTGAAGAGATAGAGGAGATATAGGCAGTTCCTTATGCTTCGGTGGTAGGAAGCCTAATGTATGCTATCTACGAGACCAGATATATGCCTTGCCGTAGGCATGGTTAGTAGATATCAGAGTAATCCAGGACAGGGACATTGGACTGCGGTAAAAGCATATATTGTAGTGCCTGAGAAGGACTAGGGATTATATGCAAGTTTTCCGGGCAGACCAATTACTCCCTGTGGGTTGCATGGATTACGATTTCCAATCAGATAGGGATAACAGTAAGTCTACCTCAGGTTTTGTGTTTACTTTTGGAGGTGGAGCCATAGTATGGAAGAGTGTCAAGCAGAAATGCATGGTGGACTCTACCATGGAAGCTGGGTATGTGGCAGCCTATGAGGCAGCCAAAGAAGCTGTGTGGCTCAGGAACTTCCTGATGGACTTGGATGTGATTCCTGGTTTGCCCAAAACTATCACAATTAATTGTGATAATAATGGTGCAGTTGCAAACTCGAAGGAACCACGAGCCCATAAGGCTAGTAAACACATAGAGTGCAAGTACCACCTGATATGAGAAATCGTAAAGGAGGTAGAAGTTGCTGTCGCCTAGCATGCATCAGAGGATGACCTGGTAGACCCTTTCACTAAGGCCCTTCTGGCAAGAGCTTTGATAGGCAAGTGGAGGGAAGGGGAATCAGATGTATGGCAGTATGATGACAGCATAGTCTTTTAGTATAAGTGGGAGATTGTTGGGATGTATACTGAAAGCCTAGCTCTTTTGTATGAACATCTTTATTTTGAAATAAGAATCACATGATCATTGTTTGCACGTCATATTTATATGTGTGCATATTGTCTAATATTTTACATTGTAGATAACATGGTGCCTGGGTGCGGCACAGAAGATCATGTTATCAGTCCCTTGTAGAATATAAGTAAAGGCTCACAACCAAGATGGTTTTGGACAAACCATTGGCATGGTTGTAGTGTAGCTTGGTATTGTTTTGTCTTGAACATAGAGTTACACTAGTACACCTCGGTGTATTGAGCAGGACCGACATAGAGGTGATTCAATTTATTGCTGACTGCATAATTGAATCGGACCTCGAATATTATGTTGTACATGCTCTTAATACCGATATAATAACGGGCACATGTACTTAATATTTATTTCTTTGATTTACCAGAGGGTGAGATTTCTATGGATTAAATCAATATGCCCGGTAAGTTGGGAAATGATATTATTTACATGGTGTGTCGTTGATTATAGGAGGAAACCGTGTCCTATATATTAGGTTGATGATGTCCCCTTGAGGAGCTCATAAGGTTCATCATGTAAACCCTGCAGGTTGAGTGGTACTACTCGAGGAGTTAGATGTTAATTGATTGATAGTCAGTAAATCAATCAATTGACGGACATTCGATATCTTAAACACGGGGAGATATTTGTACAAATAATATATGGAGCCCATATTAATTTTTGGGGGTTGGTGAGGTAGTTCGATGATGATCCTCTAGTGGAATGGAACATCATTGATGGATCAAGTTTTTGTGGTTCCGATCCATCGGGTGGCCAAGACCCAACTCCTCCTCATGGTCCCTATCGTAGCCTAATATAAACCTCATGAAGTCTAGATCAAATGATGGAAAACAAATCTCTAGATCCGACGGTTAGGATTAAATCCCTAGAACCGACGGTTGAGATTAAATCTCTAGATCCGACGGTTGAGATTAAATCCCTAGAACCGACGGTTGAGATTAAATCTCTAGATCCGATGGTTGAGATTAAAACCCTAGAACCGACGGTGGAGATTAAACCAAGGCCTAAACCCAACTCTATATATAAGGCTTATTGGGTTGGGCGGCAAGAAATAATGAATGGTTTAGGGGATTAGGGTTTTGCTTCCTTTGGAGGCAAGGAATCCTAGTTGGTTTAGAATTTTTTGGGCGGCTAGGGTTAGGGAGAAAAGTTGGGCGGCAACACATGGAAGATGAGCTTCTTCTTCTTCCTAAGACATGGCCGGCCCCTACCTTCTACCCTTTACCTTGGTCGGTGCTCATTCTATTCTCCTTCCCCTCCTCCATAGCCGGCACATAGAAGATGGTTTCCAAAGAGATTAGGGTTTGGCCTTTCCTTTGGTTGGGCGGCAAGAAATCCTAGGTTAGGGTTTGGTTGGGCGGGCTAGGCTGGCAAGGAGAGTGGGCGGCAACTATAGGAGAGGATCTCTTCTTCTTCCTAGGGTGTGGCCGGTCCCTAGATCTCTTCCTTCCACCTTGGTCGGGGCTCAACCGAATTCCCTTTCTCCTCTTCTCTTCTTCTTGGCCGGCGGCACTAGAAGCTAGGGTTTGTCTCTAGTTTGGTTCCTTGGTGGTTTCCATTTTGTTCTCTCTATTCTTGGGGCCGGCGGGATCAATCCTTTGTGGATTGGTGGTTGGCTCAAGCAAGAAGGGAAAGAGAGTTCTTCTTTCTTTGGATTGAAGAAGATCTAGGAAGCTTCAACTTGTGGAGGATCTTCGCCCACACGAAGTCTACAAGGAGGTTAGGACATACGATAGAAGATCAAGAGGTATAAAAGTTTTACAACTTTTATTATTGTTCTTTGCATGTTCTTATTGATATGCTAGCTTATGTTCTTTATATTAGTATATGTTGATTATACTAGTTTACATTTGCATGTATTTGTATAATCATGGACCTCGAATAAGAAACACAAAAACCGGCGATCCGTCCGTCGTCTCTTTCGCGGCTAATCGACTAGAAGAGTTTGGTTACTTGAACAACTAGTTTGTTCAAGCGATCGCTCGAGTCGTTGGCACGATGACAAATTGGTTGTGCTTAGGAAACTCATCTCATCCGGATTAGTTTTCATTAGTGAAAATTTTAATCCGGGGACATGGGAGCCGATGAGCATTCCGAGGATTAGCACATTGCCAACAGGAACACTATGATAAGCTACCTTAGGCTTAGGTTTGTGACTCAAACCTTGCTTGACCTTGGTTGACTTTTGACTCTTAGGTCCTTGGTGTTGACTTTGACTTTTGGACCTTTGACTTTGACCATTAGACCCTTTAAATTTATTTTGTATCTTATTTAGGGTCTTTTCAAGTTTTTCAAGCCTTGACCTCAAGACTTGATTTTCCTTTTCTAATTGCCCAATTTTATAATTTTGATTTAAATCTTGGGCATTGGACTTCCTAGGCATATGCCTAGTCCATTTAGGGTTTAGACCTAGGTGCTCTTGCACCTTTCTAATTGTCTCCCTAGGTAAAATTGATCTTGAGTTATTTAACCTAGATTTGTCCTTAGATAAGTTGATTTTAGGGACATTAGTCCCAAATTTCTCCCTATTATCTAAGTGAATATTTTTAGCTCCTAAACAAAAGTATTTATTTCTATTAGCATGCTTTTCATGGCAAATTGCTAGGGAATTGAAATTTCTAGCATGCTTTTGTCTATTAACTAAAGAAAGAGCATTATTAACTTGATATACCTTAGGGTTAGCCTTAGTAGCTCCCCCTACTTGTGATGCTCCCCTTTGCCCCTTCTTCTCCCCCTTCGGGCATTGACTCCGGTAATGACCCGGCAGTCGGCATTTGAAGCAAATCACTTGCTTCTTGCTCTTTTTCATTGATGCACCGGTCTCCTTGACTTTTGGCACGGGTGGAGTCTTCTTAACCCGTTTAGGACACTTACTCTTGTAGTGTCCTTTCTCCCTACACTCAAAGCATATAATATTCATTTTATTATTAATTGACATGCTTGAGTTACCTAGGGTGGTTGTGGTGGTCGGAGTGGATTCTTGAGCTTGCTCTTCCTCTCTACCGGATGTAGATGGTTCTTCTTGTTGCTCGATGGATGCCCTAATCTCCTCCTCAATCCTAGAAGTGGATGCTTCTTCCACTTCCTCCACCTCTTCCGATCCGGATGTTGATTCCCTATCAACCTCCGAATCCTCACTTCCTTGTGAGGATGATCTCTCTTCTTCACCCTCCTTATCTTCTTGAATTGATGGTGAACTTTCTTGAGCTTGAGAGGGTGAGCACTCCTCTTCTTCTTCTTCTTCTTGGACCGATGATGAGTTTTCATGGAGCTTTGCCACTTGGCTCCATAACTCTTTAGCATCTACATAATTACCTAACATACACAAGATATTGTTAGGCATTAAATCAATTAAAAATTTTATCACCTTATCATTTTTCTCGGATGCTTGAACATGCTCTTCGGTCCATCTTTTCTTTTTGAGGAATCCACCTCTTGGTCCTCTTGGATATTCAAATTCATCCATCAAAATGGACCATTCCTCAAAGTCTCTCATCATAATAAAATCCTCAATTCTTCCCTTCCAAGAATTGATTCCTTCTCGTCCGTATAGGGTGTAGGGCACCGATGTGTTGATGTCCCAACCTAATTGATCTTGGACTTCCATCTTCACCCTCTAGCTTCTTTGTCCTAGCTCCCGGCGATTAGTCCGTAGAAGAGCCCCGGGCTCTGATACCACTTGTTGGAGATTTGAGGGCGCTAGAGTGGGTGAATAGCGCTGAATTCGTACGTAGATGGAAATCATTCGCGTTGCTTGTCTACAATCTTGTTAGTACGCAGCGGAATAAACAATAACAAATACAAACACAAGATACAATCACAACACGCACGATATAATGTAGTTCGGAACCGAACAGTTCCTACTCCACGGATCGAGCTCTAAAGAGCCCTAGTGATGCACACGCACTCACTAATCACAAATACTCCTTCTCGACACAAGTCGGAGGTGGAGAAACCTCTTACAATAAGATTACAACAATAATCTAAATACAACAAGAAAATATAAGAAGAAATACAACAAGAGAAGTAAAGAACACTTTACAAAAACTCTTTAGAAGCTTGCTTGTTGATTGCCTTGGGCTATCACTTGAAAGCCCTGATTTGTAGCAGCAAATCGCTTCAAAACGTCCAAGAAAATCGACTACAAAAACCCTCCCGTCGAGCTCCTTTTATCCTTGTGCGCGACCTGGATTTCCACCCATCAGTCGACTGCCATAAGTCACCAGTCGACTGATGCCACTGTTGTCGTGAGACAACGGCTCGATCCACGTTGGAAAAATTCCAACGGATCTCTTGGCGTGATCGCCACCGTGTAGTCGATCGCCTACGGCTACGGAGCATTCGTGCTCATGGTGAACTAGCAATGATCGCGACCGCAATGATCGGCTACGATCACATCGATCGCCCAATGAGCAAATGATCCGCTGCAGAAGTTCGACTCTTAAACGGCAGTCAAACTCAAGTCGACTCACGGCAGTCAAACCAGCCATAATGCCAGTCGACTGCCAACCTCAAAGATGAGGTTTTAACCCAAGTATGGTGCCCCCATACTTGCTAGACCACCCTTAGCCTAGACCTAAGCCTTCTAGCCACCTCCATCAGCCTCACGCCTCTCGGATCCCTCCAAGTCATCCATGACTTGTTCATCCATCGCGCTAGCTTCTAGGTGCTTCCCTCGCCTATGTCATGCTAACGGTGTCTAAACCGCCAAGGCACATTGGACTTACGCCGCCAAGACTCCGCTTGGACTTTACGCTGCCAATATCAAACCCCTTGGACTTCCCAAATGCCAAGACCCATGCTTGGACTTTCCATTTGCCAAGACCCATGCTTGGACTTCTCATTTGCCAAGACCCATGCTTGGACTTCTCATGCCAAGTACTCAAGACTTGGACTTTCCCAAATGCCAAGTGTCCCACTTGGACTTTCCATGCCAAGTACCCATGACTTGGACTTTACCTTGCCAAGACCCATGCTTGGACTTTCCCATAATCACATGGTCAGCCCTGTACTTCGTTCGGTTACGTATTGCTCTAATCAGCAATTGATGGATGCGATGTTCTTACATCGGTACTCAGCAATATCATGTACCTTTGGTTGGATTATTGCCAAACCACTTTGTCAAATCCCTTTGTCAAACATCAAAACATCACTCGAGTCAAACTCGAGTCTGGTCAATCGTGACCTGGGCCGATTGCGCCAACAATATGCTCTGAGTGTCACGAGCAGATACCAATCTGATCCAGGAATGGATCTTTGGTCAGCTGTTAAGACAATCCTTAAGTACTTAAGAAGAACTAAGGATGTGTTTCTAATATATGGAGAAGGTGATATGGTAATACATGGGTATACGGATGCCAACTTCTAGATAAACAAGGATGATTCCAGGTCTCAGTCTGGTTACGTATTTACCTTGAATGGAGGCGCAATAAGTTGGAAAGGTTTCAAGCAAGACACTATAGCGGATTCTTCCACTGAGGCAGAATACATTACATCTTCAGAAGCAGCAAAGGAAGCGGTTTGGATCAAGAAGTTCGTCTCTGAACTTGATGTGGTCTCATCAATGATCCAAACATGTGCTTCATCGCTATCATCTGATCAGAGAGATCATAAGTAGGAAGGAAATACAAATCGAGAAGATTCCCACTAAAAGGAATTTAGCGGATCCTTTCACTAAGGCCTTACCTCAAAGTAAGTTTGAGGGCTATGTTAGGTCTTATGGTATTGGATACCATGGTGATTGGCATTAGGCCGAGTGGGAGTTTGTTAGAGATATATGAGAGGTGGCCTAAGACAATCACCTTATGGTCGAACCATTTATTTGATAAATGAATATTCACTATTTGAGTATACATATTTTCTTGTATTTAATTGGATCTTAAACTCATTTACTGGATGTCCGCAATATAATTCACAACATGAGAGAATTTGGGATTGGATCACAACTAGTGAGTATCTCTACATGTATAATTGTGATGTATTAGAATTATCCCTAGTCGATGAATTGATGCATACGGATGCCATCGATTTTGTTGAGACTAGCATGAGTTATACTATTTGGTTTATCCAAGCAGTTGTTTCTCACTAGCTAGTGACATTGGGATGTCCGGAGTTAATCGTGGATGCTAGTTATGGTAACTAGTTCATTGGAGTGACCAGCTGTAAAATTTCATATGGTTCTCTATATATATGGATATGTCAATGAAGTTCTTACTGCAGCTTAAGTGTGATGTTCCTGTTGGATCGAGCGGATCGCTAGAGGGGGGGGTGAATAGCGATAAAACTTTTCTTGCATTTTGTTCGTTAAAACAATAGTAGACACAGCGGAAGATAAAAGTAAACACAAGAGACAATAGTATTTTTACTTGGTCCGTAGCCTTCGGCTACTACTCCAAGGCCCTAACGGTCCTAGACCGTGTACGGAGGGAAATTCACTAAAACACTCCTCCTCGTTGGAGGTAGGAGTTTGACGATTACAAAAACCTTCGAGAACAAAAGATAGAGAGACAAACCCTCTCTTCTATTAAGGTAAAATGCAACGATAGAAAACCTCGATTAACAATAGGAATTGCAATATGAAAGAGACGACAATTTAAAGTTATACCAACAACTAGAGAATAGAAATTAAGCTAGGGTTGTTGACAACACTTCGTCGTTGTAGAGTCGTCGGAGAGTCGCAATGTTATGGATGCTTTAGGGCACTTAGAATTAATGAAATGGTGAGAAATGGACCTTATTTTATAGCCCTAGAAGTCCCTCCTCGAGCACATCAAGATCCTACATCAATGGGCACCTCACCCTTGAAGAAAGGGATGAGTTTTGAAACATCTCGAAGTTGATCCTTAACCAGCGATTGAACTGATTTCTTGGCCAGTTGAACTGATGGCTCAGTAGTTGAACTGATCCTTGGCTGGTTGAACTGATGGCTCAGCAGTTGAACTGATCCTTGGCCGGTTGAACTGATTGCCAGACTTTTCGACTGTAATAAAGAGTTAGCTCGAAATATAAGTGAATTCGACAACCACTTGTCATTCGATCTCAACATAGACCTTCCATGGGAAGTCTTGGTCGGATCGTCACCTAAGGATGTCCCCGTATGGAGGACTCGACCTTACATATGCTCACACACACGAGCTTTACCTCGATACTTACTGTGTTACTTTCGCTTTTGGCCTTCCACTCGATTCCTTCAGCTTCCTCCGAAATTACTCGAGTGTCGCCCGACCACCGCGGCTCCCTCTGGGTGTCGCTAGCCTTCAACTCCAGCTTTAACACTATTCTGCACACTGGATTCAACTCATGAGATAATGATATATCCTTGACTTTGCGTCTTTTTCCATAATCAAAATACAGGTTCGATTTAGGTGCCCCTGCACCAACAATCTCCCCCTTTTTGATCCTATAGAAAATTTACGCAAAGTTAAGGGAAAATATAAAGCAGAAAATGAGTAAGATAAACGTTACACTCATTTGTAGTGAACTCCTTCTTAAACTTTGGTGAGTTTTAAAACAAAAGTTTAATTTTCAAAAATTTAAATTTTGTTCTCCCCCTTAACTTATGCTCTTCTCCCCCTTTTGCCATGAATAAAAAAATTTAAATTTTGTTCTCCCCCTTTTGCCATGAATAAAAAAAGGTATGGGGTTTTATATAAAAAGTAGGGGTTTTTTAATAGAAAAGGTAGCATGGATAAAGATTATCTAACATGAGTCCAAGCATGTGTCTTGATTTAATTTGGTTCGAGGTATAGCCCTCTGCACCAACAATGTAAGTTTTTGGAAACTAAGTTTGATTTTCAAAATACTTATAAAATTAGCTTTGAGTTCCACAATACTTATACGCTAATAACTTTTGAAAATATATAACCCTTAGGGTTAGTTTGCTCTCCCCCTTAATCAAATATATAAGGTACAAAAGAGTTAGGGGGCGCTAAACATTGACCTAGAAGGTTGTATATTTAGAGTTTTGTCCGAGCATATGTACACGTTTAAGCTCGATAGTTTGAAAAATAGATAACATTTTTGAAAAGATTATGCAAATTGAAATTGTTCCTTAGTCATCTCACCCATTCTAAGTGTCTTAGAATTGGTTCGCCTTATATGTTGTGTGAGATGATTCCAATTTTATCTTAATTAAATTTAATGATTTGAAACTGGTCAACCTTGCATTAGATTCGGATTTGGACTTAAGCTTGTTGGGTTTCCGGCACCGCGGCGTGTGTGTGTTCGATCATGTTTCGTAAACATGAGCACAGCGGAAGCAATAAAAAATAATAAATACTCCTATTTATTACAACACACACAACACACGCATGCTATTACAACAAGTGTAGACATAACCGTAAATTAAAATTGCAATAAAAGGAAATTTAAACTACGTTATACCTTCCGTATGACGTGTAGCGGGAACGGCATCAACCGGAACGATTCTCGTAAGAATCGTCTCTATCCGTATCCACGCCGAGCTCCTCGGGATGACTTCGCCAAGCCACGAGCTTCGTCTTCGTACGGGTTACTAGCCTCGTGTTGAAGACGACGTGATCGAGAGATGATCACGGTCCGAATCCAAATTCGGACCTAAAACAAGTCCTCAAGACTTGCTTCTCCGGAGAGGTATTCGTCAACCGATTGACGAATCCTTCGTCCTCCACCTCAGAGGATTACCGGAGATCAAATCCCCGGTATGTTATCCGCTGTCGGAGCACTAACCGTCCGCCCAAACGACGCCCGACGAAGGAGAAGAAGCTGTCCAGAAAACTGGACAGCTTGGTGGAGGAGTAGGCGCGCCAAAACCAAGGAAGCAAAGTGCTCACCTTGATGCCAAACCTAAGGAGGATGACCGAACTCTTCCGCAGCAGCAGCCGCGAGGAGGAAGGAAGCAACCTTCTGGGACGCCGGTTGGAGGACCTTAGGGCTGGCGCGGCACTGGAGTTGGGCGCCGAATAGGAGAGGGAGGGGTTGGGCGGCAACTCAATGATTAGGTTTAGGGTTAGGGTTTAATCCCTATTTTATAGAGAACTAATTCTCTTAATGGTTAATGGATCATATCCATAAAGCCCGTTAACCCGCTCCATTAAGATAAGTTAAAATAAACCAAACCATGATGGTTTATTTTAAGTTAAAACGAACCGAACCAACTTTTGGTTCATTCGTTTAAAATAAACCAAACCCTTTGGTTTATTCTTATCCATTGGATTAGAACCAAACCATTTTGGTCCATCCATTATGTCTTCATAAGACACTGCCCATCCACGCTTCCATTGCGACTGAAACAATTTCAAGCTCGCTTTATGTTTGGTCCAACCAAACATAGTTTCTCTCGGTCTGAGAATCCCATTCTCAAGCTCGTTTTAAATCCTTTGGATTACACTCGTTGTGTGTGTGACCAAATAGGTTCTCGGTTTATGTTGGCCGTCTATAATTAACCATTAATTATAGAACGATCATGAGTGGCACCTAGTAGTACATCATGATCCCCAATTAACCGAAAAGATCAACGGTTGATCGAACTATTTCAAAACCCTTCAAGAGCTCGAATGAATCGTGCCCCATTCCTTCACTCATCTTATACCCACTTGGTTCAGGACATGGTCTATAGTGTCACCCCCACTAGTGACTACGTCACACCTAGCCCAAGTATCATTTCCTCGTCCCACGGATTCTAGTTACTCCACATGTATCAAGAGTACTTTACTCTAAACATGTAATGCTTTGGCCAAAGACTTTAGTAACAATCCGACGAGAGGCCATGGGTATACATCTCCTCGCAAGGAGTGGTGAATCCTTTATAGGCTATTCAAACACCTTCGATCACTTCGACTTATACCCAATCATCCCGGGTCCACATCTCCTTAGAGATGTTTGCTTAAGATGTCAAAGCATAAGTCTCCATGATCAAGTTGACTTGAATACCGCAAGTCAAAGGAACATCGCACTTAAGCCACAGTAAGAACTTCATTGACATATCTATATATGCAGAGAACCATATGAAGTCTTACGGCTGGTCACTCCAATGAACTAGTTACCATAACTAGCATCCACGATCAACTCCGGACATCACTATGTCTCCAGCCAGTGAGAATCAGCTGCTTGGATACACCAAGGAGTATACCTCGTGCTAGTCTCGACAGAATTGATGGTGTCCAAATCCATCAATTCATTGACTAGGGATAATCCCGATACATCACAATTACACATGTAGAGATACTCACTAGTTGTGATCCAATCACAAATTCTCTCATGCTGTGAATCGTATCGTGGACATTCAGTAAATGAGTTTAAGATCCAATCAAATACATAAAAATATGTATACTCAAATAGTGAATCTTCATTTATCATATAAATGGTTCATACATAAGGCGATTGCCTTAGGACATCTCTCATATATTACTAACAGACTCCCACTTGGCCTAATGCCAATCGCTACGGTATCCAATACCATAGTCTCTAACATGACCCTCAAACTTGCTTTGAGGTAATGCTTTAGTCAAGGGATCCGCTAAGTTCCTTTCAGTGGGAATTTTCTCGATTTGTATTTCGTTCCTACTGATGATCTCTCTGATAAGATGATAGCGGCGAAGCACATGTTTGGATCGTTGATGAGACCTTGGCTCTTTCGCCTGTGCAATTGCTCCATTGTTGTCGCAGTAGACCGGTATTGCTTCTACAATGGCCGGAATCACACCAAGTTCATGAACGAACTTCTTGATCCAAACCGCTTCCTTTGCTGCTTCCGAAGCTGCAATATATTCTGCCTCAGTGGTAGAATCCGCTACAGTCTCTTGTTTGGAACTTTTCCAACTCATCGCGCTCGCTCAAGGTGAACACGATCCAGATCGAGACTGAATCATCCTTGTCCGTCTCGAAGCCGCATCTGTATACCCGCGTATCACCATGTCCCCTTCTCCATATATTAGGAACACATCCTAGCTTCTTCTTAAGTACTTAAGGATCGCCTAATAACCCAATGATCCATTCCGATCGATCCGTATCCGCCGTGACACTCGTGAGCATACGATACATCGGGCCTCGACATATACATATAGCATACATGATAGATCCTATTATGATGCATAGGAATCTTACTCATGCAAATCCTCTCGCCTTCACATGGACACATAGACTTCGAAAGGTGTACCCTATGCCCGATGGGTAGGAAACCTTTCTTGATTCCGACATGCTAAACCTCTTTAGCACTCGGCCTATATATGTAGACCGCGAAAGACCAAGCAACTGCTTCGATCTATCTCTATAGATCTTAATCCCGAGGATGTAGGTTGCTTCTCCCAGTGTCTTTCATGGAGAATGTCTTGATAACCAAACCTTCACTCGATCGTAAGATTGAAACATCGCTTCTATAAGTAATATGTCATCATACAATACTAGGAACACGATCGACTACTACTAACCTTCTTGTACACACAAGGTTCCTGGATTTTGTGAGAAATCAAACTTTTGATTGTCTCATCAAAACGGATATTCCAGCCTCGGATGCTTGCTTCAATCCATAAATGGATCGCCGCAATTTGCATACCTTGGTTTTATCAACCGATGTGAAACCTCAGTCGTATCATATACACGCCCTCGAAAGGTGTTTCCATTAAGGAAAGTGTTTTCACATCCATCCGCCATATCTCATAATCATAATGAGCCGCTATGGCCAGAGCATCCGAATGGATTTAAGATAGCTACAATAGGTTTCGGCCATAATCAACACCTTGCTTTTGACGATATCCTTTCGCCACCAATCTAGCCTTATAGGTAATCACATTACCATCCATGTCGGTTTTCTTCTTGAAAACCCACTTGCACCCTATAGGCTTTATGCCTTCAGTGGGTCAACCAAGTTCCAAACTTGGTTTTCATACATGGAATCCATTTCCACTTCATGGCATCAAGCCATTTATCCCTTTCTCAACTTGTCAAGACTTCTTCATAACTGTAGGCTCCTCATCATCAATGAGTAACACGCGCTCGATTCACTTATGAGAAATCCATATCTCTCGTGAATGCTGCGTGTTCTACCAGCATCTACGAAGATGTGGTGTTACAAATAGGTCCACCGATTGCTCATCACTATGAGTTATCTGCCGTTGTGCTTCACCGTATCTCATCAATGTCTATTTGAGTCTCGAGCCTCCTCAAGCTCGACGACACTCTAATCGCTTTCTTGCAAGAGAAACTCTTTCTCTAGAAACACAAAGATGCCTTGAAACAAACACCTTTTGTTCCACAGATGATAGAATTGGTAACCCCTTGTTTCCTTAGGGTATCCAATAAATAGACATTTATCGACTTAGCATCCAATTTGTCCGACATAAATTGCTTCACATAAGCAGATAACCCCATATCTTCAAGTAAGATACATGAGGTTTCTTACCATTCCATATCTCATATGGAGTAGTTGAGACTACCTTGGTAGGCATTCTGCTTAATAAGTAAACAAAGTCTCAAGTGCATAACCCCAAAAGGACTTGGGAAGAGTCGCATGATTCATCATTGACTGACCATGTCCAACAAGGTCCTAAGACGCCTCGATACACCATTATGCTTGTGGTGTATAGGGCGGAGTCCATTGAGACAATATGCCATTGTCTCTTAGATAATCAAGAAACTCTTGACTTAAGTATTCACCACCTGATCCGATCAAGTATTTTAATACTTTTGTCATGTTGTTTCTCTACTTCATTTCAATTCTTTGAACCTTTCAAAGGCTTCAGACTTGTGTTTCATCAAGAACACATACCCAAACCGTGAGTGATCATCGGTGAAGGTAATGAAGTAGCTATAGCCTCCTAATGCTTGAGTTGACATAGGTCCACATCGCATGTACTAAACCTAGTAACTCTCCCACTGCTCACCTTTTCCCGTAAAGGTAACTTAGTCATCTTGCCTTTAAGCATGATTCGCATGTATCGTATGAATCCAATTCAACGATTCCGCAATTCCACATCGGTGTAATTCGGACATGCATTTCTTGCTTATATGGCCAAGACGACAATGCCACATAGGAGTCTATGTGATTATCCTTTCGAGCACGCTGTTGCTCGCTTCGATATTGAAGATGTCACCGATACGCCCAACGATAAATGCCATTACTCAAAGTTCCAGCCCATAAAGTACGCCATTCAAAGTTATATAACAACAATTGTTACTAAACGTTAAATGGAAACCATTTCTATTTAAGGAAATAGAAACAATGTTCTTTATTAGAGAAGGAACATAATAGCAATTGTCCAGCCTAAGACTAGTCCACAGCTTCAAACAAATAAGTTCGATGGCGCATCGCAGCAACCTTTGCTCCATTGCCAACTCGCAAATTTGACTCCCCTCGACAAGTCTTCTTCTATTCCTTAGCCTCGTATGTCATTACATATATGTGAGCCACACCCAAGATCCAATACCCAAGTGTCTAAGGAAATAGAATGACAATCAATAACGAAGATACCAAGAGGATGGGGCATCCGATGCCTTCTTCTTCTTCATGGACTCAAGATAAATCTTGCGCTTTCTTCGCCAGTGGCCTTCCTTGCCACGTTGATGGCAAGTGCCCTTTACGGTTCCGCCTTCTTTGCCTTTTCTTTCCTTTCTTCTCGCTCTTTTGCCTTCCTCTTAGAACCTTTCGAGGAATCAACTAATGAACCACCTTCTCCTCATGCTTCATGTAAGGCTCCACAGCTTCAAAGATATTGAGGAGCTCGGGAATGGTGGATTCCAATTTGTTCATCCGATAGTTCATCACAAATTATAGAAACTCTTGGGCAAACAATGCAGAATTAAGTCAATACTTAACTCATGATCCATCACAAAACCGAGGGTAGCTAGCCGCTCGATGTACCCTGCTCATCTTTAGCACAAACTCAGACGAACCTTCTTGCATCTTCGTGGTGAAGAGGAGCCTAGAGACCTCGAACCTTTGGGATCTCGCTTGCTCATCGAACAACTCATGAAGATGGAAGACCATAGTGTTAGCATCCATATGCTCATGCCGCTAGCTTGGGTTCCATCGGCCGCTAGCATGATGCAACTCGCCGTAATCCGCCACATGTTTCTCGATAGACCAACATTTGGTCCGGAGTTGCATCGCCCTAGGACGGTCAGAAGAGGCTCTTCAAGGACATATGCAAGCTTTTCGCCTTGAGAACAATTCTCGTGTTTCTAAGCCACCCAGAAGTTAGGCTCACCAATTTGTTCAATCCAAAATAGTGCGCAAATTCAAAGACGTCATGATCAATTTATTGACCTAGAAATACAAAACGAGCATATATGAGAAAAAGATTTAAAATGCATCAATATACATTTATAAATCCCATTCATTTTTCGAATTTCAAAACCTCAAAATCACTTCGAGATTGTAGGTTCATCTCCGAATGGGTTGATATCCATCATAGTTATGAATAACCTTGGAGAGAGTCCAACAAGCCATTCATAGCTACGAGTAGGTATCATCTATACCGATTGCATATCACGATATGCAACTATCACAATGTGCTATCAACTAATTGAATGTTCACACATACATTGGGTTGTTAACACATTAACAAGTATGCATCTTATGCATAGCACCCAACTTCACCTCCCTTAACCTCGCCCTTTGAGAGAGTCCAACAAGCCGATGCTCCAGGTTAAAGCCAACCCATTAATCAAGAATAGTTTTAATATGGTTAGAGCGCATTCAACCAATTAGCCCAGCTTGGAGAGAGTCCAACAACCAAAGCTAACGATTGTCCTCTGACTCTTACCATATTAGTATTAAACTATTCCATGGTTTGAACATGTTCGGGTTCGAGCCGGGCTTGGAGAGAGTCCAACAACCCAAACAAGAAACGGAACTCTGGTTCAAACCATATTAATGGAAGGTGTAGGCTTTAATATTGTTTAAAGGTTTTTATGTCTCATCCTCTTTGCATGCAAATAACTATTATCTACATGGCATGGCATACATGGCATACATCTACATGTCACGACACGCATGGCATTATGTTATGCATCTAATGCAATTACATGTCATACAATTATGTCATGTACAATATTTCCTTATATGTCATAACTATTTATGGAAATAAAATATGTTTAAGATTTGATTCTCCAAATCAAATCATAATTAAATTAGGAAACAAATTTCCAAATCTAATCACATATTTTATTCATGGAATTATTTGATTAAGGAAAATCTATTTAGGAAACCAATTTCCTAAATCTTCAAAACTACTTATGGAAATAAAATATTTTAAAGATTTGATTTCCAAATCAAATCAAGATTAAATTAGGAAACAAATTTCCAGAATCTAATCAAATATTTTATTTATGGAAAATATCAATTTCCATAAATACTTCCAACTTTCCAAAAGTGGAAGATTTCCATAAATACATCTAGACTTTCCAAAATTGAAAAATTTCCATAAATACTTCTAAATTTCCAAAATTTAGAAAATTTCCAGAAATACATTATGACTATCGCAAAACCAATTTTACGATTATGTCGAAACACAACCTGGGCTCTGATACCACTGTTGGGTTTCCGGCACCGCGGCGTGTGTGTGTTCGATCATGTTTCGTAAACATGAGCACATCGGAAGCAATAAAATAATAAATACTCCTATTTATTACAACACACACAACACACGCATGCTATTACAACAAGTGTAGACATAACCGTAAATTAAAATTGCAATAAAAGGAAATTTAAACTACGTTATACCTTCCGTATGACGTGTAGCGGGAACGGCATCAACCGGAACGATTCTCGTAAGAATCGTCTCTATCCGTATCCACGCCGAGCTCCTCGGGATGACTTCGCCAAGCCACGAGCTTCGTCTTCGTACGGGTTACTAGCCTCGTGTTGAAGACGACGTGATCGAGAGATGATCACGGTCCGAATCCAAATTCGGACCTAAAACAAGTCCTCAAGACTTGCTTCTCCGGAGAGGTATTCGTCAACCGATTGACGAATCCTTCGTCCTCCACCTCAGAGGATTACCGGAGATCAAATCCCCGGTATGTTAGCCGCTGTCGGAGCACTAACCGTCGTCCAAACGACGCTCCGACGAGAGGAGAGGAAGCTGTCCAGAAAACTGGACAGCTTGGTGGAGGAGATAGGCGCCGGCCAACAAAGGAAGCCAAGTGCTTACCTTGATGCCAAACCTAAGGAGGATGACCGAACTCTTCCGCAGCAGCTCGGCGCGAGGAGGAAGGAAGCAACCTTCTGGACGCCGGTTGGAGGACCTTAGGGCTGGGCGGCGGCAGCTTGGAGTTGGGCGCCGAATAGGAGAGGGAGGGGTTGGGCGGCAACTCAATGATTAGGTTTAGGGTTAGGGTTTAATCCCTATTTTATAGAGAACTAATTCTCTTAATGGTTAATGGATCATATCCATAAAGCCCGTTAACCCGCTCCATTAAGATAAGTTAAAATAAATCAAACCATGATGGTTTATTTTAAGTTAAAACGAACCGAACCAACTTTTGGTTCATTCGTTTAAAATAAACCAAACCCTTTGGTTTATTCTTATCCATTGGATTAGAACCAAACCATTTTGGTCCATCCATTATGTCTTCATAAGACACTGCCCATCCACGCTTCCATTGCGACTGAAACAATTTCAAGCTCGCTTTATGTTTGGTCCAACCAAACATAGTTTCTCTCGGTCTGAGAATCCCAGTCTCAAGCTCGTTTTAAATCCTTTGGATTACACTCGTTGTGCGTGTGACCAAATAGGTTCTCGGTTTATGTTGGCCGTCTATAATTAACCATTAATTATAGAACGATCATGAGTGGCACCTAGTAGTACATCATGATCCCCAATTAACCAAAAGATCAACTTGATCCGTAACTATTTCAAAACCCTTCAAGACTCGAATGAATCGTGCCCCATTCCCTTCACTCATCTTATACCCACTTGGTTCAGTGACATGGTCTATAGTGTCACCCCCACTAGGTCGACTACGTCACACCTAGCCCAAGTATCATTTCCTCGTCCTACGGATTCTAGTTACTCCACATGTATCGAAGAGTACTTTACTCTAAACATGTAATGCTTTGGCCAAAGACTTTAGTAACAATCCGACGAGAGGCCATGGGTATACATCTCCTCGCAAGGAGTGGTGAATCCTTTATAGGCTATTCAAACACCTTCGATCACTTCGACTTATACCCAATCATCTCGGGTCCACATCTCCTTAGAGATGTTTGCTTAAGATGTCAAAGCATAAGTCTCCATGATCAAGATGACTTGAATACCGCAAGTCAAAGGAACATCGCACTTAAGCCACAGTAAGAACTTCATTGACATATCTATATATGCAGAGAACCATATGAAGTCTTACGGCTGGTCACTCCAATGAACTAGTTACCATAACTAGCATCCACGATCAACTCCGGACATCACTATGTCTCCAGCCAGTGAGAATCTGCTGCTTGGATACACCAAGGAGTATACCTCGTGCTAGTCTCGACAGAATTGATGGTGTCCAAATCCATCAATTCATTGACTAGGGATAATCCCGATACATCACAATTACACATGTAGAGATACTCACTAGTTGTGATCCAATCACAAATTCTCTCATGCTGTGAATCGTATCGTGGACATTCAGTAAATGAGTTTAAGATCCAATCAAATACATAAAAAATATGTATACTCAAATAGTGAATCTTCATTTATCATATAAATGGTTCATACATAAGGCGATTGCCTTAGGACATCTCTCATATATTACTAACAAAGCTCATCAAGTCACCTTTTCAAGATCTTGGCTTCTAGGTCGTGGCGAGGCACAGGGGCCTTCTTTGATCGGAAAAATGACAACTTCCTTAGACAAAGCCAATTTCGAGAAAATAGTAACTTGACTCACCTAAGACCACTTCCTGGTCTAACTAGTCTAGGATACGGTGAGGTAGCTTCAACTAGTTCCACTCGGTCAAGTGAACCGAACTAGATACGCCTTATCTAGCCCGAATACACGAGACTCCATTTTCCTAGCATACTATCATCTCGCCGCGTCCTGGTACTATGTTATCAAGCGTTGACGAGTTATAGTCCTATCTAACCATTCTAAAGAAAATAAGAGGTTTAGGTTACCGGATATACTATTTTGGTATTAGCTCTCTCTGGATCATTGAACCGATGTGGTCTGGTCAAGTAATGAACTTGATCCTTGGGAATCCAAAACCTATTGGTTCTTATATGTGAGTTTAATAAAGTTTTTGGGACCCACGCTTGGACTCGATGATGACTATGGTTTACGATAGACATGTAAGATATATTCATAGTCTGTGAGCTATATCCGAGTCCGGCTCTGTTGTACATGGCTCTCTGAGTTCCAAGAAGTCAGTTAAGATTCTTGGACCCCGTCGAGAACTTGTTCAATCGAGCTTTGAGCTCTTGGACTCGTCTTTTCAAGAGAGAGTTCTCTTCTTCGAGTTTTTCAACTCGAGTTGAGTCCTCCTCTTGAACTCGACTAGTCGAAGAGTTTAGGGGTCTCTCTTGTTTGAGGGTTTCAGCCTCCTCAACCAAGGACTCGACCCTAGACTCGGATTTAGCTAATTTCCTAGTTAGCAATTTAATTGTATTGTAAAATGTAAGAATTAGTGAGCGGCTAACCTTAATTTTCTCTTTTGGTCCGGCTTTGAGTTGCTTCTCGAAGTAGTCCTCGAGTTCGGAGTCGGTGTTGTAATTGGATTCGGATTCAGACTCTGACTCGGACTCTTCGGGTCCTGCCATGCACGCTATGTCGACGCCTTCTTCGTTGTCCCATGTTGCATGAAAAGCCTTCTTTCAATTTGATTTGAATTGTGCCCTTTTTTGGTTCTTTAGTAGCCTTCTTTCCCTCCGAATGATCTTCTGCACTACGTTCACTATTACTTCCACCTTTTCAGATTCGGACTCTGATTCGTCTTCGAGTTCGAGTCCATCTTCTTTCCTGGTAGATGGCTTTCTTCTTTGTCCTGCAAGTAGAGCAATACCTCTCTCGGCCCGGACCATGTTAGTTTGCTCGTGAAGTTCAAACTCAGAAAATAATTCGTCTAACCTAAGCTTTGAAAGGTCCTTAGAGACCTTGTAGGCATCAACCATGGATGCCCACAAGGTAGTCCTAGGAAATGAGTTAAGAACGTACCTTAGGAGGTCGCGGTTTTCGACCTTGTGTCCGATGGTGTGCAGGTCATTGATAATGTCCTGAACGCGGGCATGTAATTGCGTTGCCGTCTCACATTCCTACATTTTTAGGTTATACAATTTATTAAGTAGTAAGTCACGCTTACTTACCTTTGCGTTGTTAGTCCCTTCGTGTAGTTCTATGAGTTTTGTCCATAGATCTTTTGCGCTGATGAAGGGTCCGATGCGGTTGAGCTCTTCCTTAGACAAACCGCATTGCAATATTTGTGTTGCTCTTGCATCGGCTTCGATTTGCCTCTTGGTTGCATTGGTCCACTAGTTGAAATCCAAGGGCTCGTCTTGATCATTGGTGGGTAGAGCAAAGCCGGTTTGGATGATTATCCACGACTCGACTTGTATTTTTAGAAAACACTCCATCCGACCTTTCCAGTAACGAAAATCATCTCTGCTAAAGAACAGAGGTCGGGGGGTGTTGTACCCCTCAATGTGGGCCATAAAGAAAAACTTGCACACACAAAACAAAAAAAACAAAAAAACTTGCCAAGACTCAGAGTCTTGGATTAGTGGTGCGGGAAATAAAAAAAACAAACGAGAAATAGAAGGTTAAACAAAGAGATAAGAAACTTAAACAAAAAGTAAGTACTCACAACCTTTGATGTCCTCGAAAGGTTACTAAATGTCGATTTCTGGGGATGAAAACAGCTTTTTATGGGGGTAACCCCTGTAAGAATGTAGATCTCTCAGAGAGCTTCGATTTGGTGGGTAGATCATTTTGTGAGTCTACTTATAGCAAAAGTTATGCTCGTTTGATCGTGATGTACTCCAAAGGCGATTAGTACTTGCAAAAACACAACCAAAAACTATGTACCAATACTTGGTCTTGGATTAGTAGTGTAGGAGAAATCTTAAAACGATAAATATGAAAACAAAAATGCTCGACAGGTGGTTGCACTGAATCTAAGCGCCCTCAGCTCTGATACCAATTGTTGGATCGAGCGGATCGCTAGAGGGGGGGGGTGAATAGCGATAAAACTTTTCTTGCGTTTCGTTCATTAAAACAATAGTAGACACAGCGGAAGATAAAAGTAAACACAAGAGACAATATTATTTTTACTTGGTTCGTATCCTTTGGCTACTACTCCAAGGCCCTAACGGTCCTAGACCAAGTACGGAGGGCAATTCACTAAAACACTCCTCTTCGTTCGAGGTAGGAGTTTGACGATTACAAAAACCTTCGAAAACAAAAGATAGAGAGACAAACCCTCTCTTTTATTAAGGTAAAATGCAATGATAGAAAATCTCGATTAACAATAGGAATTGCAATATGAAAGAGACGACAATTTAAAGTTATACCAACAACTAGAGAATAGAAATTAAACTAGGGTTGTTGACAGCACTTCGTCGTTGTAGAGTCGTCAGAGAGTGCAGCATTATGGAGTCTTTAGGGCACTTAGAATTAATGAAATGGGGAGAAATGGACCTTATTTTATAGCCCTAGAAGTCCTCTCCTCGAGCACATCAAGATCCTACATCAATGGCCACCTCACCCTTGAAGAAAGGAATGAGTTTTGACTCATCTCGAAGTTGATCCTTGACCAGTGGTTGAACTGATTTCTTGGCCGGTTGAACTGATGGCTCAGCAGTTGAACTGATCCTTGGTCGGTTGAACTGATGGCTCAGCAGTTGAACTGATCCTTGGTCGTTTGAACTGATTGCCATACTTTTCGACTGTAATAAAGAGTTAGCTCGAAATATAAGTGAATTCGACGGCCACTTGTCGTCCGATCTCAACATAGACCTTCCATGGGAAGTCTTGGTCGGATCGTCGCCTAAGGATGTCCCCGTATGGAGGACTCGACCTTACATACGCTCACACACACGATCTTTACCTCAATACTTACTGTGTCACTTTCGCTTTCGGCCTTCCACTCGATTCCTTCAGTTTCCTCCGAAATTACTCGAGTGTCGCCCGACCACCGCGGCTCCCTCCGGGTGTCACTAGCCTTCAGCTCCAACTTTAGCACTTTTCTGCACACTTGATTCAGCTTGTGATATAATGATATATACTTGACTTTGCGTCTTTTTCCATAATCAAAATACAGGTTCGACTTAGGTGCCCCTGCACCAACAGTTCCTTCAACTTGCGGTATTCAAGTCGTCTTGGTCATGGAGACTTATGCTTTGACATCTTAAGCAAGCATCTCCCAAAAGATGTGGACCCGGGATGGTTGGGTATAAGTTGAAGTGCCCGAAGGTATTTGAATAGCCTACAAAGGATTCACCACTTCTTGCGAGGGGATGTATACCCTTAGCCTCGTGTCGGATTATTACTAAAGTCTTTTGCCAAAGCATTACATGTTTAGAGTATGGTACTTTTGGATACATGTGCAGTAACTAGATTCCACAGGATGAGAAAATGATACTTGGACTAGGTGTGACGTAGTCAGCCTAGTGGGGACTGACACTATAGACCATGTCCTGAACCAAGTGGGTATAAGATGAGTGAAGGGAATGGGGCATGATTCACTGTGGCTACTGAAAAGTTTCAGAAGATGTTTTGGGGTCAACCATTGATTATCCGATTAATTAGGGATCATGATGTACTGCTAGGTGTTACTCATGATCGTTCTATAATTAATGGTTAATTATAGGCGAACAATATAAATCGGGAAACTATTTGGTCACACGTACTACAAGTGTTATCCGAAAGATTTAAAACGAGCTTGAGAATAGGATTCTCAGATCGAGAGAAACTTAGTTTGGTTGGATCAAACATAGAGCAAGCATGAAATGATTTCAGTCGCATCGGAAGAATGGATGGGCTGTGTCTTTTAAAGACATGATGGATGAACCAAATTGGTTTGGTTCTAATCCAATGGTGGAAAAAAAACCAAAGGGGTTTTGTTTATTTTAAACGAATGAACCAAAGTTGGTTCGGTTCGTTTTAACTTAAAATAGACCAATGTAGTTTGGTTTATTTTAACTTAAGTTATTGGAGCGGATTAAGGGTTTTGGTTTTGAACCAATAACCACTAGGAGAAGGTTTCTTGATGGTCAAGAAACACGGGCTCTATAAAATACGGCTTAAGGGTTTTTGGAAACCCTAATGAAGCCCTAAGAGTTGCCACCCACTTCTCTTCTCCTCTTCCTCTTCTTGCCACCCAACCTTGCTGCAGTAACTCCTCCTCCTCGCTGTCGGCCACCCACTAGCCGTCGATGACTCCTCCGGCTATCCTCCCTTGGCCACCGATGACCAAGGAGCAACTGGCCATTGATTGGCCGACCATCTTCTCCACCAACACAAGTTGTCCAGTTTGTTGGATCGAAAGTGTCGCTAGAGGGGGGGGGGGGTGAATAGCGATACGATGTCGTTAAAAAACTTTTGCAATAAGTAAAAAGCAAGTAGAGAGTGCACAGCGGAAATATAAAGTAGACAAGATATTTTTACGTGGTTCACAATCTTTCGATTGCTAATCCACGGCCCTAGTGATCCTTGATCACGTACGGAGGGCAATTCACTAAAACCACTCCTCTTCGTTGGAAGTAGGAGCAACGATTACAAAAAGAAATCAAGGCAAAGGGACACTCCCCCTTTCCTTGTTACGATTAAAGCACAAAGACAATTTAAAGAAGTAGAACTTAAATAAATATACCGACAACTCTTATAAGTAGAAGATGTAGCTTTCGTTGTCGGCGGCACTTCGTCGTAGCAAATGTGAGTAGTAGTAGCGGCGTTACGACGGCGTGTTGAGAGCTCTTGAATTCTTGTTATTTGCTTGGCTTGAACATGTCTATTTATGGATATTGATCTATGAATTTAGACATAGGTAGTGTCCAAGGTGAGGTTCTTATCCCAACTCAAGGATGAGGTGTTTCATCCAACCACCTTGTGCCACCTCCAACCTTCTTGTGCGCCAACTCAAGGATGAGGTGTTTCATCCAACCACCTTGTGCCACCTCCAACCTCCTTGGGCGCCAACTCAAGGATGAGGTGTTTCATCCAACCACCTTGTGCCACCTCCAACCTCCTTGTGCGCCAACTCAAGGATGAGGTGTTTCATCCAACCACCTTGTGCCACCTCCAACCTCCTTGGGCGCCACCTTGAGGATGAGGTGTTTCATCCAACCACCTTGTGCCACCTCCAACCTCCTTGGGCGCCAACTTGTTGGAGCCATTCAACTTGTGCCACATCATGGGAGCCAACCATCTTGTGCCAACTCACCTTATTTTGGGCGTCCACCACAAGGAAGCTTGGTGATGGTTTGGATGTCCACCTTGATGCCACATCACCCTTTGTACCAAAACACGAGTCAAGTCCAAATTCACCCCCTTGAAATTCGAGCTCTTCTCGAGGCTGGAACTTGACTAGCAGTTGACTGTAGTCAAAGGGTTTTGGACTGCAGTACAAGTTAGCTTAAAATATAAAGTACGATGGTTCTAACCATTTGATCTCGACCTAGACCTTCCATTGGAGGTATTGGGTCGGATCTACGCTTAACGACCTTGCTTCGCTTTCACACGAGCTTACCTTGTAGCCTCGCTTCCGGTCTTCACCCGAGTACCTCGGCTTCCTCCGAAGTCCCTCTGGCGTTGCCCGACCACCTCGGTTCCCACCGGGTGTCGCAGACCTTCCGCTCAACTTTAGCATTTCTGCACAGTTAATTGAGCTCGTAAGATAACAAATATACCCTTAACTATTGAGCCTTTTGCCATAATCAAAATACCGGTTCGACTTTGGTGCCCACTGCACCAACACAGTTTTGGACCGCTTGTTTATCTCTTCGTAGAGAGGTCATTTGGTCAGCATTTTACGCTCTGATAGTGACCTACTTGCCGAGGATTGGATCTCCGACAATCCTCATAAGTGGAAGACCAAAGTTTCATCAATTAGTTAGCGAAAACTGCTTTCGAGAAGCAAGTTCGTGGAGCTCATTTTAGATCTGAATTTTGATTCGGATTGTGATCATCACTTGGATCACAATGTCTTCGACACGAGGCTAGTAACTCTTATGAAAATGGGGCTCGTGGCTTTGTGAAGCTATCCCGAAGATACTCGGCGTGGATACGGATAGAGACGATTCTAGCGAGGGTCGCTAGGATTGATGTCATTCCCGCTACACGTGATACGTCAGGTATAACTAGAATAAATTTCCTTTTATTGCAAAATTTAAAATAGCGATTATGTCTATACTTGTTGTATCCTCTATGCGTGTGGTGTGTGTTGTAATAAAATTAGTTTATTGCTTCTTTTTGCTTTCGCTGTGTATATGTTCGAACACACACCCAAGTCGGTGTCGGGGAAAGCCAACAGCACTGCCCGATCTCCGTTTTACAATGGAGATGACTTCCATTACTTGAAGGGTCGGATGGAGTGTTATTTAAAAACCCAAGTCGAGATGTGGATCATCATCCAAATCGGATTCTCGCTACCTACCAACGAAGATGGCGAGTTCTTAGATTGCGGCAAGTGGACGAACACCATGAAGTGTCAAGTGGAAATTGATGCCACAACTACACAGATCCTACAATGCGGGCTCTCCAAAGAGGAACTCAACCGGGTCGGGCCATTCATAAGTGTGAAGGACTTATGGAACAAGCTCATTGAGCTACACGAAGGAACGACTGACACGAAGGTATGTAAGCGAGATTTGTTATTAAAATTGTTCAATTTGAAAATGTAGGATCACGAGACCGCTACGCAAGTTCACCCGAGGATCCAGGATATTATGAACGGCTTCCACTCAATCGGACAAAAAGTCGAGAATCGAGATGTAATCAGGTACGCTCTTAATGCTTTTGCTAGGAACACCTTGTGGGCATCCATGGTTGATGCCTACAAGTTATCTAGAGATTTATCTAAGATTAGATTAGATGAACTTTTGTCTGAATTTGAGTTACACGAACAATCTAACTCGACCCTGGTCGAGAAAGGTATTGTCTTGGTTGCAGGTCGAAAGAAGAAGGCGAAGAGCAAACCACCTCCCGAAGAAAAAGAGGAGTATGAATCGGAGGTGAACGACGAGATGGAAACCGAACTAGTGAATCTACTTTGGAAGTTGATCAAGAGAAGAAGATGACCCATCAAGCAATCTAAGGAAAAGAGACCCGAGCAAAGTTCCAAATACAAATGCTACGAGTGCAACAAGAGAGGTCACATCAAATCAGAGTGCCCGAGACTAAAGAACAAATCATCACAATCCAAGATGGTGAAGGGTTTTGCTTATCGAGTCCGTGAGGGGAAACTTCGCTTTCCACTTCACCTTGGTTGTTTGTTCATGGCGATCCCACCGATGTCCCCGGATTAAAAAAAATTTAATCCTAGATAAAAGGCATTGCCCAAACAATCAAGTCATCATCGTGTTATTCATTTAGAGAGGTCACTTAAACAAACTCGTTGTTCAAGCGACCAACCTCTATTCTACGACAAGCCGCGGAATAGACGATGTACGGATCGCTAGTTTTTGTATTTATGTTCGGGATCCAAGTATTATTTAGCCACAAATAGAATTTATCATGCTCATAATTGGAAAAACAAATACAAGCAAGTAACAAAAGAGAATAGAGAATAGGTATACCTCTCGATCTTCTAATGTATGACCTTCCTCCTTTCGGACGTCGTGTGGGCGACGATCTACCAAAAGTTGAAGCTCCTAGATCGGAAATCTTCCTTCCTTGCTCTTCCAAAGCAAGAGGAAGAATAGAAACAAGGCTCTTCTCCTTCCTATAGCCAACCAACAAGCAACAAGGAGAATGCTTGCCGCCGGCTAACAAGGAGAAGGAGATTATGGTGGAAACCGGCCAAGACACCAAGGGAAAGCCCTATATCTTATTTCCACCACCTAAGGAGAAGGAGAAGAGGCTCTTTGGCTTCCAGCCAATGGCTGGAAAGGGATGGAAAAACCTGTTGGACGCCGCCCACCTTGAAGGAAGAAGAAGAAAGGAAATTACTTCCTTATTTGGTGTCGCCCAAGCCTCCAAAACCCTAAGCCTCCAAACCCTAATCCTATCTCAATTTGGATTCATTTTTATTGCCGCCCACCCCTTTCCCTTCTTTTATAGAGTTAGGGATAAGCCATGTTTAATCTCCACCATTGGTTCTAGGGATTTAATCTCAACCGTCAGATCTAGAGATTTAATCTCAACCGTCGGATCTTAGAGATTTAATCAATACCTTTGGATCTAGAGTTTTGTTTCTATCCATTGGATCTAAGCTTCATGAGGTGTTAATAGGCTACATTAGGGACCATGAGGAGGAGTTGGATCTTGGCCACCCATGGATCAAGCCCAAATAAAGTTTGATCCATTAATGATAATCCAATCCACTGAAGGATTATCATTGATCTACCTCACCAACCCCCATAAGATAATATGGGATCCATATATTATTTGTACATTTTCTCCCCGTGTTTAAGATCTCGAATGTCCGTCGATTAATTAATTTACTGACCATTAATTAATCAACATCTAACTCCATGAGTAGTACCACTCAACCTTTTCATCATGTCGGATCAAGTCCACCTGTAGGGTTTACATAATGAACCTTATGAGCTCCTCAAGGGGACATCATCATCCTAATATATAGGACACGGCTTCCTCCTATAATCAATGGCACACCATATAAATAATATTATCTCCCAACTTACCGAGCCTATCGATTTAATCTATAAATCTCGCCCATTGGTAAATCAAAGAGAAGAATACTAAATATATGTGCCCGTTATTATATCGGGATTAAGAGCATATACAAAGTAATATCTGAGGTCCGATTCGATTATGTAGTCAGTAATAAATCGAATCACCTCTAAGTCGGTCCTGCTCAATACACACAAAGTGCACTAGTGTGATTCTATGGTCAAGACAAACCAATATCAAATCACACTACAACCATTCCGATGGTTTGTCCAAAGCCATCTCGGTTGTGAGCCTTTACTTATACTTTTCAAGGAGCCGATAACATGATCTCCCGTGTGACACCACACACCATGTTATCTACAATGTAAAGTATTAGACAATATGCATTACCATAAAAATATGTAAACAATTATCATGTGATTCTTATTTCAAAATAAATATGTTCATACAAAAGATAGACTTTTCAGTATACATCCCTACAATCTCCCACTTATACTAAAAGACTATGTTGTCCTCAAACTGTCATACATCTGATCCCCATTCCCTCCACATGCCTATCAAAAGCTCTCGCCGGAAGGGCCTTAGTGAAAGGATCTGCCAAGTTATCCTCCGATGCAATCTTGGCCACAGCAACTTCTCCTCTCTTTACGATTTCTCGTATCAGGTGGTACTTGCACTCTATGTGCTTACTTGCCTTATGAGCTCGTGGTTCCTTCGAGTTTGCAACAGCGCCACTATTATCACAATAAATTGTGATAGTTCTGGGCAAACTAGGAATCACATCCAAGTCCATCAGGAAGTTTCTGAGCCACACAGCTTCTTTGGCCTCCTCAGAGGCTGCCACATACTCAGCTTCCAAGGTGGAGTCCGCCACGCATTTCTACATGACACTCCTCCATACAATGGCTCCACCTCTCAAAGTAAACACAAAACCTGAGGTAGATTTACTGTTATCCCTATCAAATTGGAAGTCAGAATCCGTGTAACCCATAGGGAGTAATTGGTCTGCCCGGTAAATGAGCATATAATCCCTAGTCCTTATCAGGTACTTCAATATATATTTTACCGCAGTCCAATGTCCTTGTCCTGGATTACTCTGATATCTGTTAACCATGCCCACGTCAAAGCAGATATCTGGTCTCATACATAGCATTGCATACATGAGGCTTCCTACTGCCGAAGCATAAGGAACCGCCTTCATCTCCTCTATCTTTTCAGATGATCTAGGACACATCTCCTTAGATAAAGGAACTCCATGCTTGAAAGGTAGAAAATCCTTCTTAGAGTTCTGCATGCTAAAATGATCCATAATCGTGTCTATGTATGAAGGGATAAGCACAACATCCTTTTCCTGCGATCCCTTATAACCTTGATCCCAAGGATGTGTCCCACTTCTCCCAAGTCCTTCATATCAAACTGTTTGGACAACCATACCCTTACGTCTGATAACACCTTGATATTGTTGTCAATCAACAAAATGTCATCTATGTATAGTACAAGAAATACCACTACGTTTCTGTCACATCTCTTATATACACAAGACTCATCCAGACTTTGAATAAATCCATAAGACTGGATTACCTCATCAAAGTGGATGTTCCAAGATCTCGAAGATTGTTTCAATCCATAAATGGACCGATTAAGCTTACATACAAGATGCTCTTTGCCTTTAGCAATGAATCCCTCTGGTTGCTTCATAAAGATATTTTCCTCAAGACTTCCATTAAGGAAAGCTGTCTTGACATCCATCTGCCACACCTCCTAATCCATATGAGCTGCTATGCATAAGAGAATTCGGATAGACTTAAGCATGGCTACCGGCGAAAAGGTCTCCTCATAATCGATACCCTCTTTCTGAGTATACCCCTTCGCAACAAGCCTCGCTTTGAAGGTCTCAACCTTCCCATCTATTCCTCTCTTTCTCTTGTAGATCCACTTGCATCCAATGGTTTTTACACCATCGGGTGGTTCTACTAGCTCCCAGACCTGATTTGAATCCATAGATTCAATCTCAACATTCATTGCACTTTGCCAAGATACTGCATCTTTATCTTGGATTGCCTCGTCATATGTCCAGGGATCAGGTTCATGTTCACCAAGGACCAAATCAGAAGATTCTCCCAAGAACATGAATCTATCAGACTGTCTCATAACCCTCCCACTACGACGAGGTATCACCTGTGTATCCTTTGTGACACGCGATGCAGTGACATGTGGTATATCCTCTTGTATCGGTGGTACTAAAGAAGTGACTTCCCCTTTTAATTCCTCCAGAACAATTTTATTCTTAGGCTTGTGGCTCATCACATAGTCTTGCTCTAGAAATCTGACGTTCATGCTAATGATCACCCTCTGATCTCTAGGACTATAAAACAAACCACCCTTCGTTCCTCTAGGATACCCAATGAACATACGTACTTCTGTACGATGTTCCAACTTACCAGCATCTGCCTTCAGCACATGTGCTAGACTCCCCCATATCCGAATATATCTTAGACTAGGCTTTCGCCCAGTCCACAACTCTGTGGGAGTAGAAGGCACTGATTTAGATGGAACTAAGTTCAGAATGTACACCGCTATATCTAGAGTATATCCCCAGAATGAATCTGGCAACTTAGAATAACTCATCATTGATCTAACCATCTCCATAAGAGTCTTATTCCTTCGCTCTGCTACACCATTCTGCTGGGGTGTGACAGGTGCAGTCAATTGGGATTGAATCTCAGCCTCTGATAGGTAATTCCGAACCTCTCCCAAGAGGTACTCACCACCACAATCAGATCGTAGTGTCTTGATACTTTTACTTTGACGTTTCTCCACATCAGCCTTGAATTCTTTGAACTTGTCAAAGCATTCAGACTTGCAGCGCATCAGGTAAATGTATCCATATCTCGAGTAATCGTCTATAAAAGAGACGAAATACTCGAAACCACCTCTAGCCTGGATAGACATAGGACCACACAAATCAGAATGAATCAATTCTAACACATCTTTTGCTCTATACCCCTAGGCCATAAAAGGCCTCTTGGTCATTTTATGTAGGATATTTGAGGCCGCTAGAGGGGGGGTGAATAGCGTCGTGTTTGTACGATGATGGAATTCATTGTGTTTGTCTCTACAATTTCGTTAGCGCAGCGCAAATAGAAAAATAATAATGATAACAAAATATACAACACGCAAACACAAATATTTAATGTGGTTCGGAACTGAACGGTTCCTACTCCACGGATTGGGTTCGTACGAACACTAGTGATGCCAATCACACACCACTATGATAAACACTCCTTCTCGACACAAGTCGGAGGCGAAGAAACCCCTTACAAGCAATCTTACAACAATAAGAAACAAAAACAAACAATTACAACAATTAATGTGAAAGACAAGTAAAGAAAAACTTTACAACACTTGCTTTTGATTGCTTGAATGCTTGGTTGTTTGATTAGCACTTGGAGACCTGATTTGCAACAACAAATCGCCCCTAAAGCTCTCAAAAACCGGATGCATTTTTCTCCATCACGATCTCCTTTTATAGCTTCAACCTGTGCTGGAAAATGTCGATCAGTCGACATCTCGGGACCATCGATCGTGATCGCTTTATTCTTTGTGAGACAACGGTGTAATCTCTGCTGAAAAATCAGCGGCTAGGACATCGATCGGTGATCATGAGCATCGATCGGTGATAAGCTCATCACTCAACCGCTCATCCTGGTGAGACTCCCATTCTTCCTCAAAATCGAGCATCGATCGTGATCGCAAGATCGATCATTGCTCGTCAACGATCAGCTGCCGCCGATGGCGATCGGCGCTAGGGTAATTCCCTCAGTCAAACCCTAGTTGACTATGCCAGTCGACTGCCATATGGCACCAGTCGACTGGCACACCTCAAACATGAGGTTTTAGCCCAAGTATGGTGCCCCAATACTTGCTAGACCACCCTTAGCCTAGACCCAAGCCTTCTAGCCACCTCCATCAGCCTTACGCCTCTCGGATCCCTCCAAGTCATCCATGACTTATTCATCCATCACGCTAGCCTTCAGGTGCTTCCATCGGCTATGTCATGCTAACGATGTCTACACCGCCAAGGTAAATTGGACTTACGTCGCCAAGACTCCGCTTGGACTTTACGCCCCCAAACATTGGACTTATGCTGCCAAGACTCCCGCTTGGACTTTACGTCGCCAATATCAACCCCTTGGAGTTCTTAAATGGCAAGACTCAAGCTTGGACTTTCCCTTGCCAACCCATGTTGGACTTTCCATGCCAAGACCCATGCTTGGACTTTCCCAAATGCCAATTGTCCCACTTGGACTTTCCATGCCAAGTACCCATGACTTGGACTTTCCATAACCACATGGTCAACCCTAGTCAACCATCAAAGTCTCTCTCGAGTCAAACTCGAGTCCAATTAAACATAACCTGGATTGATTGTATAAACAATCTCCCCAAAACATCAACAGACATTAATGTCAAAACATCATTATCAACTTACTTTGTCAAACATCAAAACATCTCTCGAGTCAAACTTGAGTCTGGTCAATCATGACCTGGGCCGATTGTACCAACAATCTCCCCCTTTTTGATGTTTGACAAAACAAACCTTGAGTTAGGCCCCTAACTCAAATTCCCTTACCAATTTTCCAAATTAGTAATTTAATGTTCTCCCTTTTTGACATACATCAAAAAGGTTATCTTTCCAAGGAGGTCAATGTCTCATGTCCCAATGTGATCTTACAATCTCCCCCTTGGTCCAAAAAATACCTAGGATGCCTACCATCTTCCTAGTGATAAGTCTCATATCACTCAAGAGAGGCAATCCTATATGCTCTCCAAATTTCCAAATTGGGTCTCTCAAAATCTCATTTTCCTCCTCATGAGGAAAAATACCATTCATCATCCCATGATGAATTCCTCCCCCTAAAGGCTTGCTCCCCCTAGACCATTGCACCAACAATATCCTCGGGAAGTCCCTAGGCCAATAGGAACTCTAAACCATCAAAGATAAGGTTAGAAATTCAAGATTGAACTTTCCAACACTTTAAATTTGATACAAACCCTAAACACCTCTCCAAATCCATATCCAATGGATTTTCACCCTTTACAATGCTTCCCAAAGCATATCCTAGGGTTAGAAGTGATTAGGGACCTTAACCGTAGCTGAAATCGGGCTAAACCAACCTAGTTTTCCCAAAATCAGCATTGGCAGTCGACTCCGTCAGCTACCAGTCGACTGACACTCACATCAGTCGACTGCCACCAAGGGCAGTCGACTGATAACTGAAATTTTCGAATTTTAATTATCAGAATTGAATTTCAAAAAATCATAAGTAATTCTACGTATATCGAAAAATCACGAAACTTGATACGTATAATACTTATCACACATACAATCGGTGAAAAATCTTGGAAAAATATTTTAACCATTAAAATAGGAGATTGGTACAAAGTTCAAAAACTGTTAAAACTTTAAAGTTTTTGATCTACTTTGTATCAACTTCTACAATGATGATGGCTATCAAATGATAGACTTCACCAAAGTTTTTTAAAGTGATTTTAAAACGTTTTTGAAAACCTATTTTGAACCATGATTTATTGGCTAAATATACATAACTTGTATATTAGCTTTCCTCATAATTCTTAGTGATGATTGAAATAAGTTAATTTCATCTAGATGCACTACCTATGCACCTTGAACCTAACTTATTTTCCTAACATCTCACATGTTATCTAAGGTGTATACACACACATACATGTCAATTTAGATGTGAGATGTGGAGTTAGGATTATTATGGCCTCATGCATTTTCTAGGCAACCCTACTTGATTCCCTTATAAATGGAACTCCAAGTCATGCCATTTTTCCTTAAATCAATTTTAATCAAAATAAATGCATGAATGATCATGGCATAAATGATAACAATAATAACGTATGGCCAATAATCATGATGTCATGGCATATGATATAATCTAAAAACGAACATGACATCTAAAATAATCCTAAACAATGGCATGACATGTTATATGATAAGATGAAATTTCATGTCATGATATGACAATTTTCCATAAACCAATACAATAATACAAGCACATAATCAGACACAAATGATTTTCATAAACAGAATATTTCATTCAATTTAAGAAAATTGCAGTTTTTACATTCAAAATAGAGATTTGAGACGCTCAATCTCACTACAAAAACAAAAAATAAAAATCCTAACATCCTCTAGCTCTAATCATCTGCAGAAGGTGGAGGTGGAGGAGGCTGCTGGCTCAAGTTCCAGGCTCGCATCATCTCGTACATATCGAGATGATGCTGCTCAATGTGGCTCTGGGACTCCTGAATCCGAATGTAGCGCTCCTCCATCTGACTGAGATGCTCGCCCATAGAGGATTGCCCCACTATAAGCTCTGACAGCCAAGAGTCAACTGTCTGCTGGTAGTCTTGAAATCTGGCCTCCAGCTGCCCAAATCGATCTGAAGGACCTGCTGCTGATGCATCTACTGGCATCTGGTCCTCCTCATCAGCAACATATGGATCCTCATAGTCCTCTGCAGCCTCTCTAGGCACTAGAGATGGCTCCCCACGTGCCCTGGGCGGAGGTCGAGGTGCCAGCTCTATCTGCCCATGTCCCATCCGTAGCTTCGCCAATGAGAAGTTACGAACTGATATACAGTCGTAAACTTCAGATAGCGCCCTCAGCGATCCCCTATTAATGTTAATGCCTAAAGACTCTAACCATGCAGTGATGATGTGGCCAAAAGGCATATGTACTTTCCCTTGTACAGGAGATATGAAATGTACAATGCAATGAAACATGTTCAATGCAATGTTTATATCTAGTCTATGACGCATGGCGTATAGGAGAAAGAGATGGGGAGGCCGAATCTTGGCCAGACCCCGAGTCACAATCGAAAAAAGGCACCCAACAATGACTTTGTAGAGTACATTGTCGGGCGCAGATAGCTCATTGATGGGAAATAAGTTTTGAGCTGGTGGGCGAGGATGGCGAAAGACATGCTCATGCATGGAGTCCAAGGAGATATGATCAAAGGGCTCCGGTAAAGGGGCATCGAAGGAAGGGTAAAATATGAAAGTGTCATTTGATGGTTTACACTCCAGGAACTCCTGCAGGATTGTAGGAGTGAACTCTAGGTCGCGTTTTGCGACTTGAGTGGTGTATGTCGGACCATTATCAACTTTCTTCATATTTTGATAGAACTCCTTAAGGAGATCATCATTTATGGCATGAGTGCATAATACTATCTTCATGAGATGATAATATGATAAAATTTCCATGACGTCACCGCAGGAACGATTAAAGAAATCCATATCAATGTACCTAACCAACATGGTTTGGTACAACCGTGATTCAACCTCAATCAGGTCATTTCTACGGGATCACCTATATGAATGCAATGCAGTGACATGAATTGCAAAGACACAAATGCACGATTAGATCATAATGAGTTATAATGAAAAAATTAGGGTTTTAGAGGAGTAAGAAGGTTATAATTTGGCGCCATTTAGGATGATGAGGAGAAGGTACTCAGACACCGCTGAAGAGATCATCAGAGCAGTGGTTTCGTCGGAACCCTAATCGAAGAAGAAAAAATCGCCGGAGATGAGTAGATTAGGGCTGTGAGATGCTAAAAATGTGAGTGGAGGAGTTTGGTTGTCAAACCTAGGGCTTAGGTGGCCGGCGCAGTCGGAAAAGTGGGTCGGAGAAGGAAGTGACGACCGGAGAGAAGGAAGAAGGCGAGAGATCGATGCGTGAAGATGTCGAACCCTAGCAGTTCGGTGTTATAAAATCGCGACTCCAGTCCACTGATGTGCAACATCAGTCGACTAATTGCAGCTTATGAGCGGTTTTACTGAACCGACAATCGACTGCGCCGGCTCAGCAATCGACTACTGAGCATTCTATATCGTGCTACAGTAACATCAGTCAACTGATGAGCAACATCAATCGACTGATTCGATCACCACTCGACTGCTCAGCGAGCACTCAACTGATGATCCTCTGCCTCGATGAGCGACTATCGATTCGGATCGATGTATTCTAGTAGTTGGTGATGTACAAAGCGATCGAGTCCTTGAAATAAAGACTTTCATTCTGGGCACATCGTATCGTCTGATGTAATGCATCGATATCGATTTGATCTGAGTTTTAGAAAATCTCGATTTCTTTATCCAACTTGTTTCATTTTCTCATGTTTAATCTTGTATATCGAATATATTAATGTTATGCTTATATTCATGCATTTGTTAATGTATTTTGGTATTTTATTTCATTTTAGCAAACATTAACATCCAATGGTTTCAAAATCCTAACATCTCACCCTTTCTAAGTGTTGAAATACACAATCAAGGTAAAAGACTTGTTTTGTGAGATGCAATCCACCTTAGACATTCCTTCCATGCAAACACATGGTGAAACACATGAAGCATGGTAAGTGCAAGACATCAAGGTGTGTGGCACTTGAGTATCACTCTTGATGTAACTTCTACACCTTAAAAACACTTCTCTTGATACATTAATTCGTAAAGTGTGCCAAAGATCAAAATGACACACTATGACCTCTAAATCTAGATTGTGCAAATTTTATTGATTTTTCATGATTTCAAAAATATATTGACACATCCTAAAATATTTTAGGATAGAATATCAAACCTATTTCCAAGGTATCCATAACCTTGAAAATAACCTAACATATCAACTTTGCTATGGTTGAGTTAACTACCCATCCAATCAAAGTTGGCACATCATAACCCATTTAACGTGAATCAATCATGCTCTTTGGAACCCAAAATCTATTTGAGCTCATTGGATTAATTAGGTATTCCTTAGGGATAACCTCCCTAGATACCTTCCTAATGACCCCTCTAGGCTTATTAGCCTTGGTCATTATGGTCTTGCCATGGTTAGTCTTAGGGATTGCCTCCCTAATAACCTTCTTAATGGCTTCCTTAGGTTTCTTAGAAACCCTAGCAACTAAGCACACACTATGGTTGGCCTTAGGAATAATTTCCCTAGAGACCTTGGTTTTCTTAGATCCAGGTTTAGTTCCATAATCAAATGGAACATTGTGATAAATAGGCATTACTTTCTTAGACATAGGCTTATGACCTAAACCTTGTCTCCTAGATGATTCTTGCCTCTTACACCCTTTTTGTTGACTTCTAGATCCTAGAGTTTGACACTTTGACCCTTTAAATTGATTTTGCATATTTGCAAGAGTCTTTTCCAATTTCTCAAGCCTTGACCTCAAGGCTTGATTTTCTAACTCTAATTGCCCAAATGATTTTTGATTAGGTTTTTGGGCATTACCATTCACTTTAGACATAAGTCTACCCTTATTGGGATTGATGCCTAAATGGTTTTCGATTTTCTTAATTGTTTTCTTAGGAAGGACATTTCTAGGGACATTAGTCCCAAATTTCTCCTTCTTTGAAATAGACCTAGAGTTATCATTTCTAGATTTCTCCTTAGTCCTAAAACCAACATGTTTAGCTTCTAGACAACCATAATTATTATGTCTAGCATGCTTTGATTCATGAGTAATAGAAAAATTATTTGAATTAATTCTAGCATGCTTTTGCTTAGAATTTAAAGAATGAACATTATGAAAGTATACCTTAGGGTTAGTCTTAAAGACTCCCCCTACTTGTGAAGCTCCCTCCTTTCTTCTAGGACATTGGCTCCTATAGTGTCCCGGTTGTCGGCATTTGAAGCACACCACGTGTTCCTTGCTCTTCTTGGTGGGGACACCGACATCCTTGACTTTTTCATTGACTTTTGGTGCCGGAGGAGCTTTCTTAACCCTTTTTAGACACTTACTCTTGTAGTGTCCGGATTCCCTACACTCAAAGCATATTATATAAATTTTGTTATTAATTGACATGCTTGAGTTACCTATGGTAGTGGTGAGGTTCTCTTGAGCTTGCTCTTCTTCTCTACCTGATGTAGATAATTCTTCTTGAGATTGTTCCGGTGTAGATGCTCTAATCTCCTCCCCCTCAATCCTCGAGGTGGAGGTCTCTTCTTCTTCCACCAATCCGGAAGTTGATTCCTTCTCAACTTCCGAGTCCTCACTTGCTTGTGAAGATAACAATGATTCTTCCTCGGCTTCTTCCTCTTCTTGAGCCGATGAAGAATCTTCTTCTTCTACTTGTGCCAAGTGAGGCTTCTCATGGAACTTTGCCAATTTGTCCCATAGCTCCTTGGCATCTAGAAATTCATCTAAACTAGACAAAATGTCATTAGGTATCAAATCTTCTAAAAGCTTTGTTACCTTGACTTTGGTCTTGAACTTAAGACGTTGCTCTTGTGTCCACTTCTTCAATTTCAAGACATTTCCATTCTTATCCCGAGGAGGTTCAAAGCCTTCAACGAGGATGAACCAATCCTCTATATCCATCATCAAGAATGTCTCCATTCTTGTTCTTCACGCCGAAAAGTCTTCTCGATTATATGGCGGTGGAGTGTTGATGTCCCATCCAAGCTTGTCTTGGAATTCCATCTTCCCTCTAGCTTCTTTAGCTCCCAACGGTTAATCCGTAGAAGAGCCCCGGGCTCTGATACCAATTGTAGGATATTTGAGGCCGCTAGAAGGGGGTGAATAGCATCGTGTTCGTACAATGATGGAATTCGTTGCGTTTGTCTCTACAATTTCGTTAGCGTAGCGGAAATAGAAAAATAATAATGATAACAAAATATACAACACGCAAACACAAATATTTAACGTGGTTTGAAACCGAACGGTTCCTACTCCACAGATTGGGTTCGTATGAACCCTAGTGATGTCAATCACACACCACTATGATAAACACTCCTTCTCGACACAAGTCGGAGGCGGATAAACCCCTTACAAGCAATCTTACAACAGTAAGAAACAAAAACAAGCAATTACAACAATTAATGTGAAAGACAAGTAAAGAAAAACTTTACAACACTTGCTTTTGATTGCTTGAATGCTTGGTTGTTTGATTAGCACTTGGAGACCTGATTTGCAGCAACAAATCGCCCTTAAAGCTCTCAAAAACTGGATGCATTTTTCTCCATCACGAGCTCCTTTTATAGCTTCAACCTGTGTTGGAAAATGTCGATCAGTCGACTAATCGAGACCATCAGTCGACTAATCACACTATTGCTGTGAGATGATGGTGTAATCCACGCTGGAAAAATCCAACGGTTAGGACATCAGTCGACTGATCATGAGCATCAGTCGACTGATAAGCCATCACTCAACTGCTCATCCCAGTGCTCGAGTGAGACTCCATTCTGTGCCCTAAAATCTGAGCATCAGTCGACTGATCACAAGATCAATCGACTGCTCGTCAAACGATCATTGCCCATCTATGGCGATCGCTAAATCGCGATCAAACCTTGATTGACTACACGACGGGCCACATGGCGGCACACCTCAAACATGAGTTTTTAGCCTAAGTATGGTGCCCCCATACTTGCTAGACCACCCTTAGCCTAGACCTAAGCCTTCTAGCCACCTCCATCAGCCTTACGCCTCTCGAATCCCTCCAAGTCATCCATGACTTGTTCATCCATTGCGCTAGCCTTCAGGTGCTTCCATCGGCTATGTCATGCTAACGGTGTCTACACCGCCAAGGCACATTGGACTAACGCCGCCAAGACTCCGCTTGGACTTTACGCCGCCAAACATTGGACTTATGCTGCCAAGACTCCCGCTTGGACTTTACGCCGTCAATATCAAACCCCTTGGACTTCTAAAATACCAAGACTCAAGCTTGGACTTTCCCTTGCTAACCCATGTTGGACTTTCCATGCCAAGACCCATGCTTGGACTTTCCCAAATGCCAAGTGTCCCACTTGGACTCTCCATAACCACATGGTCAACCCTAGTCAACCATCAAAGTCTCTCTCGAGTCAAACTCGAGTCCAGTTAAACATAACCCGGATTGATTGTATAAAAAATCTCCCCAAAACATCAACAGACATTAATGTCAAAACATCAATGTCAACTTACTTTGTCAAACATCAAAACATCTCTCGAGTCAAACTCGAGTCTGGTCAATCGTGACCTGGGCCGATTGCACCAACATTTTATCCTCCAAGCAAGATTCGCAAGTTGGGAAATCTTTCACCACTAATGAACCCAGAGGTCCATCAGCTATCAACCTTTGAATTCTGCTTAGGTTAATATGACTAAGCCTAAGATGCCAAAGATATGTTTGGTTCATCTTCGAAGGTTCTTTTCTCTCATTGGAATTAGAAGATGAGTTATTAACTTTTATTTGCATCGTGGGAGCTTTTGGTTCGAGTGTATACAAATTTCCTATCAATGTACCTGAACAGATATTCTCCCTATTCCTTTTTATAAACAACTCTGTCATTAAAAGAAATAAAATATCCATCCATAAACAATTTAGAAACCAAAATTAAATTCTTTCTAAATAAGGGTACATAATGGCAATTCTTAAGAACCAAAAGTTTATTTTTCTCAAAAGATAAATGAACATCTCCCACTGCAACAGCCGCCACCTTCATGGCATTGTCCAAGTAAATGGTAATCTCTCCCTCAGCTTGTCGTCGAGTTTCCTAGAACCCTTGCAAAGTATTGCAGACATGATCAGAGGCTCCCGTATCTACACACCAGGTGCCGGTAGATAATACCGCTAACCATGTTTCAACGACTAGACCAAAGGATATTCCTTTGTTCTGCTTCAGATTGGCACAATCCTTCTTCCAATGTCCATCCTGCTTGCAAGTGAAGTACTTGCCCTGAGATCCTCCCACCACCTTTGCTCCATCTTGTTTCTTCTTCTTTTTGCCTTTTGGCTTAGAAGTAGAAACCTTCTGAGCAACCATGGCCTAAGCCTGAGCAAGCCTTTCTGTCGACTGGAGAATGACATCGATCTGGGTTTCCCCATCGATTTCATCATTTGCGTGCTTATGAGGACACTCTTCGAAGAGTACATACTTGTACTCCTTAGCAGTTAACACAATATCTAGATTCTCATTTTGAAAATCCTAAGAATCACATAGATCATTACTTTGGATTTCAAAAAATTATTGATTCCTAAAACAATAAAATTTTAAAATCAACCAACACCTCAAAACATCGAGAATATCATATGCCACGATAGTGTGGATGTATACGAATTCTACATTTGTAAGAGGAGGTTTTACCCATTAATTTTACTATCTTGTCAACCTAACTTTTTGACAAATAAAATTAATAGTTGGTTTCTCTTCGGCCCTACAAATAAAAGCAGTGACTCCGATGGGGAGGATACTTATATTTGTATCTAAGTGTTCACTATTACTTGGCACCAAGGTAATTATCTCGGGTTATGTGTCTTACGATGGGGAAGTACACACACTCCTTAATAATTTCCTATAACCATATTCGACCTTGTGATCCGCAAACAAACTCATCCGATGGGGAGGAAGGCACTCAGAGCCGACGCGTAAGTTTGTTTGCATCACTTGTCAAATCGTAATGGAGGCCGTGGAAATTTATAAAAATTTCCCTCTCCCACTTAGTAATTTGAAATTGAGGAATTTTCCTAGCCTACGACATGCATATCATACAAAAACCAATAAATATGAAAAATAAATTATTTTCCAACTATTATGGCTTTTGTCTTCAATATGTCTCCCGTCGCAACGCCTTCTCGTCCGCTCCTCCTACACAATGTACAAGCCATCCGGAGATCCGAGCCTAGACTGTAACCTATTTTAATTTACATCCATCGATCCTATACTCCACGAGGGAGTGTATATGATATCTAGATCAAAGTAAACTAAAATAAAGAGTGGCTAAACAATGTCGTATCTAATTTACAAAAAATCAAATACTAGCCTCGTCAACCCCGAGGATTCAACAAAATATACACATACAATCACATACACACATATGGCCATAATAGTCGGATCTTATGCCTGCAACCAAAGAGTTAAACTACGCATATCCTACTATTATCCGGCACATATAATATATGAAAAGTGCATAAAAATTAACCGAATCCTAAACACACAAAACCAGAAACCTTGGCTCTGATACCAATTGAAGGGTTTTGCTTATCGAGTCCGTGAGGGGAAACTTCGCTTCCCACTTCACCTTGGTTGTTTGTTCATGGAGATCCCACCGATGTCCCCGGATTAAAAAAAATTTAATCCTAGACAAAAGGTATTTCCCAAACAATCAAGTCATCATCGTGCTATTCGTTTAGAGAGGTCACTTAAACAAACTCGTTGTTTAAGCGACCAACCTCTATTCTATGAGTAGCCGCGGAATAGACGATGTACGGATCGTCGGTTTTTGTATTTATATTCAGGATCCAAGTATTATTTAGCCACAAACAGAATTTATCATGCTCAAAATTGGAAAAACAAATACAAGCAAGTAACAAAAGAGAATAGAGAATAGGTATACCTCTCGATCTTCTAATGTATGACCTTCCTCCTTTCGGACGTCGTGTGGGCGACGATCTACCAAAAGTTGAAGCTCCTAGATCGCAAATCTTCCTTCCTTGCTCTTCCAAAGCAAGAGGAAGAATAGAAACAAGGCTCTTCTCCTTCCTATAGCCAACCAACAAGCAACAAGAAGAATGCTTGTTGCCGGCCAACAAGGAGAAGGAGATTATGGTGGAAACAGGCCAAGACAACAAGGGAAAGCCCTATATCTTGTTTCCACCACCTAAGGAGAAGGAGAAGAGGGTCTTTGGCCGCCAACCAATGGCTGGAAAGGGCTAGAAAAACCTACTGGACCCCGCCCACCTTGAAGGAAGAAGAAGAAAGGAAATTACTTCCTTATTTGGTGCCGCCCAAGCCTCCAAAACCCTAAGCCTCCAAACCCTAATCCTATCTCAATTAGGATTCATTTTTGTTGCCACCCACCCCTTTCCCTCCTTTTATAGAGTTAGGGATAAGCCATGTTTTAATCTCCACCATTGGTTCTAGGGATTTAATCTCAACCGTCAGATCTAGAGATTTAATCTCAACCGTCGAATCTTAGAGATTTAATATCTACCTTTAGATCTAGAGTTTTGTTTCTATCCATTGGATCTAAGCTTCATGAGGTGTTAATAGGCTACATTAGGGACCATGAGGAGGAGTTGGAACTTGGCCACCCATGGATCAAGCCCACATAAAATCCGATCCATTAATGATAATCCAATCCACTAAAGGATTATCATTGATCTACCTCACCAACCCCCATAAGATAATATGGGCTCCATATATTATTTGTACATTTTCTCCCCGTGTTTAAGATCTCGAATCTCCGTCGATTAATTAATTTACTGACCATTAATTAATCAACATCTAACTCCATGAGTAGTACCACTCAACCTTTTCATCATGCCGGACCAAGTCCACCTGTAGGGTTTACATGATGAACCTTATGAGCTCATCAAGGGGACATCATCATCCTAATATATAGGACACGGTTTCCTCCTATAATCAATTGAACACCATATAAATAATATTATCTCCCAACTTACCGAGCCTACCAATTTAATCTATAAATCTCGCCCATTGGTAAATCAAAGAGATGAATACTAAGTATATGTGCCCGTTATTATATCGGGATTAAGAGCATGTATAAAATAATATCTGAGGTCTGATTCGATTATGTAGTCAGCAATAAATCGAATCACCTCTAAGTCGGTCCTGCTCAATACACACAAAGTGCACTAGTGTGATTCTATGGTGAAGAAAAACCAATACCAAATCACACTACAACCATTCCGATGGTTTGTCGAAAGTCATCTCGGTTATGAGCCTTTACTTATACTTTTCAAGGAGACGATAACATGATCTCCCGTGTGACACCACACACCATGTTATCTACAATGTAAAGTATTTGACAATATGCATAACCATAAAAATATGCAAACAATGATCATGTGATTCTTATTTCAAAATAAAGATGTTCATACAAAAGATAGACTTTTCAGTATACATGCCTACAGATGGTTCTCAATGCAACTTGGGAGGAGTCATCGGAGGAAGAAGACGAGTTCAACAACCTTGCGTTCATCGCCAAGATGACCGAGCCCAAAGACGAATTCTGTCCCGAAACAAGCTATGAGTTCGAGACCGAGTTTGACTCCGGATCCGACGATGAACTCCAATTCAAGACAAGCCATGGATCCATATCCGATTCAAGAGATTCGATCAAAGTATGTCGGCCATTAATTGATACTCTTTATAATGCAATTAAGTATTTAAGTAAGAAATTAGCTTAGTCTGAGTGCAAGGTTGAGACCTTAGTTGAAGAGGTTAAACTCCTTAAACATGAGGTCTCCCTAACCTCTTCGACTAGTCAAGTTCGAGAGGAGAACTCAACTCGAGTTGAAGAACTTGAAGAAGATAACTCCCTCTTGAAAGGACAAGTCAAATACCTTAGGAAATCAATGGAAAGGATTACTTTGTTGGGTTTCCCTGGCATCGACGTGGGTGTGTGTTCGAACACGTTTCGTAAACCTACACACAGCGGAAGCAAAAACAAGTAATAAACTAATTTATTATAATACACAGACCATACGCATGCAGGATAAAATAAGTATAGACATAATTGCATTTTCAAATTTTGCAATAAAAGAAAACCACTGTAGGTATACCTGACGAATTACGTGAAGCGGGAATGACATCAACCAAGCGACCCTCACGATTTTCACCTCAATCCATATCCACGCCGAGTATCATCAGGATAGCTTCACAAAGACACGAGCCTCGACTTCCCGAGAGGTACTAGCTTCGTGTTGAAGTTCTTGTGATCCGAGAAACGATCACAATTTGAATCCAATTCGGATCTAAAATTGAGTTCAACGAACTCGGTTCTCGGAAGCTATTTTTGTCAACCAATTGACGAAATCTTGGTCATATACCAAAGAGGATTGCTGGATATCCAATCCCCGACAAGTAGGTCATTGTCGGAGCACAAAACGTCAACCAAACGACCTCTCCACGAAGAGGACAACAAGCTGTCCAAAACTGAACAGCTTGTTTTGGTGGAGGAGATGGTCGTCCAAAGAAGTTGGCTGACTGCTCCTTGGTCATCGGTGGCCAAGGGAGGTTGGCTGGCAGTTGAGGATGGCCGGAGGACTGTCGAAGGCTGGTGCTTGGCCAGCGGCAAGGAGGAGGTGGCGGCAACTCCAAGAGTGGGTGGCAACACCAAGGGAGGAGAAGAGGAAAAAACGGTTAGGGTTTCCAAAGCCTAAGTCATCGTGTTCACAAACCCTTAAGCCGTGTTTTTATAGAGAACATATTCTCCTAATGGTTATTGGTTCATAACCAAAATCCATTAACCCGCTCCATTAACTTAAGTTAAAATAAACCAAACTGCATTGGTCTATTTTAAGTAAAAATGAACCGAACCAATTTCGGTTCATTCGTTTAAAACAAACCAAACCTTTTTGGTTAATTTTCCACCATTAGATTAGAATCAAATTGATTTGGTTCATCCATCAAGTCTTTATAAGACTCGACCCATTCATGCTTCCGATATGACTGAAACAATTTCAAGCTCGCTCTTCGTTTGGTCCAATCAAACCATATCTCTCTTGATATGAGAATCCTATTCTCAAGCACGTTTTAAATCCTTCGGATAACACTCATAGTGCATGTGACCAAATAGGTTCCCAATTTATGTTGGTCGTCTATAATTAACCATTAATTATAGAATGATCATGAGTGATACCTAGTAATATATCATGATCCCCAATTAATCGAAAAATCAACGGTTGATCCCAGAACGCTTCTGAAACACTTCAGCAGCTAGAGTGAAATGTGCCTCGTTCCCTTCACTCATCTTATACCCACTTGGTTTAAGACATGGTCTATTGTGTCAGTCCCCACTAGGCTGACTATGTCACACCTAGCCCAAGTATTACTTCCTCATCCTCCGGATTCTAGTTACTGCACATGTATCTAAGAGTACCATACTCTAAACATGTAATGCTTTGGCCAAAGACTTTAGTAACAATTCGACGAGAGACCATAGGGTATACATCTCCTCGTAAGAAGTAGTGAATCCTCTATAGGCTATTCAAACACCTTCGGCCACTTCGACTTATACCCAATCATCCCGGGTCCACATCTCCTCGAAGATGCTTGCTTAAGATGTCAAAGCATGAGTTTTATGACCAAGATGACTTGAATACCATAAGTCAAAGGAACATCGCACTTAAGCTATAGTAAGAACTTCATTGACATATCCATATATGCAGAGAATCATATGAAGTCTTACAGCTAGTCACTCTAATGAACTAGTTACCATAACTAGCATCCATGGTTAACTCTGGACATCTCAATGTCTCCAGCCAGTGAGAAAAAGCTGCTTGGATAAACCAAGGAGTATAACTCGTGCTAGTCTCAACAGAATTGATGGTGTCCAAATACATCAATTCATCGACTAGAGATAATTCCAATACATCACAATTACACATGTAAAGATACTCGCTAGTTGTGATCCAATCACAAATTCTCCCATGCTGTGAATCATATTGCGAACATTCTGTAAATGAGTTTAAGATCCAATTAAATACATGAAAACATGTATACTCAAATAGTGAATCTTCATTTATCCAATAAATGGTATAATGATAAGATGATTGCCTAAGGACATCTCTCATATATATCTAACAAACTCCCACTTAGTCTAATGTCAATCTCCACGGTATCCAATACCATAAGATCTAACATGACCCTCAAACTTAATTTGAGGTAAGACCTTAGTTAAAGGATCTGCTAAGTTCCTTTCAATGGGAATCTTCTCGATTTATATTTCTTTCCTACTGATGATCTCTCTGATCAAATAATAGTGGCAAACCACATGTTTGGATCATTAATGAGACCACATTAAGTTCCGAGACGAACTTCTTGATTCAAACAGTTTCCTTTGCTACTTCCAAAGTTGCAATGTATTCTGCCTCAGTGGCAGAATACGCTATAGTATCTTGCTTGGAACCTTTCCAACTTATTGCGCCTCCATTTAAGGTGAATATATACCCAGACTAATACTTGGAATCATCCTTGTCTGTCTGAAAGCTGGCATCCATATACCCGTATATTACCATATCACCTTCTCCATATATTAGAAACACATCCTTAGTTCTTCTTAAGAATTTAGGGATTGTCTTAACAGTCACCCAATGATCCATTCCTAGATCAGACTGGTATTTTCTCATGACACTCAGAGCATACGATACATCGGGCCTCGTATATAACATAACATACATGATAGATCTCATTGTAGATGCATAGGGGATCTTACTCATGCAAATCGTCTCGTCTTCTGTGCGCGGACACATAGACTTTGAAAGGGTTATCCCATGCCTGATGGGAAGGAAACCTTTCTTGGATTCTGACATGCTAAACCTCTTTAGCACTCGGTCTATATATGTAGACTGCGAAAGACCAAGCAATCATTTCGATCTATCTCTATAGATCTTAATCCTGAGGATATAGGTCGCTTCTCCCAGATCTTTTATGGAGAATGTTTTGGATAACCAAACTTTAACTGACTGTAAGATAGATATATCATTTCTTATAAGTAATATGTTATCGACATACAACACTAGGAACACGACTACACTCCCACTAACCTTCTTGTACACAAAAGGTTTATTCGGATTTTGTGAGAAATCAAATCTTTTGATTGTCTCATCAAAATAAATATTCCAGCTCCTGGATGCTTGCTTCAGTCCATAAATGGACCATCGAAGTTTGCTTACCTTGGTTTTATCAACCAATGTGAAACCCTCAGGCTATATCATATACACGTCCTCAAGGAGGTTTCCATTAAGGAAAGTTATTTTCACATCCATCTTCCATATCTCATAATCAAAATGAGCCGCTATTGTTGGGTTTCCGGCACCGCGGCGTGTGTGTGTTCGATCATGTTTCGTAAACATGAGCACAGCGGAAGCAATAAAAAATAATAAATACTCCTATTTATTACAACACACACAACACACGCATGCTATTACAACAAGTGTAGACATAACCGTAAATTAAAATTGCAATAAAAGAAATTAAACTACGTTATACCTTCCGTATGACGTGTAGCGGGAACGGCATCAACCGGAACGATTCTCGTAAGAATCGTCTCTATCCGTATCCACGCCGAGCTCCTCGGGATGACTTCGCCAAGCCACGAGCTTCGTCTTCGTACGGGTTACTAGCCTCGTGTTGAAGACGACGTGATCGAGAGATGATCACGGTCCGAATCCAAATTCGGACCTAAAACAAGTCCTCAAGACTTGCTTCTCCGGAGAGGTATTCGTCAACCGATTGACGAATCCTTCGTCCTCCACCTCAGAGGATTACCGGAGATCAAATCCCCGGTATGTTATCCGCTGTCGGAGCACTAACCGTCGTCCAAACGACGCTCCGACGAGAGGAGAAGAAGCTGTCCAGAAAACTGGACAGCTTTGGTGGAGGAAATAGGCGCCGGCTAAAGAAGAGATGGAGGCTCACCTTTACACCGAACCCAAGGGAGATCACCGGAGGGTCGCCGGAGGTTCACCGGCCGAAACTTGGACGCCGACAAGGAGATGGCAGCAGCTCAATCAAGTTGGGCGGCAGCCCTTGTTGTTGACGCCAACAACAAGGAGGATGGGTTGGGCGGCCACTAATTGGATTAGGGTTTAGGGTTAGGGTTTAATCCCTATTTTATAGAGAACTAATTCTCTTAATGGTTAATGGATCATATCCATAAAGCCCGTTAACCCGCTCCATTAAGATAAGTTAAAATAAACCAAACCATGATGGTTTATTTTAAGTTAAAACGAACCGAACCTTTGGTTCATTCGTTTAATATAAACCAAACCCTTTGGTTTATTCTCATCCATTGGATTAGGACCAAACCATTTTGGTCCATCCATTATGTCTTCATAAGACACGGCCCATCCACGCTTCCATTGCGACTGAAACAATTTCATGCTCGCTTTATGTTTGGTCCAACCAAACATAGTTTCTCTCGGTCTGAGAATCCCATTCTCAAGCTCGTTTTAAATCCTTTGGATTACACTCGTTGTGCGTGTGACCAAATAGGTTCTCGGTTTATGTTGGCCGTCTATAATTAACCATTAATTATAGAGCGATCATGAGTGGCACCTAGTAGTACATCATGATCCCCAATTAACCGAAAAGATCAACGGTTGATCCGTAACTATTTACGAAACCCTTCGATGCTCGAATGAATCGTGCCCCATTCCCTTCACTCATCTTATACCCACTTGGTTCGGGACATGGTCTATTGTGTCGATCCCCACTAGGTGACTACGTCACACCTAGCCCAAGTATCATTTCCTCGTCCTCACAGTTCTAGTTACTCCACATGTATCGAAGAGTACCTTACTCTAAACATGTAATGCTTTGGCCAAAGACTTTAGTAACAATCCGGAGAGGCCATGGGTATACATCTCCTCGCAAAGGAGTGGTGAACTTTATAGGCTATTCAAACACCTTCGATCACTCGACTTATACCCAATCATCTCGGTCCACATCTCCTTAGAGATGTTTGCTTAAGATGTCAAAGCATAAGTCTCCATGATCAAGATGACTTGAATACCGCAAGTCAAAGGAACATCGTGACTTAAGCCACAAGAAGAACTTCATTGACATATCTATATATGCAGAGAACCATATGAAGTCTTACCTGGTCACTCCAATGAACTAGTTACCATAACTAGCATCCACGATTAACTCCGACATCACTATGTCTCCACCAAAGGAGAATCACCGCTTGGATACACCAAGGAGTATACTTAGTCTCAATGTAATCGATGGTGTCCAAATCCATCAATTCATCGACTAGGATAATTCCGATACATCACAATTACACATGTAGAGATACTCACTAGTTGTGATCCAATCACAAATTCTCTCATGCCGTGAATCGATCGTGACATTCAAGAAATGAGTTTAAGATCCAATCAAATACATAAAACATGTATACTCAAATAGTGAATCTTCATTTATCATATAAATGGTTCATACATAAGCATTGCCTTAGGACATCTCTCATATATTACTAACAGACTCCCACTTGGCCTAATGCCAATCGCTACTAGATCCAATACCATAAGCTCTAACATGACCTCAAACTTACTTTGAGGTAATGCTTTAGTCAAAGGATCCGCTAAGTTCCTTTCAAAGGGGAATTTTCTCGATTTGTATTTCGCTCCTACCGATGATCTCTCCGATAAGATGATAGCGCGGCTACATGTTTGATCCTGATGAGACCTGGCTCTTTCGGCAATTGCTCCATTGTTGTCGCAGAGACCGGTATTGCTTCAACAATGGCCGAATCACACCAAGTTCATGAACGAACTTCTTGATCCAAACCGCTCTTCGCCGCCTAAAGCCGCAATATATTCGCCTCGCAGGTAAATCCGCTACACTCGTTTGGAACTTTTCCAACTCATCGCGCCCATTCAAGGTGAACACGATCCGCATCGAGACTGAATCATCCTTGTCCGTCCGAAGCCGCATCCGATACCCAGATCACCATGTCCCTTCTCCATATATTAGAACACATCCTTAGTTCTTCTCAAGTACTTAAGGATCGCCTTAATACCACCCAATGATCCATTCCTCGATCGGATCGTATCCGCCGTGACACTCAGAGCATACGATACATCGGGCCTCGTGACATAACATAGCATACATGATAGATCCTATCATGGATGCATAGGAATCTTACTCATGCAAATCCTCTCGCCTTCTCGTATGGACACATAGACTTCGAAAGGTGTACCCCATGCCCGATGGGTAGATAACCTTTCTTGGATTCCGACATGCTAAACCTCTTTAGCACTTGGCCTATATATGTAGATCGCGAAAGACCAAGCAACTGCTTCGATCTATCTCTATAGATCTTAATCCCAAGGATGTAGGTTGCTTCTCCTGTGTCTTTCATGGAGAATGTCTTGATAACCAAACCTTAATCGATCAGAAGATTGAACATCGCTTCCTATAAGTAATATGTCATCGACATACAATACTAGAACACGATCGCACTACTAACCTTCTTGTACACACAAGGTTCGTCGATTTTGTGAGAAATCAAACTTTTGATTGTCTCATCAAAACGGATATTCCAAATTCCTCGATGCTTGCTTCAATCCATAAATGGATCGCCGCAATTTGCATACCTTGGTTTTATCAACCGATGTGAAACCTCAGTCGTATCATATACACGTCCTCGAGCGTGTTTCCATTAAGGAAAGTTGTTTTCACATCCATCCGCCATATCTCATAATCATAATGAGCCGCTATGGCCAGAGCATCCGAATGGATTTAAGATAGCTACAAAGTAATAGGTTTCGCCATAATCAACACCTTGCTTTTGAGTATATCCTTTCGCCACCAATCTAGCCTTATAGGTAATCACATTACCATCCATGTCGGTTTTCTTCTTGAAAACCCACTTGCACCCTATAGGCTTTATGCCTTCAGGTGGGTCAACCAAGTTCCAAACTTGGTTTTCGTACATGGAATCCATTTCCGACTTCATGGCACCAAGCCACTTATCCCTTTCTGAACTTGTCAGCACTTCTTCATAACTGGTAGGCTCCTCATCATCAATGAGTAACACGTTCACTTACGAGAAATCCATATCTCTCAGGAATATTGCGTGTTCTACCAGATCTACGAAGATGTGGTGTTACAATAGGTCCAGCCGATTGCTCATCACTATGAGTTGTCGGCTGTTGTGCTTCACCAGGTATCTCATTAATGTCTATTTGAGTCTCTCGAGCCTCCTCAAGCTCGACGACACTCCCACTGTTTTCTTGCAAGAGAAACTCTTTCTCTAGAAACATAGCATGCCTTGAAACAAACACCTTTTGTTCCACAGGATGATAGAATTGGTAACCCCTTGTTTCCTTAGGGTATCCAATAAATAGACATTTATCAGACTTAGCATCCAATTTGTCTGATACAGTCCGCTTCACATAAGCAGGACAACCCCATATCTTCAAGTAAGATACATGAGGTTTCTTACCATTCCATATCTCATATGGAGTAGTTGAGACTACCTTGGTATGCATTCTGTTTAACAAGTAAACAGCTGTCTGAAGTGCATAACCCCAAAAGGACTTGGGAAGAGTTGCATGATTCATCATTGACCTGACCATGTCCAACAAGGTCCGGTTACGCCTCTCAGATACACCATTATGCTGTGGTGTATAGGGCGGAGTCCATTGAGACAATATGTCATTGTCTCTTAGATAATCAAGAAACTCTTGACTTAAGTATTCACCACCTCGATCCGATCGAAGTATTTTAATACTTTTGTCATGTTGTTTCTCTACTTCATTTCTGAATTCTTTGAACTTTTCAAAGGCTTCAGACTTGTGTTTCATCAAGAACACATACCCAAACCGTGAGTGATCATCGGTGAAGGTAATGAAGTAGCTATAGCCTCCTAATGCTTGAGTTGACATAGGTCCACATACATCAGTATGTACTAGACCTAGTAACTCTCCCACTCGTTCACCCTTTCCAGTAAAAGGTGACTTAGTCATCTTGCCTTTTAGGCATGATTCGCATGTATCGCATGAATCCAATTCAAACGATTCCAGAATTCCACATCGGTGTAATTCGGACATGCGTTTCTTGCTTATATGGCCAAGATGACAATGCCTCATGTAGGAGTCTATTTGATTATCCTTTCGAGAACTCTTGTTGCTCGCTTCGATATTGCAAATGTCACTGGATACGTTCAACGTATAAACATCATTGCTTAAAGTTCCAGTCCCATAAAGAACCCCATTCAAAGTTATGTAACAACAATTGTTACTAAACGTCAAATGGAAACCATTTCTATTTAAACAAGAAATAGAAATGATGTTCTTTATCAACAAAGGAATATAAAAGCAATTGTCCAGTTCTAAGACAAGTCCTGCAGGGAGTTTCAACAAATACGTTCCGATGGCGAGTGCAGCAACCTTTGCTTCATTCCCAAGACGTAAATTTTACTCTCCCTTGACAAGTCTTCTTCTATTCCTTAGCCCATGTATGTCATTACATATATGTGAGCCACACCCAGTATCCAATACCCAAGTGTCTAAGGAAATAGAATGACAATCAATAAAGAAGATTTCTGAAGAAGATGGGGCATCCGATGCCTTATCCTTCTTCATGAACTCAAGATAAATCTTGCACTTTCTTCACAAATGGCTCTCCTTGCCATAATGATGGCAAGTTTCCTTTTGTGCTAGTTCTACCTTCTTAGCCTTTCTCTTCTTTCCCTTCTGCTGTTCCTTTGACTTCCTCTTAGAACCTTTCTTCGAGGAATCAACTAACAAAGACTGCCCCTCGCTCATGCTTCGAAGACTCCACGCTTTCAAGATATTGATAAGCACCACAGATGAACCTCCTAGCATCTCAGAGGTGAAGAGGAGCTTTGAGACTTCGAACCTTTCGAATCTCACTTGCTCATCAACCAACTCACAGAGATGAAGGACCACGATATGAGCATCCATATGCTCAAGCTGCTTTCGTAGCTTGGGTTCCATCGTGGCTAGCATGATGCAACTCATTTGTTCAGAATCACTCACATGTTTCTGATAGGCCAACAATTGGTCCAAAGTTGCATCGTCACTAGGACGGGCGGGAAGAGGCGCTTCGAGGACATACACAAGCTTTTTCACCTTGAGAACAATTCTCAAGTTTCTAAGTCAGTCCAAGAAGTTCGGCCCAGTCAATTTATTCGAATCCAAAATGGAACGCAAATTCAAACACATCATGATCAATCTTAGAAATACAAAACGAGCATATATGAGAAAATGATTTTAAAAATGCATCAATATACATTTATAAATCCCATTCATTTTTCGAATTCAAAAACCCCAAAATCACTTCGGGAGATCGTAGGTCCATCTCCGAATGGGCTGATATCCATCATAGATAAGAACAACCTTGGAGTGAGTCCAACAAGCCATTCTTAGCTATGATGGTGGGTATCAAGTATACCGATTACATATCATGTATATGTAACTATCACAATGTGCTATCAACTAATTGAATGTTTACACATACATTGGGTTGTTAACACATTAACAAGTATGCATCATATGCATAGCACCCAACTTCACCTCTCTTCACATCGACCTTGGAGTGAGTCCAACAAATCGATGCTCCAAGTTAAAGCCGACCCATTAATCGCGAAATAGTTTTAATATGGTTAGAGCGCATTCAACCAATTAGCCAGGCTTGGAGTGAGTCCAACAACCCAAACTAACGATTGACCTCTGACTCTTACCATATTAGAGTTAAACTATTCCAATGATTTGAACATGTTCGTGTTCGAGCCGGGCTTGAGTGAGTCCAACAACCCAAACAAGAAATGTAACTGGGTTCTAACCATATTAATGGAAGGTGTAGGCTTTAATATTGAGTTAGGGTTTTATGTCTCATCCTCTTTGCATGCAAATAACTATTATCTACATGGCATGGCATACATGGCATACATCTACAAGTCACGACACGCATGGCATAATGTTATGCATCTAATGCAATTACATGGCATACAATTATGTCATGTACATAATTTCCTTATTTGTCATAACTATTTATGGAAATAAAATATGTTTAAGATTTGATTCTCCAAATCAAATCATAATTAAATTAGGAAACAAATTTCCAAATCTAATCACATATTTTATTCATGGAATTATTTGATTAAGGAAAATCTATTTAGGAAACTAATTTCCTAAATCTTTAAAACTACTTATGGAAATAAAATATTTTAAGATTTGATTTCCCAAATCAAATCATGATTAAATTAGGAAACAAATTTCCAGAATCTAATCAAATATTTTATTTATGGAAAATATAAATTTCCATAAATACTTCCAACTTTCCAAAAGTGGAAGATTTCCATAAATACTTCTAGACTTTCCAAAATTGAAAAATTTCCATAAATACTTCTAAATTTCCAAAATTTAGAAAACTTCCAGAAATACATTATGACTATCGCAAAACCATTTTTACGATTATGTCGAAACACAACCTGGGCTCTGATACCACTGTTGGGTTTCCGGCACCGCGGCGTGTGTGTGTGTTCGATCATGTTTCGTAAACATGAGCACAGCGGAAGCAATAAAAATAATAAATACTCCTATTTATTACAACACACACAACACACGCATGCTATTACAACAAGTGTAGACATAACCGTAAATTAAAATTGCAATAAAAGAAATTAAACTACGTTATACCTTCCGTATGACGTGTAGCGGGAACGGCATCAACCGGAACGATTCTCGTAAGAATCGTCTCTATCCGTATCCACGCCGAGCTCCTCGGGATGACTTCGCCAAGCCACGAGCTTCGTCTTCGTACGGGTTACTAGCCTCGTGTTGAAGACGACGTGATCGAGAGATGATCACGGTCCGAATCCAAATTCGGACCTAAAACAAGTCCTCAACACTTGCTTCTCCGGAGAGGTATTCGTCAACCGATTGACGAATCCTTCGTCCTCCACCTCAGAGGATTACCGGAGATCAAATCCCCGGTATGTTATCCGCTGTCGGAGCACTAACCGTCGTCCAAACGACGCTCCGACGAGAGGAGAAGAAGCTGTCCAGAAAACTGGACAGCTTTGGTGGAGGAAATAGGCGCCGGCTAAAGAAGAGATGGAGGCTCACCTTTACACCGAACCCAAGGGAGATCACCGGAGGGTCGCCGGAGGTTCACCGGCCGAAACTTGGACGCCGACAAGGAGATGGCAGCAGCTCAATCAAGTTGGGCGGCAGCCCTTGTTGTTGACGCCAACAACAAGGAGGATGGGTTGGGCGGCCACTAATTGGATTAGGTTTAGGGTTAGGGTTTAATCCCTATTTTATAGAGAACTAATTCTCTTAATGGTTAATGGATCATATCCATAAAGCACGTTAACCCGCTCCATTAAGATAAGTTAAAATAAACCAAACCATGATGGTTTATTTTAAGTTAAAACGAACCGAACCAACCTTTGGTTCATTCGTTTAATATAAACCAAACCCTTTGGTTTATTCTCATCCATTGGATTAGGACCAAACCATTTTGGTCCATCCATTATGTCTTCATAAGACACGGCCCATCCACGCTTCCATTGCGACTGAAACAATTTCATGCTCGCTTTATGTTTGGTCCAACCAAACATAGTTTCTCTCGGTCTGAGAATCCCATTCTCAAGCTCGTTTTAAATCCTTTGGATTACACTCGCAGCGTGTGACCAAATAGGTTCTCGGTTTATGTTGGCCGCCTATAATTAACCATTAATTATAGAACGATCATGAGTGGCACCTAGTAGTACATCATGATTCCCAATTAACCAAAAGATCAACTTGATCCGTAACTATTTCAAACCCTTCAAGCTCGAATGAATCGCCCCCATTCCCTTCACTCATCTTATACCCACTTGGTTCGTGACATGGTCTATTGTGTCACCCCACTAGTCGACTACGCCACACCTAGCCCAAGTATCATTTCCTCGTCCTCTGATTCTAGTTACTCCACATGTATCAAGAGTACCTTACTCTAAACATGTAATGCTTTGGCCAAAGACTTTAGTAACAATCCGACGAGAGGCCATGGGTATACATCTCCTCGCAAGGAGTGGTGAATCCTTTATAGGCTATTCAAACACCTTCGATCACGACTTATACCCAATCATCCGGGTCCACATCTCCTTAGAGATGTTTGCTTAAGATGTCAAAGCATAAGTCTCCATGATCAAGATGACTTGAATACCGCAAGTCAAAGGAACATCGCACTTAAGCCACGAAGAACTTCACATATCTATATATGCAGAGAACCATATGAAGTCTTACGGCTGGTCACTCCAATGAACTAGTTACCATAACTAGCATCCACGATCAACTCCGGACATCACTATGTCTCCAGCCAGTGAGAATCAGCTGCTTGGATACACCAAGGAGTATACCTCGTGCTAGTCTTGACAGAATTGATGGTGTCCAAATCCATCAATTCATCGACTAGGGATAATTCCGATACATCACAATTACACATGTAGAGATACTCACTAGTTGTGATCCAATCACAAATTCTCTCATGCTGTGAATCGTATCGTGGACATTCAGTAAATGAGTTTAAGATCCAATCAAATACATAAAACATGTATACTCAAATAGTGAATCTTCATTTATCATATAAATGGTTCATACATAAGGCGATTGCCTTAGGACATCTCTCATATATTACTAACAGCTATGGCCAGGAGCATCCGAATGGATTTAAGCATAGCTACTGGTGAATAGGTCTCATCATAATCAAAACCTTGCTTTTGATGATAGCCTTTCGCCACTAATCTAGCCTTATAGTAATCACATTACTATCCATGTCGATTTTCTTCTTGAAAACTTACTTGCACCCTATAGGCTTTATGCCTTCAGGTGGGTCTACCAAGTTCCAAACTTGATTTTCATACTTGGAATCTATTTTCAACTTCATGATATCAAGCCATTTGTCCCTTTCTGAACTTTTCAGAACCCCTTCATAACTGGTAGGCTCCTCATCATCAATAAGTAATACGTCGTTCGATTCACTTATGAGATATCCATATCTCTCTGGAATATTGTGTGTTCTACCAGATCTACGAAGATGTGGTGTCACAATAGGTTTAGCCGATGGCTCATCTCTATGAGTTATTAGTTGTGGTGCTTGACCAGGTATCTCATCAATGTCTATTGAAGTCTCTTGAACCTCCTCAAGTTCAATGACACTCCCACTATTTTCTTACCAGAGAAACTCTTTCTCTAGAAACACAGCATTCCTTGAAACAAACACCTTTTGTTCCAAGGGATGATAGAATTGGTAAACCCTCATTTCCTTAGGGTATCCAATAAATAGACATTTATCAGACTTAGCATCCAATTTGTCTGATACAGTCCGCTTCACATAAGCAGGATAACCCCATATCTTCAAGTAAGATAAATGAGGTTTCATATTATTCCATATCTCATATGGAGTAGTAGAGACTACCTTGGTCAGGACTCTGTTTAGCAAGGTAATAGTTGTCTGAAGTGTATAGCCCCAAAAGGACTTGGGAAGATTCGTGTGATTCATCATCGACCTGACCATGTCCAACAAGGTTCGGTTTTGCCTCTCAGATACACCATTAAGTTGTGGTGTATACGGTGGAGTCCATTGAGACAATATACCATTGTCCCTCAGATAATCTAGAAATTTTAACTCAAGTATTCACCACCTCGATCCGATCGAAGTATTTTAATACTCTTGCCAAGTTGTTTCTCTACTTCATTTCTGAATTCTTTGGACCTTTCATAGGCTTCAGACTTGTGTTCCATCAAGAACACATACCCAAACCATGAGTGATCATCGGTGAAGGTAATGAAGTAGCTATAGCCTCCTAGAGCTTGAGTTGACATAGGTCTGCATACATCAGTATGTATTAGACCAAGCAACTCATCCACTGGTTCACCTTTTCCAGTAAAAGGTAACTTGGTCATCTTGCCCTTTAAGTATGATTCACATGTATCGTATGAATCTAATTCAAACGATTCCAGAATTCCACATCGGTGTAATTCGGACATGCATTTCTTGCTCACATGGCCAAGACGATAATGCCACATGTAGAAGTCTAATTGATTATCTTTTCGAGAATGCTTGTTACTCGCTTCGATATTGAAAATGTCATTGGATACGTCTAACGTATAAATACCATTGTTTAAAGTTCCAACCCCATAAATAACATCATTCAAAGTTATATAACAACAATTGTTACTAAAAGTTAAATGGTACCCATTTCTATTTAAACAAGAAATAGAAATGATGTTCTTTATCAAATAAAGAACATAAAAGCAATTGTCTAGTTCAAAGACAAGTCCTGTAGGGAGTTTCAACAAATACGTTCCAATAGCGAGTGCAGCAACCTTTGCTCCATTCTCAACACGTAAATTTGACTTTCCCTTGACAAGTATTCTTCTATTCCTTAGCCCATGTATGTTATTACATATATGTGAACCACACCCGGTATCCAATATCCAAGTGTCTAAGGAAATAGAATGACAATCAATAACAAAGATATCTAAAGAAGATGGGGCATCGGATGCCTTATTCTTCTTCACGGACTCAAGATAAATCTTGTAGTTTCTTTGCCAATGACCCTCCTTGCTGCAATGATGGCAAGTTCCCTTTTGAGCTGGTTCTGCCTACCTTGCCTTCTTTTTCCCCTTGTGCAGTTTCTTTGATTTCCTCTTAGAACCTTTCTTTGAGGAATCAACTAATAGCACCGTCCCCTGCTCATGCTTCACAGAAGGCTCCATAGTCTTCAGCATGTTGAGCAATACCACAGATGAACCTTCTTGCATCTCAGAGGTGAAGAGGAGCTTGGAGACTTCGAACCTTTCGGATCTCACTTGCTCATCATACAACTCATAAAGATGAAAGACTATGGTATAAGCATCCATATGCTTATGCTGCTTCCGTAGCTCGGGTACCATCATGGCTAGTATGATGCAACTCACTAGTTAAGAATCACTCACATGTTTCTGATGGGACAACAATTGGTCTGGAGTTGCATCATCATTAGGACGGGCAGGTAGAGGCGCTTCGAGGACATATGCAAGCTTTTTAGCCTTGAAAACAATACTTAAGTTTCTAAGTCAGTCTAAGAAGTTCGGCCCAGTCAATTTATTCGAATCCAAAATAAAGCACAAATTCAAAGACATCATGATCAAGCGATTAACCTAGAAATACAAATCGAGCATATATGAAAAAGATGATTTAAAATGTTGGATCGAAAGCGTCTCTAGAGGGGGGGTGATTAGCGAGCATAAAATCTTTTTGTTCTTTCGTTCATCCAATTAAAACACAGAGATGCATAGCAAAAAAATAAATAACACAAGTTTGTTTTTACTTGGTTCACAACCCAACAATTGCTAATCTAAGGCCCCGTGATCCTTGACCGCATACAAAGGGGCAATCCACTATAGAGTCTCCTCCTCGTTGGAGGTAGGAGACAATGATCACAAAAACCAAAAATACGAGGATGAGGCAACAAGCCTACCTCACCTCATTACAATTAAAACCACGAATACAATAAATAAAAACTAATACTTGTTGTTGCCAATGAAGAGATTCTGAACTTGGTATTGCGTTGCGTTATGACGACGTTAGAGCTTTGGCATTGTGGGAGCACTTTGAGAGTAAGATGGATGATCTTTGGGTTGGAGTCCTCCCCTCCTTTTATAGATTTGTGCCTTGGAATAAGTCTAGATGCAGATCCTCAACTTTTGGAACTTATCACGAGGTGACACTTAATATTATCGCAAAGTGGCCGTGTCAAACATTATCCTGTTTGACCTAGCGCAAAAGGTTGATTCATCGCCATCAGTCGACTGATGCCCTTCATCAGTCGACTGATGTGCAGCAGTTGACTGTCAATAGCCAACAATCGACTACAAGCCTGGCCACTTCCCTGCAGTAAGAGGTTAGCATGGAAAATGGTAAATATGATGGTTCCTTACCATCCGATCTCGACCTAGACCTTCCACTGGAAGTCTTAGTTGGATCGCCACCTACGGTCGTCCCCGTACAGAGGACACGACCTTACCATCTCTCTTCGCACTTATGCTTACCTCTGGTCCTTTATGACCTGTTGCTTTGCTTTCGGTCTTCCTCCTAGGTTCTTTGACTCCCACGAAGTTCTCCTGGTGTCGCCCGACCACCACGATTTCCCAACTCAGGATTCTCTAGGTGTCGCTGACCTTCAGCTTAGCTTAACCATTTCCTGCACACTTAATTCAACTCATGAGATAACAATATGACCTTAACTTTGGATCTTTGCCATAATCAAAACCTAGGTCCAATTATCTGGTGCCCCTGAACTAACATAAATTGCATCCATATACATTTACAAAATACCATTCATTTTTTTTCGAATTCAAAAACCCTCAAAATCAATTCGGGAGATCGTAGGTCCATCTCCGAATGGGTTGATATCCATCATAGATAAGAACAACCTTGGAGTGAGTCCAACAAGCCATTCTTAGCTATGATGGTAGGAATCAAGTATACCGATTACATATCACGTATATGTAACTATCACAATGTGCTATCAACTAATTGAATGTTCACACATATATTGGGTTGTTAACACATTAAAAAGTATGCATCATATGCATAGCACCCAACTTCATCTCTCTTCACATTGACCTTGGAATGAGTCCAACAAATCGATGCTCCAAGTTAGAGCCGACCCATTAATCGCGAAATAGTTTTAATATTGTTAGAGTGCATTCAACCAATTAGCCAGGCTTGGAGTGAGTCCAACAACCCAAACAAATGATTGACCTCTGACTCTTACCATATTAGTGTTAAACTATTCCAATGATTTGAACATGTCCAGGTTCAAGCCGGGCTTGGAGTGAGTCCAACAACCCAAACAAGAAATGGAACTCTAGTTCTAACTATATTAATGGAAGGTGTAGACTTTAATATTGTGTAAGAGTTTTCAGGTCTCATCCTCCTTTTCATTCAAATAACTATTATCTACATGGCATGACACACATGACATACATTTACATGTCACAACACGCAAAGCATAATGTTATGCATCTAATACAATTACATGACATACAATTATGACATATACAAATAGTTTCCTTATTAATTATAACTAATTTTAGAAATAAAATATGTTCGAGATTCAATTTCTTAAATTAAATCTTCATTAAATTAGGAAACAAATTTCCAAATCTAATCACTTTTTTTATTTATGGAAAATATTGATTAAGGAAATTCAAATTTAATTTAGGAAATAAATTTCCTAAATTGTAATTTCCTAATCACATTAGAAAATTTTCAAATTGAATTTCTTTACTAATAAAAATTTTCATAATTATTTCTAAACTTTCCAAAAGTAGAAAATTTCCAAAAATACAATTATGACTATCGCAAAATAATTTTACAATTATGTCGAAACATAGGCGGACTCTAATACCTGACCTGGCAAATCTGGACACGACACGAACACGATCCACTTTTTTCATATATGGTTCGTGTATTTTTGGATTCGTTTCTATTTTCGTGTCTATCCGTCAAACACGTAAAAATTTCATGTCAGATTAGTGTCTTGTCTCCTGGATCCGTTAGATTCATTATACCTATTTATTATTATTATTTTTTACTTTAAAAAAAATTACCCATGAAAAAGAAAGACAAAATTACAACCCATTTAATTCCAGCCCAATCTTTTAAACCAAGTCCCTATATGGATATATTTTTGTCCGTTCTTTTCTTCCAAAATCCAAATCAAAATTTAGGTTTACATGGTACATGGTGAAAGAATGCAGGCACTGAAGGCATGCACGCATCCCTCATCAATCTATTTCTTCATCGTTTTACAGTGCGCCTCCCTCGTCAACCTTTCCAACTGCTGAAGGCATGCACGCATCCTTCATCCTTTCTTTCCAATCGCTGAAGGCACGCACAGCAAGCCAAAACAACACAATTTAGTTGAGGAAGATTTTGCAAAATAAACACGTACAGGAACAGTTTTTGCTAGACCTTATATTTATATGTATTTTTTGCATTGTATTCTTTATTTTGATAATTTTTCTGATTTCACACATTTAATATTGTTAAAAAGTTAAGAAAATGATTACTATCTTTCCTCATTTTAGTTGTTCTGTGTACTTCATGATTCCCATTATCGCTTCGAGATTAATGTTGTTTTATCCTACAATATTTCCTATATCAAATTCTACACAGTCTGAAATATGTGCACTTAGCAAATGTCTTGCATCCTGATCTTAAACCAAGCAATTTATTATCATCTTCATCCTTTAGATTACGTTAAAATTTTTAATCTAAAGAAAGCCAGTCTATCAAAGGAAGTCCCGACCACCAAACGTACTCGGCGATAGACGTGACGACGGGAAGGGGACTGCTACGATAAGGTTGGGCCTGATTTCAATTCGTGACCAATTTTCTTGTTAAAGGGGATTGGGGCGAGAGGTCTACTATGATTTTGTTTGAGTTAATTATATTTTAGAAAATTTTAATTAGTTGATTGATATAGATGACTCACTAGCAATTTTAGGTTCAATTAGGTTAGACAGTTGATTAATTAAAATTGTCAATTTCTTTTTTGGTCATTTTTATTTTCAAGTGTTCTCCACACCTTATGAGTAATTTTGTCTTTAGATTATTTGTTCTCAATATGTTATTAGTCGTAATATTCATTGCATATGTATTTGTTTGTCATGAAATCTGAATTTTAAAACTAATTACATTCATACGCTATTGACTTATATAGATGGATGAAGATATGAATGTTAGAAATTTGAGCAGTCAAGCCGATGTTGATGCGGAGGTTGATGTTGATTTTAATGATAAGATTTTTGAGGAAGATTTCGAGTCTATGGGCGCAGATGTTGAGATAATAGAAGCCAAGAGGTCAGATGCAAAATCAAAAGGATTATTACAGGTGAAAAGTAAGAAAAAGTTAAGATTAGTGGTATGGAATTTTTTTGATATTCTTCCTCCCACAACAAATGATAAAAGATGTCGATCCAAATGTAAGAAGTGTGGTGTTATTTACTCTAGTGATAGCAAGAATGGAACTTGAAATATGCAAAAGCACATAAGAAGTTGTGTTAGAAAAAATGTGGCTGCTATTGGGCAATTGCTTTTAGCATAAGAAAATGGATCAATTGGAGTGCTTGCAAATAGGTTTGATCCTGAGATATTTCTAGATTTGCTTGTCACGGCTATTATCCTCCATGATTTACCATTTCAAAGGGTATTCGTACACTTTTGAAGTACCTTCGTCTTGATTTGCATATTGTGACTAGAAATACTGTGAAAGCTCGTGTGTTGAAAATGAACCAAACAAATAAGTTGAAGTTGAGATCTTTGTTAGATGGTAATTCTAGTCGAATTTCGTTGACATATGATATGTGGACTTCTATAGCGACTGATGGATACATTTGTTTGATGGGACATTTTATAGACAACAATTGGGAGCTACGCAAAGTTATTTTACACTTTTCTCTTATGCCTCCACCTCACACTGGAGTTGCAATTGCAGAAAAAAAAATTGGCTTGATTTCTGAGTGGGGAATTGAGAATAATATTGTCTCATTGACTCTAGATAATGCCTCCGCTAATGATGTTGCTATGAATGTCTTGAAGTTTCAATTGAATATGAGGAATGTTTTGTTAATGAATGGAGAATTCTTTCATTTGCGTTGTTGTGCACATATTCTGAACTTGATTATGAAGGAAGGGTTGCAAGAGGTTGATATTGTGGTGAGTAAAATTAGAGAAACTATTAAGTATGTCAAAGGATCACAAGCGAGAAAGGACAGGCTTAATGAATGCATCAATCTTATGTCTATTGAGACAAAAAGGGGGTTGAGGCAAGATGTTCCCACGAGATGGAATTCTACGCATCTCATGCTTGAGAGTGCTATTTTCTACATGCGTGCATTATGTCATATGGAGTTGAGTTATTCAAACTATAAACATTGCCCTTCGGCAGAACAATGGGAGAGAGCTGAAAAGATTATGAATTTTCTATCTTTCCTCAATGAGTTGACTCATGAATTTTCTAGGACAAAGTATCCAACATCAAATTTATACTTTCCTGGAGCTTTTGTGTTGTATTTTACTTTGGAGCAAGCATCACAAAGTTCGAATGACTATGTCCGATCGATGGAAGATAAAATGATGGGAAAATTTAATAAGTATTGGTCTGATTTCGTTTTGATATTGGCTATCTCTGTAATATTAGATCCACGATATAAGTTTCATTTTGTGGAGTTCTGTTTAAAGAAGTGTTATCCGGAAACTAGCTCCATTGAAATTATGAAGGTTCGTTGCAAGTTGTTCTCTCTCTTTAATGAGTATGCAGATAAGATCTCTACTGCCTCTTCTTGCTCCAAGCAAGTATCTAATAAGAGTAGTTCATCACATGAGAATGTAGTATGTGGTTTGTTAAAGGTAAATTTTTAGAGAAATTAAGAATTCTACTCCATTTATATTATCATGAATTTACTTATTATTAATTTATTCAATTTTTATTTGATGTAGGAATTTGATACTTTTCAAAGTGAATCGCTTGATATCGAAAATCAAAATACACAATTGGAGTTGTATTTAGACGCACCAAGAGTTGATAGAAACTCTAAGATTGATGTCTTGAATTTTTGGAAAGCTGAACAATTTTGATATCCACAAGTTGCTGCAATGGCTTGTGATCTGCTAGCCATTCCAATATCCACAGTTGCATCCAAGTCTGCATTTAGCATGGGAGGAAGAATTCTTGATCAATATCGAAGTTGTCTCAAACCAAAAGTTGTAGAAGCACTTCTTTGTAATAAAAATTGGATTATAAACTTGAAAGGTAAAGTTTGTTTCATTTATTATAATAATTTATTTTTTATACAACTACTCATTTAAGATATACCTTTAATTCTCTTATTTTAGAAACTGCACATGCTGAGAATCTTGACAATGAGGATCTTATGAAGCTTGAGGAACTTACAGAGAATATTGTTATGTTAAACTTTGACCCTTCAACCGAAGATTCAAGAAATATTAGTTAGTTGATATTTTTTTAGTACGGTTATTCTTTTTCTTAAATGAAATTTATTTTGAGTAATATTACAATCATATCATATCTCTTCATGAGCAGAACATCCATCTACAAGTTGATAGTAGTAGTTCGTGGCTTTTACTCACTTGACAGGTACAAGAACATAAAATTTTAATATTGATGTACATGTTCTGATTTGCATTTATTTTTTGAAAAGTTTCAACAAAATCATCTATGTTCATCTTGATGTCCAGCATCGATAGTGGTATCTTCACAATATAATTGACAAAAATGGCTCTTTAAGCAATGAGAGATGAAGAAGATGGATGATATTTGTGTAATCTCTACAAGTTTTAATGATGATGATAATTTTTTCGTATTGGACAGCATGGATTGTGAGAATTGTTAATTTTTTGTAAGCTCATTTGCTTAAGTTATTACATTATCAAGTACTTATGGTTATGGGTTTTTTCGTGTCTATTAGTTTGGATAGTGTCTAGTAATCCATTTTATACTTTGCTTAAATTATTGCATTTTCGAGTAATTATGGGTATTTTCATGTCTATTGGTTTAGATCATGTCTTAAAATCCATTTTACACGTAGTTTTTTGTGTCTAATGGATCGTATCGTGTCTACCCGAAATTAAACGGTTTGTGTTCAGATTGAACTGATTGACATGAAAAATTAAATGGATTGAATATGGATTAACATTTTCGGATCGTGCCTAGATCGTGTCAAGACATGAATCCAATCCATTATCCGATTTCCCAAGTCTATTGATACCACTGTTGGGTTTCTCCGACACCGACGTGGGTGTGTGTTCGAACACGTTTCGTAAACATGCACACAGTGGAAGCAAAAATAAGTAATAAACTAATTTATTATAATACACACACCACACACATGCAGGATACAACAAGTGTAGACATAATCACATTTTCAAATTTTGCAATAAAAGAAAACTACTCTAGGTATACCTGACGAATTATGTGAAGCGGGAATGGCATCAACCAAGCGACCCTCGCAAGTTTCGCCTCTATCCATATCCACGTCGAGTATCGTCGGGATAGCTTCACAAAGTCACGAGCCCCGACTTCACGAGAGGTACTAGCTTCGCATTGAAGTCGTTGTGATCCGAGAGACGATCACAATTCGAATCCAATTCGGATCTAAAAATGAGTTCCATGAACTCGCTTCTCGGAAGTAGTTTTCGTCAACCAATTGATGAAACCTTGGTCCTCCACCAAAGGGGATTGCCGGATATCCAATCCCTGACAAGTAGGTCACTGTCGGAGTGCAAAACGTCGACCAAATGACCTCTCCATGAATAGGACAGCAAGCTGTCAAAAACTGGACAACTTGTTTTGGTGGAGGAGATGTCCGACAAACAAGTTGGTTGGCTACTCCTTGGTCATCGACGGCCAAGGGAGGTTGGCCGGGGGCTGAGGATGGTCGGAGGACTGCCGGCGGCTGGTGCTTGGCCGACATCAAGGAGGAGGTGGTGGCAACTCCAAGAGTGGGCGACAACACCAAGGGTGGGCACAAACACCAAGGGAGGAGAAGAGGAAAAACTAGCTAGGGTTTTCAAAACCTAAGTCATCGTGTTCACAAAACCCTTAAGTCGTGTTTTTATAGAGAATACATTCTCCTAATGGCTATTGGTTCATAACCAAAATCTGTTAACCCTCTCCATTAACTTAAGTTAAAATAAACCAAACTGCGTTGGTCTATTTTAAGTTAAAATGAACCGAACCAATTTTGGTTCATTCGTTTAAAAAAAACTAAACCCCTTTGGTTTATTTTCCACCATTGGATTAGAACCAAATCGATTTGGTTCATCCATCAAGTCTTCATAAGACTTGGCTCATTCATGCTTCTGATGTGACTGAAACAATTTCAAGCTCGCTCTTCATTTGGTCTAATCAAACCATGTCTCTTGATCTGAGAATCCTATTCTCAAGCTCATTTTAAATCTTTCGGATAACACTCATAGTGCTGGGACCAAATAGATTCCCGATTTATGTTGGCAATCTATAATTAACCATTAATTATAGAATGATCATGAGTGGCACCTAGTAGTACATCATGATCCCTAATTAATCGAAAAATCAATGGTTTATCCTAGAACGCTTCTAAAACACTTCAGCAGCTAGAGTGAAACGTGCCCCGTTCCCTTCACTCATCTTATATCCACTAGGTTTAGGACATGGTCTATTGTGTCAATCCCCACTAGGCTGACCATGTCACACCTAGCCAAAGTATTACTTCCTCGTCCTCCGGATTCTAGTTACTGCACATGTATCCAAGAGTACCATACTCTAAACATGTAATGCTTTAGCCAAAGACTTTAGTAACAATCCGACGAGAGGCCATAAGGTATACATATCCTCGCAAGAAGTGGTGAAACCTCTGTAGGCTATTCAAACACCTTCGGCCACTTCGACTTATACCCAATCATCTCGGGTCCACATCTCCTCGGAGATGCTTGTTTAAGATGTCAAAGCATAAGTCTTCATGACCAAGATGACTTGAATACCACAAGTCGAAGGAACATCGCACTTAAGCTGCAGTAAGAACTTTATTGACATACAGCTAGTCACTCCAATGAACTAGTTACCATAACTAGCATCCACGGTTAACTCCGGACATCCCAATGTCTCCAGCCAGTGAGAAACAGCTGCTTGGATAAACCAAGGAGTATAACTCGTGCTCGTCTCAACAGAATTGATGGTGTCCGAATACATCAATTCATCGACTAGGGATAATTCCAAAACATGATAGTCACACATGTAGGGATACTCACTAGTTGTGATCCAATCACAAATTCTCTCATGTTGTGAATCGTATTGCGGACATTCATTAAATGAGTTTAAGATCCAATCAAATACATGAAAACATGTATACTCAAATAGTGAATCTTCATTTATCCAATAAATGGTACAACCATAAGGCGATTGCCTTAGGACATTTCTCATATATATCTAACATACTTTAGGGTCCAAGTGTCTTAACCTACTACTTGGATCACAAAGGGTTGTTTACAATAAGGCCGAACTCGGATTTAGATCAACAACAACGAACAAATCATACATGTCAATTGTAAATCAAAATAAACTAAAAGGTCAAGCATGGGTTCCTAAGACCTTTTTGAATTCTCAATTAGGATCCACTAAATATTGGGTTCCCAAGGACCAAATCCACTACGTGGAAAGACCGAATCGGTTCAATGGTCCAGGGGGAGCTAGTACTAAACTTGTTTGCTTTACTTCTTGATTTAATTCTGCATGCTTAGTTAAATTTTTATTTTAATTTTTAGAATGGCTAGATAGGATCAATATTTAGTCAACCTTGATAACATAGTATCAGGATGCAACGAGATGATAGTACGTTAAGGAAACGAAGTCTTGTGTGTCCGAGTTAGATAAGGCATATCTAGCTTGGTGCACTCAACTAAGTTGAACTAGCTGAAGCTACCTAGCCACATCCTAAACTAGTTAGACCAGGAAGTGACTCTAAGTGACTTAAGTGAACATTTTCTTGAAATTAGCTTTGTCTAAGAAAGTGGTCATTGTTCCGATCAAAGAAGACCTCTGTGCCTTGCCACGACCTGGATGCTAGTCTCTCGAAAAGTTTACTTAATGATCTAAGGGTTAAATCCGAATCTAACCCAAGGTTGATTATCTTCAAATCACTAAACTTAATCAAGTAAAATTGAAGTCATCTCACAAAACATATAAGGTGAATATGTTTGATCATGTAGAAAAGGGTGAGATGACTCCTAGGATTAAAAAGTTTCAACCAACTCTTAAAATTCCAATATCCGATCCAACTACTATATGTGTAGGATCAATGGAAGTTGGACAGTGGGAGCTCCCCACACATGACCAGAAACTGACTAAAGTTTTCGAAGCTCATATTCAAAAGTCAAGGATCGGTAGAATTCAGAAACAACGAGAAGCTCAAAATCATCGGTTCAGGTGATATTGAGCTAAACTCGAACTTTATAATTTGAAATGTACTTTTAGTTGAGCATTTCAAATTTAATCTACTTAGTGTTAGTCAATTGTGTGATAATAACTATAAGGGCATCTTTTTACAAAATGAATGCCTAATTAAAAATAATGATACTTCAAAAACTATACTTAAGGGAACTAGGAATAGTAACATTTATACAATCAATTTACCCAACTCCTTAACCAAGTATCTAATGACACAACAAGAGGAATCTTGGTTGTGGCACCGACGACTCGGCCACTCTCACCCAAGACTCGTACACAAAATGAGTCAGAGTGGCTTAGTTAGAGGTCTATCCAACCTTAATAACTTGGAAAATAAAATTTGTAATGCTTGTCAACAAGGTAAACAAACTAGGACCTCACATTAACTAACCAACCAAGAAAGAACCAAAAGTGTACTTGAGCTCCTACATTTAGACCTCTTTGATTCTCATGAAGCCAAGTCACTAAACGGAAGCCAATACTATCTAGTTATAGTCGATGACTACTCTAGGTTCACATGGGTTAGGTTTTTAAAACATAAGAGTGAATCCTTAGAACAACTCACCAACTTATGCAAATTAATAGAAAATGAAAAAAATCTTAAGATAAAAAGAATTAGAAGCGATCATGGTGGTGAATTCGAAAACTATAGGTTCACCGACTTTTGTAACCAAGATGGATACCACCATGAGTTCTCTTGCCCTAGGACCCCTCAACAAAATGGTCAAGTCGAACGTAAGAATAGAACCTTACAAAAAGCCGCTAGAACCATGTTAAATGAGTACAACCTACCTAATAGGTTTTTGGCATAAGCGATCAATATAACCTGCTATGTTTAAAATAGGATCCTACTAGTTAGAAGACACCTTAAAACTTCATATGAAGTCTATCAAAAAATTACCAAACATTAAGTATTTTAGGGTCTTTGGTTGTAGGGTGCACATATTGAACATTAAAGATTACTTAGGGAAATTCACCTCTAAAACTAGTACCGGAACCTTTCTAGGTTACTCAATCACTAGTAAAGCATATAGAGTGTATAACAATGAAACCTTAGAAATAGAAGAAACAATTAATGTAGTATTTGATGAAGAAAATAAAACTACAAAACTCGGATTAGAAGTGATTAATGAACCTAACTCTAGACCTGAACCTGAACCTAACTCTAGACCCGAATCTAACTCACAAAATGAATCTAGTATAGATCCTAACCCAAATCAATCTAGGTTACAAAAAAATCATCCTATTGATCAAGTAATAGGTGATCTCAATTTAGGGGTTCGAACTAGAGCATCCTATAGAAACTTTAGCCAAATTTCACTCATCTCAAAAATCGAACCCAAAACAATTGAACAAGCTCTTCTTGATCCCGATTGGATTATAGCTATGCAAGAAGAGTTAGCTCCATTCACTAGGAGTCATGTTTGGGAATTAGTGCCCCCACCTAAGAGAAAGACGATAATTGGAACAAGGTGGGTATTTCAAAACAAACTTGATGATAAAGGAAAAGTTGGTAGGAATAAAGCTAGGTTAGTTGCTAAAGGATTCAGTCAAGTAGAAGGGTTAGACTATAATGAAACATATGCACCTATAGCTAGACTTGAATCGATTAGAATGTTATTAGCCTATGCTGCACATTGATGATTCAAACTATTTCAAATGGATGTTAAGTCAGCATTTTTAAATGGATTTATTAAGGAAGAGGTGTATGTTAGCCAACCACCTGAATTTGAGAGTCTAGACAAACCTGACCATGTTTTCAAAATTAGAAAAGCTTTATATGAACTAAAACAAGCTCCTAGAGCCTAGTATGAAAGACTTTCAATTTACCTTAAGTCTAAGGGATTTAATCAAGGTTTTGTTGACCCAACCCTTTTTGTAAAATCCATAGGAAAATAAATATTCATTGCCCAAATTTATGTAGACGACATAATTTTTGGAATGACCAATACATCATTATTAAGTGAGTTCATTTCACTAATGGAAAGTGAATTCGAAATGAACTTAGTAGGAGAACTTACTTTTTTCTTAGGCTTACAAATAGAGCAAACTAGAGAAGGTATTTACTTACATCAACGTAAATATTAATAGGTTTGGAATGCAAAACTCTAAGAAAATTAACACACCAATGGCAACTAATGTGAATATAGGAGAAGACTTAGAAGGAAAACCAATCAATTTAAAATACTATAGGAGCGCGATAGGTAGCCTCCTATACTTAACTGCAAGTCGACCTGATATACTCTTTGTAGTGAGTAAGTGTGCAATATTTCAAGATTGCACCAAGGAGTCACACCTAACGCTAGTTAAACGAATTTTTAGGTACCTAAAAGGAACACTAAACGTAGGAATTTGGTACCCTAGGTCAAATGAGTTCAAACTAATCGGCTACTCCGACTTGGATTATGTCGGAAGTAAACTCGATAGAAAGAGCACAAGTGGGTGTTGCCAACTTTTAGGCTCAAGTCTAGTTAGCTGGTGAAGTAGAAAGCAACATTGTGTTGCCTTATCCACCACCGAAGTCGAGTACGTTGTGATGGGTGAGTGTGTAGCTCAGCTCCTTTGGATGAAGCACACTCTCCAAGACTTCCAATTAAACTTTAATAACACTAAAATTTTAATTGACAACATTAGTTCTATTAACCTAACTAAGAACCCAATTTGTCACTCTAGGACTAAACACATAGAGGTTAAACACCATTTTGTTCGAGAACACGTAGCAAATGGAACAATACAACTCAAATATGTTGAGTCTAAATCGAACCTAGCAGATATTTTCACTAAACCCTTACCCGAAGTAGAATTCAGTCTGCTTAGGCGAAAATTAGGAATGTGCGCAATAGAGTAGGACTTAAACTCTTACTTTTACTCTATATTTATTTTTCATGCTACATGGAACTAGCTTAGGGTTTATCTTAGAAAGCATGTACCTATAGATTTAAAGAGCCAACACATCTCACAACACATAGGTCTAATGTATTTGTGTACTGAGTCACCTAGATGGGAGTGAGATGTTAGGACCTTACTCCTAATTTCAAATGTAGATCAAGTGCATCGACATGAATCATGGAGTATAATTATTCAAAATAACCAACTCTATTCAAGACTTATTGATTATGTTATATCAATTAAGTCAAAAAGAGTTGAACATGCTATTAGTTGAGCTTATTTTGAAACTATTATTTTCAAAATTAAAGGGACATGCTTGGACTTAAAAACATATTTTTCTCAAATGTTTTTGTGCACACCCCCAAATATTTTCGATTTATGGCAAAAGGGGGAGAAGAAAGGTCAAAGTTAAGGGATCAAAAGTTTATTTTTTGAAAACTTAACTTACTTTCTTTAAGTGGAGAAGAGAGGCCAAAGTTAAGGGATCAAAAGTTTATTTTTGAAAACCTTAACTTACTTAAACTTTCTTTAAGTGGCCAAACGTTAAGGGAGAGAGCTAAGCTTCTTTTTCACTCACCCAAGGTCAAGGGGGAAACCTTGAGGGGGAGGGTTTGAAAAAGAGCTTACTCTTACTCATACTAAGTTAGTCATACTTATTTCTCACACTTACTTATTTACTACAAGCTTCAAACTTATTTCATTGTACTACATGTTTACTACTTCATTTCATGCTTAAATTCCCTTAACTTTGAATCAGTTTACCATAGATCAAAAAGGGGGAGATTGTTGGTGCAGTGACACCAGATAATCGAACCTAGGTTTTGATTATGACAAAGGTTTAAAGTTATGCTCTTATTGTTATCTCATGAGCTCTGTTAAGTGTGTAGGAAGTGTTTAAGCTAAGCCCAAGGTCAAGCAACAACCGGAGAATCTCGAGTCGATAAACCGTGGTGGTCGGGCGACGCCAGGAGAACCTCGTGGAGTCGAGGAACCTAGGCAGAGACTGGAAACTAAGAGACAAGTCAAAAAGGACCAGAGGTAAGCATGAGTGTGGAGTAGTGGTGAGGTTGTATCCCTTGTACGAGGACGAACTTAGGCAGCGATCTGGCTAAGACTTCTCGGGGAAGGTCTAGGTCGAGATCAGACAGTAAGGAACCGTCAAAATATCCATTACTCGTATTTCTATGCTAACTCTTTACTACAGGGGAGTAACCAAGCTGGCAGTCGACTGTCAGCTATTGGCAGTCGATTGTTGCTAGCATCAGTTGACTGATGAAGGTCATCAGTCGACTGCCATTCAAACTGTCCAGCTCAAAGAAAGTCAAGATAAGCTCCACTTATCTTGGAGAGATGAGACTCTTTGATCTAGATCTGGATCTCAACGAGCTAGGGCTTGGAGGGCTATAAAATAAGGGGGGTTTCACCCTTTTGGATCATCTCTAATCGCTCCCAAAGTGCTCCAATAACACCGTGCCTTCAAAAAAAAATACGACGCCGCCATAACGCCGACGATATGCCAAAACTCCGGATCTTCGAGTCAGTGATTTTCATTTAGTTGTCTTTACTTTACATTTCTTAATTGTAATCAAGCTTTATATCGTAAAGAGGAGAGGTGGGCTTGTACCTCTTCCTCGGTCTTGTTTTCCTTGTATTCGTTGTCTCCTACCTCCAACGAGGGGGAGATCTTTAGTGAATTGCCCCTTCGTACGTGGTCTAGGATCGTGGGGCCTTGGAGTAGCAACCTTTAGGTTGCAAACCAAGTAAAAACAAAGTGCCTCCTTACTTTTGTTTTATCTTTTATTATTCCGCTGTGCTATTCAAATCGAATCGAAAAGTAAAGTTTTCTATCGCTATTCACCCCCCCCCCCTCTCTAGCGATTCTCTCCGATCCAACACATATGAGGCACACTTAGAGAATAAATAGTATGATTATATATACACTTAGAATGCCTTAAAATCTTTAATTTAATTAATTACCTTTGTTTAATATTTATCTTGAAACTTTTCCTTTATTTAATCATTCCGCTATTTCTTAGTCATACATACCAAGTCGGACACTCGACCCCATAGTCAGTCGATCGCTCAACCACACAATCAGTCAGGTATCCAATTGCACAACAAGTTGGTCATGCCACTCGACCACATAGCCAGTCAGCCACCCAATTTAACAACCAGTTGGTTACTCAGTTGCATAGTCAATCGAGCACTCGATCGCATAACAAGTCAGCCACTTGGCTACATAGTCACTCGACCGCTTGGCTGCATCATAAGTCAGCCACTCGGCTGCTTAGCAAGTATGCCACTCGCTCGCATCACAAGCCAACCACCCGACTGCAAAACTAGTCGGAAACTCGATCGTATACCAAGTCAGTCACCCGGCTGTATAGCCAATCGACAATTCGGCCACGCAGTCAAGCTACCATCCAACTGCATAACAAGTCGGCCACTCGACCGCATAGCCAGGTAGTCACCCAACTGCATAGCAAATCGGCCACTCAGCTACATCACAAGTCATCCATTCGGTTGCATAGTCACTCGACCACTCAACTGCATCACAACTCAACCACCCGACTACACAGCCAGTCGCCTACTGATCACTACCATTTTATTGCATTATTTTGGTCCTTAATATCACCGTTTTAATCCTCTCGTATGTTTATTTATTGATTATTTACATGTTTTATGAGTTGGATATATTTTTGGATCTTATTATAAATTCTCCTAAATTTTGGACTTATATGCAAATTTTATCTTTGTTTGTAGGAGATCGAGATGAGCCACTGGACTAGACTCAAATTGGATCAAATATGACTTTATCTAGGGCTAGAAGGATTATTTCAAACGTGATTAATCTGGACCTTTCATTAAGATCAGAAGTAGTTCAATCAAAGGGTTCAGATCTAGTCAATCATGACCGTCCGATGAGATCTGATCGATTCTGATCCATCTATCCAGATCTAAAGAGATCCGGTCTGTACATTTAGATCTGGACATCTTATCCTTTCATCTAGATCCGGTCGATCATGATTTTCCATTCAGATTAAATCAGTTCCATTCATTATAGATCGGAGCAATCTAGACCGTCCAATGTGATGGCTCGATCTGAGCCATTAATCTGAATCTGGAGCGATCTGACCCATGCATTGTGATCTACACATCTTGGTTGCTTATCCGGACCATTGAATCTCAATCGTTCCTTCAAATTTATCAGATCCGTCCATCCAAAGTTGAATTGATTACCACCGTTGGATGGAGTAGCTTATTTAAGCAAAAAAAAGATCCATCAAACCCTAGCTTAATTGGGTGGCTGTGATCAAAAGAGCATTGAATCAGATGGCTCAAAGAATTCATTTAATCAACATCTTCTCCACAGCAAAAAAATGCAATTTCATCACCGAACCAAGAGAGCGTCGGTGGCGTCGCCTGCTCCTCGCGGGTGGGCGAGCGTCGGCGTCGTCGCCTGCTCCTCGCGGGTTGGCGAGCGTCGGCGCCATCGCCTGCTCCTCCTCTGGCGAGTTTGGCGAGTTCTTTCCTCCTCGCGGCGGCAATGGCGGATGCTTCTTCCTCGTGGCGCGCGGCGGCGCCTCCTCCATGCGGCGGTGGCAGCTTCAGGCAGCATCTCCGACGGCCCTTCCTTCCATCCACTCCGGCGACCCTTCCTTCCATCCACTCCGGCGGCCCTTCCTTCCATCCATTTCGGTGGCAACCTCCATCCAAGCAGCTGTCGATGAGATGCTGGGATTCTGGCCAGCTCATCGGTAGCACGTAGAAGAGGAGATTCTGGGCTTTTCACCGGCGATAGCTTCCTTCGCCAACTGTCGGAGTTGAGAGCCGCAGTTGGATGAGATTTCAGAAGGTTATGGTGACTTTCTACTATCGTGGTCGCGGCAGAATTATTTTTCAGTATCCAGCAGCCCTTGATTTGCCAATTTCCGACGGAAGCACTTCATTCCATCGTCGGCGAAGAGTTTCAGCTTGTAATCCAGTTCCATCCCTTCCCACAGTTCCGGAGTTCCGTTGTAGTATAGTGGTGAGTATACTCAGTTACAACCGAGAGACTCAGGTTCAGTCCCCGACGGTGGAACTACAAGCTGCTCCACCTTCATAGAGTCATCCATAGACTATCAGGTTCCGGTGTCGTTGTAGTATAGTGGTGAGTATACTCGGCTACCGAGAGACTCGGGTTTGGATCCCGGCAACTACACCATGCTTTGACAGTTCCGCCCATCCACCGAAGAAAAGAGCTCGCTTTATCCATCAATTCAGCACTTGTCGAAGGATTTTCGGCAAGGATCCAGCCATATCATCCACCAGAGGAGCTCGTTTGGATTGTCGTCATCGTCGTAGAGTGATCGGTGGTTATATTTGGATTTTTATCCATTGATTTAGAAGTTATCATTTTTACTTGCATTGTTTAATTTCTGTTAATTCACATTATCATTGCATTGTTTATTTACTTTCCATTGTGTTTGAATTCAAGCCCCCCAACATTATGAATTGTAGTTTAATTGTAGTTAATTCGTAGTTTGTATTAGAGTTAATTAGTAGTTTCAATTGGTAGTTTAGTTGTAGTTTAATTAGGATGCTTAGTTTAGAGTTTAATTTGTGGTTAGTTGTACTTTGCCTAGTTGTCCATTAGGTTAATGGTTCTTTAGTTTAGTTGTTCTTTAGTTTAATTGTTCCGTACTTAGCATTGTCTTTTTATTTTTGAATGCTTTCCTTTACATGCTTAGTTTAGATCTTCTTTAATTTCATTGTCATCTTAGTTAGTTAGATTAAAGCTTTGATTACCTGCACTGTCTTTCATTCAGTAGGATTAGTCTTGTAAATTCTTGACCCTCATTCAGTAGGATTAGTAATAATTAGAAACCCTAAGTTTACTATTCTATCTATTACACTCGTTGGAAAATGATTCGGGTCATCCACTATGCTATATTAGTGTAGAGGGGGTTCGGTAATTAATTTGAAATGGTACCACGACAATTTGTCGTTATCACCTGCCCGACTGAACAGCCAGTTGGTTACTCCGCTGTATAACTAATCGATCATCTGACTGCAAAGTCAATCGGCCACTCAGTCATATCATAAGTCAACCACTCAACTGCATAGCCACTCGGCCGAGAGCATACTTCATTCCCTCCGGCCACTCAGTTGAGTAAGTTGTTTCACTCGGTAGCTCATTCGAAAATATATTTCATCCCTTATGGACACTCGACATTTAGCCATTCGGCTGAGTTAATATACTTCATCCCTTCTTGACACTTGGCTAGAGTCATTACTAGCATTCAGCCATTCGACTGAGTTAACATACTTCATGTTGGTGCAGGGACACCAGATAATGTTGGGTTGATCCGTGAGGGGAAACTTCGCTTCTCACTTCAACTCGGTCGCTTGTTCATGGCGATCCCATCGATGTCCCCGGATTAAAAGTTTAATCCTAAGCAAAAGGGAACACCCAAGCAACCTTGTCATCGTCGTGCTATTCGTTTAGAGTAGTCACTTGAACAAACTTGTTGTTCAAGCGACCAACCTCTATTCTACGAATAGCCACGAAATAGACGATGTACGGATCGTCGATTTTTGTGTTTATGTTGGGATCCAAGTATTATTTAGCCACAAACAGAATATATCATGCTCATAATTGAAAAACAAATATAAACATGTAACAAATGAAAATAGAGAATCGATATACCTCTTGATCTTCTATTGTATGACCTTCCTCCTATCGGACGTCGTGTGGGCGATGATCTACCAAAAGTTGAAGCCTCCTAGATCACCAATCTTCCTTTCCTTGTTCACTCCGAACAAAGGAAGATCATAAAACAAAACTCATCTTTCTATCTAGAACCGGCCACCAAGTCAATAGACTCGATGTTGCCGCCGGCCAACGAAGAGAACTTGGAGTATGGGAACCGGCCAAAGGAGAATCAATGAGGGCATGGGCGCCGGCCAACACTTGGAGAAGAGAAAGGAAAGCAATCCTTCTCCTTGTTGCCGCCCAAACCCTAAACCTAGCTCTCTTAATTTCCGGCCAAGGATGAGGGGAAGAAGAATAGGTTGACCACCGGCCAAGGTAGAGGGAAAAAGGATAGGTGTTGGCCAAACCTTAGGAAGAAGAAGAAGAAACTTCCTCCACTTGTTTCCGCCCACAACCAACTCCCAAAACCCTAGCCGCCCACTCCTAATCCTAACCCTAATGGGATTGCTTGCCGCCCAAGGGAAGTAAACCCTAATGCCATCCATTTAGTTGCCGCCCAAGCCATCATCCCATATTTATAGAGTTGGGTTCATCCCTCCTTTTAATCTCCACCATTGGTTCTAGGGATTTAATCTCAACCGTCGGATCTAGAGATTTAATCTCAACCGTCGGATCTAGAGATTTAATCTCTACCGTTGGATCTAGAGTTTTGTTTTCATCCATTGGATCTAAGCTTCATGAGGTATTAATAGGCTACAATAGGGACCATGAGGAGGAGTTGGATCTTGGCCACCCAATGGATCAAGCCCACATAAAGTCCAATCCATTAATAATTATCCATTCCACTAGAGGATTATCATTGATCTACCTCACCAACCCCCATAAGTTAATATGGGCTCTATATATTTTATGTACATTTTCTCTCCATGTTTAAGATCTCGAATGTTCGTCGATTAATTAATTTACTGACCATTAATTAATCAACATCTAACTCCATGAGTAGTACCACTCAACCTTTTCATCATGCCGGACCAAGTCCACCTGCAAGGTTTACATGATGAACCTTATGAGCTCCTCAAGGGGACATCATCATCCTAATATATAGGACACGGTTTCCTCCTATAATCAACGACACACCATATAAATAATATCATCTCCCAACTTACCGAGCCTATCGATTTAATCTATAAATCTCGCCCATTGGTAAATAAAAGAAATGAATACTAAGTATTTGTGCCCGTTATTATATCGGGATTAAGAGCATGTACAATATAATATCTGAGGTCCGATTCAATTATGTAGTCAGCAATAAATCGAATCACCTCTAAATCAGTCCTGCTCAATACACACAAAGAGTACTAGTGTAATTCTATGGTCAAGACAAACCAATACCAAATCACACTACAACCATACCAATGGTTTGTCCAAATCCATCTCGGTTGTGAGCCTTTACTTATACTTTTCAAGGAACCGATAACATGATCTCTCGTGTGACACCACACACCATGTTATCTACAATGTAATGTATTAGACAATATGCATAACCATAAAAATATGCAAACAATATCATGTGATTCTTATTTCAAAAATAAAAATGTTCATACAAAAGATAGACTTTTCAATATACATTTCAACAATCTCCCACTTATACTAAAAGACTATGTTGTCCTCATACTGCTATACATCTGATTCCCCTTCCCTTCAAATGTCTATCAAAGCTCTCGCTAGAAGGGCCTTAGTGAAAAGGGTCTACCAGGTCATCCTCTGATGCAATCTAGGCGACAGCAACTTCTACCTCCTTTATGATTTCTCGTATCAGGTTGTACTTGCGCTCTATGTGTTTACTTGCCTTATGGACTCGTGGTTCATTCGAGTTTACAACTGCACCATTATTATCACAATAAATTGTGATAATTATGGGCAAACCAAGAATCACATCCAAGTTCATCAGAAAGTTCCTGAGTCACACAGCTTCTTTGGCCGCCTCAAAGGCTGCCACATACTCAGCTTCCATGGTGGAGTCCGCCATGCATTTCTGCTTGACACTCCTCCATACAATGGCTCCACGTCCCAAAGTAAACACAAAACCTGAGGTAGACTTACTATTATCCCTATCTGACTAGAAGTCAGAATCCGTATAACCCACAGGGAATAATTGGTCTACCTGGTAAACTAGCATATAATCCCTAGTCCTTCTCAGGTACTTCAATATATGCTTTACTGCAATCCAATGTCCCTGTCCTGGATTACTCTAAAATCTACTGACCATGCCCATGACATAGCAGATATCTGGTCTCGTACATAGCATCGCATACATGAGGCTTCCTACTGTCAAAGCATAAGGAACCGCCTTCATCTCCTCTATCTCCTCAGATGTTCTAGAACACATCTCCTTAGATAAAGGTACTCCATGCTTGAAAGGTAGAAAACCCTTCTTGGAGTTCTGCATGCTAAAACGATCCATAATCGTGTCTATGTATGAAGCTTGGGATAAGCACAACATCCTTTTCCTGCGATCCCTTATAACCTTGATCCCAAGGATGTGTCCCACCTCTCCCAAGTCCTTCATATCAAACTATTTTGACAACCATACCCTTATGTCCGATAACACCTTGATATTGTTGCCAATCAACAAAATGTCATCTACATATAGTACAAGAAATACTACTACATTTCCATCACATCTCTTGTATACACAAGACTCATCCGGACTTTGAATAAATCCATAAGACTGGATTACCTCATCAAAGCGGATGTTCCAAGACCTCGAAGCTTGCTTCAATTCATAAATGGACCGATTAAGCTTACATACAAGATGCTCTTTGCCCTTCGCAATGAATCCCTCCGGTTGCTTCATATAGATGTTTTCCTCAAGACTTCCATTAAGGAAAGCTGTCTTGACATCCATCTACCACACCTCATAATCCATATGAGCTTCTATGCATAAGAGAATCCGGATAGACTTAAGCATGGCTACCGGCGAAAAGGTCTCCTCATAATCGATACCCTCTTTTTGAGTATACACCTTCGCAACAAGCCTCGCTTTGAAGGTCTCAACCTTCCCATCTATTCCTCTCTTTCTTTTGTAGATCCACTTGCATCCAATGGTTTTTACACCATCGGGTTGTTCTACTAGCTCCCAAACCTGATTTGAATCCATAGATTCAATCTCAGTATTCATTGCATTTTGCCAAGATGCTGCATCTTTATCTTGGATTGCCTCGTCATATGTCTAGAGATCAGGTTCATGTTCGCCAGGGACCAAATCAGAAGATTCTCTCAAGAACATGAATCTATTAGGCTATCTCACAACCCTCCCACTACGATGAGGTATCACCTATGTATCCTCTGTGACACGGGTGCAGTGACTTGTGGTATATCATCTTGTACCGGTGGTACTGAAGAAGTGACTTTCCCTTTTAATTCTTCCAGAATAATTTTACTCTTGGGCTTGTGGTTCATCACATAGTTTTCCTCTAGAAATCTGACGTTCGTGCTAATGATCACCCTCTGATCTCTAGGACTATAAAACAAACCACCTTTCGTTTCTCTAGGATAGCCAACGAACATGCGTACTTCTATATGAGGTTCCAACTTACCAGCATCTGCCTTCAACACATGTGCTGGACTCCCCCATATCCGAATATGTCTTAGACTAGGCTTTCGCCCAGTCCACAATTCTGTGGGAGTAGAAGGCACTGATTTAGATGGAACCAAGTTCAGAATGTACATCGCCATATCTAGAGCATATCCCCAGAACGAATTTGGCAACTCAAAATAACTCATCATCGATCTAACTATCTCCAAAAAAAGTCCTATTCCTTCACTTCGCTACACCATTCTGCTGAGGTGTGCCAGGTGCAGACAATTGGGATTGAATCCCAGCCTCTGATAAGTAATTCCTAAACTCTCCCAAGAGGTACTCACCACCAGGATCAGATCGTAGTGTCTTGATACTTTTACCTTGACATTTCTCCACATTAGCCTTGAATTCTTTGAACTTGTCAAAGCATTCAGACTTGCGGCGCATCAAGTAAATGTATCCATATCCCGAATAATCGTCTATAAAAGAGACAAAATACTCAAAACCACCTCTATTCTGAATAGACATAGGACCACACAAATCAGAATGAACCAATTCTAACACATCTTTGGCTCTATACCCCTTGGCCTTAAAAGGCCTCTTGGTCATTTTACCCTCCAAGCAAGATTCACAGGTTGGGAAATCCTCCACCACTAATGAACCCAGAGGTCCATCAGCTATCAACCTTTGAATTCTGCTTAGGTTAATATGACCAAGTCTTAGATGCCAAAGATATGTTTGGTTCATCTTCGAAGGTTCTTTTCTCTTATTGGAATTAGAAGATGAATTATTAACTTCAATTTGCATCGTGGGAGCTTTTGGTTCGAGTGTATACAAATTTCCTATCAATGTACCTGAACAGATATTCTCCCTATTCCTTTTTATAACAACTCTGTCATTAAAAGAAATAGAATATCCATCCATAAACAATTTAGAAACTGAAATTAAATTCTTTCTAAATAAAGGTACATAATGGGAATTTTTCAGAACCAAAGTTTTATTTTTCTCAAAAGATAAATAAAATGTCTCCCACTGCAATAGCCGCCACCTTCATGGCATTGCCCAAGTAAATGGTAATCTCTCCCTCAGCTCGTCCTCAGGTTTCCTGGAACCCCTACAAAGTATTGCAGACAAGATCAGAGGCTCCCGTATCTACACACCAAGTGTCGGTAGATAACACCGCTAACCATGTTTCAACGACTACACCAAAGGATATACCTCTGTTCTGCTTCGGATTGGGACAGTCCTTCTTCCAATGTTCATCCTGCTTGCAAGTGAAGTACTTGCCTTTCGGCTTCTTCACTCCTCCCTGAGATCCTCCCACCACCTTTGCTCCACCTTGTTTCTTCTTCTTCTTGCCTTTCGGCTTAGAAGTAGAAACCTTCTGAGCAACCATGGCCTAAGCCTGAGTAAGTCTTTCTATCGACTGGAGAATGATATCGACCTGGGTTTCCCTATCAATCTCAGCTCCAAGGACTTCCAGCTCATTGGCAGGCTTAGGAGGATACTCTTCGAAAATTACATATTTGTACTCCTCAGCAGTTAAGACAATATCTAGATTCTTTTTCGATCAACATAATTTGGGTACAGTAAGCTTATTTTCTTTTAGTATCACAACAAGTGGACTGAAAGTCATTTTTGAAAGAAAACCTAAGAATCACATAGATCAAAACATTAGATTTCAAAAAATTATTGATTCCTCAAACAATAAAATTTTAAAATCAATCAACACCTCAAAACACCGAGAATATTGTATGCCACGATAGTGTGGACATATACGAATTCTACATTTGTAAGAGGAGGTTTTACCCATTAATTTTACTATCTTGTCAACCTAACTTTTTGACAAGTAAAATTAATAGTTGGTTCCTCTTTGGCTCTACAAATAAAAGCAGTGACTCCGATGGGGAGGATGCTTATATTTGTATCTAAGTGTTCACCATTACTCGGTACTAAGGTAATTATCTCGGGTTATGTGCCTTCCGATGGGGAAGTACACATGCTCTTTAATAATTGCCTATAACCATATTCGACCTTGTGATCCGCAAACAAACTCATCCGATGGGGAGGAAGGCACTCAGAGTCGACGCGCAAGTTTGCTTGCATCACATGTGAAATCGTAATGGAGGCCGTGGGAATTTATAAAAATATCCCTCTCCCACTTAGTAATTTAAAATTGAGGAATTTTCTAACCTACGACATGCATATCAAACAATAAGCAATAAATATGAAAAATAAATTATTTTCCAACTATTATGGCTTTTGTCTTCAATATGTCTCCCATCGCATCGCCTTCTCGTCCGCTCCTCCTACGCCATGTACGAGCCATCCGGAGATCCGAGCCGAGACTAAAATCTATTTTAATTTACATCCATCAATCCTATACTCCACGAGGGAGTGTACATGAAATCTAGATCGAAAGTAAACTAAAATAAAAAGAGTGGATAAACAATGTCGTATCTAATTTACAGAAAATTAAATACTAGCCTCGTCAACCCCGAGGATTCAACAAAATATACACATACAATCACATATACACATATGGCCATAATAGTCCGATCTTATGCCTACAACCAAAGAGTTAACCTACGCATATCCTACTATTATCCGGCACATATAATATATGAAAAATGCATAAGAGTAACCGAACCCTAAACACACAAAACCGAAAACCTTGGCTCGGATACCAATTGTTGGGTTGATCCGTGAGGGGAAACTTCGCTTCCCACTTCAACTCGGTCGCTTGTTCATGGCGATCCCATCGATGTCCCTGGATTAAAATTTAATCTTAGGCAAAAGGGAACACCCAAGCAACCTTTTCATCGTCGTGCTATTCGTTTAGAGTAGTCACTTGAGAAAACTTGTTGTTCAAGCGACCAACCTCTATTCTACGAATAGCCGCGGAATAGACGATGTACGAATCGTCGATTTTTGTGTTTATCTTTGGGATCCAAGTATTATTTAGCCACAAACAGAATATTTCATGCTCATAATTGAAAAACAAATATAAATATGTAACAAATGAAAATAGAGAATCAATATACCTCTCGATCTTTTATTATATGACCTTCCTCCTTTCGGACATCGTGTGGGCGACGATCTACCAAAAGTTGAAGCCTCCTAGATCACCAATCTTCCTTTCCTTGTTCACTCCAAACAATGGAAGATCATAAAACAAAACTCATCTTCCTATCTAGAACCGACCACCAAGTCAATAGACTCGATGTTTCCACTGGCCAAGGAAGAGAACATGGAGTATGGGAACCGGCCAAAGGAGAATCAATGAGGGCATGGGCACCGGCCAACACTTGGAGAAGAGAAAGGAAAGCAATCCTTCTCCTTGTTGCCACCCAAACCCTAAACCTAGCTCTCCTAATTTTCGGCCAAGGATGAGGGGAAGAAGAATAGGTTGAGCACCGGCCAAGGTAGAGGGAAGAAGGATGGGTGTCGGCCAAACCTTAGGAAGAAGAAGAAGAAACTTCCTCCACTTGTTGCCGCCAACAACCAACTCCCAAAACCCTAGCCGCCCACTCCTAATCCTAACCCTAATGGGATTGCTTGCCGCCCAAGGGAAGCAAACCCTAATGCCATCCATTTAGTTGTCGCCCAAGCCATCATCCCATATTTATAGCGTTGGGTTCATCCCTCCTTTTAATCTCCACCATTGGTTCTAGGGATTTAATCTCAACCGTCGGATCTAGAGATTTAATCTCAACCGTCGGATCTAAAGATTTAATCTCTACCGTTGGATCTAGAGTTTTGTTTTCATTTATTGGATCTAAGCTTCATGAGGTATTAATGTTAGTGATATATGAGAGATGTCCTAAGGCAATCGTCTTATGTTTGAACCATTTATATGATAAAAAAAGATTCACTATTTGAGTATACATGTTTTCATGTATTTGATTATATCTTAAACTCAATTACAGAATTAATGGAGCGGGCTAACGGGCTTTTGGTTATGATCCGATAACCATTAAGTGAATTTGTTCTCTATAAAATAGGGCTTAAGAGTTTTGTTAAGCCCTAATCCTTGCAACCCTAAAGTTGCCGCCCACTTCTCCTTGGTGTAGTCGGCGCCCTCTTCTCGCCGTTGCCCACCACCACCCAAGCTCCTTGTCGGCATCCAGCAGCTGTTGTACTCTCCTCTTGCCAGCGTCGAGCTGTTGCCGGAGGAGCTCCGGTGATCTTCCTTGGCTCCGGCGACAAGGTAAGCATATTGCATTCCTTATTTGGCCAGCGCAAGGTCTCCACCAAAGCTGTCCCATTTTCTGGACAGCTTATTTCCTTCTTTTCAGAGCGTCATTTGGACGACGTTTGGAGTTCTGACAGTGCCTTCCTTACCGGGTATTCGATCTCCGGTAATCCTCATAGGTGGAGGATGAAGGATTCGTCAAACGGTTGACGAATACCTCTCCGTAGAAGTGAGTTTTTGAGGACTCGTTTTGGATCCGAATTTTGATTCGGATCGTGATCTTCTCTCGATCACATTGTCTTCAACACGAGGCTAGTAACCCGTACGAAGATGAGGCTCATGACTTTGTGAAGTCATCCCGAAGATACTCGGCGTGGATACGGATAGAGACGATTCTAGCAAGAATCATTCCGGTTGATGCCTTTCCCGCTACACGTGATACGTCAGGTATACGTTATATAAATTTCCTATTATTGCAAAATTTGAATTTACGGTTATGTCTACACATGTTGTACTATGCATCATGTGATGTGTGTGTTGTAATAAATTAGATTTATTATTTTATTCCTTCCGCTGTGCACATGTTTACGAAACATGTTCGAACACACACTCGCCACGGTGTCGGAAACCCAACAGTGGTATCAGAGCCCAGGTTGTGTTTCGACATAATCGAAAAATTGTTTTGCGATAGTCATAATGGTATTTCTGGAAATTTTCTACTTTTGGAAAGTTAGAAGTATTTATGGAATTTTTTAATTTTGGAAAGTCTAGAAGTATTTATGGAAATTGATATTTTCCATAAATAAAATATTTGATTAGATTTTGGAAATTTGTTTCCTAATTTAATCATGATTTGATTTGGGAAATCAAATCTTAAAATATTTTATTTCCATAAGTAGTTTTGATGATTTAGGAAATTGGTTTCCTAAATTGACTTCCTTAATCAACTATTTCCACAAATAAAATATGTGATTAGATTTGGAAATTTGTTTCCTAATTTAATCATGATTTGATTTGGAGAATCAAATCTTAAACATATTTTATTTCCATAAATAGTTATGACATATAAGAAAATTTTGTACATGACATAATTGTATGTCATGTAATTGCATTAGATGCATATCATTATGTCATGCGTGTCGTGACATGTAGATGTATGCCATGTATGTCATGCCATGCAGATAATAGTTATTTGCATGCAAAGAGGATGATACATAAAAACCCTAACTCAATATTAAAGCCTACACCTTCCATTAATATGGTTAGAACTAGAGTTCCGTTTCTTGTTCGGGTTGTTGGACTCTCTCCAAGCCCGGCTCGAACCCGAACATGTTCAAACCATGGAATAGTTTAATACTAATATGGTAAGAGTTAGTGGTCAATCATTAGCTTTGGTTGTTGGACTCTCTCCAAGCTGAGCTAATTGGTTGAATGCGCTCTAACCATATTAAAACTATTTCTCGATTAATGGGTTGGCTTTAACCTGGAGCATCGGCTTGTTGGACTCTCTCCAAGGTCGATGTGAAGGGAGGTGAAGTTGGGTGCTATGCATATGATGGATACTTGTTAATGTGTTAACAACCCGATGTATGTGTGAACATTCAATAAGTTGATAGCACATTGTGATAGTTGTATATATGTGATATGCAATCGGTATATTTGATACCTACCATCGTAGTTATGAATGGATTGTTGGACTCTCTCCAAGGTTGTTCATATCTATGATGGATATCAGCCCATTCGAAGATGGACCTACGATCTCCCGAAGTGATTTTGGGGTTTTTTGAAATTCACAAAATGAATGGGATTTATAAATGTATATTGATGCATTTTAAAATCATTTTCTCATATATGCTCATTTTGTATTTCTAGGTTAATCGATTGATCATGACGTATTTGAATTTGTGCACTATTTTGGATTCAAACAAATTGACTGGGCCTAACTTCCTAGACTGGCTTAGAAACCTGAGAATTGTTCTCAAGGCGGAAAAGCTAGCATATGTCCTTGAAGAGCCTCTTCCCAACCGTCCTAGGGACGATGCAACTCCAGACCAAATGTTGGTCTATTAGAAGCATGTGGCAGATTCTGAACTGGCGAGTTGCATCATGCTAGCTGCGATGGTACCCGAGCTGCAAAAGCAGCATGAGCATATGGATGCTAATACCATGGTCTTCCATATTCATGAGTTATTTGATGAGCAAGCGAGATCCGAAAGGTTCGAAGTCTCCAGGCTCCTCTTCACCACGAAGATGCAAGAAGGTTCGTCTGTAGTGCAGTTTGTGCTAAAGATGAACGAGTACATCGAGCGGCTAGCCACCCTCGGGTTTGTGATGGATCATGAATTAAGTATTGACTTAATTCTGCATTGTTTGCCCAAGAGTTTATCACAATTTGTGATGAACTATCGGATGAACAAATTAGAATCCACTATTCCTGAGCTCCTCAATATGCTGAAGACTGTGGAACCTTCTGTGAAGCATGAGGAGAAGGCGATTCTGTTAGTTGATTCCTCAAAGAAAGGTTCTAAGAGGAAGGCAAAGGAACAAAAGAAAGGGAAGAACAAGAAGGCTAAGAAGGCAGAACTAGCACAAAAGGGCACTTGCCATCATTGTGGCAAGGAAGGCCACTGGCGAAGAAATTGTAAGATTTATCTTGAGTCCATGAAGAAGAAGAAGGCATCTGATGCCCCATCCTCTTTAGGTATCTTCGTTATTGATTGTCATTCTGTTTCCTTAGACACTTGGGTATTGGATATTGGGTGTGGCTCACATATATGTAATGACATACAGGGGCTAAGGAATATGTCAGAGGGGAGTCAAATTTGCGAGTTGGCAATGGAGCAAAGGTTTCTACGGTCACCATCGGAACTTATTTGCTGAAGCTCCCTAGCGGACTAGCCTTGGAACTGGATAATTGCTATTGTGTTTCTTCTCTAATAAAGAACATTATTTCTATTTCCTGTTTAAATAGAAATGGTTACCATTTGACGTTTAGTAACAATTGTTGTTATATAACTTTGAATGGCGTACTTTATGGAACAGGAACTTTCAGAAATGGCATTTATACGTTGGACGTATTCAGTGATATTTTCAATATCAAAGCGAGCAACAAGCGTGCTCGAAAGGATAATCAATCAGACTCCTACATGTGGCATTGTCGTCTTGTCCATGTAAGCAAGAAACGCATGTCCGAATTACACCGATGTGGAATTCTGAAATCGTTTGAATTGGATTCATACGATACATGCGAATCATGCTTAAAAGACAAGATGACTATGTTACCTTTTATAGGAAAAGTGAACGAGTGGGAGAGTTGCTAGGTCTATTACATACTGATGTATGTGGACCTATGTCAACTCAAGCTTTAGGAGGCTATAGCTACTTCATTACCTTCACCGATGATCACTCACGGTTTGGGTATGTGTTCTTGATGAAACACAAGTCTGAAGCCTTTGAAAGGTTCAAAGAATTCAGAAATGAAGTAGAGAAACAACATGACAAGAGTATTAAAATACTTGATCGGATCGAGGTGGTGAATACTTAAGTCAAGAGTTTCTTGATTATCTAAGAGACAATGGTATATTGTCTCAATGGACTCCGCCATATACACCACAGCATAATGGTGTATCTGAGAGGCGTAACCGGACCTTGTTGGACATGGTCAGGTCAATGATGAATCATGCAACTCTTCCCAAGTCCTTTTGGGGTTATGCACTTCAGACAGCTGTTTACTTGTTAAACAGAATGCCTACCAAGGTAGTCTCAACTACTCCATATGAGATATGGAATAGTAAGAAACCTCATGTATCTTACTTGAATATATGGGGTTGTCCTGCTTATGTGAAGCGGACTGTATCAGACAAATTCGATGCTAAGTCTGATAAATGTATATTTATTGGATACCCTAAGGAAACAAGGGGTTACCAATTCTATCATCCTGTGGAACAAAAGGTGTTTATTTCAAGGCATACTGTGTTTCTAGAGAAAGAGTTTCTCTTGCAAGAAAACAGTGGGAGTGTCATCGAGCTTGAGGAGGCTCGAGAGGCTCAAATAGACATTGATGAGATACCTGATAAAGCACAATAGCCGACAACTCATAGTGATGAGCAATCGGCTGGACCTATTGAAACACCACATCTTCGTAGATCTGGTAGAACATGCAATATTCCTGAGAGATATGGATTTCTCGCAAGTGAATCGAACGACATGTTACTCATTGATGATGAGAAGTCTACCAGTTATGAAGAACTTCTGACAAGTTCAGAAAGAGATAAGTGGCTTGAAGCCATGAAGTCGAAAATGGATTCCATGTATGAAAACCAAGTTTGGAACTTGGTTGACCCACCTGAAGGCATAAAGACTATAGGGTGCAAGTGGGTTTTCAAGAAGAAAACCGACATGGATGGTAATGTGATTGCCTATAAGGCTAGATCGGTGGCAAAAGGATATCGTCAAAAGCAAGGTGTTGATTATGACAAAGCTTATTCGCCTGTAGCTATACTTAAATCCATTCGGATGCTCTTGGTCATAGCGGCTCATTATGATTATAAGATATGGCAGATGGATGTGAAAATAGCTTTTCTTAATGGAAACCTACTCGAGGACGTGTATATGATACAACCTGAGGGTTTCACATCGGTTGATAAAACCAAGGTATGCAAATTGCGACGGTCCATATATGGATTGAAGCAAGTATCCAGAAGCTAGAATATCCGTTTTAATGAGACAATCAAAAAGTTTGATTTCTCACAAAATCCAGATGAACCTTGTGTGTACAAGAAGGTTAGTGGGAGTGCAGTCGTGTTCCTAGTATTGTATGTCGATGACATCTTCCTTGTAGGAGATGATGTTTCAGTCTTACAGTCAGTTAAGATTTGGTTATCCTAGACATTCTCCATGAAAGACCTGGGAGAAGCAACCTACATCCTTGGGATTAAGATCTATAGAGATAGATCGAAATGGTTGCTTGGTCTTTTGCAGTCTACATATATAGACTGAGTGCTAAATAGGTTTAGCATGTCAGAATCCAAGAAAGGTTTCCTACCCATCAGGCATGGGATACACCTTTCGAAGTCTATGTGTCCATGCACAGAAGACGAGAGGATTTGCATGAGTAAGAGTCCCTATGCATCCGCAATTGGATCTATCATGTATGCTATGTTATGTATGAGGCCCGATGTATCGTATGCTCTGAGTGTCACGAGTAGATACCAGTCTGATCCAGGAATGGATCATTGGGTGGCTGTTAAGACAATCCTTAAGTACTTAAGAAGAACTAAGGATGTGTTCCTAATATATGGAGAAGGGGACATGGTGATACATGGGTATACGGATGCCAGCTTCCAGACAGACAAGGATGATTCCAGGTCTCAGTCTGGATATGTGTTCACCTTGAATGGGGGCGCAGTGAGTTGGAAAAGTTCCAAACAAGACACTGTAGCGATTCTACCACTGAGGCAGAATACATTGTAGCTTCGGAAGCAGCAAAGGAAGTGGTTTGGATCAAGAAGTTCATTTATGAACTTGGTTTGGTCCCAGCCATTGTTGAAGCAATACCGGTCTACTACGACAACAATGGAGCAATTGCATAGGCGAAAGAGCCAAGGTCTCATCAACGATCCAAACATGTGCTTCGCCGCTATCATTTGATCAGAGAGATCATTAGTAGGAAGGAAATACAAATCGAGAAAATCCCCACTGAAAGGAACTTAGCGGATCCTTTGACAAAGGCATTACCTCAAAGTAAGTTTGAGGGTCATGTTAGAGCTTATGGTATTGGATACCGTAGCGATTGGCATTAGGCCAAGAAGGAGTTTGTTAGTGATATATGAGAGATGTCCTAAGGCAATCGCCTTATATTTGAACCATTTATATGATAAATGAAGATTCACTATTTGAGTATACATGTTTCTTGTATTTGATTGGATCTTAAACTCATTTACTGAATGTCCACGATACGATTCACAGCATGAGAGAATTTGTGATTGGATCACAACTAGTGAGTATCTCTACATGTGTAATTGTGATGTATCAGAATTATCCCTAGTCGATGAATTGATGGATTTGGACACCATTGATTCTGTCGAGACTAGAATGAGGTATACTCCTTGGTGTATCCAAGCAGCTAATTCTCACTGGCTGGAGACATTGTGATGTCCAGAGTTAATCGTGGATGCTAGTTATGGTAACTAGTTCATTGGAGTGACCAGCCGTAAGACTTTATATGGTTCTCTGCATATATAGATATGTCAATGAAGTTCTTACTGTAGCTTAAGTGCGATGTTCCTTTGACTTGCAGTATTCAAGTCATCTTGATCATAAAGACTTATACTTTGACATCTTAAGCAAGCATCTCTGAGGAGATGTGGACCTAGGATGATTGGGTATAAGTCGAAGTGATCGAAGGTGTTTGAATAACCTATAAAGGATTCACCATTCCTTGCGAGGAGATGTATACCCATGGCCTCTCGTCGGATTGTTACTAAAGTCTTTGGCCAAAGCATTACATGTTTAGAGTAAGGTACTCTTCGATACATGTGTAGTAACTAGAATCCGTAGGACGAGGAAATGATACTTGGGTTAGGTGTGACGTAGTCAGCCTAGTGGGGACTGACACTATAGACCATGTCCTCAACCAAGTGGGTATAAGATGAGTGAAGGGAATGGGGCATGATTCATTCGAGCTGCTGAAGGGTTTCAGAAATAGGTCTAGATCAACCGTTGATCTTTTCGGTTAATTGGGGATCATGATGTACTACTAGGTACCACTCATGATCGTTCTATAATTAATGGTTAATTATAGATGGCCAACATAAACTGAGAACCTATTTGGTCACACGCACAACGAGCGTAATCCGAAGGATTTAAAATGAGCTTGAGAATGAGATTCTCAGACCGAGAGAAACTAGGTTTGGTTGGACCAAACATGGAGCGAGCATGAAATCGTTTCAGTCGCAATGGAAGCGTGGATGGGCCGTGTCTTATTAAGACATGATGGACGAACCAAATTGGTTTGGTTCTAATCCAATGGACGAGAATAAACCAAAGGGGTTTGGTTTGTTTTAAACGAATGAACCAAAGTTTGTTCGGTTCATTTTAACTTAAAATAGACCGACATGGTTTGGTTTATTTTAACTTAAATTAATGGAGCGGGCTAACGGGCTTTTGGTTATGATCCGATAACCATTAAGAGAATTTGTTCTCTATAAAATAGGGCTTAAGGGTTTTGTTAAGCCCTAATCCAACCCCTAATTGTCGCCCCCCTCTCCTCTCGTGTAAGTCGTCAACCTCCTCTTGTCGCCACCCACCACCCTACCTAGCTCCTTGCCGCATCCGAATGGTTGTCCTTCCTCTTGCTGCATCGAAGGCCGCGTACGAGGAGCTCCGTGATCTTCCTTTGGGTCCGCAACAAGGTGAGCTTCAACCTTCCCTTATTTGGCCGGGCTCTATTCTCCACCAAAGCTGTCCAGTTTTCTGACAGCTTGTTTCCTTCTTGTCGGAGCGCATTTGGACGACGCTTTGAGCCCGACAGCGTAGCTTCCGGGATCTGATCTCCGGTAATCCTCATAGGTGGAGGATGAAGGATTCGTCAAACGGTTGACGAATACCTCTCCGTAGAAGCGAGTTTTTGAGGACTCGTTTTGGATCCGAATTTTGATTCGGATCGTGATCTTCTCTCGATCACATCGTCTTCAACACGAGGCTAGTAACCCGTACGAAGACGAGGCTCGTGACTTTGTGAAGTCATCCCGAAGATACTCGGCGTGGATACGGATAGAGACGATTCTAGCAAGAATCGTTCCGATTAATGCCTTTCCCGCTACACGTGATACGTCAGGTATACATAGTATAAATTTCCTATTATTGCAAAATTTGAATTTACGGTTATGTCTACAAATGTTGTACTATGCATACGTGTGATGTGTGTGTTGTAATAAATTAGATTTATTATTTTATTCCTTCCGCTGTGCACATGTTTACGAAACATGTTCGAACTCACACTCGTCGCGGTGCCGGAAACCCAACAATTAATAGGCTACAATAGGAACCATGAGGAGGAGTTGGATCTTGGCCACCCAATGGATCATGCCCACATAACGTCCGATCCATTAATGATTATCCATTCCACTAGAGGATTATCATTGATCTACCTCACCAATCCCCATAAGTTAATATGGGCTCCATATATTATATGTACATTTTCTCCCCGTATTTAAGATCTCGAATGTCCGTCGATTAATTAATTTACTGATCATTAATTAATTAACATCTAACTCCATGAGTAGTACCACTCAACCTTTTCATCATGCCAGACCAAGTCCACCTGCAGGGTTTACATGATGAACCTTATGAGCTCCTCAAGGGGACATCATCATCCTAATATATAGTACACGGTTTCCTCCTATAATCAACGACACACCATATAAATAATATCATCTCCCAACTTACCGCGCCTATCGATTTAATCTATAAATCTCGCCCATTGGTAAATCAAAGAAATGAATACTAAGTATATGTGCCCGTTATTATATCGGGATTAAGAGCATGTACAATATAATATCTGAGTTCCGATTCGATTATGTAGTCAGCAATAAATCGAATCACCTCTAAATCGGTTTTGCTCAATACACACAAAGTTTACTAGTGTAATTCTATAGTCAAGACAAACCAATACCAAATCACACTACAATCATTCCGATGGTTTGTCCAAAGTCATCTCAGTTGTGATCCTTTACTTATACTTTACAAGGAACCGATAACATGATCTCCCGTGTGACACCACACACCATGTTATCTACAATGTAATGTATTAGACATTATGCATAACTATAAAAATATGCAAACAATGATCATGTAATTCTTATTTTAAAAATAAAGATGTTCATACAAAAGATAGACTTTTCAATATACATCCTAACAGATAATCAAACCTAGGTTTTGATTATGGTAAAGGCTTAAAGTTAATGTGTTATCTTTATCTCATAATCTATTGTTAACTGTGCAGAAGTATTTAAGCTAAGCTGAAGGGCAGCAACACTTGGAGAATCTCGAGTTGAGAAATTGTGGTGGTTGGACGACACCGAGAGAACTTTGGATGGAGTCGAAGAACTCAGGTGAAGACCGAAAGCTAAGCGACAAGTCACAAAGGACCAGAGATAAGCATAAGTGTGAGTAATGGTGAGGTCGAGTCCTCTATACGGGGACGACTTTAGGTGGCTATCCGACTAAGACTTCCATTGGAAGGTCTTGGTCGAGATCGGACGGTAAGTAGCCATCATTTCTACCATTACTTATGTTTTCATGCTAACTCTTTGTTGTAGTTGATAAAATAGTACAACAATCGACTGATGGGTATTGACAGTCGACTGATCCTAGCATCAATCAATTGTTGAGGGTGATCAATCGACTGCTATTCAAACTAGCCAGCTCGATGAAAGTCAAGATAAGCTCCTCTTATCTTGGGGAGATAAGAAGCTTTGACTCAGATCTGGATCTCAACGAGCTAGGGTTTGGAGGGCTATAAAAGAGGGGGGTTTCACCCTTTGGGATCATCTCAATTTCTCTCCAAGTGCTCCCACAACGTTGTGCCGTCAACGACTACTCTACGCCACCAAAATGTTGCCGCAACGCCGATGACACACCAAGAATTGAAGTTCCTTTTTTGTCGGTATCTTTTAGTTGTTACTTCATTCTCTCTATATTGTATTCGAGCATTTCATCTTCGAGCTTTTCGTTGTAAATAGGAGAGGTGGGATTATTCCTCTACCTCGAGCTTTTCATTTATTGTATTCATTGTCTCCTACCTCCAACGAGGAGGAGATCTATAGTGAATTGTCCTTCGTACGTGATCCAGGATCGCAGGGCCTTGGAGTAGCAACTGTTAGGTTATGAACCAAGTAAAAATAAAGTGTCCTTTACTTTTATTCCGCTGTGTTACTTTAGTTTTATTGAAATGAAAAGAAGTTTTCAAGCTTGCTATTCACCCCCCCCCTAGCTTGCTTTCAATCCAACAATTGGTATCAGAGCGAGGGCTCTAAGATTTGGTGCAACCACTAATCTAGCAACTTTTAGGTTTTCTTTTCGTATATTGTTTTAATTTAAGATTTTGGTTAATTCTCTTCCCACATTACTAATCCAAGACGGCAATCTTTTTGTCATTTTTATTTTTGTGCAAGGCTCATTTTGATGACCCATCTCGAAGGGTTTAGCACCGCTCGACCTCCGTTTTACTACAAAGATGACTTCCGTCACTGGAAGGGTCAGATGGAGGGCTACCTAAAAACCCAAGTAGAGATGTGGATCATGATTTAAACTGAGTTCTCACTACCTACCAACGAAGACAGTGAGTTCCTAGACTGTGACAAGTGGGCCAATGCCATGAAGTATCGAGTGGAGGTCGATGCAAAGGCAACCCAAATCCTACAATGTGGTCTTTCCAAGGAGGAGCACAACCAGGTTGGACCATTCATAAGTGCAAAAGACCTCTGGAATAAGTTCATCAAGCTTCACAAAAGAACCGCCAACATGAAGGTATGTAAAAGAGACCTTTTAAATAAGGTTTTTAATCTAAAAATACAGGAATACGAGACCGCTACACAATTGCACGCAAGAATACAGAACATTATGAACGACCTTCACTCAATCGGACAGAAAGTCGAAAATCAAGATGTGATTAGGTACGCCCTTGATGGATTTCCTAGGACCGCCTTGTGGCCATCCATGGTTGATGCCTACAAGGTATCTAGAGATCTATCTAAGATTAGGTTAGATGAACTCTTTTCTGAATTTGAGCTACACAAGCAATCTAACTCGGCCCCGGTCGAGAAAGGTATTGCATTGGTTGCAAGTCAAAAGAAGAAGGTGAAGAGCAAATCACCTCCCAAAGAAGAAGAAGAGGAGTACGAATCAGAGGTGAACGACGAGATGGAGACCGAACTTGTGAATCTAGTTCGGAAGATGATCAAGAGATGAAGACGCCCGATCAAGCAATCCAAGGAAAGCATACCCAAGCAAAGTTCCAACTACAGATGCTACGAATGCAACAAGATGGGCCACATCAAATCGGATTGTCCAAGACTAAAGAACAAACCATCTCAATCCAAGAAGAAGGCACTCAATGCAACATGGGAAGAGTTGTCGGAGGAAGAAGATGAGCTCAACAACATTGCATTCATGGCAAAGACAACCAAGCCCAAAAATGAGTCTGAACCCGAAACAAGCTACGAGTCCGAGATCGAGTCCGACTCCGGATCCGACGATGAACTCCAATTCAAGATAAGCCATGGACTTGTATCTGGTTCAAAAGATTCGATCAAGGTGAGTCAATCATTAATTGATACTCTTTATAATGCAATTAAGTATTTAACTAAGAAAATAGCTAAGTCTGAGTCCAAGGTCGAGACCTTAGTTGAGGAAATGAAACTCCTTAAACATGAGGTCTCCCTAACCTCTTCGGCTAGTCAAGTTCGAGAGGAGAATTCAACTCGAGTTGAAAAAATTGAAGAAGAGAAATCTCTCTTGAAAGGATAAGTCCAAGATCTTAGACAAACATTGGAAAGGTTTACTTTGGAGTCTAAGGGTCTTGACCTACTACTTGGATCACAAAGGGTCGTGTACAATAAGGTCGTACTCAGGTTTAGATCAAACACAATAAATAAATTATATATATCAATTGTGAATCAAAATAGACAAAAAGTCCAATCATGGGTCCCTAAGACCATTTTGATTTCACAATTAGGATCCACTAAGTACTGGGTTCCCAAGGACCAAATCCACTACGTGGAAAGACCGAATCGATTCAATGGTCCAGGGGGAGCTAGTACTAAACTTGTTTGTTTTATTTCTTGAATTAGTTTTGCATGCTTAGCTAAATTGTTGTTTTAATTTTTAGAATGGCTAGATATGATCAATAGTTAATCAATCTTGATAACATAGTATCAAGACGCGGCAAGATGATAGTACATTAGGGAAATGAAGTCTTGTGTGTCTGAACTAGATAAGGTGTATCTTGTTGGGGATCGATACGGCCGGCTAGAGGGGGGTGAATAGCCCTCTTACGATGGATGTTGTAATTTGCTCGTCTACGAAAGATTAGCGCAAGCAGAATATACAAATACAAATAGACAAAGCAAAAGATAAACAATAAAACAAACGCTAACACGATGGTATAACGTGGTTCACGGCTACGCCGCTAATCCACGGTCCGATTCGTCCAAGGTGAATCACTCCTCCAAAGCCAATCACTATTGGTCTCTCCTTTGCACCAAGCTAGGTGGAGGTAACCTTTATAAACAAGATCACTCTTCTTACAATAAGAATGGAGTAAAAGAAAGTAAGAAGAGTTTAGAGCTTGTGGGCCACTTGGATGGTCATTTGGAGTAAGAGCATTATCCCCCCAAAGCTCCACACCCTCTCTTTTTATAGAGAGGAGGCTTTTCTTCCCGTTGGCCGCCACGATCACGCCCTTGGCGATCGACTCATCGCCACTACAACGGTCTCGAACACGCCGGATCGGATCGCCGAGTAGTCCAACGGAACAGCCAATGATCGTGATGGACCTCATCGGCCGATCACCTCCGTAGTCGACTACCCGATCGGCTACGGCGGCATGGCCAAACCCTACCGCCGATCATTGCTACCTTGATCGATGAGCCCGGCGTGATCGTCACATATGGCGGCTGATCACCGGCCTCAAAATAGCGATTGAATACCGCCGAATCACGTTGACTCGATCAGACCGCCATTCCATGGCGATCGATCGTGTCGGGAAATCCCATCCGACACTTAGCCAAATGGCCAAGTTTCACCTAAGAGCTACCCCTTCCCGGGTTACATTCGCTCACTCTCATCTCTCGGAGTCCCTCGCCTTCGAAGTTCTCTTCGTTCGCGGCCATGTCCCTCGGTAGCATCAGGCGCATGGCTCTACAATGCTCCTTCGCATCTCTTGCCTCGAAGTCTACTTCCTCCAACTTCACTCCAAGCTCCTCGTCCAGCGGTCCCTCGGATGCTCCAAGCGCACGGCTTCCGCAAAGCCATCCTTCACCAACTCAAGGACCGAGTCATGAGTTGTGAAAACTCGCCACGGCTCCATGTGCGAATTACTAAGTCCTGCACGACTTTAACGCACATATCAAATCAACATAACAAACTAACTTAAACTCTTTGCCACACACATCAAAACCTAATCATGGCAAGAGATTGCCCTAACAATCTCCCCCTTTTTTATGTGTGGCAATCCGTTTAAGTTAGGTAAAAACATTTGATAAAAATTTCTAAGGTAAGAAAGCATGTAAACATAAACATGATATAGCAACATGCAACTCCCCCTTAATCCATGAAACTCCCCAGACATATTTCTCCCCCGATCATAATTTACTTAAACACAATTATTTCTCCCCCTTTGACACCATCAAAAAGATTAATACTAAGTTATAAACCCATGGCATCAAGTCTAATAGAAGGAAAATACCAAAAACATGTTTAAAATCTGAAATCAGAAAATATTGGACTATTTTTCAGGTGAGCAGTCGACTGCTATCAGTATGGCAGTCGACTGGCACAATGGTTTCCGAAATTTTGATTTTCTAGGCGAATTTCAGAAATGCATTAAAAATTCTAGAAAATTCAAAGAATAGTGAAATTTGGGGAACACATTTCTTGTAAGGTTCTTTATCAGTGAAAAATAATTTTTCATGAAAGATCATTATATTTTCACGTATTTGCCAAAAATACAAAAGTTTTAAAAACCACTAGGTTTTGACCATTCTAGTATCAAGTTTAACACCTAGTTTTGCATCCAATTGTTTCAAAACATGAATACATAGATTTAAAGTAAGAAATTGTTTTGAAAACATATGAAATATCCAACCATGATCTTTGGGCAATATGTCTATGAATTAAACATAAGTCTTCCCCATGATTGGTCTATTATTGCTATTTTGATACTTTAAATGACCATCTAAATGCCATAGGTATTAGTGGACATTTGTATCATCCTAACATCTCACTCATGATAAGTTTTCAATCATGGTAGCCTATAGTGAGTGTGAGATGTATCCCAGAGGTATTTGTATATACTTAACCATTATATTTATGCAATTCTCTCAAGGCTAAGTATCTCCCTAACAATCCACATGATCATTGAATTGTTATCATGCATTAGGTATTATATCATGATAATAAGCAAAGTATCACCTAAAGCATGATTTAACCCTATTTCTCATGATTATGTGCCAAATATCAAAATCATAAATCATAATTGCGCATATACATAGCAATTACATTGATTATCATGATTTAAACATTATTAACTATTTATAGGCACATTATCATCACCTAACACTATTTCAAAATGTTGTCCCGCCATCCTAAGTCAACCAAAAATATGATATAGGTCAATTGCATATGGTTGACTACCTTAGGGTTTTCCTAACCCTTAAGAATGGATTTTGGAGCCCAAAATAAGTTCTTGCCTATGGGGTTCACTAGATACTCCTTAGGAATCCATTTCCTAGCTATTACTTTCTTCTTATCTTGTCCCCTAGCAATTAGGCATTTATAGGCCTTTTCATTTTTCTTTTCTTTGTATCCTAGGCCTTTTTTATTGAAACTAGCTCTTTGGCTCCCTATAATCATGTTCAAGGTGTTTGAGCCAATTGTAAACTTTTCTAGGGCTTTGGTTAAATAATCTACTTTCTCTCTTAAAGCCCTATTTTCCTCTATGCATGCATCATTAACATCAAAAGGCATATAGTTATCATGTGAGCATGCATCATTTAAGCTAGAAGAAATATTATCATTTAAGCATGCTTTTTCTAGCTTATTTTCTAAATCCTTAATTTGATCTAACATGCTCTTATTTTTCTTCTTTGCCCTAAATAAATCCTTAGTTAAGCTAGAAATCATAGAAACTATTTTACTAGGTGAAAGATTGGTTACCATAGTTTCCATGTCCTCTTCTTCGGATGAGGAGGTAGAGGAGGCTCCCCCTTCACTTGAGCTCTCTCCACTTGTGCTTGATTCTTCATTTTCGGTGGAGGAGCAATCCAAGTCATCAAATGCCATCAATGCTAGGTTGGTGACAAATGCATTTTCTTCCTCGGATGATGATGAAGATGAGGAGGAAGGGTCATCCCAAGTCTTTGCTTTGAATGCCTTGGCCTTTCCCTTTTCCTTTGCTTTCTTCTCCTCTTCCTTTTTCTTCTTGCTCCCCTTTTTCTTCTTCTTTTCTTCCTTCTTTTTCTTTTCTTCCTTACTCTTGTTTAGGAGGGGACAATTATCCCTTATGTGTCCCTCTCCTTGGCAATTGTAGCAAATGATTTTTCCCCTTTGTCTTCTATTCCTATCATTAGATTTATTAAATCTAAAACCTTTTAAAGCACGTCTTACCCTCCTTACCATATAAGCTTCTTCCATGCTATCCATGGAGGAGGAGGAGGATGCTTCATCATCATCGGAGGAGGGGATCTCCATCTTCTTCTTCCCCTTATTTGCCATCAATGCTACTCCCCTTGAAGGTTGGATTCTAGGCTCTTCTTGTATTCCTTCAAGCCTTGTTTCGTGGAGCTCCATTGTTGAGAAGAATTCCTCCAAGGTGCTTACTTCTAAGTTCTTGGAGATATAAAATGAGTCCACCATGGAGCTCCATTTTGAGGATCGCAGAAAGGCATTTATAGCCTTCATAACCATATCCCGGTTTGATAGCTTCTCACCTACACTTGACAAACCGGTTATAATTTCCTTGAAATGAGAATGTAAGGAAATTACCTTTTCTCCCTTTTCTAGTTTAATGTTGTTGAGTTGGGAGCGGAGGAGGTCTCTCCTTGCTAGCTTCGCCTCGGATGTGCCTTCATGAAGCTCAATTAGCTTCTCCCACATCTCCTTGGCACTTCGGCATTCTCCAATTCAGTTGATCTCTTGTTGGGGAAGCACATTGAAAAGATGATGCTTGGCTTTTGAGTTTGCAAGGTGTTCTTCCCTTTGCTTTTTGGTCCACCTAGATTTCTCTATTGGCTTCCCTTCTTCATCCCTAGGCAAAACGAAACCGGATTCCATTGTAATCATAATATCAAAATCCGTTTCGAAAAATACCTCCATTCTCTTTTTCCACCAAGAGAATTCGTCGTCGAACTTCGGTGGGTGGATGTTGGAGCCAGTCATCTTTTGATGAAGTGCTTGTTGCGGCGGTTAGTCCTCGACAAGCGACTTGGCTCTGATACCACTTGTTGGGGATCGATACGGCCAACTAGAGGGGGGTGAATAGCCCTCTTACGATGGATGTCGTAATTTGCTCGTCTACGAAAGATTAGCGCAAGCGGAATATACAAATACAAATAGACAAAGCAAAAGATAAACAATAAAACAAACGCTAACACGATGGTATAACGTGGTTCACGACTACGCCGCTAATCCACGGTCCAATTCGTCCAAGGTGAATCACTCCTCCAAAGACAATCACTATTGGTCTCTCCTTTGCACCAAGCTAGGTGGAGGTAACCTTTACAAACAAGATCACTCTTCTTACAATAAGAATGGAGTAAAAGCAAGTAAGAAGAGTTTAGAGCTTGTGAGCCACTTGGATGGTCGTTTGGAGTAAGAGCATTAGCCCCCCAAAGCTCCACACCCTCTCTTTTTATAGAGAGGAGGCTTTTCTTCCGTACGCCACTAATCGATCACGCTTGGCACGATCATTGCCACTACAATGGTCTCCGAACACGTCGGATCCCGACCGTTGTAGTCCAACGGAACACTTGGCAGTCGACTGATGGACCTCATCAGTCGACTGCTACCTCTGTAGTCGACTGCCCAGTCGGCTACGAGTGGTTCTGTGGCCAAACCCTTTGACTACCGATCGCTACCTTGGCCGATCGATGGTCTTAGCGATCATTGCCCACATATGGCTCGATCATCGCCTCAAAATAGCCAGTTGAATACCAATCAAACCACGTTCGACTCAGAGTAGTCGACTGCCATTCCATGGCAATCGATTGGTGTCTGGAAATCCCATCCGACACTTAGCCAAATGGTCAAGTTTCACCTAAGAGCTACCCCTTCCTGGGTTACATTCGCTCACTCTCATCTCTCGGAGTCCCTTGCCTTCGAAGTTCTCTTCGTTCGCGGCCACATCCCTCGGCAACATCAGGCGCACGGCTCTGCAATGCTCCTTCGCGTCTCTTGCCTCGAAGTCTACTTCCTCCAACTTCACTCCAAGCTCCTCGTCCGACGGTCCCTCGGATGCTCCAAGCGCACGACTTCCGCAAAGCCATCCTTCACCGACTCAAGGACCGAGTCATGAGTTGTGAAAACTCGCCACAGCTCCATGTGCGAATTACTAAGTCCTACATGACTTCAACGCACATATCAAATCAATATAACAAACTAACTTAAACCCTTTGCCACACACATCAAAACCTAATCATGGCAAGAGATTGCCCTAACATATCTAGCTTGGTGCACTCGACTAAGTTGAACTAGCTGAAGCTACCTTGCCGTATCCTAAACTAGTTAGACCAGGAAGTAATCTTAAGTGACTCAAGTGATCAATTTCTTGACTTTGGCTTTATCTAAGGAAGTGGTCGTTGTTTCAATCAAAGAAGGCCTCTGTGTCTCGCCACGACTTGGAATCCAATTTCTCGAAAAGTCTACTTGATGAGCTAAGGGTTAAATCTGAATCTAACCCAAGGTTGATTATCTTCAATTCACTAAAGTTAATCAAGTAAAATTGAAGTCATCTCACAAAACATATAAGGTTAACATGTTTGATCATTTACAAAGGGTGAGATGACTACTAGGCTAAAATATTCAACCAACTTTAAAATTCCAATGTTCGATCCAACTACTATATGTGTAGGATCAATAGATGTTGGACAATGGGTGCTCCCAACACATGACCGAAGACCGACTAAAATTTTCGAACTCAGATTCAAAAGCCAAGGATCGGTAGCATTCGAAAACAACATGAAGCTCAAAATCATCGGTTCAGGTGATATTGAGCTAAACTCGAACTTTATAATTCTTAATGTACTTTTAGTTGAGCATTTCGAATTTAATTTACTTAGTGCTAGTCAATTGTGTGATAATAACTATAAGGTTACCTTCTTACAAAATGAATGCCTAATCAAAAATAATGATACTTCAAAAATTACACTTAAGGGAACTAGGAATAGCAACATTTACATAATTAACTTACCCAACTCCTCAACCAAGTGTCTAATGACATAGCAAGAGGAATCCTGGTTGTAGCATTGACAACTCGGCCACTCTCACCCAAGACTCGTACACAAAATGAGTAAGAGTGGTTTAGTCAAAGGTCTACCCAACCTTAATAACTTGGAAAATAAAATTTGTAATGCTTGTTAACAAGGTAAACAAACTAGAACCTCACATCAACTAACCAACCAAGAAAAAACCAAAAGTGTACTTGAGCTCCTACACTTAGACCTTTTCGACTCTCATGGAGCCAAGTCACTAAATGGAAGCCAATATTGCCTAGTTATAATCGATGACTACTCTAGGTTCACATGGGTTAGGTTTTTAAAACATAAGAGTGAAACCTTTGAACAACTCATCAATTTATGCAAATTAATAGAAAATGAAAAGTATCTTAAGCTTAAAAGAATTATAAGTGATCATGTTGGTGAATTCAAAAATCATAGGTTTGCCGACTTTTGTAACCAAAATGGATACCATCATGAATTCTCCTATCCTAGGACCCCACAACAAAATGGTCTAGTCGAGCATAAAAATAGAACCTTACAAGAAACCGCTAGAACCATATTGAATGAGTACAATCTACCTAATAGGTTTTGAGCAGAATCGGTCAATACGACCTGCTACGTTCAAAATAATATCCTACTAGTTAGAAAACATCTTAAAACGTCATATGAAATCTATTACGAAAAATTACCAAACATTAAGTATTTTAGGGTCTTTGGTTGTAGGGTGCACATGTTGAATACTAAAGATTACTTAGGAAAATTCACCTCTAAGACAACTACCGAGGCATTCCTAGGATACTCAACCACTAGTAAAGCCTATAGGGTGTATAACAATGAAACCCTAAAAATCGAAGAAACGATTAACGTAGTATTTGATGAAGAAAACAAAATACAAAACCCGAATTAGAAGTGTTTAATGAACCTAACTCTAGACCTGAACCTAATTCTAGATTCGAATCTAACTCACAAAACGAATCTAGTGTAAATCCTAACCCAAATCAATCTAGGTTACAAATGAATCATCCTATTGATCAAGTAATAGGTGATCCCAATTTAGGAGTTCGAACTAGAGCATCTTATAGGAACCTAAGCCAAATTTCACTTATCTCAAAAATTTAACCCAAAACAATTGAACAAGCTCTTCTTGATCCCGATTGGATTATAGTTATGCAAGAAGAGTTAGCTCAATTTACTAGGAGTCAAGTTTGGGAATTAGTACCCCCACCTAAGGGAAAAACGATCATTAGAATGAGGTGGGTATTTTGAAACAAACTTGATGATAAAGGAGAAGTCGTTAGAAATAAGACTAGGTTAGTCACTAAGGGATTCAATCAAGTAGAGAGGTTAGACTACGATGAAACATATGCACCCGTAGCTAGACTTGAATCGATTAGGATGTTATTAGTCTACGCTGCACATCAAGGATTTAAACTATTTCAAATGGATGTTAAGTCAACGTTCTTGAATGGATTTATCAAGGAAGAGGTTTACGTTAGCCAACCACCCAGATTTGAGAGTATAGACAAACCCGACCATGTCCTTAAACTTATAAAAGCCTTATATGGACTAAAACAAGCTCCTAGAGCTTGGTATGAAAGGCTTTCGATTTACCTTGAGTCTAAAGGGTTTAGTCAAGGCTTAGTCAACCCGACCCTATTTGTAAAATCCTTAGGAAAAGAGATATTTATTGCCCAAATTTACGTAGACGACATAATTCTTGGGACTACTAATACAACCTTATTAAATGAGTTCATTTCACTAATGGAGAGTGAGTTTGAAATGAACTTAGTAGGAGAACTAACCTTTTTCTTAGGTTTACAAATTAAACAAACCAGAGATGGTATCTACCTACACCAACGAAAATATGCTAAGGAATTAATTAATAGATTTGGAATGCAAAACGCTAAGGAAATTAACATGCCAATGACAACTAATGTGAATATAGAAGAAGACTTAGAAGGAAAATCAATTGATTTAGAATACTATAGGAGCGCGATAGGTAGCCTCCTATACTTAACTGCGAGTCGACCTGATATACTCTTCGCAGTGAGTATGTGTGCAAGATTTCAAGCTTGCACCAAGGAGTCACACCTAATGCTAGTTAAACGAATTTTTAGGTACTTGAAAGGAACACTAAACATAGGAATTTGGTACCCTAGGTCAAACGAGTTCGAACTAATCAGCTAATCCAACTCGTATTATGCCAGAAGTAAACTCGATAGAAAGAGCACAAGTGGGTGTTGCCAACTCCTAGGCTCAAGTAGTAGGGATCTTAGCATGCTCAGAAATAATTTTTTCAAGCACTACGCAGCGAAAAATAGGATCCCTCCAGAGATCCATGCGAAAACCATACTCGTTGTTATCGATTTTACCCTATGAGAATCGTAGTTAACTTCGATGTGTGCCCTTCGAAATTCTGACAGCAACACTTGTGTACGGATCTCAGCGCGGTCAGTACATCTGTGCCTCCACAGTATCCACACAAACCGTGAAGTGGAGAAGAACCAAGATGTGGTGATAGCCACAAAGTTGGTTTGGCCAAGAAGGTAGAAGAAGGAGAAGAAGATCCCATGAAAATTCTATTCACAAAGCCTCATAAAAAAACCTTTTATATTCAACCATTGAATATGAAGGGTTTTTTGACTCTTGGTTTGCTTGGAATTAATCACTCATTAATTCCACCTTAATGATCATGCAACCCCTCTTAATGGTGAGTCTCACTCGATTCGAATCTGACTTGAGTCTAACTCGAGTCAGAATCATTGAGTATACCTTGAGTCCTATTCAATCTGAATTTGACTTGAATCTAACTCGAGTCAAATTCATTGGGTATACCTTGAATCCTACTCAATCATCTCATGATTGGCACTAAGGGCTAACACTAACAATCTCTCACTAGCACTAGTGACAATCACTGTAATCTCTAAGACCCAGTGACCGAATTTGACTTGAGTCTAACTCGAGTCATATTCATTGGGTATACCTTGAGTCCCACTCATTGAGTCTAATCTACATTAGACTCAACCCGATGGCCCAATGGCTCATCACATTAGCCATCTTCAGCTCACATGTCCTAAGTGTGTGACCCAATAGGTTCTCGTAACATTGGAAATGTTTCTAAAACCCTTTTAGAGACATAAGCAATGAGCGGCATCTAACAATACATCATTGCTACCCAAGTGACGAGTATTAGTGAAAGCCCTATAGCCAATCATGTGACAATTATTGTATGGACTTAGTCCAACGAATACACCATCAATCGACTGATCATAACCATCAATCGACTAATGGCTCAATCAGTCGAGTGTTCGGGCCGATCACTCGACTGAAGAACCTTCTATGCCCAAGATCCCGAGCATCAATCAACTGATCATTAGATCAGTCGACTACTTAGGCCAGCAGTCGACTGCCCACCTCTGGCACTCGACTGCCAGAGCACTTCTCACAGTCAAACCCTAGTTGACTCACACCAGTCGACTTACACATGGTCTAGTCGACTGATACACCTCAAACATGAGGTTTTAACCCAAGTATGGTGCCCTCATACTTACTAGACCACCCGTAGCCTAGACCTAAGCCTTCTAGCTACCTCCGTTAGCCTCGCGCCTATCGGATCCCTCCAAGTCATCCATGACTTGTTCATCCATACACTAGCCTTCATGTGCTTCCATCGGCTATTGTCATGCTAACGGTGTCTACACCGCCAAGGCACATTGGACTTACGCTGCCAAGACTCCGCTTGGACTTTACGTCGCCAACTATTGGACTTATGCTGCCAAGACTCTCGCTTGGACTTTACGTCGCCAATATTCCCCTTGGACTTTCCAAATGCCAAGACTCGAGCTTGGACTTTTTCCTTGCCAACTCATGTTGGACTTTCCATTCCAAGTACTCAAGACTTGGACTTTCCCTTGCCAAGACCCATGCTTGGACTTTACATGCCAAGTACTCAAGACTTGGACTTTTCTCATGACAATGGTCAAACCATTGTCAAACATCAAATACTAACCTGGGTCGATTGCATCAACAATCTCCCCAACACATGTCAGACATCAATGTCAGACATCTATGTCAAACATCAAAACACTACTCGAGTCAAACTCGAGTCTAGTTAATCGTGACCTAGGCTGATTGCACCAACAGTTCCCTGCAAAACGTGATTAGAAAAAACATATAGTATGAAATGCAATAGCAGTAGTAATACTCCCCGGTCTCAACTTCTTAGTCCCACATGGATTATCCGTCGGATCGATGCCTTGCTTTGTCCCACTACAGAGGACTCGACCTCATCTCTTCACTTGAGGCTTATCTGCCGGCTGCCCAATCGGACTTACTATGCTTAACATCCGATCTTACCCACTAGGACTTTTGCCAGCTATTTGGTCTCCCTAACCCTGCTAGTCTTCATGTCGATTTTTTGGTCTCCTGACCCAATCCGTCTTCATGCCAGATGTCTGGTCTCCTGACCCATTTGGACTTCCTACCTGATGTTCGGTCCTCCTTATCTATCAAGGCTTTTGCCTCGTATCCGGTCAACACGACCTACTAGGACATTCAATACTCATTGCCTAGTATCCACTCTCCCTGACCTACTTGGGCTTTCCTGTTAGCCTGCACACTTATCGCATATATCAAATCATAGGTTCATCCTAACATTAAACCTTGGAGCATATATCCAAACACATGAGTGGTGCTCCCTAGACCAACAAAAACCTCTTACAAATAAAAGCTTATGCATATTAAAAGAAATAGAAAACAGATGGTGCTCCCTCAATCTTGTGCCATCAAGAATGCTCCTTCTTCGCCCACCATGGTAAAGATCCAACCGCCACAACAGTCGTAGTCCTCTGAAGAAGAAGAAGACCAACCCCCCAATAATAGTAAACGTATGGAGAGAAAATTATGAGACCAACCCCTTTTTTCCTTTGCCTACCACTCCCTTTTATCCCCTCCCCCACCCCTTAGGGCAAACTATTTTGTCTACCTTTACCATGATCACCATCTACGTGGCCAAGCTACACTCCCTAGACGAGAAGGTTCTTTAGGTTGTTAGGGAATGATTCCTTCGTGAGTCTCCTCAAGAGTCTCCAGCGGTTATTCCAAAGGACGACGTGCCCACCATCGTGGTAACAAACTGACAAAAGAATATTTCATGAGGTCCCCACCTTCTAACAAACTACATACTCCTTCGCAAAGAGGCCTCATGGCCATTGATATATTACCCCCTTCCTTATTATTTCCTCCACAACACTCAGTAATCTACCATTTTACTTTTTAATCCATTAACTAGTCCATCCTCTGAATTGTCCTTTATCTGATATGTCATTCACCTGGTTTTCTGAATTGTTCCCTCTAAGTTCCATTCTCCATCTACTTCTTGAGCTAGTATTCTTCAAACTGACCTTCCTCCGAACTGATTTACCTCAGTTCGGCTCTTCACTTGTTCTCTGAGTTGATTTACCTTATCTCGGTTCTCTACTTTTCCTCCAAACTGATCTACCTTAGTTCGACTCTTTATTTATTCTCTGAGCTGACTTTCCTCAGTTCTTTTCTCTACTTGTCCTCCGAACTGATCTACCTCTGTTCGGCTTTTTACTTATTCTCCGAGCTGACTTACCTTAGTTTGGTTCTCTACATATCCTCCGAACTGATCTACCTCAGTTCGGCTCTTTACTTATTCTCCGAGTTAACTTACATCAACTCGGTTCTCTACTTATCCTCTGAACTGATCTACCTCAGTTCGACTCTTTATTTATTCTCTGAGCTGACTTACCTCAGTTTAGTTCTCTACTTATCCTCCGAACTAATCTAACTCAATTCGGGCATTTACTTATTCTTCGAGCTAACTTACCTAAGTTCAATTCTTTAATCGGAACTCCCTTTCAATCCACACAAATCAACCTCTTAGCCCTCAGGTATTTATCTAGATTATGGTGGTATCAATTGATGATGTCCAAAGGCAAAGAGATTCTAAGCATGGAAGTCCTAGTGGTAAGAAGCTTCTTGTCACAAAGAATTTTTAGAGGTTTCAAGAGCCTCTTAGCATGAAGGTAAACTCTATAAAGAGGAGTATAAGTGTGTGTGTATTGGGATTAAAAGATTTGATTTATGTACAACTCAATCTTAGAAGTGATTAGAGTCAAAGTACCAATTAGTTGATCTATAAACTCAATCAATTGATAAGTTAATTAATTGAGGAGTTGACTTGGAACCAAACAAAATATACTATATATCTCAGTTCTAGAGAGTAGTTGATTGCTAATCATGATCAGTAGACTAGTCAGTTAACTGTTGGTTCATTAGTCTACTAGTTTGAAGCACTAGCCAACTAATGTTCAATGATAACATATTGAATTACCATTAACGTTAATAGATGTGAAAGTTAGTTATCAAAATTAATTAACTAGTTAAATAATGATGGAGCAGTTGACTAATCAATTGAAAAGGTTGATTTTGAAGATAGATTTCAATTGAGCAATTGATTAAGCTAGGGTAGAACTCAAGACTCCATCATTAGGATTCTAATAGTTATGTTTTGGTTGATTGGAGAGCTAGGTCCATTAATGAGATGATTCAGGGTGATTAACAAGTAGAAAAAAATTTTTTTTTTAGTGGCTGAGTCAAATGAGCAATTAATTGAGTTGGGATTGATTGAATAATATTAGGACGTAGTCCACTAATTCCATAAATGAAAAGCAAGAAATAGTCATTGATTGGATAAGGCTACAGTATAATTGTCGAATGTCTCAATGATCAATGATGCTTCTAGTCAATTGAACAATGATAGATCGACTTATAGCAAGTGGAGAACGAAGAGAAGATAAAGGTTATATAAATGGAGCTTGGTAAAGGTTTGAAGGTTGACAAAAATAGGTCTATTCAATTAAGAAGGCTTGAAGTAAAAAATGTTGATAGATCAATTGAAAAATGTTGATTATGAAGATAGATTTCAAACTTGAAGTTGTGAATATATATATATGGGCATATGGCAACTCAAGAAGAAAAGGAGAACTTGAAAACCCATTCGTGTGTGCTTTCAGCGCTCCACTCATTTGTTCTCTCTATTATACTCTCACTTGTAATATCCTACCCTTAACTTCCATCCATGTGAAGGGATATTGCAAAAGATTTCTTCACTTTTGGTTGCTAGTGGAGAAGAAAAATAGTGGTGCATTCAAGGGGTAATCTATCTAAAGGATCGTAGGCCTTGGAGCAGGAGTTTAGAGGATTGTCAAACCATGTTAAAATGTCTATATTTGGATTGGTTTCCTTACTTTGTTTTATATTTTGTTGAGTAACAAATTTTGAAGAAACAAGAACAAGGTGTGAATGAAGCTGTTAACCCCCCTTACCTCTCCAGATAATATAATTTTTATTAGAGCCTAACCACTCTCAAAGGATTAACCACTATAAGAGTAAATTTGTAGTAGATATGACAACTCAAGAGCGATTCAATAAATAAAACAAGGCCTCCATTCTTCTATGATGTAAACTTTGCCTACTAGAAAGGTATGATATAGTATTATTCCATCAAGCAAATGGACCATAGAGTTGAAGGTGGTGCAAGTTAATGCAAAAGCCACCATAACAATGTAATGTGGCTTGGCACCAGACCAACTCAATAAGGTAGTGTCTTTCAAGAGTGCTAAAAAAATATAGGAGAAGCTTATGGAGATTCTTGAAGACACGTGGCTCATGAATACCCAAGAGAGATCTATTCATGAGTCAACTACAAAGTTGTGCATTGAAAGTAGGATAGACCATGAGCTAACTTCATGAGAGGTTCAAGGAAATCCTCAATAGACTTTATGCAATTTGAAAAAATTGTAGAGAACTACAACCTCATAAGGTCCGCCTTAAAAGTCTTCCCTAGGACATTTTTATACTCATCTATGATAGATGTTTATAAAGTGTCAAAGGAACTTTTAATTGTAAGGATGGATGAACTTTTTTGTGAATGTAAACTTCATTAGCAAGCTAACCTTGGTCTCAAAGAGAAAAGTTTAGCTTTGGTTGTAGATAAGGAGAAACTCAAAAAGAATAATGAAAAGGAGGTGTTCTCGTCCAACCAAAACATGAAACTAGGAGTAAAGATGACATATCATCAAGTGAAATAGCTCACTTTGTCAAAAGGATGAGAAGGAGGAGCAAGAAGTTTAAAATAAAGGTAAATCTAAACTCAAATTTAGTATAACTTGTATGGATGTAATATGAAAGGTCACTACAAATTAGATTTTCCAGAGATAAACAAGCAGAAGAGAATCCCAAGAGGAAGAAGAAGTCACTAAAAGCCACTTGGAATAACTCTTCCTCATCAGAGTCCCTCAGAGGAAGAAGAGTTATGCAAAGTAGCTTAGGACATGGCGTTGATGGCCATTGATGATAGGCTAGATGAGTCAAGACCTAATGACAAGGAGGCTTCATCTTGTGGAGAGGCATCATCTTCGTGCTAGGAAGGTTCATAATCAAGCGATGATGAAGAGCGAAAATCTCAAAAATTAGAGGAGCTTTATGATACTATTGTTTGCTTAACAAATTCATTAGCAACGTGTAACGAGAAAGTCAAGTTGCTCCAATAGGAGCTCAAGGCATTAAAGAAAGAAAATGTCTCGTCTTCCACTTGTGCAATCCAGAGGCATGCCACTTTCAAAGTTGAAATTTGTAAGGAAAAAAATGTATTTTTAAAACTACAAGTGGATGAGACGAAAATTAACTTATAATGATTTATATAGAGGTCCAAGTATCTATTCGTGGCAAATTACAAGAATTAAAATATACAAAAAAAAAAAAAGGTTATGTTGACTCTTGAATGTCAACAAGGTAATTTCATTGAGCACAAACTGAGGCCTATAATAAATATGGGTTTTTAATAATAGATTTGTCCTTTCTTTGATTGCTTGTGCTTGTAGATTTAAATGGACAACGATTTTCCATAATACAATAGTTATGTCACATTATCAACCAAGCATAGGTTGTTCATAATGAACTAAATTCGACCATATATTATCACTAAAGAATAAAGAGCAGAAGTGGATTTGGAAATCTGATAAAAAAAAGAGGAGTTGCTTACCTAGGGTAGAGTCTTTATTTATAAGTTTGAAGTGGTAAGGTGTTCATGTAGATTTTTAGAAAATTCATGGATCGATCCCTAGCTACGGTATATTTATGGACTTTTCTTCAAATGGAGATCAATATGCTAGCGGCAGAAACATTCACAGAAAAAAATTATTGGTCGTCAAGCTATGGTACTGCTTTCTTCCCTATGAAGATTACTACCCAACATATAACTCTGCTTAGTCATTACTAGAAGATGAACGAAAAATGGATACAACAGAAAACATGCCAGATTGCACGATAATACAGATTGGAATTAAGATAGATTGAGATTGCAGTAGCCCGTCAACACATCCCACCAGAAGGCCCATCCAGAGCTGCATCCATTGGCTCAATAGGCAGTTCAATTGAAGAAGTCAACCTCAATAATATAATGGAAATCTAATAGTACCTCTACTGAGCCAAAAGGGACATCTACGACGCCAAGGACAACTACAATGTCAACCCGTGACAAAAAGCATTCCATTATTAGGAAAAAAAGGACATCTACAACACCAACCCATGACACCACTCAGAAGCCTCTTTACATTAGTGAATTCTCCACTATAACCTAACATACCCTAGTACCCGCGAGACACCAGCCTCCTTTTCTACTATATAAAGGCCCCCACCTCTCTTCCAAGGCATCAATCTTTTTCAAAAGTCTCTCTTCCAATTTTCTAGTGTTTGTTAGTTTGTGTATTTGAGTGTTCAAATCTAATCTTCTAAGTTTCCCTGTATGTTTTTCTTTCAAGTTCTCGTAAGATATTTTTTTGTCAATCTTTTGTACAAATTACTTAAATTAATATATCATATTAAGCCATGAATGACTAAAAAGTTCTGTGTTTCTAGGAAATCATTGATTGAAACTCTGCACATCTTTGCTTGATCTTCATGGATCCCTCAGTCCTTCTCCTTCCTCTGTGGAGGTAGTTGTTACCATAAGAATGATAAGACCTGTGCAGACAGAGGATCGGATAAGACCTCTAAAAGTTGGGGCACGGTGATATATGGTAACCGGTGAAGCTCATTGGAAAGAAGAGATCAAGGAAAGAAGCTGAGTTTTACTCTTTGTGTTCCCAGAAATATTTTTTTTATTCAAGTATTCCCTCTAAGTTTCCTTCCACTTTCTTATGCATATTTTTCCTTAGTCATTTTTTTTATTTTTTATTTGCATTATGTTTTTTACATTTCTATAAAATATCACTGTAGCACTGGTCACTGTAGCAGTATTGTAGCATCGGTCACTCCGGTCACTATAGCAATATAAAAAAACTCAAATGGACCAAAAACTGGTATCAGAGACTTAAAACCTCGAACCAAAATATATGAACCCTCTAGCTAAATTAGACTATCTTGATCTATCAATTTCTCTACCACGAATTATAAAAACATTAGATCAAAGACAACATTACTACATGCTACCTCAACACTAAGAACTGTTTTCACTCTCTACAATCTGATAACTCTCACCAGAACTCCATCACATCTGATTACTAGGACAAAGTGTTTCATCGGAGACCAAGTTTAAAGATATACACCACATCTTGGAAACGACACTTAGAAATCAAAAACAACAACAAAACCAGCTTGACAAAATAAAACAAAACATAATATATTTAAATAATTCAAAAGAAAGTCTCAACATCAGAGTAAGTCAAGTAAATTTTATAAATTTACGAAAAATAAGTGAAGTATTAAACCATACAAGGGTAATCAGAGAAAATCAACCACAAACTTTTGAAATCCAACACAAAGACCTTTTAGCAGAAGTAAAAAAGCTCTTAATAATGATAGAAGCTGAATTTATATATTTTACAAGAATAGATAAAAGAACTAATCATTAAATGAACCAACATATCTATGAAAATACCCATTATGAAGAAGTCATAGATTATGTAACGCCCGTAAAAATTCTAAGCCGTTCAAAGTGGTTATATAGTTTGTAAAAGGTTCAGGAATAATAAAAATAAAAATAATAAAATATGGTTCATTATAGCTAAGATTCAAACCATGAACCTTCTAATTGTGAGATCACCGTGATACCACCTGCCCTAGGATAATTCTTGGCTAGGATATATAAGAATATACAAAGAATAGAAATGAAAAAGGTTCAGAAATAAATAAAATAAAATATGGTTCGTTATAGTTAGGATTCAAACCATAAACCTTCTAGTTGGGAGATTTCCTTGATACCACTAGGTCATAGGATAATTCTTGGCTAGGATATACAAAGAATATACAAAACATATAAATGAGAAGATGAAGGGTTGTTTCATCTCCCCATGAGAGGATGAAGAGTTGTTTCATCTTCCTTCAATTAACGTGGAGAGTAAAGAAAGGAAGATAGAAAACAAACCTCATATTTTCCTTCTTCATTCTCCTTCTTCCTCACCCTTGGCCGAGACCCTCCTTCTCCTTCCTCCCTCTCCATCCCAAGCTTTAGGACTCCTTGTGTTGGGATTCTCAGGAGGGTTTTTCAAGGTGATTTTCTCACAAGGCTTGGTGTTTCTAGAGAATCAAACTCCACCTTCTCCCCTTCTCCACTGAAAGTCTTCTTCTTCCTTCCTTCTCTTCACCGAAACCCTAAGGCTCTTGGTTGGGGTTCTCAAGGGGAATCCAAGGGGATTTTCTCAAAAGGCTTAGTATATGCTAGAGGATCATTCCTAAGGCTATGGAATAGGGGAAGGTCTTCATCTCACAAAAATTCTAACAGTATATTAGTAAGATAGCGAGAGGATATTGTTGGATCGAAGCGGATCGCTAGAGGGGGGGGGGGGGTGAATAGCGATAAAACCTTTTTTTTATTCGTTCATTAAAACCCGAGTAGATAATTAATTACAGCGAAAAGATAAGCAATAAATAAAGGAGACAAATATTTTTACTTGGTTCGTAGCCTTCGGCTACTACTCCAAGGCCCTAGTGGTCCTTGACCACGCACGGAGGGCAAAACACTAAAGAACTCCTCCTCGTTAGAGGTAGGAGTTAATCGTTACAAATAAAAGAAAAAAGCTTGAGGTAGAGGGACACTCCCCCTCTCCTCGTTATGATAAAAGCTCCGAGATTTAAAAGTAATGAACTGAAATAAACAACTTAAACCGACGTAATAAAAAGAAAACAATTAAACCTAGGCGTCGGAGAAGAAGCACTTTGTTGTCGGAAAGTTGTAGCTTGGCGGAGGCTTTTGGAAACTTAGATTTGATGATGAAACCCTAGGATTGACCCTCCTTTTATAGCCTTTGAGCCCCTTTTCGAGAGGAACTTCACCCAATAGAGTTTTGGCACATGACTCTTTGAAAAATGATGATAAGGCTTGACTCCTCGAGGCTGATCCTTGACCATCAGTCGACTGATGAGTCAACTGATGGCCATCATCAGTCGACTGATGGTAGCATCAGTAGAATGCTAACCTCCGGCAATCGACTATTGGACGGCAGTCGAGTCCTCCAAGATGGCAGTCGACTGATGCTAGCTGCAAGGCAAAGTTAGCTTAACAAAAACATTATTTTGACGGCCTCCGACCGTCCGATCTTGACCTAGACCACCTATAGGATGTCTTTGGTCGGATCTACGCTTAAGATTATCCCCGTAAAGAGGATATGACCTTACTTATTCTCGCACACACGAGCTTACCTCGATACTTACCGTGTTGCTTTTGCTTCCGACCTTCCACTCATTCCTTCAGCTCCCTTCGAAGTCACTCGAGTGTCGCCCGACCACCGCGACTTCCTCTGGGTGTCGCTAGCCTTCAGCTCCAGCTATAGATATTTTCTTCACACTCGATTCAGCTCGTGAGATAACGACATGAGCTTAACTTTGTATCGTTTGCTATAATCAAAACTCAGGTTCGACTTAGGTGCCTACTGCACCAACAATTTCCTCCTTTTTGATTTATGGCAAACCCACGTACAAAGTTAAGAACATTGCATGCATGAAGAATAATAATGCGCATAAAATATCATGCATGAAAAATAATAATGTGCATGAAAAACAAAAATAAGATTAAGTTGGAGTAGTAAGAATTTTCTTCAAGTACTCCCCCTTGAGGAAACCTCCCCTTGACCGAGGGTGAGTCTTGAAAGAAGACCTTAGTCCTCCCCCTTGAGGATTGCTATTTAGGAAGAGTTTAAATAATTAACATTACTTAAAGTTGGCCTTAGTAAAATATTTAAGTTAAGAAGACTTCTTAACTTGGCCCTTTCTCCCTCTTTCTTAAGTAGAGCATTAGCATTTGGCCATAGTGTTTAAAAAATAATAAGTTTAAGTTAAGAATTCTCTTAACTTGGCCTTTACTTCCTTTTAAGTAAAATTTTAAAACTTAAAGTTAAGTAAACATTTACTTAACTTTTGGCCATGAAAATTTTTGATCCCTTAACTTTGGCCTTTTTCTCCCCCTTTTGCCATATATCGAAATGTGGAAGGGTGTGTGGAAAATAAGTATTAAATTTAAAGTCCAAGCATGTTTCACATTATTTTGAAAATAATATACTGAAAATAAGTTCATCTATAAAATGTTCGACTTATATTTGGCTTGATTGATATGAAAGATCAACCAGTCATAGTCAGAGTCGGTTAGTATGTATGATTATACTCCATGGTTCATGGTGATGCACTAGCTCTACATCTGGAACCAGGAGTAAGGTCCTAACATCTCACGCCCATCTACGTGGCTAAGTACACAAACACATTAGTCCTATGTATTGTGAGATGTATTGGCTCCTTAATTCTATAGGTGCATGATATCTAAGGTATGTCCTATACTAGTTCCATGACAAATGAAAAGTAAGAAATAATAGTAATATAATTTGCAAAGTCCTATTCTACTACGGACATGCCCAATTTTTATCTTAATAGACTAAATTCGGCTTCGGGTAGGGGTTTAGTAAATAGGTCTGCCAAGTTAGACTTCGATTTGACGTATTCGAGTTGTATGGCTCCGTTGGCCACATGTTCTCGAATGAAATGATGCTTGACTTCTATATGTTTGGTCCTAGAGTGACATATCGGATTCTTAGTAAGGTTAATTGAACTAATATTATCTACGTGAAGTTTAGTATTTGTAAAGTCTAACTTAAAGTCGCGGAGAGTGTGCTTCATCCAAAGAAGCTGAGTGACACACTCACCCATTGCGATGTATTCGTCTTCGGTGGTAGATAAGGCAACACAGTGTTGCTTTCTACTGCACCAACTCACTAGACTTGAGCCGAGAAGTTGACAACAACCACTCGTACTCTTTCTATCGAGCTTACTACCGGCATAGTCTGAATTAGAGTAGCTGATTAGTTCGAACTCGGTAGATCTAGGGTACCAAATACCGACATTAAGTGTACCCTTTAGATATCTAAGGATACGCTTGACTAGAGTTAGGTGAGACTCCTTGGCACAGGTTTGGAACCTTGCGCACATACTTACTGCAAATAGGATATCAGGTCGGCTCGCAGTTAAGTAAAGGAGACTCCCTATTACGCTCCTATAGTATTTTAAATCAATTGAATTTCCGATTACATCTTCTTCTATATTCACATTAGTTGCCATTGGGGTATTAATAATTTTAGCGTCTTGCATTCCAAAGCGTTTAATTAATTCCCTAGTATATTTGCATTGATGTAGGTATATTCCATCTTTAGTTTGTTTAATTTATAGACCTAAAAAGAAGCTTAACTCGCCTACTAAATTCATTTCAAATTCACTTTCCATAAGTGAAATGAACTCATTTAGTAGGATTGAGTTGGTGGTTCCGAAAATAATATCATCTACGTAGATTTGGGCTATGAATATGTCTTTACCTAAGGTTTTTACGAAAAGAGTTGGGTCAACTACACCTTGGTTAAAACCTTTGGACTTAAGATAAATCAAAAGTCTCTCGTACCAAGCTCGAGGGGCTTGTTTAAGTCCATAGAGAGCTTTCTTTAACCTAAGGACATGGTCGGGTTTGTCTAAACTTTCGAAACCGGCGGGTTGACTAACATAAACTTCTTCTTTAATGTATCCATTTAAGAACGTAGATTTTACATCCATTTGAAACAAATTAAATCCTCGATGTGCTGCATACGCTAATAGCATTCGAATGGACTCTAATCTAGCTACTGGGGCATAGGTCTCGTCGTAATCTAAACCTTTGACTTGACTAAACCCTTTAGCGACTAGTCTAGCTTTATTTCTAACCACATCACCATTATCATCAAGTTTATTTCTAAACACCCACCTTGTTCCAATGATTGTTTTATCTTTAGGTGGTGGTACTAATTCCCATACTTCGTTCCTAGTGAATTGAGCCAGCTCTTCTTGCATTGCAATAATCCAATCGGGATCAAGAAGAGCTTGGTCAATAGTCTTGGGCTCAATTTTGGAAATTAAGGAGATTTGACTAAGGTTTTTGTATGAGGCTCTAGTTTGAACTCCTAGACTTGGATCACCTATCACTTGGTCGATAGGATGATTTGCTTAAGTCCTAGTTGGGTTTGGGTTTGGGTTTGAGTCTACAACTTGATCAATAGGATGACTCGTCTGATTTCTAGTTTGGTTAGAGTCATCTGTCACTTGGTCGATAGAGTGGCTTGGTTGACTTAGGTTAGGATTAATACTAGACCTGATCTCCGGATCAGAGTTAGATCTAGTATGAATCGACTCACTAATTGGGGTTGCCGGGGGATTTGTAGGTTCGTGTCCTTCATCAAACACGACATTGATAGTTTCCTCGACTCTAAGGGTGTCATGGTTGTATACTCTATAAGCTCTACTTGTAGTCGAGTATCCTAGAAAGATTCCGGTCGTGGTTTTGGATGTAAACTTCCCTAGGTAATCCTTAGTGTTTAGAATATGTACCTTACACCCAAATACCCTAAAGTACTTGATGTTAGGTATTTTATCGTGATAAATCTCGTATGAGGTCTTAAGGTGCCTCTTTACCATAAGGATCCTATTTTGGACATAGCATGCCGTATTCACGGCTTCCGCCCAAAATCTATCGGGTAGGTTATACTCGTTTAACATTGTCCTAGAGGCTTCTTGTAGGGTTCTATTTTTGCGTTCTACTAGGCCATTTTGTTGTGGAGTTCTAGGGCAAGAGAACTCATGGTGGTATCCATTAAGGTTACAGAATTCTGTAAACCTATGGTTCTCGAATTCACCACCATGATCAGTCCTAAGTCTTTTGATTTTAATGCTTTGTTGATTTTCTATTAATTTAAATAGATTGATTAATTGATCTAGGGTATCACTTTTATATTTGATGAACCTAACCCAAGTAAATCTAGAGTAGTTATCAATTATGACTAAACAGAATTTACTTCCATTAAGTGACTTAGCTTCGTGTGAATCAAACAAATCCATATGTAGAAGCTCAAGCACACTTTTGGTTCGTTCTTGATTAGTTAGTTGATGTTGTGTCCTAGATTGTTTACCTTGTTGACAAGCATTACATATTTTATTATCCAAGTTATTGAGGTTAGGCAAACCTCTGACTAAGTCACTCTGACTCATCTTGTGGATGAGTCTTGGGTGTGAGTGACCGAGTCACCGGTGCCACAACCATGATTCCTCTTACCGTGTCATAAGACACTTAGTTGAGGAGTTAGTTAAGTTAATAGTGTAAATATTGTTATTTCTAGTTCCTTTAAGAATTGTTTTAGAAGTTTCATTTGTATTAATTACGCATTCATTTTTTAGAAATATGACCTTATAGTTATTATCACACAATTGGCTTACACTAAGTAAATTATATTGAAACTTTTCTACTAATAAAACATTTTGAATAACAAAATTTGAGTTAAGCTCAATATCACCTGATCCGATGATTTTGAGCTTGCCGTTATTTCCGAAGGCTAACGATCCTTGTCGTTTGAATCGAAGCTTCGAAAACTTGAGTTGATCCTCGATCATGTGTCAGGAGCAACCACTGTCTAACATCCATTGATCCTACACGCAAGGTAGTTGGATCAGATATTGGATTTATTAAAGATTGGTTGAAAATTATTAACCTAAATCATCTCACCCATGTCTACATGATCAAACACGTTAACCCTATATATTCTTGTGAGATGACTTCCAATTTTACTTGATTTAAATTTAATGACTTAAACACTTGTCAACCTTGCGTTAGATTCGAATTTGACCTTAGGCTCATCAAGTCACCTTTTCAAGATCATGGCTTCCAGATCGTGGCGAGGCATAGAGGCCTTCTTTGATCGGAACAACGACCACTTCCTTAGACAAAGCCATTTCCAAGAAAATAGTAACTTGACTCACCTAAGACCACTTCCTGGTCTAACTAGTCTAGGATACGGTGAGGTAGCTTCAGCTAGTTCCACTCGGTCAAGTGCACCGAACTAGATACGCCTTATCTAACCAGAATACACAAGACTCCGCTTTCCTAGCGTACTATCATCTTGCCGCGTCCTGGTACTATGTTATCAAGTATTGACGAGTTATAGTCTAACCATTCTAAAAAGGAAAATCAAACTAAATAAAAACCTAAGCATGCAATTTCTAGGTTAAAACACAAACAAGTTTCGTACTAGCTCTCCCTGGACCATTGAATCGATTCGGTCTCTCCACATAGTGGATTTGGTCCTTGGGAACCCAGTACTGGTTCGATCCTAAGTTTGAAATTAAGGTGGTCTTAGGGACCCATGCTTGGACACGTTTTTTATGTTGACTTACAATCGACATATACGACTTGTTGGTCGTATTTGAGCTAAACCCTAGTCCGGCCTTGTACACAGCCCTTTGCGATCCAAGTAGGAGGTCAAGTCCTTTGGATCCCAAAGTAAACCTTTCCAACGTATTCCTAAAATCTTCAATTTGACTCTTCAAGAGTGAGTTCTCAACTTCGAGTTTTTCAACCCGAGTTGAGTCCTCCTCTTGAACTCGACTAGTCGAAGAGGTTAGGGAGACCTCGTGTTTGAGGAGTTTAACTTCCTCAACCAGGGTCTCGACCTTCGACTAAGACTTAGCTAACTTTCTAGTTAAAAACTGATTACACTATAAAGTGTACTAATGAGAGACCGACTTACCTTGAGTGTATCTTTTGAACCGGATGCGTATCTGTGGCTTGTCTTGAATAGTGCTTCGCAGTCCGACTCATCTTCGGTTTCCAATTCAGGTTTTGGTTCTGACTCCATCTCCGATTCCACCGGTTTAGCCATGAGAACATGATCATTATCTTCTTCCTCGGATGCTTCTTCCCAAGTAGCGTTGAGTGTCTTTTTGTATTTTGGTGCTTTGCTCTTAAGTTTTGGGCATTCGGACTTGATATGTCCAAACCTGTTACATTCATAACATCTAATATTTGAACTTTTAGGCTTACCTTCGTTGGGTCGAGTGACGGTTCATTTTCGGCCTTTGACTATCTTCTGAACTAGGTTGACTAGTTTGACCTCCATTTCCGAGTCGACCTCCGAATCAGACTCATCCTCTTCTTCCTTCGGGGGTGGCTTGCTTGCGGTTTTCTTCCTTGAACCTGCAAAAAGTGCTATACTCTTCTCGGGTTCCGAGTTAGACTACTCATGAAGTTCAAAATCAGAAAATAGTTCATCTAACCTAAGTTTCGAAAGATCCATGGAGATCTTGTAGGCATTGACCATGGATGCCCACAAGGTAGTCCTCGGAAAGGAGTTTAGGACATACCTTATAAGGTCACAATTTTTGACCTTTTGCCCGATCGCGTGTAGATTGTTGACTATGTCTTGGACGCGGGTGTGAAGTTGCGTCGCAGACTCGTGTTCCTGCATTTTTAGATTATATAGTTTATTAAATAAAAGATCACGCTTTCATACCTTGGCTTCATCGGTCCCTTCGTGTAACTCCACTAGTTTTGTCCAAAGGTCCTTTGCGCTTATGAAGGGGCCGATGTGATTTAGCTCCTCCTTGGACAAACCGCATTGGAGAATTTGAGTTGCCTTGGCGTCGGCTTCGACTTGTCATTTTGTCGCAATGGTCCATTGGTCATAACCCAAGGATTCACCCACTTCGTTAGTCGGAAGTGTGAAACCCGTTTGGATTATGATCCACATCTCAATTTGGGTTTTGAGAAAGCATTCCATCCGACCTTTCCAGTAACGGAAATCATCTCCATTGTAAAACGGAGGTCGGACGGTGCTAAAACCCTCGAGATGGGCCATTTGGAAGGGAAACCTTGCACAAAAAATACCAAAAAAAACACGAAAAAGGTTCCAAGACTTCGCCTTGGATTAGTAATGTAGGAAATGAAAAGAAATAAAAGGAATAAATGAGAAATAACCAACTAAAATAAAAGATGAGCACTTACAACCTTCGATGTCCCAGAAATGGTACTAAATGATGGTTTTTGGGGATGAAGATAGCTTGTTACGAGGGTTTACTGTAGATCTCTCCGAGAGCTTTGTTTTGGTAGGTAGCCCATTTCGTGGGTCAACTTGTACGAAAAGTTATACCCATTTTACTGTCGGCTACTCCAAAAGCGAATACTTGCAAAACAAAACCAAACGAAGAGTACCAATACTTCGTCTTGGATTAGTAGTGCGGGAGAAAAATTTAAACGAACGAAAAACAAATCTGTAAAAAATGCTAGATTGGTGGTTTCACCAAATCTAAGCGCCCCCGGCTCTGATACTGAACTAGTCAACCTAGTTCGGAGGATGATCAAGAAGGAAAGAAATGCAAGACAATCAAAGAAAGCATTCCAAGCTACTTGGGAAGAAGAAGACCAAGGCAATGACTTAGCGTTCATGGCGAAACCAGTAGAGTCCGAGTCCAAGTCCGAAACAAACTACGAATCCAACTCTGACTCTGACTCTGAGAATGATTTTGAGAAAAGACTCAAAGCTGGCTCAAAAGAAAAGATCAAGGTAAGTCGTTCGTTAATTAGTAATTTATATCGCGCAATTAAATTGTTAGATAGGAAGTTAGCTAAGTCCAAGTGTAGGGTCGAGTCCTTGCTTAAGGAGGTTAAACTCCTTAAGCATGAGGCCACCCTAACTTCTTCAACTAGTTAAGTTTGAAAGGGAAACTCAACTCAAGTCAAAAAACTTGTGGAAGAGAATTCTCTCTTGAAAGGGCAAGTTCAAGAGCTTGAGGCTAGGTTGGAAAAGTTCACATTAGGATCCAAGGGTCTTAACTGATTCCTTGGAACTCAAAGAGCTATGTATAACAGATCCAGACTCGGGTTTCGGACAACTACTACGAACAAGTCATACATGTCGATTGTCCATTGTAGTAATTGAAGAGTCCAGACATGGGTCCCCAATATTTTGCTAAACTCACATATAAGTTCTAATAAGTATTGGATTCCCAAGGATCAAGTCCACCATGTGGATAAACCATATTGGTTCAATAGTCTAGGGGGAGCTAGTACTAAAATTGTATATCCGATTTCTTAATACAACTTTGCATGCTTAGTTACTTTTTGTTTTAATTTTTATAATGGCTAGATATGATCAATAGTTAATCAACCTTGATAATATAGTATCAGGATGCAGCGAGATAATAGTACGTTAGGGAAACGAAGCCTTTTGTATCCGAGCTAGATAAGGTGTATCTAGCTTGGAGCACTCGACTAAGTTGAACTAGTTGAAGCTACCTCGCCATATACTAAACTAGTTAGACCAGAAAGTAACCCTAAGTGACTTAAGTGAATATTTTCTTAAAATTGGCTTTGTCTAAGGAAGTGGTCATTGTTCCGATCATAGAAGGCCCCTGTACCTTGCCACTGTAGGGATTTTTTTATGCAAAATAGCATATGTGCAACGGAAAAATAGGATCCCTTCCAAGTGATCCTTGCGAAAGAAAACCTCGTACAAAAAAATAAATTTCTCTAAAAGAAAAAAACTTATCTTATAGGAGAATATTTACCTTTGTTGCGTGCCCTTTTTAATCCCGCTTCTCCTTGGGTTTGTTGGATCTTTTAGCACGTTCAAATGTCCGTGCCTCTATATGTATCCACACGAGCAAGCTCTTGTCTCACAAAAGAAACTAGAAGAGCTCTCCTTTACTTCTTGCTAGAGAAGTCCCTAAAGGAGAGGAAGGTAGGGAAAAAGAGAAAGGAAGAAGAAGACCACTCTTCTTGCTAGCCTACACTCACAAAAGCCACATAACCAAAGCCTCTCACCACCAAGCTCTCTCCAAGCCTCAAGCTTCACCACCTTGGCCGGCCACCCCATGGAGTGTTTTATAGGATTGATAAAACCTTTCACCTCCTATCACATTCAATGCAATCAATTGCATTGAAAATAATTACAATCCTTGTTTGGCCGGCCACATGTGGAGAAATTCCAAAGGTCAAAACCCTTTGTCTCCTTCCACCTCATCAAGCTTAGGTGGCATGCTTATGTGGCATTCATGCATGTTGAATTAATCTTATTAATTCAATAAGCTTATGTTATTATATTGAATTAATCTCATTAAATCAATAAGGTAACATATTGAATTAATCTTATTAAATCAATTAAGCTTAGGCTATCATAAAAACATATTTATTTAATCTTATTAAATTAATAAGCTTAGCATATTGCATTAATCTCATTAAATCAACAAGCTAAAATTCTCATTAAGCTTAAAGTCCAAAAACCATTTTGTACTTAAGCTTATTCCCAAATTATTCTAGTCAAACTAGAATGCACTAATTCGTCTAATCATCATGCTCTTTGTGTGTGACCCTATAGGCTCTCATAACGTTGGCAGTGGATCTAAACTCTTTTAGATACACAAGCAATGAGCGACATCTAGCAATACATCATTGCTACCCAAGTTACGAAATAAGTCAAGATCCGACTAACCTTTCCGTGACTACTATAATGTATGACCGTGTCCTTCTATCCTTGATATCAGATTGACCAATGAGGCATAGACCGTGTCATCCTCGATCAATCTATGTGTTTCTTGATCCCTGAGTAAACTAACTCAAACAAATGAGCTCAATATCTCATATTGACTCATTCGAGCATGGCCATGCGTTTTAGTAGTTCTACTCAATCAAGGGGCCCACAGATATCACTCCCGTCATATGGGAGGGATAGATCCCATCTATATCACTCACATCCCTCCGCATAATTTGTTATATACCCAGTAATCACCTTTATGGTCCACCCTGTTACGGGTGACGTTTGACGATACCAAAGTACATAACTCCTTATGTAGAGAACCATAGTGACTTCAAGTTTGAGGACTATTCATACCAATAGTCACATGAGAAAGTTTATGACACTCATATGACGATCCATGAAACTTTCTCATGGCGGGTCAGTTCAGTATATATTCTCTAATATATACCCATGTGTCAACTTGATATCATATATCCATGACTTGTGAGATCAAGTCATCAATTGATCTACATGCTAGTCTTTATGTATTAATATTGCCCTTGCATATTAATACTTGACTAGGAACATTTAGGAAAGTGTTCTCTACAGCCTCTCATAATCAATTCTGTCAATTGATGTGCTGTAGATAAGAACCTACTTTTCTAGGGCATTATTATATTTAATTTAGCTGGCACAAACAAGACATAAATATAATAACCAATCCTTTGCCTTTATAGAATATGATACAAAATGTTCCCTATTCAACCATCACATGATTGGTTCTAGGGCTATAACTAACAATCTCCCACTAGCACTAGTACCAATCACTATAATATCTGATACCTAGTGACCTAGTGTGACCATCATGCTTCCTCTGTGCCAAAGCCTTGGTTAATGGATCTGCGATGTTATCTTCTGTCGGTTCTCTGCATATCCTCACATCTCCTCTATCGATGATCTCTCGAATGAGATGGAAGCATCGCAGTATGTGTTTGGTCCGCTGATGTGATCGAGGTTCCTTAGCCCGTGCAATAGCCCCATTGTTGTCACAATAGAGGTCTATTGGATCTGCAATGCTAGGAACTACCCCAAGTTCACTAATGAACTCATGAGCCAAACAAACCTCCTTTCACGCATCGAGACGCAAAGAATATACTGGCTTCATTGTAGAATCGAAGCTGTCTGTCAACTCTTCCAGCTCACAACTCCACCATTCAGGCAAAACACGTACCCCGATTGTGATCTATAGTCATCCTTGTCTGTTTGGAAGCTTGCATCACTGTAACCCTTTACAGTTAGCTCCTCATTGCCTCCAAATATCAGGAAATATTCTTTCGTTCTTCGTAAGTATTTAAGAATATTTTGATCCGCTATCCAGGACTTTCACCGATCCGACCGTATCTACTCGCCATGCTCAAAGCAGTACAAAGCATGGCGTACATGATAGACCCTATAGCAGATGTATAAGGGATCTTATCCATGCGATCTCTCTCCTCCTTAGAAGAGGGACATTGAGTCTTCGAAAGACTCACACCATGTGATAAAGGCAGAAATCCTTTCTTGGAATTTTGCATAGCAAAACGATCTAGCACTTTATCAATGTATGTACTCTGACTTAGGCCAAGTAATCTTTTAGATCTATCTCTATAGATCTTGATGCCTAGAATATAGGCAACTTTACCTAAGTCTTTCATCGAGAAACAATTCTCTAACCACATCTTCACAGACTGGAGTGAGGGAATATCATTTCCGATGAGAAGTATGTCATCTACATACAAGATAAGAAATACAACTGTGCTCCCACTATTTCTCTTGTAGACACAAGGTTCATCTTCATTCTTGATGAAACCAAACTCCTTGATTGCATCATCGAATCGAAGATTCCAGCTTCGAGAGGCTTGCTTTAGTCCATAAATGGACCTTTGCAGTTTGCATACCTTTCCAAGATGCTTTGGATCTTCAAAACCCTCAGGCTATGTCATGTACACATCTTCGAGTAGCTTTCCATTCAGAAAAGCGGTTTTGACATCCATCTGCCAGATCTCATAATTGTGGTAGGTCATAATAGCAAGTATGATCCGAATGGATTTAAGCATAGAATCGGTGAAAAGGTTTCATCATAGTCAATACCATGAATTTGTTTGAACTTTAGCCACCAATCTACCTTTATAGGTATGCTTATTACCATCCATGTCACTTTTACTTTAAAGACCCACTTACACCCAATGGGTTTTACCCCTTCGTGGATCAACCAAAGTCCATACTTGGTTAGTGTACATGGATTCCATTTCGATCTCATGGCCTCTAGCCATTTCTAACTGGGCTCATCATAGCTTCTTGATAGGATGTAGGCTCGCCAAGATCGACAAGCAATACATCACCGCTGTTAGTTAAGAGAAAAGAATATCTCTCGGTTGACGACGACGATCCTATCGATCTACGAAGAGGTTGGTCTACTTGAATGTGTTTGCTCCACAACTCTTTGGGCAACAATTTCTCATCCACAACACTTTGTGGTGCCTGCTCATTTTCCATCGGCCTTAGTGTTATCTTCATCTTGAATTTTCAAGATGAATTTTACTCCCACTAGTTTTTCTAGAAATAAATTCTCTTCTAGAAAGAACATTTCGCAACAAACACCTTGCCAAGTGTGGGATTGTAAAAGTAATATCCCTTAGTTCCCTTGGGATATCCTACAAAATAACACTTATCTGATTTGGGTCCTAGTTTATCTGAGACTTGACGTCTAACATAAGCTTCACAACCCCAAATCTTTATAAAAGACATTTTGGGACTCTTCCCAGTCCATAACGTATATGGTGTCTTTTCTATGGCTTTTGATGGGACGCGATTAAGTGTGAAAGCGGCTGTCTCTAGAGCTAAACCCCAAAAGGAAGTAGGTAGATCAGTCTGGCTCATCATTGATCGTACAATATCTAATAGAGTACGATTTCTCCTCTCAGATACACCATTCCATTGTGGTGTTCCAGGTGGAGTGAGTTGGGATATTATCCCACACTCAGCCAGGTGATCACGAAACTCTTGACTAAGGTATTCACCATCTCGATCTGATCGAAGTAGCTTAATACGCTTACCAAGTTGGTTTTGTACTTCATTCTTGAATTCTTTGAACTTTTCAAAGGATTCTGACTTATGTCTCATCAAATATAAGTAGCCAAATCTACTCATATCATCAGTGAAAGTAATAAAGTACTTATAGCCTCCTTTGGCTTCGACATTAAAGGGGCCACCACATACATCAGTATGTATGAGTCCTAACAAGTCCGTCGCTTTCTCGCCATGTCCACTAAATGGAGTTTTAGTCATCTTTCCTAAAAGACAAGATTCACATACCTCATATGATTCAAAATCAAATGAGTCCAATAATCCATTTTTATGGAGTTGGGATATGCGTTTTTCATTTATGTGACCTAGGCGACAGTGCCAGAGATATGTTTGGTTTAAATTATTCGATTTGAACCATTTGGTATTTACGTTATAAATTGGATTTTCTAAATCTAGAACATAGAGACCATTCATAAGTGGTGCATTACAATAGAACATTTCATTCAAATAAATGGAACAACATTTATCCTTTATTATAAAAGAAAAGTTTTTCTTGTCTAAACAAGATACAAAAATTATGTTCTTCGTTAATGCAGGTACATAAAAGCACTCCTCTAGTTCTAAGATAAGCCCAGTGGGTAAAGACAAAGAATATGTTCCTACAGCTACAGCAACAACTTTTGCGCCATTGCCTACTCGTAGGTCCACTTCGCCCTTTGCCATTAGTCTACTATTTCTCAGTCCCTGCACATTAGTACAAATGTGAGATGCACATCCGGTATCTAATACCCATGTAGAAGAAATAGATAGATTAACTTCTATAACGTGTATACCTGAGGCAGAAGTCCCACTTCTTTTCTTCTTTACTTCCTCAAGGTAGACTTTGCAGTTCCGCTTCCAGTGTCCAGTCTCACCGCAATGGAAACAGTCCCCTTCCTTAGGTACTTTACCTTTACCCTTTGAAGTGGATGAATTGGCCTTGCCTTTAGCTTGGGTCTTACCCTTGCCTTTGCGCTTACCTTTGCCCTTCTTGACCATTAGTACGTTACTAACTTTCTTCTTGAGATTCGGTTCAGCAGTTCTTAACATGCTGAGAATCTCAAGCAAAGGCTTATCAATTTCATTCATGTTATAATTCATGACGAATTGATTATATGCTTCCGGCAATGATTGCAGGATAACATCGGTTGCCAATTCTTGGCTCAGTGGAAAACCTAGTCTTTCAAGGTTCTCAACGTACCCTATCATTTTAAGTACGTGAGTTCCTACAGGTGTTCCTTCTTGCATCTTGCATGCAAAAAGAGCCTTAGACACTTCAAAACGCTCGTGCCTAGCTTGTCCTTGATATAGTTGTTTCAAATGCTCAACCATACCATAGGCATCCATGTTCTCATGTTGCTTCTGAAGCTCAGAGTTCATGGTGGCAAGCATAAGACATGACACATCTAATGCGTCATCTTGATGCTTCTTATAAGCATCTTTTTCAGCATGAGTGGCCGCAGGGGCGGGTGTTTCAGGGATAGACTGCTCTAGGACATACAGTTTACGTTCTTGCTTGAGGATAATCCTCAAGTTTCTATACCAGTCTAGAAAGTTAGCTCCATTGAGCTTGTCTTTCTCAAGGACAGATCGCAAGTTGAGGGGGTGTGTCGTGTTAGATGACATGGTGATCTACAACATTAAAATGCAAAATTAAGTATCATACCTAAGTCATTTAATTAGGCCTTTAATTAAATGAGGCTCCCACTAAATTCTCATAGCTTTGATATGAGCTAATCATTGATGTAGGCTAACACATTTTGCTTACATCATTAGCTTCTATTTAGCTATAAATTTATATGGGATAAAGATCCACATCATACTTCGTCTTGAGTTAGCTTTGGCTAATCGCCCAAGACGTAGTATGATTAGGTAGGCAATCTTTTGCCAATTACATCTGATGTAACTCTTTAATAGCTTTGGTTAAGTTTAGATTAGTTTAGTGCTTATTCCTAAACCAGCTTCCGTGTGCAGGCACAAAGGCCTTCTTTGATATCAGCAACGACCACTTTCTAAGACAAAGCTGATGTTCGAAAATCACACAAAACTAATTTTTAAAACTTATGTTCAAAGCTAATATATGCCTCTACTTTCTTAATTAATTAAGAAAAACTTAATTAAGTCTTAACCAAGTTTGATAGCGGGACATCACGATTGTCCACTCGCACTCTTCCAAGAACAAATGATCGAGGAAGTAGTGAGTACCAAACTTTGGTAGGCATATCGTTTTTGACTTATTAAGAAATAAACTTAAACATGCATCACATACATATTAGCATACATCACATATAAGCTAAATTAACATGCATCACATACATATTAAACTAAGCGTGTCATGGTTATGACCCTTATTCTACAATCTTCTCAAGCCAATGAAAAGATTGATTGGTCAACCTAGGGATAGCATCTTCTCCCAAGTGCTTCCTTTTGGTTGTCTTGTGTTGTTGACTTCCTCCTTGTAACGTCATCTTCCAATGGACCCTCCATCTTTGTTGTGTATATTACAAAAGGAGAAATACTCGAGTTACATTCGAGTCTAAAACTAATTTTACAACAAGAATTTTAGGAGAAAGGCACGACACGCAGGCCGTATTAAGAATTACAACACACACATTCACAAACTTTTTGGGACTAGGCCATAACCATGCACCATGTCAATTTTAACTTTTAAAAGACATCGGATATTTTATTATGTTTGAAAAATTGCTAATGCAATTATCAACTCATAATAAAATTTATCCTACTTCTATATCATATATAAAATAGAGAAAACCTATTTTTATACGATCTTTCGCAAGTGGCTCTGATACCACTGTAGGGATTTTTTTATGCAAAATAGCATATGCGCAACGGAAAAATAGGATCCCTTCCAAGTGATCCTTGCGAAAGAAAACCTCGTACAAAAAAATAAATTTCTCTAAAAGAAAAAAACTTATCTTATAGGAGAATATTACCTTTGTTGCGTGCCCTTTTTAATCCCGCTTCTCCTTGGGTTTGTTGGATCTTTTAGCACGTTCAAATGTCCGTGCCTCTATATGTATCCACACGAGCAAGCTCTTGTCTCACAAAAAACACTAGAAGAGCTCTCCTTTACTTCTTGCTAGAGAAGTCCCTAAAGGAGAGGAAGGTAGGGAAAAAGAGAAAGGAAGAAGAAGACCACTCTTCTTGCTAGCCTACACTCACAAAAGCCACACAACCAAAGCCTCTCACCACCAAGCTCTCTCCAAGCCTCAAGCTTCACCACCTTGGCCGGCCACCCCATGGAGTGTTTTATAGGATTGAAAAAACCTTTCACCTCCTATCACATTCAATGCAATCAATTGCATTGAAAAATAATCAAACACTCCTTGTTTGGCCGGCCACATGTGGAGAAATTCCAAAGGTCAAAACCCTTTGTCTCCTTCCACCTCATCAAGCTTAGGTGGCATGCTTATGTGGCATTCATGCATGTTGAATTAATCTTATTAATTCAATAAGCTTATGTTATCATATTGAATTAATCTCATTAAATCAATAAGGTAACATATTGAATTAATCTTATTAAATCAATTAAGCTTAGGCTATCATGATAACATATTTATTTAATCTTATTAAATTAATAAGCTTAGCATATTGAATTAATCTCATTAAATCAACAAGCTAAAATTCTCATTAAGCTTAAAGTCCAAAAACCATTTTGTACTTAAGCTTATTCCCAAATTATTCTAGTCAAACTAGAATGCACTAATTCTTCTAATCATCATGCTCTTTGTGTGTGACCCTATAGGCTCTCATAACGTTGGCAGTGGATCTAAACTCTTTTAGATACACAAGCAATGAGCGGCATCTAGCAATACATCATTGCTACCTAAGTTCTGAAAATAAGTCAAGATCCGACTAACCTTTCCGTGACTACTATAATGTATGACCGTGTCCTTCTATCCTTGATATCAGATTGACCAATGAGGCATAGACCGTGTCATCCTCGATCAATCTATGTGTTTCTTGATCCCTGAGTAAACTAACTCAAACAAATGAGCTCAATATCTCATATTGACTCATTCGAGCATGGCCATGGGTTTTAGTAGTTCTACTCAATCAAGGGGCCCACAGATATCACTCCCGTCATATGGGAGGGATAGATCCCATCTACATCACTCACATCCCTCCGCATAATTTGTTATATACCCAGTAATCACCTTTATGGTCCACCCTGTTACGGGTGACGTTTGACGATACCAAAGTACATAACTCCTTATGTAGGGAATCGTAGTTACTTCAGGTTTGAGGACTATTCATACCAATAGTCACATGAGAAAGTTTATGACACTCATATGACGATCCATGAAACTTTCTCATGGCGGGTCAGTTCAGTATATATTCTCTAATATATACCCATGTGTCAACTTGATATCATATATCCATGACTTGTGAGATCAAGTCATCAATTGACCTACATGCTAGTCTTTATGTATTAATATTGCCCTTGCATATTAATACTTGACTAGGAACATTTAGGAAAGTGTTCTCTACAGCTTCTCATAATCAATTCTGCCAATTGATGTGCTGTAGATAAGAACCTACTTTTCTAGGGCATTATTATATTTAATTTAGCTGGCACAAGCAAGACATAAATATAATAACCAATCCTTTACCTTTATAGAATATGATACAAAATGTTCCCTATTCAACCATCACATGATTGGTTCTAGGGCTATAACTAACAGCCACGACCTGGAAGCCATTTTTTTTTGAAAAGTTTACTTAACGAACTAAAAGTTAAATGCGAATCTAATCCAAGGTTGATTAATTTTTAAATCACTAAATTTAACCAAGTGAAATTGGAATCATCTCACAAGAACATATAAGGTTAACATGTCTTGAGACTCATAGAATGGGTGAGATGTTAAGGGCACTTAAAATAAGAATAACATAAATCTCAAAATGTTTTCAAAACTTATAAGTATTTATTTTCATGATTGTTGTATTGAATCTATATTTACTTGGCCAATACTGGACATATAACCTTAAGGGCCAAAACTTGCTATATTACAACTTTTTAAACTCTTCAAGATATTCATATTTATGTTTATAACATTTAAGTATTTTGAAATTTTATATTATATTTGTAATAACTTTAAAAATTTACTTTATCAAAACTAGTTTAACATTGTTGGTACAGAGGGATAGGATAAACTTAAATTAATCCAACACCTTTAGTTACACCTAGGGTGCTATATGATCCTTAGGATTCAAATTAATAATTCAAGAGTTAACCTTAAAAGGACACATGCTTGGACCTAATTTTTCTATCTTTTAAATGATCTTACATATAAAATTTCATCTATCATCTTTTCAAGTACACCCCTATCTTATAAATACACCCCTCGGTTTTTCAATATACGACAAAAGGGGGAGAAGAGGGTAGAGTTAAGGGGGAGTAAAGTTTTTAAAAAACTTTATCTAAAGTACTTTAAGTTTCTTTTTCAAAACTCATCAAGGGTTAAGGGGGAGGTAGCCTTGAGGGGGAGGATTTGAAAAAGAACCTATGTTACTCATGCTTCATACTAACTTACTCATACATGCTTATTACATGTTTACTACATACTTACACTTGCTTACTTATATTTCATTACTACATGCTACTCATGTTTATTACTACTATTCATTTCATGCTTAATTTTCCTTAACTTTTAATCGGTTTGTGATAGATCAAAAAGGGGGAGATTGTTGGTGTAGGGGCACCAGATAATATAACCTGTTGGGGGATCAGTTGGCCGGCTAGAGGGGGGTGAATAGCCCTCGTTCGTTGGATGTCGTAATTCGTTCGTTCTCGTGTGCTTGTCTACAATTGTCGTTAATATACGCAGTGGAATAACAATAGAAATAACAACAATACAAGCACAATCAATACACAAGCATATACGTGGTTCCGAACCGAATGGTTCCTACTCCACGGGGTGAGCTCAACGAGCTCGTGTTATGTGCACGACACTAACAACACTCCTTATCGACTACACGTCGGAGGTGGAGAAACCTCTCACAAGCTATTACAACAAGTAATATGAAATACAACAAGAAATACAAAGACAATAAAAAAGAGAACTTTTACACAATTGTTTTGATCGCTTTCTTGTTGCTTGCTCTTGAAGGTATGGAATGCAACAACAATTCCCCTCCAAAGTCACCTCAAAAGCCTTGGTGAAATCCTCCAACTCGTGCTCCTTTTATAACCTGCATCAAGCTATTTTCGCGCCCATCAGTCGACTGATCGTGACCATCAGTCGACTGGTCCCGTAGCCGTTGTCTCACAACGGCTAGATCCACGTTGGTTAAGTTCCAACGGATCACATCGGGCCGATCGATGGCACCCATCACCGATCCGATCATCCATCACCGAGGTCGCAAGCTCGACTCATTCCCGTGCTGCAGTGTGTCATCGATCCGCCATCCTCGGCGATCGATCGATCCTAACCGATCGCCCTTCCGGCAATGACCGATCGCGACTTGGTTCAGTCGAACACTGGTCGAACCCATATGACCTAGAGAAGTCGACTGACACCTATGCCAGTTGACTGATGTCGGCTAAAACCTCAAACATAACGATGTTTGAGCCTTCGACACTCAGTCTTAGCTACTTGGCCAAGTCCACCTTATCCTACATGGAGTTCCCCACTGAAGCTCTCTTCCCTCGGCCTACGTCCCTCGGATGCGCCAAGCGCACGGCTTCGCAACTCCATCCTTCGCGTCTCATGCCCTAGAAGTATGCTTCCCTTTGGGCTCACTCCATTCGCTCCCCGTCCGGTGGTCCCTCGGATGCACCAAGCGTACGGCTTCGCAATGCCATCCTTCACCAACTCAAGGACCCCGAGCCTAGTGAACTTACCAAGTCCTCAAGACTTCTCACATGCACCAAGCGCACGGATTTACAATGCATTTCCCATGCCAAGCACCAAGTGCACGGCTTCGCAATGCTTTGGACTTCCACACCAAGCTCCATGCTTGGATTTTCCATGCCAACCCCATATTGGACTTTCCCATGACAATCCCATGTCATGAGTTTTGTCTATCATCAAAATATCATCAAGGTACTGCTCAAGTCAAACTCGAGTCAACCTGGGCCGATTGCACCAACATAACCTATGTTTTGATTATGGAAAATGTTCAAAGTTAAGTTATTATTGTCATGTCATGTGTTGTGATAAGTGTGCAGGAAGTGTTTAAGCTAAGTTGAAGGTTAGCGACACCCGGAGAATCTCGAGACGAGAAACTGTGGTGGTCGAGTGACACCAGAAGGACTTCGTTGGAGTCGAAGAACTTAGGTGAAGATCGGAAGCTAAGCGATAGGTTAGAAAGGACCAGAGGTAAGCACGAGTGCAGAGTGATGGTAAGGTTGTGTCCTTCGTATGAGGACAACTGTAGGCGGCGATCCAACTAAGACTTCCAGAGGAAGGTCTAGGACGAGATCAAATGGTAAGGAACCGTCGTATTTACCATCGTTCATGTTTTCTGTGCTAACTCTTTATTGTTGGAGAATGACCAAGCCAATAGTCGACTGATCCTACCATCAGTCGACTGATGAGGGTCATCAATTGACTGCTATTCAAATTAGTCAGCTCGAAGAAAGTTAAGATAAGCTCCTCTTATCTTGGGGTGATAAGGAGCTTTGACCCAGATTCAGATCTCTACGAGCTAGGGTTTGAAGGACTATAAAAGAAGGGGGTTTTCACCCTTTTGTATCATCTCTTTTTGCTCCCAAAGTGCTCCAATGACACTAAGCTTCAACGACAATATTATGTCACCGTAACATCGATGCCACACCAAGTTGATATTCCTTCGTCGGTACTTCAAGTAAAAGTTGTCGTTTAGTTTGTTTTTATTTCTTGTACTTGGACTTTCAATCACAAAGAGGAGAGGTAAGCTTGTTGCCTCTTCCTATATATTGTTTTTCTTATAACTGTCATTTCCTCCCTCCAACGAGGAGGAGACTTTTAGTGAATTGCCCCATCGTACGCGGTCAAGGATCGCGGGGCCTTGGAGTAGCAACCTTTCGGTTGTGAACCAAGTAAAAACAAAGGTGTCTATTTACTTTTGGTTTACCTTTATTTCCGCTGCAATACTCGTGTTTTATTGGAACGAAAAGAAAGATTTACAATCGCTATTCACCCCCTCTAGCGACACTCTTCGATCCAACAAATGTAATCGTTTCTCCCGCTCCTTTAGAATATAACTCCCTTTGTGCTCTCCACCTGTCCTCTATTTTCTTGCCAGTCCTTAATCAAATAAACAAACAAATAAATAAAATATCTCATGTCAATAATATTCTTTATTTAAGAACCTCCGCATCACCTCCTATACCCAAAAATACCCATATCCCCTTCTCTACCGAATTCAGGAAGTGCCCAAGGCATATATGTACTGTAGGGTTTTGCTTATCGAGTCCGTGAGAGGAAACTTCGCTTCCTACTTCACCTTGGTCGTTTGTTCATGGCGATCCCCTCGATGTCCCTAGAATAAAAAAAAATTAATCCTAGACAAAAGGGATTGCCTAAACAACCAAGTCATCGTCGTGCTATTCGTTTAGAGAGGTCACTTGAACAAACTCGTTGTTCAAGCGACCATCCTCTATTCTTTGAGTAGCCGCAGAATAGACGATGTCCGGATCATCGATTTTTGTATTTATGATTGGGATCCAAGTATTATTTATCCATATATAGATTTATATCATGCTCATAGTTTAAAAACAAAAACAAGCAAGTAAGAAAAGAGAATAGAGAATAGATATACCTCTCGATCTTCTAATGTATGACCTTCCTCCTTTCGGACGTCGTGTGGGCGACGATCTACCAAAAGTAGAAGCTCCTAGATCGCAAATCTTCCTTCCTTGCTCTTCCAAAGCAAGAGGAAGAGTAGAAACAAGGTTCTTCTCCTTCCTAAAACCAACCAACAAGGAACAAAAGGAATCCTTGCCGCCTGCCAACTAGGAGGAGGTGATGATGATGGAAACCGACCAAGACACTAAGGGAGACCAACCAACTCACAACCCTCCCACTACGACAAGGTATCACCTGTGTATCCTCTGTGACACGCGATGCAGTGACATGTGGTATATCCTCTTGTACCGGTGGTACTAAAGAAGTGACTTCCCCTTTTAATTCCTCCAGAATAATTTTACTCTTGGGCTTATGGCTCATCACATAGTCTTCCTCTAGAAATCTGGCGTTCGTGCTAACGATCACCCTCTAATATCTAGGACTATAAAACAAACCCCCCTTCATTCCTCTAGGATAGCCAACGAACCTGCATACTTCTGTACGAGGTTCCAACTTACCAGCATCTGCCTTTAGCACATGTGCTGGACTCCCCCATATCCGAATATGTCATAGACTAGGCTTTCGCCCAGTCCACAACTCTGTGGGAGTAGAAGGCACTGATTTAGATGGAACCAAGTTCAGAATGTACACCACCGTATCTAAAGCATATCCCCAGAATAAATCAGGTAATTCAGAATAACTCATCATCGATCTAACCATCTCCATAAGAGTTCTATTCCTTCGCTCTGCTACACCATTCTGCTGGGGTGTGCCAGGTGCAGTCAATTGGGATTGAATCCCAGCCTCTGATAAGTAATTCCTAAACTCTCCCAAGAGGTACTCGCCACCACGATCAGATCGTAGTGTCTTGATACTTTTACCTTGATGTTTATCCACATCAACCTTGAATTCTTTGAACTTGTCAAAGCATTCAGACTTGCGGCGCATCAGGTAAATGTATCCATATCTTGAGTAATCATCTATAAAAGAGATGAAATACTCAAAACCACCTCTATCCTGGATAGACATAAGACCACACAAATCAGAATGAACCAATTCTAACACATCTTTGGCTCTATACCCCTTGGCCTTAAAAGTCCTCTTGGTCATTTTACCTTCCAAGAAAGATTCGCAGGTTGGGAGATCCTCCACCACTAATGAACCCAAAGGTCCATCTGCTATCAACCTTTGAATTCTTCTTAGGTTAATGTGACAAAGCCTAAGATGCCAAAGATATGTTTGGTTCATTTTCAAAGGTTCTTTTCTCTTATTGGAATTAGAAGATGAGTTATTAATTTCAATATACATCATGGGAGCTTTTGGTGAGTGTGTACAAATTTCCTATCAATGCACCCGAACAGATAATGTCCCTATTCCTTCTTATAATAACTCTGTCATTAAAAGAAATAGAATATCCATCCATAAACAATTTAGAAACCGAAATTAAATTCTTTCTAAATAAGGGTACATAAAGGCAATTCTTAAGAACCAAAAGTTTATATTTCTCAAAAGATAAATGAACATCTCCCACTGCAACAGCCGCCACCTTCGTGGCATCGCCCAAGTACATGGTAATCTCGGCCTCAGCCAGTTGTCTAGTTTCCTGGAACCCCTGCAAAGTATTGCAGACATGATTAGTGGCTCTCGTATCTACACACCAGGTGCCAGTAGATAACACGGCTAAACATGTTTCAGTGACTAGACCAAAAGATATACCTTTGTTCTTGCGGTTGGGGCAGTCCTTCTTCCAGTGTCCAGTCTTCTTACAAGTGAAGCACTTGCCTTTCGGCTTCTTCACTCCTCCCTGAGTACCTCCCACCACCTTTGCCCCAGTTTGTTTCTTCTTCTTCTTGCCTTTCGGCTTAGAAGTAGAAACCTTTTGGGTCACTACGGCATGCGCCTGAGCACTCTGACGAAATAGCCCCTCTGCCGCCTGGAGTTCTATCAGAAGTTCCACCAACGAATACAACCTCTTGTTCATGTTGTAGTTCAGGCGAAACTGCTCAAAACTCCTAGGTAGAGACTAGAGTATGATATCGACTTGGGTTTCCCCATTGATATCAGCTCCAAGGACTTCCAGCTCATTCAAATGAACCATCATCTTGAGAAGATGATCCCTTACGGGTGTTCCCTCGATCATAGAGGTCGTCACCAAGTTTCTTATGGCTTCTTGCCTCGCAGCCCGATTCTGGTGTCCGAAAAGTTCCTTGAGATTGAGCATCATATCATAAGCAGTGGGCATGGCTTGATGCTGATGTTGCAGTACATTTGACATAGATGCTAAAATGTAACACCGCGTCATCTCATCGGCCTTGACCCACTTCTTATAGCTCTCTCTCTCCTTTTCCCCAGAATCATCTACAGGCTTGGGAGGGTACTCTGCGAGGAGTACATATTTGTATTCCTCAGCAGTCAAGACAATGTCTAGATTCCTCTTCCAATCAACATAGTTGGGTCCAATAAGTTTGTTCTCTTTCAGTACCACAGCAAGTGGGTTGAAAGTCATTTTAAAAGAAAATCTAAGAATCACATAAATCAAAACATTAGATTTCAAAAAATTATTGATTCCTCAAAAAATAAAATTTTAAAATCAACCAACACCTCAAAACACCGAGAATATCGTATGCCACGATAGTGTGGACGTATACGAATTCTACATTTGTAAGAGGAGGTTTTACCCATTAATTTTACTATATTGTCAACCAAACTTTTTGACAAGTAAAATTAATAGTTGGTTCTTTTTTGGCCCTACAAATAAAAGCAGTGACTCCGATGGGGAGGATACTTATATTTGTATCTAGGTGTTCACCATTACTCAGTACCAAGGTAATTATCTCGGGTTATGTGCCTTCCGATGGGGAAGTACACACGCTCCTTGATAATTGCCTATAACCATATTTAACCTTGTGATCCGCAAACAAACCCATCCGATATGGAGGAAGGCACTCAGAGCCGATGCGGAAATTTGTTTGCATCACTTGTCAAATCGTAATGGAGGCCGTGGGAATTTTTTAAAAAATTCCCTCTCCCACTTAGTAATTTGAAATTGAGAAATTTTCCTATCCAACGACATGCATATCAAACAAAAAGTAATAAATATGAAAAATAAATTATTTTCCAACTATTATGGCTTTTGTCTTCAATATGTCTCCAGTCGCAACGCCTCCTCGTCCGCTCCACCTATGCCATGTACAAGCCATTCGGAGATCCGAGCCGAGACTAAAACCTATTTTAATTTACATCCATCGATCCTATACTCCACGAGGGAGTGTACATGAAATCTAGATCGAAAGTAAAATAAAATAAAGAGTGGCTAAACAATGTCATATCTAATTTACAAAAAAATCAAATACTAGCCTTGTCAACCCCGAGGATTCAACAAAATATACACATACAATCACATACACACATATGGCCATAATAGTCGGATCTTATGCCTGCAACCAAGGAGTTAAACTACGCATAACCTACTATTATCCGACACATATAATATATGAAAAGTGCATAAAAATTAACTGAATCCTAAACACACAAAACCGGAAACCTTGGCTCTGATACCAATTGTAGGGTTTTGCTTATCGAGTTCGTGAGAGGAAACTTCGCTTCCTACTTCACCTTGGTTGTTTGTTCATGGCGATCCCCTCGATGTCCCCGGATTAAAAAAAAATTAATCCTAGACAAAAGGGATTTCCCAAACAACCAAGTCATCGTCGTGCTATTCGTTTAGAGAGGTCACTTGAACAAACTCGTTGTTCAAGCGACCATCCTCTATTCTATGAGTAGCCGCGGAATAGACGATGTCCGGATCGCCGATTTTTGTATTTATGATCGGGATCCAAGTATTATTTAGCCATATACAGATTTATATCATGCTCATAGTTGAAAAACAAAAACAAGCAAGTAACAAAAGAGAATAGAGAATAGATATACCTTTCGATCTTCTAATGTATGACCTTCCTCCTTTCGGACGTCGTGTGAGCGACGATCTACCAAAAGTAGAAGCTCCTAGATCGCAAATCTTCCTTCCTTGCTCTTCCAAAGCATGAGGAAGAATAGAAACAAGGTTTTTCTCCTTCCTAAAACCAACCAACAAGGAACAAAAGGAATCCTTGCTGCCGGCCAACTAGGAGGAGGTGATGATGATGGAAACCGACCAAGACACTAAGGGAGACCCCTAAGTCTTGTTTCCACCACTCAAGGATAAGAGAAGAGAGTCTTTGGGCACCGACCAAGGGCTGGAAAAGGGCTAGAGAAGCTGCTGGATGCCGTCCACTTTGAAGGAAGAAGAAGAATAGGAAGAACTTCCTTATTTGGTGCCGTCCAAACCTCCAAAACCCTAAGCCTCCAAACCCTAATCCTATCTCAATTAGGATTTCTCTCTTGCCGCCCAAAACCCTAGCTCTCCTTGGATTAATCTCCACGCCAACCCCTTGCCCTCCTTTTATAGAGTTAGGGATAAGCCTCCTTTTAATCTCCACCATTGGTTCTAGGGATTTAATCTCAACTGTTGGATCTAGAGATTTAATCTCAACCGTCGGATCTAGAGATTTAATCTCTACCTTTGGATCTAGAGTTTTGTTTCTATCCATTGGATCTAAGCTTCATGAGGTGTTAATAGGCTACATTAGGGACCATGAGGAGGAGTTGGATCTTGGCCACCCATGGATCAAGCCCACATAAAGTCCGATCCACTAATGATAATCCAATCCACTAAAGGATCATCATCGATCTACCTCACCAACCCGCATATGATAATATGGGCTCCATATATTATTTGTACATTTTCTCCCCGTGTTTAAGATCTCAAATGTCTGTCGATTAATTAATTTACTGACCATTAATTAATCAACATCTAACTCCATGAGTAGTACCACTCAACCTTTTCATCATGCTCGACCAAGTCCACCTGCAGGGTTTACATGATGAACCTTATGAGCTCCTCAAGGGGACATCATCATCCTAATATATAGGACACAGTTTACTCCTATAATCAATGGCACACCATATAAATAATATCATCTCCCAACTTACCGGGCCTATCAATTTAATCTATAAATCTTGCCCATTGGTAAATCAAAGAGATGAATACTAAGTATATGTGCCCGTTATTATATCGAGATTAAGAGTATATACAAAATAATATCTGAGGTCTAATTCGATTATGTAGTCAGCAATAAATCGAATCATCTCTAAATCGGTCCTGCTCAATACACACAAAGTGCACTAGTGTGATTCTATGGTCAAGACAAACCAATACCAAATCACACTACAACCATTCCGATGGTTTGTCCAAAGCCATCTCGGTTGTGAGCCTTTACTTATACTTATCAAGGAGCCGATAACATGATCTCTTGTGTGACACCACACACCATGTTATCTACAATGTAAAGTATTAGACAATATGCATAACCATAAAAATATGCAAACAATGATCATGTGATTCTTATTTCAAAATAAAGATGTTCATACAAAAGATAAACTTTTCAGTATACATCCCTACATGTACATCACACGGGAAATGAACATACTGCTTGGGTAGTATACTAACAAATTGGGAAATATATTGAATGCTCGAGAAACATACATACTGCTCGGAAAACATACATATTGCTCGGAGATTACATAGATTGCTTGGGGGATACATAGATTGACTATGCAAAGTACAAACTACCTAACTTCTCCCAAGTACACTCTGAACCATCTGCACTGTTTCTTCCTACTTAATACGGGAAATACCCATATCACTCGGGAATTGCATACACGGCTCGAAAATTAAATATATCATTCAGAAAATACACATATTGCTCTAGAAACACACAAACTGCTCTGTCCATACAACACTTAACTCTGAAACAATTACTCTACTACCCCACTCAGCTCGAGAAACAAACTGCTCGAGAATTGCACAAGCAACTCGGGCATCACATATACTAATCTGTCAATACAACACTTAGTTCTAAACACAACTATTCTGCTTGCCCCTACTTGGCTCGAGCGTCACATGTACTGCTCAGGAATTACATACAATAATCGAGAAATGCATATACTGGTCTGTCAATACAACAAAGCTCGGAACACAACTAATCTACTCGCCCCTACTTGACTCGGGCATCATATATACTGCTCGGGAATTACATATACCAGTCGGGAAACACATATACTGCTCTGCCAATGCAACACAACTCTGAACACAACTACTCTGCTCGCCCCTACTCGCCTAAAGCGTCACATATACTTCTCGCGAATTACATATACCAGCCAGGAAACGGATATACTACTCTGTCAATACAATTCATCTATGAACACAACTACTCTACTAGTCCCTTCTTGGCTTGGGCGTCATATATACTTCTTGGGAATTACATACATCAATTGGAAAATGCATATACTACTTTGGCAATACAACACAACCTTGAACACAACTACTCTGCTTGCCCCTACTTGGCTCGGGCGTCACATATACTGCTCGGGAGTTACATAAGTAGCTCAGGAATCATACTAATTGCCCCAGAACACTACTCATAACTTGGAAAACATTCTATCTGATCAAATATTATGTTTGATACCTTTTGAGAATATACTAAGTATCCTAACTGAAAGCCCCCGACCCCATCATAAGTTCCCCCTTTTTTGTAAAACTGAAGAGCGAAGTCGAGTGAAGTTTTACAAGTATTTACTGAAAAAAAATTTCTGCCTTAGCCACAAAACCTACACCCATCATAAGTTCCCACTCTTTAGTAAAACTGAAGAGCGAAGTCGAATAAAGTTTTACAAGTATTTACTGATATACAAAGACTCTGCCATATCAAACATAGAATCACAAGATGTCATTTTCAGCATAGATCTTGAAGCTATCATACTAGGCACAGGGCATTAAACTGTCATACTAGGCATTGGGCCTCAAGCTATTATGTTAGAAATTTACTTGCTATTATAGCTGGTGTTATAGTCTCCGTGGAGGCATGTAATTACCTAGTCCATAAGCAATTATATTAGGCGTAAAGCCATGAGAAAATTTTACTTAGCCATTATAGCTGCCGTTATAGTCCCCATGGGGGAATGTTATTGCCTAGCCCATATGATGTTATATTAGGTGTAAAGCCTTGAGAAAATTTTACTTAGCCATTATAGCTAGCATTATAGTCCCGCTGGGAGAATGTAATTACCTAGCCCATAGGCTGTTATACTAGGCATAGAGCCTTGAAAAGATTTTCATCTCCTGATCCCTGCCAACGAAACAATTATTTAGCTCTTAGGCTCTCGCATTAGACATAAAAGCCTTAGAAAAAATTACTAATACCTATAAAAGAAATATTCTCAGAGAAAATATATGAGCTAAAAAAAACAAAAAAAAATCCTTAACTTCATTTTTTTCTTGCATCCGTCACATTTACTTCATTTCTCCCCTTTTTCCTTTTTTTTTATATTAATCCCATGTTGTTTAACACTTAAAACTAACTTAAATTGCCCTTTTTCCAAAAACCCTAGATTCCTTCGTCTCCGACACCTCCAAACCTTCTGTAACAATCCTTCTTCCATGGCTTCTTCCTTCGCTACTCCGTGGTATGAAACCACCCTCAGCTGACTAACCCTCAACCATCCTTTTTTCCTCCATGAACCTAAATACATCCCCGAGAGCTTTACTGCCATCATTTTTTCCCCCCATCAATGACGCCACCAACCTCAGGTTGGCACCAATACCCTATTCACATGCCAACTCGAAGGAGGCCTTCGCCTTCCTATCCCAAAACCACTCTTTGACATCCTAGTATTCTATGGTCTCCCCATCAACCAACTAACCCCCAACTCCATTCGCATCCTTGCCGGAATCCTAATTTTCTTCAAACACCTCAACATTCTCCAAACTCCCCACGTCTTCCACTGCTTCTATCAACTCAAAATGGTTGACACCGGTTAATTTATAGCACACCAAGATTACCAATTTCTTACTAACATGACCACTTCCCATAAAGGCTAGAAAGACTTATACTGCCCCAGGGCGACGACGCGTTGGTAAGGCACGAAGTTTCCCTCTGCGCATCCAGGGGTCGATTCTGCCCTGGCTATGCGCGCTGGGCAAGTGGAGGTGCACGCTGCCCCCTCGTCCCAGCGTGGTCGATCCTTCTGGGCAGCATGGGTCCTAACGTGTCGGGCCACACGTCACTCTGATTTACCCTCGTTGACCGGTGGGGACTCTTGTTGAAGGTCGTGGGGCAGGGCCGGTCAGCCATCATGATTAGTAGGGAAGAGAAATCGTACCTGATACCTGATGTAAATCAAAAAAAAAAAAAATAGAAAGACTTATACTTCTATATCCCTTTAAACCCTGTCCTTCAATTTTCTCTAACCTGGAGAACTGCACTTCCTCGACCCCCAAACTCAAAAGCATCAAGTCCTATGTTAACTTCCCCTCCATTGAACCCCTACTCAAAAATAGGCACTTCAATATTGCTAAACATGTGCAAGAGCCCATATTATCTTACTATGGGCTATCTCCCACACAATCGACTGGAGCTAACCCCATAGGTAAGCATCACTTCACTGTATACTGACTATTTTTACTTACAAATATATGCTAACATACTTATTTTGCAAAGGACATGATGCATGTCACTATTGCCAAAACCTTGGCAAAAAAATAGCAAAAGAAAAGAAGAAAAATTTAGGTAGCTTCCACCTCCACCTCCAGCCAAGGACCATCTCCTCAGTAATTACCCCTTTCTCAACTACCACCAATTTTAATTATCTCAGTTTGATTCATGCAACTACCTCACAAAAAATTGTTTATACATCTTCATCATAGGTCCCTTCTGAACTACCCTAAGCCCCTGTCATTATACTTGAAGAACCCGAACACCCAACCATCACCTTAATTGCCACCAACCTTATTCCTCCCCCAACTGAACCCATTCAAAATCCTTTCCTCCTTTTAACATCCTACTCCCCGCAGAACCATCCTCATCTCTTCCTCCTCGAGAATTACTACCCCTTGCAGCAGTACCTACTTCACTTCTTGATTCTTCAAATATCCCTATTGACCTTTCCTCATCCCCTTCTCTAAATTCTTCTACCGACATTATTCCTTTGGCCTCTCTAATCCCTATCAGACAACAACAACCTCTTCCTCCTTCAAGTCTCATAGTACCCAAATACACCACTTCCTCTCCCCTTAACCTTCTGGTACAAACCGTATCAGATGACTATACCATCCATCCTCCTTCTCCTCAAGAACATCTCATGTCCCCATCTAGTCCTAATTCTCCAACAATAACTCTCACATCTTCAATTCTCATAGAAATTCCCCTTCCCACCACAGATTCCATTCCACCACAAACTGCTCCCCTCTTCACCAATTTAAATATACCCCAATTTTTGCAAGAGCTTTATCAGAATCTCTATATGGTAAGCTTTTTATACTTTTTACTAACTCATTTCATGGTATAAACAAATCTTCCTCATTAATTTCCTTTATTTATTCTACAGAGCACCTCTAAACTTCACAGCTTCAGTCAATAGTTTTCTAAATTTCAAAGTCAAAAACATCAGCCTCCACCATCACATATAGAAATGCCTCAACCCACTACTATACCTTCTGCACCCTCAACTTCTACCAAGGGCCTTCAGACTAATCCCTCTACATCAACCTGACCGAGCTAAGAAAGAAGCAACACACCAACAACTACAAGATCTTCAATTTCAAATACAGGTCCTGACTACCGAAAGAGCCCAACTATTAGCAGAGAAAGATAAAGCTTCTATTCAATATAAGCATGATCTGCATCATGCAAAATGGGAGAGCTCCTGCAAGGATACTACTATCCGACTGCTTCGAGAACAAGTAGAGTCTTGTAAACAACAAGAAGCATCATTATAGACACAAGCTCAAAAATTGGCACAAAAAGAGAAAAACTGGCACTTCCAATCAGGACAATGCTTCCAACCTCTAGAAGACCTCATAGATGCCTTCAGTGAACTTAAGGAAAGAACAGACAATAGTATGACATAATTTCACTTCCACTTTTCCATATTGATGCAACATTTCTAGAAATTATCTGAGGTCGCCAATGAACAAACACAACGTGCTGCCCAACTTCACAGAGAACTATCTAATCTATAAAAAATTGAGGCAGAAAGTTGGACAACTCAAAAAACCAAACTGCTAACTAATATGGTGGTCAATTATGGAAGGTACTTCCAGAGAGGTTTTGAAGGAGCTCTGCAGGCAGCCAATGATAAATGTCTCTTTTCCTCTAAAGAATCTGAGATTATCTTAAACACAGGAGTTACCTTCGATAAATTTCCATCGGAGGCTTTCAATACTGAGTCAGATACCAACACAGAATCATAAAATTGTAATGACTACTTCTGTAATGAATATTCGTCCTTGAATTTGCAATGGATGTTTATTTTTATTCTGAATTGTCATTTTCGAATATGTGTTGTGCATATCCAATATAACTGTTTCTATGAAATTTTATATTTCTTAATTCTACAATGAATATCCACTTCTCAATCTATGTTGTTGATACTTTGAAATATATTTCACATACACCCATTTTTTAGTCTTACCCCATATCCTGTATATGTCTTATAACAGAATCTGAACAAACTTACACACCTCTCGTCTACTTTATCCTTACCATTACTAATAACTACTAATGTTTTAGCTGAACATGGGCCCCTTCCTTATTCACCCATTATCTTTACCCTAACAAACTAATTTGGTTCCCTTACTCCACCTTTCTCTCCTCATAAAGGAAAAACTGTTATTTCCCTCCTTTTTCTCCCTTTTATCCCTATATAAACAAAAGTAATCCTCACTATTCCTCACTCTAAACCTTCAAGAAAATGCATCCTATTGTCCATTGTTTACATCCACCCACTCCAAAGTGACAGGAGAACAGTGTCGATCTCTATCCTCCCGATTACAACTTCCTCCTGGCTTTCACATAATAGCAGCCACCTCTACTGAGCATCCCCATTAATCCCCTGGGTGCACAAAGGCTTTATTCTTGGAGCAGACAGAATTCGGACAATATTTCCCTCTCCATCCTTTCTTTTTAGAAATATCTGAGTATTTCTCTATTCCTTTAAATCAACTAAGTCCTAATTCTTTTCGCTTTATATTAGGCTTTTACCTTCCCGCATCATACCTATTGATTACCCCATCAACCTTTTTATTTCACTGCTTTTTCCAAATAAAATCAGTAGAAATAGGCATCTTCTATTTTCAAGCCTAGTTAAATTTCCAATTTCTGACTGGCATCCCTTCTTCACAAAAGGGATGGAAGAATATTATTTTTTTATACATTCTTCATCTCCATTCCCCTTTCCTTCTATCTGGCTACATACTCTTCCCTCTCACCCTCCTCTAGGTAAATACGTAGACAATGTTGATTATCAATTAATTACTTGGTCATTAGCAAAAGAGCAATTCAACTTAAACCAGTTACTCACCAAATCATCACTTACATTAATCATGGCAAACCAACCCTTGCAGTAGACTGATACTATGGGTAACAATTCTTTTAATCACATTTATGTATACTCATATAACATATATGTATTCTTACCCTTTTCCCTTTTTCAGAATCACTTTTATTATAGGCTTCTAGCAATATCCAACCACTCTCTCTTATAAATTCCATCCAACTTCACCCTCGTAACTCAACACCTTCCCTTCAACCTCCATTTTCATGCCAAACCATGCAAAATCTTCTTCCTTCTCCCTTAACCAAAGATTTTCCAGATACCCTTTTATACAGTATCAACGAGGTTAGTACACTACTTCTTTTATTCTTGCCGATTAGTACTAACACTTGACTTTGCAGGGCATCACAAGCATAACCCATTTAAATAACCAATGGGCTCAATATACCACTACTCGAAAAAAGGAATTACAGGAATGCCAGACTCGAGAATTGTCATTAAAACATGTTTATCAAAAACTCGAGAGAGAACTTCAAGCATCCTATATAAAAGTTCAAGCTGACCGAGAAGAACTTTTAGTCCTTCATTTTCAAACCACTTACTTGTAGAACACTTTGGACATTTTAAGAACCCGACCATTCTCTAAAGAAGGAACATGTACCACACAAGAAACATTTTGGACCTCTGCTTAAATAACTGATATGTTCCTTGATTGAGGCTTTGCTTTTCTACAATGGGGCTTCTAAGACTGCATCAACATATTCTGAGTTGCAGGCTATCCACCTATAGGGCATTCCACCAATTTACTAGACTTAGGCAATACTATTGATCGCACTCCACCTGACTTACTATCTTTTCCTTTTCCACCGGATACTGAGAAAATGTAACAATTTGTATTCAATGCAAAACTTGAAATATAGTATACTATTCACTTTACATTGTATTCTTCTAAAAAAACACAAACTTTACAACATTCATCCACTAAAATAAGGACGTAAATGATACACATTCCATGGTCTTGCTAAAAGCCTTCCTTCCTTGAGCATCCTTCAAGTAATAAGCTCCAATCCCTGCTCGCCTCTTTACTTGGAAAGGACCCTCCCATTTAGGTCCTAACTTACCTTTGCATCCCTGGGGAAAAAACCTTCTTCAACAGTAAGTCCCCTACTTGAAAAGCACATGGTACCACCTTTTTATTATAAGCTTTCATTACTTGTGCCTATATCTTTCAGCATGATATAAAGCAGAAACCCTCTTCTCCTGAATCAAGTCTAACTCCATATGCCGAGCCACTCCATTATTGCTCGGGGATATAAGCCATCACTCGGGAAGACTCTCTCTCAACTTCTACAGGCAATACTGCTTCCGTGCCATACACCATACTAAAAGGAGTTTCCCCTATAGCTCTCCTGAGAGTAGTACGAAAAGACCATAATACACTAGGCAATTCTTCTATCCAACTTCCTCCCACATGGTCCAACTTAGTTTTTAATCCATGAACCAATTTCCTATTGGTTACTTCAGTCTGCCCATTACATTAAGGATAAGCCATTGATGTAACAACTTATTCAATTTTAAGATCTTGACACCATTTTGCCAACTTCTTACCCTGAAATTGTCGCACATTATCTAATATCAGCCTTCTAGAAATACCAAAATGACATATGATATTTTTCCATAAAAAATTTAATACCATCTGCTCTGTAATGCAGGCTAAAGGTTCAACTTCCACCCACTTAGATAAATAATCAATGGCCACCAATAAGAACTTCTTTTGACCTATCCAGATCGGAAATGGTCCCACTATATCCATACCCCATTGATCAAAAGGATAAGATGACACTACTGCCTTCATATATTTAGTCGATTGATGCTGCTAATTATAATGCTTTTGACAACTTTCACATTATTGTACTAACTTGATAGAATCCTTCATTAAAGTAGGACAAAAATAACCAGCCAACAATACCTTTCGAGCTAAGGATCGACCTCTTATGTGACTTCCACAAGCTCCTTCATGTATCTCTCACAACACATAATTTTCTTCTGTCTTTCCTAAACATCGTAATAAAGGTTCAACACTAATTCTTTTATATTGAATTCCTTTCAACATACAAAAATGAACTACCAGTTGTTTAAACTGTCGAGCCCTCATAGAATCCTTAAGCACCTCTCTATCTTGAAAAAATGAGATCAATTATTTTCTCCAATCCTCTCCTACCAACTCCTCTGATTTTTCTCCCTGAGGTAACAATTCAATCTGTGTGATCACCTCTCGAGTACTACAATTTCCTAAAGAACTAGCTAATTAAGCCAATTCATCAACCCTCTGATTTTCTACCCAAGTGATCTTTTTTAATAATACATTTGAAAAGTGCCCTTTAGCTTTTTCTACTAATTCACAATAATTCCTACATTTATCATCTTTAACTTCAAATCCCCCACTTATCTACTGTACCACCTACTGAGAATCCATATGCACTATTATCCACTAAGCCCCTACGATCTTAGCAGCTTGTAGAGCTATAAGTAAAGCTTCATACTTAGTCTCATTATTAGATGCTCTAAAATGCAATCTGATTGCTAATTAACCTCTTCCCCTTGCGGTAAAATCAAAATTACCCCAACTCCACAACCTTCTTTTTTAGAGGACCCAACGACATATATGACCCATGGATCCGACTCCTCCTTATGTATAGTTTCTACTAAAAAGTCATCCAATGCTTGGGCCTTAATAGAGGTGTGAGGTTGATATGTAATATCATACTCACTAAGCTCGGTAGCCTATTTAATGAGTTTCCCAGTAACCTCTAGATGAGTAAGTATTCTCTCCAAAGGAGTATCAGTAAGTACTACTAACAGATGTGATAAAAAATAAGGTCGCAACCTCCGAGCAGTTAAAACTAATCCCCAAGTTAACTTCTCCAGGTTAGTGTAATGAACTTTAGGTCCTTTTAACAGATAACTGATATAATAGATTGGATTATGCTAACCTTTATCCTGCTGGACTAATATTGAACTGACAACAACTTCAGAAAGAGCCAAGTATACCCACAACATTTCGCCGGGGTGAGGCTTAGCCAAAAAAAGTGGCTCGGATAAATTCTCTTTTAAATATTGAAAAGCCCTATCGCAATGCTCATCCCATTGAAACTGAGTGTCTCTTTTTAATATCCTAAAGAAGGAAAGACTCCTATCTACCGATCGAGATAAAGCAGTAATTCTTCCTAACAACCTTTGCACTTCCCTTAAATTTTTTAGAGGTTGCATTTGTTGAATAGCTTCAATTTTACTAGGATTAGATTTTATGCCCTGCTTAGTAACTACATACCCCAAGAAAAGTCCCTGTGTGACTCCAAACACACATTTTTCTGGATTAAGCTTCATTTTATACCTATGCAAAGTACTGAAAATTTCCTCCAAATCAGGTATCAACTGCTCGGGCTGTAAAGTTTTAACTAGAATATCATCGACATAGACCTCCACATTCCTTCTTAATTGCTTTTCAAAGATCTTATCCATTAACCTTTGGTAAGTATCCCTAACATTCTTTAATCCAAAAGGCATAACAATATAACAAAAAGTTCCCTCAACCGTAATAAAGCTAACTTTATCTTAATCTTCCAATGCCAATGGTATATGGTGATATCCCTGATAGGCATCCATCATTGAAATAAATTGATGTCCTACTGTAGAGTCTACTAATTGATCTATGCAAGGCAAAGGATAATAATCTTTAGGACAAACCTTATTAAGATCACGAAAATCTACACATATTCTCCATTTCCCTGATGGCTTAGGCACGAACACTACATTAGAAAACCAAGACAGATAATGTACCTCCCCAATATGTCCCACTTTCAACAATTTATGCACCTCCTCCTTAATGATAACATCCTTTCTAGCTCTAAAATGTCGACGTTTCTACTTTACTAGTGTTACAATAGGTAAAATATACAACCTATGCTCCATAACAGCAAGATCAATTCCTGCTAAGTCCTGTGATGACCATGCAAAGATATCAATATTTTTAACAAGACATTTTAGTAAAGAAGCTTTAATCTGTAAAGGAAGATCCCTAGCTTTAAATGTAATATGTTCAGCACACTTAGCATCAAGCATAATGGCTTCCTTGTCAGATTCTCCTATTTCTTCAGGACCCCCATACTGATTAAATTTTTGAAAAGGCTTACTGACAACTTTCCCCTTCTGCCCTGTCTGAATAGCATCTATATAACACCTCTGAGAAAGCTGTTGATCACCTCTAACTTCTCCCACTTCATTTCCAACAGGAAACTTAATCTTTTGATGGTAATGAGAAGCCACTACTTACAAACTTTCCAAAATAGGTCAACTCAAAATAGCATTATAGGAAGATGGCATATCTACCACTAGAAAATTAATAAGTATTGTTTTCCTCCTTGGTTCTTCTCTTAAAGACAGAGGTAATTTAATCTGACCCATTGGCTATACTTCATGACAAGAAAACCCAAACAAAGAAGTGTCGACTGGCTGTAAATCATTCATACTTACACCCATTTACTTCAATGTAGACCAATATAAAATATCTATTGAGCTACCCAGATCCATAAAAAACTCTTCCCACATTGTTGCTTCAATCGGCCTAGGTCACGATTGACCAAACTCGAGTTTGACACGAGTAGTATTTTGATGTTCGACAAAATGTATGATAATGTGATTGTCAAGGAAATTCCATGTCTTGAGTACTTGGCGTGGGAAGTCCAAGTGGGACACTTGGCATGGGTCTTGGCATTTGGAAAGTCCAATATGGAGTTGGCAAGGAAAGTCCAAGGGTGTAGTCTTGGTCACGTAAGTCCAAGTATGTAGTCTTGGCGGTGAAAGTCCAAGTCATGAGTACTTGGCAATTGGGAAGTCCAAGAGTATGATATTGGTGGCCTAAAGTCCAAGCAGTAGTCTTGGCAGCATAAGTCCAATGGTTGGTGGTGTAAAGTCCAAGCATGGGTCATGGTAGCGTAAGCCCAATGTGCCTTGGCGGTGTAGACTTAGTTAGCATGACAATAACCGACGGAAGCACTAGAAGGCTAGCGTATGGATAAAAAAGTCATGGATTACTTGGAGGGATCCAATAGGCATGAGGCTGATGGAGGTGGCTAGAAAGCTTAGGTCTAGGCAAAGGGTGGTCTAGCAAGTAAGAAGGCATTATACTTAGGGTAAACCTCATGGTTGAGGTGTAACAGTCGACTGGGGTTATGGACCAGTCGACTGGTCAAGTATTTTGACACTTGGCAGCCGAGTCGACACTGAGCAGTCGACTTAGATTATGACCAGTCGACTACCGTGAGTCAACTGACGATTGACTATGCTCGAGTGGCCTTGGCAGTCGACTGCCATGGTGGGTAGTCGACTGCTGGGTTTGGTCGCGAGCACAGAAAGCTCAATAGCCAACTGTGCATTCGGCTACAAGCTTGGCAGTCGACTATTGGTAATGGCAATCAACTGCCAGTGTATCCATTTGCTGGAATGCTGACGTGGATTAAGTTGTTGTGAGACAACGGCTACAGGAGCAGTCGACTGATGGATATGAGCAGTCGACTGCTAGGTGGAAATCAGCTCGAGTTGCAGCTTTAAAAGGAGTATGAAGGAGAGGATTTTTGCAATGATTTCTTGGGCGATTTGAGGCGATTTGCTAGTGCAAGTCAGAGTCTTCATGTGTAGCTCAAGCAAAAATTCAAAGCAATAGTTGTAAAGTTTTCTTTACTTGTATTTCATTATTGTCTTTGTATTTGGTTGTATTTCATTATTTTTCTATTTTAATCTTTTGTACGAGGTTTCTCCACCTCTGGTGTGTCACCGAGAAGGAGTTTTATTAGTGGTGTGTGCATCACTAGAGTTCGTTGAGCTTGCCCCATGGAGTAGGAACCCTAAGGTTCTGAACTACGTATATTCTTGTGTATTGTGTGTTTGTTGTTGTGTATTTGTTTCTATCATTATATATTCCACTGCATACACTAACAATTGTAGTAAGCATGCGATTGAATTTCGTCGAACAAACTATGATGCTATTCACCCCCCTCTAGCGGTCATACGATCCCTAATAAGTGGTATAAGTTCTCGGTGGCTCTCAGAAGAAGAAGACGCTCCGATCCCAACAAGTGGTATCAGAGCAGGTCGCTCTTCATCGACTTCGCATCTGAGGGAGCAAACGCGCTAGAGGAAGATGATGGAGCCAAGTTTTAGACTAGGTTGGGACATCAACACACCGCCATCCAATGAAGACTATGGATTTGATGGTTTCAATCAATGGAAAATAGGGATTGTGAACTTCTTGATGATGGTGGATATCAAGCTTTGGTCTGCCTTGATAGAAGGTTGCAAATTTCCAAGAGGATAGAAGGGTGGAATCCTCAATGTTGAAAAATGGACCAAGGAACAACTCAAGGAGTTCAAGACAAATATTAAGGTAATCAAAATGCTAAGTGATTTAATTCCTAATAATTGTTGGAACGTCGGTGGCCGATTAGAGGGGGGTGAATAACCCTTAATCGTCGTATGTGGTGGAATTCGATCATTCTTCGTGTGCTCGTCTACAATTCTTGTTAATGTGCAGCGGAATGATAATAAAACAAATACACAACAAGAATACAAGCACACGACACAAGATATACGTGGTTCGGAACCTTAGGGTTCCTACTCTACGGGTGAGCTCAACGAGATCGTGTTATGCACACGACACTAACAACACTCCTTCTCGACAACACGTCGGAGGTGGAGAAACCTCGTACAAGAAATTACAAAGGTAATCTAAAATACAAGCAAATACAAAGAACACAAATGAAATCTTTACACAAATGACTTTGATCACTTTTGCTTGTTGCTTGCTTTGGTTTGGCTCTTGAAGGTATGGAATGTAGTAGCAATACCCCTTCAAAATCTCCCCAAAATGTCTTGTTGAAATCCTCCCCCAAGCTCCACCTTTTATGCTTGCCTCGGGCTGATTTCGCATCGATCAGTCGACTGATCGTGACCTCAAGTCGACTGCTGCTGTAGCCGTTGTCTCACAACGACCGAATCCACGTTGGCAAAAACCCAACGGATAACCATAAGTCGACTGATCCTACCCATCAGTCGACTGGTAACCACATCAGTTGAGTGCTCGGCGCGATAACTCAACTAGAAAATATTCTGTGCCTGAATTTGCCCCGATCAGTTGACTGATATCCGACTGCCCTCCCTCGACAGTCAATAGTTCGGCCAGAACCTGGTCAGTCGAACACCGATTGAGTCTAATCGACCTATACCAGTCGACTGATGTTGGGTAAAACCTCAAACACCAAGTTGTTTGAGCATCCGACCATCGGATAAATCCTCAAACACCACGTTTGAGCATCCGACACTCAGTCTTAGCCACTTGGCTAAGTCCACCTCATCCTCTCATGGAGTTCTCCACCGAAGCTCTCTTCTCTCGGCCTACGTCCCTTGAATGCACCAAGTGCACGATTTCGCAATGTCATCCTTCGTGTCTCTTACCCTGGAAGTATGCTTCCCTTGGGCCTCACTCCATTCGCTCCCTGTCCGGTGGTCCCTCGGATGCACCAAACGCACAACTTCGCAATGCCATCCTTTACCGACTCAAGGACCCCAAGCCTAGTGAACTTGCCAAGTCCTCAAGACTTCCTACACCAAGCCTCATGATTGGATTTTCCATGCCAAGCCCCATGCTTGGACTTTCACCGCCAAGGCTACACACTTGGACTTACGTGACCAACCCATGTTGGACTTTCTAACACCAAGCCCTATGCTTGGATTTTCCCAACACCAAGACCCTTGCTTGGACTTTTCACCACCACGGCTACACACTTGGATTTACGTGGCCAACCCATGTTGGACTTCCCATGATAATCCCATGTCATGCGTTTTGTCTAACATCAAAATATAGTTCAATTCAAACTCGAGTCCTGGGCCGATTGTACCAACAATCTCCCTCTTTTTGATGTTTGACAAAAACTTAAACTCAAGTCTACCAATTATCCCTAATTGGTAATTCTCACATCCCAATGAAAATTCCAACTATCACAATTGGTAACTTCTCCCCCTTTTTGACATACATCAAAAAGGTCCTCTCCAAGGGTATGAATGTCTCATATCCCAATGAGATCTTACAATCTCTCCCTTGGAGGAACACATGCCTATAATTTTTCTAGTGATAAGTCCCATATCACTTAAGAGAGGTAATCTCCTAATTTTCCTCCCATGAGGAAAAATACACATCCATCTTCCCATGATGGATACCTCCCCCTAAAGCTTGCTCCCCCTTGACTATTGCACCAACAATGTCCTTGGAGAGTCCCTAAGCCAATAGGAACATTTAAACAATCAAAATTAAGGCAAAGTTCAACATTGAACTCTCACACACCTTAAAATTGATACTCACCATAAGCACTTCTCCTAATCCATATCCAATGGATTTCGAGCCTTTCTAATGCTCTCCATATCATGTCTTAGGGTTAGGAGTGGTTATGAACCAAAACATAGCTGAACATGGGTCTAACAACTAAGGTTTACCCGAAATCAACATTATCAGTCGACCCTCTTAGAGATTAGTCCACTCCTTCCCACATCAGTCAACTGTCATCCATGGCAGTCGACTGATAACTGCAAAATGCCATTTTTCAGTTTTCAGAAATGAATTTCTAAAATTCATAAGTAAATATACATAAAGTGAAAAATCATGAAATTTTGTATGTATATTACTTATTACAATCATTATGGGTGAAAAATATTAAAAAATTATTTTACCCACAAAATAGTGAGATTGATACAAAGTTCAAAAGTTAAGAAAAGCTTCAATATTGAGCCCTCTTTGTATCACCTCATTCAATGGTGATTGCTATCAAAAGATAGACTTCACCAAGGTTTTTCAAAATAATTTTGAAATGTTTTTAAAACATTTAATTTCATTTTCCTAAACATATCACTTGTATCTAGATGTGTAAAACACATACAAGTCAAGTATTAGTGAGATGTGGGGTCTTTGTTATTTAGGGTTTCATGCATATCTCTAGGCAACAATATTTGATTCCCTTCAAATCATGCCTCAGTCCTTAAATCCATTTTATTTATGCATGAATGATGATTATGACATAAATAATACAAAGATAAGAGCATGTGCCAAAATCATGATGTCATGGCATGTGAATGAAATCTAAGCATACATGACATATATAAATAACCCTAAACATGATCATGACATTTAATATGATAAAATTAAATATGATGTCATGTCATGGAAAGGCAAACAAAGCATGTCGATTACAAAATAATAAGGTATAGAATACCTAAGTGTTAAGCCCAAATTGCCATTTCTATAATCAAATCCATTTTGCCTCAAAACCATTTATCTCCAAAATGTGCCAAAACCCCAAAAATGGCACACCATACCTTCTAAGACCTAATTGTGTCAATTTAATCAATTCAACTTCTAAAAACTCATTGGCACATCCTAATGTGTCAACTCACCATGGCTAGATTAACTACCCATCCACTTAGGGTTGACACACACTAAACCATCTAGCGTGAATCCATCACGCTCCTAGGAACCCAATACCTATTGGAGCTCCTTGGATTAACAAGGTATTCACTAGGGATAACTTCCCTAGATACCTTCTTAATGACCCTTTTTGGTTTTCACACCTTAGTCATTTGGATCTTTCCTAGGTCAACTATAGAGGTGACTCCTCCTTTGACCTTCTTAGTGGCTTTTTTGGTTTTTCTTAAGTCCTTAGCCACTAAACACTTAACATGGCTAGTCTTAGGGATAACTTCCCTATTAGCCTTGATCTTTCTAGACCTAGAAATAGTTCCATAATTGAATGGAACATTATGATAGGACATAGGTTTGTGACCCAAACCTCTCTTGCCCTTTACCGATTCTTGTCTCCTAGGTCTTAGATTTAGAACATTTGACCCCTTAAATGATTTTGTCATTCTTGCTAGGGTCTTCCCCAATTTTTCAAGTCTTGACCTCAAGGCTTGGTTTTCTAGTTCTAATTTTCCCAATTTTGATCTATCATTAGATTTTTGGGAATGACTCTTCCTAGGCATATTCCTAGACTTCTTGGGGTTAATGCTTAGGTGGTTTTCAACCTTCCTAATAGACTCTCTAGATAAAATAGGTCTAGTGTTGTTGGTCCTAGATTTGTCCTTAGGTAAATTTATATGCTTAGCACCTAAACAAAAATATTTATTCCTACTAGCATGCTTTTCATTAATAATAGCAAGTGAACTAAAATAGTTTTTAGCATGCTTGTTGATCCTAGAACTAAAAGGTGCATAATTTAAATATACCTTAGGGTTAGCTTTGGAAGCTCCCCCTACATGAGATGGCCCTTCTTGCCCTTTCTTCCTCCCCCTAGGGCATTGGCTTCGGTAATGTCCTCTTTGGTTGCATTTGAAGCACACAATGTGCTTTTTGCTCTTTCTATCGAGGACTCTGATATTCTTTGACTTTTGGTTGACTTTTGATGTCGGTACCTTCATCTTAGCCAATTTTGGGCATTTGCTCTTGTAATGTCCGGTTTCCCTACACTCAAAGCATATTATGTGTTTTTTTTATCTTTAATTATAATGCATGAGTTACCTAGGGAGGTGGAAGCCTCTTGATCTTCACTTCTCCCGGATGTTGAAGCTTCTTCTTGATCTTGTTCCGGGATAGAATACCTCTCCTCCCCCTCAATGCTAGAGGTGGAGGTTTCCACCAAGTCATCCACATCTTCGAATGTAGATGGTGATTCTTCAACATCCTCGGATCCAGATGTTGATGGACATTCTTCCTCGACTTTCTCCTGTACTTGTGTCGGTTCGCGATGTTCATTGAAATTGATCACCTTATGCCATAGGTCCTTTGCATCCCTATATTCACCTACCTAGACCAAATGTTGTTAGGAATCAAATCACTTAGCATTTTTATTACCTCGAGATTTATCTTGAAATCCTTCATTTGATCCTTGGTCCATCTTGATTTTTCTATTGGCTTGTTTCCCTTGTCCCTAGGCACTTCAAAACCATTTTCAATAATTAACATGAAATCGAAATCAGTTTCGAAGCATACCTCCATCTTTCATCTCCACCATTGAAAATCTCCTTAGAATTTTGGTGGTTGGAGGTTAGAGCCGGTCATCTTGTCGTGCTTGTGTTGGTGGTTAGTCCTCAAAAAGCTCCTCGCTCTGATACCACTTGTTGGAATGTCGATGGCCGACTAGAGGGGGTGAATAACCCTTAATCGTCGTATGCGGTGGAATTTGATCGCTCTTTGCGTGCTTGTCTACAATTCTTGTTAATGCACAGCGGAATGATAATAAAACAAATACACAACAAGAATACAAGCACACGACACAAGATATACGTGGTTCGGAACCTTAGGGTACCTACTCCACGGGTGAGCTCAATGAGCTCGTGTTATGCGCACAATACTAACAACACTCCTTCTCGACAACACGTTGGAGGTGGAGAAACCTCGTACAAGCAATTACAACGGTAATATAAAAACACAAGCAAATACAAAGAACACAAATAAAATCTTTACACAAATGGATTTGATCACTTTTGCTTGTTGCTTGCTTTGGTTTGGCTCTTGAAGGTCTGGAATGCAACAACAATTACCCTCTAAAATCTTTCCAAAAAGTCTTGTTGAAATCCTCCCCCAAGCTCCTCCTTTTATGCTTGCCTCGGGGTGATTTCGCGTCGATCAGTCGACTGATCATGACCTCAGTCGACTGCTGCTGTAACCGTTGTCTCACAAAGGTCGAATCCACGTTGGCAAAAATCCAACGGATAACCATCAATCGACTGATCCTACCCATCAGTCGACTGGTAACCACATCAGTCGAGTGCTCGGTTCAATCACTCGACTAGGAAATATTCTGTGCCCAAATTTTCCCCGATCAGTCGATTGATATCCATCATCAGTCGACTAATGGCATTGACAGTCGACTGCCCTCCCTCGGCAATCGACTGTTCTGCCAGAACCTGGACAATCGAACACCGATCGAGTCCAATTGACCTAGAGAAGTTGACTAGTACCTATACAAGTCGATTGATGTTGGGTAAAACCTCAAACACCAAGTTGTTTGAGCATCTAACCATCAGGTAAACCCTCAAACACCACATTTGAGCATCCGACACTCAGTTTTAGCCACTTGTCTAAGTCCACCTCATCCTCTCATGGAGTTCCCCACCAAAGCTCTCTTCCCTTGGCCTATGTCCCTCAGATGCACCAAGTGCACGACTTTGCAATGCCATCCTTCGCGTCTCTTGCCCTCGAAGTATGCTTCCCTTGGCCCTCAATCCATTCGCTCCTTGTCTGGCGGTCCCTCGGATGTGCCAAGCGTATGGCTTCGCAATGCCATCCTTCACCGACTCAAGGACCCGGAGCCTAGTGAACTTGCCAAGTACTCAAGACTTCCCACACCAAGCCTCATGCTTGGATTTTCCATTCTAAGCCCCATGCTTGGACTTTAACCGCCAAGGCTACACACTTGGACTTAAGTGGCCAACCCATGTTGGACTTTCCAACACTAAGCCCTATGCTTGGATTTTCCCAACACCAAGCCCCATGCTTGGACTTTTCACCACCAAGGCTACACACTTGGATTTATGTGGCCAACCCATGTTGGACTTCCCATGACAATCCCATGTCATGCATTTTTTCTAACATCAAAATATAGTTCGAGTCAAACTCGAGTCCTGGGTCGATTGCACCAACAATAATGTCTTTTCCAAGTTAGGTGGATACAAGGATGCCAAGGAGCTTTGGAGCGAATTGGCAAAGTATCATGAAAATCCATCAGTAGCTCATGAAGTAGAGGAGGAGTCCGAGGAGGAGTGTTCATCCTCTCAAGCTCAAGAAGAAGCAAGTACATTATCATCCCAAGATCTTGAGGATTTGGAGGTTAAAAGGGAATCGACATCCGAATCATAAGAGGTGGAAGAAGTAGGAGAAGCCTCCACCTCTAGGTTTGGGGAGGAGGAGAAAATTTCCGGACCGGAGCAAACTCAAGAGGAACCATCTACCTCTGGTCGAGAAGAAGAGGAAGTTCAAAATTCTCCTACCATGGAAGGTAACTCAAACATTTCAATCAAAAATAAAAATCAAATTGTATGATTTGAGTGTAGGGAAATGAGCACTACAAGAGCAAGTGTCCTAAGAAAGTTAAGAAGACTCAACCAGTACCAAAGGTCAAGGATGCCAATGTCCCAACACATATGAGCAAGGAGCACGTGGTGTGCTTCAAATGCAATCAAAAGGGGCATTATAGGAGTCAATGCCCTAGGGGGAGGAAGCTAACAAAGGCCCAAGAAGGAGTATCATATGTAGGGGAGCTTCAAAAGCAAACCCTATGGTATATTTTAGTTATGCACCTACTAGTTTTCCTGATAAAAATAAGCATGCTAGGAGTAATCTTGCTATTGTTCATAAAGAGCATGCTAGAAATAGGTTTTATTGCTTAGGTGCAAAATCTTGCAATTTTAGGGCTAAGGACAAATCTAGATACAATATCCCTAAAACAATTCTACCTAAGGAATCAATTAGGAAGGTAGAGAGTCATTTAGGCATTAACCCTAAGAAGGGTAAGCATATACCTAAAAGGAAGAACAATGCCCAAATAATAAATGAAAAATAAAAAATTGGGTAATTAGAGTTAGAGAACCAAGCCTTGAGGTCAAGGCTTGAGATATTGGAAAAGACCCTTAGAAAGATGTAAAATCAAATACAATGGTCAAATGGTTAAAATTTAGGATCAAGGAGTCAAAGTCTAGGGTTTAGGAGGCAAGAGCCATCAAAGGGTAAGAAAGGTTTGGGTCACAAACCTAAGCTCAAGAAGACCTATCATAATGTTCCATTTGATTATGGAACCATCCATAGGTCTAAGAAAGCCAAGGTTAATAGGGAAGTTATCCCTAAAGTTAATCATGGTGTATGTCTAGTGGCAACAGAAATACATACCTGAAACTGTACATACCAGAATCACCTAAGCCTACATAAAATACATCCACACAGATATATGAAGAATCACCCAAAACAAACAACATAATACCTCCTGTATGCGCATGACAATCATATGCAACAACCAAAAGTGTATCAATCAATGCATATAGTAAAAAAATGTATGCACATGATGCAATCACCTGTGCCACCCCTGATGCCAGTCAAGCCATCGACATGTCATGTGTGCCAACCGAGTGGGTAGGGATGTGACAACTGTGCACTCTGCCGTCATTATACCTATGTGACCGAGTGGACAGGATGCTGGCGGAATATCACCCTCCTACCCCAAGTATGTATATGGGGGATATCACCTCATCTCATCTCCTCGTCTCACGACAAAGAAGGGATGCCTGTCTGCTACCACGCCGCAAAATAAATCACCTAAGCGACCACCGTGGAGCCCTGACAGAGCAACTACACACACACCTGCAATACCACTAACCCACAAGTGGTTGTGTGTGTAGGTAATGTGACTGACGATGGACTCAACTACCAAGTAGTATCACCTCATTCTAAGGACCCGATGATCGTAAGTTCATGACTACCTATACACCTATCAGTGCTTGTCACTAATGTAAAATACACCTATCCGTTCATGACTACCTATAATATGTACCAATAGGAGCCCATATAAAAAAACCTAAGTACATAAGTCTATGTCTACATGCAAGATATATTCATTCTTCATTCAATGCCCAGTAGGTAAGGTATGTCACTACTCTAGTGCTAAATAAACAAATAACAAGTATCAAAGTGATAGAGCATAGTATAACAAGCATATGAAAAGACTACAACATGTACCAGATAGTGACATACTAGGGCAGTTAACAAGCTCAGAAAATTACTACTAGCTATAGTAAATAATGCACCACAAGATGACAATATCTAAAAGAAGATAAGTCAAAGATACCCGTCTGCTATGAAGAATGCCAAGTGTCTCTATGCTCGTGGACATGTCTCGTGATCGAAACCTGCATAAAACATAATTACTATCAAATTCCAGCACACAACTAAATATTTGACTAAATTTCTACAACGACCCCCATTCCCTTAATTTATCGAATACTAGTACAACCTCTCGACACACCCACAACACCTTAGCAACTGCCAAGTTTACCTCAACAAAACAACCCCTTCACAACCACCTCTCACTCAGCCATGCCCGAGCAACACCCATTCATAGCCGACCAACCTTTAAATCACAACCCATAACTCCACACCGAACACTGTCCAACCTGCTCCACCGAAGGAAAAACCCACCCCCAGATCAAAATCCATCGACAATCCTCAAGATCAAACAATAGAAATTGAACAAAATTCAACAATCGAGATATACCTGCACTAGGAAAACCCTCTCGACTGTATACCACCCCTAATCCTCTGTCGATTGACACAAGCCCTTTGACACAACGATAACACCCCAATCGACCCTCGTATAAGGGGTCGACAAGAGCCCTGAGAACAAGAACTGAACTGACCTTTGGCAGAGCGTCCAGCCGTGGCAGCAACTTCTTCGCACCACCCTCGCAGAGACGCCAACGAGCTAGGATGGGGGAGATCGGAGAAGTTGGGATGCAGAGAGATTGCACGGGGTGAGAAAGAGGAAAGGTTTGCGCGGATGAGGAGAAGAAGAGGCCGTGCGCATGTGGTATGGAGTTGTCACGAATGGGGGAAGGAACCGCTTGGAGCAAGGAGGTTTGGTGGTGTTCGAACGAGATCGGGAGAAGGGGTTTGTTTGCGACAGAGAAGGGGATAGCTTGGGCGAGAGATGAAGGCGCATGGAAGATGAGGTCGTGAGAAGAGGCGACGACGATGATGAAGGGGAAGAAGAAATCACACGGTGCGTTAGAAGGAAATCAAGGAAATAGGAATAGAAAACCTAGATTTATAACTTAGGTTAATTAATCCTATTAAATAATCTAAACAGGCCCTTTAAAAGCCTATTTTTCTTATCCCCGTAACTACCCTGTACAAGCCCCGTTTAATTTCAGAAAAATTCTGATTTTTTTTTAAATTCTCCAAAAATCCTGAAATAATTCCCAGGATTATTTTTCTTAAATTTTGGACATTTAATTTAGTATTTTAAATTTCCGTATTTAACATTCTCCCCCACTAATAAAAATTTGGTCCCCAAATTTCCCACTCAAATGCATAATGAGTAAGAGATACCACAAGTACTAAAAATATATCTCATATACCTTAAGCAAGCAGGTGGGGATATTGAGCTCTGATCTTTTCCTCATGCTCCCAAGTAGCTTCCTCATCGGTGTGGTGACTCCACCGACTTTGATAAGTCGCACAACCTTGTAACGCAACTGTCGTTCTTTGTGATCCAGAATCCGTACCGGGACATCTTCGTAAGTAGCATCAGGTTGAATGAAACCTGACACATCTGACAAAATATGTGTAGGGTCTGGCACATACTTCCTTAGCATGGACACATGAAACACATCATGAATACTCGCCAAGGATGGTGGTAGCACTAGGCGGTAAGTGACTGCTCTGATCCTCTACAAAATCTCGAACGGACCAATGTACCTTGGAGCTAGCTTACCACGGAGTCCAAATCTCTTCACCCCTTTCGTGGGTGAAATACGCAGGAATACATGGTCACTAACAGACAACTCCATAGGTCTCCGTCTCCGATCGGCATAACTCTTTTGATGATCCTACGCCTCTGCCATCCTTCGTCTAATAGTACGGACTAACTCTGCCTCATGCTGAGCTCTATGGGGTCCTAGCAACTAGGCCTCCCCAACCTCCACCCAGAGGGTGGGTGTATGATACTGTCTACCATACAATGCTTCAAATAGGGCCATTTGGATAGCCGAATGATAGCTATTATTGTAGGCAAATTCCACTAACGGTAAGTGGTCCTCCCACTTGCCCCTAAAATTCATAACACAAGATCTTAGCAAATCCTTTAGAGTCTGAATGGTCCGCTCTGACTATCCATCGGTCTAAGGATGGAATGTTGTACTAAAATGGAGTTGTGTGCCTAAGGCCTGCTGCAGACTCTGCCAGAATCGGGACATGAACCGGGGATCTCTATATGATATTATGCTAAAAGGAACACCATGCAATCTGATGATCTCTCGACAATATAACTCTGCCAAATGATCCAGAGAGTCGATCTTCCAAATCGCTAAGAAGTGCGCAGATTTAGTTATTCGGTCAATGACTACCCAAATCGCATCATGGCCTTGACGTGTCCTAGGCAAACCCACCACAAAATCCATGGTAATGTGATCCCACTTCCACTCGGAAATAGAAATCCTCTGAAGTAGTTCGGCTGGTCTCTGGTGCTCAGTCTTCACCTGTTGGCAAACTAGGCATCTAGCCACAAAATCTGCGATGTCTTTCTTCATGTCGTTCCACCAATACAAACGCTTTAAATCTCGATACATGCGGGTTCCGCTTTGGTGGATCGCAAATCGAGAGCGATGAGCCTCTTAAAGTAACTCCTCTATGACCGGGTGAGACTGAGGTACATATATTCTGCCTCGAAAATAAATAATACCCTCGTCATCACGGGTGCGGGTGAACTCAATCTACTGTTCTGAGGTTATCTGGTTGCCAATGAACTGCAAGTGCTGATCACTGGCCTGAGCCTCTCGGACTCTGGTCCTGATAGATGACTGAGCAACCATGGTAATAAGAATGCCCTGCTTTGTCAGTCTCTGCTCCTCAAGGACCAACTCGGAGTAACCCTGAATCAACTCTGTGACTAAAACTCGGTAGTAAGCTAAAGTCCCTCGGGACTTCCGGCTAAGTGCATCGGCAACCACATTGGCTTTCCCTGGATGGTAGCTAATGGTACAGTCATAATCCTTCAGGAACTCCATCCATCTCCTCTGTCGGAGATTGAGTTCCTTCTGTGTAAATAGATATTTGAGACTCTTATGATCAGTAAGTAACTCAAATGTAATACCATACAAATGATGCCTCCAAATCTTCAAGGCAAAGATAATAGCTGCTAACTCTAAATCATATACTGGGTAGTTTTTCTCATGCTCCTTCACTGGCGAGAAGCATAAGAGACCACCCTACCGTGCTGCATCAGTACTGTGCCTAAACCCTAGAGTGATGCATTAGTGTAAAGGACAAAACCGTTGTCCCCCGACGGCAATACCAGAATCGGTGCTGACACTAGTCTCTTCTTCAACTCCTGAAAGCTTGTTTCACAGGCCTCTGACCACGTGAACTTCACGCCCTTCCTGGTAAGGCGTGTCAACGGTATAGAAATGCTCGAGAAACCCTCCACGAACTGTCTATAATAACCAGCTAAGCCTAAGAAACTGTGAACCTGTTGAATCAATTTCGGCTGCTCTCAACTGGTCACAGCCTCGATCTTCTGGGGGTCAACTAAAATGTCATTGCTAGAAACCACATGTCCCAAAAAACCAACTAAGGGTAACCAGAACGCGCATTTACTAAATTTCGCATACAGTTGCTTCTGTCGAAGCCTATCCAGGACCATGCAAAGATGTTGCACGTGTTCTTCTTCAGAACGGGAATAGACTAGAATATCATCAATAAAAAAAATGATGAACCGATCTAGGAAATCCATAAATTCACAGTTCATCAAGTCCATGAATATTGCCGGAGCATTGGTAAGCCCAAATGGCATTACCAAAAACTCATAGTGCCCATATCTGGTACAAAATGTTATCTTTTGGACATATGAACCTCTAACTCTTAACTGATGATAACCGGACCACAGATCAATCTTAGAATACACTGATGTACCTCTGAGTTGATCAAACAAGTCCTCAATACGTGGCAAGGGATATTTATTCTTGATGGTGACAACGTTCAATTGTCTGTAGTCGATGCATAATCTCATCGAACCGTCTTTCTTCTTTACGAAGAGAACCGGAGAACCCCAGGGAGATATGCTAGGGCGGATAAAACCTCTGTCCAAAAGCTCATGAAGTTGGACTTTTAGCTCGTTCAACTCCTTAGGGGCCATACGATAAGGAGCTTTCGATGCCAGCGCCATTCCTAGAATTAACTCAATCGTGAACTCCACTTGCCTTCTAAGAGGCAGGCCTGGTAACTCCTTTGGAAAGACATCCGAATACTCTCGGACGATAGGAATGTCTGAGATCTAAGATTCACCATTGTCCTCGGCGTTGATTAATGATAAGAGAAAACCCTGACAGCCGTGTGATAAAAGCTTCCGAGCCTGAATCGCAGAAATGGTCAATATGTCATCGTTTCTGATGCCAGTGAAATCCCATGAGGGTTTGTTAGGAGGATGGAACGTAACTACCCTCGTCTGGTAATCCACAGTGGCATAATACACCGTTAGCCAGTCCTTGCCAAGAATGATGTCAAATCCAATCATGTCGAGAACCAACAAATCTACCGGGAGTATAACGCTACCAAAATCTAATGGACATTCTCTAACCTCCTGGGTGACTTCTAATTTATCCCCAGAGGGCAGAGATACCATCAGTCTTTGGGACCTAAGAGTAGGTAGTCTACTAACCTCCCTCAGGAACGCCCAAGAAATAAACGAATGTGAACTACCAGTGTCAACTAACATATCAGCAGAAAATGCAGAAACAATAAAATTGTACCCCGGAAAACAGATCCGTTGGCTCGCTGCGCATCCTCTCGAGTAACTGCATGAATATGTCCAATCTCTGGCGGGGGTGCAGGTGGTAGCACTACTAGAGGTGGTAGCACTGCCAGAGGCTGCGGCGGCTGTGCCCGAGACTGCCACTGAGGCGGTGCCAAGTACTATACCGGAGGCTGATATAAATATTGCTACTGATATGGAACCAACGGCTGAGGTTGCGATTGATATTGCACTACGCATCGTGGTTACGCACGATACTACACCGATGTACCGAGGTCGCGATCGATACCGCACTAACGATTGAGGCCGAGACCGACATCGAGGTCTCAAATAAAATCAGACCATAGGGACACTAGGGTGTCCCTATCCATGCATGGCATAAGCAAGAATCGCCGGTGGAGCCATCTCATCGGCTCTAAGATGGGGATTTTTGCCCTCACGAGGTCCTTCGGCCCATACTGCTTCAGATGCATACACTCGAAGCCATATGCTGAGCCTTCAGTGAATAATCTCGACTCTGGTGTCCAGGAAGTTTGTAATAATAGCAAACTGTCTGTGTCAGTGTACAGGCTGATATCATATGTTCCCTAGACCCGCATCTAACACAATGACTGTCATTAGAGGACCGCTTCTGATGCTGCTGGTCAGACTGAGAGCATCCTGACAAAGATCATCCAAACCTTCCGATTTGGCTCGATGCCCTGTATATTCTCGACCTATCTCATCGTGGTCACTCACATCGACTCCAGGACTGACGGCCGAGCTTGAATCAACTCGAGCCGTTGTTTTTCTTTCCGTATTTGCTCTCTGCTAAGCTGACTTAAACAGAAGAGCTCAATCCAATGCCTCTCTGTAAGAAGAATTCCCAAAACCTGCTAGCTTCACCTGAAGATGTCCATCTAGACCCTGAATAAACTGAAGCATGCGAGACTGGTCCTCAGCGACTAACTCCGGACAGAATTTGGATAACCGGTTGAATTCAGTATTATATTCTGTCACCGTGTGATTATTCTGTCGAAGGATCTAAAAAATCCTGACGATGCGTCATCTGATAAGACAGTGGAAAGTATTGGCTCTCGAAAACCTCTCTGAATTTTGCCCATGTTATCTGCTGCTCGCCTATAATCGCACGCTGTGTGTCCCACTAGGTTTCAGTCTCGTCCCGTAAATGGTAGGCTACAAGCTCTGTCTTCTCCCACTCGGAGCAAGCTATATAGAAAAAGGTCCGCTCCATAGTCTCTATCCAGGACTGTGTTGCCCTCGAATCTACCTCTCCATGGAAGAGCGTGAATCAACCTTTCATCAACTCCACTAAGGTTGGGATCCGAGCTCGTGCCGCAGTCACATCAGCAGGATGAGTAGGGATCACCCCGAAAGCTGGCAAAACCACTGAAGTTGGTGTGGTTGCACAAACAGAGGTTGGTACTGAAAAAGGGGCGACCGATACTACTGGTGGGGATGACGGGCATGCAGTAGCCGGCACCACTGGCGGAGGTGTCGCATATCCCATAGACACTGCTGGAGGAGGTTGCTGGTATGTAACAGTAGGGGCTACCGGTGGTACCTTCGGGGGTACAGTAGAAGGTGCTGCCGAGGGTACTACGGAAGATGTTGGCGTGGGTACCACTGGTGGCATCGTGAATACCACAGAAGTGGGTATCTCTAGAGGAGGAATCGTCGGGGACTAAGGGCTCGCTACACTCGTAGCACCATGTGAAGTCTGACCCTGATCGATAGGCTCATCCTCCGTAGACCTTTCTGGCATTCGAGTAGCTCTCAATGTCCTCGTGTGTGGCCACTCTGCACCGCGTCTTGGTGCGAGACCTCGCCCACATCGTTTCATATATGTTATATTATTACATAGGTTTTACTACAGACAGAAACAAAAATCAAAATTTCACCTGTTAGCCATCTAAAGATGACCTGTCGCCACCAAGTCCCCAATACGATCTTGTCAAAATATGACTCAAAAATATTCGTAACACCAAATCGATGGAAATCCATAAAAATCCAAAAATGCACAAGTTGACCTGCCAAACATGGTGAACTCCGAAAATGCAAAAATCCTTAGGAAATCAGAACCTAGGCTCTGATACCAAATAAATTGTCATGCCCTGAGAGGGGTACTTGTCTGACGAAAATCGGACAGCACCTCTCCTGTACTACGGACAATTAAAACCTGTATACAAGGCTTACACGACCCACAATACATTGTCCAACATGGCTGGAACATCAAACACCATAATACATATAACATAAGGCCTCAGGCCAACATCCAAAGTAACTAAAAATGTCTAGACTTACCTCTTCTGCCATCTGAGCAAGAATACGCAATCACACATACAACCAAAAACATATCGAAACAAAAGTCCACAAAGACTTAAACCAGTACCACCAAAACGACAAAGAGTCTAAAGTTTTACAAGTTTGAAACACAGAGTCTTAGAAATCAAAATGAGGAAAAACTAGAAAGAGGATAGCAGAGTCGGCAGATCAGGGGGGGTTGGCAACTAGACTCTCTGGATGGCTTCATCCTGAAATGAACAAATATCAATGGAGTGAGTAAAACTCAGCTGATATTTAACAGTCATGCATAGTAAACTATAAGTAGCAATAGAAATAAAGTTGCTATAGTTTCTCAACAGAAATACATACCTGAAATTGTACATACCAGAATCACCTAAGCCTACATAAAATACATTCACACAAATATATGAAGAATCACCCAAAACAAACAACATAATACCTCTTGTATGTACATGACAATCATATGTAATAACCAAAAGTGCATCAATCAATGCATATAGAAAAAAAAATGTATGCACATGATGCAATCACCTATGTCACCCCTGACGCCAGTCAAGCCACCGACATGTCATGTGTGTCGGCCAAGAGGGTAGGGTTGTGACAACTGTGCACTCTGCTATCACTACACCTATGTGACTGAGTGGACAGGCTGCTAGCGGAGTATCACCCTCCTACCCCAAGTATGTATATGGGGGACATCACCTCGTCTCACGAAACAGAAGGGATCCCTGTCTGCTACTACGTCGCAAAACAAATCACCTGAGTGACAACCGTGGAGCTCTAACAGAGCAACTACACACACACATGCAATACCACTAACCCACGAGTGTTTGTGTGTGTAGGTAATGTGACTGACGATGGACTCAACTACCAAGTAGTATCACCTCCTACTGAGGAACCGATGATCATCAGTCATGCAATAATACAAGATGGTGCATGTCACTAATGCACAATACACCTATCAGTCCATCGCTACCTATAGTATGTACCAATAGGAGCCCATATAAAAAAACCTAAGTACATAAGTCTATGTCTACATGCAAGATATATTCATTCTTTATTCAATGCCCAATAGGTATGGTATGTCACTACCCTAGTGCTAAATAAACAAATAACAAGTATCAAAGTGATAGAGCATAGTATAACAAGCATATGAAAAGACTACAACATGTACCAGATAGTGACATACTAGGACAGTTAACAAGCACATAAAATTACTACTAGCTATAGTAAACAATGCACCACAAGATGATAATATCTAAAAGAAGATAAGTCACAGATACCCGCCTGCTATGAAGAATGCCGAGTGTCTCTATGCTCATGGACCTGTCTCATGACCGAAACCTGCATAAAACATAATTACTATCAAATTCCAACACACAACTAAATATTCGACTAAATTTCTACAACGACCCCGCATTCCCTTAATTTATCGAATACGAGTACAACCTCTCGACACACCCACAACACCTTAGCAACTGCCAAGTTTACCTCAACAAAACAACCCCTTCACAACCACCTCTCACTCAGCCACGCCCGAGCAACACCCATTCATAGCCGACCAATCTCTAAATCACAACCCATAACTCCACACCGAATACTGTCCAACCTGCTCCACCGAAGGAAAAACCCACCCCCAAATCAAAATCCATCGGCAATCCTCAAGATCAAACAATAGAAATTGAACAAAATTCAACAACCGAGATATACCTGCACTAGGAAAACCCTCCCGGCTGTATACCACCCCTAATCCTCTGTCGATAGACACAAGCCCTTTGACACAATGATAACACCCCAATCGACCCTCGTAGAAGGGGTCGATGAGAGACATGAGAACAAGAACCTAACTGGCATTTGGCAGAGCGTCCAGCCGTGGTAGCAACTTCGTCGCACCACCCTCGTAGAGACACCGACGAGCTGTGATGGGGGAGATCAGAGAAGTCAGGATGCAGAGAGATCGCACGGGGTGAGAAAGAGGAAAGGTTTGCGCGGATGAGGAGAAGAAGAGGCCGTGCGCATGTGGTATGGAATTGTTGCGAATGGGGGAAGGAACCGCATGGAGCAAGGATGTTTGGCGGTGCTCGAATGAGATCGGGAGAAGGGGTTTGTTCGCCACAAAGAAGGGGACATCTTGGGCGAGAGATGAAGGCGCGTGGATGATGAGGTCGCGAGAAGAGGCGACGGTGATGTGGAAGGGGAAGAAGAAATCGCGCGGCGCATTAGAAGGAAATCGGGGAAATAGGAATAGAAAACCTAGATGTATAACTTAGGTTAATTAGTCCTATTAAATAATCTAAAAAGGCCCTTTAAAAGCCTATTTTTCTTATCCCCGTAACTACCTTGTACAAGCCCCATTTAATTCCAGAAAAATTATGAAAAATTTCTAAAATTCTCCTAAAATCTCGAAATAATTCCAAGGATTATTTTTCCTAAATTTTGGCCATTTAATTTAGTATTTTAAATTTCCGTATTTAACAAAAGCGATAGGTCATAAAGGACTAGAGGTAAGCTCATGTAATTGATGTAGGGATGTATACTGAAAAGTTTATCTTTTGTATGAACATCTTTATTTTGGAATAAGAATCACATGATCATTGTTTGCATATTTTTATGGTTATGCAATATTGTCTAACACTTTACATTGTAGATAACATGGTGTGTGGTGTCACACAGGAGACCATGTTATCGACCCCTTGAAAAGTATAAGCAAAGGCTCACAACCGAGATGGCTTTGGACAAACCATCGGAATGGTTGTAGTATGGTTTGGTATTGGTTTGTCTTGACCATAGAATCACACTAGTGCACTTTGTGTGTATTGAGCAGGACCGACTTAGAGGTGATTCGATTTATTGCTGACTACATAATCGAATCGGACCTCAGATATTATTTAGTGCATGCTCTTAATCCCGATATAATAACGGGCATATATACTTAGTACTCATCTCTTTGATTTACCAATGGGCGAGATTTATAGATTAAATAGATAGGCTTGGTAAGTTGGGAGATGATATTATTTATATGGTGTGCCGTTGATTATAGGAGAAAATCGTGTCCTATATATTAGGATGATGATGTCCCCTTGAGGAGCTCATAAGGTTCATCATGTAAACCTTGCAGGTGGACTTGGTCCGGCATGATGAAAAGGTTGAGTGGTACTACTTAAGGAGTTAGATGTTGATTAATTAATGGTCGGTAAATTAATTAATCGACGGATATTCGAGATCTTAAACACGGGGAGAAAATGTACAAATAATATATGGAGCCCATATTATCATATGGGGGTTGGTGAGGTAGATCGATGATGAACCTTTAGTGGATTGGATCATCATTAGTGGATCGAACTTTATGTGGGCTTGATCCATGGGTGGCCAAGACCCAACTCCTCCTCATGGTCCCTAATGTAGCCTATTAACACCTCATGATGCTTAGATCCAAAGGATAGAAACAAAACTCAAAGATCCATTGGTAGAGATTAAATCTATAAGAACCGACGGTTGAGATTAAATCTCTAGATCCGATGGTTGAGATTAAATCCCTAGAATCAATGAAGGAGATTAATTCATGACTTATCCCTAACTATATAAAAGGATGGCAAAGGGATTTGGCGTGAACAACATGATAGGAGAGGTAGGGTTTGGGCGGCAAGAAGGAATCCTATTTGAGATAGGATTAGGATTAGGGTTTGGAGGCAAGGGTGGCACCAAATATGGAAGGTTCTTTCTCTCTTCTTCTTCCTCTTTTGGCCAACGTCCAGCACCCTTCCCATCTCTTTTCCATCTTTGGCCAGCACCCAAAAGCTTCCTTTTCCCTCTCCTTAGGTGGTGGAAACAAGATATAGGGCTTCCCTTGGTGTCTTGGTTGTTTTCTACCATCTTCTCCTTCATCTAGTTGGCCGGCGGCAAGGATAAGTTTGGTTCCTTGTTGGTTGTTTCTAGTGAAGAGAAAAACCTTGTTTCTATTCTTCCTCTTGCTTTGGAAGAGCAAGGAAGGAAGATTTGGCATCTAGGAGCTTCGACTTTTGGTGGATCGTCGCCCACACGACGTCCAAAAGGAGGAAGGTCATACATTAGAAGATCGAGAGGTATACCTATTCTACTTTCTTCTTTTGTTTGTTGCTTGTTTTTATTTTTCAATTATAAGCAAGTTATTAATCTGTAAATGGATAAATAATACTTGGATCCCGAGCATAAACACAAAAACCGGTGATCCAGACATCGTCTATTCTGTGGCTACTCGTAGAATAGAGGATGGTCGCTTGAACAACTAGTTTGTTCAAGTGACCTCTCTAAACGAATAGCACGACGATGACTTGGTTGCTTTGGCAATCCCTTTTGTCTAGGATTAAATTTTTTTTAATCCGGGGACATTGAAGGGATCGCCATAGACAAGCTACCGAGGTGAAGTGGGAAGCAAAGTTTCCCCTCACGGACTCGATAAGCAAAACCCTACAATTGAGAGATGGTAAGGTCGTGTCCTCTGTACGGAGATGATCGTAGGACGCGATCAGACTTAGACTTCCTGTGGAAGGTCTAGGTCAAGATCGGATGGTAAGAAACCGTCGCATTTACCATTTTTTGTGCTAACCTCTTATTGCAGGGAAGTGGCCAGGCTGACAGTCGACTACTGGCCATTGGGCAATCGACTGATGCACATCAATCGATTGATGGCATGAATCAGTCCTTTGTGCTAGGTCAAAATGGATAATGTTTGACGCAGATACTTTGTGATAAAATATGGTACCACCTCGTGATCAGTACCAAAAGATGAAGAGACTTATTCCAAGGAAAAACTCTATTAAAGGTGGGGAGGACTCCAACCCAAAAATCAATCAAGATTATTCTTAAGTACTCCTACAATCCCAAAGCTCCAACACCGTCATAACGCTGACGTGATGTCAAGCTTTCATCTTCTTCGTCGGCAACAACAACAAGTAATATTTTTGTTTATTGTATTCTTTGTTTTAATCATAACGAGGTGAGGTAGGCTTGTTGCCTCATCCTCGTACTTTCGGTTTTGTGTTCGTTGTCTCCTACCTCTAACGAGGAGGAGACCTTATAGTAGATTGCCCCTTCTTACGCAGTCGAGGATCGCGGGGCCTTGGAATAGCAACCATTGGGTTGTGAAACAAGTAAAAATAAACTTGTCCTTTTCATTTTTCCGCTGTGCTTGCTCGTATATCGAACGAACGAAAAGAAAAGTTTTACGCTCGCTATTCGCCCCCCCTCTAGCGACGCTTCTTGATCCAACAGTTAGGGTGTGTCAACTTGAATGGGTGGGTAGTTAACCTAACCATAGTAAAGTTGACACTTTAGGACATTTTCAAAGTTATGTGATACTTAGGAAATGATATTGAAACTTAATCCTAGAGGATTTTAAGATGTATCAATAAACTTTGAGGAGTTTGAAAAATTGATCAAATTGGCACAATTAAGATTTAGAGGTCTTTGTGTGCCATTTTTGGGTTTTTGGCACACTTGGGAGATAAGTGGTAATATGACTAAATGAACCTAACTCTAACAAATAGCAACTAACACTAAAATCTAGGTATTATTATACCTTTACATTTTATTTGCAATGATTTGTTTGCCATTTACCATGTCATGACATCATATTTAGTTTTATCATATAAAATGTCATGATACCTTAGTCTTATCTTTTAATGTCATTTATATTTAGATTTAATCATATGACATGACATCATGATTATTGGCACATATTTTTAATTATGCTATCTTTATATGCCATAATCATCATTCATGCATTTAGGATTAATTAAAATTGATTTAAGGACTATGACATGATTTGAAGTCGCATATATAAGGAATCAAATAGAGCTGCCTAGAAAATGCATGAGACTTTAGTTTAGGATGAACAAAACTCACATCTCACATCACATTGACATGTGTGTATATTGATACACCCTATACACATGTGAGGTGTTAGGAAATGAGTCAAGTTCAAGGTGCATAGTTCTTGCATCTAGATGAACTCAAACTCATCTTATACCATGGATGAATCATGAGAAAAGCTTATGTACAAGTCATGTGCATTAAACCCATAGACCATGGTTCAATATAAGATTTTAAAATCATTTCAAAATCATTTTGTAAAACCTTGGTGTAGTCTATCTTTTGATAGAAGTCACCATTGAAGAAGTTGATACAAAATAGTTCAAAAATTTTGAAGTTATCAATGGTTTTGAATTTTATATCAATCTCAATATTTAATGGGTATTTTATTTTCTAAATATCTTTCACCCATTATGATTAATATAAGTATTATACATACGAAGTTTCATTATTTTTAAAATTAAGTATAATTACTTATGTATTTTCAAACTTTATTTTCTGAACCTGATTTCTGCACTTGTAGAAATCAGTCGACTGTCATCTAGAGTCAAGGGCAGTTGACTGTTGACTGACAAAGTTGACTATCAGTGTTGATTTCGGGTAAACAAGGATGTTTAGCTAATGTTTCAGCCATGTTAGGCTACCCTAATTACTCCTAACCCTAGGATATGCTTTAAAAAGCATTAGAAGGGTGAAAATCCATTGGATATGGATTAAGAGAGTTGTTTGGGTGTGTATCGAATCTTAAGGTGTGTGAAAGTTCAAGTTTGAACTTTTGCCCTTAATTTTGATAGTTTAGTGTTCCTATAGGCTTAGGGACTCTCCAAGGACATTGTTGGTGCAATAGTCAAGGGGGAGCAAACCTTTGGGGGAGGTTATCCATCATAGGATGATGGATGTGTTCTTCCTCATGAGGGAGAGAATTTTGAAAATTGAGAGAAATTGAAGGATTGCCTCTCTTTAGTGATATGAGACTTATCACTAGGAAGAGTGAAGGCATACTAGATGTTTTTGGACAAAGGGGGAGATTGTAAGATCTCATTGGGATATGAGACATTGACACCCTTGGAGAGAGCCTTTTTGATGTATGTCAAAAAGGGGAAGAATTTGAGTGAGAATTTGGAATTCCCAATTTGGACAATTGGGAGGATTGGATTGAGTTTGGCTCAAGCGGTATTTCGATGTTCGACAAAACATATGACAATGTGATTGTCTTGGGAAGTCCATGTCTTGAGTACTTGGCATGGGAAGTCTAAGTGAGACACTTGGCATGGGAAAGTCCAAGCATGGGTCTTGGCATTTGGAAAGTCCAACATGGAGTTGGCAAGGAAAGTCCAAGGGTGTAGTCTTGGCCATGTAAGTCTAAGTGTGTAGTCTTGGCGGTGAAAGTCCAAGTCATGGGTACTTGGTAATTGGGAAGTCCAAGGGTATGATATTGGATACGTAATGTCTAAGCCGTAGTCTTGGTAGCATAAGTCTAATGGTTGGCGGCGTAAAGTCCAATCATGGGTCTTGGCAGCATAAGCCCAATGTGCCTTCACGGTGTAGACCCGGTTAGCATGACAATAGCCGACGGAAGCACCTAAAGGCTAGCGTATGGATGAACAAGTCATGGATGACTTGGAGGGATCCAATAGGCATGAAGGTGATGGAGGTGGCTAGAAGGCTTAGGTCTAGGCTAAGGGTGGTCTAGCATGTATGAGGGCATCATACTTGGGGTAAACCTCATGGTTGAGGTGTAGCAGTCGACTGGGGTTATGGACCAGTCGACTGGTCAAGTGTTTTGACACTTGGTAGCCGAGTCGACATCGAGAAGTTGACTGGGATTATGCCTAGCCGATTGTCGTGCATTGACTGGCGATCGACTGCGGCTGAGTGGCCTTGTCAGTCAACTACCATGTTATGGTAGTCGATTGGCCTTGAGCAATCGACTGCCATGGAAGGCAGTCGATTGCTGGGTTTAGTCACGAGCACAGAAAGCTCGGTAGCCAACTGAGCAATTGTCTATGGACTTGGCAGTCGACTACTTGTAATGGCAGTCGACAACCAGTGTATCCTGTTAGGAATTGGACGTCGCTAGAAAGGGGGTGAATAGCGTGTTCATTGTTGCTTAACGGAATTTAATCGTGCTCTTCTACAATCGTTATTAGTGTACGCAGCGGAATATATAATGATAAATAAAAACAAATACACACCGCAAGCACACAATACACGGTAATATAATGTGGTTTAGAACCTTAGGGTTCCTAATCCACGGGTTGGGCTCGAATGAGCTCTAGCGATGCAAACACCACCACTAAACCAAAAACACTTGTTCTCGACAACAAGTCGGAGGCAGAGAAACCACGTATAAGGATTATAAAAGTAATGTAGGGAAATTCGGATCGTGACATTCACAATATTACGAGCGAAATATTTCGCACAAGTGTAGCGGAAACAAAAATACTAACTGCATCCATGCAAAAACATATAAATCATTTTCTTAGTTTAATCTAAATCATATCTAGAAGGAGAAATATACCTTCGATGCGAGCCCTTCGCAATCCCACTAATCAAACCGCTGTCAGATCTCTATATGGTAAGGACAACCGTATCTCTAAGGTATCCACACTAACACTCAGCAATTTTAGAGTCACGTTGTGCTAGCAACCCTAGCAAAACACCAAGAACACTTGGATGAAAGAAGGAGAAGAAGGAGAGAGCTTCCTTGGCTTGCCTCTTGGCTTACACGTCCAAAACCTCAAGCCTCCCTCTTAATCAACTCCCTTATCTCCTCATGAATACCATGACCCTTGGTATTCCCTTTCATCAATGCATGAAAACCTCTCATCTCCTCATCATGAATACCAAGACCCTTGGTATTCCCTTGCGTGATTAATAGCATGATGATAGATGACCCTTGGATTTTCTGCATGATGAATCATCTTCCATGGTTTAACTTGAGTCTAACTCAAGTTTAACTAGCTTGAGTCTAACTCAAGTCTTGGTCATTTGCTCAATTGTTCTTTTAGTCAACTAAAAGAAACCATATCCAAAATATAATGTCATTTGCGTGCGACCCAATAGGCTCTTATAGCATTGGTAATGTATCTAAAACCATTTTAGATACATAAGCATGAGCGGAATCTAGCAATACATCATTGCTATCCAAGCTACAAGAAAGTCGAGATCCGATAACCTTTCCATGACTATTATCATGTATGACGATATCCTTTTATCCTTGATATCTTAGATCGATCAATGAGACATAGACCATGTCATCCCCTTATCGACCTTTATGTTTCTTGATCCCCAAGTAGACTCACTCAAACAAATGAGTTTAATATCTCATATTGACTCATTTGAGCATGACCATGCATTTCGTGGTCATACTCTATCAAAAGGCCAAATATATCACTCCTATCATATGGGAGGGATAGATCCCATCAACATCACTCACATCCTTCCGCACAATTCGTTACATACCCAACAATCGCCGTTATAGTGTACCCTATTACGGGTGACGTCACACGATACCAAAGTACATAACTCCTTATGTAGGGAACCGTAGTGACTTCAGGTCTAAGGACTATTCATACAAATAGTCACATGAGAAAGTATATGACACTCATATAACAATCTATGACACTTTCTCATGGCGGGTCAATTCAGTACATATATTCTCCAATATATATACCCATGTGTCAATGTGATATCACATATCCATGACTTGTGAGATCAAGTCATCCATTGACCTACATGTTAGTCTCAATGTATTAATATATCCCTTTGTCTATTAATACAATACTTAACTAGGAATGTTTAAGTATAGTGTTATCTACAGCTTCTCATAATCAATTCTACTAATTGATATACTGTATATTAGTACCTACCATTCAAGGGCATTATTATATTTATTTGGCTGGTACACGCATAAAGTAAATATAATAATCAATCTCTGCCTGTTATTAATGAAATATGATACATATGATCCCTAATCAATCATCTCATGATTTACACTAATGGCTGACACTAACAATCTCCCACTAGCACTAGTGCCAATCACTGTAATATCTAAGACCCAGTGACCTAGTATGACCATCATGCTTCCTCTGTGCCAAAGCCTTGGTCAAGGGATCTGCAATGTTAGCATCAGTATCTACTCTACATATCCACACATCTCCTCTATCGATGAGGTGATATCGCCGTAGTATATGTTTGGAACGCTGGTGAGAACGAGGTTCCTTAGCCTGTGTTATAGCCCCGTTGTTGTCACAATAAAGCTCTATAGGGATCACGATGCTAGGAACTACACCAAGCTCAGAAACAAACTTCCTTATCCAAACAACCTTCTTTGCCGCATCAGAAGAAAAAATATACTCGGCCTCTGCAGTAGAATCCGCGACTGTGTCTTGCTTTGAACTCTTCCAGCTCACAGCACCACCATTTAAACAAAAGGCATACCCTGACTGCGATATGTAATCGTCCTTGTCCGTTTGGAAGCTAGCATCGCTGTAACCCTTTACAGTGAGCTCCTCATTGCCTCTAAATATCAAGAAATATTCTTTAGTTCTTCTCAAGTACTTAAGAATATTCTTGACGGCTATCTAGTGACTATCACCTATATCTGACCGGTACCAACTTGTCATTCTTAAAGTATACGAGACATCAGGATGAGTGCATAGCATGGCGTACATAATAGACCCTATAGCAGATGCATAAGGGATCTTATCCATGTGTTCCCTTTCTTCCTTAGAAGAAGGGCATTGAGCCTTCGAAAGGCTCACACCATGTGACACTGGCAGAAATCCCTTCTTGGAATTCTGCATGGCAAAACGTTTAAGCACATTGTCAATATATGCACTCTGACTTAAGCCAAGCAATCTCTTAGATCTATCTTTATATATCTTAATGCCTAAAATATAGGCTGCTTCACCTAAGTCTTTCATTGAGAAACAATTCCCAAGCCAAGTCTTCACAGACTGCAGCATAGGGATATCGTTTCCAATGAGAAGTATGTCATTAACATACAAGATTAGAAAGATAACTATGCTCCCACTAACCCGCTTGTAGACACAGGGTTCATCTTCATTCTTGATGAAACCAAACTGTTTGATTGCATCATCAAATTGAAGATTCCAGCTTCTAGATGATTGCTTTAAACCATAAATGGACCTTTACAGCTTGCATACCTTGCCAGGATGCTTTGGATCTACAAAACCCTCAAGTTGTGCCATGTACACATCCTCGAGGAGGTTTCCATTTAGAAACGTAGTTTTGACATCCATTTGCTAGATCTCATAATCGTGGTAAGCTGCAATAGCAAGCATGCTCCGAATAGACTTAAGCATCACAACTGGTGAAAAAGTTTCATCATAGTTAATAACATTAATCTGCTTGAAACCTTTAGCCACCAATCACCCTTTATAGGTATAAATAAGACCATCCATGTTAGTCTTTCTTTTAAAGACCCACTTACACCCAATGAGTTTGACCCCTTCAGGTGGATCAACCAAAGTCTATACTTGGTTAGTATACATGGATTCCATTTCGGATCTCATGGCCTCTAGACATTTCTCAGAATTTGGGTTCATCACAACTTCCTGATAGGATGTAGGCTCGTTCAACTCAACAAGCACAACGTCATCATTGTCAGACAAGAGAAATGAATATCTCTCAGGCTGATGACGTATCCTATCAGACCTGCGAAGAGGTTGGTCTACTTGAACAGGTTTGTTGTTCCACAACTTCTTGTTCAACAATCTCATCATCCACAACACTTTGTGGTGCCTATTCAATTTCCATCTCAGTGCTATCTTTATCTTGAATTTCTTCAATATGTATTTTACTCCCACTAGTTCTTCTAGAGATGAACTCTCTTTCTAGAAACATTCCATTTCTAGCGACAAACACTTTGCCTTGTATGAGATTGTAGAAGTAATATCCTTTCGTTTCCTTAGGATATCCTATAAAGTAGCACTTGTTTGATTTGGGGCCTAGTTTATCGGAGACTTGACATCGAACATAAGAATAACCCCAAATCTTCATAAAAGATATCTTGGGACTCTTCCTAGTCCATATTGCATATGGTGTCTTTATGACTGCCTTAGATGGAACACGGTTAAGTGTGAAAGCAGTCGTCTCTAAAGTATATCCCCAGAAGAAAGAAGGAAGATTTGTGTGACTCATCATGGATCGTATCATATCTAATAATGTAGGATTTCTCCTTTCTGATACACCATTCCACTGTGGTATTCCAGGTGGAGTGAGTTGAGATCTAATCCCAAACTCAATGAGATAGTCACGAAAAGCTTGGCTAAGGTATTCCCCACCTCGATATGATCGAAGCACTTTAATACTCTTACCAAGTTGGTTTTGTACTTCATTCTTGAATTCTTTGAAATTTTCAAAAGATTCAGATTTGTGTCTCATAAGATACACATATCCATATCTACTGAAATCATCAGTAAAAGTAATGGAGTACTGATAGCCTCCTCTAGCTGCTACATTGTAAGGCCCACATACATCAGTATGTATGAGTTCTAACAAATCAATAGCTCGATCGCCATGTCCACTAAATGGAGTCTTGGTCATCTTGCCTAGAAGACAAGATTTGCATGTCTCATATGATTCAAAATCAAATGAGTCCAGTAATCCATCCTTATGGAGTTGGGATATGCGACTCTCATTTACGTGACCCAGGCAACAATGCCAGAGATATGTTTGGTTTAGATCATTAGATTTGAACCATTTGGTATTTATATTATAGACTGGGGTTTCAAGATCTAGAAGATAGAGACCATTCACAAGGTGTGCACTACAAAAAAACATATCATTTAAATAAATAGAACAACACTTGTCCTTTATTAAAAATGAAAAATCTTTCTTGTCTAAACAAGAAATAGAGAAAATATTTTTAGTCAAGGCAGACACATAACAACAGTCTTCTAGTTCTAAGATAAGCCCAATGGGAAAAGATAAGGAATATGTCCCTACAGCGATTGCAGCAACCTTTGCTCCATTGCCTACCCATAGGTCTACTTCACCCTTAGTCAATGATCTAGTCTTTTGAAGGCCCTGCACATTGGTACAAATGTGAGAAGAACAACCGGTATCTAATATCCAAGAAGACGAGATAGATAAATTGACTTCAATAACATGTATACCTGAGGCAAAAGTCTCACTCCTCTTCCTTTTCACCTCTTCCTGGTATAGCTTGCAGTTTCTCTTCCAATGCCTGGTCTCACCGCAGTGGAAGCATTCCCCTTCCTTAGACACCCCTCCTCTAGTTTTTAATGCATTTGCCTTGCCTTTGCCTTTTCCTCTGGCTTGGGTCTTACCCTTACCTTTAGGCTTCTGCTTGTCTTTGCCTTTGCCTTTATTCACCATCAAAATGGTACCAAGCTTTGCCTTCTTAAGGTTGAGTTTAGCAGTTCATAACATGCTCGACAACTCAGGTAAAGACTTGTCAATTTCATTCATGTTGTAGTTCATGATAAATTGACTGTAGCCTTCTGGCAGTGACTGCAGAGCAAGGTCAGTGGCCAGCTCTTGGCCCAATGAAAATCCCAATCTTTGTAGGTTCTCAACGTACCCAATCATCTTGAATACATGAGTGCCTACGGGAGTTTCTTCTTGCATTTTGCATTGAAACAAGGCCTTTGATACTTCGTATCTCTCATGCCTTGCTTGTTCCTGATACAGTTGTTTCAGATACTCAACCATACCATAGGCATCAATGTTCTCATGTTGCTTTTGAAGCTCAGAGGTCATGGTGGCAAGCATAAGGCATGCTACATCCAATGTGTCATCTTGATGCTTCTTATAAGCATCCTTGTCAGCTCGAGTGGTTATAGGGGCGGGTGGTTTAAAAACGGACTTCTCTAGGACATATAGTTTGCATTCTTGCTTGAGGACTATCCTCAAGTTCCTGTACCAGTCCAGGAAGTTAGCTCCAGTGAGCCTGTCCTTATCAAGGACAGATCGCAGAGAGAGTGTGTTTGACGTATTTGATGACATGATGATCTATAATACAGAAATGTAGAAATGTATCATATTTCAATCATTTAATTAGACCTTTAACTAAATGATTCTCCCACTGGTCACAAAGTGGGGCAAGATCCATATTATACCACACCTTGAGTTAGCTTTGGCTAATCGCCCAAGACTCGTATAAGTTAGGTAACTTGTACCAATTACATCTAATGTAACCCTTGTATATCTATATGAACAACATTATTTGCTCATTGTGCCCATCTCATGAGATATCTTTCTAAATTACCACTCATCTTGAGTTAGCTTTGGCTAATCGCCCAAGATTTGTATAATGTAGGTAGATATCCCATATGAGCTATGCCTCTAAGTTCATCAATCTAATTGAAGGAGCTTAGTTAAGTCAAACCCAAGGTTTAATAGGCGGACATCACGATTGTCCTGTCATACTTTATCGAGGTAAATCGAGTCACTTTGCTTTGGAAAATGCGCTACGATTGAACAAGGTAATAGTAAGTATTAAACTTTGGTAGGCATATAATAAGTGATCGAATTGTGTGACAACTAACTACGCATGCTTCACATATACAAGAATCACATGCATCACATATAAGCATAATCATCTTAAACATGACATGGTTATGGCCCGAATCTATGATCTCTTCAAGCCAATGAGAAGAGCGATGGGTCAACCTAGGGGTAGCATCTTATCCAAGTGCATCCTTTGGTTGTTATGTGTCGTCAATATCCTTCTTGTAACTTCATCCTCCAATGGACTTTCCACTCATCATTTTGTACATTACAAAATAAGAATACTCGAGTTGCATTCGAGTCTAAGTCTATTTTACAATCAAAAAATAGAGATGAAGGCATGACACGTAGGCCGTATTATGAATTACAACATGCACATACAACACACAACCACAATCACATTAAGTCCTAGGCCATAACCATGCACCATACACCATGTACCATGCACCAAATCATTCATAATGATGTAATTTTATAAAATTTATTATGAATACACACACAAATTTTAAGCTACTTTGCCGATAAGTCGCAATGCCACGGCGATCCCGCTAGTTGGTTAGCGGGCGGGGTCAAGAGGCAGCGCCCCTTGCGAGGGGCCTCAGGGGGCAGTGCCCCCGAAGCAAAATTTTATTTTCAACTCAACTCCTTGAATGAGTTGCTGCCCTTGGTGCATCAATATGAACCCAAGACCCTCGTTTCTGGAGCATCCCATGTTCAATACGGTCAGGCCATGCCAATTGGCACGACCATTCTAGGGTGATCAGAGACGCCCACGGCCTGGCCATGTTTTTCAACGCGGTCGTGGGTTACTCTTTTTACCAAGCCATGCTGAAAACACGACCGTGTTTTCCAACACGGCTTGACCATGTTTAACCCTGTTTTTGCCCCTTATCAACATTCCAAGCCTAAAATTCATGTTCCCATAATGCACATGTTTTATATCTCATAGAAAACATGAAAATCTAAATTTATATCACATATAAATCATCATAACGAAATATACATTTTGCAAGTGGCTCTGATACCAATGTAGGAAAATCTGGATCGTGACATTTACAACATCGTGGGCAAAATACTTCACACAATTGCAGCGGAAATAAAAATACAAATCGGATCCATGCAAAAATATATAAATCATTTTCTTAGTTTAATCTAGATCTTATCTAGAAGGAGAAATATACCTTCGATGCGAGCCCTTTGCAATCCCGCTAATCCATGTAACACCCGTAAATTTTTTAACAATTTTACAAGAATTTTTAGCATGAAAATAATGGGCTTTATGTGGGCTATTTCAAAAATAAAAGAAATAGAGCCAAAAAGGATGCAAGGCCTAGGAATTGAACCCCAAACCTCTAGTAGACACCTAAGCCCTAAAGATGCATCCAATAACTAGAAGCCCAGCAGGGTTGTGCTATTAGATGAATATGGGAAATTATAGTTAAGGGTAGGGGAGACTAAGGGACACGTCAAGAGAATAAATAGGGAATCATGAGACAAGAGAAAAGCCATTTCTCATTCTCCACTTCTCTCCTTCTCTTCTTCTTCCTCACTGAAATCCACTCCCCTTTCCTTCCATTTTTCTGATATCTATCCAAGCAAGAAGAAGGCTTTAGGTTTGGCATCCCTTAGGGTATCTTCCAACTAATAGCAAAGCGAAGGATGTAAGTATCCCCTCACCTGCATACAAGTAGTTTTTTGATTGATGTTGTTATGTCAAACTCTTCATGAACCATTCGGCCAAGACCTTTACTTGAGTTTTCAATGAGGATCCATGCCATACCTTGTATGAATATGATGATGATAGGTTGCTAAATAGGCTAGGTTAAGTGTTTGACCTCAAAAACCCCAAGGAACTTTCAGCCAAGACCATTACTTGTGCTCTCCATGATGATCCATACTATACCTTGTATTAATATGAAGATGATAGGTTTCTAGATTGGTTTGGTTAAGTGGTTGACCCTCAAACCCTTCTAAGACTCTCGGCCAAGTCCCTTTGAACCCCTAATGTGTTTTTCTATGTTATGTTTTAGATGAGTTTATGCTATGTTTTGATGTTAGATGAAGATAACATGTTCTATGCTAGGTTTTAAATGAGTTCATGACATGTTGATGGTAGAAGAAGATGACATGTTCTATGCCATGCTATAGATGGGTTCATGCTATGTTTTGATGGTAGATGACGATAACATGTTGTTGGCTAACCTAGAGTTAAGTGGTTGAGCCTTTAAGCCCTTTGAACCATTCAGCCAAGACCCCTAATGTGTTTTCTATGCCATGTTTAGATGAGTTCATGATAACTTTTGATGTTAGGTGAAGATAACATAACCTAGAGTTAAGTGGTTGAGCCTTTAAGCCCTTTGAACCATTCGGCCAAGACCCCTAATGTGTTTTCTATGCCATGTTTAGATAAGTTCATGATGACTTTTGATGTTAGATGAAGATAACATGTTGTTGGCTAACCTAGAGTTAAGTGGTTGAGCCCTTAAGTCCTTTTAAACCATTTGGCCAAGACCCATTTAGGCCTATCATGCTATGATCTATAAATTACCATGTTATGTTTTGCATGTAGATATAGGTAACATGTGAAAGCTAAGCTAGATTTAAGAAATGGATCTTAGGTTGTCTTGAAACTCTCGGCCAAGGCTTATCTAAAATCCTAAGTGCCCTCCCATGCCATGCTTTATATGTTAAAGAATTAACATGTGGTTAGTTAGACCATATAAGTTGTTTGGTGTTTAAAACTTTGATAGAGCTCCATGAAGTTTAGGTCACTCCATGTATACTTGTTCATGATGTTTATGCCTTATGCCATGCCCTATATGTGTGTGATGTTAACATGATGTTAAAGGGTCCTTGCTCAAGTGGTTTAGCATGATTGGTTAGGTCACTACCATATGTCTATGTCAATAGTAGGGATGCATGATAAATTTCTGCTCATTACCATGTTAAATGTATGATCATGTTATGCTCATTACCTTGTGATTGTATGAATGTATGATGTTTTATAAAGAAGGAACATGATATGCATGAAAAGAAATATGATATGTTATGAAGAAGAAATATGTTATGAAAGCCATATGATATGTTATGAAGAAGAAATATGTTATGATGTATGATATGTTATGAAGAAGAAATATATTATGAAAAGCAATACGATATGTTATGAAGAAGAAATACGTTATGATATGAAGAGGAAACATGATATGACATGATTAGGAACATGATATGTTTATGAAATGAAATATGATATGTTATGATAAGAAACATGATATGTATTTTACTTTCTGCATGACTTGTACCAGGACCCTAATAAGGTCCAAGGGATGGGCTCCTACATGCCCCTGGGTCGACGGTCGTAGTACGGACTCAGTATGGGATGGGATCCCAGATGCCCTAGGCCGACGGTCATAAGTACGGGCTTAGGATGAGCTTCTGTTATGCTGCCCCTAGGCCGACGGACTTAGTACGGGCCTAGTACTCTAGTGGGTTCGGGATTAGCTACCTCGGATCTATTAGGGATGTGCACTATGATGATGATGATGTGGTACAATGTCGGGCCCAATATGTTGAGATTTATGTTTAAATACCTATAAGATATGTTTTCAAAGAGCATCCTGCATATATCTTTATGTTATGCCTGCTTATGTGTTCTTGTTATATTCATGTTATACCTGTCTATGTTCTATGATGTTTATATTCATGTTATGCCTGCTTATGTTCTTGTTATATTCATGTTATGCCTGCCTATGTTCTATGATGTTTATACTCATGTTATGCCTGCTTATGTTCTTGTTATATTTATGTTATGCTTGCTTATGTTCTTGTTATATTCATGTTATAACTGCCTATGTTCTATGATTTTATATATTCATGTTATGCCTGCTTATGTTCTTGTACGTTTACATGTTACGTTTGCTTATGATCATCTACGTTTATACGAATGCTATGCTTACGTTCTGGTATGTTATATGAATGCTATGTTTAATTATATGTCTTTGTATGTTTATGTGAATGTTATACTTATATGTATTATATGATCATGTCACTACTCTATGTTTAATGCTTGACGTATGGTTTTGTGAGTAGGACAGGATTTTACTAAGCCTATGTGATTATAGTTTATGTTCCCTTGTACTGTAGATAAGGGTAAAGGGTGGCTAAACTGAAGGGAGCAGCATGAAGGGCAAAGTGTGTGTGGTAGTGGCATGGTGGAGGATATCTGTTTACGTTCCCATACTTATGCAAGTTTTTGCCTTAAGAGGATTCTCTTTATGGACTTGAACTAAGCACTAAGTACTTATGAAATAACGATGCATGCTCTATGTTTAAGAAGAAGTATATATGAAATGACGATGCATGTTTATGTTTTAAAGAAGAAAAAATATATATGTAAGTCTAAAGTCTTCCGCTGTAATGTATGTATGAATGATCGTGTCGTACCGCCCCTCCGGACCCTTGGAAAGGGCGGGTGTGACAATCCAAGTGCTGTCGGATCTCTATACGGTAACGACAACCGTATCCCTAAGGTATCCATGTTGGTGCAGTAGGCACCTAAGTCGAACCTAAGTTTTGATTATAGCAAACGATACAAAGTTAAGCATATATTGTTATCTCATGAGCTAAATCAAGTGTGCAGAAAAGTCTCAACACTGGAGTTGAAGGCTAGCGACACCCGGAGGAAGCCGCGGTGGTCGGGCGACACTCAAGAGACTTCGGAGGGAGCCGAAGGAATTGAGTGGAAGGCCGGAAGCAACACGTAAGTACTGAGGTAAGCTCGTGTGTGCGAGCGTAAGTAAGGTCGTATCCTCTTTACGGGGATGATCTTAAGCGTAGATCCGACCAAAGACTTCTTATAGATGGTCTAGGTTGAGATCGGACGGTTGACGACCGTCGAAATAATGTTTTCCTTAAGCTAACTTTGCCTTGCACCAAGCATCGGGCCGATCGCCAACTCAAGGACTCGATCGCCCATCCATTAGTCGAGTGACTACGGCTAGCACTCGACTGATATCAGTCGACTGGTGATGGCCATCAGTCGACTGCTGGTCAAAGGATCAGCCTCGAGCAGTCAAGAGTTATCACCATTTTTCAAGGGGATTTGTGCCCATTTGTGATTGGCTAAAGACCCATTCGATGAGGGGCTTAAAGGCTATAAAAGGAGGGCCAAACCTAGGGTTTTTCATCAATTTTCAAAAGCTTGCTTCCGATACGCTCGACTCTCGACATCCTCTGACGAAGCCGAGACGACGACTAGAGCTTCAACCTCCAATCTTTGAAGTCGTCGGTATAATCTTTAAATTTGTATAAGTTGTTTTTATTTCAAGCTTTAAATAATATCAAGGAGAGGGGGAGTGTCCCTCTACCTTGAGTCTTTCTCGAGTTTTTGTATTCGTTTAACTCCTATCTCCATCGAGAGGGAGTTCGTTTAGTATTTGCCCTCCGTGCATGGTCAAGGACCATTAGGGCCTTGGAGTAGTAGCCGAAGGCTACGAACCAAGTAAAACCTATTTGTCTCTATTTACTTTACATTTCCACTGCAATTAATCTTCTCTCGAGTTTTAACGAAAGAAACGAGAAAAAGTTTTTATCGCTATTCACCCCCCCCTCTAGCGAACCGCATCGATCCAACAATTGGTATCAGAGCCGGGGGTTGCTAAGATTTGGTGAAACCACCAATCTAGCCATTTTTCACAGATTTATTTTTCTTTTATTTCTGTTTATTTCAGATTTATTTCGCTTTGTTAAATTTACTCCCGCACTACTAATCCAAGACACGAGTCTTGGTACTTTTTGTGTGTTTTTGTCGTTGCTAGTTTTTTTTTTCTTCGTCTCCTTGTGTTCTTTGTTCTAATGGCCCATCTCGAAGGGTTTAGCACCGTCCGACCTCCATTTTACAATGGAGATGACTTCCGTTATTGGAAGGGTCGGATGGAATGCTTTCTTAAAACCCAAATCAAGATGTGGATCATAATCCAAACGGGTTTCACACTTCCGACTAATGAAGTGGGTGACTCCTTGGATTATGACCAATGGACCATTGCGACAAAAAAACAAGTCGAAGCCGACGATAAGTCAATGCAAATCCTTCAATGCGGCCTATCCAAGGAGGAGCTAAATTGCGTCGGCCCCTTCATAAGCGCAAAAAATCTTTAGACAAAACTAGTGGAGCTACACGAAGGGACCGATGAAGCCAAGGTATGTAAGCACGACCTTTTGTTCAATAAATTGTATAATCTAAAAATGCAGGAACACGAGTCCGCGACACAACTTCACGCCCGAGTCCAGGACATAGTTAACAATCTACACGCAATCGGGCAAAAGGTCGAAAACCGCGACCTTATAAGGTATGTCCTAAACTCTTTTCCGAGGACTACCTTATGGGCATCCATGGTCGATGCCTATAAGGTCTCCAAGGACCTTTATAAAATTAGGTTAGATGAACTCTTTTTGGATTTTGAACTTCATGAGAAGTCTAACTCGGAGCCCGAGAGGGGTATAGCCTTGTTTGCAGGTTCAAAGAAGAAGAAAACCGCAAGCAAGCCACCACCAACCGAGGAGGAAGATGAGTCCGAAGAAGAAGTTGACCCGGAGTTGACTGCCGAACTAATGAACCTAGCTCAAAGGATAGCCAAGGGACGAAAGCGAACCACAACTCGACCCAACCAAGGTAAGCCTAAAAGTTCCAATATTAGGTGTTATGAGTGCAACAGGTTTGGACATATCAAGTCCGAGTGCCCCAAGCTCAACCACCAAGCACTTAAGCACAAGAAGGCCCTCAACGCGACATGGGAAGAAGCGTCATCCGAAGAAGACGAAGACCACATCTTCATGGCGAAATCAATTGAGTCGGACACGGAGACCGAGCCTGAACTTGAGTCAGAACCTGAGGATGACTCGGACTACGAAGCTACCTTCAAGTCAAGCCACGGATACGCATCCGGTTCAAAAGATACCCTTAAAGTAAGTCGAACTTTATTTAATACTTTACATAATACGGTTAGGTTTTTGTCTAGGAAGTTAGCTAAGTCCGAGTCCAGGGTCGAGACCCTTGTTGAGGAGGTTAAACTCCTCAAACACGAGGTCTCCCTAACCTCTTCGACTAGTCGAGTTCAAGAGAAGGACTCAACTCGAGTTGAAAAGCTCGAAGTTGAGAACTCTCTCTTGAAAAGTCAAGTAGAAGATCTTAGGAACACGTTGGAAAGGTTCACTTCGGGATCCAAAGGACTTGACCTCCTACTTGGATCTCAAAGGGTCGTGTACAACAAGGCTGGACTAGGGTTTAACTCAAACACGACTAATAGGTCGTATATGTCGATTGTAAGTCGACATAGGAAACATGTCCAAGCATGGGTCCCTAAGAACTTTTTGATTTCAACTCTTGGATCCAACCCGTACTGGGTTCCCAAGGACCAAATCCACTATGTGGTAGACCGAACCGATTCAACGGTCTAGGGGGAGTCAGTACAAAACATGTTTGTGCTTTAACTTAGAAATTGCATGTTTTAACTTAGAATGTTTGTGCTTTAACTTAGAAATTGCATGCTTTAACTTAGAAAGTTTGTACTTTAAAACTTGTGAACTCACTAAGAACATGAACATAATCAACTTCGAAAAGATTGAGCCTCGGGGAGCCTCTTTTCAAAAACATAACCAACTAAAATTCTTCGAAAAGATTGAGCCTCGGGGAGCCTCTTTTCAAAAACATAACCAACTAAAATTCTTCGAAAAGATTGAGCCTCGGGGAGCCTCTTTTCAAAAATAACCAGTTAGACTAGGAGATAGTCTTAGGTGAGTCAAGTCATCATTTTCTTGAAAATGGCTTTGTCTAAGGAAGTGGTCGATGATCCGATAAAAGAAGGCCCCTGTGCCTCGCCACGACCTGGAAGCCATGATCTTGAAAAGGTAAACTTGACAAACCTAGGTTTAAATCCAAATCTAACATAAAATTACTTGAACCTAAATACACTTAATCAACTTAATTGGAAGTCATCTCACACAAAACACATAAGTATAACATGATTGATCATATAGACACAGGTGAGATGACCTAGGTTTAACAACTTACAACCAATTTAAAAAATCTAACATCCAATCCAACCACCTTGTGTGTAGGATCAATGGATGTTGGACAGCGGTTGCTCCCGACACATGACCGGGGATCAACTCAAATTCACAAAGCTTCGATTCAAACGACAAGGATCGGTAGCCTTTGGGAATAACAACAAGCTCAAAATCATCGGATCAGGTGATATCGAGCTTAACTCGAATTTTGTTATTAAAAATGTATTACTTGTAGAGAATTTTGAATATAACTTGCTTAGCGTAAGCCAATTATGTGACAATAACTATAAGGTCGTATTTTTAGAAAATGAATGTGTAATTAAAACAAATAAAACAGCTAAAACAATACTCAAAGGAACTAGGACAAATAACATTTATACAATTAACTTAATCAATTCCTCAGCCAAATGTCTTATGACACAGGAAGAGGAATCATGGTTTTAACGACGACTCGGCCACTCCAAGACTCGTCCACAAGATGAGTCGAGTGGCTTAGTCGAGGCTTACCCAACCTCAACAACTTGGTTAATAAAATCTGTAATGCTTGTCAACAAGGAAAACAACCTAGGACACAACACAAGTTAACTAACCAAGAACGAACCTCAAATGTACTTGAGCTCCTGCATATGGATCTATTCGATTCACATGGAGCCAAGTCACTCAATAGAAGTCAATATTGCTTAGTCATAATTGACGACTACTCCAGGTTTACCTGGGTTAGGTTCATCAAACATAAAAATGATACCCTAGATCAATTAATCAATCTATTCAAATTAATCGAGAATCAAAAAGACCTTAAGGTTAAAAGACTTAGAAGCGATCATGGTGGTGAATTCGAAAATCAAAGGTTCACCGACTTTTATAACCTAAACGGATACCACCATGAATTCTCTTGCCCTAGGACCCTCAAAATGGTCTAGTGGAAGGAAAAGCCGAACTCTACAAGAGCGCTAGGACCATGTTGAGCGAATCGACCTACGATAGGTTTTGGCGAGAAGCGTTAGTACGATGCTATGTCCCAAAATAGGATCCTTATGGTAAAAAGGCACCTTAAGACATCATACGAGATTTATCACAATAAAGTACCCAACATCAAGTACTTTAGGGTATTTGGGTGTAAGGTACATATCCTAAACACTAAGGATTACCTAGGGAAATTTACATCTAAAACCACGACCGGAATCTTTCTAGGATACTCGACTACAAGTAGAGATTATAGAGTATATAACCACGACACACTTATAGTCGAGGAAACCATTAATGTAGTGTTCGATGAAGGACACGAACCTACAAAACCCCCGGCAACCCCAATTAGCGAGCCGATTCATACTAGACCTAACTCTGATTCCGAGATCAGGTCTAGTGTTAATCCTAACCTAAGTCAACCAAGTCACTCTATTGATCAAGTGATAGATGACTCCAACCAAACTAGTGTTCAACAAAGTCACCCCATTGATCAAGCATTAGGTGACACAAACCCAACCCAATCTAGGATTCAAACTAACCACCCTATCGATCAAGTGATAGGAGATCCTAATCTAGGAGTTCGAACTAGAGCATCCTATAGGAACCTTAGTCAAATTTCCTTAATTTCAAAGATAGAACCCAAATCAATTGAACAAGCTCTTCTTGATCCCGATTGGATTATTGCAATGCAAGAAGAGCTAGCTAAATTTACTAGGAATGAAGTGTGGGAGTTAGTACCACCACCTAAAGACAAAACGATAATTGGAACAAAGTGGGTGTTTCGAAATAAGCTTGATGATAAAGGTGAAGTAGTTAGAAACAAGGCTAGGTTAGTCGCCAAAGGGTTTAGCCAAGTCGAAGGCTTAGATTACGACGAAACCAATGCCCCAGTAGCTAGACTCGAATCCATTCGAATGTTGCTAGCTTATGCTGCACATCGAGGATTTAAGCTGTTTCAAATGGATGTTAAGTCGGCATTCCTAAATGGTTACATTAAAGAAGAAGTTTATGTCAGCCAACCCCCCGGATTCGAAAATCTAGATAAACCCGACCATGTTCTAAAACTTAAGAAAGCTCTCTATGGACTTAAACAAGCTCCTCGAGCTTGGTACGAGAGACTTTCAATCCATATTAAGTCAAAAGGGTTTAACCAAGGCTTAGTTGACCCAACTCTTTTTGTAAAAACCTTAGGTAAAGAAATATTCATAGCTCAAATTTACGTAGACAATATAATTTTTGGAACCTCTAACTCAGCCTTACTAAACGAGTTCGTTTCGCTCATGGAAAGTGAGTTCGAAATGAACTTGGTAGGCGAGTTAAGTTTCTTTTTAGGTCTACAAATTAAACAAACTAAGGATGGTATATACCTATATCAACAAAAATACACTAAGGAGTTAATTAAAAGATTTGGAATGCAAGACGCTAAGGTAATAAACACCCCAATGGCGATAAATGTTAACATAGGAGAAGACCTAGAAAGTAAGTCCATTGACTTAAAATACTATAGGAGCGTAATAGGGAGTCTCCTATACTTAACTGCGAGTCGACCCGACATCCTATTCATAGTAAGTATGTGCGCCAGGTTTCAAACCTGTGCTAAGGAGTCACACCTAACCCTAGTTAAGCGTATCCTTAGATATCTTAAGGGCACACTTAACGTTGGTATTTGGTACCCTAGATCTACGGAGTTCGAACTAATCGGCTACTCCGATTCGGATTATGCCGGTAGTAAGCTCGATAGAAAGACGCAGTGGTTGTTGTCAACTTCTACCAGTCTAGTGAGTTAGTGCGATGGAAACAACACTGTGTTGCTTTATCTACCACCGAAGCCGAATACATCGCGATGGGTGAGTGTGTCACGCAGCTTCTTTGGATGAAGCACACTCTCCGCGACTTTAAGTTAGACTTTACAAATACTAAACTTCACGTAGATAACATTAGTTCAATTAATCTTATAAAGAATCCGATATGTCACTCTAGGACCAAACATATAGAGGTCAAACACCATTTCATTCGAGAACATGTGGCCAACGGAGCCATACACCTCGAATACATCGAATCGAAGTCTAACTTGGCAGATCTATTTACTAAACCCCTACCCGAAGCCGAATTTAGTCTATTAAGACGAAAATTGGGCATGTGCGTAATAGAATAGGTACATGCAAATTATATGTTCTTACTACTATTTCATTTTTATGGAACTAGCATAGGACATACCTTAGATATCATGCACCTATAGATTTAAGAAGCCAGTACATCTCACAACACATAGGACTAATGTGTTTGTGTACTTAGCCACGTAGATGGGCGTGAGATGTTAGGACCTTACTCCTGGTTCCAGATGTAGAGCTAGTGCATCGCTATGAACCACAGAGTATAATCATACATACTAACCGACTCTGACCAGGACTGGTTGATCTTACATATAAATCAAGCCAAATATGAGTCGAACATTTTATAGATGAGCTTATTTTCAGTATATTATTTTTTTATATAAAAAATGGGGAACATGCTTGGACTTTAAATTTAACACTTTTTGTTTTCCACACATCCCTTACTCTTTTCGATATACTGCAAAAGGGGGAGAAAAAGGCCAAAGTTAAGAACTCTTACTTCATATTTAAACCAAAAGTTAAAACTTAGTTAACTTTTACCAAAAGGCCAAAGAATTCTTAAACTTATTTGTGCTGTCAAAGTTTTACTTAAACTTATTTTTTAAAACTTTATGTCGTTAATGTTTTACTTAAGGGGGAGAAAGGGCTTAACTAAAACGTTTTACTAAGGCCAACACTTAAGGGGGAGAAAGGGCTTAACTAAAATGTTTTACTAAGGCCAACTTTAAGTAATGTTAATTACATAAAGCAACCCTCAAGGGGGAGGATTAAGGTCTTTCTTCAAGACTCACCCTCGGTCAAGGGGGAGGTTTCCTCAAGGGGGAGTACTTGAAGAAAATCCTTACTGCTCCAACATAATCTTCATATTTTTTTGTTTCTCATGCACATTATTACTCTTCATGCTTTCTATTTACTTAACTTTGTATGTGGGTTTGCCATAAATCAAAAAGGGGGAGATTGTTGGTGCAGTAGGCACCTAAGTTGAACCTAAGTTTTGATTATAGCAAACGATACAAAGTTAAGCATATATTGTTATCTCATGAGCTAAATCAAGTGTGCAGAAAAGTCTCAACGCTAGAGCTGAAGGCTAGCAACACCCGGAGGAAGCCACGGTGGTCGGGCGACACTCAAGAGACTTCGGAGGGAGCCGAAGGAATTGAGTGGAAGGCCGGAAGCAACACGTAAGTACTGAGGTAAGCTCATGTGTGCGAGCATAAGTAAGGTCGTATCCTCTTTACGGGGATGATCTTAAGTGTAGATCCGACCAAAGACTTCTTATAGATGGTCTAGGTCTAGATCGGAAGGTCGACGACCGTCGAAATAATATTTTCCTTAAGCTAACTTTGCCTTGCAGCCAGCATCAGTCGACTGCCAACCTGAAGGACTCGACTACCGTCCATCAGTCGAGTGACTACGGCTAGCACTCGGCGATGTCGCCATCACCGATCCGTGATGGCCATCAATCGACTGCTGGTCAAAGGATCAGCCTCGAGCAGTCAAGAGTTATCACCATTTTTCAAGGGGATTTGTGCCCATTTGTGATTTGCTAAAGACCCATTCGATGAGGGGCTAAAAGGCTATAAAAGGAGGGCCAAACCTAGGTTTTTTATGAATTTCAAAAGCTTCCAAGTGCTTCCGATACGCTCCGACTCTCCGACATCCCTACGACGAAGCGCTGCCGAGACGACGACTAGAGCTTCAACCTCCAATCTTTGAAGTCGTCGGTATAATCTTTAAATTTGTATAAGTTGTTTTTATTTCAAGCTATAAATCATATCAAGGAGAGGGGGAGTGTCCCTCTACCTTGAGTCTTTCTCGAGTTTTTGTATTCGTTTAACTCCTATCTCCATCGAGAGGGAGTTCGTTTAGTATTTGCCCTCCGTGCATGGTCAAGGACCATTAGGGCCTTGGAGTAGTAGCCGAAGGCTACGAACCAAGTAAAACCTATTTGTCTCTATTTACTTTACATTTCCGCTGCAATTAATTTTCTCTCGAGTTTTAACGAAAGAAACGAGAAAAAGTTTTTATCGCTATTCACCTCCCCCCCCCTCTAGCGAACCGCATCGATCCAACAATTACTTCATATTTAAACCAAAAGTTAAAACTTAGTTAACTTTTACCAAAAGGCCAAAGAATTCTTAAAATTATTTGTGCTGTCTAAGTTTTACTTAAACTTATTTTTTTAAAACTTTATGTCGTTAATGTTTTACTTAAGGGGGAGAAAGGGCTTAACTAAAATGTTTTACTAAGGCCAACACTTAAGGGGGAGAAAGGGCTTAACTAAAACATTTTACTAAGGCCAACTTTAAGTAATGTTAATTACTTAAAGCAACCCTCAAGGGGGAGGATTAAGGTCTTTCTTCAAGACTCACCCTCGGTCAAGGGGGAGGTTTCCTCAAGGGGGAGTACTTGAAGAAAATCCTTACTGCGCCAACTTAATCTTCATATTTTTTTGTTTCTCATGCACATTATTACTCTTCATGCTTGCTATTTACTTAACTTTGTATGTGGGTTTGCCATAAATCAAAAAGGGAGAGATTGTTGGTGCAGTAGGCACCTAAGTCGAACCTAAGTTTTGATTATAGCAAATGATACAAAGTTAAGCATATATTGTTATCTCATGAGCTAAATCAAGTGTGCAGAAAAGTCTCAACGCTGGAGCTGAAGGCTAGCGACACCCGGAGGAAGCCGCGGTGGTCGGGCGACACTCAAGAGACTTCGGAGGGAGCCGAAGGAATTGAGTGGAAGGCCGGAAGCAACACGTAAGTACTGAGGTAAGCTCGTGTGTGCGAGCATAAGTAAGGTCGTGTCCTCTTTACGGGGATGATCTTAAGCGTAGATCCGACCAAAGACTTCTTATAGATGGTCTAGGTCGAGATCGGACGGTCGACGACCGTCGAAATAATGTTTTCCTTAAGCTAACTTTGCCTTGCGGACCGGATCATTGATCCGCTAACTCAAGGACTCGACCGAGTCCATCGACCGAGTGACTACGGCTAGCACTCGATCGATCGCTCATCGATCGGTGATGGCCATCACGATCACGGTCAAAGGATCAGCCTCGAGCAGTCAAGAGTTATCACCATTTTTCAAGGGGATTTGTGCCCATTTGTGATTGGCTAAAGACCCATTCGATGAGGGGCTTAAAGGCTATAAAAGGAGGGCCAAACCTAGGGTTTTTCATCAATTTTCAAAAGCTTCCAAGTGCTTCCGATACGCTCCGACTCTCCGACTCTCCGACATCCCTACGGCTATTTAATAGGAGCGATTTCTTCAATCTTTAAATTTGTATAAGTTGTTTTTATTTCAAGCTTTAAATCATATCAAGGAGAGGGGGAGTGTCCCTCTACCTTGAGTCTTTCTCGAGTTTTTGTATTCGTTTAACTCCTATCTCCATCGAGAGGGAGTTCGTTTAGTATTTGCCCTCCGTGCGTGGTCAAGGACCATTAGGGCCTTGGAGTAGTAGTCGAAGGATACGAACCAAGTAAAACCTATTTGTCTCTATTTACTTTACATTTCCGCTGCAATTAATCTTCTCTCGAGTTTTAACTAAAGAAACGAGAAAAAGTTTTTATCGCTATTCACCCCCCCCCTCTAGCGAACCGCATCAATCCAACAATCCACACTGACACTCAGTAGTTTTGGAGTCAGGTTGTACTAGAAACCTAGCAAAACACCAAGAACACTTGGAAGAAAGAAGGAGAAGGAGAGAGCTTCCTTGGCTTGCCTCTTGGCTTACACGTCCAAAACATCAAGCCTCCCTCTTAATCAACTCCCTTATCTCCTCATGAATACCATGACCCTTGGTATTCCCTTTCATCAATGCATGAAAACCTCTCATCTCCTCATCATGAATACCAAGACCCTTGGTATTCCCTTGCATGATTAATCGCATGATGATAGATGACCCTTGGATTTTCTGTATGATGGATCATCTTCCATGGTTTAATTTAAGTCTAACTCAAGTTTAACCAACTTGAGTCTAACTCAAGTCTTGGCCATTTGCTTAATTGTTCTTTTAGTCAACTAAAATAAACCATCTCCAAAATAAAATGCCATTTGTGTGTGACCCAATAGGCTCTCATAGCGTTGTTAATGTATCTAAAACCATTTTAGATACATAAGCAATGAGCGGCTTTAGAAATACATCATTGCTGCCCAAGCTACAAGAAAGTCGAGATCCGACAACGTTTCCGTGACTATTATCATGTATGATGGTGTCCTTCTATCCTTGATATCTTAGATCGATCAATGAGGCATAGACCGTATCATCCCCTTATCGATCTTTATGTTTCTTGATCCCCAAGTAGACTCACTCAAACATATTATCTCAATATCTCATATTGATTCATTTGAGCATGGCCATGCATTTCGTGGTTATACTCTATCAAGAGGCCAAAGATATCACTCCCATCATATGGGAGGGATAGATCCTATCTACATCACTCACATCCCTCCGCATAATTCATTACATATCCAACATTCGCCGTTATAGTACACCCTGTTACGAGTGACGTTAGACGATACTAAAGTACATAACTCTTTATATAGGGAACCGTAGTGACTTCAGGTCTAAGGACTATTCATATTAATAGTCACATGATAAAGTATGTGACCCTCATATAACGATCTATGACACTTTCTCATGGCGGGTCAATTCATTACATATATTCTCTAATATATATACCCATGTGTCAATGTGATATTACATATCCATGACTTATGAGATCAAGTCATCCATTGACCTACATGCTAGTCTCAATGTATCAATATATTCCTTTGTCTATTAATACAATACTTGACTAGGAATGTTTAAGTATAATGTTCTCTACAGCTTCTCATATTCAATTCTACCAATTGATATATTGTATATTAGAACCTACTATTCAAAGGCATTATTAAATTTACTTGGCTAATACACGCATAAAGTAAATATAATAATCAATCTTTGTCTGTTATTAATGAAATATGATACATATGATCCCTAATCAATCTTATCATGATTGGCATTAGGGGTTGACACTAACAAGTAATACACGAAATATACATAAAAATATGAATGAAATACACAAAATAACGTAAAGAAAACTTTACAACAATTTCTTTGGATGCTTGCTTGTTTGATTGCTTGAACCACACTTGAAGACCTTGATTTGCACTAGCAAATCGCTCTAAATCGCCTAAGAAATCGTAATAAAAATCCTCCCCTTTGAGCTCCCTTTTTGCAATTCGGGCTGATTTTCGCCTAGCAGTCGACTGTCAAAAGGCCCCAGTTGACTGCTTTTATAGTCGTTGTCTTACAACGACTTAATCCACGTTGCCAAAACTTTAACGGATACAGCCCAACCGCCATTACCCATCGCCTAGATCGACCACACGAGCATTCTACCGCGACCAACCCATCACCGATCGCTTCGTGCGGGCGCCAATCGATCAAGCGCCGAGGCATTGATCGAGGTGCCGATCGAGGCGCCTTGCATCTATGGCCGCTGCAATTGAGGCCAGTCGAGACGCCGCCTCGATAGGGACACCAGTTGAGGCGCCAGTCGAGGCACCTTGCATCTGGGATGGTAGCTCGATCGTAGTCGATCGCCAATCGACTGGTCATAATTCCAGTCGACTACTCAATGTCGACTCGACTGTCAAGTGTCAAAACACTTGACTAGTTGACTAGTCAATATCCCCAGTCGACTACTACACCTCAACCATGAGGTTTAACCCAAGTATGATGCTCTCATATTTGCTAGACCACTCTTAGCCTAGACGTAAGCCTTCAAGCCACCTCCATCAGCCTCATGCCTATTGGATCCCTCCAAGTCATCCATGACTTGTTCATCCATACGCTAGACTTCAGGTGTTTCCATCGGATATTGTCATGTTAAGCTGGTCTACACTGCCAAGACACATTTGGGCTTATGCTGCCAAGACTGACGCTTAGACTTTACGCCGTGAGACTTAGACTTTCCATTGGCAAGTGTCCCACTTGGACTTCTCCATTATGGTCAACCCCAAGTCAACCATCTAGTCAACCCATTGTCAAACAATGATCAACTCTTTTGTCAAACATCAAAACACTACTTGAGTCTAGTCAATCATGACTTGGGTCGATTGCACTAACAATCTTCCCCTTTTTGGTGTTTGACAAAAACCAATACCTTTGAGTTAGAACACTAACTTAAACCACTTCTCCCAATTATCCAAATTGGGAATCTCAAATTCTCTCGCTTTTTGACATAAATCAAAAAGGATCTCCCCAAGGGTGTCAATGTCTCATATCCCAATAAGATCTTACAATCTCCCCCTTGGTTCAAAAACATCTAGGATGCCTTCACTCTTCCTAGTGATAAGTCTCATATCACTAAAGAGACGCAATCCTTCAATTTCTCCCATTCTCTAAATTCTCCCCCTCATGAGGAAGAACACATTCATCATCCCATGATGGATAACCTCCCCCTAAAGGCTTGCTCCCCTTTGACCATTGCACCAACAATGTCCTTGGAGAGTCCCTAAGCCTATAGGAACACTACACTATCAAAATTAAGGTCAAAAGTTCAAATTTGAACTTTCACACACCTTAAAATTGATACATACCCTAAAAAATTCTTCTAATCCATATCCAATGGATTTTTACCCTTTCTAATGCTTTCCAAAGCATATCCTAGGGTTAGGAGCAGTTAGGGTAACCTAACATAGCTGAAATCAGGCTAAACAACCTTTGTTTACTCGAAATCAGGCCTGACAGTCGACTCTTTCAGCTACCAGTCGACTACCCCTAAGGCCAGTCGAGTGATAGCAGCTGTAGTTGAGGCACCTCCTTGACTGATCTTGACTCCAGTTGATTGTCATACTTGGCAGTCGACTGATTTTTGCAGTTTGCAGAAATTCTGTTTCAGAAATCGATTTTGGGAAAATCATAAGTATACATAATACGAAAAATCACAAAAATTAATATGAATAATACTAAAGTCAATCATTATGGGTGAAAAATATTGAAAAAAATAAAATACCCATAAAATAATGAGATTGACACAAAGATCAAAACTATTGAAAAGTTACAAATTTTGACCCTACTTTGTATCAACTCTATCAATAGTGATTGCTATCAAAAGATATGCTTTACCAAGGATTTTCAAAATGATTTTAAAATATTTTTAAAACCTTGTATTGAACCATGGTCTATGGGCTTAATGAACATGACTTGTACATAAGCTTTCCTCATGATTCTTCCATGGTATAAGATGAGTTTGAGTTCATCTAGATGCAAGAACTATGCACCTTGAACTTAACTTATTTCCTAGCATCTCACATGTGTCTAGGGTGTTTGAAAATACACACATGTCAATTTGACATGAGATGTGGGTTTTGTTCATCCTAATCTAAGGCCTCATGCATTTTTCTAAGGCAACACTACTTGATTCCCTTATACATGGGACTTCAAGTCATGCCAATTATCCTTAAATCAATTTTCATAAATCCTAAATGCATGAATGATGATTATGGCAAAAATGATAACATAATTAAGAACATGTGCCAATAATCATGATGTCATAGCATTAAATATAAACCTAAATACAACATGACATTAAAAGATAAATCTAAGATATCATGACATTTTATATGATAAAACTAAACATGATGTCATGACATGGTAAATGTCAATCAAAGCATTGCAAATAAAGATTAAGGCATAAAAATACATAAATTTTAATAATAGTTGTCATTTGTTAGGATTAAATTCATTTTTGCTATACTACCACTTATCCCCCAAGTGTGCCAAAAACCCAAAATGGCCCACCATGACCTCTAAACCTAGTTTGTGTCAATTTGATCAATTTTTCATAGCTCTCAAAATACATTGGCACATCCTAAAATCTTTTAGGATTCAAATTCAAACTTATTTCCAAGGTATCCCAAAACCTTGAAAATGTTCTAAAGTGTCAAATTTGCTATGCTTGAGTTAACTACCCATCTAGCGTGAATCAATCACGCTCCTAGGAACCCAATACCTATTGGAGCTCCTTTGGTTTAATAGGGATAACTTTCCTAGATATCCTCCTAATGACTCTCCTAGGCTTAGAAGCCTTGGTCATTTGGGTTTTGCCAAGGTTAACTCTAGGGGTAACTCCCCTTGTAACTTTCTTAGTGACCTCTCTAGGTTTCCTTGAAACCTTAGCCACTAGGCACACTCCATGGTTAGCCTTAGGGATTGCCTCCCTAGTAACCTTGGCTCTCCTAAACCTAGATTTAGTTCCATAATCAAATGGAACATTGTGATAAGTAGGCATTGCCTTCTTGGACATAGGCTTGTGACCCAAACCTTGCCTCCTAGATGGTTCTTGCCTCTTACACCCTTGACTTTGACTTCTAGACCCTATATTTTGACAATTTGACCCTTTAATTGAATTTGTCATTCTTGCAAGGGTCTTTTCAAGTTTCTCAAGCCTTGTTCTCAAAGCTTGGTTCCCTAACTCTAATCTTCCCAATTTTAATTTTTCATATATCCTTTGGGAATGAGATTTCCTAGGCATATGTCTATGGTTCTTGGGATTAATGCCTAGATGGTCCTCTACTTTCCTAATAGTTTCCCTAGGTAGGATTGTTTTAGGGATATTAGTCCCAAATTTCTCCTTAGTTCTAAAATTATATGGTTTGGCACCTAAGCAATATAGTCTATTATTTCTAGCATGCTCCTTATGAACAATAGCAAGATTACTCCTAGCATGCTTTTCATTATAAAATAGGGAAGGCACATTGCTAAATTTTACCTTAGGGTTTGCTTTAGAAGCCCCCCCTACATATGATGCTCCTTCTTGCCCTTTCTTCCTCCCCCTAGGACATTGACTCTTATAATGCCCCAGTTGTTGGCACTTGAAGCACACCACGTGCTTCTTGCTCTTCTTAATTGGGGCACCGACATCCTTTGAGTTTTTGTTGACTTTTGGTGCCGGAGGAGTCTTCTTGACTCTTTTCAGACACTTGCTCTTGTAGTATCCTTGTTCCCTACACTCAAAGCACATAATATGATTTTTATTTTTAAATGGAATGCTTGAGTTACCTAGGTCGATGGTGGTCGGCACCAAAGTTGATTCTTCACCTTTTCCGGAGGATGAAGCTACTTCTTGCTCTTGCTTCAGCTCTGGTGATATAATTTCCTCCCCCTCAATCCTAGAGGTGGAGGCTTCTTCCATCTATCCTTCCTCGGATGTTGAACACCTCTCGACCTCTAAATCCTCACTTTCTTGTGAGGATGAGCACTCCTCTTCAGGCTCTCTCTCTACTTGAGCCACGGATGGTTCTTCATGGAGCTTGACCAATTTTTTCCATAGCTCCTTGGCATCTTGAAATTCACCTAACCTAGATACAATATCGTTAGGTATTGAATTTAATATTAATTACGTTACCTTATCATTTCTTTCAAAATCTTGGACTTGCTCTTCGGTCCATCTTTTCTTCTTGAGGTATCCACCTTTTGTACCTCTTGGAATTTCAAACCCCTTCACTAGGATCATCCAATCTTCAAAGTTGATCATGAAGAAGTTCTCCATTCGTGCCCTCCAATGCTCAAACCCTTCTTGTCCATAGAAGGTGTATGGAATTGGGGTGTTGATGTCCCATCCAAATTTTTTTTTCAAACCCCATCTTCTTCCCCCTAGCGTGAACCCTTAGTTGTTAAACCTTGAAGAGTGGTCTCGCTCTGATACCACTTGTTAGGAATTGGACATCGCTAGAGGAGGGGGTGAATAGCATGTTCGTTGTTGCTTGACGAAATTTGATCATGCTTGTCTACAATCATTATTAGCATACGCAGTGGAATATATAATGATAAACAAAAATAAATATACAACACAAGCACACAATACACGACAATATAACATGGTTCGGAACTTTAGGGTTCCTACTCCATGGGTTGGGCCCGAATGAGCCCTAGCGATGCAAACACCACCACTAAACCAAAAACACTCCTTCTCGACAATAAGTATATGGGAGAGAAACCTCGTACAAGGATTACAAAAGTAATACACAAAATATACAAGCAAATATGAATGAAATACACAAAACAACGTAAAGAAAACTTTACAACTATTGCTTTGGATGCTTGCTTGTTTGATTGCTTGAACTGCACTTGAAGACCTTCATTTTCACTAGAAAATCGCTCCAAATAGCCCAAAAAATTGTTGCAAAAATCCTCCCCTTCGAGCTCCCTTTAAAGCTACAATTCGAGTTGATTTTTGCCTAGAAGTTGACTGCTCCTATAAGCGTTGTCTCACAATGACTTAATCCACGTCGGCAAAACTCCAATGGATACATTGGTAGTCGACTGCCATTACCCATCAGTCGACTATCAAGGCCATAGCCGACTGACCAGTCGACTATCAAGCATTTTGTCCTCGCGACCAACCCATCAGTCGACTACTCTTCATGGTAGTCGACTGATCAAGCAGTCAAGGCGTCGGTCGAGGTGCCTTGCATCTGTGGCCACCGTAGCCGAGGCCAGTTGAGGCGGCGCCTCGACTAGGAGACCAGTCAAGGTGCCTTGTTTCTAGGATGGCAATTCGACCATAGTCGATCGCCAATCGACTGGTCATAATCCCAGTTGACTGTTCGATGTCGACTCGGTTATCAAGTGTCAAAACACTTGACCAGTCGACTACTATAACTCAACCATGAGGTTTACCTCATGTACGATGCCCTCATACTTGCTAGACCACTCTTAGCCTTGACTAGTCACATCCATCAGCCTCACACCTATTGGATCCCTCCAAGTCATCCATGACTTGTTCATCCATACGCTAGCCTTCAGGTGCCTCTGTCGGCTATTGTCAGGCTAAGTTGGTCTACACCGCCAAGACACATTTGGGCTTACGCTGCTATAACTACTGCTTAGATTTACACCGCCAAACCATTGGACTTATACTGCCAAGACTCCGGTTGGACTTTACACTGCCAATATCAACCCTTGGACTTCCCTTGCCAACCCATGTTGGACTTTTCATTTACCAAGACTCAAGCTTGGACTTTCCCTTACCAAGACCCATGCTTGGACTTTCCATGCCAACCCATGTTGGACTTTCCAATTGCCAAGACTCAACCTTAGACTTTCCCTTGTCAAGACCTATGCTTGGACTTTCAGTGTCAAGTACTCAAAACTTGGACTTTCCCTTGCAAAGACCCATGCTTGGACATTCCATGCCAAGTACTCAAGACTTGGACTTCTCCATTATGGTTAACCCCAAGTCAACCATCTAGTCAACCCATTTTTTGGGAGTATGAAGAATATAATCAATGTCCCACATTGGTAAGACATGAAAAAGATGATGTGCTTATAAGATAAAAAGATATCTCCATTGGTATGAGACCTTTTGAATAAAGCCCAAAAATAAAACCATAAGGGCTTAGGCCCAAAGTGGACAATATCATGCCATTGTGGAGATATGTCAATCTTATAGGCACTAATAATTGGTCTCAGAGGCATGTTCCATGTCAAGCCATGAACCTCGAATGAAGGAAGCAGAGCTCCCATGTCCGTATCAAGAGAACCAGACACCAGGTAGGAAGTCTAGTTGGATCGGTAGGACCGAACAACTGGCAGGAAGTCTAGTTGGGCTAGAAGGGATGGACAACTGGCAGGAAGTCTAACTGGGTCAGGAGGACCAGACAGTTGGCAGGAAATCATGGTGGGTTGAGGATCGAACATCAAGCAGAGGAAGTCCTTTAAGGAAGGATAGGCTTGAGGGGGGCTCAATGTGGTCCTCGTTTGAGAGGGGAATTGTTGAGAGTATGAGGAATACAATCAAAGTCCCACATTGGTAAGACATGAAAAAGATCATGTGCTTATAAGATAAAAAGATATCTCCATTGGTATGAGGCCTTTTGGATAAAGTCCAAAAATAAAATCATGAGGGCTTAGGCCCAAAGTGGACAATATCATGCCATTGTGGAGATATGTCAATCTTATAGGCACTAATAATTGACTTTACGTTGCCAAAACTATATGTTTGGACTTACGGTGCCAAGACCTTGCCTTTGGACTTTCTTTGCCAAGACTCAAGCTTGGACTTTCCCTTGCCATGACCCATGCTTGGACTTTCCATGCCAAGTACATAAGACTTGGACTTCTCCATCATATGGTCAATCCCATATCAACAATATAGTCAAACAATGGTAAAACCATCGTCAAACATTAAAATACCCATCAAGTCAAACTCAAGTCGAGTCGATCATGACTCGGGTCTATTGCACCAACAATCTCCCCAAAACATTGTCAAACATCAAAACACTACTCGAGTTTGGTCAATCGTGACTTGGGTCGATTGCACCAACACCATTGTCAAACAATGGTCAACTCCTTTGTTAAATATCAATGCCAAACATCAAAACACTACTTGAGTCTGACTTGAGTCTGGTCAATGTTGATCTGGGCCGATTGCACCAACATATCCGTTGGTTAGAAAGACAACGTGCATTAAGTCGTTGTAAGACAACGACTACAGGGGTAGTCGACTGATGGGTATGAGCAGTCGCCTGCTAGATGAAAATCAGTCCGAGTTACAGCTTTAAAAGGATCATGAAGGGGAGGATTTTTGCAGTGATTTTCTTGGGTGATTTGAGGCAATTTGGTAGTGCAAGTTAGGGTCTTCAAGTGCAGCTCAAGCAATCAAACAAACAAACATTCAATGCAATTGTTGTAAAGTTTTATTTACTTGTATTTCATTATTGTCTTTGTATTTGCTTGTATTTCATTGTATTATTGTTGTAATATTTTGTACGAGGTTTTTCCACCTCCGGTGTGTCATCGAGAAGGGGTTTTATTAGTGGTGTGTGCTTCACTAGAGCTCGTTGAGCTTGCCCCGTGGAGTAGGAACCCTAAGGTTCCGAACCACGTATATTCTTGTGTATTGTGTTCTTATTGTTGTGTATTTGTTTATATCATTATATATTCCGCTGCGTACACTAACAATTGTAGCAAGCACGTGATCAAATTCCATCGAAAGAACTACGACGCTATTCACCCCCTCTAGCGGTCATACGATCCCCAACACTTCTTATAAAGACAGAGGTAATTTAATCTGACCCATTAGCTATACATCATGACAAGAAAACCCAAACAAAGAAGTGTCGACTAACTGTAAATCATTCATACTTACTCCCATTTTCTCCAATGCAGACCAATATAAAATATTTACTGAGCTACCCGGATCCACAAAAAACTCTTCTCACATCAAAATTAGCAATAAGAGCTCAAATTACTAAAGCATCAGTATGAGGAGTTATTACCCCCTCCAAATTACTAGGACCAAAACCTAAAATAGGTCCTCTTGCTCTAGTTAGAGTTGTTATAGCTATACATTCATCCCGACTATGTCTTTTTCGAGCACTATTAGAATCCCCATTAGTGGAATGCGTAGAGATCATGTTAATAGCACCCCTTATAGGGGGTTACGTTGGCCTGTAGCCATTATTCTATCAGGAACTATTTCCCTTGGCTGAGTAGACTATAAAGGTCGATTAATAGGGGGTCTTAGTTGATTTCCTCTGTCATAATTTCTAGCCCAAGACCTTTATTGATTGGAGCTGGATTCATGACCATATTCCTAATTCGAGGATGAGCTCCCATAATTCTCTCTAACTCAGAATCTAACTATTAACAATTCTGAGTATTATGTCCATAATCTTTATAGTAAGAAAAAAAAGTAGAAGATGGTAATCTCCTAGGCCCTCTAGCAGCTCCCAAGGGTCTTCTCAATAACTGGTGCTCTTCACATATAGGCATAGCTCGTTCCTTAGAAACCCACAACTAAGGAACACACATATATCTTTCCCTCGAGGGACCAGTGAGGCTCACCCATTCATCTCGTCATTCTGGCATTTCTACCATTCGATAATCCCGATAATCTTGTCGAGACTTCTAAGCATTTTCTAGATTAATAAATTTCTCGGTGTTGGATAATAAGACATCAAAATCCGCAGGAGGCTTCTTATCTAAAGATTTGAAGAAGTCTCCTTCCCTCATCCCTTGAGTAAATGCTCCCACTATCATGCCAGGTTATACAGTAGGAATTTCTCATTCCGACTGAGTAAATCTCTGCACATATTGCCGAAGAGTTTTCTGTTCTCTCTGCTTAAGGTTAAAAAGACTAAATAGTTGAGGAAGATATTTCTTAGAACTAGAAAAATGCCTTAGAAATAATGTTGAGAAATCTTTAAATGAAGAAACACTTTGTAATTTTAAAGTATTAAACCATTGCTTGGTAGACCCTACTAATGTAGTAAGAAAAACTCGACACTTAACCCCATCTATGTAACGATATAATAATGTTGTATTTTCAAATCCGCCCAAATGATCTTTAGGGTCAGAAGAGCCAGTGTTGTAGGGATGTATACTGAAAAGTCTATCTTTTCTATGAACATCTTTATTTTTGAAATAAGAATCACATGATCATTGTTTGCATATTTTTATGGTTATGCAATATTGTCTAATACTTTACATTGTAGATAATATGGTGTGTGGTGTCACACAAAAGATCATGTTATCGGCCCCTTGAAAAGAATAAGTAAAGGCTCACAATCGAGATGGCTTTGGACAAACCATCGGAATGGTTGTAGTGTGATTTGGTATTGGTTTGTCTTGACCATAGAATCACACTAGTGCACTTTGTGTGTATTGAGCAGGACCGACTTAGAGGTAATTCGATTTATTGCTGACTACATAATCGAATCGGACCTCAGATATTATTTAGTACATGCTCTTAATCCCGATATAATAACGGGCACATATACTTAGTACTCATCTCTTTGATTTACCAATGAGCGAGATTTATAGATTAAATCGATAGGCTCAGTAAGTTGGGAGATGATATTATTTATATGGTGTGTCATTGATTATAGGAGGAAACCGTGTCCTATATATTAGGATGATGATGTCCCCTTGAGGAGCTCATAAGGTTCATCATGTAAACCCTGCAGGTGGACTTGGTCCGGCATGATGAAAAGGTTGAGTGGTACTACTCAAGGAGTTAGATGTTGATTAATTAATGGTCAGTAAATTAATTAATCGACGGACATTCGAGATCTTAAACATGGGGAGAAAATGTACAAATAATATATGGAGCCCATATTATCAAATGGGGGTTGGTGAGGTAGATCAATGATGATCCTTTAGTGGATTGGTTCATCATTAGTGGATCGGACTTTATGTGGGCTTGATACATGGGTGGCCAAGATCCAACTCCTCCTCATGGTCCCTAATGTAGCCTATTAACACCTTATGAAGCTTAGATCCAAAGGATAGAAACAAAACTCTAGATCCATAGGTAGAGATTAAATCTCTAGATCCGACGGTTGAGATTAAATCTCTAGATCTGACGGTTGAGATTAAATCCCTAGAACCAATGGTGGAGATTAATCCAAGGCATAAACCCAACTCTATAAATAAGGCTTATTGGCTTGGACGGCAAATAAAAAATGGATGAGGGGATTAGGGTTTGTCCCTTGGGCGGCAACCAATCCTAATTAGATTAGGATTGGGAGTGGTGGCTAGGGTTAGGGTTTTAGGGATTAGAGTGGGTGGCAACAAGGAGTTCCTTCTTCTTCCTAAGGTTGGCCGGCTCCTATTCTTCTCCTCTCTACCTTGGCATGAGCTCATCCTATTCTTCTTCCCCTCTTCCATGGCCGGCAATAAGGAAAGCTAGGATTAGGGTTTGGAAGCTTAGGATTTAGGAGGCTTGGGTGGCACCAAATAAGGAAGTAGTTTGGTTTCTTCTTCATCCTTTGGTGGCCGGCGCCCACAACCCTATCCCAGCCCTTGGACAACATCCAAAGACCCCTTCTCCTTCTCCTTAGGTGGTGGAAACAAGATATAGGGTTTTCCCTTGGTGTCTTGGCCGGTTTCCACCATTATCTCCTTCTCCTTGTTGGCCAGTGGCAAGCATTTCTTTTATTGCTTGTTGGTTGTCTATAGTGTTAGTAATATATGAGAGATGTCCTAAGGCAATCGCCTTATGTATGAACCATTTATATGATAAATGAAGATTCACTATTTGAGTATACATGTTTTATGTATTTGATTGGATCATAAACTCATTTACTGAATGTCCACGATACGATTCACAGCATGAGAGAATTTGTGATTGGATCACAACTAGTGAGTATCTCTACATGTGTAATTGTGATGTATCAAAATTATCCCTAGTCGATGAATTGATGGATTTAGACACCATCAATTCTGTTGAGACTAGCACGAGGTATACTCCTTGGTGTATCCAAGCAGCTGATTCTCACTGGCTGGTGACATTGTGATGTCCGGAGTTAATCGTGGATGCTAGTTATGGTAACTAGTTCATTGGAGTGACCAACCGTAAGACTTCATATGGTTCTCTGCATATATAGATATGTCAATGAAGTTCTTACTGTAGCTTAAGTGCGATGTTCCTTTGACTTGCGGTATTCAAGTCATCTTGATCATGAAGACTTATGCTTTGACATCTTAAGCAAACATCTCTAAGGAGATGTGGACCCGGGATGATTGGGTATAAGTCGAAATGATCGAAGGTGTTTGAATAGCCTATAAAGGATTCACCACTCCTTGCGAGGAGATGTATACCCATGGCCTCTCGTCGGATTGTTACTAAAGTCTTTGGCCAAAGCATTACATATTTAGAGTAAAGTACTCTTCGATACATGTGCAGTAACTAGAATCCGTAGGACGAGGAAATGATACTTGGGCTAGGTGTGACGTAGTCAGCCTAGTGGGGACTGACACTATAGACCATGTCCTGAACCAAGTGGGTATAAGATGAGTGAAGGGAATGGGGCACGAATCATTCGAGCTGCTGAAGGGTTTCAGAAATAGTTCTGGATCAACTGTTGATCTTTTCGGTTAATTGGGGATCATGATGTACTACTAGGTGCCACTCATGATCGTTCTATAATTAATGGTTGATTATAGACGACCAACATAAACCGAGAACCTATTTGGTCACACGCACAACGAGCGTAATCCAAAGGATTTAAAACGAGCTTGAGAAGGAGATTCTCAGACCGAGAGAAACTAAGTTTGGTTGGACCAAACATGGAGCGAGCATGAAATCGTTTCAGTCGCAATGGAAGCGTGGATGGGCCGTGTCTTATGAAGACATAATGGATGGACCAAAATGGTTTGGTTCTAATCCAATGGAGGAGAATAAACCAAAGGGTTTGGTTTATTTTAAACGAATGAACCAAAAGTTGGTTCGGTTCGTTTTAACTTAAAATAAACCATCATGGTTTGGTTTATTTTAACTTATCTTAATGGAGCGGGTTAACGGGCCTAATGGTTATGATCCAATAACCATTAAGATAATTAGTTCTCTATAAAAGAGGGCTTAAGGGATAATTAAGCCCTAATCCACAACCCTAAGTTGCCGCCCACCTCTCCTTGGAGAAATTCGGCGCCAACTCTCCTCCTCCTTGCCGCCGCCCACCTTGAGGCTTCAACCGGCGTCCAGAGGTGCTGACCTTCCCCCTCGCTGGCATCGAGCTGCTGCCGGTGGTACTCCGGTGATCTTCTTTAGGTTTGACATCAAGGTGAGCTCTATCTTCCCTTGGTTGGCCGGCGCCTATCTCCTCCACCAAAGCTGTCCAGTTTTCTGGACAGCTTGTTCTCCTCTCATCGGAGCATCGTTTGGACGACGGTTAGAGCTCCGACAGTGGCGAACTTACCGGGGATTCGATCTCCGGTAATCCTCTGAGGTGGAGGACGAAGGATTCATCAATCGGTTGACGAATACCTCTCCGGAGAAGCGAGTTTTGAGGACTCGTCTTAGGATCCGAATTTGGATTCGGATCGTGATCATCTCTCGATCACGTCGTCTTCAACACGAGGCTAGTAACCCGTACGAAGACGAAGCTCGTGGCTTAGCGAAGTCATCCAGAGGATACTCGGCGTGGATACGGATAGAGACGATTCTAGCGAGGATCGTTCCGGTTGATGTCGTTCCCGCTACATATCATACAAAAGGTATAACGTAGTTAAATTTCTTTTTATTGAAAATTTAAATTTACGGTTATGTCTACACATGTTGTACTATGCATGTGTGTGATGTGTGTGTTGTAATAAATGTAGATTTATTATTTTTATTGCTTCCGCTGTGCTCATGTTTACGAAACGTGATCGAACACACACACGCCGCGGTGCCGGAAACCCAACAGTGGTATCAGAGCCCAGGTTGTGTTTCGACATAATCGTAAAATGGTTTTGCGATAGTCATAATGTTATTTCTGGAAATTTTCTAATTTTGGAAATTTAGAAGTATTTATGGAAATTTTTCAATTTTGGAAAGTCTAGAAGTATTTATGGAAATCTTCCACTTTTGGAAAGTTGGAAGTATTTTATGGAAATTGATTTTTTCCATAAATAAAATATTTGATTAGATTTTAAAAATTTGTTTCCTAAATTAATCTTGATTTGATTTGGGAAATCAAATCTTAAAATATTTTATTTCCATATGTAGTTTTAATGATTTAGGAAATTGGTTTCCTAAATAGATTTTCCTTAATCAAATAATTCCATAAATAAAATATGTGATTAGATTTGGAAATTTGTTTCCTAATTTAATTATGATTTGATTTGGAGAATCAAATCTTAAACATATTTTATTTCCATAAATAGTTATGACATATAAGGAAATTATATACATGACATAATTGTATGTCATGTAATTGCATTAGATGCATAACATTATGCCATGCGTGTCGTGACATGAAGATATATGTCATGACATGTAGATAATAGTTATTTGCATGCAAAGAGGATGAGACATAAAAACCCTTAAACAATATTAAAGCCTACACCTTCCATTAATATGGTTAGAACCAGAGTTCCGTTTCTTGTTTGGCTTGTTGGACTCGCTCTAAGCCCGGCTCGAACCCGAACATGTTCAAACCATGGAATAGTTTAATACTAATATGGTAAGAGTCAGAGGTCAATCGTTATCTTTGGTTGTTGGACTCTCTCCAAGCTGGGCTAATTGGTTGAATGCGCTCCAACCATATTAAAACTATTTCTCGATTAATGGGTTGGCTTTAACCTGGAGCATCGGCTTGTTGGACTCTCTCCAAGGTCGATGTAAAGGGAGGTGAAGTTGGGTGCTATGCATATGATGCATACTTGTTAATGTGTTAACAACCCGACGTATGTGTGAACATTCAATTAGTTGATAGCACATTGTGATAGTTGCATATACGTGATATGCAATCGGTATAGATGATACCTACCGTCGTAGTTATGAATGGCTTGTTGGACTCTCTCCAAGGTTGTTCATAACTATGATGGATATCAACCCATTCGGAGATGATCCTACGATCTCTCGAAGTGATTTTGGGGTTTTTGAAATTTGAAAAATGAATGGGATTTATAAATGTATATTGATGCATTTTTTAAATCATCTTTCTCATATTTGCTCGTTTTGTATTTCTAAGATTGATCATGATGTCTTTGAATTTGCGTTCCATTTTGGATTCAAATAAATTGACTGGGCCAAACTTCTTGGACTGGCTTAGAAACTTGAGAATTGTTCTCAAGGTGAAAAGCTTGTGTATTTCCTCGAAGCACCTCTTCCCGCCCATCCTAGTGACGATGCAACTCCGGACCAATTGTTGGTCTATCAGAAACATGTGACTAATTCTGAACTGACAAGTTGCATCATGCTAACCGCGATAGAACCCAAATCTACGAAAGCAACATGAGCATATGGATGCTCATATCGTAGTCCTTCATCTTTATGAGTTGTTTGATGAGCAAGTGAGATTCGAAAGGTTCGAAGTCTCCAAGCTCCTCTTCACCTCTGAGATGAAAGAAGGTTCATCTGTGGTACTGCTCAACATGCTGAAGACTGCGGAGCCTTCTGAGAAGCATGAGCAGGGGACGGTGTTGTTAGTTGATTCCTCGAAGAAAGGTTCTAAGAGGGAGTCAAAGGAACAACAAAAGGGGAAGAAGAAAAAGGCTAAAAAGGCAAAACCAGCTCAAAAGGGCACTTGCCATCATTATGGCAAGTAGGGCCATTGGCGAAGAAATTGCAAGATTTATCTTAAGTCCGTGAAGAAGAATAAGGCATAAGATGCTCCATCTTTTTCATATATCTTCGTTATTGATTGTCATTCTATTTCCTCAGACACTTGGGTATTAGATACTGGGTGTGGCTCACATATGTAATGACATACATGGGCTAAGGAATAGAAGAAGACTCGTCAAGGGAGAGTCAAATTTACGTGTTGGGAATGGAGCAAAGGTTGCTGCACTCACCATCGGAACGTATTTGTTGAAACTCCCTGCAGGACTTGTCTTAGAACTGGACAATTGCTTTTATGTTCCTTCGTTGATAAAGAACATCATTTCTATTTCTTGTTTAAATAGAAATGGGTACCATTTGACTTTTAGTAACAATTGTTGTTACATAACTTTGAATGGAGTTCTTTATGGGACTGGAACTTTAAGCAATGGCATTTATACGTTGGACGTATCCAGTGACATTTTCAATATCGAAGCGAGCAATAAGCGTGCTCGAAAGGATAATCAATTAGACTTCTACATGTGACATTGTCGTCTTGGCCATGTAAGCAAGAAACGCATGTCCGAATTACACCGATGTGGAATTCTGGAATCGTTTGAATTGGATTCTTACGATACATGCGAATCATGCTTAAAAGGCAAGATGACTAAGTTACCTTTTACTGGAAAAGGTGAACGAGTGGGAGAGTTACTAGGTCTAATACATACTGATGTATGTGGACCTATGTCAACTCAAGCTTTAGGTGGCTATAGCTACTTCATTACCTTCACCGATGATCACTCACGGTTTGGGTATGTGTTCTTGATGAAACACAAGTCTGAAGCCTTTGAAAGGTTCAAAGAATTCAGAAATGAAGTAGAGAAACAACATGACAAGAGTATTAAAATACTTCGATCGGATCGAGGTGGTGAATACTTAAGTCAAGAGTTTCTTGATTATTTAAGAGATAATGGCATATTATCTCAATGGACTCCGCCATATACACCACAGCATAATGGTGTATCTGAGAGGCGTAACCGGACCTTGTTGGACATAGTCAGGTCAATGATGAATCATGCGAATCTTCCCAAGTCCTTTTGGGGCTATGCACTTCAGACAGCTATTTACTTGTTAAACAAAATGCCAACCAAGGTAGTCTCTACTACTCCATATGAGATATGGAATAGTAAGAAACCTCATGTATCTTACTTGAAGATATGGGGTTGTCCTGCTTATGTGAAGCGGACAGTATCAGACAAATTGGATGCTAAGTCTGATAAATGTTTATTTATTGGATACCCTAAGGAAACAAGGGGTTACCAATTCTATCATCCTGTGGAACAAAAGGTGTGTGTTTCAAGGCATGCTGTGTTTCTAGAGAAAGAGTTTCTCTTGCAAGAAAATAGTGGGAGTGTCGTCGAGCTTGAGGAGGCTCGAGAGACTCAAATAGACATTGATGAGATACCTGGTGAAGCACAACAGCCGACAACTCATAGTGATGAGCAATCGGTTGGACCTATTGTACCACCACATCTTCGTAGATCTAGTAGAATACGCAACATTCCTGAGAGATATGGATTTCTCGTAAGTGAATCGAACAACGTGTTACTCATTGATGATGAGGAGCCTACCAGTTATGAAGAAGTGCTGACAAGTTCAGAAAGGGATAAGTGGCTTGATGCCATGAAGTCGGAAATGGATTCCATGTATGAAAACCAAGTTTGGAACTTGGTTGACCCACCTGAAGGCATTAAGCCTATATGGTGCAAGTGAGTTTTCAAGAAGAAAACCGACATGGATGGTAATGTGATTACCTATAAGGCTAGATTGGTGGCGAAAGGATATCGTCAAAAGCAAGGTGTTGATTATGACGAAACCTATTCGCCTGTAGCTATGCTTAAATTCATTCGGATGCTCCTGGCCATAGCGACTCATTATGATTATGAGATATGTCAGATGTGTTAGGGCAATCTCTTGCCGTAATATGGTTTTGATGGTGTGGCAAAGGGTTTAAGTTAGTGTGTTATGTTGATTTGATATGTGCGTTGAAATCGTGCAGGACTTAGTAATTCACACATGGAGCCGTGGAGAGTTTCACATCTCATGACTCGTGCCTTGAGTCGGTGAAGGATAGCTTTGCGGAAGCCGTACGCTTGGAGCATCCGAGGGACCGCCGGACGAGAAGCTTGGAGTGAAGCCGGAGGAAGTAGACTTCGAGGCAAGAGACGCGAAGGAGCATTGCAGAGCCGTGCGCCTGATGCTGCCGAGGGACGTGTCCGAGAACGAAGAGAACTTCGAAGGCAAGAACCTCTGAGAAATGAGAGTGAGCGATTGTAACCCGGGGAGGGGTAGCTCTTAGGTGAAACTTGGCCATTTGGCCAAGTGTCGGATAGGTTTTTTCGACACCGCCGATCCGCTATGTCATGGCAATGATCGCTTCCGAGTCGAGTGGAGTTCGACCGTATACGATCGATCGAATGTGGCGAGTCGATCTCACGCGGGCCGATCGCAGAAGATCACCACCGATCAAGGCAACAATGATCGTCAATAGGGTTTTGGCCATTAATACCGCTCGTAGCCGATCGGGCGCCGACCACGGAGAGTCGACTGATGAGGTCCATCAGTCGACTGCTAAGAGTTCCGTTGGACTCCAACGGTCGGGATCCGATGTGTTCGGAGGCCGTTGTAGTGACGGCAGTCGACTGCCAAGGGCGGCAATCGACTGATGGCGGCCAACGGGAAGAAATCAGCCCTCTCTATAAAAAGAGAGGGTGTGAGCCTTTTAGAGGCTAATGCTTATACTCTAAGTGATCTTCCTAGTGCCCCACAAGCTCTAAACTCTTCTTACTTGTTTTTACTCCATTCTTATTGTAAGAAGAGTGATCTTGATTGTAAAGGTTACCTCCACCTAGCTTGGTGCCAAGGAGAGACCAATATTGATTGGCTTTGGAAGAGTGATTCACCTCGGACGAATCGGGATCGTGGATTAGCGGCGTAGCCGTGAACCACGTTACATTCTTTGTTAACATTTGTATTTTCATTTATTGCTTTGTCTTTATTGTTTATGCTTCCTCTTACGCTAACGATTGTGTAGACGAACAAACGAACGCGAGAATTCCAACATTCATTGGAAGAGGGCTATTCACCCCCCCTCTAGCCGGCCGTACCGATCTTCTACAAGTGGTATCAGAGCCAAGGAAAGCTTGTCACCGGACTAACCGCCTCAACAAGCAACATTCAAAATGGCCGGCTCCAACATTCACCCACCAAAGTTCGAAGGCGAATTCGCTTGGTGGAAGAAGCGAATGGAGGTATTTTTTGAAACTGATTTTGATATTATGATTACAATGGAATCCGGTTTCGTTTTGCCTAGGGATGAAGAGGGAAAGCCAATAGAAAAGTCAAGGTGGACCAAGAGGCAAAGAGAGGAGCACCTTGCAAACTCCAAAGCCAAGCACCATCTCTACAATGTGCTCCCCCAACAAGAGATCAACCGAATAGGAGAATGCCTAAGTGCCAAGGAGATGTGGGAGAAGCTAATTGAGCTTCATGAAGGCACATCCGAGGCGAAGCTAGCAAGGAGAGATCTCCTCCGCTCCCAATTATCCAACATTAAATTAGAAAAGGGAGAAAAGGTAATTTCCTTACATTCTCGTTTCAAGGAAATTATAACCGGTTTGTCAAGTGTAGGTGAAAAGCTCTCCAACCGGGATATGGTAATGAAGGCCATAGATGCTTTTCCCCGGTCCTCAAAGTGGAGCTCCATGGTGGACTCATTCTATATCTCAAAGAATTTAGAAGTGAGCACCTTGGAGGAGTTCTTCTCAACAATGGAACTCCACGAAACGAGGCTTGAAGGAATACAAGAAGAGCCTAGAATTCAACCTTCAAGGGGAGTAGCATTGTTGGCAAATAAGGGGAAGAAGAAGATAGAGATCCCCTCCTCCTCCGATGATGAAGCCTCCACCTCCTCCATGGATAGCACGGAAGAAGCCTACATGGTAAGGAAGGTAAGGTGTGCATTTAAGAATTTTAGATTTGATAAATCTCATGATAGGAATAGAAGACCAAGGGGGAAGGTCATATGCTACAATTGCCAAGAAGAGGGGCACATAAGGGACAATTGTCCTCTCCTAAACAAGAGCAAGGAAGAGAGGAAAAAGAAAGAAGAAAAGAAGAGGAAAAAGGGGAGCAAGAAAAAAAAGGAGGAGGAGAAGAAGACAAAAGAAAAGGGGAAGACCAAGTCTCTAAAGGCAAAGACTTGGGATGACCCATCCTCATCCTCCTCATCATCATCGGATGAGGAGAATGCCTTTGTCACCAATTTGGCCTTGATGGCCTTTGATGACTTGGATTGCTCTTCATCTGAAAATGAAGGATCAAGCTCAAGAGGAGAAAGCTCAAGTGAAGGGGGAGCTTCTACATCCTCATCATCCGAAGAAGAAGATGACATGGAAACTATGGTAACGAAAGCCTCTCCTAAGAAAATAGTTTCCATAATTTCTAGTTTAACTAAGGACTTATTTGGAATGAAAAAGAAAAATAAAAGCATGCTTAATCAAATTAAGGCATTAGAAAATAAGCTAGAAAATGCATGCTTAAATGATAATATTTCTTCTAGCTTAAATAATGCATGCTCACATGACCTTTATGTGCCATTAGATGTTAGTGATGCATGTATAAATGAAAATAGGGCCTTAAGGGAAAAGGTAGATTATTTAACAAAAGCCCTAGAAAAATTCACAATTGGCTCCAACACATTGAACATGATCTTAGGGAGCCAAAGGGCAAGTTTCAATAAGAAAGGCCTAGGATATAAGGAAAAGAAAAATGAAAAGGCCTACAAATGCCTAATTGCTAGGGGACAAGATAAGAAGAAGGTAATAGCTAGAAAATGGATCCCCAAGGAGTACTTAGTGAACCCAATAGGAAAGAATTTATTTTGGGTTCCAAAATCCATCCTTAAGGGTTAGAATAACCCTAGGGTAGTCAACCATATGGAATTGACCTATATCATATTTTGGTTGACTTAGGATGGCGGGACAACATTTTTTAGAATAGTGTTGGGTGATGATAATGTGCCCATAAATAGATAATAATGCTTAAATCATGATGATTAATGTAATTGCTATGTATGCTTGAAATCATGATTTATGATTTTAATATTTGGCACGTAATCATGAGAAATAGGGTTGAATCATGCTTTAGGTGATACTTTGCTTATTATCATCATATAATACCTAATGCATGATTATTATTTGATGAATACATGTATTTCATGATCATAATGTAGAATTAATTGACATATTCCTTTATGATCATGATGATTGTTAGGTTGATACTTAACCTTGATAGAATTGTATGAATATGATGGTTAAGTATATACAAATACCCCCCTAGGATGCATCTCACACTCACTATAGGCTAACTTGATTGAAAACTTCGCATGAGTGAGATGTTAGGATGATACAAATGTCCACTAATGCCTATGGCATTTAGATGGTCATTTAAGGTATCAAAATAGAAATAATAGACCAATCATGGGGAAGGCTTATGTTTAGTTCATAGACATATTGCCCAAAGATCATGGTTGGATATTTCATATGTTTTCAAAACAATTTCTTAATCTAAAATCTATGTATTCATGTTTTGAAACAATTCAAAGCAAGACTAGGTGTTAAAATGGATTCTTATGATCAAAAACCTAGTAGTTTTTAAAGCTTATGGATTTTTGGCAAATACGTGGAAATATAATGATTTTTCATGAAAACCTATTTTTCACTAATATATATACTTAAAAGAAATGTGTTCCCAAAATTTCATGATTTTTCGAATTTTTTGGAATTTTTAATGCATTTCTGAAATTACTAAAATCGAATTTCGAATCCATTGTGCTACGACCGCCATATCGAGATAGCAATGATCGATGACCTGAAAAACAGCCCAATATTTTCTGATTTTAGATTTTAATCAAGTTTTTGGTATTCTCTTTCTACTATACTTGATGCCATGAGTTTATAAATTAGGATTAATCTTTTTGATGGTGTCAAAGGGGGAGAAATGTATGTTTAAGTAAAGGGGAATATATTTTGGGGGAGAAATGATTATGCTTATGATAGGGGGAGAACATTTTTATTGGGAGTTTCATGGATTAAGGGGGAGTTGCATGTTGCTATATCATGTTTATGTTTACATGCTTTCTTTCCTTTGAAATTTATATCAAATGTTTTTACCTAACTTAAACGGATTGCCACACATCAAAAAGGGGGAGATTATTAGGGCAATCTCTTGCCGTAATATGGTTTTGATGGTGTGGCAAAGGGTTTAAGTTAGTGTGTTATGTTGATTTGATATGTGCGTTGAAGTCGTGCAGGACATAGTAATTCGCACATGGAGCCGTGGCGAGTTTCACATCTCATGACTCGTGCCTTGAGTCGGTGAAGGATAGCTTTGCGGAAGCCGTACGCTTGGAGAATCCGAGGGACCGCCGGACGAGAAGCATGGAGTGAAGCCGGAGGAAGTAGACTTCGAGGCAAGAGATGCGAAGGAGCATTGCAGAGCTGTGCGCCTGATGCTGCCGAGGGACATGGCCGACAACGAAGAGAACTTCGAAGGCAAGGGACTCTGAGAAATGAGAGTGAGCGATTGTAACCCGGGGAGGGGTAGCTCTTAGGTGAAACTTGGCCATTTGGCCAAGTGTCGGATAGGTTTTACCGACACACCGACCGCCATGTCATGGCAATGATCGCTTCCGAGTCGAGTGGAGTTCAACCGTATACGATCGATCGAATGTGGCGTAGCCGATCGCCATACGCGGGCCAATCGCAAGATTACCACCGCCAAGGCGCAGCCGATCGTCAATAGGTTTTGCCATAATCGTCTTCGTAGCCGATCGCGCCGATTACGAGGTGCAGCCGATCACGAGGTCCATCACCGATCGCTAAGAGTTCCGTTGGACTACAACGATCGGGATCCAACGTGTTCGGAGGCCGTTGTAGTGACGGCAGTCGACTGCCAAGGGCGGCAGTCGACTGATGGCGGCCAACGGAAAGAAATCAGCCCTCTCTATAAAAAGAGAGGGTGTGAGCCTTTTAGAGGCTAATGCTTATACTCTAAGTGATCTTCCTAGTGCCCCACAAGCTCTAAACTCTTCTTACTTGTTTTTACTCCATTCTTATTGTAAGAAGAGTGATCTTGATTGTAAAGGTTACCTCCACCTAGCTTGGTGCCAAGGAGAGACCAATATTAATTGGCTTTGGAGGAGTGATTCACCTCGGACGAATCGGGATCGTGGATTAGCGGCGTAGCCGTGAACCACGTTACATTCTTTGTTAGCATTTGTATTTTCATTTATTGCTTTGTCTTTATTGTTTATGCTTCCGCTTGCGCTAACGATTGTGTAGATGAACAAACGAACGCGAGAATTCCAACATTCATTGGAAGAGGGCTATTCACCCCCCTCTAGCCGACCGTACCGATCCCCTACAAGATGGATGTGAAAACAACTTTCCTTAATGGAAACCTGCTCAAGGACGTGTATATGATACAACCTGAGGGTTTCACATCGGTTGATAAAACCAAGGTATGCAAACTGCGACAGTCCATTTATGGATTGAAGCAAGCATCCAGGAGCTGGAATATCCATTTTGATGAGACGATCAAAAAGTTTGGTTTCTCACAAAATCCAGACGAACCTTGTGTGTACAAGAAGGTTAGTGGGAGTGCAGTCGTGTTCCTAGTATTATATGTTGATGACATATTACTTATAGGAAACGATGTTTCAATCTTACAGTCAGTTAAGGTTTGGTTATCCAAGACATTCTCCATGAAAGACCTGGGAGAAGCAACCTACATCCTCGGGATTAAGATCTATAGAGATAGATCGAAACGGTTGCTTGGTCTTTCGCAGTCTACATATATAGACCGAGTGCTAAAGAGGTTTAGCATGTCGTAATCCAAGAAAGGTTTCCTACCCATCAGGCATGGGGTACACCTTTCGAAGTCTATGTGTCCGCACGTACAGAGAGGATTTGCATGAGTAAGATTCCCTATGCATCCGCAATAGGATCTATCATGTATGCTATGTTATGTACGAGGCCCGATGTATCGTATGCTCTGAGTGTCACGAGCAGATACCAGTCTGATCCAGGAATGGATCATTGGGTGGTTGTTAAGACGATCCTTAAGTACTTAAGAAGAACTAAGGATGTGTTCCTAATATATGGAGAAGGGTACATGGTGATACGTGGGTATACGGATGCACCCCGCATGCAAGGATGATTCCATGTCTCACCGGGTATGTATTCACCTAGAATGGAGGCGCAATATAAGTTGGAAAGGTTCCAAGCTTGACACGTTGCGCTTTGGCAAAGCGAAGAGCGGTTTGGATCAAGAAGTTCATCTATGAACTTGATGTGATCTCATCAATGATCCAAACATGTGCTTTGCCGCTATCATTTGATCAGAGAGATCATTAGTAGGAAGGAAATACAAATCGAGAAAATTCCCACTGAAAGGAACTTAGCGGATCCTTTGACTAAGGCATTACCTCAAAATAAGTTTGAGGGTCATGTTAGAGCTTATGGTATTGGATACCGTATCGATTGGCATTAGGCCAAGTGGGAGTCTGTTAGTAATATATGAGAGATGTCCTAAGGCAATCGCCTTATGTATGAACCATTTATATGATAAATGAAGATTCACTATTTGAGTATACCTGTTTTATGTATTTGATTGGATCTTAAACTCATTTACTGAATGTCCACGATACGATTCACAGCATGAGAGAATTTGTGATTGGATCACAACTAGTGAGTGTCTCTACATGTGTAATTGTGATGTATTGAAATTATCCATAGTCGATGAATTGATGGATTTGGACACCATCAATTCTGTCGAGACTAGTACGAGGTATATGTTGGTGCAATTGGCCCAGGTCATGATTGACAAGAACTCGAGTTTAACTCGAGTGATGTTTTGATGTTCGACAAAAATATATGACAATGTAATTGTCATGGGAAAGTCCAAGTCTTGGGTACTTGGCATGTAAAGTTCAAGCATGGATCTTGGCAATGGAAAGTCCAACATGGGTTGGCAAGGGAAAGTCCAAGCATGGTCTTGGCATTTGAGAAGTCCAACATGGATTGGCAAGGGAAAGTCCAAGTTTGAGTCTTGGTATGAGAAGTCCAAGGGGTTTGATATTGGCTGTGTAAAGTCCAAGCAGGAGTCTTGGCAGCATAAGTCCAATGGTTGGCGGCGTAAAGTCCAAGCGGAGTCTTAGCGGCGTAAGTCCAATGTGCCTTGGCGGTGTAGACACCGTTAGCATGACATAGCCGATGGAAGCACCTGAAGGCTAGCGCGATGGATGAACAAGTCATGGATGACTTGGAGGGATCCGAGAGGCGTGAGGCTGATGGAGGTGGCTAGAAGGCTTAGGTCTAGGCTAAGGGTGGTCTAGCAAGTATGGGGGAACCATACTTGGGTTAAAACCTCATGTTTGAGGTGTGCGGTCGGGTGCCATGTGGACGGCCGATCGACCGATCAACTAGGGTTTGATCATGCGGTTATGGTTTCAGCCTGATCGCCGCAGGTGGGCAATAATCGATGGCTCGAGCGCAGTCGATCCCCATCATCCGATCGGTGCTCGAAAATCGCCACGTATCGGAGTCGAGACTCGACTGGTCGAGTGAGGACTCCATCAGTCGACTGATGGTAGATCCGTTGGACTTATCCAACGTGGATCTAGCCGTTGTCTCATGACAACAGTGGCATCAGTCGACTGATGGTCCCGATCAGTCGACTGATCGACTTTTTCCAGCATAGGTTGAAGCTATAAAAGGAGCTCGTAATGGAGGAAATTGGCATCGGTTTCTTGAGGGTTTTGGAGTGATTTGTTGTTGCAAATCAGGGTCTCCAAGGTGATTTCAAGCAACCAAGCAATCAAGCAATCCAAAGGCAATCGTAAAGTAGTTTTCTTTACTTGCATTGTATTTCATTATTGTAATTGCTTGTATTTGTATCTTATTGTTGTAAGATTACTTGTAAGGGGTTTCTCCACCTCCGACTTGTGTCGAGAAGGAGTTTTTGTGATTAGTGAGTGCGTGTGCATCACTAGAGCTCGTAGAGCTCGATCCGTGGAGTAGGAACCGTGCGGTTCCGAACCACGTTACATACTCGTGTTCGTGTGTAATTGTCTATTTCGTTATTGTTATCATTATCTATATTCCGCTGCGCTAACGAAATTGTAGACACGAACGAGAACGAATTCCATCCACGCACGGGCAAAATGCTATTCACCCCCCCTCTAGCAGCGTCAAATCTCCTACAATTGGTATCAGAGCGAGGCCGCTCTTCTAAGTCTAACAACGAAGGGAGCAAGATAGAGGGTAAAAGATGGAAGTCTAAGATCAATTGGGATGGGATATCAACACCCCAATTCCGTATGCCTTCTATGGACGAGAAGGCTTCAATTCTTGGAAGGCGAGAATTGAAGATTTTTTGATGATGAGAGACCTTGAGAAGTGGTCCGCGTTGATGGAAGGATTTGAATATCCTAAGGGACCAAAGGGAGGGTTTCTCAAGAAGAAGAAGTGGAGTGAGGAGCAACTCAAACAATTCGATAAAAAAAAGAAGGTAATCAAATCCATTTTTGATTTAATTCCTAATGACCTCTTGTGTATCCTAGGTGACTATGTGGATGCCAAGGAGCTATGGAGCAATTTGGCCAAACTCCATGAAAGTCTATCATCGGTCCAAGAAGAAGGACCATCACCCTCTCAAGCTCAAGAAGAAACATCCAAAGAGCTAGAGGATTCGGAGGCTGATAGGGAATCAACATCCGAATCTGAAGAGGTAGAAGCGGTGGAAGAAGTGGAGGAGGCATCCACCTCTAGGATTGAGGGGGAGAGACCATCCACACCGGAGCCGGAAACAATTCAAGAAGAAGTCTCAACCTCCGGGAGGAATGAAGAATCCACTCCGGCACCTACCACTAAACTAGGTAACTCAAACATATCAAGTAATAATAAAATGCATATAATATGTTTTGAGTGTAGGGAGCAAGGACACTACAAGAGTAAGTGTCCTAAAAGGATTAAGAAAGCTCCTCCGGCGTCCAAATGTCAACAAAAGTCGAAGGATGCCGGTTCCCCAAGTCAAAAGAGCAAGGAGCATGTTATATGCTTCAAGTGTAATTCAAAAGGACATTATAGGAATCAATGTCCTAGGGGGAGGAAGAAGACTCAAGAGGGAGCTACACAAATAGGGGGAGCTAAGGCTAACCCTAAGGTATATGTTAGTAATGCTCTTTCTAATTCTTATAGTCAAATGCATGCTAAAAATAATTTTAGCAATCTTGCTATTTATCAAAAAGAGCATGCTAGAAATAGAGAATATTGCTTAGGAGCTAAGAAGGTCAACCTTAGAAGTAAGGAGAAATTTGGGACTAATGTCCCTAAAAATAATTTATCTAAGAACAAACCTAGGTCAAATAATTCTAGAAAAATGTTACCAAGGGAGACCATTAGAAAGGTGCAAGAGCACCTAGGTTTTAATCCAAAATGGACTAGGCATATGCCTAGGAAGTCCTATGCCCATGATTTAAATCAAGACTCTAAAATTGGGCAATTAGAGATTGAAAATCAAACCTTGAGGTCAAGGCTTGAAAAACTTGAAAAGACCCTAAATATTATGCAAAATCAAGTTAAAGGGTCAAATGATCAAACTCCTAGGTCAAAAACTCGAAGTCAACACTTAAGACCTAAGGATCAAAAGTCATCCAAGGGCAAACCTAAGCACAAGGAAACCTATCACAATGTTCCATTTGATTATGGAACTAAACCTAAGAAAACCAAGGTCAATAGGGAAGTCATCCCTAGGGTTGACCAAAGGTTGTGCCTAGTGGCTAGGGTTTCTAGGAAACCTAGGGTGGCCACTAAGAAGGTTGCAAGGGGAGTTACCCCTAGAGTCAACCTAGGTAAGACCACAATGTCCAAGGCTAACAAGCCTAGGAGGGTCATTAGAAAGGCATCTAGGGAGGTTATCCCTAAGGAATACCTAATTAACCCTAGGAGCTCAAATCAGTTTTGGGTTCCTAAGAGCGTGATTGATTCACGCTAGATGGGTTTAGGGTGTGCCAACCTTGATTGGATGGGTAGTTAACTCAACCATGGTAAAGGTGGCACTTTAGGATATTTTCAAGGGTATGGTTACCTTGGAAATAAATTTGAATCAATATCCTAAAAGATCTTAGGATGTGCCAATGCACTTTTTGAAATTAAGAAGAATCAATTAAATTGACACAATTTAGATTTAGAGGTTAATGTGTCATTTTGGGGTTTTGGCACACTAGGGAGATTAATGATAATATGGCAAAATATATCTAATTATATCAAATGGCAATTAATATTAAAATTTAGGTATCACTATACCTATATATTTTATATGCCATGTTTTGTTTGCCATATAACATGCCATGACATCATGTTTATTTTAATCATTTTATATGTCATCATCATGTTTAGGATTAAGGTTTCAAATGTCATGTGTTTTTAGATTTCATCTTATGCCATGACATCATGATTATGAGCATATGCTTATTTATATCATTTCTTATGCCATGATCATTTCATGCATTAAATTGATTGAAAATTGAGTTAAGGACAATGGCATGACTTGGAGTCCCATTTATAAGGGAATCAAGTAGAGTTGCCTTAGAAAATGCATGAAACCCTAGATTAAATGAACCAAAACCCACATCTCACATCCAATGGACATGTATGTGTATTTATACACCCTAGATACATGTGAGATGCTAGGATATGAGTTAAGTTCAAGGTGCATAGTTTTTGCATCTAGTTGAACTCAAATTCATATTAACCCAACATGTGGATCATTGGGAAAGCTTGTGTGCAAGTCATGTACATAGAGCCCAAGGAATATGATCCAAAATAAGGTTTTGAAAACATTTTAAAATCATTTTGAAAAACCTTGATGAAGTCTATCTTTTGATAGCAATCATCATTGATAGAGTTGATACAAGATAGGGCCAAAACATTGAAAATTTCAATGGTTTTGAGTTTTTTATCAAACTCTTTATTTTATGAGTAAAATATTTTTTAAACATTTTTCACCTATTGTATTGGTCATAAGTATTATACGTACCAAATTTCATGATTTTTCGATATACATATAATTATTTATGATTTTCTGAAATTAACTCGATAATCAAATTGAAATTCGGTTATCGACCGCTATTGGTGGCAATGATCGAAGGAGGTGCCATGATCGATTTCAATCACTGATCGATTATCGATTTCGGGATAACCAAGGTTGTTTAACCCGATTTCAACTGCGGTTAAGGTCCCTAACCACTCCTAACCCTACGATATGCTTTGGGAAGCATGATGAAGGGTGAAAATCCATTGGATATGGATTAGGAGAGGTGTTTAGGGTTTGTATCAATGTTAAGGTGTTGGAAAGTTCAATGTTGAATTTCTAACCTTAATTTTGATGGTTTAGAGTTCCTATTGGCTTAGGGACTTCCCAAGGACATTGTTGGTGCAATGGTCATGGGGGAGCAAACCTTTAGGGGGAGTTATCCATCTTGGGATGATGGATGTGCTTCTCCTCTTGAAGGGGAGAAGTTATTGGGAGAATATTATCAATTGGGAAAATTGATGGGATGTTTGAGAAACCCAATTTGGAAATTGGGAGAGTGTATAAGATTGCCTCTCTTGAGTGATATGAGACTTATCACTAGGAAGATGGTAGGCATCCTAGATATTTTTAGACCATGGGGGAGATTGTAAGATCTCATTGGGACATGAGACTTTGACCTCCTTGGAGATAATCTTTTTGATGTTAGTCAAAAAGGGGGAGAATGTTTGGGGGAGAACATTTGGAGAATGTTTAAGTTTACCAATTTGGAATAATTGGTAAGGGATTTGAGTTAGTGTTCTAACTCAATGTTTTGTTTGGTTTTTGTCAAACATCAAAAAGGGGGAGATTGTTGGTGCAATCGGCCCAGGTCACGATTGACCAGGACTCGAGTTTGACTCGAGTGATGTTTTGATGTTCTACAAAAATATATGACAATGTAATTGTCATGGGAAAGTCCAAGTCTTGGGTACTTGGCATGTAAAGTCCAAGCATGGGTCTTGGCAATGGAAAGTCCAACATGGGTTGGCAAGGGAAAGTCCAAGCATGGTCTTGGCATTTGAGAAGTCCAACATGGGTTGGCAAGGGAAAGTCCAAGTTTGAGTCTTGGTATGAGAATTCCAAGGGGTTTGATATTGGCTGCGTAAAGTCCAAGCGGGAGTCTTGGCAGCATAAGTCCAATGGTTGGCGGCGTAAAGTCCAAGCGGAGTCTTGGCGGCATAAGTCCAATGTGCCTTGGCGGTGTAGACACCGTTAGCATGGCATAGCCTATGGAAGCACCTGAAGGCTAGCGCGATGGATGAACAAGTCATGGATGACTTGGAGGGATCCGAGAGGCGTGAGGCTGATGGAGGTGGCTAGAAGGCTTAGGTCTAGGCTAAGGGTGGTATAGCAAGTATGGGGGAACCATACTTGGGTTAAAACCTCATGTTTGAGGTATGCCAGTCGACTGGTGCCATGTGGTAGTCGACTGGACCGAGTCAACTAGGGTTTGACTGTGGGTTATGGCCTAGCGGATCGCCAGAGGTGGGTGATCGATGGCTCAGCGATAATCGATCCACATCACGATCGGTGGTGCTCGAGAAATCGACCACAGAATGGAGTCGAGACTCGACTGGTCGAGTGAGGACTCCATCAGTCGACTGATGGGTATGATCAGTCGACTGATGGTAGATCCGTTGGACTTATCCAACGTGGATCTAGCCGTTGTCTCATGACAACAGTGGAATCAGTCGACTGATGGTCCCGATCAGTCAACTGATCGAATTTTTCTAGCACAGGTTGAAGCTATAAAAGGAGCTCGTGATGGAGGAAATTAGCATCGGTTTCTTGAGGGTTTTGGAGCGATTTGTTGTTGCAAATCAGGGTCTCCAAGGTGATTTCAAGCAATCAAGCAATCCAAAGGCAATCATAAAGTAGTTTTCTTTACTTGCATTGTATTTCATTATTGTAATTGCTTATATTTGTATCTTATTGTTGTAAGATTACTTGTAAGGGGTTTCTCCACCTCCGACTTGTGTCGAGAAGGAGTTTTTGTGATTAGTGAGTGCGTGTGCATCACTAGAGCTCGTAGAGCTCGATTTGTGGAGTAGGAACCGTGCGGTTCCGAACCACGTTACATACTCGTGTTCGTGTGTAATTGTCTATTTCGTTATTGTTATCATTATCTATATTCCGCTGCGCTAACGAAATTGTAGACACGAACGAGAACGAATTCCATCCACGCACGGGAAAAACGCTTTTCACCCCCCTCTAGTGGCGTCAAATCTCCTACAGTATACTCCTTGGTGTATCCAAGCAGCTGATTCTCACATGCTGGTGACATTGTGATGTCCGGAGTTAATCGTGGATGCTAGTTATGGTAACTAGTTCATTGGAGTGACCAGCCGTAAGACTTCATATGGTTCTTTGCATATATAGATATGTCAATGAAGTTCTTACTGTAGCTTAAGTGCGATTTTCCTTTGACTTGCGGTATTCAAGTCATCTTGATCATGGAGACTTATGCTTTGACATCTTAAGCAAACATCTCTAAGGAGATGTGGACCCGGGATGATTGGGTATAAGTCGAAATGATCGAAGGTGTTTGAATAGCCTATAAAGGATTCACCACTCCTTGCGAGGAGATGTATACCCATGGCCTCTCGTCGGATTGTTACTAAAGTCTTTGGCCAAAGCATTACATGTTTAGAGTAAAGTACTCTTCGATACATGTGCAGTAACTAGAATCCGTAGGATGAGGAAATGATACTTGGGCTAGGTGTGACGTAGTCAGCCTAGTGGGGACTGACACTATAGACCATGTCTTGAACCAAGTGGGTATAAGATGAGTGAAGGGAATGGGGCACGAATCATTCGAGCTGCTGAAGGGTTTCAGAAATAGTTCTGGATCAACCATTGATCTTTTCGGTTAATTGGGGATCATGATGTACTACTAGGTGCCACTCATGATCGTTCTATAATTAATGGTTAATTATAGACGGCCAACATAAATCGAGAACCTATTTGGTCACACGCACAACGAGCGTAATCCAAAGGATTTAAAACGAGCTTGAGAATGAGATTCTCAGACCGAGAGAAACTAAGTTTGGTTGGACCAAACATGGAGCGAGCATGAAATCGTTTCAGTCGCAATGGAAGCGTGGATGGGCCGTGTCTTATGAAGACATAATGGATGGACCAAAATGGTTTGGTTCTAATCCAATGGAGGAGAATAAACCAAAGGGTTTGGTTTATTTTAAACGAATGAACCAAAAGTTGGTTCGGTTCGTTGTAACTTAAAATAAACCATCATGGTTTGGCTTATTTTAACTTATCTTAATGGAGCGGGTTAACGGGCCTAATGGTTATGATCCAATAACCATTAAGAGAATTAGTTCTCTATAAAAGAGGGCTTAAGGGATAATTAAGCCCTAATCCACAACCCTAAGTTGCCGCCCACCTCTCCTTGGAGAAATTCGGCGCCAACTCTCCTCCTCCTTGCCGCCGCCCACCTTGAGGCTTCAACCGACGTCTAGAAGGTGCTGACCTTCCCCCTCGCCGGCGTCGAGCTGCTGCCGGTGGTACTCCGGTGATCTTCTTTAGGTTTGGCATCAAGGTGAGCTCTATCTTTTCTTGGTTGACCGGCCCGGCCTATCTCCTCCACCAAAGCTGTCCAGTTTTCTGGACAGCTTGTTCTCCTCTCGTCGGAGCGTCGTTTGGACGACGGTTAGAGCTTCGACAGCGGCTAACTTACTAGGGATTCGATCTCCGGTAATCCTCTGAGGTGGAGGATGAAGGATTCGTCAATCGGTTGACGAATACCTCTCCGGAGAAGTGAGTTTTGAGGATTCGTCTTAGGATCCGAGTTTGGATTCAGATCGTGATCATCTCTCGATCACGTCGTCTTCAACACGAGGCTAGTAACCCGTACGAAGACGAAGCTCGTGGCTTAGCGAAGTCATCCAGAGGATACTCGGCGTGGATACGGATAGAGACGATTCTAGCGAGGATCGTTCCGGTTGATGTCGTTCCCGCTACACGTCATACGAAAGGTATAACGTAGTTAAATTTCCTTTTATTGCAAATTTAAATTTACGGTTATGTCTACACATGTTGTACTATGCATGCGTGTGATGTGTGTGTTGTAATAAATGTAGATTTATTATTTTTATTGCTTCCGCTGTGCTCATGTTTACGAAACGTGATCAAACACACACACGCCGCGGTGCCGGAAACCCAACATATAGGAAGGAGATGAGCCTTGTTTCTATTCTTCCTCTTGCTTTGGATGAGAAAGGAAGGAAGATTTGCAATCTAGGAGCTTCGACTTTTTGTAGAGCGTCGCCCACACGACGTCCGAAAGGAGGAAGGTCATACATTAGAAGATCGAGAGGTATATCGATTCTCTAATTTTTATATGTTACATGTTTCTATTTATTTTTCATTTATGAGCATGATATAAATCTGTATATGGATAAATAATACTTGGATCCCGAGCATAAACACAAAAACCGGCGATCCAGACATCGGCTATTCCACGGCTACTCGTAGAATAGAGGATGGTCGCTTGAACAACTAGTTTGTTCAAGTGACCTCTCTAAACGAATAGCACGACAATGACATGGTGGTTTGGGCAATCCCTTTTGTCTAGGATTAAATTTTTTTAATCCGGGGACATCGAAGGGATCTCCATGGACAAGCTACCGAGGTGAAGGGGAAGCGAAGTTTCTGTTGGTGCAGTGGGCACCTAAGTCGAACCTAAGTTTTGATTATAGCAAACGATATAAAGATAAGCTTATATTGTTATCTCACGAGCTAAATCAAGTGTGCAGAAAAGTCTCAATGCTGGAGCTGAAGGCTAGCGACACCCGGAGGAAGCCGCGGTGGTCGGGCGACACTCGAGTTACTTCGGAGGGAGCCGAAGGAATCGAGTGGAAGGACGGAAGCAAAAGCGACACGTAAGTATCGAGGTAAGCTCGTGTGTGCGAGAGTAAGTGAGGTCGTATCCTATTTACGGGGATGATCTTAGGCGACGATCCGACCCAAGACTTCCCATGGAAGGTCTATGTTGAGATCGGACGGCAAGTGTTCGTCGAATCCACTTATATTTTGAGCTAACTCTTTATTGTAGTCAAAAATCCTGGCCATCAGTTCAACCGGCAAGTTCAACCCGCCAGTTCAACCGATGGTCAAAAATCAGCCTCGAGGAGTCAAGCTTTATCACCATTTTTCAAGGAGTTTTATGCCCATTTGTGATTGGTTGAAGACCCATTCGTTGAGGGGCTTAAAGGCTATAAAAGGAGGGCCAAACCTAGGGTTTCATCCTCAATTCTAAGTGCTCAAAAGCCTCCATTACGCTGCAACTCTTCGATGACTCTACAATAACGAAGTGCTGCCAACAACCCTAGCTTAAAGTTTCTTTTGTTTAGTTGTTGGTATAATCTTAATTTGTTATTGCTTTCAATATTGCAATTCTTTTTAATCGAGGCTTTTTGTTGCATTTTACTTTAATAGAAGAGAGGGTTTGTCTCTCTATCTTTTTGCTTCGAAGGCTTTTGTAATCGTAAAACTCCTACCTCCAACGAGGAGGAGTGTTTTAGTGAATTGCCCTCCGTACACGATCTAGGACCGTTAGGGCCTTGGAGTAGTAGCCGAAGGCTACGAACCAAGTAAAAAAACTATTTGTCTCATTTAGTTTTTATTTACATTTCCGCTGCGTTTAATTGTCTATCGAACGATTTAAAAGAAAAGTTTTTATCGCTATTCACCCCCCCTCTAGCGATCCGCTTTGATCCAACAATTGGTATCAGAGCCGGGGGTTGCTAAGATTTGGTGAAACCACCAATCTAGCCATTTTTCACAGATTTATTTTTCTTTTATTTCTGTTTATTTCTGATTTATTTTGCTTTGTTAAATTTACTCCCGCACTACTAATCCAAGACGCGAGTCTTGGTACCTTGTTTTGTGTTTTTGTCGTTGCTAATTTCTTCGTCTTCGTCCCTTTTTGTCTTTTGTTCTAATGGCCCATCTCGAGAGTTTTAGCACCGTCCGACCTCCGTTTTACAACGGAGATGACTTCCGTTATTGGAAGGGTCGGATGGAATGCTTTCTCAAAACCCAAATCGAGATGTGGATCATAATCCAAACGGGTTTCACACTTCCGACTAATGAAGTGGGTGACTCCTTGGATTATGATCAATGGACCATTGCGACAAAACGACAAGTCGAAGCCGACGCCAAGGCAACACAAATCCTCCAATGCGGCTTGTCCAAGGAGAAGTTAAATCGCGTCGGCCCCTTCATTAGCGCAAAGGACCTTTGGACAAAGCTGATCGAGTTACACGAAGGATCGGATCAAGCTAAGGTTTGCAAACGTGATTTGTTGTTCAATAAATTGTACACACTAAAAATGCAGGAACACGAGTCCGCGACGCAACTCCACGCCCATGTCCAAGACATAGTCAACAACCTACACGCAATCGGGCAAAAGGTCGAAAACCGCGACCTTATAAGGTATGTTCTAAACTCTTTTCCGAGGACTACCTTGTGGGCATCCATGGTCGATGCCTACAAGGTCTCCAAGGACCTTTCTAAACTTAGATTAGATGAACTCTTTTCGGATTTTGAATTACATGAGCAGTCCAACTCGGAACCCGAGAGGGGTATAGCCTTGTTTGCAGGTTCAAAGAAGAAGAAAATCGCAAGCAAGCCACCAACCGAGGAGGAAGATGAGTCCGAAGAAGAAGTTGACCGGAATTGATCCGAACTAATGAACCTAGCTCAAAGGATAGCCAAGGGACGAAAGCGAACCACAACTCGACCCAACCAAGGTAAGCCTAAAAGTTCTAATATTAGGTGTTATGAGTGTAACAGGTTTGGACATATAAAGTCCGAGTGCCCCAAGCTCAACCACCAAGCACCTAAGCACAAGAAGGCCCTCAATGCGACATGGGAAGAAGCATCATCCGAAGAAGACGAAGACCACGTCTTCATGGCGAAATCGATTGAGTCCGACACGGAGACCGAACCTGAACTTGAGTCAGAACCTGAGGATGACTCGGACTACGAAGCTACCTTCAAGTCAAGCCACGGATACGCATCCGGTTCAAAAGATACCCTGAAGGTGAGTCAAACCTTATTTAATACTTTACATAATACGGTTAGGTTTTTGTCTAGGAAGTTAGCTAAGTCCGAGTCCAAGGTCGAGACCCTGGTTGAGGAAGTTAAACTCCTCAAACACGAGGTCTCCCTAACCTCTTCGACTAGTCGAGTTCAAGAGAAGGACTCAACTCGGGTTGAAAAACTCGAAGTTGAAAACTCACTCTTGAAAAGTCAAGTCGAGGATCTTAGGAATACGTTGGAAAGGTTTACTTTGGGATCCAAAGGACTTGACCTCCTACTTGGATCATAAAGGGCCGTGTACAACAAGGCCGGACTAGGGTTTAGCTCAAACACGACCAATAAGTCATATATGTCAATCGTAAGTAGACATAAAAAATGTGTCCAAGCATGGGTCCCTAAGACCACTTTGATTTCAACTCTAGGATCTAACCCGTACTGGGTTCCCAAGGACCAAATCCACTATGTGGATAGACCGAACCGATTCAATGGTCTAGGGGGAGCCAGTACAAAACATGTTTGTGTTTTAACTTAGAAATTGCATGCTTAGATTTTTTTTTCTTTCGTGAACTCACTTAGAACACGTAAATAACCAGCTAAAAACCTTCGAAAAGATTGAGCCTCGGGGAGCCTCTTTTCAAATAACCAACTAAAATCCTTCGAAAAGATTGAGCCTCGGGGAGCCTCTTTTCAAATAATCAACTAAAATCCTTCGAAAAGATTGAGCCTCGGGAAGCCTCTTTTCAAAAATAACTAGTTAGACGAGGAAATAATTTTAGGTGAGTCAAGTCATCATTTTCTTGAAAATGGCTTTGTCTAAGGAAGTGGTCGATGATCCGATAAAAGAAGGCCCGTGTGCCTCGCCACGACCTGGAAGCCATGATCTTGAAAAGGTAAACTTGACAAGCCTAGGGTCAAATCCAAATCTAACATTACTTAAACATAAATGCACTTAATCAACTTAATTGGAAGTCATCTCACAAAGAACACATAAGTATAACATGCTTGATCATATAGACTCCGGTGAGATGACCTAGGTTTAACAACTTACAAGCAATTTTTTTTAAAAAATATAATAATCTAACATCCAATCCAACCACCTTTTGTGTAGGATCAATGGATGTTAGACAGCGGTTGCTCCCGACACATGACCGGGGATCAACTCAAATTCGCGAAGCTTCGATTCAAACGACAAGGATCGGTAGCCTTTGGGAATAACGGCAAGCTCAAAATCATCGGATCAGGTGATATCGAGCTTAACTCGAATTTTGTTATTAAAAATGTATTACTTGTAGAGAATTTTGAATATAACCTGCTTAGCGTAAGCCAATTATGTGACAATAATTATAAGGTCGTATTTTAAGAAAATGAATGTGTAATTAAAGCAAATGAAACAGCTAAAACAATACTCAAAGGAACTAGGACAAATAACATTTATACAATTAACTTAATCAAATCCTCAGCCAAATGTCTTATGACACAGGAAGAGGAATCATGGTTGTGGCACCGACGACTCGGTCACTCGCACCCAAGACTCGTCTACAAGATGAGTCAGAGTTGCCTAGTCAGAGGCTTACCCAACCTTAACAATTTGGTTAATAAAATCTGTAATGCTTGTCAACAAGGAAAACAACCTAGGACACAACACAAGTTAACTAACCAAGAACGAACCTCAAGTGTACTTGAGCTCCTGCATATGGATCTATTCGATTCACATGGAGCCAAGTCACTCAATAAAAGTCAATATTGCTTAGTCATAATTGACGACTACTCCAGGTTTACCTGGGTTAGGTTCATCAAACATAAAAATGATACCCTAGATCAATTAATAAATTTATTCAAATTAATCGAGAATCAAAAAAACCTTAAGGTTAAAAGAATTAGAAGCGATCATGGTGGTGAATTCGAAAATCAAAGGTTCACCGACTTCTGTAACCTAAACGGATACCACCAAGAATTCTCTTGCCCTAGGACCCCTCAACAAAATGGCCTAGTGGAGTGGAAAAACCGAACTCTACAAGAAGCCGCTAGGACCATGTTGAACGAATATGACCTACCCGATAGGTTTGTGTAGTACGGCATGCTATGTCCAAAATAGAATCCTTATGGTAAAGAGGCACCTTAAGACCTCATACGAGATTTATCACGATAAAATACCTAACATCAAGTACTTTAGGGTATTTGGGTGTAAGGTACATATCCTAAACACTAAGGATTACCTAGGGAAATTTACATCCAAGACCACGACCGGAATCTTTCTAGGATACTCGACTACAAGTCGAGCTTATAGAGTATATAACCACGACACCCTTAGAGTCGAGGAGACTATCAATGTAGTATTTGATGAAGGACATGAACCTACAAAACCCCCGGCAACCCCAATTAGCGAGCCGATTCATACTAGACCTAACTCTGATCCGGAGATCAGGTCTAGTGTTAATCCTAACCTAAGTCAACCAAGTCACTCTATTGATCAAGTGATAGATGACTCCAACCAAACTAATGTTCAACCAAGTCACCCCATTGATCAAGCATTAGGTGACACAAACCCAACCCAATCTAGGATTCAGACTAACCACCCTATCGATCAAGTGATAGGAGATCCTAATCTAGGAGTTCGAACTAGAGCATCCTATAGGAACCTTAGTCAAATTTCCTTAATTTCAAAGATAGAACCAAAATCAATTGAACAAGCTCTTCTTGATCCCGATTGGATTATTGGAATGCAAGAAGAGCTAGCTCAATTTACTAGGAATGAAGTGTGGGAATTAGTACCACCACCTAAAGACAAAACGATAATTGGAACAAGGTGGGTGTTTCGAAATAAGCTTGATGATAAAGGTGAAGTAGTTAGAAACAAGGCTAGGTTAGTCACCAAAGGGTTTAGCCAAGTCGAAGGCTTAGATTACGACGAAACCTATGCCCCAGTAGCTAGACTCGAATCCATTCGAATGTTGCTAGCTTATGCCGCACATCGAGGATTTAAGCTGTTTCAAATGGATGATAAGTCGGCATTCTTAAATGGATACATTAAAGAAGAAGTTTATGTTAGCCAACCCCCCCAGATTCGAAAATCTAGATAAACCCGACCATGTTCTAAAACTTAAGAAAGCTCTCTATGGACTTAAACAAGCTCCTCGAGCTTGGTACGAGAGACTTTCAATCCATCTTAAGTCAAAAGGGTTTAACCAAGGCTTAGTTGACCCAACTTTCTTCGTAAAAACCTTAGGTAAAGAAATATTCATAGCTCAAATTTACGTAAACGATATAATTTTTGGAACCTCTAACTCAGCCTTACTAAACGAGTTCGTTTCACTCATGAAAAGTGAGTTTGAAATGAACTTGGTAGGCGAGTTAAGTTTATTTTTAGGTCTACAAATTAAACAAACTAAGGATGGTATATACCTATATCAACAAAAATACACTAAGGAGTTAATTAAAAGATTTGGAATGCAAGACGCTAAGATAATAAACACCCCAATGGCGATTAATGTTAACATAGGAGAAGACCTAGAAAGTAAGTCCATTGACTTAAAGTACTATAGAGCGATAGGAAGTCTCCTATACTTAATCGAGTCGACCCGACATCCTATTCGCAGTAAGTATGTGCGCCAGGTTTCAAACCTGTGCTAAGGAGTCTCACCTAACCCTAGTTAAGCGTATCCTTAGATATCTTAAGGGTACACTTAACGTTGGTATTTGGTACCCTAGATCTACAGAGTTCAAACTAATCGGCTACTCCGATTCGGATTATGCCGGTAGTAAACTCGATAGAAAGAGCACGAGTGGTTGTTGTCAACTACTTGGCTCAAGTCTAGTGAGTTGGTGCAGTAGGAAGCAACATTGTGTTGCCTTATCTACCACCGAAGCCGAATACGTTGCGATGGGTGAGTGTGTAACTCAGCTTCTTTGGATGAAGCACACTCTCCGAGACTTTAGGTTGGACTTCACCAAAACTAAAATTTTTGTAGACAACATAAGTTCGATAAATCTAACTAAGAACCCTATATGCCATTCAAGGACAAAGCATATAGAGGTAAAACACCATTTTATTCGAGAACATGTAGCCAACGGCTCCATACAACTCGAATATGTTGACTCGAAGTCTAACCTAGCAGACATATTTACTAAACCACTACCCGAAGCCGAATTTAGTCTCTTGAGACGAAGATTAGGCATGTGCGTAATAGAATAAGAACTTGCAAATTATATTTTCTTACTACTATTTCTTACTTTTTTTTCATGGAACTAGCATAGGACATACCTTATATATCATGCACCTATAGATTTAAGGAGTCAATACATCTCACAACACATAGGACTAATGTGTTTGTGTACTTAGCCACGTAGATGGGCGTGAGATGTTAGGACCTTACTCCTGGTTCCAGATGTAGAGCTAGTGCATCGCTATGAACCACGGAGTATAATCATACTGACTCTGACCAGGACTGGTTGATCCTTCATATCAATCAAGCCAAATATGAGTCAAACATTTTATAGATGAACTTATTTTCAGTATATTATTTTTAAAAATAAAAATGTGGAACATGCTTGGACTTTAAATTTAACATTTATTTTGTTTTCCACACACCCCTTACTCTTTTCGATATACGACAAAAGGGGGAGAAAAAGAAGAAAAAGGACAAAAGTTAAGGGGTCAAAAATTTTTTTTTGATAACTTAACTCTTACTTCATAATTAAACCAAAAGTTAACTTTAAGTTTTGAAAACTTATTTAACTTTTAACAAAAGGACAAGGTTAAGAAATCATTTGGTTTCTTAACTTAAAACTTATTTTAAACACTATGGCCAATATTAAGTAATTTCGGTTACTTAATTCTTTTTCTTAGTAGCACATATCAAGGGTGAGAGTTAAAACCCTTTCTCAAGTACTCACCCTCAGTCAAGGGGGAGGATTCCTCAAGGGGGAGCACTTGAAAAAGAATTTTTATATACTCCTACTCATTCATGCATAATCTCATACTTATTTTTGTCGTAACTTTGTATGTGGGTTTGACATAAATCAAAAAGGGGGAGATTGTTGGTGCAGTGGGCACCTAAGTCGAACCTAAGTTTTGATTATAGCAAACGATATAAAGTTAAGCTTATATTGTTATCTCACGAGCTAAATCAAGTGTGCAGAAAAGTCTCAATGCTGGAGCTGAAGGCTAGCGACACCCATAGGAAGCCGCGGTGGTCGGGCGGCACTCGAGTTACTTCGGAGGGAGCCGAAGGAATCGAGTGGAAGGCCAGAAGCAAAAGAGACACGTAAGTATCAAGGTAAGCTCGTGTGTGCGAGCGTAAGTGAGGTCGTATCCTCTTTACGGGGATGATCTTAGGCGACGATCCGACCCAAGACTTCCCATGGAAGGTCTATGTTAAGATCGGATGGCAAGTGACCATCGAATCCACTTATATTTTGAGCTAACTCTTTATTGTAGTCAAAAATCCTGGCCATCAGTTCAACCGGCCAGTTCAACCGGCGCTAGTTCAACCGGCCAGTTCAACCGGTGGTCAAAAATCAGCCTCGAGGAGTCAAGCTTTATCACCATTTTTCAAGGAGTTTTCTGCCCATTTGTGATTGGTTGAAGACCCATTCGTTGAGGGGCTTAAAGGCTATAAAAGGAGAGCCAAACCTAGGGTTTCATCCTCAATTCTAAGTGCCCAAAAGCCTCCGTTACACTGCAACTCTCCGACGACTCTACAACAACGAAGTGCTGCCAACAACCCTAGCTTAAAGTTTCTTTTGTTTAGTTGTTGGTATAATCTTAATTTGTTATTGCTTTCAATATTGCAATTCTTTTTAATCGAGGATTTTCGTTTCATTTTACTTTAATAGAAGAGAGGGTTTGTCTCTCTATCTTTTTGCTTCGAAGGCTTTTGTAATCGTAAAACTCCTACCTCCAACGAGGAGGAGTGTTTTAGTGAATTGCCCTCCGTACACGGTCTAGGACCGTTAGGGCCTTGGAGTAGTAGCCGAAGGATACGAACCAAGTAAAAAAACTATTTGTCTCATTTTGTTTTTATTTACATTTCCGCTGCGTTTAATTGTCTATTGAACGATTTAAAAGAAAAGTTTTTATCGCTATTCACCCCCCCCCCCTCTAGCGATCCGCTTCGATCCAACAATTGGTATCAGAGCCGGGGGTTGCTAAGATTTGGTGAAACCACCAATCTAGCCATTTTTCACAGATATATTTTTCTTTTATTTCTATTTATTTCTGATTTATTTCGCTTTGTTAAATTTACTCCCGCACTATTAATCCAAGATGCGAGTCTTGGTACCTTGTTTTGTGTTTTTGTCGTTGCTAGTTTCTTCGTCTTCGTCCCTTTTTGTCTTTTGTTCTAATGGCCCATCTCGAGGGTTTTAGCACCGTCCGACCTCTGTTTTACAATGGAGATGACTTCCATTATTGGAAGGGTCGGATGGAATGCTTTCTCAAAACCCAAATCGAGATGTGGATCATAATCCAAACGGGTTTCACACTTCCGACTAATGAAGTGGGTGACTCCTTGGATTATGATCAATGGACCATTGCGACAAAATGACAAGTCGAAGCCGACACCAAGGCAACACAAATCCTCCAATGCGGCCTGTCCAAGGAGGAGTTAAATCGCGTCGGCCCCTTCATTTGCGCAAAGGACCTTTGGACAAAGCTGATCGAGTTACACGAAGGATCGGATCAAGCTAAGGTTTGCAAACGTGATTTGTTGTTCAATAAATTGTACACACTAAAAATGCAGGAACACGAGTCCGCAACGCAACTCCACGCCCGTGTCCAAGACATAGTCAACAACCTACACGCAATCGGGCAAAAGGTCGAAAACTGCGACCTTATAAAGTATGTTCTAAACTCTTTTCCGAGGACTACCTTGTGGGCATCCATGGTCGATGCCTACAAGGTCTCCAAGGACCTTTCTAAACTTAGATTAGATGAACTCTTTTCGGATTTTGAATTACATGAGCAGTCCAACTCGGAACCCGAGAGGGTATAGCCTTGTTTGCGAGTTCAAAGAAGAAGAAAATCGCAAGCAAGCCACCAACCGAGGAGGAAGATGAGTCCGAAGAAGAAGTTGACCGGAATTGATCACGAACTAATGAACCTAGCTCGAAGGATAGCCAAGGGACGGCGAACCACAACTCGACCCAACCAAGGTAAGCCTAAAAGTTCTAATATTAGGTGTTATGAGTGTAATGGTTTGGACATATAAAGTCCGAGTGCCCCAAGCTCAACCACCAAGCACCTAAGCACAAGAAGGCCCTCAATGCGACATGGGAAGAAGCATCATCCGAAGAAGACGAAGACCACGTCTTCATGGCGAAATCGATTGAGTCCGAAACGGAGACCGAACCTGAACTTGAGTTAGAACCTGAGGATGACTCGGACTCACGGTTACCTTCAAGTCAAGCCACGGATACGCATCCGGTTCAAAAGATACCCTTAAGGTGAGTCGAACCTTATTTAATACTTTACATAATACGGTTAGGTTTTGTCTAGGAAGTTAGCTAAGTCCGAGTCCAAGGTCGAGACCACTGGTTGAGAAGTTAAACTCCTCAAACGAGGTCTTCCTAACCTCTTCGACTAGTCGAGTTCAAGAGAAGGACTCAACTCGGGTTGAAAAACTCGAAGTTGAGAACTCACTCTTGAAAAGTCAAGTCGAAGATCTTAGGAATACGTTGGAAAGGTTTACTTTGGGATCCAAAGGACTTGACCTCCTACTTGGATCGCAAAGGGCCGTGTACAACAAGGCCGGACTAGGGTTTAGCTCAAACACGACCAATAAGTCGTATATGTCAATCGTAAGTAGACATAAAAAATGTGTCCAAGCATGGGTCCCTAAGACCACTTTGATTTCAACTCTAGGATCCAACTCGTACTGGGTTCCCAAGGACCAAATCCACTATGTGGATAGACCGAACCGATTCAACGGTCTAGGGGGAGCCAGTACAAAACATGTTTGTGTTTTAACTTAGAAATTGCATGCTTAGATTTTTTCTTTCTTTCATGAACTCACTTAGAACACGTAAATAACCAACTAGAATCCTTCGAAAAGATTGAGCCTCGGGGAGCCCCTTTTCAAATAACCAACTAAAATCCTTCGAAAAGATTGAGCCTTGGGGAGCCTCTTTTCAAATAATCAACTAAAATCCTTCGAAAAGATTGAGCCTCGGGGAGCCTCTTTTCAAAAATAACTAGTTAGACGAGGAAATAATTTTAGGTGAGTCAAGTCATCATTTTCTTGAAAATGGCTTTGTCTAAGGAAGTGGTCGATGATCCGATAAAAGAAGGCCCCTGTGCCTCGCCATGACCTGGAAGCCATGATCTTGAAAAGGTAAACTTGACAAGCCTAGGGTCAAATCCAAATCTAACATTACTTAAATATAAATGCACTTAATCAACTTAATTGGAAGTCATCTCACAAAAAACACATAAGTATAACATGCTTGATCATATAGACTCCGGTGAGATGACCTAGGTTTAACAACTTACAACCAATTTTTTTTAAAAAATATAATAATCTAACATCCAATCCAACCACCTTGTGTGTAGGATCAATGGATGTTAGGCGGTGATTAGTCCCGACACATGGCGGGGATCAACTCAAATTTAAGCCGATTCAAACGACAAGGATCGGTAGCCTTTGGGAATAACGACAAGCTCAAAATCATCGGATCAAGTGATATCGAGCTTAACTCGAATTTTGTTATTAAAAATGTATTACTTGTAGAGAATTTTGAATATAACCTGCTTAGCGTAAGCCAATTATGTGACAATAATTATAAGGTCGTATTTTTAGAAAATGAATGTGTAATTAAAGCAAATGAAACAGCTAAAACAATACTCAAAGGAACTAGGACAAATAACATTTATACAATTAACTTAATCAAATCCTCAGCCAAATATCTTATGACACAGGAAGAGGAATCATGGTTGTGGCACCGACGACTCGGTCACTCGCACCCAAGACTCGTCCACAAGATGAGTCAGAGTTGCCTAGTCAGAGACTTACCCAACCTTAACAATTTGGTTAATAAAATCTGTAATGCTCGTCAACAAGGAAAACAACCTAGGACACAACACAAGTTAACTAACCATGAACGAACCTCAAGTGTACTTAAGCTCCTGCATATGGATCTATTCGATTCACATGGAGCCAAGTCACTCAATAAAAGTTAATATTGCTTAGTCATAATTGACGACTACTCCAGGTTTACCTGGGTTAGGTTCATCAAACATAAAAATGATACCCTAAATCAATTAATCAATTTATTCAAATTAATCGAGAATCAAAAAAACCTTAAGGTTAAAAGAATTAGAAGCGATCATGGTGGTGAATTCGAAAATCAAAGGTTCACCGACTTCTGTAACCTAAATGGATACCACCATGAATTCTCTTGCCCTAGGACCCCTCAACAAAATGGCCTAGTGGAGCGGAAAAACCGAACTCTACAAGAAGCCGCTAGGACCATGTTGAATGAATATGACCTACCCGATAGGTTTTGGGCAGAAGTCGTGAGTACGACATGCTATGTCCAAAATAGAATCCTTATGGTAAAGAGGCACCTTAAGACCTCATACAAGATTTATCACGATAAAATACCTAACATCAAGTACTTTAGGGTATTTGGGTGTAAGGTACATATCCTAAACACTAAGGATTACCTAGGGAAATTTACATCCAAGACCACGACCGAAATCTTTCTAGGATACTCGACTACAAGTCGAGCTTATAGAGTATATAACCACGACACCCTTAGAGTCGAGGAGACTATCAATGTAGTATTTGATGAAAAACATGAACCTACAAAACCTCCGGCAACCCCAATTAGCGAGCCGATTCATACTAGACCTAATTCAGATCCGGAGATCAGGTCTAGTGTTAATCCTAACCTAAGTCAACCAAGTCACTCTATTGATCAAGTGATAGATGACTCCAACCAAACTAATGTTCCACCAAGTCACCCCATTGATCAAGCATTAGGTGACACAAACCCAACCCAATCTAGGATTCAGACTAACCACCCTATCGATCAAGTGATAGGAGATCCTAATCTAGTAGTTCGAACTAGAGCATCCTATAGAAACCTTAGTCAAATTTCCTTAATTTCAAAGATAGAACCCAAATCAATTGAACAAGCTCTTCTTGATCCCATTGGATTATTGCAATGCAAGAAGAGCTAGCTCAATTTACTAGGAATGAAGTGTGGGAATTAGTACCACCACCTAAAGACAAAATGATAATTGGAACAAGGTGGGTGTTTCGAAATAAGCTTGATGATAAAGGTGAAGTAGTTAGAAACAAGGCTAGGTTAGTCGCCAAAGGGTTTAGTCAAGTCGAAGGCTTAGATTACGACGAAACCTATGCCCCAGTAGCTAGACTCGAATCCATTCGAATGTTGCTAGCTTATGCCGCACATCGAGGATTTAAGCTGTTTCAAATGGATGTTAAGTCGGCATTCTTAAATGGATACATTAAAGAAGAAGTTTATGTTAGCCAACCCCCCGGATTCGAAAATCTAGATAAACCCGACCATGTTCTAAAACTTAAGAAAGCTCTCTATGGACTTAAACAAGCTCCTCGAGCTTGGTACGAGAGACTTTCAATCCATCTTAAGTCAAAAGGGTTTAACCAAGGCTTAGTTGACCCAACTCTCTTCATAAAAACCTTAGGTAAAGAAATATTCATAGCTCAAATTTACGTAGACGATATAATTTTTGGAACCTCTAACTCAGCCTTACTAAACGAGTTCGTTTCACTCATGGAAAGTGAGTTTGAAATGAACTTGGTAGGCGAGTTAAGTTTATTTTTAGGTCTACAAATTAAACAAACTAAGGATGGTATATACCTATATCAACAAAAATACACTAAGGAGTTAATTAAAAGATTTGGAATGCAAGATGCTAAGATAATAAACACCCCAATGGAGATTAATGTTAACATAGGAGAAGACCTAGAAAGTAAGTCCATTGACTTAAAGTACTATAGGAGCACAATAGGAAGTCTCCTATACTTAATTGCGAGTCGACCCGACATGCTATTCGCAGTAAGTATGTGCGCCAGGTTTCAAACATGTGCTAAGGAGTCTCAGTTAACCCTAGTTAAGCGTATCCTTAGATATCTTAAGGGTACACTTAACGTTGGTATTTGGTACCCTAGATCTACAGAGTTCGAACTAATCGGCTACTCCGATTCGGATTATGCCGATAGTAAACTCGATAGAAAGAGCACGAGTGGTTGTTGTCAACTACTCGGCTCAAGTCTAGTGAGTTGGTGCAGTAGGAAGCAACATTGTGTTGCCTTATCTACCACCAAAGCCGAATACGTTGCGATGGGTGAGTGTGTAACTCAGCTTCTTTGGATGAAGCACACTCTCCGAGACTTTAGGTTGGACTTCACCAAAACTAAAATTTTTGTAGACAACATAAGTTCGATAAATCTAACTAAGAACCCTATATGCCATTCAAGGACAAAGCATATAGAGGTAAAACACCATTTCATTCGAGAACATGTAGCCAACGGCTCCATACAACTCGAATATGTTGACTCGAAGTCTAACCTAGCAGACATATTTACTAAACCACTACCCGAAGCCGAATTTAGTCTCTTGAGATGAAGATTAGGCATGTGCGTAATAGAATAGGAACTTGCAAATTATATTTTCTTACTACTATTTCTTACTTTTTTTTTCATGGAACTAGCATAGGACATACCTTAGATATCATACACCTATAGATTTAAGGAGCCAATACATCTCACAACACATAGGACTAATGTGTTTGTGTACTTAGCCACGTAGATGGGCGTGAGATGTTAGGACCTTACTCCTGGTTCCAGATGTAGAACTAGTGCATCGCTATGAACCACGGAGTATAATCATACCGACTCTGACCAGGACTGGTTGATCCTTCATATCAATCAAGCCAAATATGGGTCGAACATTTTATAGATGAACTTATTTTCAGTATATTATTTTTAAAAATAAAAATGTGGAACATGCTTGGTCTTTAAATTTAACATTTATTTTGTTTTCCACACACCCCTTACTCTTTTCGATATACGGCAAAAGGGGGAGAAAAAGGAGAAAAAGGACAAACGTTAAGGGGTCAAAAAATTTTTTTTGATAACTTAACTCTTACTTCATAATTAAACCAAAAGTTAACTTTAAGTTTTGAAAACTTATTTAACTTTTAACAAAAGGCCAAGGTTAAGAAATCATTTGGTTTCTTAACTTAAAACTTATTTTAAACACTATGGCCAATATTAAGTAATTTCGGTTACTTAATTCTTTTTCTTTGTAGCACATATCAAGGGGGAGAGTTAAAACCCTTTCTCAAGTACTCACCCTCGGTCAAGGGGGAGGATTCCTCAAGGGGGAGCACTTGAAAAAGAATTTTTATATACTCCTACTCATTCATGCATAATCTCATACTTATTTTTGTCTTAACTTTGTATGTGGGTTTGCCATAAATCAAAAAGGGGGAGATTGTTGGTGCAGTGGGCACCTAAGTTTTGATTATAGCAAACGATATAAAGTTAAGCTTATATTGTTATCTCACGAGCTAAATCAAGTGTGCAGAAAAGTCTCAATGCTGGAGCTGAAGGCTAGCGACACCCGGAGGAAGTCGCGGTGGTCGGGCGACACTCGAGTTACTTCGGAGGGAGCCGAAGGAATCGAGTGGAAGGCCGAAAGCAAAAGCGACACGTAAGTATCGAGGTAAGCTCGTGTGTGCGAGCGTAAGTGAGGTCGTATCCTCTTTACGGGGATGATCTTAGGCGACGATCCGACCCAAGACTTCCCATGGAAGGTCTATGTTGAGATCGGACGACAAGTGGCCGTCGAATCCACTTATATTTTGAGCTAACTCTTTATTGTAGTCAAAAATCCTGGCCATCAGTTCAACCGGCCAGTTCAACCGGTGCCAGTTCAACCGGCCAGTTCAACCGGTGGTCAAAAATCAGCCTCGAGGAGTCAAGCTTTATCACCATTTTTCAAGGAGTTTTGTGCCCATTTGTGATTGGTTGAAGACCCATTCGTTGAGGGGCTTAAAGGTTATAAAAGGAGGGTCAAACCTAGGGTTTCATCCTCAATTCTAAGTGCTTAAAAGCCTCCGTTACGCTGCAACTCTCCGACGACTCTACAACAACGAAGTGCTGCCAACAACCCTAGCTTAAAGTTTCTTTTGTTTAGTTGTTGGTATAATCTTAATTTGTTATTGCTTTCAATATTGCAATTCTTTTTAATCGAGGCTTTTCGTTGCATTTTACTTTAATAGAAGAGAGGGTTTGTCTCTCTATCTTTTTGCTTCGAAGGCTTTTGTAATCGTAAAACTCCTACCTCCAACGAGGAGGAGTGTTTTAGTGAATTGCCCTCCGTACACGGTCTAGGACCATTAGGGCCTTGGAGTAGTAGCCGAAGGCTACGAACCAAGTAAAAAAACTATTTGTCTCATTTAGTTTTTATTTACATTTTCGCTGTGTTTAATTGTCTATCGAACGATTTAAAAGAAAAGTTTTTATCGCTATTCACCCCCCCTCTAACGATCCGCTTCGATCCAACAGTTTCCCCTCACGGACTCGATAAGCAAAACCCTTCAATTGGTATCAGAGCCAAGGTTTCCGGTTTTGTGTGTTTAGGATTCGGTTAATTTTTATGCACTTTTTCATATATTATATGTGCCGGATAATAGTAGGATATACGTAGTTTAACTCTTTGGTTGCAGGCATAAGATCCGACTTTTATGGCCATATGTGTGTATGTGATTGTATGTGTGTAAATATTTATTTTGTTGAATCCTCGGGGTTGACGAGGCTAGTATTTAGTTTTTGTAAATTAAATACGACATTGTTTAGCCACTCTTTATTTTATTTTACTTTCGATCTAGATTTCATGTACACTCCCTCGTGGAGTATAGGATCGATGGATGTAAATTAAAATAGATTTTAGTCTCAGCTCGGATATCCGGATGGCTTGTACATGGCGTAGGAGGAGCGGACGAGAAGGCGATGCGACAGGAGACATATTGAAGACAAAAGCCATAATAGTTGGAAAATAATTTATTTTTCATATTTATTTCTTATTGTTTGATATGTATGTCGTAGCCTAGAAAATTCCTCATTTTCAAATTACTAAGTGGGAGAGGGATATTTTTATAAATTCCCATGACCTCCATTACAATTTGACATGTGATGCAAGCAAACTTGCACGTCGGCTCTGAGTGCCTTCCTCCCCATCGGATGAGTTTGTTTGCGGATCACAAGGTCGAATATGGTTATAGGAAATTATTAAGGAGCGTGTGTACTTGCCCATCGTAAGGCACATAACCCGAGATAATTACCTTGGTACCAAGTAATGGTGAACACTTAGATACAAATATAAGTATCCTCCCCATCGGAGTCACTGCTTTTATTTGTAGGGCCGAAGAGAAACCAACTATTAATTTTACTTGTCAAAAAGTTAGGTTGACAAGATAGTAAAATTAATGGGTAAAACCTCCTTTTACAAATGTAGAATTCGTATACGTCCACACGATCGTGGCATGCGATATTCTCGGTGTTTAGAGGTGTTGGTTGATTTTAAAATTTTATTGTTTGAGGAATCAATAATTTTTTGAAATCTACAGTAATGATCTATGTGATTCTTAGGATTTTCAAAAATAACTTTCAATCCACTTACTATGATACTAAAGGAAATAAATTTACTGTACCCAAATAATGTTGACCAGAAAAGAATCTAGATATTGTCTTACCTGCTAAGGAGTACAAGTATGCACTCTTCGAAGAGTATCCTCAACCCATGGTTGCTCAAAAAGGTTTCTACTTCTAAACCGAAAGACAAGAAGAAGGAGAAACAAGGTGGAGCAAAGGTGGTGGGAGGATCTCAGGGAGGAGTGAAGAAGCCGAAAGGCAAGTACTTCACTTATAAGCAGGATGGACATTGGAAGAAGGACTGTCCCAATCCGAAGCAGAACAAAGGTATATCCTTTGGACTAGTCGTCGAAACATGATTAGCAGTGTTATCTACCGGTACCTGGTGTATAGATACGAGAGCAACTAATCATGTCTGCAACACTTTGCAGGGGTTCTAGGAAACCCGATGACTAGCTAAAGGGGAGATTACCATTTACTTGGGCAATGTCATGAAGGTGGCAGCTGTTGCAGTGGGAGATGTTCATTTATCTTTTGAGAAAAATAAACTTTTGGTTCTTAAGAATTGCCTTTATGTACCCTTATTTAGAAAGAATTTAACTTCGATTTCTAAATTGTTTATGGATGGATATTCTATTTCTTTTAATGACAGGGTTGTTATAAGAAGGAATAGGGACATTATCTGTTCGGGTGCATTGATAGGAAATTTGTACACATCTGAACCAAAACCTCCCACGATGCAAATTGTGTTAGTAATATATGAGAGATGTCCTAAGGCAATCGCCTTATGTATGAACCATTTATATGATAAATGAAGATTCACTATTTGAGTATACATGTTTAATGTATTTGATTGGATCTTAAACTCATTTATCTTGAATGTCCACGATACGATTCACGGCATGAGAGAATTTGTGATTGGATCACAACTAGTGAGTATCTCTACATGTGTAATTGTGATGTATCGGAATTATCCTAGTCGATGAATTGATGGATTTGGACACCATCAATTCTGTCGAGACTAGCACGAGGTATACTCCTTGGTGTATCCAAGCAGCTGATTCTCACTGGCTGGAGACATTGTGATGTCCGGAGTTAATCGTGGATGCTAGTTATGGTAACTAGTTCATTGGAGTGATCAGTCGTAAGACTTCATATGGTTCTCTGCATATATAGATATGTAAATGAAGTTCTTACTGTGGCTTAAGTGCGATGTTCCTTTGACTTGCGGTATTCAAGTCATCTTGATCATGGAGACTTATGCTTTGACATCTTAAGCAAACATCTCCGAGGAGATGTGGACCCGGGATGATTGGGTATAAGTCGAAGTGATCGAAGGTGTTTGAATAGCCTATAAAGGATTCACCACTCCTTGCGAGGAGATGTATACCCATGGTCTCTCGTCGGATTGTTACTAAAGTCTTTGGCCAAAGCATTACATGTTTAGAGTAAGGTACTCTTCGATACATGTGGAGTAACTAGAATCCGTAGGACGAGGAAATGATACTTGGGCTAGGTGTGACGTAGTCAGCCTAGTGGGGACTGACACAATAGACCATGTCCTGAACCAAGTGGGTATAAGATGAGTGAAGGGAATGGGGCACGATTCATTCGAGCTGCTGAAGGGTTTCAGAAATAGTTCCGGATCAACCGTTGATCTTTTCGGTTAATTGGGGATCATGATGTACTACTAGGTGCCACTCATGATCGTTCTATAATTAATGGTTAATTATAGACGGCCAACATAAACCGAGAACCTATTTGGTCACACGCACAACGAGTGTAATCCAAAGGATTTAAAACGAGCTTGAGAATTGGATTCTCAGACCGAGAGAAACTAGGTTTGGTTGGACCAAACATAAAGCGAGCATGAAATCGTTTCAGTCGCAATGGAAGCATGGATGAGCTGCGTCTTATGAAGACGTAATGGATGGACCAAAATGGTTTGGTTCTAATCCAATGGATAAGAATAAACCAAAGGGTTTGGTTTATTTTAAACGAATGAACCAAAAGTTGGTTCGGTTCGTTTTAACTTAAAATAAACCATCATGGTTTGGTTTATTTTAACTTATCCTAATGGAGCGGGTTAACGGGCTTTATGGATATGATCCATTAACCATTAAGAGAATTAGTTCTCTATAAAAGAGGGCTTAAGGAATTGTTAAACCCTAATCCAAAATCAAAACCCTAGCCTCCAAGGAGTTGCCGCCCAACCTGGTTGTGCCGCCCAACCTCCTTGCCGCCCAGCCCATATCTCTTCCAACCGGCGACCAGCTGCTGCTGTTTCCTCCTCTTGCCGGCGACGAGCTGCTGCCGGAGGAGCTCCGGTGATCTTCCTTGGCTCCGGCGACAAGGTGAGCAAGTCGCTTTCCTTATTTGGCCGGCGCAAGGTCTCCACCAAAGCTGTCCAGTTTTCTGGACAGCTTGTTCTCCTCTCGTCGGAGCGTCATTTGGATGACGGTTAGTGCTCCGACAGCGGCTAACTTACCGGGGATTTGATCTCCGGTAATCCTCTGAGGTGGAGGACGAAGGATTCATCAAACGGTTGACGAACACCTCCGGAGAAGCGAGTTTTGAGAACTCGTTTTGGATCGAATTTGGATTCGGATCGTGATCATCTCTCGATCACGTCGTCTTCAACCACGAGGCTAGTAACCCGTACGAAGACGAAGCTCGTGACTTAGCGAAGTCATCCCGAGGAGCTCGGCGTGGATACGGATAGAGACGATTCTTACGAGGATCGTTCCGGTTGATGCCGTTCCCGCTACACGTCATACGGATGGTATAACGTAGTTTAATTTCCTTTTATTGCAAATTTTAATTTACGGTTATGTCTACACTTGTTGTAATAGCATGCGTGTGTTGTGTGTGTTGTAATAAATAGGAGTATTTATTATTTTTAATTGCTTCATTGTGCTCATGTTTACGAAACATGATCGAACACACCTGCCTTGTGATCTTAGGAAACCTTGATGGTATCGAGCCGAGTTGTGTTTTACATAATCGTAAAAATGGTTTTGCGATAGTCATAATGTATTTCTGGAAATTTTCTAATTTTGGAAATTTAGAAGTATTTATGGAAATTTTTCAATTTTGGAAAGTCTAGAAGTATTTATGGAAATCTTCCACTTTTGGAAAGTTAGAAGTATTTATGGAAATTTATATTTTCCATAAATAAAATATTTGATTAGTTTCTGGAAATTTGTTTCCTAATTTAATCATGATTTGATTTGGGAAATCAAATCTTAAAATATTTAATTTCCATAAGTAGTTTTAAAGATTTAGGAAATTGGTTTCCTAAATAGATTTTCCTTAATCAAATAATTCCATGAATAAAATATGTGATTAGATTTGGAAATTTGTTTCCTAATTTAATTATGATTTGATTTGGAGAATCAAATCTTAAACATATTTTATTTCCATAAATAGTTATGACATATAAGGAAATTATATACATGACATAATTGTATGCCATGTAATTGCATTAGATGCATAACATTATGCCATGCATGTCGTGACATGTAGATGTATGCCATGTATGCCATGCCATGTAGATAATAGTTATTTGCATGCAAAGAGGATGAGACATAAAAACCCTTAATCAATATTAAAGCCTACACCTTCCATTAATATGGTTAGAACCAGAGTTCCGCTTTCTTGTTTGGGTTGTTGGACTCTTCCAAGCCCTACAACTCAATATGTTCAAACCATGGAATAGTTTAATACTAATATGGTAAGAGTCGAGGTCAATCGTTAGCTTTGGTTGTTGGACTCTCTCCAAGCTGGGCTAATTGGTTGAATGCGCCTAACCATATTAAAACTATGTCCCGATTAATGGGTTGGCTTTAACCCGAGCATCGGTTTGTTGGACTCTCTCCAAGGTCGATGTAAAGGGAGGTGAAGTTGGGTGCTATGCATATGATGCATACTTGTTAATGTGTTAACAACCCGATGTATGTGTGAACATTCAATTAGTTGATAGAACATTGTGATAGTTGCATATACGGGATATGCAATCGGTATAGATGATACCTACCATCGTAGTTATGAATGGCTTGTTGGACTCTCTCCAAGGTTGTTCATAACTATGATGGATATCAGCCCATTCGGAGATGGACCTACAATCTCCCGAAGTGATTTTGGGGTTTTTTGAAATTCGAAAAATGAATGGGATTTATAAATGTATATTGATGCATTTTAAAATCATCTTTCTCATATATGCTCGTTTTGTATTTCTAAAATTGATCATGTTGTCTTTGAATTTGCGTTCCATTTTGGATTCGAATAAATTGACTGGGCCGAACTTCTTGGACTAGCTTAGAAACTTGAGAATTGTTCTCAAGGTGGAAAAGCTTGCGTATGTCCTCGAAGCACCTCTTCCCGCACATCCTAGTGACAGTGCAACTCTGGACCAATTGTTGGCCTATCAGAAACATGTGAGTGATTCTGAACAAATGAGTTGCATCATGCTAGCCACGATGGAACCCAAGCTACGAAAGCAGCATGAGCATATGGATGCTCATATCGTAGTCCTTCATCTTTGTGAGTTGGTTGATGAGCAAGTGAGATTCGAAAGGTTCGAAGTCTCAAAGCTCCTCTTCACCTCTGAGATGCTAGGAGGTTCATCTGTGGTACTGCTCAATATGCTGAAGACTGTGGAGTCTTCTGAGAAGCATGAGCAGGGGACGATGCTGTTAGTTGATTCCTCGAAGAAAGGTTCTAAGAGGAAGTCAAAGGAACAGCATAAGGGAAAGAAGAGAAGGGCTAAGAAGGTAGAACTAGCACAAAAGGAAACTTGCCATCATTATGGCAAGGAGAGACATTTAAGAAGAAAGTGCAAGATTTATCTTGAGTCCGTGAAGAAGGATAAGGCATCGGATGCCCCATCTTCTTCAGGTATCTTCTTTATTGATTGTCATTCTATTTCCTCAGACACTTGGGTATTCGATACTGGGTGTGGCTCACATATATGTAATGACATACATGGGCTAAGGAATAGAAGAAGACTCGTCAAGGGAGAGTCAAATTTGCGTGTTGGGAATGGAGCAAAGGTTGCTGCACTCGCCATCGGAACGTATTTGTTGAAACTCCCTGCAGGACTTGTCTTAGAACTGGACAATTGCTTTTATATTCCTTCATCGATAAAGAACATCATTTCTATTTCTTGTTTAAATAGAAATGGTTTCCATTTGACGTTTAGTAACAATTGTTGTTACATAACTTTGAATGGGGTTCTTTATGGGACTGGAACTTTAAGCAATGGTGTTTATACGTTGGACGTATCCAGTGACATTTGCAATATCGAAGCGAGCAACAAGCGTGCTCGAAAGGATAATCAAATAGACTCCTACATGTGGCATTGTCATCTTGGCCATATAAGCAAGAAACGCATGTCTGAATTACACCGATGTGGAATTCTGGAATCATTTGAATTGGATTCATACGATACATGCGAATCATGCTTAAAAGGCAAGATGACTAAGTTACCTTTACGAAAAGGTGAACGAGTGGGAGAGTTACTAGGTCTAATACATACCGATGTATGTGGACCTATGTCAACTCAATCTCTAGGAGGCTATAGCTACTTCATTACCTTCACCGATGATCACTCACGGTTTGGGTATGTGTTCTTGATGAAACACAAGTCTGAAGCCTTTGAAAGGTTCAAAGAATTCAGAAATGAAGTAGAGAAACAACATGACAAGAGTATTAAAATACTTTTATCGGATCGAGGTGGTGAATACTTAAGTCAAGAGTTTCTTGATTATCTAAGAGACAATGGAATATTGTCTCAATGGACTCCGCCCTATACACCACAGGATAATGGTGTATCTGAGAGGCGTAACCGGACCTTGTTGGACATGGTCAGGTCAATGATGAATCATGCAACTCTTCCCAAGTCCTTTTGAGGCTATGCACTTCAGACAACTGTTTACTTGTTAAACAGAATGTCAACCAAGGTAGTCTCAACTACTCCATATGAGATATGGAATAGTAAGAAACCTCATGTATCTTACTTGAAGATATGGGGTTGTCTCGCTTATGTGAAGCGGATCAGACGCATAAATGGATGCTAAGTCTGATAAATGTCTATTTATTGGATACCCTAAGGAAACAAGGGGTTACCAATTCTATCATCCTGTGGAACAAAAGGTGTTTGTTTCAAGGCATGCTGTGTTTCTAGAGAAAGAGTTTCTCTTGCAAGAAAACAGTGGGAGTGTCGTCGAGCTTGAGGAGGCTCGAGAGACTCAAATAGACATTAATGAGATACCTGGTGAAGCACAACAGCCGACAACTCATAGTGATGAGCAATCGGCTGGACCTATTGTAACACCACATCTTCGTAGATCTGGTAGAACACGCAATATTCCTGAGTGATATGGATTTCTCGTAAGTGAATTGAATGACGTGTTACTCATTGATGATGAGGAGCCTACCAGTTATGAAGAAGTGCTGACAAGTTCAGAAAGGGATAAGTGGCTTGGTGCCATGAAGTCGGAAATGGATTCCATGTACGAAAACCAAGTTTGGAACTTGGTTGACCCACCTGAAGGCATAAAGCCTATAGGGTGCAAGTGGGTTTTCAAGAAGAAAACCGACATGGATGGTAATGTGATTACCTATAAGGCTAGATTGGTGGCGAAAGGATATCGTCAAAAGCAAGGTGTTGATTATGACGAAACCTATTCGCCTGTAGCTATGCTTAAATCCATTCGGATGCTCCTGGCCATAGCAGCTCATTATGATTATGAGATATGACAGATGGATGTGAAAACAGCTTTCCTTAATGGAAACTTGCTCGAGGACGTGTATATGATACAGCCTGAGGGTTTCACATCGGTTGATAAAACCAAGGTATGCAAGTTGCGACGATCCATTTATGGATTGAAGCAAGCATCCAGGAGCTGGAATATCCGTTTTGATGAGACAATCAAAAAGTTTGATTTCTCACAAAATCCAGACGAACCTTGTGTGTACAAGAAGGTTAGTGGGAGTGCAGTCGTGTTCCTAGTATTGTATGTCGATGACATATTACTTATAGGAAACGATGTGTCAATCTTACAGTCAGTTAAGGTTTGGTTATCCAAGACATTCTCCATGAAAGACCTGGGAGAAGCAACCTACATCCTTGGGATTAAGATCTATAGAGATAGATCGAAACGGTTGCTTGGTCTTTCGCAGTCTACATATATAGACCGAGTGCTAAAGAGGTTTAGCATGTCGGAATCCAAGAAAGGTTATCTGCCCATCAGGCATGGGGTACAACTTTCGAAGTCTATGTGTCCGCACACAGAAGACGAGAGGATTTGCATGAGTAAGATTTCCTATGCATCCGCAATAGGATCTATCATGTATGCTATGTTATGTACAAGGCCCGATGTATCGTACGCTCTGAGTGTCACGAGCAGATACCAGTCTGATCCAGGAATGGATCATTGGGTGACTGTTAAGACGATCCTTAAGTACTTAAGAAGAACTAAGGATGCGTTCCTAATATATGGAGAAGGGTACATGGTGATACGTGGGTATACGGATGCCAGCTCCAGACAGACAAGGACGATTCCATGTCTTAGTCTGGGAATGTATTCACCTAGAATGGAGGGCGCAATAAGTTGGAAAGGTTCCAAGCTTGACACTATAGCGGATTCTGCCACTAAAGGCGAGAATCGTTGCGACTTTAGGCAAGCAAAGGAAGTGGTTTGGATCAAGAAGTTCATCTATGAACCTGATGTGGTCTCATCAATGATCCAAACATGTGCTTCGCCGCTATCATCTTATCAGAGAGATCATCAGTAGGAACGAAATACAAATCGAGAAAATTCCCACTGAAAGGAACTTAGTGGATCCTTTGACTAAAGCATTACCTCAAAGTAAGTTTGAGGGTCATGTTAGAGCTTATGGTATTGGATACCGTAGCGATTGGCATTAGGCCAAGTGGGAGTCTGTTAGTAATATATGAGAGATGTCCTAAGGCAATCGCTTTATGTATGAACCATTTATATGATAAATGAAGATTCACTATTTGAGTATACATGTTTAATGTATTTGATTGGATCTTAAACTCATTTCTTGAATGTCCACGATCGATTCACAAAGATGAGAGAATTTGTGATTGGATCACAACTAGTGAGTATCTCTACATGTGTAATTGTGATGTATCGAATTATCCTAGTCGATGAATTGATGGATTTGGACACCATCAATTCCGAGACTAGCACGAGGTATACTCCTTGGTGTATCCAAGCGGTGATTCTCACCGGGCCGGAGACATTGTGATGTCCGGAGTTAATCGTGGATGCTAGTTATGGTAACTAGTTCATTGGAGTGACCAGCCGTAAGACTTCATATGGTTCTCTGCATATATAGATATGTCAATGAAGTTCTTACTGTGGCTTAAGTGCGATGTTCCTTTGACTTGCGGTATTCAAGTCATCTTGATCATGGAGACTTATGCTTTGACATCTTAAGCAAACATCTCCGAGGAGATGTGGACCCGGGATGATTGGGTATAAGTCGAAGTGATCGAAGGTGTTTGAATAGCCTATAAAGGATTCACCACTCCTTGCGAGGAGATGTATACCCATGACCTCTCGTCGGATTGTTACTAAAGTCTTTGGCCAAAGCATTACATGTTTAGAGTAAGGTACTCTTCGATACATGTGGAGTAACTAGAATCCGTAGGACGAGGAAATGATACTTGGGCTAGGTGTGACGTAGTCAGCCTAGTGGGGACTGACACAATAGACCATGTCCTGAACCAAGTGGGTATAAGATGAGTGAAGGGAATGGGGCACGATTCATTCGAGCTACTGAAGGGTTTCAGAAATAGTTCTGGATCAACCGTTGATCTTTTCGGTTAATTGGGGATCATGATGTACTACTAGGTGCCACTCATGATCGTTCTATAATTAATGGTTAATTATAGACGGCCAACATAAACCGAGAACCTATTTGGTCACACGCACAACGAGTGTAATCCAAAGGATTTAAAACGAGCTTGAGAATTGGATTCTCAGACCGAGAGAAACTAGGTTTGGTTGGACCAAACATAAAGCGAGCATGAAATCGTTTCAGTCGCAATGGAAGCGTGGATGAGCTGCGTCTTATGAAGACGTAATGGATGGGCCAAAATGGTTTGGTTCTAATCCAATGGATAAGAATAAACCAAAGGGTTTGGTTTATTTTAAACGAATGAACCAAAAGTTGGTTCGGTTCGTTTTAACTTAAAATAAACCATCATGGTTTGGTTTATTTTAACTTATCCTAATGGAGCGGGTTTACGGGCTTTATGGATATGATCCATTAACCATTAAGAGAATTAGTTCTCTATAAAAGAGGGCTTAAGGGATTGTTAAATCCTAATCCAAAATCAAAACCCTAGCCTCCAAGGAGTTGCCGCCCAACCTGGTTGTGCCGCCCAACCTCCTTGCCGCCCAGCCCATATCTCTTCCAACCGGCGACCAGCTGCTGCTGTTTCCTCCCCTTGCCGGCGACGAGCTGCTGCCGGAGGAGCTCTGGTGATCTTCCTTGGCTCCGGCGACAAGGTGAGCAAGTCGCTTTCCTTATTTGGCCGGCGCAAGGTCTCCACCAAAGCTGTCCAGTTTTCTGGACAGCTTGTTCTCCTCTCGTCGGAGCGTCGTTTGGACGACGGTTAGTGCTCCGACAGCAGCTAACTTTCCGGGGATTTGATCTCCGGTAATCCTCTGAGGTGGAGGACGAAGGATTCGTCAAACGGTTGACGAACACCTCTCCGGAGAAGCGAGTTTTGAGAACTCGTTTTGGATCCGAATTTGGATTCGGATCGTGATCATCTCTCGATCTCGTCGTCTTCAACACGAGGCTAGTAACCCGTACGAAGACGAAGCTCGTGACTTAGCGAAGTCATCCCGAGGAGCTCGGCGTGGATACGGATAGAGATGATTCTTACGAGGATCGTTCCGGTTGATGCCGTTCCCGCTACACGTCATACGGAAGGTATAACGTAGTTTAATTTCCTTTTATTGCAAATTTTAATTTACGGTTATGTCTACACTTGTTGTAATAGCATGCGTGTGTTGGGTGTGTTGTAATAAATAGGAGTATTTATTATTTTTAATTGCTTCCGCTGTGCTCATGTTTACGAAACATGATCGAACACACACACGCCGTGGTGCCGGAAACCCAACAAATTGAAGTTAATAACTCATCTTCTAATTCTAATAAGAGAAAAGAACCTTCGAAGATGAACCAAACATATCTTTAGCATCTTAGGCTTGGTCATATTAATCTAAGCAGAATTCAAAGGTTGATAGCTGATGGACCTCTGGGTCCATTAGTGGTGGAAGATTTCCCAACCTGCGAATCTTGCTTAGAAGGTAAAATGACCAAGAGGTCTTTTAAGGCCAAGGGGTATAGAGCCAAAAATGTGTTGGAGATGGTTCATTCTGATTTGTGTGGTCCTATGATTATTCAGGCTAGAGGTGGTTTTGAGTATTTCGTCTCTTTTATAGACGATTACTCAAGATATGGATACATTTACCTAATGTGCCGCAAGTATGAATGCTTTGACAAGTTCAAAGAATTCAAGGCTGATGTGGAGAAATGTAAGGTAAAAGTATTAAGACACTACGATCTGATCGTGGTGGTGATTACCTCTTGGGAGAGTTTAGGAACTACTTATCAGATGTTGGGATTCAATCCCAATTGACTGCACCTGGCACACCCCAGTAGAACGGTGTAGCAGAGCGAAGGAATAGGACTCTTACAGAGATGGTTTGATCGATGATGAGTTATTCTGACTTACTAGATTCGTTCTGGGGATATGCTCTAGATACGGCGGTGTACATTCTGAACTTGGTTCCATCTATATCAGTGCCTTCTACTCCCACAGAGTTATGGACTGAGCGAAAGCCTAGTCTAAGATATATTCGAAAATGGGGAGTCCAGCACATGTGCTGAAGGCAGATGCTAGCAAGTTGGAACCTCGTACAGAAGTGCACTTGTTCGTTGGATTTCCTAGAGGAACGAAGGGTGGATTGTTTTATAGTCCTAGAGATCAGAGGGTGATCGTTAGCACGAATGCCAGATTTCTAGAGGAAGACTATGTGATGAGCCACAAGCCCAAGAGTAAAATTGTTCTGGAGGAGTTAAAAGGGGAAATCACTTTTTTAGTACCATCGGTACAAGAGGATATACCACATGTCACTGTACCGCATGTCACAGAGGATACACAGGTGATATCTCATCGTAGTGGGAGGGTTGTGAGACAGCCTGATAGATTCATGTTCTTGGGAGAATCTTCTGATTTGGTCCCTAGCGAACATGAACCTGATCCCTGGACATACGACGAGGCAATCCAAGATATAGATGCAGCATCTTGGCAAAGTACAATGAATACTTAGATTGAATCTATGGATTCAGGTCAGGTCTGGGAGCTCTTATGCATAGCAGCTCATATGGATTATGAGGTGTAGTAGATGGATGTCAAGACAACTTTCCTTAATGGAAGTCTTGAGGAAAACATCTATATGAAGCAACCAGAGGGATTCATTACTAAGGGCAAAGAGCATCTTGTATGTAAGCTTAATTGGTTCGTTTATGGATTGGAGCAAGATTTGAGGTCTTGAAACATCCGCTTTGATGAGGTAAATCCAGTCTTATGAATTTATTCAAAGTTTGGATGAGTCTTGTAGAGATGTGATGAAAACGTAGTGGTATTTCTTGTACTATACATAGATAATATTTTGGTGATTGGCAACAATATCGAAGTGTTATCGGGCGTAAGGGTATGGTTGTCCAAACAGTTTGATATGAAGGACTTGGGAGATGCGGGGCACATCCTTGGGATCAAGGTTATAAGGGATCGTAGGAAAAGGATGTTGTGCTTATCCCAAGCTTCATACATAGACACGATTATGGATCGTTTTAGCATGAAGAACTACAAGAAAGGTTTTCTACCTTTCAGGCATGGAGTTCCTTTATCTAAGGAGATGTGTCCTAGATCATCTGAGGAGATAGAGCAGATGAAGGCGGTTCCTTATGCCTTGACGGTAGGAAGCCTCATTTATGCGATGCTATGTACGAGACCAGATATCTACTATGCCGTCAGCATGGTCAGTAGATATCAAAGTAATCCAGGACAGGGACATTGGACTGCGGTAAAGCATATATTGAAGTACCTGAGAAGGACTAGGGATTATATGCTAGTTTACCGGGCAGACCAATTACTCCCTGTGGGTTACACGGATTTCGACTTCCAATCTGATAGGGATAACAGTAAGTCAACCTCAGGTTTTGTGTTTACTTTGGGAGGTGGAGCCATTGTATGGAGGAGTGTCAAGCAGAAGTGTGTGGTGAACTCCACCATGGAAGCTGAGTATGTGGCGGCCTCTGAGGCGGCCAAAGAAGCTGTATTTCTCAGGAACTTCCTGATGGACTTGGATGTGATTCCTAATTTGCCCAGAACTATCACAATTTATTGTGATAATAATGGTGCAGTTGCAAACTCGAAGGAACCACGAGCCCATAAGGCTAGTAAACACATAGAGCGCAAGTACCACCTGATACGAGAAATCGTAAAAGAGGTAGAAGTTACTGTCGCCTAGATTGCATCAGAGGATGACCTGGTAGACCCTTTCACTAAGGCCCTTCTAGCGAGAGCTTTGATAGGCATGTGGAAGGAAGGGGAATCAGATGTATGGCAGTATTAGGACAACATAGTCTTTTAGTATAAGTGGGAGATTATAGGGATGTATACTGAAAAGTCTATCTTTTCTATGAACATCTTTATTTTTGAAATAAGAATCACATGATCATTGTTTGCATATTTTTATGGTTATGCAATATTGTCTAATACTTTACATTGTAGATAACATGGTGTGTGGTGTCACGTAGGAGATCATGTTATCGTCCTCTTGAAAAGTATAAGTAAAGGCTCACAACTGAGATGGCTTTGGACAAACCATCGGAATGGTTGTAGTGTGATATGGTATTGATTTGTCTTGACCATAGAATCACACTAGTGAACTTTATGTGTATTAAGCAGGACCGACTTAGAGGTGATTCGATTTATTGCTGACTACATAATCGAATTGGACCTCAGATATTATTTAGTACATGCTCTTAATCCCGATATAATAACGGGCACATATACTTAGTACTCATCTCTTTGATTTACCAATGGGCGAGATTTATAGATTAAATCGATAGGCTCGGTAAGTTGGGAGATGATATTATTTATATGGTGTGTCGTTGATTATAGGAGGAAACCGTGTCCTATATATTAGGATGATGATGTCCCCTTGAGGAGCTCATAAGGTTCATCATATAAACCCTGTAGGTGGACTTGGTCCGACATGATGAAAAGGTTGAGTGGTACTACTCAAGGAGTTAGATGTTGATTAATTAATGGTCAGTAAATTAATTAATTGACGGACATTTGAGATCTTAAACACGGAGAGAAAATGTACAAATAATATATGAAGCCCATATTATCATATGGGGGTTGGTGAGGTAGATCAATGATGATTCTTTAGTGGATTGGATCATCATTAGTGGATCGGACTTTATGTGGGCTTGATCCATGGGTGGCCAAGATCCAACTCCTTCTCATGGTCCCTAATGTAGCCTATTAACACCTCATGAAGCTTAGATCCAAAGGATAGAAACAAAACATCGATCCATAGGTAGAGATTAAATCTCTAGATCCGACGGTTGAGATTAAATCTCTAGATCCGACAATTGAGATTAAATCCCTAGAACCAATGGTGGAGATTAATCCAAGGCATAAACCCAACTCTATAAATAAGGCTTATTGGCTTGGATGACAAATAAAAAATGGATGAGGGGATTAGGGTTTGTCCCTTGGGCGGCAACCAATCCTAATTACATTAGGATTGGGAGTGGTGGCTAGGGTTAGGGTTTTGGGGATTAGAGTGGGCGGCAACAAGGAGTTCCTTCTTCTTCCTAAGGTTGGACGGCCCCTATTCTTCTCCTCTCTACCTTGGCATGAGCTCATCCTATTCTTCTTCCCCTCTTCCATGGCCGGAAATAAGGAAAGCTAGGATTAGGGTTTGGAAGCTTAGGGTTTAGGAGGCTTGGGTGGCACCAAATAAGGAAGTAGTTTGGTTTCTTCTTCATCCTTTGTTGGCCGGCGCCCACATCCCTATCCCAGCTCTTGGACGGCATCCAAAGACCCCTTATCCTTCTCCTTAGGTGGTGGAAACAAGATATAGGGTTTTCCCTTGGTGTCTTGTCCGGTTTCCACCATTATCTCCTTCTCCTTGTTGGCCGGCGGCAAGCATTTCTTTTGTTGCTTGTTGGTTGGCTATAGGAAGGAGATGAGCCTTGTTTCTATTCTTTCTCTTGCTTTGGATGATCAAGGAAGGAAGATTTGCGATCTAGGAGCTTCGACTTTTGGTAGAGCGTCGCCCACATGACGTCCGAAAAAAGGAAGGTCATACATTAGAAGATCGAGAGGTATATCGATTCTCTAATTTTTATATGTTACTTGTTTCTATTTGTTTTTCATTTATGAGCATGATATAAATCTGTATATGGCTAAATAATACTTGGATCTTGAGCATAAACACAAAAACTGGCGATCCGGATATCGTCTATTCCACGGTTACTCGTAGATTAGAGGATGGTCGCTTGAACAACTAGTTTGTTCAAGTGACCTCTCTAAACGAATAGAACGACGATGACTTGGTGGTTTGGGCAATCCCTTTTGTCTAGGATTAAATTTTTTTAATCCGGGGACATCGAAGGGATCGCCATGGACAAGCTACCGAGGTGAAGGGGAAGCGAAGTTTCCCCTCACGGACTCGATAAGCAAAACCCTTCAAGTGTACTCAGGCATATGAGGAATACGAAAATGCCAAGGTAACTCCTCATTCAAAATGTCCTTCGTAAAGGGATTTTGTTTTTCAATTCTTAAGATATTACATACAAAGGGAAAACCCCCCTCAAATTTCTCTCCCCCAAGAGGACCTACATACTCTTTCTTCCCTTTCATTGCTTACGAACATGAGAAGACTCCTTTGGGTGAGAGACTTTGACTACTTCTTCTTCCGAATCATCACCAAAAGTATCATCTTCTTTTACCTCTCTAGGCACAGTTCTTTGTGACATCTGATCCATTCACTGTAGCTACCACTTGCATGAGGCCCTCCTAACACATGGGCTCGTGATGTCTTCTATTGGTACCCCCCTTAGAGGTACTAGATACAAATTTCTCATCCTCTGCTGACCCCTTCATTGTCCTCCTAGTATTCACCATCGCACCTTTTTGTTTAGGTTCCCATAGGCAGTGTGAATTTGATGGTGTCCTCTTCTTTGCCCTGCTTAGATCCTCTTCTCCCTCTTCAAGCAATCCCTGTGGTCACTCGGATCCTCCTAGTGAAAGCTAGATCTGTCACTTAAAAGAGAATGTTAAAGGTGGGTCGGCTTCTTGGCACGACCCCTCCAATGCTCAAGTTAGAAACAGAATAATGAGAAAGTAAAATGTAGAAAAAGTGAGAAGATATCTTTGAGGTACCGAATAGAGAAGAAAGAACCATCCCCTTTCCTTCCACCTCTGTCCACTTTTATAAAAGATTCATACTGCCTCTATTTGTAGTGAATTTACTTTAATGCCCTGCCTACCTGTCAAGATATAACCGTTTCTCCCGCTCCTTTTCAAAATAATTCCCTTTGTGCTCTCCACTTGTTCCCTATTTTTCCTGTCAATCGTTAATCAAATAAACAAACAAATAAATAAAATATTTCAAGCCAACAATATTATTTATTCAAGAACCTTCTCATCAGCTCCTATACCCAAAAATACCCATATCCCCTTCTCTGCCTAATTCAGGAAGGGCCCAAGGCATATATGTACATCACCCAGGAAATGAACATACTACTCGAGAAGTATACTAACAACTCGGGAAGTACATTGACTGCTCGGGAAACATACATACTACTCGGGGATTACACAGATTACTTAGGGGATACATAGACTGATTAGGCAAAGCACAAACTACCCAACTTCTCCCAAGTACACTCTGAACCATCTGCACCGTTTCGTCCTACTTAACACGGGAAATACCCATATTGCTTGGGAAGTACATACATGGCTGAGGAATTACATATATCAATCAGAAAATACACATACTGCTCTGGAAACACACCAACTCCTCTATCCATACAACACTTAACTCTTAATCAATTACTCTACTACCTCACTCAACTCGGGAAACATAATGCTCAGGAATTGCACAAGCGGCTCGAGCATCACATATACTAATCTGTCAATACAACACTTAGTTCTAAACACAACTACTCTGCTCGCCCCTACTTGGCTCGAGCATCACATGTACTACTCGGGAATTATATACATCAACCGGGAAATGCATATACGGCTTTGTCAATATAACACAACTCTGAACACAACTACTCTGCTCGCCCCTACTTGGCTCGGGTGTCACATATACTGCTCTGGAATTACATATACCAGCCAAGAAACACATATACTACTCTACCAATACAACACAACTCTGAACACAACTACTCTGCTCGCCCCTACTTGGCTCAGGCGTCACATATATTGCTCGAGAATTACATATACCAGTCGAGAAATGCATATACTACTCTGCCAATACAACACAGCTCTGAACACAACTACTCTGCTCGCCCCTACTTGGCTTGGGTGTCACATATATTGCCTAGGAATTACATACATCAACCAGGAAATTCATATACTGCTTTGTCAATACAACACATCCCTGAACATAGCTATTCTACTCGCCCCTACTTATCTCGGGCATCACATATATTACTCTGGAATTACATAAATAACTCAGGAATTATACTAACTACCCCGGAACCCTACTCATAACCCGGAAAACATTCTACCAGATCAAATATTATGTTTGATACCTTCTGAGAATATACTAAGTATCCTGACTGAAAACCCCAACCCCATCAATGACCATTAAAGATTTTACAAAACACATTAAAATTGTAATTCAGGCAATAGGATATGAAAATTTTCAAGAAAAGAATATCTAATTAAAAATGATATTTCTAGGAAAAATAATGAACCATATACACAATAATTTCAAAATTCAAATTGATGGAATAATAGAAACTCTTAGTACAAGGGGAATTAAATTTAAAAAGCCCAGACAGTACAGTTCAGAACAACTACCTAATTTAGAATGAACCATTAATTTAGAAGAAGAACAAACAACCCTTCTACATCCAACAGAATCATTAATGTATAAAGATAGAAATGGACAACTAAGTGTAAGATTCACAAACTATACGCCCAATAGTATAACCGAAGAAGAAGACACGATTCTAGCTCCTTCATTGATAAAGACACATTACTCTCTGTTGTTCCCTCTTCCTTTTTCAGACAAACAAATCAACCCCAAATTAGTACCCAATTTATGGAACCAAGAATGCTTGCTCTACTTATTTGCCTAGTTGCACTATTTCTTTTTATAACAACTGCGGCAATAACAGTATCCCTCTCACTCGTACCCACTTATGGGTTACCAATCTTAACAAAGCGAATGTACACCTTATACTGGGACTTAATTTCCTTTTCTCTCCTCACCGCGCTTTTTCTTCTTACCATAGATTATGTCATTTTCCTCTCCACCCCAATTATTGCCCCTATTCTATCTCAATATCCTCCTTCCCATCATGCTCTGGAGCATGGTGGTACCTTTGACATACCGAAACTTCTCCGACTAAACCCTCAAGACTTGGATTACATAGATTAGAAAGATGAACTTAACAATACTTTTTCCTCACACTAACCTCAGACTTGTTCTTGTCAAACTGAGGATTGTTCTTGTCCTCACACAGACTCTGAAGAGTCTGATATCGGTCCAGATGAAGAAAATGATTTCTCTAATGATACTATATCCCCTTGATTTCTGCTAAACCTAATCAATACATAAGGAAATCTGGATGATATCATTTCAAAGCTAGAAAAAATGGAAATCTTAGGGGACAATCCTATCAAATACTAGAAACTAGATAGAATATATTGTAAATTGGATATAATTAATCCAGATTTAACAATTAAAGCTCAAGATTTGAAGTATACCAATTGGGAAGCACAAGAATACAAAATGCACATCAAATGGCTTTTAGATCATAAATTGATACAATGATCCACTTCTAGACATAGAAGCCCAATTTTCATAGTAAACAAGGGATCATAACAAAAAATATGGTCAGTCAAGAATGATGTTTAATTACAAATGCTTTAATGATAATTGTAATGAGGATGGTTACAAGATTCCTGATAAAGAATAATTAATAAATAAAATACAAGACTCATAATGATATTCAAAATTTGACCTTAAATCTAGCATCTGAGAAGTTCAGATGCACCCAGAATCCATAGACTGTACTATTGGGAGTATGAGGAATACAATCAAAGTCCCACATTAGTAAGACATGAAAAAGATCATGTGCTTATAAGATAAAAAGATAACTCTATTGGTATGAGGCCTTTTGGGTAAAGCCCAAAAACAAAACCATGAGGGCTTAGACCTAAAGTGGACAATATCATGTCATTGTGGAGATATGTCAATCTTATAGGCACTAACATTTGGTATTAGAGCCATGGTCCATGTTAAGCCATGAACCTCGAATGAAGTGGAGCTCCCATGTTCAAATAAAGAGAACCAGACATCAGGCAGAAAGTTCAGTTGAGTCGGGAGGACCGAACAACTAGCAGGAAGTCCAATTTGGCCAAAAGGTCGGCTAGAAAATTGGTAGGAAGGCTAACTGGATCAGGAGGACTAGACAGTTGGAAGGAAGTCCTAATGGGTTAATGATCGGACATCAAGCAGAAGAAGTCCTTCAAGGATGGATAGGATTGAGGGGGGTTCAATGTGGTGTTAGTGAAAGCCCTAGAGCCAATCATGTGATGATTGTTGTATGGACTTTATTGTATCATATTCCTATTTATAAAGGCATGGTTATTATATTTACTTGTATTGATGCCAAATAACTAAATACAATAATGTCCTTGAGTAGTAGGTTCTTATCTATATCAATCGATTGGTTGAATCGATAATGAGATGATATAGAGAACACTACTCTTAATCATTCCTAGTCGAGTATTAACATTCATGGACAATGTTAATGCGTAGAGACTAACATGTAGGTCAACATGATGACTTGATCTCACAAGTCATGGATATGAGATATCAAGTTGACACATGGGTATGCATTGGAGAATGTATACTGAATGACCCGCCATGAGAAAGTATCATGGATCGTTATATGAGTGTCATATACTTTCTCATGTGGCTATTAGTATGACTATTAGTCCTTAGACCTGAAGTCACCATGGTTCCCTACATAAGGAGTTGCATACTTTGGCTTCGTTAAACGTCACCCGTAAATGGGTGGACTATAAAGGCGATTACTGGGTATGTAACAAATTATGCGGAGGGATGTGAGTGATGTAGATGAGATCTATCCCTCCTATATGATGGGAGTGACATTGATATTCTTGATAGAGTGAGACCACGAAGTTCATGGCCATGCCCAAATGAGTCAATATGAGATATTGAGCTCATTTGATTAGAGTGAGTCTACTTGGAGTTCAAGATTTAGATTGTACCGAGGATGACACGGTCTATGCCTCGATTGGTCAATCTAGATGTCAAGGGTAGAGGGACATTGTCACATATTGTGAGAGTCACAAAGGTGATGTTGGAGCTCAACATTCTTGTAACTTGGGTAGCAATGATGTGTTGCTAGATACCTCTCATTGCTTATGTTCCTAAATCGGTTTAGGGACATTGCCAATGTTACAGGAACCTATAGGGTCACACACATAAGAGCAATTAGATGGAGATTAGGTTCATATGATGAACCATGAGGATTAGGTTCATGGGATGAACCAAATTAGATTAAGAGTAATCCAAATTAAACTAATTGAGTTAGACCCAAGTTGATTCAAGTGTTGAATGAGTCTAATTTAGATTTGATTCATCAAATCAATTTAAATTAATGAATAGATATTCATTAAATTAAATTGACTTGAATCAAATGGTTGGATTTGATCAACCATGGGAGATAAGAGGTCAAGTTTGACTTGACTTGAGAGGGAAGATGAAAGGTCAAGTTTGACTTGACCAAATGTCATGTCATGATGATGACTTGGCATGGCCGGCCAATGATGATGCTTCAAATCATCATTGACTTTGTCATGTGGTGCCACCTCATGAGGGAGACCAAGGGTCATGGGAGTTACATGCATGCATGTAACCCCCTCTCCATGAAGTGGTCGGCCACTTGATTGCCATTAGATGGTAGAATTCATGTGGTGTGGGTTACACAACTTCATCTTCAACCTTGGATCAATTTCCCTCAAGCTCTCCCCCTCTCCCAACCTTCTTGGCCGAACCATCCATAGAGTGCTAGCACACTCAAGGGTGTGTTTTCTCCACCTATTGCTTATGTAGATACCAATAGAGGAGTGTGCACTTGACACTCTCGAGTTCCGGCGAATCTTTTGGACGAGCGGGATTTGCGAAGGGCGTCGCATCGAGGGTAACATCCTTATCATGTAGATCTAAGGTAGATCAAGGGTTTTATATAAACACATACATGTTTTGTTTTTAATACATCTTCGCACGGATCCATGGCTGGGGCTTCCGAGGTTTCCGCAACGCAAAAAGCAGTTTTTGCGGCTCAGAAAACCCAACATGTGGTCCTTCGTTTGAGGGGGGATTGTTTGGAGTATGAGGAATACAATCAAAGTCCCACATTGGTAAGACATGGAAAATATCATGTGCTCATAAGATAAAAAGATATCTCTATTGGTATGAGACCTTTTGGGTAAAGCACAAAAACAAAGACATGAGGGCTTAGACCCAAAGTGGACAATATCATGTCATTGTGGAGATATGTCAATCTTATAGGCACTAGCAATAATTATAGAATCGAATTACTCTGAAAGAGGGGGGTGAATCTTAGAGGTTATAAATTTTCTTTAGATTTTAAAAACTTATTTTAAAATACGAGTATGCAGTGGAATAAATGAAATAAAGAGACAAACTTTTTACTTGGTTCACAACCCTAGCCGGGTTGCTACTCCAAGGCTCGTAGCTCTTCCGAGAGTTACCTCAATGGGCAATCATATAATACCCTCCGACTCGAGAACTCGCAACTTCGGAGGGGTTCGCTTTTTACAAAACTGAGAGATAGGCAACACTCTACCTTCTCTTTGAAATTAAGTACATAAAAGCGAAAATGAATACAAATATTAAGAGCTAAATTATACTGACACTTTTGGAGATTTGGAAGTAGGCACGGAGTGTCGAAAATGTGTCTTTGTGAAGGGATGAAGCTCTTGTGGATGAAGACAAATAGTAGCAACACTTGGACGTAGTAGTAGTATATTTTTTTCGAAGTTGGTCCGCCATTTCTTTTATAAACCTTTTCTAGTCGACTGGAATGCTTTCAGTCGACTCCACATCAGCCCGTCGATATGGTACTTCAGGTCTTCCAGTCGACTGGACACTCCCCAGTTGACTCCAGGTCACTCGACTCTGCATCGGGAAGTTTGTTTCTTCAATCGACTGAAACTCCTTAGTGGACTGAAAATCTTTCCATCTGTGCTGCCAAATCTTCTGTCAATCACCAGCTAATCCTACCAACTAGGTATCTAGTCGACTGACTCTTACCCAATGGATTGGACTTTAGTCGACTGGAATCTATTTAGTCGACTGATCCTTGCAAAACGAGATTACCACAAGCAAACAATATGAAACATGATAGCTGTAGTAAAACTACTCAATCTTGACTTCTTAGTCCCACGTGGACTATCCGTCGGATCGACGCTAAGCTTTGTCCCCCTGTAGAGCACTCGACCTCACCTCTCCACTCGAGGCTTACCTGCCGGTTGCCCTGTCGGACTTACCATTCTTGACATCCGATCTGACCCACCAGGGCTTCCACCAGCTATTCAGTCTTCCTGACCCAACTGGACTTTTTGTCGATTGTCTAGTCTCCTGACCCAATCGGTCTTCTTGCCAAATGTCCGGTCCACTCGACCCATCTGGACTTCATGCATGGTGTTTGTTTCTCCTGATTAATCAAGACATATGCCTAGTATCCAGTCAACACAACTTACTAAGACTTTGTGTTAAGCCTGCACACTTAACACATATATCAAATCGTAGGTTCATCCTAACATTAAACCTTGGGACATACATCAAAACACAAGAGTGGTGCTCCTTGCACCAATAATCTCCTCCTTTTTGATGTATGACAAATGTTTAATGTTAGGATTAAAAATACCAGATCTTTAAATCATGAAGTATAAAAATTGCATATACAAATGCATTTCTAAGTTCTATCTTGAACACTCTCTCTCTCCCTTTGGCATACATCAAAATATTAAAATAAATTAGATGCCAAGGAGTTTTAGCAATGCCCCATGACTTATATACAAAGATCATAAATTTTCTAAGTCATGAAAAAGTTTGCTCTTAATCTTAAAACTATATTTTTAAATTACTTGAAGTTTATGAGACATGGGTTTAGATAAAAGTTTGTTTTGAAATACAGATTTTGTATAACTTCCTCCTAGAATTAATTTTTTTTTTTTTTGCAAAGTTTGAAACTATAGAAATGAAACTTCAAATATTCAAGTGCATAAGTTTGAAACCATAACTTCCATTTCTACAATAAAATTTCTTTGAAAATACAACCTCCCCCTTAACATATGCTTCTCATAATTTTTCAAAATAAGCTCTTTATGAGTTCTTAGGCTTAATCATGATCTTGTCAAAATAAAATTTAAGAATTTTAAAAATAACTTATCATTTTAAAGTTAAAAATATTTAAGCTTTTCAAAGATCATTCAAGCTTTACAAAAGACTTAATCTTTTCAAAGTAAGTTTTCCTCCCCCTTAATTTAAGTTTTAAATTTCCAATACTCCCCCTTCATTAAGATTAAATTTAAAAAAAAAAACTCCTCCTTAATTAAAGCTTTAAATTTTCAAAACTCCCCCTTAATTAAAGTTTAAGTTTTCAAAAATAATGTTCAAGATAGTTTCTCATAAAAGATTCTAAACATAGATTCTATCATGATTTGTTTAAATTTAAAACATATTTTAAGTTAGACTTAGCTTAGATAACTCTCATTTTTCAAATAATGCTAAGTTACTTAGAAAGGAAGTTGTTTGAGTATCAAGTAACTAATCATTACTTAGATTTGATAAGCCCAATTTCAAGTTCAAGTGAATTACTTGAGTTGTTATTTAAATTTTTCTATCTCCCCCTTAAGAATATTTCTCATCCAATTTCATTTTAAAAAATAATTTTTGAAAAGAAATTAAATATTTCATAATTTAGCAAAACAAATCTTTTAGGTTCCCCCTAGATTCTTGATCTCCCCTTAAAGTAACATTGTTATGCTTACATTTAATTTCTTTTGAAAATACTTAGAATAAAATTTTGAATGTGAAACTCCCCCTAGAAATATGTTTTTATTTTAAGTTTTCAAAATAATATTTTCAAAAATATCTTAACTCTCCCTTAATCTCATGCTTATGCATGTAATCTTACTTAAGGACTTTCCAAACATGGATCCTATTGAATGTTTTGAAAGTTTGAATAATGCTAAACTAACTTCCCCTTTGAAATATGTAGATTTACTTAAAATTAAGTTGATTAAGGTTGAGTTGATTGAGTTGAGTTGATTATGGTTTGATTGAGTTGATTATGGTTGAGTTGATTAAGTTGATTAGAATTGAGTTGATTAGAGTTGAGTTGATTATGGTTGAGTTGATTGAGTTGAGTTGATTATGGTTGATTTTATTGAGTTGATTAGGGTTGAGTTGATTGAGTTGAGTTATTGATTAAGTTGATTTGATTTGAGTTGATAAATTTGAGTTGAGTTGATTTTGATTTGAGTTGATTAATTTGAGTTGAGTTGAGTTGATTTTGATTTGAATGAATTTATTAAGTTTAGTTGAGTTGAGTTGAGTTGATTAAGTTGATTTGAGTTGATTAAGTTGATTAAGTTAATTTGGTTAAGTTGATTGGGTTGATTTGAGTGAATTGGTTAAGTTTAGTTGAGTTAAGTTTAGTTGACTTCTTTTTCATCTCATCTGATCTAAGTTTTTAATACCCGTTAATCCTATGGGTTTTGTGAGATGAGGATTTATTTTTATCTTAATTAATTTTAATGAGATATTTCAAAGTTTTTAAACTTGTGTTAGATTCAAGTTTAGCTTGGGTTAATCAAGTAGATTTTTTCATCATTGACTTCCAGGTCGTGGCGAGGCATATGACCTTCTTGGATAACGGATGAACCACTTACTAGACAAAGCCAATGAAGGAATCAAATACTTGACTCACTTTGGACTAAGCTTTGGTCTAACTAGTTAAAGACTTAGTGAGTTAGCTTCGGTCAGTTCCACTCGACTTAGTGCACTAGGTCGTGGCGAGGCATATGACCTTCTTGGATATCGGATGGACCACTTCTTAGACATGCACCTTGAAGAGCTTCCATAACTTACTATCAGTTCACTTCGTCTTAGTATTAAGTTGTTCATGTTTAAACTACTTTATTTTCTATCTAGTCCATTCTAAATTAAGAAAGTAAAGTAAATTAAGACATGCAAGAGTTTAACTAATCAAGGAAACAAGCAAAGAGTTAGCTCCCCCTACATAGTAGCTCTGTTGGGTCTTGTTCACTAAGTGAACTTGTCCTTTGGGAATCCAAAATTGGTTTGGTCCAACTTGGTTGACTAAGCTAGTCTTAGGAACCCATACTTGGACTCAACCCTTAGCATTTCTATTAAACAAGGACATGTACGATCTATTTGTGTTCTTAGCCTTGTATTTGAGTCCGGACTTGTTGTACATGGCTCGTTGAGACCCAAGCATCATGTTTAGATACTTGGAGCCCAAAGTAAACCTTTCCAACGATCCAGTGAGATCTTCTACTTAACTTTTTAGGATCGAGTTCTCTTCCTCAAGCTTTACAACTTGAGTTGAGTCTCTATCCTTAATTTGGCAAGTCAAAGTCTTCGAGTTGACTTGCTCCTTAAGTACTTGGACTTCCTCAAGAAGCGAGTCGACTCGATTCTTAGACTTGGCTAGTTTCCTACCTAAGCATGCAATAATGTTATTCAATTTATCTTCTAGGGGAGATGTTACCTCGTTTGAACCTTCAGAAATGGATGCGGATCGTGGCTTGTATCGGATTCGGACTTAAACTCTTGTCTTAACTCGACTTCGGACTCATCGACCGCCATGAGTGCTATGAAGCATGTCGTTGATATTTCCGCATCCAACTCTTCCGATGATGACTTGTCCAAGTTTGCCTTAGATGCTTCCTTCCTTTTCCTTTTTCTCGATTTGGATTTCTTTCCTTTTTTGTTCGTTCCTAGCATCAAAACTAAACCATCCTCGGGTTGACTCAAGTTAGCCTATTCATGTAATTTAATTAATTTATAGCATAATTCTTTAAAATTTCGAGCTAACCCGACTCAACTTAGCTCTTCATTCGTAAGTCCGCATTGCAAGGTGTTTAAAGCCTTGTAATCAACTTGAGTTTTTTTCCTAATATTTGCGATTCATTTCTCCAGTTCTAACAACTCACTTGAGTCGTCTACTAGAGCTACGAACTCATTCCTAATCGAAAAACAAACCTTGAGGTTGGTTTTCAAAAAACACTCCATTTGCCTCTTCTAAGAGGGAAAATCCTCTCCGTTAAAGAGAGTAGGTCGAACGGTGCTTAAACCCTTAAATGTGACATTTTTCATATTAAAAAATATAGATTTTTATTTTTCAAAAATATTCCTAGAGTTATAAAAATTAAAAAATATTGTACAAAAAGTAAATTTAGACTAAAGCAAGACAAATATTAAAAATTTATTCTAATGCAAAAAATAAATATTGATGCAAAAATTATTAAAAGGCAAAAATGCTAAAACTAAAGAAAATTTCTAATGCTCTCGTTGGGGGTTAAAATTCCGAGAGAGAGGGGGGGGGGTGAATCTCGAAGGTTAAAATTTTCGTTAGATTTTTAAAACTTATTTTATATTTTCAATTAGAGTAAGCAGTAGAATAAATGAAATCAAGACACAATCTATTTACTTGGTTCACAACCCTAACAAAGTTGCTACTCCAAGGCTCGTAGCTCTTCCGAGAGCTACCTCGATGGACAATCACTATATACCCTCCGACTTGAGAACACTCAACTTCGGAGGGGTTCTCTTTTTACAAATAATGAGAGATAGGTAACATTCTACCTTCTCTTTTGAAATTAAGTGAACAAAGAGAAAATGAATACAAACAAAATTAAAGCTAAGTTATACTGACACTAAAGGAAATTTAGAAGTAGGCACGGAGTGTCGGATGTGCATATTTGTGAGGAATTGAAGCTCTAGCAGACGAGAATGAATAGAGGCAGCACTTCGACGTAGTAGCAGTATATTTTTTAGAGATAGTTGAGCACTTGTTTTATAAACCTTTTCCAGTCAACTAGAATGCCTTCCAGTCGACTCCACATCAACTCGTCGATATGGAATTTTTGGTCTTCCAGTCGATTGAACACACTCTAGTCGACTCTAGGTCACCTGGCTCCGTATTGAGAAGGTTGTCTCTTCAGTTGACTGAAACTCCCCAGTTGACTGAAACTCATTCCATCTGCGATGCCAGATCTTCGAACGATCATCAGCTAATCCTGCCAACTAGGTATCTAGTCGACTGAAAAATACCCTGTTGAGTGTAGTCAATTCAGTCGATTGATCCCTGCAAAATGAGATTAGCATAAATAGATAAGATAAAACAGGATAGCAGTAGTAATACTGCTCGATCTCGACTTCTAAGTCCCATACAGACTCACTGTCAAATCGATGCCTAGCTTTGTCCACCTAAAAAAGACTCGGCCTCACCTCTTCACTCGAGGCTTACCTATCAGCTACCTGCCGGACTTACCATTCTTGACATCCGATCTGACCCACTAGGCCTTCCACCAACTATCCGATCTTCCTGACCCAGCTAGACTTTTTTTCGATTGTCCGATCTCCTGACCTAACCGATCTTCATGCCAAATGTCTAGTCCACACGACCCATCTGGACTTTATGCCTGGTGTCTGGTCCTCCTAATCTATCAAGTCATCTGCCTAGTATCCGATCAACACGACCTACTAGGACTTCCTATTAAGTCTGCACACTTAACAATGATATTAGAACACAAGTAAGTCCTAACTTTAACTATGGTCCATACATCAAAACTAAGGAGTGATGTTCTCTGCATCAATAATCTCTCCCTTTTTTATGTATGACAACACATCAGTTAAAGTTAGGAGAATTAAACTTCAATATCCAATTATAGCATATATCAAAAATGCATTGAATATGCATGACATGCTCATATGCATAAAGAACTTTAAATTTCCCTCTCTTTAAGTCTCTTTTTTCTAACTTTAAATCTCCTCTCTCCCCCTTTGGCATACATCAAAAAACAATATTAAGTTAAAAAATGCCATAAGATGAGAATTAAAGTTTATAAACTAAAGATCAAGCTATATAAAAAATGCTTAAGTTTTGAAAATAATATATCAATACTCCCTTTAAATGAGATTTTATTTTAAAGATGGGATCTCTCCTTATATTTTTTGGATTCAAAATATTCAAAAGATTAAATTTCAAGACGCGAAAGATGGCACGGGAGAAGTCGTGAACTTAGTGCATCCGAGGGACGCAGGCCGAAGGAAGAGAACTTCAATGGTGTACTCCATGGGGAGATGAGAGTTGAGTGAATGTCCCGGGATGGGGGAGTTCAACTTAGGGAACTTGGCCAAATGGCTAAGGTCAAATGTTGAATGCTCAAACATCTTATTGTTGGAGGTTTTATCCAACAACAGTCGACTGATATAGGTATCAGTCGACTGGTCCAAGTCGATTGCTAGTTGACTGGTGTCAGCTAGGGTTTTATGGCCTAACAATCAACTGCCAAGGGTTGACAGTCGACTAGTATAATGTGATATGGCCACAGAAATGAGGCAGGCTCAACCAGCAGCTCGACTTCTTGTGCATCAGTCGACTGCTAGGGTTTGGTAGTCGACTGATGGGTTATCCGTTAGAACTTTTCTAGTGTGGATTAAGTTATTGTGAGACAATGGTTACAAGAGCAATCAACTATTATCATGCATCAGTCGACTACTGCATGCCCAACGGGAAAATTGGCCTTCTCTCTATAAAAGTAGGTCAAGGGAGCTTTGGGTAGGCTAATGCTTTAACTCCTAAACTTGTCTTAAGCCTCCCCATGGTTTCTATGTGTTTCTACTCCTCTCCTCTTCTATTTGTATCTCTATAATATTGTAAGAAGGTTTACTCCACCTTGTGTTGAGCAAAAGGAGAAGTTTAGTGGATTGGTTGAGGGAGTGATCCGCCTTATGGATTGTCGTGGACTAGCGGCAAGGGTCGTGGAGAGCGGCAAAAGATTGTGTTTGCATTTCTTTCTTTCTTTACCTTTTGCTTTAATCTTAATTGTATTTATTATCTTTATTCCACTGCGCTAACGAGCATTGTAAATGATTAATCATGAGCGAGTTTCATCGACCAACAATTTGGCTATTCATCCCCCCTTCTAGCCAGGCCATCGATCCCCAACAATTGGATCACTCGACTAGCACCTCAAATGGATCCATGATTGACATGAAAATAGCTGATTAGAAGCAAGGAAGACTCGACCAGCACCTTGACTAGGGTATCAGTCGAGGCGGCGCACCTTGATTGGCGAAGCGATCGTTGTGCTACAATGTTCGAAATCAGGAGGTTTCGATGGAGCTTATAAGAGAGAGGCTTGTGGACATTTTGGGCGGTCGATTCTTGTAGTTCTTAAGGGGGAAACATTGCTACTTTCCAGACATTTAAAGCACCTCAAAGCAACCAAATCATCTAGCAATCAAAAGTTCTCTTGAAAAGTGGCTTTGTTTTGTACTTCATTCTTACATTGTATTCGGTTGTTTCTTCTTGTAAACTCCTTATTGTAAGAGGATTATCCACCTCCAGATCGTTTCTGAGAAGGAGAAGGATTAGTGGTGGTGTACATTACTAGAGCTCGCTAGGGCTCAATCGTGGAGTTAGAACTTGGGTTCCGAACTATGTAAAATCTATGTTGTATTTGTGTTGTATTTTATACTTGTATTTGTAGTAGTATTTGTATTTCTGCTGCATACTAACGATTGTAGACAAGCACGATGAATCCAAGCGAAGAAATTGACGAATTGCTATTCACCCCCACCCCCCACCCCTATAGCGACACCAACATTCCTACAAGTGGTATCGCGTTTCAGTTACATGTACTGTCGTGAGATTGTGGTCGTCGGTAAACTCAGATAAGTTAGGAAATGATATTGGACGTGATATTTGATTTCCACCACCCTATGGATTCAAAGGATTTGCTCAGTGGAATACAATGATTGAATTTTTCTTCCAAATGAATATTGAGGATTGGTTCGCCCTAACGAAAGGTTTCAAGACTCTAACGGACGAGAAGGGGAGAACTCTCAATCGGAGTAAATGGAATGAGGGACAAGTCCAAAGATTCGAAGATAATGATAAGGTAATTAAGATTTTAGTTAATTTAATACCTAATAACATTTTGTGCAAATTAGGGAAGTACAGGGATGCTAAAGAATCATGGAGCAAACTTGCTAAGCTCCATGGTGAATCTTCCATAATCCAAGAAGATGAGGATAAATCCAAAGAAGTGGAATGCTCATCCTCCCAAGAGAGTGAAGATTCGGAAGTTGATAGGTGTTCAACATCCGAAAAATAAATTATGGAAGCCTCCACTTCAAGGATTGAGGGGGAGGTTAGATCAAACCCGGAACAAGAGCAAGAGGAGGAGACTTCTACCTCCAAGAGAAATGAAGAAGAAGTCTAAAATTCTCCTACCATTCAAAAAGGTAACTGAAATGAAATTGTTAAAAAAAATCATATAACATGCTTTGAGTGAAGGAAAGTAGGGCATTATAAGAGTAAATTCCCAAAAAGAGTCAAAAAGGCTCAACCGACACCAAGGGCCAAAGAAAAGTCAAAGGAAGTCGGAGCCCCAATTCATAAGAGCAAGGAGCATATAGTATGATTCAAGTGCAATAAAAGGGGACATTACTGGAGTTAATGTCCTAGGGGGAGTCACCCTCGGAAGGGCAAAGGAGAGAGTTCAAATGTAGGGGGAGCTAAGGAAAACTCTAAGGTAAACTTAAATAATGCTCTTCCTTTATGTAATGTTAGAAAGCATGCTCATAATTTTATTGCTATCCATCATGACAAAAAACACGGTAGAAATAGATTTTATTGCTTAGATGCTAAACATGTCAATTTACCTAAGGGCAATGTTAGATCAACCTTACCTAAGGATAGGAAGGTAGAGAAGAACAATTTAGGCATTAACCCTAAGAAGGGTTGACACATGCCTAGGAAGAGAAATATCCCAAGAACAAATGGAAAATCAAAATTAGATAAGTTGTTGAGGAAAACCAAGCCTTGAGGTCAAGGCTTGATGAATTAGAAAAGGCCCTTGCAAAAATGACAATTTCAAGTCAAGGGTCAAGTAGTCCAAGGGTAGGGTCTAGGAGGCAAGGACCACTTAAGGATGGGAAAGGCTTGGGTCACAAGTCTAAGTTCAAAGAGGTTATGCCTACCTTCCACAATATTCCATTTGACTATACAACTAAGTCTAGGTCTAGGAAAACCACGGTCATAAGGGAGGGCATCCCTAGAGTTAACCATGGTAGATGTCTAGTGGCAAAGGTTTCCAAGAAACCTAGGGAAGTCACTAATAAGGTTACAAGGGAAAGCAATCCCTAGGGTTAACCTTGACAAGACCAAAATGACCAAGGCTTCCAATCTTAGGAGGGTCATTAGGAAGGTACTAAGGGAAGTTATCCCTAGTGAGTACCTAGTAAACCCAAGAAGCTTCAATAGGTATTAGGTTCCTAGGAGAATGATTCCCTCACGCTAGATGGGTTTAGGGTGTGGTAGCCTTAAATGAATAGGTAGTTAATCTAACCATGGTAAAGGTGGCACTTTAGGACATTTTCAAGGTTATGGGATTCCTTGGAAATGAAATTGAATTCTTCCCTAAAAGATTTTAGGATGTACTAATCAAGTTTATGGAAGTTGAAAAATTGATCACAATTGACACAATTAGGTTTAGAGTCAATGGTGTGTCATTTTGGATTTTTGGAACACTTGGGAAATTGGTAATGTAGAAAATGACAATAAGGTTTAAAACTTAAGTATGTTTATACCTTTGTATTATTTATTTGTCATGTTTGGTTTGTCATATATCATGTCATGACATCATATTTCATTTAATCATATAAAATATCATGATCATGCTTAGTTTGAATATGTCATGTTTATATTTAGACCTATCTTTATGCCATGACATCATGATTATTGGTAAATACTTTTAACCTATACACATTCTTATGCCATGATCATCATTCATGCATTCAGGATAATTAAAATTTAATTAAGGACAATGGCATGATTTGAAGTCTCATTATAAGGGAATTAAATAGAGTTGTCTAGACAAATGCATGAGACCCTAGATTAGAGAAGAACAAAATCCACATCTCACAAAGAAATTAAATCGACGTGTGTGTGTATTGATACACCCTAGACACATATGAGATCTTAAGAAAATGAGTTAGGTTCAAGGTGCTTGGATGTTCAATCTAGATGAACTCAAACTCATAATGTACCATGGAGGAATCATGAGGAAAGCTAATGTACAAGTCATGTACATTTATCCCATAATGTTGGTGCAATTGACCTAGGTCATGATTGACCATACTCGAGTTTGACTCGAGTAGTATTTTGATGTTTGATGAAACGATTGAAAATGTGATTGTCATGAAAAGTCCAAGAATAGTCTTGCCATTTGAGAAGTCCAAGTCATGGGTACTTGGCATGGAATGACCAAGCATAGGTCTTGGCAAAGGAAAAGTCCAAGCATGGGTCTTGGCAATGGTAAAGTCCAAGTCATGGGTACTTGGCACGGGAAGTTCAAGGATGTGATATTGGAGGCATAAAGTCTAAGATATAGTCTTGGCAGCGTAAAGTCCAAGCATGTGTCTTAGCAGCGTAAAGTCCAAGCTGTTAGTGCTTATAAGCTCCACATATCTCCACAATGGCATGATATTGTCCACTTTGGGTCTAAGCCCTCATGGTTTTATTTTTGGGCTTTACCCAAAAGGCCTCATACCAATGGAGATATCTTTTTTCTTATAAGCACATGATCTTTTCCATGTCTTACCAATGTGGGACTTTGATTGTATTCCCCATACTCCCAACAATCCCCCCCTCAAACGAAGGACCACATTGGGCCCCCCCTCAAGCCTATCCCTCCTCGAAGGATTTTCTCTGCTTGATGTCCGATCTTCAACCCACCAGGACTTCCTGCCAGTTGTTCGGTCCCCCCGACCCAACTAGACTTCCTTCCTGATGTCTGGTTCTCTTGATCCGGACGTGGGAGCTCAACTTCCTTCGTTCGAGGTTCATGGCTTGACATGGACCACGGCTCTGATACCAATTGTTAGTGCATATAAGATCCACATATCTCCACAATGGTATGATATTGTCCACTTTGGGCCCAAGCCCTCATGGTTTTGTTTTTGGGCTTTACCCAAAAGGCCTCATACCAATGGAGATATCTTTTTTCTTATAAGCACATGATCTTTTCCATGTCTTACCAATGTGGGACTTTGATTGTATTCCCCATACTCCCAACACAAGCATGTGTCTTGGAGACATAAGTCCAAATGTACCTTAGCAAAGTAGACCCAATTAGCATGACAATAACTGATGGAAGCACCTGAAGGCTAGCGTATGGATGAACAAGTCTTAGAGGACTTAGAGTGATCTGATAGGCGTGAGGCTAATGGAGGTAGCTAGAAGGCTTAGTTCTAGGCTAAGGGTGATTTATCAAGTATGAGGGGATCATACTTGGGTTAAACCTCATTGTTGAGGTTTACCAGTCGACTATTGACTTTGCTCAGTCGACTGGTCGAGTGAGTAAGCCCTCGGAGCCTAGTCAACTCGGAGCGATCAGATTATGACCCGATCGTGATAAAGTCGGTGCTCATTGCTCGGTTATAGCCCTAGCGATCGCTAGGGTTTTGCGATCACCCACACGTGGTCGATCGAGAAAAAGCAAGATCGTGGCGGCGGGACATGGGCACAGATTGTTGCATAGTCGACTGTTGGTAAAGACAGTCGCCTGTTAAGATATCCGTTGGGTAGATTCCAATGTGGATAGAGTCGTTGTGAGACAACGGTCTGAAGGCCAGTCGACTGGAAGGTGAAAATTAGCTCGAGTTGCAGCTTTATAAGGAGCTCAAGAAGGAGGTTTTTGGCCATGGTTCTTGGGGTGACTTGAAGGGGAAGTGTTGTTGCATTCCAAACCTTCAAGAGCAATACAAAGCAAGCAATCAAGAGTTCTTTGTGTAATGTTTTCTTTACTTGTATTAGTTTATTGCTTAGTATACTTGTTGTATTTCTTGTATTACTGTTGTAATCATCTTGTAAGAGGTTTCTACACCTCCAGAGTATTTTCCGAGGAGAGGTCCATTAGTTGTGGTGTGCATCACTAGAGCTCACTTGTGCTCAACCCTCAGAGTAGGAACTGTTGGGTTTCCGGCACCGCGGCGAGTGTGTGTTCAAACATATTTCGTAAACATGTGCGCAGCGGAAGAAATAAAAAGCAATAAATCTAATTTATTAAATCACACACACCACATGCATGCATAGTACAACATGTGTAGACATAACTGTAGTTTCAAATTTTGCAATAAAAGGAAATTATTCAATGTATACCTGACGTATCACGTGTAGTGGGAAAGGCATCCACTGGAGCGACCCTTGCCAGAATCGCCTCTATCCATATCAACGCCGAGTATCTTCGAGATGACTTCACAAAGTCACGAGCCTCGTCTTCATATGAGTCACTAGCCTCGTGTCGAAGACGATGTGATCGAGAGAAGATCACAATCCGAATCAAAATTCGGATTCAAAACCGAGTCCCCAAAAACTCGCTTCTCCGGAGAGGTATTCATCAAAAGTTTGACGAATCCTTCATCCTCCACCTATGAGGATTACCAGAGATTGAATCCCTGGCAAGGAAGCCGCTGTCGGAGCTCCAAACGTCGTCCAAACAACGCTCCGACAAGAAGGAAACAAGCTATCCAGAAAACTGGACAGCTTTGGTGGAGGATGTTGCGCCAACCAAATAAGGAAAGCTAGGTGTTCACCTTGTCGCCGGAGCCAAGGAAGATCACCGGAGGGTCGCCGGAGGATCGCCGGTAGGAGCTTGGATGCCGGCAACAGCTTGGACGGTGGCACAAGGGCTGGACGGAATGGAACCCTTATGCGGCGGCAAGGAGAAGAGAGGGAGAGGGTGGCTATGTTTTCCAACACCAAAAGTTATCCACGAAAAACCCTTAAGCCATGTTTTTATAGAGAACACATTCTCCTAACGGTTATTGGTTCATAACCAAAACCCGTTAACCCGCTCCAATAACTTGAGTTAAAATAAATCAAACCGCGTTGGTCTATTTTAAGTTAAAACGAACCGAACCAACTTTTGGTTCATTCATTTAAAACAAACCAAACCCCTTTGGTTTATTCTCCACCATTGGATTAGAACCAAACCAATTAGGTTCATCCATCATGTCTTCGTAAGACAAGACCCATCCACGCTTCCATTGCGGTTGAAACGATTTCATGCTCGATCCTTTTTTGGTCCAACCAAACCTAATTTCTCTAAGTCTGAGAATCTCATTCTCAAGCTCATTTTAAATCCTTCGGATTACGCTCGTTGTGTGTGTGACCAAATAGGTTCTCAGTTTATGTTGGCCATCTATAATTAACCATTAATTATAGAACGATCATGAGTGGCACCTAGTAGTACATCAGGATCCCCAATTAACCGAAAAGATCAACGGTTGATCCAGAACTATTTCTGAAACCCTTCAGCAGCTACAATGAATCGTGCTTCGTTCCCTTCACGCATCATATACCCACTTGGTTCAGGACAAGGTCTATAGTGTCAGTCCCCACAAGGTTGACTAGGTCACATCTAGCCCAAGTATCATTTTCTCGTCCTACGGATTCTAGTTACTGTACATGTATCCAAGAGTACCTTACTCTAAACATGTAATGCTTTGGCCAAAGACTTTAATAACAATCCGACGAGAGGCCATGGGTATACATCTCCTCGCAAGGAGTGGTGAATCCTTTATAGGCTATTCAAACACCTTCGGCCACTTCGACTTATACCCAATCATTCCGGGTCCACATCTCCTCAAAGATGCTTGCTTAAGATGTCAAAGCATAAGTCTTCATGACCAAGTTGACTTGAATACCGCAAGTCGAAGGAACATCACACTTAAGCTGCAGTAAGAACTTCATTGACATATCCATATATGTAGAGAACCATATGAAGTCTTACAGCTGGTCACTCCAATGAACTAATTACCATAACTAGCATCCACGATTAACTCCGGACATCACAATGTCTCTAGCCAGTGAGAATCAGCTGCTTGAATACACCAAGGAGTATACCTTGTGCTAGTCTCTACAGAATTGATGGTGTCCCAATCCATCAATTCATCGACTAGGGATAATTCCAATACTTTACAATTACACATGTAGAGATACTCACTAGTTGTGATCCAATCACAAACTCTCTCATGCTGTGAATCGTATCGAGGACATTCAGTAAATGAGTTTAAGATCTAATCAAATACATGGAAACTTGTATACTCAAATAGTGAATCTTTATTTATCATATAAATGGTTCGAACATAAGGCTATTGCCTTAGGACATCTCTCATATATTACTAACAAACTCCCACTTGGCCTAATGCCAATCGCTACGACATCCAATACCATAAACTCTAACATGACCCTCAAACTTACTTTGAAGTAATGCCTTAGTTAAAGGATCTGCTAAGTTCCTTTCAGTGGGAATCTTCTCGATTTGTATTTCCTTCCTACTTATGATCTCTCTGATCAAATGATAGCGGCGAAGCACATGTTTGAATCATTGATGAGACCACATCAAGTTCAGAGATGAACTTCTTGATCCAAACCACTTCCTTTGCTGCTTCCAAAGCTGCAATGTATTCTGCCTTAGTGGCAGAATCCATTATAGTGTCAAGATTGGAACCTTTCCAACTTATTGTGCCTCCATTCCAGGTGAATACATACCTAGACTGAGACATGGAATCATCCTTGTCTGTCTAGAAGCTGACATTCGTATACCCACGTATCACCATGTACCCTTCTCCATATATTAGGAACACATCCTTACTTCTTCTTAAGTACCTAAGGATCATCTTAACAGTCACCCAATGATCCATTTTGGATCAGACTGGTATCTGCTCATGACACTCAGAGCATACGATACATCGAGCCTCGTACATAACATAGTATAGATGATAGATCCTATTGCGGATGCATAGGGAATCTTACTCATGCAAATCCTCTCGTCTTCTGTGCACGGACACATAGACTTCGAAAGGTGTATTCCATGCATGATGGGTAGGAAACCTTTCTTGGATTCCGACATGCTAAACCTCTTTAGCACTCGGTCTATATATGTAGACTGCGAAAGGCATGTTAGTGAAAGCCCTAGAGCTAATCGTCTGATGATTGTTGTATGGACTTTATTGTATCATATTCCTATTTATAAAGGCATGGTTATTATATTTACTTGTATTGGTGCCAAATAACTAAATATAATAATGTCATTGAGTAGTAGGTTCTTATCTATATCAATCGATTGGTTGAATCGATAATGAGATGATATAGAGAACACTACTCTTAATCATTCCTAGTTGAGTATTAACATTCAGGGACAATGTTAATGCATAGAGACTAGCATGTAGGTCAACACGATGACTTGATCTAACAAGTTAAGGATATGAGATATCGAGTTGACACATGGGTATGCATTGGAGAATGTATACTGAATGATCCGCTATGAGAAAGTATCATGGATCGTTATATGAGTGTCATATACTTTCTCATGTGGCTATTAGTATGACTATTAGTCCTTAGACCTGAAGTCACCATGGTTCCTTACATAAGGAGTTGCATACTTTGGCTTCGTCAAACGTCACCCGTAAATGGGTGGACTATAAAGGCGATTACTGCGTATGTAACAAATTATGCGGAGGGATGTGAGTGATGTAGATGGGATCTATCCCTCCTATATGACGGGGGTGACATCGATATTCTTTGATAGAGTGAGACCACAAAGGGCATGGCCATGCCCAAATGAGTCAATATGAGATATTGAGCTCATTTGATTAGAGTGAGTCTACTTGGAGATCAAGATTTAGATTGTACCGAGGATGACACGGTCTATGCCTCGATTGGTCAATCTAGATGTCAAGGATAGAGGGACATTGTCACATATTGTGAGAGTCACAATTAGTAGTCACAAAGGTGATGTTGGAGCTCAACATTCTTGTAACTTGGGTAGCAATAATGTGTTGCTAGATACCGCTCATTGCTTATGTTCCTAAATCAGTTTAGGGGCATTGCCAACGTTACAAGAACCTATAGGGTCACACACATAAAAGAAATTAGATGGAGATTAGGTTCATATGATGAACCATGAGGATTAGGTTCATGGGATGAACCAAATTGGATTAAGAGTAATCCAAATTAGACTAATTGAGTTAGACTCAAGTTGATTCAGGTATTGAATGAGTCTAATTTAGAATTGATTCATCAAATCAATTTAAATTAATGAATAGAGATTCATTAAATTAAATTGACTTGAGTCAAGTGGTTAGATTTGATAAACCATGGGAGATTAGAGGTCAAGTTTGACTTGACTTGAGAGGGAAGATGAAAGGTAAAGTTTGACTTGACCAAATGCCATGTCATGATGATGACTTGGCATGGTCGGCCAATGATGATGCTCTACATCATCATTGACTTGGTCAATTGGTGCCACATCATGAAGGAGACCAAGGGTCATGGGAGTTACATGCATGCATGTAACCCCCCTTCCATGAAGTGGCCGGCCACCATTCCATTAGTGAGGAATTCATTTGGTGAGTTACTCATTCCATCATCTTCTTCCTTGGTGCTCTTCCTCTCAAGCTCTCCGTCTCCTTCCTCATCTTGCCGAGATCTTCTAGGAGTGCTAGCACACTCAAGTTTGTCTCTTTCTCCACCTATTGCTTGTGTGGATACTAATAGAGGAGTGTGCACTTGACACTCTCGAGTTCTGGCGAATTTTTGGACGAGCGGGATAAGCGAAGGGCGTCGCTACGAGGGTAATGATCTAACCTCTTAGATCTAAGGTAGATCTAGGGTTTTTAGTAAGCACATACATGTTTTATTTTAATATATCTTTGCACGGATCCGTGGCCGGGGATTCCGAGGTTTCCGCAACGCAAAAAACGGTTTTTGCGGCTCGGAAAAACCCAACAGTGGTATCAGAACCACGTGTGAAGCATGTATATATTTCATTTTTGTAATTTTTATATTAGATATAAAAATTACAGATTTATATGTTTCTGTAAATTTCCTAATTTTATAGAATTTTTGGATATTTTTCTCAAAGAGTCGAAGCAACGAGTGTTGGGACACTTGTAGGCTTCAACCGTCGAGAAAAACTCTCCGAAACGGCGAGTTCTCACTTTAGGTTTTTGGGACAGCGACTTAAGTCGCTATAGGATCGCAGTAGGGACACTCACAAAGTTAATTTTGCGAGTATGGGCACTGTCCCTATCCCCGAAAGGGGCTTTGTCCCGCGATCGCGCCCGGAAACCGCTTAGCGGGACCGTTACGGAGAGGTGACTCATTAATTTGAAAAAATTAGGAAAAATTATAGAAATTTTTGTAAAAATACATAATTTAGAATTATGTATAATTATGTGATTGTCATGGCCCAATGACCCCAATTTGATTGGATTATGTGTGTTGTAATTCATAATACGGCCTGCGTGCCGTTTTGTGGTTGTGCGTGTTGTATAGTGTATGCGACCTACGGGTCTACCTCTTCTTTTGATATTCTAGTTATAAATAGTTTTAGACTTGAATGTAACTCGAGTTTCATATTTGTAATGTACAAAATGGAGCGGTGGAAAGTCCACTCGAAGACGAGATTACGAGAAGGGTGACGACGACACATGGCGGTCAAAGGAAGTGCTTGGAGAAGCCGCTAGCCTTAGGTTGACCGTCCGATCTTCTCATTGGCTTGAGAAGATCGTAGTAGGGCCATGACTATATCACATTTAATTATATATATATATGTTGATATATATATATATATATTTAATTGATTTTGCTTGTATGTATGTGATGCATGCTAGTAGAATAATGCTTGTATGTATATGATGCATGCTAGGATAATTTTCTTGTATGTATATGATGCATGCTAGAATAATGAATGTATGTATGTGATGCATGCTAATATAAGATAATAAAGGCCTAAATGCGTATAAGATACACATTACGATTAGATCAGATCATAATCGAATCAACTCGAAAATTCCTACCGAGCCTTGATACCCATCACTACCTCGATCATTTGTTATTGTTGAATCTGCCAAAGCAGAGCAACGCATATTATCTTGGTAGAGTGCGGAGGGACAATCTTGGTCCCGCCTATCACGCTTGGGTTAGAGTAAGCTCAATTAGATTGAGCAAAACTAGTTAAACTCAATTGGATCGAGTAGAACTATAGGCATATTCCAATCGTTGGAAAGATAGGTTAAGATCACATTTACACTAAATCTTGGGCGATTTAGCCAAAGCTAACTCAAGGTCTTTTGTAAATGTGGGTCTTGATCCTATAAACAAGAGTTGCATAGAGATGTAATCGGTAATGTGTTACCCACCGATCGTACTAAGTCTTGGGCGATTTTGCCAAAGCTAACTCAAGGCTTAGTATGATGTGGATCTTGTCCCACAAGAATTATAGCTAGTTTGTATGAATCTAGTAATGTGGTTTGACCACATCAATAACTCGATTCTACAAAATTCCTATAATTTAGTGGGAGCATCATTTGATTAAAGGCCTAATTAAATGATAAAAGGAATATGATATTAATTCTCTGCATTGTATGTTGTAGATAACTATGTCGACAAACACGAAGACTCTCTCTCTGCATTCTGTCCTTAAGAAGGACAAACTCAATGGAGCAAATTTCCTGGACTGGTACAGGAACCTGAGAATTGTTCTCACCCAAGAAAGGAAGTTGTACGTCCTGGAGCAGCCCATTCCGGAGGCACCTCCTGCCACTGCCTCGCGAGCTGACAAAGATGCTTACAAGAAGCATCAAGATGATGCATTAGATGTGTCATGTCTTATGCTCGCGACCATGAACTCTGAGCTTCAGAAGCAACACGAGTTCATGAATGCTTATGATATGGTTGGACATCTTCGTCAACTATATCAAGGACAAGCTAGGCATGAGAGATATGAAGTCTCTAAGGCATTATTTGGGTCCAAAATGCAAGAAGGGACTCCCGTAGGTACATATGTACTCAAGATGATTGGGTACGTAGAGAACCTACAAAGGCTGGGATTCCCACTTGGCCAAGAGCTGGCCATTGACCTGATCTTGTAATCTTTGCCACAAGCCTTCAATCAATTTGTCATGAATTATAACATGAATGAAATTGATAAGTCATTGCCTGAAATGCTCAGCATATTGAGAACTACTGAGCTTAACCTTAAGAAGGGAAAATCTGACACCATTTTGATGGTGCAGAAGAAGAAAGGCAAGGGCAAGCCTAAAGGTAAGGGAAAGTCTCAAGCCAAGGGCAAAGGCAAAGAACTTAAACCCAAAGGAGGGGTAGCTAAGGAAGGGGCTTGCTTCCACTGCAAGGAAGCTGGACACTGGAAGCGTAACTACAAAGCTTACCTGGAAGATCTTAAGAAGAAAAGAAGTGAGACTTCTACTTCAGGTATAAATGTTATAGAAGTCAATCTATCTATTTCTTCATCATGGGTATTAGATACCGGATGTGCATATCACATTTGTACCAATGTGCAGGCGCTGAGAAATAGTAGGGCATTGACAAAGGGCGAGGTGGACCTACGAGTAGGCAATGGAGCAAGGGTTGCTGCTGTTGTTGTAGGAACTTATGATCTATCTCTGCCCTCTGGGCTTGTATTAGAATTAGATGAATGTAGTTATGTTCCTGCCTTAACCAAGAACATCATTTCAGTTTCTTGTTTGGACAAGAAAGGATTTTCATTTATAATAAAGAGCAAATGTTGTTCAGTTTATTTAAATGATATGTTCTATTATAGTGCACCTCTAATGAATGGACTCTACTTTCTAGACTTAGAGAGCCCTATCTATAACATAAGTACCAAGAGTTTCAAGACAAATGAGTTGAACCAAACCTATCTCTGGCACTGTCGCTTAGGTCACATAAATGAGAGTCGCTTATCTCAGCTCCATAAGGATGGGCTGCTAGACTCATTTGATTTTGAATCATATGAGACATGCGAGTCTTGCCTTTTAGGCAAGATGACCAAGACTCCCTTTAGTGGACACAGCGAAAGAGCAACAGATTTGTTAGGACTTATACATAGTGATGTATGTGGTCCTTTCAATGTTGCTACTAGAGGTGGTTACAGGTACTTCATTACATTTTCTGATGACTTCAGTAGATATGGTTATGTGTATCTCATGACACAAATCAGAATCCTTTGAAAAGTTCAAAGAATTCAAGAATGAAGTACAAAACCAGCTTGGCAAGAGTATTAAGATACTTCGATCAGATCGAGGTGGAGAATACCTTAGCCATGAGTTTCGTGACTATCTAGCTGAGTGTGGGATTCTATCCCAACTCACTCCTCCTGGAACACCACAGTGGAATGGTGTATCCGAAAGGAGGAATCGTACCCTATTAGATATGGTACGATCTATGATGAGTCACACAGATCTTCCTATATCCTTTTGGGGATATGCTCTAGACACAGCAGCCTTTACCCTTAACCGTGTACCATCCAAGGCTGTGATAAAGACACCATATACGATATGGATAGGGAGAAATCCCATGATGTCTTTCATGAGGATTTGGGGTTGTGAGGCTTACGTTCGACGTCAAGTCTCAGACAAACTGGGACCCAAATCCGATAGGTGCTATTTTGTTGGATATCCCAAGGATACAAAGGGATATTACTTCTACATTCCCAGTCAGCACAAAGTGTTTGTGGCAAAGACTGGGGTTTTTCTAGAAAGGGATTTTGTTTCTAGAAAAACTAGTGGGAGTACCTTCGATCTTGAAGAAATTCAAGATAAAGACCATAGCATTGAGGCCTTGATGGAGGGTGAACAGGAACCACAAAGTGTTGTGGGTGATGAGGTTGTTGCACAAAGAGTTGTGGAACAACCACCTGTTCAGGTAGACCTACCTCTTCGCAGGTCTGATAGGGTACGTCGTCAGCTTGAGAGATACTCATTTCTCTTGTCTGACCATGATGACGTTATGCTCATTGAGAATGAGACTACCTCCTATCAGGAAGTTGTGATGAGCCCAGATTCTGAGAAATGGATAGAGGCCATGAGATCCGAGATTGAATCCATGTACACTAATCAAGTATGTACTTTGGTTGATCCACCTGAAGGGGTCAAACCCATTGGGTGTAAGTGGGTCTTTAGGAGAAAGACTGGCATGGATGTACTTACGCATACCTATAAGGGCCGATTGGTGGCTAAAGGTTTCAAGCAAATTCATGGTATTGACTATGATGAAACCTTTTCTCCAGTGGCGATGTTTAAGTCCATCCGGATCTTGCTTGCTATTGCAGCATACCACGATTATGAGATCTGGCAGATGGATGTCAAAACCACGTTTCTGAATGGAAACTTACTCGGGGATCTGTACATGACACAACCTGAGGGTTTTGTAGATCCACAACATACTGGGAAGGTATGCAAGCTGCAAAGGTCTATTTATGGGCTAAAGCAAGCTTCTCGGAGATGGAATCTTCGATTCGATGATGCGATCAAATAGTTTGGTTTCATCAAGAATGAAGATGAACCCTGTGTCTACAAGAGGGTTAATGGGAACACAGTTGTCTTCCTTGTATTGTATGTGGATGACATACTGCTCATTGGGAATGACATCCCTTCGCTACAGTCTGTGAAGACTTGGCTCGGGATGTGCTTCTCAATGAAGGACTTAGGTGAAGCAGCCTGTATTCTAGGCATTAAGATCAATAGAGATAGATCTAAGAGATTGCTTGGCCTAAGTCAGAGTACATACATTGACACGGTATTACTTCGGTTTGCCATGCAAAATTCCAAGAAAGGACTTCTGCCGATGTCACATGGTGTGAGTCTTTCGAAGACTCAAAGTTCCTCTTCTAGAGAGGAGAGAGACCGCATGGATAAGATCCTTTACGCATCTACTATAGGATCTATCATGTACGCCATGCTATGTACTCGTCCTGATGTCTCGTATGCTTTGAGCATGACGAGTAGATACCAGTCAGATCCAGGTGAGCGTCACTAGATAGCAGTCAAGAATATTCTTAAGTACTTGAGAAGGACTAAAGAATATTTCTTGATATTTGGAGGCGATGAGGAGCTAGGAAGGGTTACTGATGCGACTTCCAAACCCACTGTGATGATTATAGATCACAGTCAGGGTTCGTGTTTTTCTTGAATGGTGGCGCTATGAGCTGGAAGAGTTCGAAGCAGGACACAGTTGCTGATTCTACAACAGAAGCCGAGTATATCGTTGCATCTGAGGCAGCAAAGGAGGCAGTTTGGATCCGCAAGTTCATTACTGAGCTTGGGGTGGTTCCTAGCATTGCAGATCCCATAGAGCTCTATTGTGACAACAATGGAGCGATTGCACAGGCTAAGGAACCTCGCTCACACCAGCGGACCAAACACATACTACGGCGCTTCCATCTCATTCGAGAGATTATCGATAGAGGAGATGTGAAGATTTGCAGAGTACCCACAGAGGCTAACATCGCAGATCCCTTGACCAAGGCTTTGGCACAGAAAAAGCATGATGGTCACACTAGGTCATTGGGTATTAGATACTACGGTGATTGACACTAGTGCTAGTGGGAGATTGTTAGTGAAAGCCCTAGAGTCAATCATGTGATGATTGTTGTATGGACTTTATTGTATCATATTCCTATTTATAAAGGCATGGTTATTATATTTACTTGTATTGGTGCCAAATAACTAAATATAATAATGTCCTTGAGTAGTAGGTTCTTATCTATATCAATAGATTGGTTGAATCGATAATGAGATGATATAGAGAACACTACTCTTAATCATTCCTAGTCGAGTATTAACATTCAGGGACAATGTTAATGCGTAGAGACTAGCATGTAGGTCAACACGATGACTTGATCTCACAAGTCATGGATATGAGATATCAAGTTGACACATGGGTATGCATTGGAGAATGTATACTGAATGACCCCCCATGAGAAAGTATCATGGATCGTTATATGAGTGTCATATACTTTCTCATGTGGCTATTAGTATGACTATTAGTCCTTAGACCTGAAGTCACCATAGTTCCCTACATAAGGAGTTGCATACTTTGGCTTCGTCAAACGTCACCCGTAAATGGGTGGACTATAAAGGCGATTACTGGGTATGTAACAAATTATGCGGAGGGATGTGAGTGATGTAGATGGGATCTATCCCTCCTATATGACGGGGGTGACATCGATATTCTTGATAGAGTGAGACCACGAAGTGCATGGCCATGCCCAAATGGGTCAATATGAGATATTGAGCTCATTTGATTAGAGTGAGTCTACTTGGAGATCAAGATTTAGATTGTACCGAGGATGACACAGTCTATGCCTCAATTGGTCAATATAGATGTCAAGGATAGAGGGACATTGTCACATATTATGAGAGTCACAATTAGTAGTCACAAAGGTGATGTTGGAGCTCAATATTCTTGTAACTTGGGTAGCAATGATGTGTTGCTAGATACCACTCATTGCTTATGTTCCTAAATCAGTTTAGGGACATTGCCAATGTTACAAGAACCTATAGGGTCACACACATAAGAGCAATTAGATGGAGATTAGGTTCATATAATGAACCATGAGGATTAGGTTCATGGGATGAACCAAATTGGATTAAGAGTAATCCAAATTATACTAATTGAGTTAGACTCAAGTTGATTCAAGTGTTGAATGAGTCTAATTTAGAATTGATTCATCAAATCAATTTAAATTAATGAATAGAGATTCATTAAATTAAATTGACTTGAGTCAAGTGGTTAGATTTGATCAACCATGGGAGATTAGAGGTCAATTTTGACTTGACTTGAGAGGGAAGATGAAAGGTCAAGTTTGACTTGACCAAATGTCATGTCATGATGATGACTTGGCATGCCCGGCCAATGATGATGCTCCACATTATCATTGACTTGGTCAATTGGTGCCACATCATGAAGGAGACCAAGGGTCATGGGAGTTACATGCATGCATGTAACCCCCCTTCCATGAAGTGGCCGGCCACCATTCCATTAGTGAGGAATTCATTTGGTGAGTTACTCATTCCATCATCTTCTTCCTTGGTGCTCTTCCTCTCAAGCTCTCCCTCTCCTTCCTCATCTTGCCGAGATCTTCTAGGAGTGCTAGCACACTCAAGTTTGTCTCTTTCTCCACCTATTGCTTGTGTGGATACCAATAGAGGAGTGTGCACTTGACACTCTCGAGTTTCGGCGAACTTTTGGATGAGCGGGATAAGCGAAGGGCGTCGCTACGAGGGTAATGATCTAACCTCTTAGATCTAAGGTAGATCTAGGGTTTTTAGTAAGCACATACATGTTTTATTTTAATATATCTTCGTAGGGATCCGTGGCCGGGGATTCCGAGGTTTCCGCAATGCAAAAAGAGGTTTTTACGGCTCGGAAAAACCCAACAAGGCAAAGCAAGTGTTTCGATCTATCTCTATAGATCTTAATGTTGGGATGTATACTGAAAAGTCTATCTTTTGTATGAACATCTTTATTTTGAAATAAGAATCAATTGATCATTGTTTGCATATTTGTGATTTTGCATATTGTCTCATACATTACATTGTAGACAACATGGTGTGTAGTGTCACACGGTAGATCATGTTATCAGCTCCTTGTAGAGTATAAGTAAAGGTTCACAACCGAGATGGCTTTGGACAAACCATTGGTATGGTTGTAGTGTGATTTGGTATTGGTTTGTCATGACCATAAAATCACACTAGTACACTTTGTGTGTATTGAGTAGGACCGACATAGAGGTAATTCGATTTATTGCTGACTACATAATCAAATTGGACCTCAGATATTATATTGTACATGCTCTTAATCCCAATATAATAACAGGCACATATACTTAGTATTCATTTCTTTAATTTACCAATGGGCGAGATTTATAGATTAAATCGATAGGCTCGGTAAGTTGGAAAATGATATTATTTATATGGTGTGCCGTTGATTATAGGAGGAAACCGTGTCCTATATATTAGGATGATGATGTCCCCTTTGTAGGGGATCGATTGGCCGGCTAGAGGGGGGTGAATAACCCTTTTCGTTTGGATGCTGGTATTTGCTCGTCTACAAAACTAATTAGCACAAGCGGAAGACTAATAAAGACAAGCAAATAGAAATACGAGAAGACAAGCGCTAACAAAGAATGTAACGTGGTTCACGGCTACGCCGCTAATCTACGATCCCGATTCGTCCGAGGTGAATCACTCCTCCAAAGCCAATCACTATTGGTCTCTCCTTTGCACCAAGCTAGGTGGAGGTAACCTTTACAATCAAGATCACTCTTCTTACAATAAGAATGGAGTAAAAACAAGTAAGAAGAGTTTCGAGCTTGTGGGGCACTAGGAAGATCACTTAGAGCATAAGCATTAGCCTCTCAAAGGCTCACACCCTCTCTTTTTATAGAGAGGGCTGATTTCTTCCCGTTGGCCGCCACCAGTCGACTGCTGCCCTTGGCAGTCGACTGCCGTCACTACAATGGCCTCCGAACACGTCGGATCCCGACCGTTGTAGTCCGACAGAACTCTTCTGATCGTGATGGACCTCACGGTCGATACCTCGTAGTCGATCGCCCGCCCGACTACGAGCGGTTCTGCGCGATATCCTCGCGATCATTGCCATTCCATTCCGATCATGCGGGCATAAACCCATCATCGGATACGTCGAACCCACTCGACTTCGAGCATGATCGCCGTGACATGGCAGTCGACTGGTGCCGTGTGAAACTCAAACTTAACATAAGTTTGAGCTTTCGGCGGTCGGGTAAACCTTAACCCTTGCGGTCAAGTCTCCGATACTCAGCCATTCGGCCAAGTTCACCTAATGAACTACTTACATTTCACTCATTCTCTCATCTCACTTGAAGTCCCTCGCCGAAGCTCTCTTCGTTCACGGCCACGTCCCTCGGCTGCATTAGGCGCACGACTCTGCAATGCTCCTTCGCGTCTCTTGCCTCCGAAGTCTGCTTCCTTGGCTTCACTTCAAGTCATCTCGTTCGGCGGTCCCTCGGATGCTCCAAGCGCACGGCTTCCGCAAAGTCATCCTTCACCGACTCAAGGACCGTGGTTGTGAGGGTGAACCTGCCAAGGCTCCATGTGCGAATTACTAAGTCCTGCAAGACTCCAACGCACATATCAAATAACAATACCAACCTAACTTAAACTCTTTGCCACACACATCAAAACCTTATCATGGCAAGAGATTTCCCTAACAATCTCCCCCTTTTTGATGTGTGGCAATCCGTTTAAGTTAGGTAAAAACATTTGATAAAAATTTCTAAGGTAAGAAAGCATGTAAACATAAACATGATATAACAACATGCAACTCCCCCTTAATCCATGAAACTCTCTCTACAAATTCTCTCCCCCTATCATAAGCATAATCATTTCTCCCCCAAAATATATTCCCCGTTACTTAAACATACATTTCTCCCCCTTTGACACCATCAAAAAGAGTAATCCTTATTTATAAACTCATGGCATCAAGTGTAATAGAAGGAAAACACCAAAATCATGATTAAAATATGAAATCAGAGAATATTTGGCTATTTTTCAGGCTAGCAGTCGACTGCTATCAGTATGGTAGTTGACTGGCACAAAGGATTCCGAAATTCTGATTTTCTGGGTGAAATTCAGAAATGCATTATAAATTCTAGAATATTCAAAAAATCATGAAATTTGAGGAAACACATTTCTTTTAAGTATATCTATCAGTGAAAAATAGGTTTTCATGAAAAATCATTATATTTCCACGTATTTGCCAAAAATCCATAACTTTAAAAACTACTAGGTTTTTTATCATAAGAGTATCCATTTTGACACCTAGTCTTACTTTGAATTGTTTCAAAACATGAATACATAGATTTTAGATTAAGAAATTGTTTTGAAAACATATGAAATATCCAACCATGATCTTTGGGCAATATGTCTATGAATTAAACATAAGTCTTCCCCATGATTGGTCTATTATTGCTATGTTGATACTTTAAATGACCATCTAAATGCCATAAGCATTAGTGGACATTTGTATCATCCTAACATCTCACCCATGCTAAGTTTGAAATCAAGTTAGCCTATAGTGAGTGTGAGATGCATCCTAGGGGGTATTTGTATATACTTAACCCTTGTATTCATGCAATTCTATCATGGTTAAGTATTAACCTAAAAATCATCATGATCATAAAGGCATATGTCAATTAATTTTATATTATGATCATGAAATACATGTATTCATTGAATAATAATCATGCATTAGGTATTATATCATGATAATAAACAAAATATCACCTAAGGCATTATTTAAACCCTATTTCTTATGATGATGTGCCAAATATCAAAATCATAAATCATGATTGCAAACATGCATAGCAATTACATTAATCATCATGATTTAAGCATTATTATCTATTTATGGGCACGTTATCATCACCCAACACTATTCTAAAAATGTTGTTCTGCCATCCTAAGTCAACCAAAATATGATATAGGTCAATTCCATATGGTTGACTACCCTAGGGGTTTTCTAACCCTTAAGGATGGATTTTGGAACCCAAAATAAGTTCTTGCCTATTGGGTTCACTAGATACTCCTTGGGGATCCATTTCCTAGCTATTACCTTCTTTTTATCTTGACCCCTAGCAATTAGGCATTTATAGGCCTTTTCATTTTTCTTTTCTTTATAACCTAGGCCCTTTTTGTTGAAGCTAGCTCTTTGGCTCCCTAAGATCATGTTCAATGTGTTGGAGCCAATTGTGAATTTTTCTAGGGCCTTTGTTAAATAATCTACCTTTTCCCTTAAGGCCCTATTTTCATTTATACATGCATCACTAACATCTAATGACACATAAAGGTCATGTGAGCATGCATCATTTAAGCTAGAAGAAATATTATCATTTAAGCATGCATTTTCTAGCTTATTTTCCAATGCCTTAATTTGATTAAGCATGCTTTTATTTTTCTTTTTCATTCCAAATAAGTCCTTAGTTAAACTATAAATTATGGAAACTATTTTTTTAGGAGAGGCTTTCGCTACCATAGTTTTCATATCCTCTTCTTCTTCGGATGATGAGGATGTAGAAGCTCCCCCTTCATTTGAGCTCTCCCCACTTGAGCTTGATCCTTCATTTTCGGATGAAGAGCAATCCAAGTCATCAAAGGCCATCAAGGCCAAATTGGTGACAAAGGCATTCTCCTCATCCGACGATGAGGAGGATGAGGATGGGTCATCCCAAGTCCTTGCCTTTAGAGCTTTGGTCTTCCCCTTCTCTTTTGTCTTCTTCTCCTCTTCCTTCTTTTTCTTGCTCCCCTTTTTCTTCTTCTTTTCTTCTTTCTTTTTTCTCTCTTCCTTGCTCTTGTTTAAGAGAGGACAATTGTCCCTTATATGCCCCTCTCCTTGGCAATTGTAGCATATGACCTTCCCCCTTGGTTTTCTATTCCTATCATGAGATTTATCAAATCTAAAATTCTTAAATGCACGTCTTACCTTCTTTACCATATAGGCTTCTTTGGTGCTATCCATGAAGGAGGAAGACGCTTCGTCATCGGAGGAGGAGGGGATTTCCATCTTCTTCTTCCCCTTGTTCGCTATCAAAGCTACTCCTCTTGAGGGTTGAATTCTAGGCTCTTCTTGTATTCCTTCAAGCCTAGTTTCGTGGAGCTCCATTGTTGAGAAAAATTCCTCCAAGGTACTTACTTCCAAGTTCTTGGAAATGTAAAACGAATCCACCATGGAGCTCCATCTTGAGGACCGGGGAAAGGCATCTATGGCCTTCATTACCATATCCCGGTTGGAGAGCTTTTCTCCTACACTTGTTAGCCCAATTAATATTTCTTTAAATCTAGAATGTAGGGAAGTTACCTTTTCTCCCTTTTCTAATTTGATGTTTGAGAGTTGGGAGCGGAGGAGGTCTCTCCTAGCTTGCTTGGCCTCGGATGTGCCTTCATGCAGTTCTACAAGCTTTTCCCACATCTCTTTGGCGCTAGCACATTCTCCGATCCGGTTGATCTCTTGTTGAGGGAGCACATTGAGAAGATGATGTTTTTCCTTTGAGTTTGCAAGGTGTTCCTCTCTTTGCTTCTTAGTCCAACGTGATTTTTCAATTGGTTCACCCCTTTCATCCCTAGGCAACTCGAAACCATTTTCCATTATAAGCATAATATCAAAATCGGTCTCGAAGAATACCTCCATTCTCTTTTTCCACCAAGAGAATTCGCCGTCGAACTTCGGTGGGTGGATGTTTGAGCTGGCCATTTTAATGTAGAGCTTGTTGTGGCGGTTAGTCCGGTGACAAGCTTTCCTTGGCTCTGATACCACTTGTAGGGGATCGATTGGCCGGCTAGAGGGGGGTGAATAGCCCTTTTCGTTTGGATGTCGGTATTTGCTCGTCTACAAAACTAATTAGCGCAAGCGGAAGACTAATAAAGACAAGCAAATAGAAATACGAGAAGACAAGCGCTAACAAAGAATGTAACGTGGTTCACGGCTACGCCGCTAATCCACGATCCCGATTCGTCCGAGGTGAATCACTCCTCCAAAGCCAATCACTATTGGTCTCTCCTTTGCACCAAGCTAGGTGGAGGTAACCTTTACAATCAAGATCACTCTTCTTACAATAAGAATGGAGTAAAAACAAGTAAGAAGAGTTTAGAGCTTGTGGGGCACTAGGAAGATCACTTAGAGCATAAGCATTAGCCTCTCAAAGGCTCACACCCTCTCTTTTTATAGAGAGGGCTGATTTCTTCCCGTTGGCCGCCACCAGTCGACTGCTGCCCTTGGCAGTCGACTGCCGTCACTACAACGGCCTCCGAACACGTCGGATCCCGACCGTTGTAGTCCAACGGAACTCTTGGCAGTCGACTGATGGACCTCACCAGTCGACTGCTGCCTCCGTAGTCGTCGCGCCGATCGGCTCAGCGGTTCTGCCGCGATATCCTCTAGCGATCATTGTCATTCCATGGCGGTACCGGGCATAAACCCATCGATCGGATACCGGTGAACCCACTCGACTCGAGCGATCATGCCGCCATGACATGGCAGTCGACTGGTGCCGTGTGAAACTCAAACTTAACATAAGTTTGAGCTTCCGGCGGTCGGGTAAACCTTAACCATTGCGGTCAAGTCTTCGACACTTAGCCATTCGGCCAAGTTCACCTAATGAGCTACTTACATTTCACTCATTCTCTCATCTCACTTGAAGTCCCTCGCCGAAGCTCTCTTCGTTCACGGCCACGTCCCTCGGCAGCATCAGGCGCACAACTCTGCAATGCTCCTTCGCGTCTCTTGCCTCCAAAGTCTGCTTCCTTGGCTTCACTTCAAGTCATCTCGTCCGGCGGTCCCTCGGATGCTCCAAGCGCATGGCTTCCGCAAAGTCATCCTTCACCGACTCAAGGACCGAGGTTGTGAGGGTGAACCTGCCAAGGCTCCATGTGCGAATTACTAAGTCCTGCAAGACTCCAACGCACATATCAAATAACAATACCAACCTAACTTAAACCCTTTGCCACACACATCAAAACCTTATCATGGCAAGAGATTTCCCTAACACCCTTGAGGAGCTCTTAAGGTTCATCATGTAAACTCTCCAGGTGGACTTGGTCCGGTATGATGATAAGGTTGAGTGGTACTACTCATGGAGTTAGATGTTGATTAATTAATTGTCAGTAAATTAATTAATCGATGGATATTCGAGATCTTAAATACGGTAAGAAAAATATCCAAATAATATATGGATCCCATATTAACTTATGGGGGTTGGTGAGGTAGATCAATGATAATCCTCTAGTGGAATGGATTATCATTAATGGATCGAACTTTATGTGGGCTTGATCCATTGGGTGGCTAAGATCCAACTCCTCCTCATGGTCCCTATTGTAGCCTATTAAAACCTCATGAAGACTAGATCCAATGGTTGAAAATAAAACTCTAGATCCGATGGTGGAGATTAAATCTCTAGATCCAACGGTTGAGATTAAATCTCTAGATCCAACGGTTGAGATTAAATCCCTAGAACCGACGGTTGAGATTAAAAGAAGACTTAAGCCTAAATCTATAAAAGGGGCTTAAGGATTGGTGTGGAAAAGAATTAGAAGCAAGATAGGATTAGGGTTGGGCGGCAAGAAGCTTGGAGCCTAGGGTTTTTGGAGTTTGGTTTAGGCGGCCACAATTAAGGAAAAATTTTCCTTTCTTCTCTTCTTCCTTAAGGTGGCTGGTGCCCTTCATCTTCTCCTCCCCTTTTGCCGGCGTCCAAAGCTCCTCCTTCTCTTCTCCTTGGTCAGTGGAAACAAAGCTTAGGGTCTTCCCTTGAAGCTCTTGGTCGGCGCCCAATTCTCTTTGTTCTTCTTCTTGGCCGACGGCAAGCAACAAGCTTGGAGCTTGGTGGCTGGTTGAAAGAAGAAGAAGAAGTGTTTTGTTTCTATACTTCCTCTTGTTCGGAGCGAGCAATGAAGGAAGATTGGTGATCTAGGAGCTTCGACTTTTGGAAGATCGTTGCCCACACGACGTCCAAAAGGAGGAAGGTCATACAATAGAAGATCGAGAGGTATAACGCTTGTCTATTTTCTTTTGTAACATGTCTATAATTATTTTTCAATCATATACATGTTGTGTATTCTGTTTTTATGGTTAAATATATTTGGACCCTGAATATAAACACAAAAGCCGATGATCCGTACATCGTCTATTCCGCGGCTATTCGTAGAATAGAGGTTGGTTGCTTGAACAATAAGTTTGTTCAAGTGACCACTCTAATCGAATAGCACGACGATGAAACGGTAGCTTGGGTAATCCCTCTTGTAAAGGATAATTTTTTTTATTTGGGGATGTAGAAGGGATCGCCATGAACAAGCAACCGAGTTGAAGTGGGAAGGGAAGTTTTCTACCTTCAAGTGGTATCAGAGCTTCGGTTCCAAAGGAAAAACCTTCAAGTGGTATAAGAGCCACGGTTTCCGATTTTGTGTCTTTAGGATTCGGTTACTTTTATGCACTTTTCATATATTATATGTGCTAGATAATAGTAGGATGTTCGTAGGTTAACTTTTTGGTTGCAGGCATAGGATCCAACTATTATGGTCATATGTGTGTATGTGATTGTATGTGTGTAATTGTATATTTTGTTGAATCCTCGGGGTTGACAAGGCTAGTATTTAATTTTTGTAATTAGATACGACATTGTTTATCCACTCTTTTTATTTTAGTTTACTTTCGATCTACATTTCATGTACACTCCCTCGTGGAGTATAGGATCGATGGATGTAAATTAAAATAGTTTTTCTCGGCTCGGATCTCCGGATGGTTTGTACATGGCGTAGGGAGGAGCGGAGAGATGGTAACACGACGGGAGACATATTGAAGGCAAAAGCCATAATAGTTGTAAAATATTTATTTTTCATATTTATTGCTTATTGTTTGATATGCATGTTGTAGGCTAGAAAATTCCTCAATTTCAAATTACTAAGTGGGAGAGGGATATTTTTATAAATTCCCACGGCCTCCATTACGATTTGACATGTGATGCAAACAAACTTGCGCGTCAGCTCTGAGTGCCTTCCTCCCCATCGGATGAGTTTGTTTGCGGATCACAAGGTCAAATATGGTTATAGGAAATTATTAAAGAGCGTATGTACTTCTCCATCGGAAGGCACATAACCCGAGATAGTTACCTTGGTACCGAGTAATGGTGAACACTTAGATACAAATATAAGTATCCTCCCCATCGGAGTCACTGCTTTTATTTGTAGGGCCAAAGAGGAACCAACTATTAATTTTACTTGTCAAAAAGTTAGGTTGACAAGATAGTAAAATTAATGGGTAAAACCTCCTCTTACAAATGTAGAATTCGTATACGTCCACACTATCGTGGCATACGATATTCTTGGTGTTGGTTGATTTTAAAATTTTATTATTTGAGGAATCAATAATTTTTTGAAATCTAATGTTTTTGATCTATGTGATTCTCAGGTTTTCTTTCAAAATGACTTTCAACCCGCTTGCTGTGATACTGAAAGAAAATAAACTTACTAGACCCAACTATGTTGATTGGAAGAGGAATCTTGACATTGTCTTAACTGCTGAGGAATAATACAAATATGTACTCCTTGAAGAGTGCCCTCCTAAGCCTATAGATGATTCCGAGGAAAAGGAGAAGGAGAGTTATAAGAAGTGGATCAAGGCCGATGAGATGGCGCAGTGTTACATTTTGGCATCTATGTCAAATATACTGCAACATCATCATCAAACCATGCCCACTGCTTATGACATGATGCTCAATCTCAAAGAGCTTTTCGGACTCCAGAATCAGGCTGCTAGGCAGGAAGCCATGAGGAACTTGATGACGACCACCATGATCGAGGGAACACCCGTGAGGGATCATGTTCTCAAGATGATGGCTCATTTGAATGAGCTGGAAGTCCTCGAAGCTGAGATCATAGGGAAACCCAAGTAGATATCATTCTCCAGTCTCTACCTAAGAGTTTTGAGTAGTTTCACCTGAACTACATCATGAAAAAGAGGTTGTATTCGTTGGCGGAGCTTCTGACAGAACTCCAGGTGACAGAGGGGCTTTTTCGTCAGAGTGCTCAGGCCTAAGCCATGGTTGCCCAAAAGGTTTCTACTTCTAAGCTGAAAGGCAAGAAGAAGAAGAAACAAGCTGGGGCAAAGGCGGTGGGAGGAACACAAGGAGGAGTGAAGAAGCTGAAAAGCAAGTGCTTCACTTGTAAGCAGACTGGACACTGGAAGAAGGACTACCCCAACCGGAAGCAGAACAAAGGTATATCTTTTGGTCTAGTCGTTGAAACATGTTTAGCGGTGTTATCTACCGGCACCTGGTGTGTAGATACGGGAGCCACTGATCATGTTTACAATACTTTACAGGGGTTCCAGGAAACCAGATGACTGGATGAAGGGGAGATTACCGTATACTTAGGAGATGCCACGAAGGTGGCGGCTGTTGCAGTGGGAGATGTTTATTTATCTTTTGAGAAAAATAAAGTTTTGGTTCTTAAGAATTGCCTTTATGTACCTTTATTTAGAAAGAATTTAATTTCGATTTATAAATTGTTTATGGATGGATATTCTATTTCTTTTAATGACAGAGTTATTATAAAAAGGAATAGGGAGATTATCTATTCGGGTGCATTGATAGGAAATTTATACACACTTGAACCAAAAGCTCCCACAATGCAAATAGAAGTTAATAACTCATCTTGTAATTCCATTAAGAGAAAAGAACCTTCGATGATGAACCAAACATATCTTTGGCATCTTAGGCTTGGTCATATTAACCTAAGCAGAATTCAAAGGTTGATAGTTGATTGACCTCTGGGTTCATTAGTGGTGGAAGATTTTCCAACCTGCGAATCTTGCTTGGAGGGTAAAATGACCAAGAGGCCTTTTAAGGCCAAGGGGTATAGAGCCAAAGATGTGTTGGAATTGGTTCATTTTGATTTGTGTGGTCCTATGTCTATCCAGGCTAGAGGTGGTTTTGAGTATTTCATCTCCTTTATAAATGATTATTCGAGATATGGATACATTTACTTGATGCGCCGCAAGTCTGAATGATTTGATAAGTTCAAAGAATTCAAGGCTGATGTGGAGAAACATCAAGGTAAAAGTATCAAGACACTACTATCTGATCGTGGTGGTGAGTACCTCTTAGGAGAGTTTAGGAATTACTTATCAGAGGCTGGGATTCAATCCCAATTGTCTGCACCTGGCACACCCCATCAGAATGGTGTAGCAGAGCGAAGGAATAGGACTCTTATGGAGATGGTTAGATCAATGATGAGTTATTCTGAGTTGCCTGATTCATTCTGGGGATATGTTCTAGATATGACAGTGTATATTCTGAACTTGGTACCATCTAAATCAGTGTCTTCTACTCCCACAGAATTGTGGACTGGGAGAAAGCCTAGTCTGAGACATATTTGGATTTGGGGGAGTCTAGCACATGTGTTGAAGGCAAATACTGGTAAGTTGGAACCTCATACAGAAGTATGCATGTTCGTTGGCTATCCTCGAGGAACGAAAGGAGGTTTGTTTTATAGTCTTAGAGATCAGAGGGTGATCGTTAGCACGAACGCCAAATTTCTAGAGGAAGACTATATAATGAACCACAAGCCCATGAGTAAGATTGTTCTGGAGGAATTAAAAGGGGAAGTCACTTCTTCAGTACCACCGGTGCAAGAGGATATACCACAAGTCACTGCACCGCGTGTCACAGAGGATACATAGGTGATACCTCGTCGTAGTGGGAGGGTTGTGAGACAACCTGATAGATTCATGTTCTTGGGAGAATCTTCTGATTTGGTCCCTGGTGAATATGAACCTGATCCCTGGACATATGACGAGCAAATCCAAGATAAAGATGCGCTATCTTGGCAAAGTGCAATGAATGCTGAGATTGAATCTATGGATTCAAATCAAGTCTGGGAGCTAGTAGAACCACCCGATGGTGTAAAAACCATTGGTTGCAAGTGGATCTACAAAAGAAAGAGAGGAATAGACGGGAAGGTTGAGACCTTCAAAGCAAGGCTTGTTGCGAAAGGGTATACTCAGAAAGAGGGTATCGATTATGAGGAGACCTTTTCGCCGGTAGCCATGCTTAAGTCTATCCGGATTCTTTTATGCATTGCTGCTTATATGGATTATGAGGGATGGCAGATGGATGTCAAGACATCTTTCCTTAATGGAAGTCTTGAGGAAAACCTCTATATGAAGCAACCAGAAGGATTCATTGCAAAGGGCAAAGAGCATCTTGAGTGTAAGCTTAATCAGTCCATTTATGGATTGAAGCAAGCTTCGAGGTCTTGGAACATCCGCTTTGATGAGGTAATCCAGTCTTATGGATTTATTCAAAGTCCGGATGAGTCTTGTCTATACAAGAGATGTGACGAAAACATAGTGGTATTTCTTGTACTATACGTAGATGATATTTTGTTAATTGGCAACAATATCAAGGTGTTATCAGATGTAAGGGTATGGTTGTACAAACAGTTTGATATGAAGGACTTGGGAGAAGTGGGACACATCCTTGGGATCAAGGTTATAAGGGATCGCAGGAAAAGGATGTTGTGCTTATCTCAAGCTTCATACATAGACACCATTATGGATCGTTTTAGCATGCAGAACTCCAAGAAGGGTTTTCTACCTTTCAGGCATGGAGTTCCTTTATCTAAGGAGATGTGTCCTAGAACATCTGAGGAGATAGAGGAGATGAAGGCGGTTCCTTATGCTTTGGCAGTAGGAAGCCTCATGTATGCGATGCTATGTATGAGACCAGATATCTTCTTTGCCGTCGGCATGGTTAGCAGATTTCAGAGTAATCCAGGACAGGAACATTGGACTACGGTAAAGCATATATTGAAGTACCTAAGAAGGACTAGGGATTATATGCTAGTTTACCATGCAGACCAATTATTCCCTGTGGGTTACACAGATTCCGACTTCCAATCAAACAGGGATAACAGTAAGTCTACCTCAAGTTTTGTGTTTACTTTGGGAGGTGGAGCCATTGTATGGAGGAGTGTCAAGCAGAAATGCGTGGTGGACTCTACCATGGAAGCTGAGTATGTGGCGGCCTCTGAGGCTGCCAAAGAAGTTGTGTGGCTCAGGAACTTCTTGATGGACTTGGATGTGATTCCTGGTTTGCCCAGAACTATCACAATTTATTGTGATAATAGTGGTGCAGTTGCAAACTCGAAGGAACCACGAGCCCATAAGGAATGTAAACACATAGAGCGCAAGTACCACCTGATACGAGAAATCGTAAATAGAGGAGAAGTTGTTGTGGCCAAGATTGCATCAAAGGATAACCTGGCAGACCCTTTCACTAAGGCCCTTCCAGCGAGAGCTTTTGATAGGCATGTGGAGGTAATGGGAATCAGATGTATGGCAGTTTAAGGACAGCATAGTCTTTTAGTATAAGTGGGAGATTGTTGGGATGTATACTGAAAAGTCTATCACAACTTCTTGGATAAACCAAGGAGTATAACTCATGCTAGTCTCAACAGAATTGATGGTGTCCGAATACATCAATTTATCAACTAGGGATAATTCCAATACATCACAATTACACATGTAGAGATAATCATTAGTTGTGATCTAATCACAAATTCTCTCATGCTATTAATCATATTGCGGGCATTCAGTGAATGAGTTTAAGATCCAATCAAATACATGAAAACATGTATACTCAAATAGTGAATCTTCATTTATCAAATAAATGGTATAACCATAAGGCGATTGCCTTAGGACAACTCTCATATATCACTAACAAGTTCCCACTTGGCCTAATTCCAATCGCCACTGTATCCAATACCATAAGCTCTAACATGACTCTCAAACTTACTTTGAGGTAAGGCCTTAGTTAAAGGATCCGCTAAGTTCTTTTCAGTGGGAATCTTCTCAATTTGTATTTCCTTCCTACTGATGATCTCTCTGATCAGATGATAGAGGCAAAGCATATGTTTGGATCATTGATGAGACCATATCAAGTTTAGAGATGAACTTCTTGATCCAAAATGCTTCCTTTGCTGCTTCCAAAGCTGCAATGTATTCTGCTTTAGTAGTAGAATCCGCTATAGTGTCTTGCTTGAAACTTTTCTAACTTATTGCGCCTCCATTTAAGGTAAATACGTAACCAGACTGAGACCTGGAATCATCCTTATTTGTCTGGAAGCTGACATCCGTATACCCATGTATTACCATATCACCCTCTCCATATATTAGGAACACATACTTAGTTCTTCTTAAGTACTTAAGGATTGTCTTAACAGTCACCCAATGATCCATTCCCATATTAGATTGGTATCTGCTCATGACACTCAGAGTATATGATACATCGGGTCTTATACATAACATAACATACATGATAGAACCTATTGCTGATGCATAGGGAATCTGACTCATGCAAATCCTCTCGTCTTCTATGCGCGGACACAGACTTCGAAAGGTGTATCCCATGCCTGATGGGAAGGAAACCTTTCTTGAATTTCAACATGCTAAACCTCTTTAGAACTCGGTCTATATATGTAGACTGCGAAAAACCAAGCAACCGTTTCGATCTATCTCTATAGATCTTAATCCCGAGGATGTAGGTCACTTCTCCCAGGTTTTTTATGAAGAATGTTTTGGATAACCAAATTTTAACTGGTTGTAAGACAGAAACATCATTTCCTATATGTAATATGTCATCGACATACAATACTAGGAACACGATTGCACTGCCACTAACCTTCTTGTACACACAAGGTTCGTTTGAATTTTGTGAGAAATCAAACTTTTTGATTGCCTCATCAAAACGGATATTCCATCTCCTAGATGCTTGCTTCAATCCATATATGGACCATCGAAGTTTGTATACCTTGGTTTTATCAACTGATGTGAAATCCTCAGGTTGTATCATATACACATCCTCGAGTAGGTTTCCATTAAGGAAAGTCGTTTTCACATCCATCTGTCATATCTCATAATCATAATGAGCCGCTATGGCTAAGAGCATCCGAAGGGATTTAAGCATAGCAACTAGTGAATAGGTTTCGTCATAATCAACACCTTACTTTTGACGATAGCCTTTCACCACTAATCTAGCCTTATAGGTAATCACATTTCCATCCATGTCGATTTTCTTCTTGAAAACCCACTTGAACCCTATAGGTTTAATGCCTTCAAGTGGGTCAACCAAGTTCTATACTTGATTTTCATACATGGTATTCATTTCCGACTTCATGGCATCGAGTCATTTGTCCCTTTCTGAACTTTTCAGAACTTCTTCATAACTGGCAGGCTCCTCATCATCAATGAGTAACACATCATTTGATTCACTTACAAGAAATCCATATCGCTCAGGAATGTTGCGTGTTCTACTAGATCTACGAAGATGTGGTGTCACAATAGGTTCAACCGAAGGCTCATCACTATGAGTTATTGGTTGTGGTGCTTGACAAGGTATCTCATTAATATCTATTGGAGTCTCTTGAACCTCCTCAAGTTCAACAACACTCCCATTATTTTATTGCAAGAGAAACTCTTTCTCTAGAAATACAGCATGCCTTAGAACAAACACCTTTTGTTCTACAGGATGATAGAATTGGTAACGCCTCGTTTCCTTAGGGTATCCAATAAATAGACACTTGCCAGACTTAGCATCCAATTTGTCTGACACAGTCCGCTTGATATAAGCAGAACAACCTCATATCTTCAAGTAAGATAAATGAGGTTTCTTATTATTCCATATCTCATATAGAGTAGTAGAGACTACCTTGGTCGGAACTCTGTTTAGCAAGTAAACAGCAGTCTGAAGTGCATAGCCACAAAAGGACTTGGGAAGATTTGCGTGATTCATCATTGACCTGACCATGTCTAACAAGGTCTGGTTTCGCCTCTCAGATATACCATTAAGCTATGGTGTATACGGCAGAGTCCATTGAGATAATATACCATTGTCCCTTAGATAATCTAGAAACTTTTGACTCAAGTATTCACCACCTCGATCCGATCGAAGTATTTTAATACTCTTGCCAAGTTTTTTCTCTACTTCAATTCTGAATTCTTTGAACCTTTCAAAAGCTTCAGACTTGTGTTTCATCAAGAACACACACCCAAACCGTGAGTGATCATCGGTGAAGGTAATGAAGTAGCTATAGCCTCCTAGAGCTTGAGTTGACATAGGTCCACATACATCAGTATGTATTAGACCAAGCAACTCTCCCACCGGTTCACCTTTTCCAGTAAAAGGTAACTTGATCATCTTGCCCTTTAAGCATGATTCACATGTATCATATGAATCTAATTCAAACGATTCCAGAATTCTACATCGGTGTAATTCAGATATGCATTTCTTGCTCACATGGCCAAGACGACAATGCCACATGTAGGAGTCTAATTGATTATCTTTTCGAGAATGCTTGTTGCTCGCTTTGATATTGAAAATGTCAATGGATACGTCCAACGTATAAATACCATTGCTTAAAGTTCCAGTCCCATAAAGAATGACAATCAAGTTATGTAACAACAATTGTTACTAAAAGTTAAATGGTACCCATTTCTATTTAAACAAGAAATAGATATGATGTTATTTATCAACGAAGGAACATAAAAGCAATTGTCTATTTCTAAGACAAGTCCTATAGGAAGCTTCAACAGATACGTACTGATGACGAGTGCAGCAACCTTTGCTCCATTCCCAACATGTAAATTTGACTCTCCCTTGACAAGTCTTCTTCTCTTCTTTAGCCCATGAATGTTATTATATATATGTGAACCACACTCGGTATCCAATAGCCAAGTGTCTAAGGAAATAGAATGACAATCAATAATGAAGATATCTAAAGAAGATGGGGCATCAGATGCCTTATTCTTCTTCACGGGCTCAAGATAAATCTTGTAGTTTCTTTGCCAATGACCCTCCTTGCCGCAACGATGGAAAGTGCCCTTTTGAGTTGGTTCTGCCTTCCTTGCCTTCTTCTTCCCCTTGTGTTGTTCCTTTGATTTTCTCTTAGAATCTTTCTTTAAGAAATTAACTAACAGCACTGTCCCCTGCTCATGCTTCTGTTAGGATGTACACTGAAAAGTCTATCTTTTGTATGAACATCTTTATTTTGAAATAAGAATCACATGATCATTGTTTGCATATTTATGGTTATGCATATCGTCTAATACATTACATTGTAGATAACATGGTGTGTAGTGTCACACGGGAGATCATGTTATCAGTTTCTTATAAAGTATAAGTAAAGGCTCACAACCGAGATGGTTTTGGATAAACCATTGGTATGGTTGTAGTGTAATTTGGTATTGGTTTGTCTTGACCATAGAATTATACTATTACACTTTGTGTGTATTGAGCAGGACCGACATAGAGGTGATTCGATTTATTGCTGACTACATAATCGAATCGGACCTCAGATATTATGTTGTACATCTTTTAATCCCGATATAATAACGGGCACATATACTTAGTATTCATTTCTTTGATTTACCAATGGGCGAGATTTATAGAGTAAATCGATAGACTCGGTAAGTTGGAAAATGGTATTATTTATATGGTGTGTCGTTGATTATATGAGGAAACCGTGTCCTATATATTAGGATGATGATGTCCCCTTGAGGAGCTCATAAGGTTCGTCATGTAAACCCTGCAGGTGGACTTGGTCCGGCATGATGATAAGGTTGAGTGGTACTACTCATGGAGTTAGATGTTGATTAATTAATTATCAGTAAATTAATTAATTGACGGACATTCGAGATCTTAAACACAGGGAGATATATGTACAAAAAATATATGAAGCCCATATTAACTTATGGGGGTTTGTGAGGTAGATCAATGATAATCCTCTAGTGGAATGGATTATCATTAATGGATCGGACTTTATGTCGGCTTGATCCATTGGGTGGCCAAGATCCAACTCCTCCTCATGGTCCCTATTGTAGCCTATTAAAACCCTCATGGAGCCTAGATCCAATGATGGAAAATGAAACTTTAGATCTGACGGTGGAGATCAAATCTCTAGATCCGACGGTTGAGATTAAATCTCTAGATCCGACAGTTGAGATTAAATCCCTAGATTCGGCGGTGGAGATTAAAAGGAGCCTTAAGCCTAGCTCTATAAAAGGATGCTTAAGGGGTGGGCGGCAAGAGAATGGAAGGGAGATTAGGGTTTTGCTTCCCTTGGCTTGGGCGGCAACTAAGAGAGGCTTGGGTTTGTTGGGCGACAACTAGGAGGTGGCTAGGGTTTGCTTCTCATCTTGGGCAGCAACCTAGGGTTGGCTTCTCCTCTTGGCCGGCGGCAACAACACCACCATCTTCTCCTTTGGCCGGCGACGCCACCCTCTTCTCCTCTTCCTTGGCCGGCGATAAGAGCTAGGGATTCTTCCCTTGGAGCTTTTGGTCGGTGCCTACACTTCTCCTTGTTCTCTCCTTGGCCGGCGGCAACCGCCAAGCAAGGTGGCTTGGTGGCCGGTTCTAGATCGGAGAAGAGTTTTGTTTTCATTCTTCCCATTGTTCAGAGCGAGCAAGGAAGGGAAGAGCGTGATCTAGGAGGCTTCGACTTTTGGAAGATCGTCGCCCACACGACGTCCAAAAGGAGGAAGGACCTACAATAGAAGATCAAGAGGTATAACAAGAGGTATATTCTTGTTTTGATTTCCTTTAGTTTCTTTGTATGATGTATGTTTTTGTTATGTGGCTAAATTTACTTGGACCCCGAATACAAACACAAAAACCGGCGATCCATACATCATCTATTCCGCGGCTAATCAAAGAATAGAGATTGGTTGCTTGAACAACAAGTTTGTTCAAGTGACCACTCTAATCGAATACCACGACGATGAAACGGTTGCTTGGGTAATCCCTTTTTGTCTAGGATTATTTTTTTTAATCCGGGGACGTAGACGGGATCGCCATGAATAAGCGACCAAGTTGAAGTGGGAAGCAAAGTTTCCTACCTTCAGCTTCACAGAAGGCTTCGCAGTCTTCATCATGTTGAGCAGTACCATAGATGAACCTTCTTGCATCTCAGAGGTGAAGAGGAGCTTGGAGACATCGAACCTTTCGGATCTCACTTGCTCATCAAACAACTCATAAAGATGAAAGACTATGGTATGAGCATCCATATACTCATGTTGTTTCTGCAGCTCGAGTACCATCATGGCTAGCATGATGCAACTCACTAGTTCAGAATCACTCACATGTTTCTGGTGGGCCAACAATTGGTCCGGAGTTGTGTCATCACATGGACGGGCGGGAAGAGGCGCTTCGAGGACATACGTAAGCTTTTCCTCCTTGAGAACAATTCTCATATTTCTAAGCCAGTTCAAGAAGTTCAACCCAGTCAATTATTTGAATCCAAAATCTATCACAAATTCAAAGACGTCATGGTTAATCAATTAACCTAGAAATACAAATCGAGCATATATGAGAAAATGATTTTAAAATGCATCAACATATATTTATAAATCCCATTCATTTTTTGAAATCAAAACCCTCAAAATCAATTCGGGAGATCGTAGGTCCATCTCTGAATGGGTTGATATCCAACATAGATAAGAACAACCTTAGAGTGAGTCCAACAAGCCACTCTTAGCTATGATGGTGGGTATCATCTATACCAATTACATATCACGTATATATAACTATCACAATGTGTTATAAACTAATTGAATGTTCACACATATATTGGTTTGTTAATACATTAACAAGTATGCATCATATGCATAACACCCAACTTCACCTCTCTTCACATCGACCTTGGAGCGAGTCCAACAAATTGATGCTCCAATTTAGAGTCGACCCATTAATTGCGAAATAGTTTTAATATGGTTAGAGTACATTCAACCAATTAGCCAGGCTTGGAGTGATCCCAACAACCCAAACTAACGATTGACCTCTGACTCTTACCATATTAGTGTTAAACTATTCCAATGATTTGAACATGTTCAAGTTCAAGCCGGGCTTGGAGTGAGTCAAACAACCCAAACAAGAAACGGAACTCTAGTTCTAACCATATTAATGGAAGGTGTAGACTTTAATATTGTGTAAGGGTTTTAAAGTCTCGTCCTCTTTTTCATGCAAATAACTATTATTTACATGACATGGTACACATGGCATACATGTACATGTCACGACATGCATGACATAATGATATGCATCTAATGCAATTACATGACATACAATTATGGCATGTACAAACATTTCCTTATTTGTCATAACTAATTTGGAAATAAAATATGTTTGAGATTTGATTTCTCAAATCAAATCATGATTAAATTAGGAAATAAATTTCCAAATCTAATCACATATTTTATTTATGGAATGTGTTAATTAAGGAAAGTCAAATATAATTTAGGAAACAAATTTCTTAAATTATAATTTCCTAATCATATTATGAAACTTCCAATTTGAATTTCTTTACAAATTAAAATTTTCATAAATACTTCTAAACTTTCCAAAAGTAGAATATTTTTATAAATAAAATTATGACTATTGCAAAATAATTTTATGATTATGTTGAAACACAGTCAGGCTCTGATACACTGATGGTTTCTCCAACACCGCGGCGAGTGTGTGTTCGAACACGTTTCGTAAACATACACACGACGGAAGCAAAAATAAGTAATAAACTAATTTTATTACAACACACACATCACACACTTGCAGGATACAACATGTATAGACATAATCTCTATTTAAAATTTTACAATAAAAAGAAATTTATTATAGTTATACCTGACGTATCACGTGTAGCGGGAATGACATCAACCATAGTGACCCTCGCTAGAATCACCTCGATCCGTATCCACGTCGATTATCATCGGGATAGCTTCACAAAGCCATGAGCCTCGTCTTCGCAAAAGGCACTAGCCTCGAATCGAAGACGATGTGATCTGAGAGACGATCACAATCCGAATCAAATTCGGATCTAAAAATGAGCTCCACGAACTCGCTTCTCGGAAGCGGTTTTCGTCAACCAATTGACGAAACCTTGGTTCTCCACCTATGAGGATTGTCAGAGATCCAATCCCCGGCAAGTAAGTCATTGTCGGAGCACAAAATGCCAACCAATCAACCTCTCTACGAGGAGAACAACAAGGTGTCCAGAAACTGGACAGCTTGTTTGCGGTGGAAGAGATGGTCGACTGCTCCTTGGTCGTCGGCGGCCAAGAGAGGATGGCCGGAAGAGTTTCCGACGGCTGGTGGGTGGCCGACAGCAAGGAGGAGGAGCAGAAACTTTAATGGCCGACGTCCAAGGTTGGGCGGCAAGGAGAGGAAGAGAAGAGGAGGTGGGCTGCTAGGGTTCAAACTTCTTAAGTCGTCCACGAAAAACCCTTAAGTCGTGTTTTTATAGAGAACATATTCTCCTAACGGTTATTGGTTCATAACCAAAACTCGTTAACCCACTCCAATAACTTAAGTTAAAATAAACCAAACCATGTTGGTCTATTTTAAGTTAAAACGAACCGAACCAACTTTGGTTCATTCGTTTAAAACAAACCAAACCACTTTGGTTTATTTTCAACCATTGGATTAGAACCAAACCAATTTGGTTCATCCATCATGTCTTCATAAGACTCGACCCATCCATGCTTCCGATGTGACTGAAACCATTTCATACTCGCTCTTTGTTTGGTCCAACCAAACCTAGTCTCTCTCTCTCGATCTGAGAATCCTATTCTCAAATTCATTTTAAATCCTTCAGATTACGCTCGTTGTGCGTGTGACCAAATAGGTTCCCGGTTTATGTTGGTCGTCTGTAATTAACTATTAATTATAGAATGATCATGAGTGACACCTAGTAGTACATCATGATCCCCAATTAATCAGAAAATCAACAGTTGATTCCAGAACCTTTTTCTGAAACCCTTCAGTAGCTACAACGAATCATGCCCCATTCCCTTCACTCATCTTATACTCACTTGGTTCAGGACATGGTCTATCGTGTCAGTCCCCACTAGGCAGATGACGTCACACCTAGCCCAAGTATTACTTCCTCATCCTTCGGGTTCTAGTTACTGCACATGTATCCAAGAGTAACATACTTTAAACATGTAATGCTTTGGCCAAAGACTTTAGTAACAATTCGACAAGAGGCCATAGGGTATACATCTCCTCACAAGGAGTGGTGAATCCTCTATAGGCTATTCAAACACCTTCGACCACTTCGACTTATACCCAATCATTCCGGGTCCACATCTCCTTGGAGATGTTTGCTTAAGATGTCAAAGCATAAGTCTACATGACCAAGATGACTTGAATACCACAAGTCGAAGGAACATTGCACTTAAGCTACAGTAAGAACTTCATTGACATATCCATATATGTAGGGAATCATATGAAGTCTTACTGCTAGTCACTCCAATGAACTAGTTACCATAACTAGCATCCACGATTAACTCCGAACATCCCAATGTCTCCAGCCAGTGAGGAACAACTGCTTGGATAAACCAAGGAGTATAACTTGTGCTAGTCTCAACAGAATTGATGGTGTCCGAATATATCATTCATCGACTAGGGATAATTCAAATACATCACAATTTCACATGTAGAGATAATCACAAAATCCTTTAGGATATGAAATTAAACCTCATTTTCAAGGTATCACATAATCTTGAAAATGTCCTAAAGGGCCAACTCTACCATGGCTAGGTTAACTACCCATCCATTTAAGGTTTACACATCCTAACCCATTTAGCATTAGGGAAGCACAGTCCTAGGAACTCAATACATATTGGAGCTCCTTGGGTTTACTAGCTACTCACTAGGGATATCCTCCCTTAGTACCTTCCTAATGACCCTCTTAGGCTTAGAAGCCTTGGTCATTTTGGTCTTGCCTAGGTCAACTTTAGGGATGACTTCCCTTGTGACCTTCTTAGTGGCTTTCCTAGATTTATTTGAAACCTGGCCACTTGACACACACCATGGTTAACCTTAGGGATGACTTCCCTAGCAACCTTGGTTTGCTTAGACCTATGGATGGTTCCATAATCAAATGGAACACTATGGTAGGTCTCCTTGGGCATAGGTTTGTGACCCAAAACTTTCTTGCCCCTAGATGGTTCTTGCCTCCTAGACCCTAATTTTTTATCATTAGACTCTAGAATCATGTTTTCCATCTTCTTTAGGGTCTTCTCAATTCTCTCAAGTTTTGAACTCAAAACTTGATTTCTAACTCTAATTTTCCCAATTTTGAATTTTCATTCGTTATTTGGAAAAGATTCTTTCTCTTAGGCATATGTCTACCATTCTTAGGTTTAATGTCTATGTGGTTCTCTACCTTCCTAATGGCTTCCTAGGTAGAATTATTTTAGGGTTATTGGTTCTAGATTTATCCTAAACCCTAACATTGCAAGATTTAGCACCTAAGCAAATATATTTATTGCTATTTGCATGCCTTTCATGATTATGCACGATTGCAAGAGAATTAAAATTACTCCTAGCATGCTTTTGATTATTACGTAAATAAAGAGCATTATTGAAATATACATTAGGGTTTGCCTTAGCTCCCCCTACATGTGTAGCTCCTCCCTTGCCCTTGCTAGGTTGTCTTCCCTTAGAGCATTGACTTCTATAGTGCCCCTTTTTTATGGCATTTGAAGCAAATGATGTGCTCCTTGCTCTTAATTGTTGAAGCACCAGCATCCTTAGGCTTTTCATGAACTTTAGGTGTCGGTTGAGTCTTCTTGACTCTTTTTTTGACACTTTCTCTTGTAGTGTCCTTGCTCCCTACACTCAAAACATGTAATATGATTTTTATTTTTAATTTGCATGCTTGAGTTACCTAGGTTGGTGGTGGGAGATTCTTGGTTGGATTCTTCTTCTCTTCCGGAAGTAGAAGCATCCTCTTGATTTTGCTCCGGCATGAAAAGTCTCTCCTCCCCCTTGATTCTAGAAGTGGAGACTTCTTCAATCACCTCTACTGATCCAGATGTTGAGCATCTTTCAACCTTCGAATCTTCAAGCTCTTGGGATTTTTCTTCACTTGAGGTCGATGAGGAATTTTCATGAAGCTTTGCCAATTTGCTCTATAGCTCATTGGCATCTTGAAATTCACCTAATCTAGATAAGACATCATTAGGTAACGAATTTAATATAATTTGCATTACCTTATTATTTCTTTCGAAGGCTTGAGCTTGCTCTTCGGTCCATCTCTTCTTCTTAAGGTATCCACATTTTGGACCCCTTGAAAATTTGAATCCCTTCATTAGGATGACCTAATTTTCGAAGTTCATCATGAAAAAGTTCCTCCATCTGTGCCTTCCATTAATCGAACCCTTCTTGTTCATCGAAAGTGTATGGAATTGGAGTGTTGATGTCCCATCCAAATCCATCGTTGGGCAACTCCATCATCTAATGCTTGTGCTCTCTTGGCGGTTGGTTCGTAGAAGAGCTCCTAGCTCTAATACCATTTGTAGACCATCGATGATCATGCTAGAGGGGGTGAATAGCGTTATGCTTTGCTTGATGGAATTCAATCATGCTTGTCTACAATCATTAGTATGCAGCGGAAATAGAAATACTAATACAAATACAAACAAGAATACAAGAGTACAAAGACACAAGATGTAACATGGTTTGGAACCCTAGTTCCTACTCCACGGGACGAGATCAATAGTGAGCTCTAGTAATGCACACCACCACTAATCAAACCATTCCTTCTCGGTGGCACACCGGAGGTGGAGAAACCACTTACAAAGCTCTTACAACAATAAGAATGAAATACAACAAGTATACTAATCAATACACAAATACAAGTAAAGAAAACTTTACACAAAGAAATTTGGATTGCTTGCTTGTTGATTGCTTTGGTTTGCTCTTGAAGGTCTGGAATGCAATAGCGCTTCCCCTTCAAATCGCGCCAAGAACCATTGCCAAAATACTCCCTTCAATGCTCCTTATAAAGTTGCAACTCAGGTTGATTTTCACCTAGCAATCAACTGCCCATACCTAGCAGTCGACTACTCCTATAGCCATTGTCTCACAACGGCTTAATCCACGCTGAAAAAATTCCAACGGATAGCCAATCAATCGACTGCCAAACCCTAGCAATCGACTGATGCCACGATAATCGATTGCCCAGTTGACTATAGAACTTTCTGTGGTCGTGACCATAAATAGAAGTCGATTGCACTCTGGAAGTCGACTGGCAAGGCCATGCAGCCGCAGTCGAGCTCCAGTCAACTCAACTAGTCGACTAGTCATAACCCCAGTCGATTGCTCAGAGTTGACTAGGCTGCCAAGTGTTAAATAATTGTCCAGTCGACTTGTTCATAACCCTAGTCAACTAATAAACCTCAAACATGAGGTTTAACCCCAAGTATGATCCCATCATACTTGCTTGACCACTCTTAGCCTAGACCTAAGCCTTATAGTCACCTCCATCAGCCTCACGCCTATCGGATCCCTTCAAGTCATCCATGACTTGTTCATCCATATGTTATCCTTCAAGTGCTTCCATTGACTATTGTCATGCTAATCGGGTCTACATTGCCAAGGTACATTTGGACTTATGATGCCAAGACACACGCTTGGACTTTACACTGCCAAACATTGGACTTATGCTGCCAAGACTATAGCTTGGACTTTATGCCGCCAATGTCACACCCTTGGACTTCCCAAATGCCAAGATCCATTTGGACTTATGCTGCCAAGTCTTCTTGTTTGAACTTTACACTGCCAAACATTGGACTTATGCTGTCAAGACTCATGCTTGGCCTTTACGGCGCCAATATCACACTCTTATACTTTCCAATTGCCAAGACCCATGCTTGGACTTTCTAATTGGCAAGTACCTAAGACTTGGATTTTCTAATTGTCAAGTACCCATGACTTGGACTTTACCATTGCCAAGACCCATGCTTGGACATTCTTTGCCAAGTACTCAAGACTTGGACTTTACCATTGCCAAGACCCATGCTTGGGCATTCCATGCTAAGTACTCAAGACTTGGACTTCCCATACCAAGTACACAAGATTTGGACTTCCAATGTCAATTACACAAGACTTGGATTTTCCATGCCAAGTATACAAGACTTGGACTTCCCATGCCAAATACACAAGACTTGGACTTCCCATAACAATCACATTGTCATATATTTCGTCGAACAACAAAATATTGCTCGAGTCAAACTCGAGTCTGGTCAATCATGACCTGGGCCGATTGCACCAACAACAGCAATTCCTCCCCAAAAGCTCCAAGAATCAGTTGCCTACATTCTTCCCATCAAGCTCCTTTTATAACTCTGCTCTGCTGATTTTTCACCTTCCAGTCAACTGTTTTAGCCTAGCAGTCGATTGGACACTGTGTCAATGTCTCACAAATGGCTTAATCCACGTCAGATTAAGTCAACTAGTCGACTGTCCTAATGTAGCAATCGACTTCTATAGGCATCAGTCGACTATCATAGGTCAGCAGTCGATAACCTAACATTCTGTGCCCTAGTTATTTAATTCTAGTCGACTACTAAACCCTAGCAGTGGACTTCTAGTGGCCAGTCGACAGCTAAACCCTAGTAATCGACTGCCAGAGCCACAAATATCAGTAGACTACACGACCAGTTGACTGGTCTTAATCCAAATCGACTGCTAGAGTCAAACTACGCTTCCAGGTGTCGTGCATTTGGCCAATCGATTGGTCCATAATCTAAGTCGACTGGTAAATCTCAAACATGAGGTTTAATCAAAGTTTGATCCCCTCATACTTAATCGACCACCCTTAGCCTAGACCTGACCCTCTTAACCATCTCCATCAGCCTCACACCCTCAGGGTCCAACCGAGTCCTCCATGACTCCTTCACCCTTCACGTTAGCCTTCAGGTACTTCCATCGGCTATGTCATGCTAGCTGAGACTCCTTTGCCAAGGTTCATTCGGACTTATGCCATAAAGACTACATGTTTGGACCTTACACTGCAAAAAACCTCACCCTTGGACTTTCCGATTGCCAAGCCTCAATGCTTGGACTTTGACCGCCAAGACTACACCCATGGATTTACGTGTCCAAGACTTCAAACTTGAACTTTCCATGCCAAGAACATTCTTGGACTTTCCATGCCAAGTATCCAAACTTGGACTTCCATGCCAAGACCATGCTTGGGCTTTCCATGCTATCCAAACTTGGACTTCTATGCCAAGACCATACTTGGACTTTCCATGCCAAGACCATTCTTGGACTTCCCCTCAAGTCTCACTCGAGTCTGGTCAACCTTGACCTGAGGTTTGATTGCTCCAACAATCTCCCCCAAATAATCTCCCCCATATGACCTTGGATATTCCAATCATCCACTAGTCATATGGTCAACATATGGTCAAACCATATTCAACCGTATTGACAAACATTAAAATACTACTTGAGTACCACTCGAATCTAATCAATATTTACTTGGGGGATATTGCACCAACAATCTCCCCCCTTTGTATTGTTTGACAATATGTTTAAGTTAGGCTAACCAATAAGCTCAACTTGCCTCTTCCTATGCTAAAGCATAGTGAAGGTTTTCCTAACTTAAACTTTCACTTCTCCCCCTTTGGCATACATCAAAAAGCCTACTAAGGTTTTCAATATTTCATCTCCCAATGAGATCCTACATCCTCCCCCTTGGTCCAAAATTATTTAGAATGTCTTCACTCTTCCTAGTGATAAATCCCATATCACAAAATGAGAGGCAATCCATAATAAAGGTTTACATAACCCTCACTTCTCCCTCTTTGTAATCAAGGTATATCCATCATACCAAGATGGATGACCTCCCCCTAAAGGCTTACTCCCCTTTGACCATTACACCAACAATGTCCTTGGAGAGTTCCTACGCCTATAGGAAATCTAAACCATCGAAAATAAGGGTAAAAGTTCAAACTTGGATTCTCACCCTAAATAACTCTCATAATCATTTTCAATGATTATTTTACCCTTACAATGCTTTCCAAAGTATATCCTAGGGTTAGGAGACGTTAGGATAGCCTAAAATTGCTGATAAATGGCTAGACAAACCTTGTTTAGCCGAAATCAACTTCAGTAGTCGACTAGATCAGTAACCAGTCAACTATCCCACCACCAGTCGACTGCTCCAAGCAGCAATCGATTGGTTTCTGCAAATGCAAAAATCAGTATTTCAAAAATTGAATTTGGAAAATCATAAGTAAATATACATAATTTGAAAAATTATGAAATTTCATACGTGCATTACTTACATAAAATACAATGGGTGAAAAATAATTTTAAGTTAAAATATCCATTATTTTAAGAGATTGATATAAGGTTCAAAAGCATTGAAAACTTTAATGTTTTGCCTAACTTTATATCAATATTCTCAATTGTGATTTCTATCAAAAGATAGGCTTCACCAAGGTTTTCTAAAATGATTTTAAAATATTTTTCAAATATTTTTTTGAAACATGGTCTATGGGCTAGATGTACATGACTTATACATTAGCTTTCCTCATGATTCCTCCATGTTATATTATGAGTTTGAGTCCATCTAAATGCAACATCTATACACCTTGAACTTAACTAATTTTCCTAACATTTCAAATGTGTCTAGGTGTATCAATACGCACACAAGTCATCCTTATAGTTTTTGTGAGATATGGGTTTTGTTCTTCCCTAAATCTAAGGTTTCATGCATATATCTAGGCATATCCAATTTGATTCCCTTATCTTGGGACTTCAAATCAATGACATTGTCCTTAATTTCGAATTAATTGACCTAAATGCATGAATATGGTCATAGCATAAATTAAGTGTATTTGCCAATAATGCATGATTTCATAGCATAACATAACTAAATTAAGAATTATCATGACATATAAAATAATAATATGGAATATGATATCATGACATTGTAGGATCGTTGGCGTCGCTAGAAAGGGGGGGGAATGAATAGCTACGCTCGTCTTTTCGATTCGTTGTACCTTTCTACAATGATTAGTACGCAGCGGAAACAAGACAATGAATACAGAAAGAATAACAAACGCAAACACCCCAATTTTACGTGGTTCGGAACACAAGTCCCTACTCCACGGTTGAGCCCTCGTCGACTCTAGTGATGCACACCACCACTATAAACTTCTCCTTCTCAGTGATACACCGAAGGTGGAGAAACCCTTTTGCACAGTGTATCAGAAACTTTACAAGAAAGCTTATAGTAGTCATTGAAGAAGCAGTAAAACAAATACAGATTTCAGAGAGAATGGTACTGCTCCTTGCTTGATGAATCGTTGAAGCTCCTGTGGGATGATGAAGGCTTTTTGAATCAAGAAGCCCTTTCATTCGTGTCTTTTCTTCAGAAAATTGTCGTAAGTTATTCTTCTTAACTTTGAAATATATAAGCCTAGAATACTTGATAGCTCAAGCCTGATTAGGGATTTTCTGCCCGCCCAGTCGAGTCGCCTCAGCTGGTGCCTCGACTGGAGCATTAATTAGCATTTATTAATGGCTTCAACGGTAAGATTTAGACCATAATTAGTTTTATTTCCGCTGAAAACATAGGTCCAGTCGAGACGATGATCCGACGACTCGACTGGCAGGCTTTGGTTCAAACTGAACAGAGCAACAGTCGAGCTCCTAGTCGACAGTCCCTTGTGTATGTTCGGTTGGATCAAAGCTCTAGTCGAGTCGTCGCCTCGACTGGTAGGCCTTGGTTCCAACTGAACAGAGGAACAGTCGAGCTCCCAGTCGACAGTCCCTTGTGTCTGTTCGGTTGGATCAAAGCTCTAGTCGAGTCACCGCCTCGACTGGTAGGCCTTGGTTCCAACTGAACAGAGCAACAGTCGAGCTCCCAGTCGACAGTCCCTTGCGTCTGTTCGGTTGGATTAAAGCTCTAGTCAGTGTGCCTCGTCTGATCGAGTAACTGTTGTTTGTCCGAGCAATGAGCTCTCGACGACACCTCTTGCTTCGCTTAGTTGAACCAAGCATCGGGCCGAGGCATCGCCTGACCGTATGAGTCAACCTCGCTTCGACAAGAGCGAGGTTCCGAGCGAGGCGTCACCTCGACTACACCTTGACATGATGCCTATGAATTACTGTTCATAGGTCTTCCATGCTAGGAATCATCTCCGAGACTTCGTGCCAAGACTCCCTGTCCGGGTCTTCACTGCCAAGAGGCCGCGCCTCTGGGACTTCACTGCCAAGACTCCCTGTCCGGGTCTTCACTGCCAAGAGGTCGCGCCTCTGGGACTTCACTGCCAAGACTCCACGTCCGGGTCTTCACTTGCCAGGACTCCACGTCCGGGTCTTCATCAATCTTGCATCCAGTCCTCGGCCTACAAGAGATTTCCTCAAAATACCTCTCAAACAACCGTATGAGATAACACATAATTATCACCTTGACTTAAACCCTTGTCAATCACCAAAAATATCCTTTGGGTCTGATTGCACCAACAATCTCCCCCTTTTTTGATGTTTGACAATACGGTTTAAGTTTAGGTGATGAAATTATAGCACAATATAACGTATTCGAAATTTAATATGTAAAAAGAAGAGATATAGATGTGTAGTTTCAAAAGCTTTAATTTCATACTTAAAGCCCATCTTCTCCCCCTTTGGCAAACACCCAAAAAGAAAAGTTGCTTATAGAAGCACTCCCCCTGAATTCATTACCCTTAGGTTATCAAATGCACTAACAATATATTTTAGCAAGATAAATCTCAGTCATGCATTTCTAAAGAAAGATATAAACCACCGGAAGAAAACTTTGACATACACAGAGATATTAGAAATACATATACAAGCATACACCCAAAAAGTCACCCAAAGCATCCTGATATATATATATTTTCTTGAATTCAAACTGTTCATACAAATAAAAAAAACTAAACTGCTGAAGATGATGGTTCTGATGAATCCGACATCATGGCATGAAGGGGAGATAGAATTTCCTCCTGCTGGGCAGAGATCTCAGAAAACCGAGCACTAGCTTGGAGTGAAGCTCTTCGAATTTAGTGTTGATTGACGTACTAAGGTCCTTGAATTTAGTATCAACTGAGTTTATGAACTCAGCTTGATCTTTTCGCATATTCTTCAGCTGTTCAGACATGGTGGAAGATGGTTCAACAGTTGGACGTTCTTGTTCACCTTCTTCCTCCATATCCCACCTTTCACCCGCTTGATGTCCATCCGCCCACTCAACGGTGCTACCAACTTTTGACATGCCGGGCAAAGAAAAGTTTCTCCACTTTTGTTAGCTAAATCATGCTAGCTCGGAAGCTCATTGGCTCCCATATCCCCGGATTAAAATTTTCACTAATGAAAACTAATCCAGATGGGATGAGTTTCCTAAGCACAACCAATTCGTCGTCGTGCTAACGACTTGAGCTATCGCTTGAACAAACTAGTTGTTCAAGCAACACAACTCTTCTAGTCGGTTTGCCGCGGAAGAGACGACGGACGGATTGCCGGTTTTTGTGTTTCTGATTGGGGTCCATGATTATACAAATACATACAAATGTAAACTAGTATAATCAACACATACATAAAGTAAGCATCCACACAAAACATGCATATAATTGAAAAGCAATTATAAACATAATACAAAAGAACATTAATCAAAATAAACAAGATTATACCTCTTGTTATACCTCTTGATCTTCTATTGTATGTCCTCCCTCCTTTTGGACGTCGTGTGGGCGACGATCTACCAAAAGTTAAAGCCTTCTAGATCACCAATCTTCCTTTCCTTGTTTACTAGGAACAAAGGAAGATCCTAAAACAAAACTCATCTTCCTTTCTAGAACCGGCCTCCAAGTCAATAAACTCGATGTTGCCGCCGACCAAGGAAGGTAAAATGGAGTATAGAAACCAACCAAAAGAGAAACACCAAGGGTATGAGCACCGGCCAACACTTGGAGAAAGGAAAGGAAAACAATCCTCCTCCTTGTTGCCGCCCAAACCCTAGGCAAAGCTCTCCTAATTTCCGGCCAAGGATGAAGGGAAGGAAAAAAGGTTGAGCTCCGACCAAGGTAGAGGGAACAAAGATAGTGGCCGGCCAACACTTAGAAGGAAGAAGAAAAGGATCTTCATCTTCTAGTTGCCGCCCACCCTAATCCCAAAACCCTAACCCTAGCCGCCCAACCCCAATCCTATCCCATCTAGGATTTGATTGCCGTCCAAGGGAAGCTATCCTAATGCCATCCAACCTAAGCCATAGAAGGAAGGGAGAAGCTTGGGCGCCAGCCAAACCAAGGAGGAAAAGGGAAGAAGGGTTGCCGGCCATCATTGGGAAGAAGAAGAAGAGGCTTCTTCTTCTTGTTGCCGCCCAACACAATGAACCAAACCCTAACCCTAACCTCCTCCTATTTCTTGCCGCCCAAGCCACCTTCTCTCAATTAGGTTTTTCCATTCTTCTTTGCCGCCCAAGCCTAAGCCCATATATATATAGTTAGGTTTAGGCCTTGGTTTAATCTCCTCCATTGGATCTAGGGTTTTAATCTCAACCGTCGGATCTAGAGATTTGATCTCAACCGTCGGTTCTACAGATTTAATCTCCACCGTCGGTTCTAGAGATTTAATCTCCACCGTCGGTTCTAGGGATTTAATCCCAACCGTCAGATCTAGAGATTTAATCTCAACCGTTGGTTCTAGGGATTTAATCCCAACCGTCGGATCTAGAGATCTAATCTCCACCGTTGGATCAAAGGTTTTGTTTTCCTTCATTGGATCTAGACTTCATGAGGTGTTAATAGGATACAATAGGGACCATGAGGAGGAGTTGGATCTTGGCCACCCGATGGATCGGAACCACACATACTTGATCCATCAATGATGTTCCATTCCACTAGAGGATCATCATTGAATTACCTCACCAACCCCCATAAATTAATATGGGCTCCATATATTATTTGTACATCCGTCTCCCCGTGTTTAAGATATCGAATGTCCGTCAATTGATTGATTTACTGACCATCAATCAATTAACATCTAACTCCTCGAGTAGTACCACTCAACCTTATCATCATGTTGACTAAGTCAACCTGCAGGGTTTACATGATGAACCTTATAAGCTCCTCAAGGGGGCTTCATCAACCTAATATATAGGACACGGTTTCCTCCTATAATCAACGGCACACCATGTAAATAATATCATTTCCCAACTTACCGGGCATATTGATTTAATCCATCTAAATCTCACCCTTTGGTAAATCAAAGAAATAAATACTAAGTACATGTGCCCCTTATTATATCGGGATTAAGAGCATGTACAACATAATATCCGATGTCCGATTCAATTATGTAGTCAGCAATAAATTGAATCACCTCTACGTCGGTCCTGCTCAATACACCTAAGTGTACTAGTGTAACTCTATGTTCAAGACAAAACAATACCAAGCTACACTACAACCATGCCAATGGTTTGTCCAAAACCATCTTGGTTGTGAGCCTCTACTTATACTCTACAAGGGACTGATAACATGATCTTCTGTGCCACACCCAAGCACCATCTTATCTACAATGTAAAGTATTAGACAATATGCACATATATCATAAATATAAAGTGCAAACAATGATCATGTGATTCTTATTTCAAAATAAAGATGTTCATACAAAAGAGCTAGGCTTTCAGTATACATCCCAACAATCTCCCACTTATACTAAAAGACTATGCTGTCCTCATACTTCCATACATCTGATTCCCCTTCCCTCCACATGCCTATCAAAGCTCTCGCCAGAAGGCCCTTAGTGAAAGGGTCTACCAGGTCATCCTCTGATGCAATCTAGGCGAAAGCAACTTCTACCTCCTTTACGATTTCTCGTATCAGGTGGTACTTGCGCTCCATGTGTTTACTAGCCTTATGGGCTCGTGATTCCTTCGAGTTTGCAACTGCACCATTATTATCACAATAAATTGTGATAGTTCTGGGCAAACTAGGAATCACATCCAAGTCCATCAGGAAGTTCCTGAGCCATACAGCTTCCTTGGCTACCTCAGAGGCTGCCATATACTCAGCTTCCATGGTAGAGTCCGCCACGCATTTCTGCTTGACACTCATCCATACTATGGCTCCACCTCCAAAAGTAAACACAAACCCCGAGGTAGACTTACTCTTGTCCCTATCTGATTGGAAATCCGAATCTGTGTAACCCACAGGGAATAATTGGTCTGCCCGGTAAACTAGCATATAATCCCTAGTCCTTCTTAGGCACTACAATATATATTTTACCGCAGTCCAATGTCCCTGTCCTGGATTACTCTGATATCTACTGACCATGCCCACGACAAAGCAGATATCTGGTCTCGTACATAGCATAGCATACATTAGGCTTCCTACCGCCGAAGCATAAGGAACTGCCTATATCTCCTCTATCTTTTCAAATGATCTAGGACACATCTCCTTAGATAAAGGAACTCCATGCCTGAAAGGTAGAAAACCCTTCTTGGAGTTCTGCATGCTAAAACGATCCAAAATCATGTCTATGTATGAAGCTTGGGATAAGCACAACATCCTTTTCTGCGATCCTTATAACCTTGATCTCAAGGATGTGTCCTGCTTCTCCCAAGTCCATCATATCTAACTGTTTGGATAACCATACCCTTACGTCTGATAACACTTCGATGTTGTTGCCAACCACCAAAATGTCATCTACGTATAGTACAAAAATACCACTACGTTTCCGTCACATCTCTTGTATACACAAGACTCATCCGAACTTTGAATAAATCCATAAGACTGATTTACCTCCTCAAAACGGATGTTCCAATACCTCGAAGCTTGCTTCAATCCATAAATGGACCGATTAAGCTTACATACAAGATGCTCTTTTCCCTTAGCAATGAATCCCTCTGGTTGCTTCATGTAGATGTTTTCCTCAAGACTTCCATCAATGGAAAGATGTCTTGACATCCATATGCCACACCTCATAATCCATATGAGCTGCTATGCATAAGAGCTCTCAGACCTGATTTGAATCCATAGATTCAATCTCAGTATTCATTGCACTTTGCCAAGATGCTGCATCTATATCTTGGATTACCTTTGTCGTATTTTCAGGGATCAGGTTCATGTTCGCCAGGGACCAAATCAGAAGATTCTTCCAAGAACATGAATCTATCAGGCTGACTCACAACCCTCCCCCTATGACGAGGTATCACTTGTGTATCCTCTGTGACACGCGGTGCAGTGACATGTGGTATGTCCTCTTGTACCGGTGGTACTAAAGAAGTGACTTCCCTTTTAACTCCTCCAAAACAATTTTACCCTTGGGCTTGTGGCTCATCACATAGTCTTCCTCTAGAAATCTGGCGTTCGTGTTAAGGATCACCCTCTGATCTCTAGGACTATAAAACAATCCACCCTTCGTTCCCTTGGGATAGCCAATGAACATGCGTACTTCTGTACGAGGTTCCAACTTACCAGTATCTGCCTTCAGCACATGTGCTGGACTCCCATATCTGAATATGTCTTAGACTAGGCTTTCGCCCAGTCCGCAATTCTGTGGGAGTAGAAGGCACTGATTTAGATGGAACCAGGTTCAGAATGTATACCGTCGTATCTAGAGCATATCCCCAGAACGAATCTGGCAAGTCATAATAACTCATCATCGATCTAACAATCTCCATAAGAGTCCTATTCCTTCGCTCTGCTACACCGTTCTGCTGGGGTGTGCCAGGTGCAGTCAATTGGGATTGAATCTCAGCCTCTGATAAGTAGTTCCTAAACTCTCCCAAGAGGTACTCAACACCACGATCAGATCATAGTGTCATCCGTATCTTGAACAATCATCTATGAAAAAGATAAAATGTTCAAAACTACCTCTTATCTGGATAGACATAGGACCACACGAATCAGAATGAACCAATTCCAACACATCTTTGTATCTATACCCCTTGGCCTTGAGAGGCCTCTTGGTCATCATACCCTCCAAGCAAGATTCACAGGTTGGGAGATCCTCCACCACTAATGAACCCAAAGGTCCATCAGCTATCAACCTATTGAATTCTGCTTAGGTTAATATAACCAAGCCTATGATGCCAAAAGATATGTTTGGTTCATTTTCGAAGGTTCTTTTCTCTTATTGGAATTAGAAGATGAGTTATTTACTTCTATTTGCACCGTGGGAGCTTGTGGTTCAAGTTATAAATTTCCTATCTATGTACCTGAATAGATAATGTCCCTATTCCTTTTATAACAAATTTATCATGAAAAGAAATAGATTATCCATCCATAAACAATTTAGAAACCGAAATCAATTCTTTCTAAATAAGGGTACATAAAGGAAATTCTTAAGAACCAAAACCTTTATTTTTCTCAAAAGATAAATAAAACATCTCTCACTGCAATAGCCGCCATCTTCATGGCATTGCCCAAGTAAATGGTAATATCCCCTTTAGCTAGTCGTCAGGTTTCCTGGAACCCCTGCAAAGTGTTGCAGATATGATTAGCGGCTCTCGTATCTACACACCAGGTGTCGGTAGATAACACTGCTACCCATGTTTCAACGACTAGACCAAAGGATATACTTTTGTTCTGCTTTGGATTGGGACAGTCCTCCTTCCAATGTTCATCCTGCTTGTAAGTGAAGTACTTGCCTTTCGGCTTCTTCACTCCTCCCTGAGATCCTCCCACCACATTTGCTCCACCTTGTTTCTCCTTCTTCTTGCCTTTTGGCTTAGAAGTAGAAACCTTTTTGAGCAACCATGGCTTGAGGATACTCTTCGAAGAGTGCATACATGTACTTCCTAGCAGATAAGACAATATTTGGATTCTTTTCCAATCAATATTATTAGGGTACAGTAAGTTTATTTCCTTTAGTATCACAATAAGTGGACTGAAAGTCATTTTGAAAATCCTAAGAATCACATAGATCATTACTTTAGATTTCAAATATTATTGATTCCTCAAAACAATAAAATTCCGAAATCAACCAACACCTCAAAACATCGAGAATATCGCATGCCACGCAGTGTGGACGTATACGAATTCTACATTTGTAAGAGGAGGTTTTACCCATTAATTTTATTATCTTGTCAACCTTACTTTTTGACAAATAAAATTAATAGTTGGTTCCTCTTTGGCCCTACAAATAAAAGCAGTGACTCCGATGGGGAGGATACTTTATATTTGCATCTAAGTGTGCACCATTACACGATACTAAGGGAATTATTTCGGATTATGTGCCTTACGGCTGTGGAAGTACACACGCTCCTAGATAATTTCCTATAACCATTATTTGACCTAGTGATCCGCAAACAAACTCATCTGCAGGGAGGAAGGCACTCAGAGCCGACACGCAAGTTTATTGCATCACACGTCAAATTGTAATGGAGGCCGCGGGAATTAATTAAAATATCCCTCTCCCACTTAGTAAATTGAAAATGATGAATTTTCAAGCACACACAACATGCATATAAAACAAATCAGCAATAAATATGGAAAAAACAAAATTTTTTCCAACTATTATGGCTTTGTTCTCCAATATGCGTCCCGTCGTGTCGCCACCTCGTCCGCTCCTCCTACGTCATGTACGAGCCATCCGGAGATCCGAGCCGAGAATAATCTATTTTAATTTATATCCATCGATCCTATACTCCACGAAGGAGTGTACAAATAATCTAGATCGAAAGTAAACTAAAATGATCGGCTAAACAATGCCGTATTTAATTACCAAAATTAAATACTAATCTAGCCTCGTCAACCCCGAGGATTCAAATAATATACAATCACACACAAACAATCACATACACACATATAGCCATAATAGTCGGATCTTATGCCTACAACGAAAGAGTTAGCCTACGCACATCCTACTATTATCCGGCATACTCAATATATGATATGTGCATGAAAGTAACCGAATCCAAAACACACAAAACCGGAAACCGTGGCTCTGATACCAATTGTTAGCTAAATCATGCTAGCTCGGAGGCTCATTGGCTCCCATGTCCCCGGATTAAAAATTTTCACTAATGAAAACTAATCCGGATGGGATGAGTTTCCTAAGCACAACCAATTCATCGTCGTGCTAACGACTTGAGCGATCGCTTGAACAAACTAGTTGTTCAAGCAACACAACTCTTCTAGTCGGTTAGCCGCGGAAGAGACGACGGACGGATCGCCGGTTTTTGTGTTTCTTATCGGGGTCCATGATTATACAAATACATACAAATGTAAACTAGTATAATCAACACATACATAAAGTAAGCATCCACACAAAACATGCATATAATTGAAAAGCAATTATAAACATAATACAAAAGAACATTAATCAAAATAAACAAGATTATACCTCTTGTTATACCTCTTGATCTTCTATTGTATGTCCTCCCTCCTTTTGGACGTCGTGTGGGCGATGATCTACCAAAAGTTGAAGCCTCCTAGATCACCAATCTTCCTTTCCTTGTTCACTAGGAACAAAGGAAGATCCTAAAACAAAACTCATCTTCCTTTCTAGAACTGGCCACCAAGTCAATAAACTCGATGTTGCCGTCGGCCAAGGAAGGTAAAATGGAGTATGGAAACCAACCAAAAGAGAAACACCAAGGGTATGAGCACCGGCCAACACTTGGAGAAAGGAAAGGAAAACAATCCTTCTCCTTGTTTCCGCCCAAACCCTAGGCAAAGCTCTCCTAATTTCCGGCCAAGGATGAAGGGAAGGAAAATAGGTTGAGCCCGGCCAAGGTAGAGGGAACAAGGATAGTGGCCGGCCAACACTTAGAAGGAAGAAGAAAAGGATCTTCATCTTCTAGTTGCCGCCCACCCTAATCCCAAAACCCTAACCCTAGGCGTCCAACCCCAATCCTATCCCATCTAGGATTTGATTGCCGCCCTAGGGAAGCTATCCTAATGCCATCCAACCTAAGCCATAGAAGGAAGGGAGAAGCTTCGGCGCCGGCCAAACCAAGGAGGAAAAGGGAAGAAGGGTTGCCGGCCATCATTGGGAAGAAGAAGAAGAGGCTTCTTCTTCTTGTTGCCGCCCAACACAATGAACCAAACCCTAACCCTAACCTCCTCCTATTTCTTGCCGCCCAAGCCACCTTCTCTCAATTAGGTTTTTCCATTCTTCTTTGCTGCCCAAGCCTAAGCCCATATATATAGAGTTAGGTTTAGGCCTTGGTTTAATCTCCTCCATTGGATCTAGGGTTTTAATCTCAACCGTCGGATCTAGAGATTTGATCTCAACCGTCGATTCTAGAGATTTAATCTCCACCGTCGGTTCTAGGGATTTAATCCCAACCGTCGGATCTAGAGATTTAATATCAACCATCGGTTCTAGGGATTTAATCCCAACCGTCGGATCTAGAGATCTAATCTCCACCGTCGGATCAAAGGTTTTGTTTTCCTTCATTGGATCTAGACTTCATGAGGTGTTAATAGGCTAAAATAGGGACCATGAGGAGGAGTTGGATCTTGGCCACCCGATGGATCGGAACCACACATACTTGATCCATCAATGATGTTCCATTCCACTAGAGGATCATCATTGAATTACCTCACCAACCCCCATAAATTAATATGGGCTCCATATATTATTTGTACATCCGTCTCCCCGTGTTTAAGATATCGAATGTCCGTCAATTGATTGATTTACTGACCATCAATCAATTAACATCTAACTCCTCGAGTAGTACCACTCAACCTTATCATCATGTTGACTAAGTCAACCTGTAGGGTTTACATGATGAACCTTATGAGCTCCTCAAGGGGACATCATCAACCTAATATATAGGACACGGTTTCCTCCTATAATCAACGGCACACCATGTAAATAATATCATTTCCCAACTTACCGGGCATATTGATTTAATCCATCTAAATCTCACCCTTTGGTAAATCAAAGAAATAAATACTAAGTACATGTGCCCATTATTATATCGGGATTAAGAGCATGTACAACATAATATCCGATGTCCGATTCAATTATGTAGTCAGCAATAAATTGAATCACCTCTACGTCGGTCCTGCTCAATACACCTAAGTGTACTAGTGTAACTCTATGTTCAAGACAAAACAATACCAAGCTACACTACAACCATGCCAATGGTTTGTCCAAAACCATCTTGGTTGTGAGCCTCTACTTATACTCTACAAGGGACTGATAACATGATCTTTTGTGCTACACCCAAGCACCATGTTATCTACAATGTAAAGTATTAGACAATATGCACATATATTATAAATATAAAGTGCAAACAATGATCATGTGATTCTTATTTCAAAATAAAGATGTTCATAGAAAAGAGCTAGGCTTTCAGTATACATCCCAACAGGTTCTGATGAATCCAACATCATGGCATGAAGGAGAGATAGAATTTCTTCCTGCTGGGTAGAGATCTCAAAAAACTGAGCATCTAGCTTGGAGTGAAGCTCTTCGAATTTAGTGTTGATTGACGTACTAAGGTCCTTGAATTTAGTATCAACTGAGTTTATGAACTCAGCTTGATCTTTTCGCAAATTCTCCAGCTGTTCAGACATGGTGGAAGATGGTTCAACAGCTGGACATTCTTGTTCACCTTCTTCCTCCATATCCCACCTTTCACCCCCTTGATGTCCATCCGCCCACTCAACGGTGCTACCAACTTTTGACATGCCGGCCAAAGAAAAGTTTCTCCACTTTATGAAATCAAAGTCTGTCATCTGCCTAATTTTTCCCCTGCTTGTGTTGATGCCTATAGATTCTAGCCAAAATGTGATGATATGACCAAAAGGCATGTAAATTTTCTTTTGGACAGAAGTTGAGAAGTGGACTATGCAGAGAAAGATGTTTAAAGCAACATTAAAGTTTAAACATTGCTTTAAGAGATGTAGAGCTAGTAAATGATGTGGTCTTATCTTAGCTTGCCCCCTAGTAACAATTGGAAGGATGCAACCTACAATGACCTTATATAGGACATTATCGGGGGCAGCTAATGCCATGGCCAAAAATAGAGTAAGACCAGTTATGCAGGTTTTTAAAGAAGTACTCATGAATTACATTTATGGAGTATCCCTCAACAGGTTCTTGAATGCTTAGATAGCATTCAAGGGTTGAGTTTGACTCTCGACACTCTAGAAATGCTCTGAGGATGTCAGGAGTGAAAGATATGTCCTTTCTGGCTACCCTACTCTTAAAGATGAGCCTATCACTTGTAGGTTGTAGATTGTTGTAGAATTCACTAACTAAGTCTATATTGATGTCATGATCACAATACACTAGTTTATTGAGCCCATAGTAGTTGATCATTTGTATAACATGTTGAGCTTGTTTTTCAAAAAATTCTTTATCTAATGATCTAGTATGCATCAACTTAAATTTGTGGGCAGTAAAGGTATGTTGATGATGTGCGGAGGGAAACCGGGGATCCGTAGATGGATTTTCCTAAGGTGTTTCACTTGACTCGCCTATCCTATGTTTTTGTCTAATGAATGCCAAAATGATGTTACAAAAAAAAAAATCAATATGATGGTATGATGAATGCCAATAACCAACACCCAATTAGTTTACCCAATATTACTAAGTCTTGTAATCAAAGAGATGAGTTTAGAAATTTACTTAGGCGCCATTTTTCCTGTTGTTGACTGGTCTTGAGGAATCAAAAAGATGACTTCTGTGAAATCACCTTCTCCAGCTAGAGAAAACAGAACTGGCGAACCCTAGAAAATCTGGCAAAATCTAGGGTTTTAGAAAATCGTCGACTAGGGTTAGGGATTGACCAAAAGAAGGAATGAGGGGCTGGAGAACTTACTTGAAGTTAGTTTAGGAGGGAGTGAGGTAATCTAGGGTTTTGTCGGTGTTAAACTTGGCCGGAGACTTGAACGACGACAGCTAAGCGACAGAGGAGAAAGAACCGGGGCGAGAGGAGTCGAGGCGAGTCATGAGTTTGGGAGAGTCGATAAGTGAAATTCCTTATATATTTCTTAGTTACGCAGTCAAGGCGGTAAGTTGATCGCCTCGACCGTTATATCGGGCCGAGGCTTGGCCGAGTGCGCCACTTCGCCTCGTTTGCTCACACCCTCTGTCAGTCGAGGCGATTATTGAAATGTCTCGACTGTTATTCTGAAGGTTCGTTTTTGTCTTAGATATTTTAAGTTCCAAATTCATTGTATTCAGGTATTTAAAACATTTTAAAAGTGATAATATCCTCTATCGACTATATCAAACATATATTGGATGTTTCACTTGAGTTTTAAGATGTCCAACCAATTTTACTTGGTTGGAATGTCCAATTATGTTTTTTAAACCAAATACACATGAATTATGTATCAGTCTTCCCCATAATTGGTCAACTTAATGATTCATACAGTTTTCAACCGCATTACTCAAGTTATGCATCATAACAAGCAATTTGAGTAAATTGGTTGCTCCTATCTAGCAATACACAAGCATAGTTAATCCTATGATTTGTGTGAGATGTTTCCCAAAGGTATCCCAAACATTATTTTCCCATTTCTTTTGAACTTATGAATTAGTCCTTATGATCATGGAGAGACTCAGACACATTCCCAACTCTCTTCTTAAATGACTAAATTCATTTTCTGGAAGAGGTTTTGTGAAAATATCAGCAAGATTCGCCTTAGACTCAACATAATTGACTATAATATCTCCTATTGCTACATGATCCCTAATGAAGTGATGTCTCACTTCAATGTGTTTTGTTATGGAATGATGGACTGGGTTTTTTGTTAAGTTGATCATGCTAATATTATCACAAAGCACTTGCACGTTCTTATATGAAAAACCATAATCCTCCAATGTGTGAGTCATCCATAACAATTGTGACACACTCTCTCCCATGGCTATGTACTCAGCCTCAGTGGTGGAGAGAGCAACACAATGTTGCTTTCGACTTGACCAACCAACTAAAGCTGAACCTAGGAATTGACAGCCCCCGCTAGTACTTTTTCTATCTAGTTTGCATCCTACATAATCTGAATCTGTATAGCCTACTAAATCAAAAGACTCAGTTCGGGGATACCACAGTCCAACTGATATTGTTGCTTTAAGATATCTAATAATTCTTTTAACAGCAACCCAATGAGACTCTTTAGCACACGATTGATATCGTGCACACATGCCCACCACAAATACTATATCAGGTCTACTTGTTGTAAGATATAAAAGACTACCTATGGCACTCCTATAACGTTTTAGATCAACAAGTTTACCATCTACATCACTATCTAGATGAGTGTTTTGTGCCATTGGAGTGGCAACCTCCTTCACATTTTCCATGTTGAATCTTTTTAGCAACTCCATGGCATATTTTGATTGACAAACATGAATTCCTTCTTTGGGTTGTTTGATTTGAAGTCCAAGGAAAAATGTCAACTCCCCTACTAGACTCATCTCAAACTCACTCTCCATGTGTTCTATGAATTCATTGAGAAAATCCCTATTGTTTGAACCACAAATTATGTCATCGACATAAATCTGAGCTATAAATATGTCTTCACCGTTTCTTTTTAGAAAAAGTGTGGGATCAATTTGACATCATCTAAAACCCCTCTCAACTAGAAAAATTGACAACCTTTCGTACCAAGCACGAGGTGCTTGTTTCAGCCCATAAAGAGCCTTCTTTAGCTTATACATGTGATTTGGAAATTCAGAATTTTCAAATCCCGGTGGTTGTTCAACATAGACCTCTTCCTTTATAAACCCATTCAAAAATGCTGACTTCACATCCATTTGATATAATTTGAATCCTCTATATGCTGCAAATGCTAGCATTAATCGAATGGATTCTAACCTAGCCACGGGTGCATAAGTTTCACCATAATCAAGTCCCTCAATTTGATTGTATCCTTTGGCTACTAACCTAGCTTTATTTCTCATTATTTCTCCTTTATCATTCAATTTATTCTTGAATACCCATTTGGTTCCTATTATGGTAGCTTGATCAGGTCTTGGAACTAAATCCCAAACTTGACTTCTCTCAAATTGTCCCAATTCATCCTGCATTGCTATAATCGGTCGGATCAAGCAAAGCTTCATCAATTACTTTTGGTTCAATTTAGATTAATGCTACTTGATTCACTTCATTTCTAAAGTATGATCTTGTCCTCACCCCTTGATGGATGTCTCCAACAACTTGGTCTAGGGAATGACTAGTGCCCATTCTAGTGGATCTTGGTACTTGAGATGTTTCTTGAACCACATTGTTAGATACAATCTCAAGCAACGACCCTTCTGATCTAGATTTTTCATTTTGAGTCGATTTGACTTCTACACTTGTGTCCTCCTTCAAACTTAATCTTTTGAGTTCGACCTTTACTGCATCACTATTATCCTTAGAATCAATTTGGTCTTTACATTCCTCAAAAACCACATTTGACGATTCCTCAACCAAATTTGTTCGTTTGTTTGTAAACTCGATAAGCCTTACTAGTGAGGGAATATCCTAACAGACACCTTCATCCGCTATTGGTGAATTTTCCTAGATGATCCTTAGTGTTTAATATGAAAACCTGCAACCAAAAACCCTAAGATGTTTGACTGTGGTGGTTTTCCAAACCATAGTTCATGAGGTGTTTTTCCTAAGAATCTATGTATCAAAACTCGCTTTTGAACATAGCATCTGATGTTAATTGCCTCATTACAAGTAACTAGGAAGAGTATACTCATTTAGCATACTCCTCATGACTTCTTGCAAAGCTCTATTCTTCCTTTCTACCACACCATTTTATTGTGGTGTCCTAGGAGTGGAAAACTCATGTTTATAGCCTTTTTCTGAACAGAATTCCTTAAACCTCATATTTTCAAATTCTCCTCCATGATCACTCCTAATTGTTTTAATTGTTGAGTTTTTCTCATTTTCAATTCTTCTACAAAAAGGAATAAAAATTTCTAATGTTTGATCCTTATGTTTGAGAAAGAAAGTCCATGTATATCTAGTATAATCATCTACAACTACCAAGCAATATCTACTTCCATTCAAGGTTTTTGTGGAGCTACTATCAAACAAATCTAAATGCAATAAATCTAAAGCATTTAAAGTACTTACAGTGTTCTTGCTTTTATGTGATGCTCTTATTTGTTTACCTTTTTGACATGCATCACATAGCTTGTCCTTTTCGTACTTGAGCAATGGTAGACCCCGCACAAGCTCTTCCTTGGCCAACCTCTTGATATTTTTCATGTTGACGTGTGCTAGTCTCCGATGCCATAGCCATGATTCATCTTCTTTGGACATAAAACACTTCACATGCAGGTTAGTAGCACTACTAAATTGAACTTGATAGATATTTTCCTTCCTCATCCCTACTAGCATGATAGTGTCGGTTTCATTATGTTTAATTAAGCATTTAGTTGAATAAAATTCTACTCTATATCCTTCATCACATAATTGACTGACACTTAATAAATTAAAAACCATTCCTCTAACTAGCAGAACATTCTTAATCTTAAATTGTTCAGATATTACTATGTCTCCTACTCCTATGACTTTTAGTTTGCCACTATTACCAAAAGAAACAGTACCTTTACTCCTGTTTTTAAATGTAACAAACTTTGTGGAGTCCCCGGTCATGTGCTTGGAGCATCCGCTATCTACGACCCACATCATTGGATACTCCCCCTCAACCGGTACCTAATCAAACACGAAAAACAAGATCTTTTGGAACCCAGATTTTGGGTCCATTAGCACTTACAACATACTGTTTAGGAATCCAAGCCTTAGTTGTGTTTGCTTTACCAACATGAGTTCTATTGACTAATGACATGAAACTGAATTCCCTTTTTGTTGGTTTGTAGCCTATTCCTGCTCTGTTGTAAACTGCCCTTTGGCCATCTAAAATCATGTTAAGAGTTTGAGAGCTTGTGGTGAATCTCTCAAGTGTGCACTTGAGATCATCAACTTGTGCTCTCAAGAGATTGTTTTCTTCCCTAAGTTTTTCGATTTCATTAGTCTCAATCCTAATTTCTGCAGGAACAGAATCCTGAGTTTTAAGCTCCTCTAATTCTGATTTTAACATCTTAGCTTTAATTTTTGATCTACTCAAGGCATTAGTTAAGCATGCTACTGTTTCATACAATTTATCTAGTTCAGGAGATGTTACCTCATCATCATCAGATGATGATGATGTGTCCTTCCGTGAAGACTCATCTGAATCTGTGTGATCAAACGCCATTAGTGCCATATGCTTGGCTCCTTTTGCCCTGTCTTCATCTTCTGAGGAACTGGAAGAAGAGTCATCCCATGTTGCCCTTAACGCCTTCTTCTTCCTGGACTTGTCCTCTTTCTTGTTGAGATCAGGACATTCACTCTTGATGTGCCCTTTCCTGTTACACTCAAAATACACCACATCAGATTTACCTCTAAATTTATGTGATGACTTACCTTTCCTCTTGTCTGCAAAGATTTTCTTTACATCCTTCTTATTGTACTTTCTGCTTCTCCTCATCATTCTCCTCACAAAATTGGCTACCTCATTTGGATGAGGCGCCGCCACCGCTACTACTTGTCTTTATGAGGACGGAAGATGACTCCTTCTCCTCTCTCCTTTTTCTTGTTCTCCTTGTATTGCTCACCTGCAACAAAAGCAATACCTTTCTCTTTTGGACCCTTGTTAGCTTGCTCATGTAATTCCATTTCACAAAATAATTCATCCAACTTTATAGTAGACAGATCCCTTGATACTTTGTAGGCATCTACCATAGATGACCATAAAGCATTTCGGGGAAAAGACTTTAGGACGTACCTGATAATGTCTCTGTTCTCCAAGTTTTCACCGACCGAATGCAGCCCATTCAATACTTCCTTGAACCTTCCATGCAACTCACCAACAGTCTCACCATTTTTCATAGCAAGATTTTGCAGCTGGTTCATGTAGAGATCTCGCTTTGCTATCCTCGAGTCTCTTGTCCCTTCATTCAGTTCTATCAGTTTATTCCAGAGATCTTGCGCGCTGTTGAATGGACCCACTTTGTTGAGTTGATCCTTCGCTAGACCACATTGCAGAGTCACGGTGGCCTTAGCATTTGCTTGCGCCTTGCATTTTTGTTCAACAGTCTACCTTCCAGACTCAAGTACTTTGCCTTCTGCATCCATCGGTGTCGTGAAGCCTTCGATTACCGAAAACCACATATTTATCTCAGTCATGAGATAGTACTCCATCCGGCTTCGCCAATACTGGAAGTTCGTTCCATCAAAGAATGGAGGCCTGTTTGTGTTGTAACCTTCTTACATCTCCATTTGAACTTGCTCTTGCGGTTGTGAATCCGAAGAAGAGCACCAGGCTCTGATATCAATTGTAGGATCGTTGGCGTCACTAGAAAAAGGGGGAATGAATATCTATGCTCGTCTTTTCGATTCGTTGTACCTTTCTACAATGATTAGTACGCAGTGGAAACAAGACAACGAATACAGAAAGAATAACAAACGCAAACACCCCAATTTTACGTGGTTCGGAACACAATTCCCTACTCCACGGTTGAGCCCTCGTCGGCTCTAGTGATGCACACCACCACTATAAACTTCTCCTTCTCGGTGATACACTGAAGGTGGAGAAACCCTTTTGCACAGTGTATCAGAAACTTTACAAGAAAGCTTACAGTAGTCACTGAAGAAGCAGTAAAACAAATACAGATTTCAGAGAGAATGGTACTGCTCCTTGCTTGATGAATCGTTGAAGCTCCTATGGGATGATGAAGGCTTTTTGAATCAAGAAGCTCTTTCACCCGTGTCTTTTCTTCATCAAATTGTCGTAAGTTATTCTTCTTAACTTTGAAATATATAATCCTAGAATACTTGATAGCTCGAGCCTGATTAGGGCTTTTCTGCCCGCCCAGTCGAGTCGCCTCAGCTGGTGCCTCGACTGGAGCATTAATTAGCATTTATTAATGGCTTCAACGGTAAGATTTATACCATAATTAGTTTTATTTCCGTTGAAAACATAGGTCCAGTCGAGGCGATGATCCGACTACTCGAGTGTTGGGGGATCGATTGGCCGGCTAGAGGGGGGTGAATAGCCCTCGTTCGTTGGATGTCATATTTTGCTCGTCTTCAAAACGTTAGCGCAAGCGGAAGCAATAAACTAAGACAAGAAAATAGAAATAAAACAAAGACAATACAAACACGGAGATATAACGTGGTTCACGGCTACGCCGCTAATCCACGGTCCAATTCGTCCACGGTGAATCACTCTGCAATCTATCCACTAGATCTCTCCTTTGCACAAAGCTAGGTGGAGGTAACCTCTTTACAACAAAGATCACTCTTCTACAATGGAATGAAGATTAGAGCAAGTAGAAGAGTGGGAAATCGTTTAGGGCACTTTGGGAGTAGTTGGGCGTTCAAGCATTCTTACCCCAAAGCCCCAACCCTTTCCTTTTTATAGAGGAAGAGAGATTCTTCCCGTTGACACAGGAGCAGTCGACTGATGGCACCCATCAGTCGACTAGTGCTGTAGCCGTTGCCCAATAACGGCCGCTTTCCACGTTGGATACTATCCAACGGTACTGACATCAGTCGACTGATGGCACCCATCAGTCGATTGATGTCAACCAGTCGAGTCCTCAATGAGGTCGACTCCATTCTGTGCTCGTGCACAGTGACATCGATCACCGTCCTGGCCCTTAGCCGATCGGCCATCGATCATTGCCCATCGGGCGATCGATCAACTTGATTCAGCCACATTAGACCAGTCGATCGACCCATCGACTCAGAGCAGTCGACTGCCATAACATGGTAGTCGACTGGTGTCGGGAAAACTCATCCGACACTTGGCCAAATGGCCAAGTTTCACCTAAGAGCTACCCTTCCTGGGTTACAATCGCTCACTCTCATCCCTCGGAGTCCCTTGCCTTCGAAGTTCTCTTCGTTCGCGGCCACGTCCCTCGGCAGCATCAGGCGCACGGCTCTGCAATGCTCCTTCGCGTCTCTTGCCTCAAAGTCTACTTCCTCCAGCTTCACTCCAAGCTCCTCGTCCGACGGTCCCTCGGATGCTCCAAGCGCACGGCTTCCGCAAAGCTATCCTTCATCGACTCAAGGCACGAGTCATGAGATGTGAAACTCGCCATGACTCCATGTGCGAATTACTAAGTCCTGCACGACTTCAACGCACATATCAAATCAACATATCAAACTAACTTAAACCCTTTGCCACACCATCAAAACCATATTACGGCAAGAGATTGCCTTAACAATCTCTCCCTTTTTGATGTGTGGCAATCCGTTTAAGTTAGGTAAAAACATTTGATATAAATTTTAAGGAAAGAAAGCATGTAAACGTAATCATGATATAGCAACATGCAACTCCCCCTTAATCCATGAAACTCTATGTAAATTTTTTCTTATCATAAATTTCTCCCCCTTTTATAATTAACTTAAACATAATATTTTCTCCCCCTTTGACACCATCAAAAAGATTATCACTAAGTTAAAAACACATGGCATCAAGTCTAAAAGAAAGAAAATACCACAAGTTGATTTAAAATTCGGAATTCAGCCTTTACTGGTCTGATATTTAGGCCATCAGTCGATTGGTTCAGATACCAGTCGACTGGCATGTGAATTTCGGGATTTTCTGATTTTCAGACCGAATTTCAGAAATGCATTAAAAATTCTAGAAAATTCAAAAAATCATGAAATTTGGGGAACACATTTCTTTTAAGTATATCTATCAGTGAAAAATATGTTTTCATGAAAAATCATTATATTTTCAAGTATTTGCCAAAAATCCAAAAGCTTTAAAAACTACTAGGTTTTTGATCATAAGAGTATCCATTTTAACACCTAGTCTTGCATCCAATTGTTTCAAAACATGAATACATATATTTTAAAGTAAGAAATTGTTTTGAAAACATATGAAATATCCAATCATGATCTTTGGGCAATATGTCTATGAATTAAACACAAGCCTTCCTCATGATTGGTCTATTATTGCTTATTTTGATACTTTAAATGACCATCTAAATGCCATAGGCATTAGTGGACATTTGTATCATCCTAACATCTCACTCATGCTAAGTTTTCAATCAAGTTAGCCTATAGTGAGTGTGAGATGCATCCTAGGGGGTATTTGTATATACTTAACCAATATGTTCATGCAATTCTATCATGGTTAAGTGTCAACCTAATAATCCTCATGATCATAAAGGCATATGTCAATGAATTCTACATTATGATCATGAAACTCATGTATTCATCAAATAATAGTCATGCATTAGATATTATATGATGATAATAAACAAAGTATTACCTAAAGCATGATTCAAACCTATTTCTTATGATAACGTGCCAAATTTCAAAAACATAAATCATGATTGTAAACATCCATAGCAATTACATTAATCATCATGATTTAAGCAATATTATCTATTTATGGGTACGTTATCATCACCCAACACTATCTAAAAAAATGTTGTCCCGTCATCCTAAGTCAACCAAAATATGATATAGGTTAGGTCCATGTGGTTGACTTCCCTAGGGTTATTCTAACCCTTAAGGATGGATTTTGGAACCCAAAATAAGTTCTTTCCTATTGGGTTCACTAGATATTCCTTGGGGATCCATTTTCTAGCAATTACTTTCTTTTTATCTTGTCCCCTAGCTATTAGGCATTTGTAGGCCTTTTCATTTTTCTTCTCTTTGTATCCTAGGCCCTTCTTATTGAAGCTTGCCCTTTGGCTCCCTATGATCATGTTCAAGGTGTTGGAGCCAATAGTGAATTTCTCTAGGGCTTTTGTTAAATAATCTACCTTTTCCCTTAGTGCCCTATTTTCATCCATGCATGCATCACTAACATTAAATGGCATATAGTTATCATGTGAGCATGCATCATTATGGCAAGAAGAAACATTATCATTTAAGCATGCATTTTCTAGCTTATTTTCCAATGCCTTAATTTTATCTAGCATGCTCTTATTTTTCTTTTTCATGCCAAATAAGTCCTTAGTTAAACTAGAAATTATGGAAACTATTTTCTTAGGAGAGGCTTTCGTTACCATAGTTTCCATGTCCTCTTATTCTTCTTTGGATGATGAGGATGTAGAAGCTCCCCCTTCATTTGAGCTCTCCCCACTTGAGCTTGATTCTTCATTTGAGGAGGAGGAGCAATCCGAGTCATGAAGAGCCATTAGTGCTAGGTTGGAGTAGACATGCTCTTCTTCTTCGGATGAGGAGGCGGAAGCAACGTCATCCCATGTCTTGGCTTTGAGTGCCATGGCCTTCCCTTTTCCTTTTTCCTTCTTTTCTTCTTCCTTTTTCTTGCTCCCCTTCTTCTTACTCTTTTCTTCTTTCTTGCTCTTGTTTAGGAGGGGACAATTATCCCTTATATGTCCCTCTCCTTGGCAATTATAGCATATGACCTTCCCCCTTGGTCTTCTATTCCTATCATGAGATTTATCAAATCTAAGATTCTTAAATGCACGCCTTACCTTCCTTACCATGTAGGCTTCTTCCGTGCTATCCATGGAGGAGGTAGAGGCTTCATCGGATGAGGAGGAAGGGACTTCCATCTTCTTCTTCCCTTTGTTTGCCATCAAGGCTACTCCTCGTGAATTTTGGACTCTAGGCTCTTCTTGTATACCTTCAAGCCTTGTCTCATGAAGCTCCATTGTTGAGAAAAATTCCTCCAAGGTACTTACTTCCAAGTTCTTGGAGATGTAAAATGAGTCCACCATGGAGCTCCATTTTGAGGACCGGGGAAAGGCATCTATGGCCTTCATTACCATATCTCGGTTTGATAGCTTCTCACCTACACTTGTTAGCCCAATTAATATTTCTTTAATTCTAGAATGTAGGGAAGTTACCTTTTCTCCCTTTTCAAGCTTAATATTTGATAGTTGGGAGCGGAGGAGATCTCTTCTCGCTAGCTTGGCTTCCGAAGTGCCTTCATGAAGTTCCACTAGCTTCTCCCACATCTCCTTAGCACTAGAACATTCCCCTATCCTATTAACTTCTTGTTGGGGGAGGACATTGTATAGGTGGTGCTTGGCCTTTGAATTTGCCAAGTATTCTTCTCTTTGCCTTTTGCTCCACCTCGATTTCTCCAATGGCTCCCCATCCTCGTTCCTAGGCAACTCGAAACCATTTTCCATTATTAATAGAATTTCAAAGTCGGTTTCGAAGAATACCTCCATTCTCTTTTTCCACCAAGAGAATTCGCCGTCGAACTTCGGTGGGTGGATGTTTGAGTCGGCCATCTTTAGATGAAGTGTTTGTTGCGGCGGTTAGTCCTCGACAAACGACTTGGCTCTGATACCACTTGTTGGGGGATCGATTGGCCGGCTAGAGGGGGGTGAATAGCCCTCGTTCGTTGGATGCCGTATTTTGCTCGTCTTTAAAATGTTAGCGCAAGCAGAAGCAATAAACTAAGACAAGTAAATAGAAATAAAACAAAGACAATACAAACACGGAGATATAACGTGGTTCACGGCTACGCCGCTAATCCACGGTCCGATTCGTCCACGGTGAATCACTCCGCAATCTTTCCACTAGATCTCTCCTTTGCACAAAGCTAGGTGGAGGTAACCTCTTTACAACAAAGATCACTCTTCTACAATGGAATGAAGATTAGAGCAAGTAGAAGAGTGGGAAATCGTTTAGGGCACTTTGGGAGTAGTTGGGCATTCAAGCATTCTTACCCCAAAGCCCCAACCCTTTCCTTTTTATAGAGGAAGAGGGTTTCTTCCCGTTGACACAGGAGCAAGCGGTCGATGGCACCCATCGGTCGGCGTCGCTGCCCAATAACGGTCGCTTTCACGCGTTGGATACTATCCACGAGATCGATCGTGATGGCACCCATCGATCGGCGATGTCAACCCGTCGAGTCCTCAACGAGGTCGACTCCATTCCGTGCGCTCGTGCGCGGTGACATTAGTCGTATCGTCGCCCGATCGATCAAGCCCATCGGACCCATGCGTGTCGACTGATCAACTTGATTCAGCCACATTAGACCAGTCGATCGACCCATCGACTCAGAGCAGTCGACTGCCATAACATGGTAGTCGACTGGTGTCGGGAAAACTCATCCGACACTTGGCCAAATGGCCAAGTTTCACCTAAGAGCTACCCTTCCCGGGTTACAATCGCTCACTCTCATCCCTCGGAGTCCCTCGCCTTCGAAGTTCTCTTCGTTCACGGCCACGTCCCTCGGCAGCATCAGGCGCATGGCTCTGCAATGCTCCTTCGCGTCTCTTGCCTCGAAGTCTACTTCCTCTGGCTTCACTCCAAGCTCCTCGTCCGGCGGTCCCTCGGATGGTCCAAGCGCACGGCTTCCGCAAAGCTATCCTTCACCGACTCAAGGCACGAGTCATGAGATGTGAAACTCGCCATGGCTCCATGTGCGAATTACTAAGTCCTGCACGACTTCAACGAACATATCAAATCAACATATCAAACTAACTTAAACCCTTTTCCACACCATCAAAACCATATTACAGCAAGAGATTGCCCTAACATCGAGTGGCAGCCTTTGGTTCCAACTAAACAGAGCAATAGTCGAGCTCCCAGTCGACAGTCCCTTGCGTCTGTTCGGTTGGATCAAAGCTCTAGTCGAGTCGCCGCCTCGACTGGTAGGCCTTGGTTCCAATTGAACAGAGCAACAGTCGAGCACCCAGTCGACAGTCCCTTGTGTCTGTTCAGTTGGATCAAAGCTCTAGTTGAGTCACCGCCTCGACTGGTAGGCCTTGGTTCCAACTGAACAGAGCAACAGTCGAGCTCCCAATCGACAGTCCCTTGCGTATGTTCGGTTGGATCAAAGCTCTAGTCGAGTCGCCGCCTCGACTGGTAGGCCTTGGTTCCAACTGAACAGAGCAACAGTCAAGCTCCCAGTCGATAGTCCCTTGCGTCTGTTCGGTTGGATCAAAGCTCTAGTCGGGTCACCGCCTCGACTGATACAGTCAGAACCTGTTGTTTTTCCAGAGCAGTCAAGCTCTTAGTCGACACCTCCTTGCTTCTGCTTAGTTGAACCAAGCATCAGTCGAGGCATCGCCTCGACTGGTATGAGTCAACTTGCTGCTCGACAAGAGCAGTATGTTCCAGTCGAGGCGTCACCTCGACTACACCTTTACCTGATACCTATGAATTACTGTTCATAGGTCTTCCATGCCAGGAATCATCTCCGAAACTTCGTGCCAAGACTCCCTGTCCGGGTCTTCACTGCCAAGAGGCCGCGCCTCCGGGACTTCACTGCCAAGACTCCCTGTCCGGGTCTTCACTGCCAAGAGGCCGCGCCTCCGGGACTTCCCTGCCAAGACTCCTCGTCCAGGTCTTCACTTGCCAGGACTCCACATCCGGGTCTTCATCAATCTTGCATCCAGTCCTCGACCTACAAGAGATTTCCTGAAAATACCTCTCAAACAACCGTATGAGATAACACATAATTATCACCTTGACTTAAACCCTTATCAATCACCAAAAACATCCTTTGGTTCTGATTGCACCAATAGACATGACATATGACAAACAAAGCATGATAATTTTATAATATCAAGGTATAGAAATACCTAAGTTTTAAGTATAATTATCATTTCCAGGATTATGTCCATTTTTCCATAATGCTAATTTTCTCTCAAGTGTGCCAAATACCAAAACTTGGCACACCAAGACTCTAAAACCTAATTGTGCCAATTTTAATCAATTTTTTATACTTCATAATTTCTATTGACACATCCTAAAATCTTTTAGGATGAATTTATAATTTCATTTCTAAGGTATTGCATTACCTTGAAAATGTCCTAAAATGTCAAATCTACCATAGTTAAGTTAACTACCCATCCATTTAGGGTTGACACATCCCAAACCAATGTAGCATGAGGGAATTAGGCTCCTAGGAACCCAAAACTGATTTGAGCTCCTTAGGTTAATAAGGTATACACTAGGGATGACTTCCCTAGAAACCTTCCTAATGACCCTTCTAGGCTTAGAAGCCTTGGTCATTGAGATCTTTGTTGGTGCAGTAGGAACCAGATAATTGAACCTGAGTTTTGATTATGGCAAAGACTCAAAGTTAAGGTTATATTGTTGTCTAACGAGTTGAACCAAGTGTGCAGGAATAGTTAAGCTGAGCTGAAGGTCGGCAACACTCAGAGAATGCTGAGTTAGGAAATTATAGTGGTCGGGCGACACTGGGAGAACTTCAAAGGGAGCTGAAGAAACCAGGTGGAGACCGGAAGCAGAGCTACAAGTCACAAAGGACTTAAGGTAAGCTCGTGTGTGTGAGTGAAGGTAAGGTCGAGTACTTCGTATAGGGACGTCTTAGGTGTTGGTGCAATCGTCCCAGGTCACGATTGACCGGACTCGAGTTTGACTCGAGCGATGTTTTGATGTTTAACAAAAACATATGACAATGTTATTGTCATGGTAAAGTCCAAGTGGGACACTTGACATTGGGAAAGTCCAAGTCTTGAGTACTTGGCATGTAAAGTCCAAGCATGGGTCTTGGCAAAGTCAAGTCCAAGCATGGGTCTTGGCAAAGGAAAGTCCAAGCATGGGTCTTGGCATGGAAAGTCCAACATGGGTTGGCAAGGGAAAGTCCAAGCTTGAGTCTTGGAATTTAGAAAGTCCAAGGGGAATATTGGCGACGTAAAGTCCAAGCGGGAGTCTTGGCGGCATAAGTCCAATGGTTGGCGGCCTAAAGTCCAAGCGGAGTCTTGGCAGTGTAAGTCACCGTTAGCATGACAATAGTCGATGGAAGCACCTGAAGGCTAGCATTTAGATGAATAAGTCATCGATGACTTGGAGGGATCCGATAGGCGCGAGGCTGACGGAGGTGGCTAGAAGGCTTAGGTCTAGGCTACGGGTGGTCTAGCAAGTATAGGGGCACCATACTTGGGTTAAAACCTCATGTTTTAGGTGTATCAGTCGATTGGGACCATGGGTTAGTTGACTGGTAGGAGTCAACTAGGGTTCGACTGTTGGAAGTTGGCCTAGCAGTCGACTGCTAGCATTGGGTAGTCGACAGATGGCCTCAGCAGTCGACTGTCAAGGGTGGTAGTCGACTGATGGCCGAGATTTCAGCCACAGAAGGTTCTCTAGTCGAGTGATCGCGTCGACCACTCGATTGATTGAGCCATCAGTCGACTGATGGGCATGATCAGTCGACTGATGGTCTATCCGTTGGATTTTTCCAGCATGGATCGAGACGTTGTCTCGCAACAACAGTGGCATCAATCGACTGATGGTCCCGAGCAGTCGACTGATAGGCAAAAATCAGCCCGAGTTGCAGGTTTAAAAGGAGCATGAAGGGAAGGTTTTGGCACCAGTTTTCTTGGACGATTTGGAGCGATTTGTTGTTGTAAATCAGGGTCTTCAAGGCTAGTCCAAGGCAATCAACAAGCAAGCATCCAAAAGAATTTTTTTAAAGCGTTCTTTACTTCTCTTGTTGTATTTCATTTATAATTGCTTGTTGTATTTCATATTACTGTTGTAATCATTTATACGAGATTTCTCCACCTTCGGATTGTTCCGAGAAGGAGTATTTGTGATTAGTAGTGAGTGTTTGCATTGCTAGGGCTTTTAGAGCCCAAACCGTGGAGTAGGAACCATTCGGTTCCGAACCACGTTATATTTTGTGTTGTGGATTGTGTTTGTCATATTTTGTTATTGCTATTATATATATTCCTCTGTGCTAACATGACTTGTAGAGATGAGCACGATCGAATTTCTCCATCGACAAGCGACGACGCTAATCACCCCGCCCCCCTCTAGTGGTCACCGAACGACCCTACATTTGGTATCAGAGCTAGGTTGCTCTTCTACGGATTAACAACCAAGAGAGAACCACTAGAGGGAAAGATGGAGTTTGAAGAATAATTAGGATGGGACATCAGCACGTCGGTCCCATATGCACTATATGGACGAGAAGGCTTCAATTCATGGAAGAGAAGAATTGAAGACTTCATCATGATGAGGGATTTTGAAGAATGGTCCATTTTGATGGAAGGATTCAATATCCAAGAGGACCAAAAGGAGGATTCCTCAAGAGGAAGAGATGGAGTGAGGAACAACTCCAAAGATTCGAGAAAAACACAAAGGTAATAAAATTCTTGGTTGATTTGATTCCTAACAACACTTGTAGAAGATTTGAGGCCGCTAGAGGGGGGTGAATAGCGATGTGCTCGTACGATGGAATTCGTTCGCGTTTGCTTGTCTACAATCTTGTTAGTACGCAGTGGAATATACAATAAAATACAACAAGAACAAACACATCACGATAGACATGAGATGTAACGTGGTTCAGAACCGAACAGTTCCTACTCCACGGATCGGGCTCTAAAAGCCCTAGCAATGCAAACACGCACTACTAATCACAATAACTCCTTCTCGACACAAGTTAGAGGTGGAGAAACCCCATACAAATGATCTTATAACAGCAAGAATGAAATAGAAGCAATATACAATGCAAATACGAAAGACAAGTAAAGAAAAACTTTACAACACTTGCTTTGATTGCTTGAATGGTTGGTTGCTTGACTTGAACTTGGAGACCTGATTTGCAGCAACAAATCGCCCCAAAAGCTCTCAAGAATCGGATGGCTTTTTCTCCTCCACGAGCTCCATTCATATCTTCTGCCTGGGATGGAAAAAGTCGATCAGTCGGATCGATGATCCGGCTAGGACATCAGTCGACTGGTCATCACCATCAATCGACTATTCAAGCCATCACTCGACTGCGATTCTTACCTCAAAACCCAAGCATCAGTCGACTGATCACAAGATCGATCATTGCTCAAATCCAATAAAGTCGACTTCCAGCTCGGCAATCGATTCTTTGGGACACATCCCTGTGATCAAACCTAGTTGACTCTCACCGGACTAACACACCTCAAACATGAGGTTGTAGCCCAAGTATGGTTCCCCCATACTTGCTAGAACACACTTAGCCTAGACCTAAGCCTTCTAGCCACCTCCATCAGCCTCATGCCTCTCGGATCCCTCAAAGTCATCCATGAATTGTTCATCCATCGCGCTAGCCTTCAGGTGCTTCCATCGGCTATGTCATGCTAACGGTGTCTACACCGCCAAGGCACATTGGACTTACGCCGCCAAGACTCCGCTTGGACTTTACGCCGCCAACCATTTGACTTATGCTGCCAAGACTCCCACTTGGACTTTACCCCGCCAATATCAAATCCCTTGGACTTCTCAAATGCCAAGACTCAAGCTTGGACTTTCCCTTGCCAACCCATGTTGGACTTTCCATGTCAAAACCCATGCTTGAACTTTTCCTTACCAAGACCCATGCTTGGACTTTACATGTCATGTACTCAAGACTTGGACTTTCCATGACATGGTCAACTCTAGTCAACCATCAAAGTCTCTCTCGAGTCAAACTCGAGTCCGATTAAACATAACCCGGGTAGATTGTATAAACAATCTCCCCAAAACATCAACAGACATTAATGTCAAACATCAATGTCAACTCACTTTGTCAAACATCAAAACATCACTCGAGTCAAACTCGAGTCCGGTCAATTGTGACCTGGGCCGATTGCACTAACAATCTCCCCCTTTTTAATGTTTGACAAAAACATATACCTTTGAGTTAAAACACTAACTCAAATTTCCTTACCAATTTCCCAAATTGGTAATTTTACCTTTCTCTCCCTTTTTGACATACATCAAAAAGGTTCTCCCAAAGAGGTCAATGTCTCATATCCAATGAGATCTTACAATCTCTCTCTTGGTCCAAAAATACAAAGGATGCCTACCATCTTCCTAGTGATAAGTACCATATCACTCAAGAGAGGCAATCCTATACACTCTCCCAATTTCCAAATTGGGTATCTCAAAATCCCTTTTTGCCCCTCATGAGGAAAAATACAATCCATCATTCCATGATGGATACCTCCCCCTAAAGGCTTGCTCTCCCTTGACCATTGCACCAACAATGTCCTTGGGAAGTCCCTTAGCCAATAGGAACTTTAAAACCATCAAAATTAAGGGCTAAAATTCAACATTTAACTTTTCTTCACCTTAAAATTGATACAAACCCTAAACAACTCTCCTAATCCATATCCATTGGATTTTCACCCTTTATAATACTTTCCAAAGCATATCCTAGGGTTAGGAGTGGTTAGGAACCTTTACCGTAGATGAAATCGGGTTAAATAGCCTTGTTTATCCCGAAATCAAGCAATCAGTCGAGTCCTTGAAACGATCAAGTGCCCATCATTCGGCGCACCGGCAAGCGAATCGATCGAGCGATTCTACCAGCACTTCCACGGCGATTTCGCGGTCATTTTCGCGCTGTTTCCGCGAGGGCGGTTTCGCTGTGCGGGCGGTTTCCGCCGTGTGCGGCGGTTTCGCCGTGTGCGGTGGTTTCGCGAGAAAGTGCCGCCGGCGCTAAGGAACCAGGCGCTTTTTATCGCTCGTAGTTTTTCCAGTGGCAATTTTGTCGCCAGGCGATTCGCTAGGGTAGTTCTTTGCCAGGCCAAATTGTCGCCCCATCACCGATCGTCAGAAAGTCGACTGATAACTGAAAAACCCAATTTTTCAGTTATCAGAATCTAAGTTTGAAAAAGCATAAGTAATTATACATAGCTTGAAAATCACAAAATTTCATATATATAATACTTATAACACATACAATCGGTGAAAAATATTGGAAAAATATTTTAACCATTAAACTAGGAGATTGATACAAAGTTCAAAAATCATTAAAACTTTAAAGTTTTTGATCTACTTTGTAACAATTTCTTCAATGGCGATTGTTATCAAAAGATAGACTTCACCAAGGTTTTCTAAAGTGATTTTAAAATGTTTTTGAAAACCTATTTTGAACCATGGTCTCTTAGCTAAATGTACATGACTTGTACATTAGCTTTCCTCATGATTCATATTGATGATTGAAATAAGTTTAAATTCATCAAGATGCACTACCTATGCACCTTGAACTTAACTTATTTTCCTAACATCTCACATGTTATCTAAGGTGTATACATACACATACATGTCTATTTAGATGTGAGATGTGGAGTTAGGATTATTATAGCCTCATGCATTTTCTAGGCAACCCTACTTGATTCCCTTATAAATGGGACTCCAAGTCATGTCATTATCCTTAAATCAATTTTAATCAAGTTAAATGCATGAATGATAACAATAATAAAGCATGGCCAATGATCATGATGTCATGACATATGAATAATCTCTAAAAACAAACATGACATCTAAAATAACCCTAAACAGTATCATGACATGTTATATGATAAGATAGAATTTGATGTCATGACATAGCAAATTTGTATAAACAAGCACATTAATACACACACATATAATCAGACAAAAACATTTTTAATAAAAAAAATATTTCATTCAATTAAAACGTCAGTCTTTACAAACAAAATAGAAGTTTGAAACACTCAACTAAAAACCAAAATTCCTAAACATCCTCTAGCTCTAATCTCCTGCATAAGGTGAAGGCGGAGGAGGCTGCTGGCTCAGGGTCCAGGCCTGCATCATCTCGTACATGTCAAGCTGATGCTGCTTCATGCAGCTCTAGCACTCCTCAATCCGGCTCTAGCGCTCCTTCATCCGGCTTAGGTGCTGACCCATGGAGGATTTCCTTGATATAATCTCTGCTAGTCGAGAGTCCATCGTCTGATGGTAATCCTGGAAGCTGGCCTCCAGCAGGGCAATCCAATTTGAAGGACCTGCTGCTGATGCATCTGCTGGCATCTGGACATCCTCGTCAGTAGCATCTGTTGGATCGAAAGTGTCGCTAGAGGGGGGGGTGAATAGCGATACGGTGTCGTTAAAAACTTTTGCAATAAGTAAAAAGCAAGTAGAGAATGCACAGCGGAAATATAAAGTAGACAAGATATTTTTACGTGGTTCACAATCTTTCGATTGCTAATCCACGGCCCTAGTGATCCTTGATCACGTACGGAGGGCAATTCACTAAAACCACTCCTCTTCGTTGGAAGTAGGAGCAACGATTACAAAAAGAAATCAAGGCAAAGGGACACTCCCCCTTTCCTTGTTACGATTAAAGCACAAAGACAATTTAAAGAAGTAGAACTTAAATAAATATACCGACAACTCTTATAAGTAGAAGATGTAGCTTTCGTTGTCGGCGGCACTTCGTCGTAGCAAATGTGAGTAGTAGTAGCGGCGTTACGACGGCGTGTTGAGAGCTCTTGAATTCTTGTCATTTGCTTGGCTTGAACATGTCTATTTATGGATATTGATCTATGAATTTAGACATAGGTAGTGTCCAAGGTGAGGTTCTTATCCCCAAGACTTGTTCATCCACATCCTTTGCGCCAACTCAAGGATGAGGTGTTTCATCCAACCACCTTGTGCCACCTCCAACCTCCTTGTGCGCCAACTCAAGGATGAGGTGTTTCATCCAACCACCTTGTGCCACCTCCAACCTCCTTGGGTGCCAACTTGAGGATGAGGTGTTTCATCCAACCACCTTGTGCCACCTCCAACCTCCTTGGGCGCCAACTTGAGGATGAGGTGTTTCATCCAACCACCTTGTGCCACCTCCAACCTCCTTGGGCGCCAACTTGTTGGAGCCATTCAACTTGTGCCACATCATGGGAGCCAACCATCTTGTGCCAACTCACCTTATTTTGGGCGCCCACCACAAGGAAGCTTGGTGATGGTTTGGATGTCCACCTTGATGCCACATCACCCTTTGTACCAAAACACGAGTCAAGTCCAAATTCACCCCTTGAAATTCGAGCTCTTCTCGAGGTCGAACTTGACTAGCATTGATGTAGTCAAAGGGTTTTGGACCGCAGACAAGTTAGCTTAAAATATAAAGTACGATGGTTCTAACCATCCGATCTCGACCTAGACCTTCCATTGGAGGTATTGGGTCGGATCTACGCTAACGACCTTGCTTCGCTACACGAGCTTACCTTGTAGCCTCGCGGTCTTCACCCGAGTACCTCGGCTTCCTCCAAGTCCTCTCGGCGTTGCGACCACCTCGGTTCCCACCGGTGTCGCAGACCTTCCGCCAACTTTAGCATTTACGCACTTAATTGAGCTCGTAAGATAACAAATATACCCTTAACTATTGAGCCTTTTGCCATAATCAAAATCTGGTTCGACTTTGGTGCCCACTTTGCACCAACAATCTCCCTTTTGATTCATGGCAAACCGACACAAAAGTTAAGGAAAATTAATACATAAGATAAGCTAGCATAATGATTAAGCATGAATGAGCTAGCATAAAGATTAAATATGAATGAGCTAGCATAATGATTAAGCATGAATGAGCTAGCATAAAGATTAAGCATGAATGAGCTAGCATAAAGATTAAATATGAATGAGCTAGCATAATGATTAAGCATGAATGAGCTAGCATAAAGATTAAATATGAATGAGCTAGCATAAAGATTAAATATGAATGAGCTAGCATAATGATTAAATATGAATGAGCTAGCATAATGATTAAGTATGAATGAGCTAGCATAAAGATTAAGCATGAGTGAGCTAGCATAAAGATTAAGCATGAGTGAGAAATATTATTGTTTCAAGTTCTCCCTTTGAGGTAACCTCCCTTGACCAAGGTGAGTTCTTGAAAAATAATTTTTACTCCCCCTTAATAGTTGCTTAAGTAAACGGAATTACTTAATATAAAAGGTAATAATTTTGTTTACTTTCTTCCTTACTTTTGTGACTTTCTCCCCCTTTTGCCTTAACTCAAAAAGTTTGTAAATATATTTTAAGGTTTGTAAGTCCAAGCAAGTTCCCAATATAAATATATATATATATATTTTTTTTAAAATAATAATAAGCTTGAAAATATGTTCATCTAAAATGTACAACTCAGGTTGGACTTGATTGATATAGAATGATCAATAAGTCTTGAAGGAGTTGATTAATTTTAAATAATTATACACAATGGTTCATGTCGATGCAATTAATCTACATCCGAACTGTGAGTAAGGTCCTAACATCTCACGCCTGCCTACGTGGCATAAGTACACAAACACATTAGTCCTATGTGTTGTGAGATGTGTTGGCTCCTTAAATCTATAGGTATATGATTTCTAAGGTAAGACTTAGGCTAATTTCATAAAAAGAAGCAAAAGTAGAGTACATATATAGAAAAATTTAAATCCTACTCTATTACGCACATACCTAACTTTCGTCTTAATAAACTAAATTCGGCTTCGGGTAGTGGTTTGGTGAAGATGTCCGCTAGGTTTGATTTGGACTCAACATACTCTAGTTGTATAGTTCCATTAGTTACATGTTCCCTAATGAAGTGGTGTTTAACTTCTATATGTTTTGTCCTAGAATGACATATTGGATTTTTAGTTAAGTTAATTGAACTAATGTTATCTATGTAGGTTTTAATGTTGTTAAAGATTAAGCTAAAGTCTTGGAGAGTGTGCTTCATCCATGGAGCCGAGAGACACACTCACCCATCGCAACGTATTCGGCCCGGTGGTAGATAAGGCAACGCAATGTCGCTTCATCTGCACTAACTTACTAGACTCGAGCCGAGGATTTGACAACAACCACTGTGCTCTTTCTATCGAGTTTACTACCGCATAGTCGAGTCTGAGTAGCCGATTAGATTAAACTCGGTAGATCTAGGGTACCAAATACCTACGTTTAGCGTGCCCTTTAGATATCTAAGGATACGCTTGACTAGGGTTAGGTGAGACTCCTTGGCACAGGTTTGTAACCTTGCGCACATACTTACCGAATAAAATGTCGGGTCGGCTCGGTTAAGTATAGGAGACTTCTATTGCGCTCTATAGTATTTTAGGTCAACGGGTTTTCCTTCTACATCTTCGCTTATATTAACATTAGTTGCCATAGGTGTATTGATTATTTTAGCATCTTGCATTCCAAATCGATTTATTAAGTCCTTAGTATATTTTTGTTGATGTAAATATATTCCATCTTTAGTTTGTTTAATTTGTAAACCTAAGAAGAAACTTAACTCTCCCACTAAATTCATTTCAAATTCACTTTCCATAAGTGAGATGAATCTGCTTAGCAGATCGAGTTGGTAGTTCCAAAAATTATATCATCTACATAGATTTGGGCTATAAAGATTTCTTTTCCTACGGTTTTAACGAATAAGGTTGGGTCGACTAAACCTTGGTTGAATCCTTTGGACTTAAGATAGATCGAAAGCCTTCGCATCAAGCTCTTGGGGCTTGTTTGAGTCCATATAGGGCTTTCTTAAGTCTAAGGACATGGTCAGTTTATCTAGATTTTCAATCCGGAGGTTGACTGACGTAAACTTCTTCCTTAATGTATCCATTCAAAAATGCTGACTTGACATCCATTTGAAACAATTTAAAACCTCGATGTGCAAAGATATGCTAACAACATTCGGATGGACTCTAGTCCGCACGGGGGCGTAGGTCTCATCGTAATCTACCCCTTCGACTTGACTAAACCCTATTGCGACTAACCTAGCTTTCTTTCTAACTACTTCACCTTTCTCATCCAGTTTATTTCGAAATACCCACCTTGGTCCAATAATTGATTTTTCTTTAGGTGGTGGTACTAATTCCCAGACTTCATTTCTAGTGAATTGAGCTAGCTCTTCTTGCATAGCAATAATCCAGTCGGGATCAAGAAGTGCTTGTTCAATAGTTTTGGGTTCGATTTTGGAAATTAACGAGATTTGACTAAGGTTTCGATATGAAGCTCTAGTTCGAACTCCTAAATTTGGATCACCTATAACTTGATTGATAGGATGATTTGTTTGAGTCTTAGTGTGACTCGGTTAGGGTCATCTATCACTTGGTCGATAGGATGACTTGGGTGAGTTCTAGTTTGACTTAGAGTCATCTATCACTTGGTCGATAGGATGACTTGGGTTAGACGAGATTCAAGTTCAAGATCAGTCGGGTTCGCTATAAGTTGATTTGCTAGTTGGTTTTGTTAAGGATTGAACGGTTCGTGTCCTTCGTCAAAACTATATTAATGGTTTCTTCGACTCTAAGAGTGTCGTGATTGTATACCTATAAGCTCATCGGTGGTTGAGTATCCTAGAAAGGTTCCAGAGAGGTTTTGGATTTGAATTTCCTAGGTAATCCTTAGTGTTTAAGATATGTACCTTGCATCCAAATACCCTAAAGTATTTGATGTTCGGTATTTTATCGTGATAAATCTCGCATTTGAGGTCTTTTGGTGCCTCTTTACCATAAGGATCCTATTTTGGACATAGCAAGCCGTACTACTAACGGCCTCGCCCAAAATCTATCTGTAGGTTATACTGCTTAACATTGTCCTAGCGGCTTCTTGTAGGGTTCTATTTTTCCGCTCGACTAACCCATTTTGTTGTGGGGTTCTAGGACATGAAAACTCATGGTGGTATCCGCTTAGGTTACGTAAATCAGAACCCGTGGTTTTCTAATTCACCACCATGATCGCTTCTAAGTCTTTTAATCTTAAGGTTCTTTTGATTTTCGATTAACCTACAAAGATTGATTAGTTGGTCTAGGTATCATTTTTATGTTTGATAAACCTAACCCAAGTAAATCTAGAATAGTCGCCAATTATGACTAGCAAAATTGACTACCATTGAGTGACTTAGCTCCATGTGAATCAAATAGATCCATGTGTAGGAGCTCAAGAACACTTTTGGTCTGCTCTTGATTAGTTAATTGATGTTGTGTCCTAGATTGTTTACCTTGTTGACAAGCATTACATATTTTATTATCCAAGTTGTTTAGTTTAGGCAAACCTATAACTAAGCCACTCGACTCATCTTGTGGACGAGTCTTGGGTGCGAGTGTCCGAGTCTTCTGCCATAACCAAGATTCCTCTTGTGTCATAAGACACTTGGTTGAGGAGTTGGGTAAGTTTATTGTGTAGATGTTGCTACTCCTAGTTCCTTTAAGTATTATTTTAGATGTTGCATTTATTTTGATTACGATTCATTTTCTAGAAATATGACCTTATAATTGTTATCACACAATTGGCTTACACTAAGTAAATTATATTGAAAGTTTTCTACTAATAAGACATTTTGAATTGTAAAGTTAGAGTTGAGCTCAATATCACCGATCCGATGATTTTGAGCTTGCCGCTATTTAAGGCTACCGATCCTTGTCGCTTTGAATCGTAATCAAAATTTGAGTTGATCCCGGTCATGTGTCGAGTAACCACCGTCCAACATCCATTGATCCTACACATAAGGTAGTTGGATCGGATATTGGAATTACTAAAGGGTTGTTTGTAAGTTTTAAACCTAAATCATCTCACCAATATCTACATGATCAAAACATGTTATTCCTATGTGTTATTGTGAGATGACTTTCAATTTTACTTGATTAATTTTAATGAATTTAAATTAACCAACATTAGGTTAGATTCGATTTAGTCTAAGCTCATCAAGTAATCTTTTCAAGAGATTAGCTTCTGTGTCGTGGCGAGCACAGAGGCCTTCTTTGATCGGAACAACGACCACTTCCTTAGACAAAGCTAATTTCAAGAAATTGATAACTCGACTTACTTGAGACTACGCCTTGGTCTAACTAGTTATTTTTTGAAAAGAGGCTCCCGAGGCTCAATCTTTCGTAGGATTTTAGTTGGTTTATTTTTGAAAAGAGGCTCCCGAGGCTCAATCTTTTCGCAGGATTTTAGTTGGTTATGAGTCCTATCTAACCATTCTAAAAATAAAGGAAAAACTAAGCATGCAATTTCTAAGACTTAACAAAATACATTTTGTATTGGCTCCTCGACCATTGAATCGAGTGGGTCTATTCACATAGTGAATTTGGTCCTTGGGAACCCAATACATGTTAGATCCTAAAGTTGAAATCAAAGTGGTCTTAGGGACCCATGCTTGGACATTTTTCTTATGTTGGTTTACTATAGACATATATGACTTATTGGTTGTATTTGAGTTAAACCCGAGTCCGCCTTGTTGTACACGGCCCTTTGTGATCCAAGTAAGAGGTCAAGTCCCTTGGATCCCAAAGTGAACCTTTCCAACGTGTTCCTAAGGTCTTCGACTTGTGTTTTCAAAAGCGAGTTCTCAACTTCAAGCTTTTCAACTTGAGTTGAGTCCTCCTCTTGAATACGAGTAGTCGAAGAGGTTAGGGAGACCTCATGTTTGAGAAGGTTAACCTCCTCAATTAGGGTCTCGACCTTGGACTCGGACTTAGCTAGTTTCTTATTTAAAAATTTAATTGCACCATACAAAGTATTAAGTAACGACCGACTTACCCTTAATGATTCTTTTGAACCGGATACGGATCCGTGGCTTGTCTTGAATGGAAGCTCATCATCGGATTCGACTCGACTCTTCTTCGGTTTTCGAGTCGTGCTCGGTTCGGCTTGGCCATTAGAGCTTGATATCGCCTTCTTCCTCCGACAACTCCTCCCAAGTAGCGTTTAGTGCTTTCTTGGTCTTTGATGCGTTATTCTTTAGCTTTGGGCACTCGGACTTGATGTGACCGAACTCGCTGCACTCATAGCATCTAAAATTAGAAGTATTTGAATTAGGTTTAGGCTTACCTTGAGTTGTTGGTCGTTGCCTCTTGATCATCTTCCAACTAGATTGACTAGTTCGGATTCTATTTCGAGTCTACTTCCGATTCGGACTCATCTTCTTCCTTCGGGGTGGCTTGCTTATGGGCTTCTTCTTCTTGGAACCTCGCAACTAACGCAATACTCTTCTCACCGACCACGTTAGTTTGCTCATGTAATTCAAGTTCAAACAATTCGCCTAACCTAATTTTAGAAAGGTCCTTGGAGACCTTGTAGGCATCGACCATGGATGCCCACAAGGTGGTCCTAGGAAACGAGTTAAGAGAATACCGATAAGGTCGCGATTCTCGACCTTTGTCCGATGGCATGGAGTTGGTTGACGATGTCTTGGATACGAGCATGTAGTTGAGTTGGTCTCGTTTTCCTGCATTTTCAAGTTATACAATTTATTTAAAAGTAAATCTCTTTACATACCTTCGTGTCGTCGGTGCCTTCGTAGTTCCACTAGCTTGGTCCATAAGTCCTTTGCACTAATGAAGGGCCGGCCAGCGGTTGAGCTCTTCCTTGACAACCCACATTGCAAGATTTGAGTTGCCTTGGCATCGGCTTCTACTTGTTTTTTCATGGAATTTGACCATTGATCGTAACCCAAAGATTCACCATCTTCATTAATAGGAAGTGTGAAACCGGTTTGGATTACGATCCACATCTCGATTTGGGTTTTAAGAAAGCATTCCATCCGACCCTTCCAATAACGAAAGTCAGTACCGTTGTAAAACGGGGTCGGGCGTGCTAAACCCTTCGAGATGGGCCATTTAAAAACAAGAAGAAGAACGACTTAAAAGAATCTTGCAAAACACACACGAAAGAATATTCCAAGACTTTCGCCTTGGATTAGTAGTGGGAAGTAAAAAGATATATAAAATGTAACTTGCAAAAAGAAATAAACAATCAAATGCGAATGTCGTTGAAGTTCCGGAGGACAACCTTACTCGGGATCTAACCCGAAGGACAACCTTATCCGGATCCTAAAGCCTCTAATGCAATTCTATATGTAGGAGAAGATAAGCAAGTGAAATAATTATACGAAAACAGAAATAAATAAATAAAAAATCTGTAAAAAAAAGAAAAACAAAGCTAGATTGGTGGTTTCACCGAATCTTCGCGCCCCCGGCTCTGATACCAATTGTTGGATCGAAAGTGTCGCGAGAGGGGGGGGGGTGAATAGCGATACGGTGTCGTTAAAAACTTTTGCAATAAGTAAAAAGCAAGTAGAGAATGCACAGCGGAAATATAAAGTAGACAAGATATTTTTACGTGGTTCACAATCTTTCGATTGCTAATCCACGGCCCTAGTGATCCTTGATCACGTACGGAGGGCAATTCACTAAAACCACTCCTCTTCGCTTGGAAGTAGGAGCAACGATTACAAAAGAAATCAAGGCAAAGGACACCCCTTTCCTTGTTACGATTAAAGCACAAAGACAATTTAAAGAAGTAGAACTTAAATAAATATACCGACAACTCTTATAAGTAGAAGATGTAGCTTCGTTGTCGGACTTCGTCGTAGCAAATGTGAGTAGTAGTAGCGGCGCTATTACGACGCGCATGTTGAGAGCTCTTGAATTCTTGTCATTTGCTTGGCTTGAACATGTCTATTTATGGATATTGATCTATGAATTTAGACATAGGTAGTGTCCAAGGTGAGGTTCTTATCCCAACTCAAGGATGAGGTGTTTCATCCAACCACCTTGTGCCACCTCCAACCTCCTTGTGCGCCAACTCAAGGATGAGGTGTTTCATCCAACCACCTTGTGCCACCTCCAACCTCCTTGGGCGCCAACTTGAGGATGAGGTGTTTCATCCAACCACCTTGTGCCACCTCCAACCTCCTTGGGCGCCAACTTGAGGATGAGGTGTTTCATCCAACCACCTTGTGCCACCTCCAACCTCCTTGGGCGCCAACTTGTTGGAGCCATTCAACTTGTGCCACATCATGGGAGCCAACCATCTTGTGCCAACTCACCTTATTTTGGGCGTCCACCACAAGGAAGCTTGGTGATGGTTTGGATGTCCACCTTGATGCCACATCACCCTTTGTACCAAAACACGAGTCAAGTCCAAATTCACCCCCTTGAAATTCGAGCTCTTCTCGAGGCTGGAACTTGACTAGCAGTTGACTGTAGTCAAAGGGTTTTGGACTGCAGTACAAGTTAGCTTAAAATATAAAGTACGATGGTTCTAACCATCTGATCTCGACCTAGACCTTCCATTGGAGGTATTGGGTCGGATCTACGCTTAACGACCTTGCTTCGCTTTCACACGAGCTTACCTTGTAGCCTCGCTTCCGGTCTTCACCCGAGTACCTCGGCTTCCTCCGAAGTCCCTCTGGCGTTGCCCGACCACCTCGGTTCCCACCGGGTGTCGCAGACCTTCCGCTCAACTTTAGCATTTCTGCACACTTAATTGAGCTCGTAAGATAACAAATATACCCTTAACTATTGAGCCTTTTGCCATAATCAAAATACCGGTTCGACTTTGGTGCCCACTGCACCAACAGCATCTGGATCCTCATATCATTCTGCAGCCTCTCCAAGCACTAGAGGTGGCTCCCCACGTGCCCTGGGCTAAGGCAGAGGTATCATCTCCATCTGCCCATCTCCGGTCTACAGCCCCACCAAAGTGAAGTTATGAACTGATATACAGTCGTAAACCTCTGATAATGCCCTCAGAGATCCCCTGGAAATATTAATGCCTATGGACTCTAGCCATGCAGTGATGATATGTCCAAAAGGCATATGAATCTTCCCTTGCACAGGGGATATAAAATGTTCAATGCAATGTTTACATTTAATCTATGACGCATGGCATACATAAGGAAAAGATGGGGAGGCCGAATCTTGGCTAGACACCGAGTCATAATGGGAAGAAAACATCCAACAATGACTTTGTAATGTACATTGTCATGTGCAAACAACTCAATGATAGGAAATAGGTTTTGAGCTGGTAGACGAGGATGGCAAAAAATGTGCTCATGCATGGAGTCTAAAGAAATATGATCAAAAGGCTCAGGAAGAGGGGCATCGAAGGTAGGATAGAATATGAAAGTGTCATTTGATGGCCTTCACTCAAGGAACTCCTGCAAGATTGCAGTAGTGAACTCTAGGTCGCGTTTTGCAACCCGAGTAGTGTATGTAGGACCATCGTCTACTTTCCTTAGATTTTGATAAAACTCCTTAAGGAGATCATCATTGATGGCATGATTACATAGAGCTACCTTCATGAGATGATAATACATTAGGATCTCAATGATGTCACTACAATAGTGGCTAAAGAATTGGTTATCTATGTACCGAACCGACATCGGTTGGTACAATCGTGGCCCACCCTCATTTGGGTCATTCCTACGTGGTCTTCTACATGAATACAATGCAATGCAATGGAATGCGATGATACAAACACAATGATTAGATCAAAATGAGTTGTAAAAACAAAAAATTTAGGGTTTAAGAGGTATAGAAATTATACTTTGGTGCCATTTGAAGTTGATGAGGAGAAGGCGCAAGGCAAGTGGATAGTTGGTTTGCTGAAGAGAACGCCGGAAAGATCGCTGGAGGAAAGATCTCGCCGGAACCCTAACACAAGGAAAATTGCCAGAGAGGAAACCTAAGGTTGTGAGATGCTATTAGGGCTATATAGAAATCAAAAACATGAATGGGAGAGATGACTTTCAAACCTAGGGTTTTTTGGTCGCCGGTGTGGATGGGAAGGACTGGTCGGAGAAGGTGGGCGACGATCAGATAAGAAAATCATGAAGGAAGAAAGCGTGAAGACGCCGAACCCTAGCGGTTCGACATTATAAAATCATGACGCTGATGCGATCGATGTGACATCACGGTCGATGATGGTTATTGAGCGATTTCTTGAATCAATCGATCGATCGCTCTAGCCCAAGACTGATCACGAGCATTCTCAGATCGAGCTACGGTAACATCGATCACGATCGATATTGGGAATCGATCGATCGATGTGATCATCACTGATCACGGCGAGCCACTCGACCGATGACTCTTCCGCCTGATGAATAGTACCAACAATGATCGATGTATCCGATCGATCGATGATTTACACATAAGTCGAGTCCCGAAGCAACACTCATTCTTTGGACTCCAGTATCGTGCTCTGATATTATCAATCGGATAGTTCTGAAATTGAGTGAATTTCGATTTCTTCACTCAATTTGTTTCATTTTATCATGTTTACTCTTGTATGTCGAATATATTAATGTTATGCTTATATTCATGTATTTGTTAATGTATTTTGGTATTTTATTTCATTTTAACAAACATTAACATCCAATGGTTTCAAAATCCTAACATCTCACCCTTTCTAAGTGTTGAAATACACAATCAAGGTGAATGACCTGTTTTGTGAGATGCAATATACCATAAACATTCCTTCCATGCAAACATATGGTAAAACACATGAAGCATGGTAAGTGTAAGACATCAAGGTGTGTAGCACTTGAGTATCACTCTTGATGTAACTTCTAAACCTTAAGACAATTCTCTTGATACACTAATTCCCAAAGTATGCCAAAACTCAAAATGGCATACTATGACCTCTAAATCTAGATTGTGCCAATTTTATTGATTTTTCATGATTCCAAAAATGTATTGGCACATCCTAAAATCTTTTTGGATATAAGATCAAACCTATTTCCAAGGTATCAATAACCTTGAAAATAACCTAAAATGTCAACTTTGCTATGGTTGAGTTAACTACCCATCCAATTAAAGTTGGCACATCCTAACCCATTTAGCGTGAGTCAATCACGCTCCTTGGAACCCAAAATCTATTTGAGCTCATTGGATTAGTTAGGTATTCCTTAGGGATGACCTCCCTAGATACCTTTCTAATGACCCTTCTAGGCTTGTTAGCCTTGGTCATTATGGTCTTGTCATGGTTAACCTTAGGGATTGCCTCCCTAGTAACCTTCTTAGTGACTTCCTTAGGTTTCTTAGAAACCCTAGCCACTAGACACACACCATGGTTGGCCTTAGGGATAATTTCCCTAGAGACCTTGGTTTTCTTAGACCTAGGTCTAGTTTCATAATCAAATGGAACATTGTGGTAAGTAGGCATTACTTTCTTAGACATAGGCTTGTGACCCAAACCTTGTCTCCTAGATGATTCTTGCCTCTTACACCCTTTACGTTGACTCCTAGATCCTAGAGTTTGACAATTTGACCCTTTAAATTGATTTTTCATATTTGCAAGGGTCTTTTCCAATTTCTCAAGCCTTGACCTCAAGGCTTGATTTTCTAACTCTAATTGCCCAATTAATTTTTGATTAGGTTTTTAGGCATTACCATTTTCTTTAGGCATATGCCTACCCTTATTAGGGTTAATGCCTAAATGGTTTTCGATTTTCTTAATTGCTTCCCTAGGAAGAACATTTCTAGGGGCATTAGTCCCAAATTTCTTCCTCTTTGAAATGTGTCTAGAGTTATTATTTCTAGATTTTTTCTTTAGACTTAAAACCAACATGTTTAGCTTCTAGACAAACATACTTATTATTTCTAGCATGCTTTGATTCATGAGTAATAGCAAAATTATTTAAATTATTTCTAGCATGCTTTTGCCTAAAATTTAAAGAATGAGCATTATGAAAATATACCTTAGGGTTAGTCTTAGAGACTCCCCCCACATGTGATGCTCCCTCTTGAGTCTTCTTGCTCCCCCTAGAGCATTGACTCCTATAGTGCCCCTTTTGATGACACTTAAAGCAAATGATGTTCTCTTTGCTCCTTTGACCTTGGACATCGGCATCCTTAACCTTTGGCACCGGTGGACTTTTCTTGATCCTCTTTGGGCACTTGCTCTTATAGTGCCCGGTTTCCCTACACTCAAAGCAAATTATATGGATTTTATTTTGAATCGAAATGATTGAGTTACCTAGGTCAATGGTGGAATTTTGAGCTTCTTCTCGATCGGATGTGGATGGTTCTTCTTGAGATTGCTCCAGTGTAGATGCTCTAATCTCCTCCCCCTCAATCCTAGAGGTGGAGGTCTCCTCTTCTTCCACTGATCCTGAAGTTGATTCCTTCTCAACTTATGAGTCCTCACTCGCTTGTGAGGATGATGATGATTCTTCCTCGGCTTCTTCAGCCGATGAAGATTCTTCTTCTTCTACTTGTGCCAAGTGAGGCTTCTCATGGAACTTGACCAATTTGTCCCATAGCTCCTTGGCATCTTGAAATTCACCTAAGCTAGATAAAATGTCATTAGGTATCAAATCTTCTAAAAGCTTTGTTACCTTGACTTCGGTCTTAAACTTGAGACGTTGCTCTTGTGTCCACTTCTTCAACTTCAAGACGTTTCTCTTATTATCCCGAGGGGGTTCAAAGCCTTCTACAAGGATGAACCAATCCTCTATATCCATCATCAAGAATGTCTCTATTCTTGCTCTCCACGCCAGAAAATCTTCTTGGTCGTATGATGGTGGAGTGTTGATGTCCCATCCAAGCTTGACTTAGAATTCCATCTTCCCTCTAGCTTCTTTAGCTCCCGACGGTTAGTCCGTAGAAGAGCCCAAGGCTCTGATACCAATTGTAGAAGATTTGAGGCTACTAGAGGGGGGTGAATAGTGATGTGCTCGTACGATGGAATTCGTTCGTGTTTGCTTGTCTACAATCTTGTTAGTACGCAGCGGAATATACAATAAAATACAACAAGAACAAACACAACATGATAGACATGAGATGTAATGTGGTTCAGAACCGAACGGTTCCTACTCCACGGATCGGGCTCTAAAAGCCCTAGCAATGCAAACACGCACTACTAATCACAATAACTCCTTCTTGACACACGTTGGAGGTGGAGAAACCTCGTACAAATGATGTTACAACATCAAGAATGAAATACAAGCAATATACAATGAAAATACGAAAAACAAGTAAAGAAAAACTTTACAACACTTGCTTTTGATTGCTTGAATGCTTGGTTGCTTGACTTGCACTTGGAGACCTGATTTGCAGCAACAAATTGCCCCAAAAGCTCTCAAGAACTGGATGGCTTTTTCTCCTCCACGAGCTCCATTTATGTCTTCTGCCTGGGCTGGAAAAAGTAGATCAGTCGACTGATCGAGACCATCAGTCAACAGATCACAGTGTTGCTGTGAGACAATGATGTAATCCACGCTGGAAAAATCCAATGGCTTAGACATCAGTCGACTGATCATGACCATCAGTCGACTGTTCAAACCATCACTCGACTGCGATTCTGTGCCCCAAAACCCGAGCATCAGTCGACTGATCATAAGATCAGTCGACTACTCGTCCAATCTGTTGACTTCCAAGCTCTGGCAGCCGACTGGTGGGACACATCCCGTAGTCAAACCCTAGTTGACTCTCACAAGTCGACTGTCATATGGCACTAGTCGACTGGAACACCTCAAACATGAGGTTTTAGCCCAAGTATGGTTCCCCCATACTTGCTAGACCACCCTTAGCCTCGACCTAAGCCTTCTAGCCACCTCCATCAGCCTCATGCCTCTCGAATCCCTCCAAGTCATCCATGACTTGTTCATCCATTGCACTAGCCTTTAGGTGCTTCCATCGGCTATGTCATGCTAACGGTGTCTACACAGCTAAGGCACATTGGACTTACGCCGCCAAGACTCCGCTTGGACTTTACGCCGCCAACCATTGGACTTATGCTGCCAAGACTCCCGCTTAGACTTTACGCCGCCAATTTCAAACCCCTTGGACTTCTCAAATGCCAAGACTCAAGCTTGGACTTTCCCTTGCCAACCCATGTTGGACTTTTCATGCCAAGACCCATGCTTGGACTTTTCCTTGCCAAGACCCATGCTTGGACTTTACATGCGAAGTACTCAAGACTTGGACTTTCCATGACATGGTCAACTCCAGTCAACCATCAATGTCTCCCTCGAGTCAAACTCGAATATGGTTAAACATAACCCGGGTTGATTGTATAAACAATCTTTCCAAAACATCAACAGACATTAATGTCAAACATCAATGTCAACTCACTTTGTCAAACATCAAAACATCACTCGAGTCAAACTCGAGTCCGGTTAATCGTGACCTGGGCCGATTGCACCAACAACATTGTGTGTATGTTAGGTAATTACTTAGATGCTAAGGAGCTTTGGAGTGATTTGGCCAAGCTGTAGGGGATCGATTGGCCGGCTAGAGGGGGGTGAATAGCCCTCGTCCGATGGATGTCGGAATTCTCTCGTTCGTTTGCTCGTCTACACAATCGTTAGCGCAAGCGGAAGCATAAACAATAAAGACAAAGCAATAAATGAAAATACAAATGCTAACAAAGAATGTAACGTGGTTCACGGCTACGCCGCTAATCCACGATCCCGATTCGTCCGAGGTGAATCACTCCTCCAAAGCAAATCACTATTGGTCTCTCCTTTGCACCAAGTTAGGTGGAGGTAACCTTTACAATCAAGATCACTCTTCTTACAATAAGAATGGAGTAAAAACAAGTAAGAAGAGTTTAGAGCTTGTGGGGCACTAGGAAGATCACTTAGAGCATAAGCATTAGCCTCTCAAAGGCTTACACCCTCTCTTTTTATAGAGAGGGTTGATTTCTTCCCGTTGGCCGCCACCAGTCGACTGCTGCCCTTGGCAGTCGACTGCCGTCACTACAACGGCCTCCGAACACGTCGGATCCCGACCGTTGTAGTCCAACGTAACTCATGGTAGTCAACTGATGGACCTCACCAGTCGACTGCTGCCTCCGTAGTCGACTGCCCAGTCGGCTACGAGCGGTTTTGTGCCCGCGATATCCTCTGGCAGTCGACTGTCATTCATATATCAGAGCTAGGTGGCAACAAGGTTTGTGGGCAACCTTGTTGGGCGACGGCAAGGAGAAGAGAGGGAGAGGGTGGCTAGGGTTTCCAACACACAAGTTATCAACGAAAAACCCTTAAGCCATGTTTCTATAAAGAACACATTCTCCTAATGGTTATTGGTTCATAACCAAAATCCGTTAAACCGCTCCAATAACTTAAGTTAAAATAAACCGAACCGAGTTGATCTATTTTAAGTTAAAATGAACCGAACCAACTTTGGTTCATTCATTTAAAACAAACCAAACCCCTTTGGTTTATTCTTCACCATTGGATTAGAACCAAACCAATTTGGTTCATCCATCATGTCTTCATAAGACACGACCCATCCATGCTTCCATTATGACTGAAATAATTTCATGCTCGCTCCTTGTTTGGTCCAACTAAACCTAGTTTCTCTCGGTCTGAGAATCTCATTCTCAAGCTTGTTTTAAATCCTTCAGATTATGCTCATTGTGCGTGTGACCAAATAGGTTCTCAGTTTATGTTAGCCATCTATAATTAGCCATTAATTATAGAACGATAATAAGTGGCACCTAGTAGTACATCATGATCCCCAATTAACCGAAAAGATCAATGATTGATCCAAAACTATTTCTGAAATCCTTCAACAGCTACAATGAATCGTGCCCCATTCCCTTCACTCATCTTATACCCACTTGGTTCAAAACTGTTGGTGCAGTGGGCACCTAAGTCGAACCTATGTTTTGATTATAGCAAACGATACAAAGTTAAGCTTATATTGTTATCTCACGAGCTAAATCAAGTGTGCAGAAAAGTCTCAATGCTGGAGCTGAAGGCTAGCGACACCCGGAGGAAGCCGCGGTGGTCGGGCGACACTCGAGTTACTTCGAAGGGAGCTGAAGGAATCGAGTGGAAGGCCGGAAGCAAAAGCGACAAGTAAGTATCGAGGTAAGCTCGTGTGTGCAAGCGTAAGTGAGGTCGTGTCCTTTGTACGGGGACGTCCTTAGGCGACGATCCAACCCAAGACTTCCCATGGAAGGTCTATGTTGAGATCGGACGGCAAGTGGCCGTCGAATTCACTTATATTTTGAGCTAAACTCCTTTTTTAGTCAAAAATCGTGGCTGCCAGTTCAACCGGCCAGTTCAACCCCGGCGCCATAGCTCAACCGCCCTCGAGGAGTCAAGCTTTATCACCATTTTTCAAGGAGTTTTGTGCCCATTTGTGATTGGTTGAAGACCCATTCGTTGAGGGTCTTAAAGGCTATAAAAGGAGGGCCAAACCTAGGGTTTTTCATCAATTCAAAAGCTTCCAAGTGCTTCCGATACGCTCCGACTCTCCGACATCCCTACGACGAAGCGCTGCCGAGACGACGACTAAAGCTTCAACCTCCAATCCTTGAAGTCGTCGGTATAATCTTTAATTTTGTATAAGTTGTCTTTATTTTCAAGCTTTAAATCATATCAAGGAGAGGGGGAGTGTCCCTCTACCTTGAATCTTTATTGAGTTTTTGTATTCGCTTAACTCCTATCTCTATCGAGAAGGAGTTCGTTTAATATTTGCCCTCCGTGCGTGGTCAAGGACCATTAGGGCCTTGGAGTAGTAGCCGTAGGCTACGAACCAAGTAAAAACCCCTCGTGTTTTTATTTATTTATTGCTATCTTTCCGCTGCGTTTACTCGTGCCAATTCGAACGATTACGAAAAGTTTTTTCTTATCGCTATTCACCCCCCCCCCCTCTAGCGCTCAAATCGATCCAACAAAAACATGGTCTAAAGTGTTAGTCCCCACTTGATTGACTACATCACACTGTTGGATCGATCGGATCGCTAGAGGGGGGTGAATAGCGATAGAAATTTTTCCTTCGAATTCGTTTCAAGACAAATATACACAACGGAAAAATAAACAAAAATAAAAGACAATAGACACAATGGTTTTACTTGGTTCATAGCCGAAGGCTACTACTCCAAGGCCCTAGTGGTCCTTGACCACGTACGGAGGGCAATCTACTAAAAAACTCCTCCTCATTGGAGGTAGGAGTTAGACGGATACACAAAATGAAAAAAGCTCAAGGTAGAGAGGGACACTTCCCCTCTCCTTGATATGATTTAAAGCTTGAAAAGAAGAACAACTTATAAACTGAATTATAATTCAAACTTTTCGTTACCGACGACTTCAAAGGTTGGAGGTTGAAGCTCTAGTCGTCATCTCGGCAGCGCTTCGTCGTAGGGATGTCAGAGAGTCGGAGCGTATCGGAAGCACTTGGAAGCTTTTTAATTGATTCAAAACCCTAAGACAAGCCCTCCTTTTATAGCCTTTGAGCCCCTTTTCGAGAAGAACCCTAGCCAATCAAAATTGAGCACCAATCTCCTTGAAATGGGGTGATGATCATTGACCATCATCGATGGCCATCATCACGATCCGATGGCAAGATCACGAAAGGCCGACCTTTGGCGCCGATCGTTTGACGCAATGAGTCCTCCAAGGGGCAATGATCGATGCTAGCTGCAGGGCAAAGTTAGCTCAAAGAAAACATTATTTCGACGGCCTTCGACCGTCCGATCTTAACCTGGACCATCGATGGGATGTCTCTGGTCGGATCTATGCTTAAGATCATCCCCGTAAAGAGGATACGACCACACTTACGCTCGCACACACGAGCTTACCTCGATACTTACATGTTGCTTTTGCTTCCGTCCTTCCACTCGATTCCTTCGGCTCCCTCTGAAGTCACTCGAGTGTCGCCCGACCACCGCGCCTTCCTCCGGGTGTCGCTAGCCTTCAGCTCCAGCTATATCAATCTTCTGCACACTTGATTCAGCTCGTGAGATAACGATATGAGCTTAACTTTGTATCGTTTGCTATAATCAAAACCCAGGTTCGACTTAGGTGCCTACTGCACCAACACACACCTGGCCCAAGTATCATTTCCTCGTCCAACGGATTATAGTTACTGCACATGTATCCAAGAGTACCTTACTCTAAACATGTAATGCTTTGGCCAAAGACTTTAATAACAATCCAACGAGAGGCCATGGGTATACATCTCCTCGCAAGGAGTGGTGAATCCTTTATAGGCTATTCAAACACCTTCGATCACTTCGACTTATGCCCAATCATCCCGGGTCCACATCTCCTCAGAGATGCTTGCTTAAGATGTCAAAGCATAAGTCTTCATAACCAAGATGACTTGAATACCGCAAGTCAATGGAACATCACACTTAAGCTGCAATAAGAACTTCATTGACATATCCATATATGCAGAGAACCATATGAAGTCATACAGTTGGCCACTCCAATGAACTAGTTACCATAACTAGCATCCACGATTAACTCCGGACATCACAATGTCTCTAGCCAGTGAGAATCAGCTGCTTGGATACACCAAGGAGTATACCTCGTGCTAGTCTCGACAGAATTGATGGTGTCCAAATCCATCAATTCAACGACTAGGGATAATTCTGATACATCACAATTATACATGTAGAGATACTAACTATTTGTGATCCAATCACAAATTTTCTCATGCTGTGAATATATCATGGACATTCAGTAAATGAGTTTAAGATCTAATAAAATACATGAAAATATATATACACAAATAGTGAATCTTCATTTATCATATAAATGGTTCAAACATAAGGCGATTGCCTTAGGACATCTCTCATATATTACTAACAAACTTCCACTTGGCCTAATGCCAATCGCTACGATATCCAATACCATAAGCTCTAACATGACCCTCAAACTTACTTTGAGGTAATGCCTTAGATAAAGGATCCGCTAAGTTCCTTTCAGTGGGAATCTTCTTGATTTGTATTTCCTTCCTACTTATGATCTCTCTGATCAAATGATAGCAGCGAAGCACATGTTTGGATCGTTGATGAGACCTTGGCTCTTTTGCCTATGCAATTGCTCCATTGTTATCGCAGTAAACCAGTATTGCTTCAATAATGGCTGGAACCACACTATGTTCATAAATCAACTTTTTGATCCAAACCGCTTCCTTTGTTGCTTCCGAAGCTACAATGTATTCTTCCTTAGTGGTAGAATCCGCTACAGTATCTTTTTTAGAACTTTTCCAACTCACTGCACCCCCATTCAAGGTGAACACGTACCCAGACTGAGACCTGGAATCATCCTTATTTGTCTGGAAGCTGGCATCCATATACTCGCGTATCACAATGTCCCCTTCTCCATATATTAGGAACACATCCTTAGTTCTTCTTAAGTATTTAAGGATCGTCTTAATAGCCGCCCAATGAGCCATTTCTAGATCAGACTGGTATCTGCTCATGACACTCAGAGCATACAATACTTCAGGCCTCGTACATAACATAGCATATATGATAGATCCTATTGCGAATGCATTGGGAATCTTACTCATGTAAATCCTCTCATCTTCTGTGCGCGGACACATAGACTTCGAAAGGTGTATCCCATGCATGATAGGTAGGAAACCTTTATTGGATTCCGACATGCTAAACCTTTTTAGGACTCAGTCTATATATGTAGACTACGAAAGACCAAGCAACCATTTCGATCTATCCCTATAAATCTTAATCCCGAGGATGTAGGTTGCTTCTCCTAGGTCTTTCATGGAGAATGTCTTGGACAACTAAATTTTAACTGACTGTAAGATAGAAATATCATTTCCTATAAGTAATATGTCATCAACAAACAATACTATAAACACGACTGCACTCCCACCAACCTTCTTGTACACACAAGGTTCGTCCGGATTTTGTGAGAAATCAATCTTTTTTATTGTCTCATTAAAATGGATATTCCAGCCCCTGGATGCTTGCTTCAGTCCATATATGGACTGTCGCAATTTGCATACCTTGGTTTTATCAACCGATGTGAAACCCTCAGGTTGTATCATATACACATCCTCGAGTAGGTTTCCATTAAGGAAAGTTATTTTCACATCCATCTGCCATATCTCAGAATCATAATGAGCCACTATAGCCAGGAGCATCCGAATGAATTTAAGCATAACAACAGGTGAATAGGTTTCGTCATAATCAACACTTTGCTTTTGATGATATCCTTTTGCCACCAATCTCGCCTTATAGGTAATCACATTACCATCCATGTCAGTTTTCTTCTTCAAAACCCATTTGCACCCTATAGGCTTTATGCCTTCAGGTGGGTCAACCAAGTTCCAAACTTGGTTTTCATACATGGAATCCATTTCCGACTTCATGGCGTCAATCCACTTATCCCTTTCTGAACTTTTCAGAACTTTTTCATAACTTGTAGGCTCCTCATCATCAATGAGTAACAAATCGTTCGATTCACTTACGAGAAATCTATATCTCTCAGGAATATTGTGTGTTCTACCAGATCTACGAAGATGTGGTGTCTCAATAGGTCCAGCCAATGGCTCATCACTATGAGTTATTGGTTGTGGTGCTTTACCAGGTATCTCATCAATGTCTATTTGAATCTCTCGAGCCTCCTCAAGCTCAACGATACTCCCACTGTTTTCTTGCAAGAGAAATTCTTTCTCTAGAAACATAGCATGCCTTAAAACAAACACCTTTTGTTCCACAGAATGATAGAATTAGTAACCCCTTGTTTCCTTAGGGTATCCAATAAATAGACATTTATCAGACTTAGTATCCAATTTGTCTAATATAGTCCGCTTCACATAAGCAGGACAACCCCATATCTTCAAGTAAGATACATGAGGTTTCTTAATATTTCATATCTCATATGGAGTAGTAGAGACTACCTTGGTTGGCATTCTGTTTAACAAGTAAACATCTGTCTGAAGTGCATAGCCCCAAAAGGACTTGGGAAGATTTGCATGATTCATCATTGACCTGACCATGTCCAACGTGGTGCGGTTATGCCTCTCAGATACACCATTATGCTGCGGTGTATATGGAGGAGTCCATTGAGATTGTTGGGATTTATACTGAAAGCCTAGCTCTTTTGTATGAACATCTTTATTTTGAAATAAGAATCACATGATCATTGTTTGCACGTTATATTTATATGTGTGCATATTGTCTAATATTTTACATTGTAGATAACATGGTGCCTAGGTGTGGCACAGAAGATCATATTATCAGTCCCTTGTAGAATATAAGTAAAGGCTCACAACCAAGATGGTTTTGGACAAACCATTGGCATGGTTGTAGTGTAGCTTGGTATTGTTTTGTCTTGAACATAGAGTTACACTAGTACACCTCGGTGTATTGAGCAGGACCGACATAGAGGTGATTCAATTTGTTGTTGACTACATAATTGAATCGGACCTCGGATATTATGTTGTACATGTTCTTAATCCCGATATAATAACGGACACATGTACTTAGTATTTATTTCTTTGATTTACCAGAGGGTGAGATTTCTATGGATTAAATCAATATGCCCGGTAAGTTGGGAAATGATATTATTTACATGATGTGCCGTTGATTATAGGAGGAATCCGTGTCCTATGTATTAGGTTGATGATGTCCCCTTGAGGAGCTCATAAGGTTCATCATGTAAACCCTGCAGGTTGACTTTGTCAACATGATGATAAGGTTGAGTGGTACTACTCGAGGAGTTAGATGTTAATTGATTGATGGTCAGTAAATCAATCAATTGACGGACATTCGATATCTTAAACACGGGGAGATGGATGTACAAATAATATATGGAGCCCATATTAATTTATGGGGGTTGGTGAGGTAGTTCGATGATGATCCTCTAGTGGAATGGAACATCATTGATGGATCAAGTTTGTGTGGTTCCGATCCATCGGGTGGCCAAGACCCAACTCCTCCTCATGGTCCCTATCGTAGCGTAATATAAACCTCATGAAGTCTAGATCAAATGATGGAAAACAAATCTCTAGATCCGACGGTTGGGATTAAAACCTTAGAACCGACGGTTGAGATTAAATCTCTAAATCCGACAGTTGAGATTAAAACCCTAGAACCGACGATGGAGATTAAACCAAGGCCTAAACCTAACTCTATATAAAAGGGAGAGGAAAGGTTGGATAAGGTGGGCGGCAAGAAAATTGGGAATTAGTTCCTATATTTTTGGCTACCTCATCAATAACCAATTTTCTCCTAAGTTCTATAATAGGGTGGCTATGGGTTGGGTGGAAAAAAAGAGAGAGTGGTTGATGTTGGATGATGGATGCTAAGGAGATTAGGGTTTAGCCTCCAATTTCTTGGGCGGCAAGCAACCCTAAGGAGGAAACCCTAATTAGGGTTTGGCTCCTATGGGTTGGGCGGCCAAGGCTTGGAAGATGAGTGGGCGACAACTTGAGGAAGATCTCTTCTTCTTCCTTGAAGGTGGCTAGCTCCTAGATCTCTTCTCTCCATCATGGTTGGGCGGCAAGAAACCCTAAGGAGGAAACCCTAATTTGATTAGGGTTTGGCTCCTTTGCATGGGCGGCCAAGGTTTGGAAGGAGGGTAAGCGGCATCTTGTGGAAGAGTTCTTCTTCTTCCTAGGAAAGGTGGCCGGTTTAGATCTCCTCCTTCCACCTTGGATGGGCGGCAAGAAGACCTAAGGAGGAAACCCTAATTAGGGTTTGGCTCCTATGGTTGGGCGGCTAGGGTATGCAAGGAAGGTGGGCGGCAACTATAGGAGAGGAGCTCTTCCTCTTCCTAGGTTGTGGCCGGCTCCTTCCTCTATTCCCTCCACCGTGGCCGGCGCCCAATATATTCCCTTTATCCTCTTCACTCCATCTTGGCCGGCGGCACCAAAACAAGGGTTTGTCCCTAGTTCGGTACCTTGGTTGTTTCCATTATGTTCTCTCTATTCTTGGGGCCGGCGGCATCAATCCTTTTGTGGAATGGTGGTTGGCTCAAGCAAGAAGGGAAAGAGAGTTCTTCTTTCTTTGGATTGAAGAAGATCTAGGAAGCTTCAACTTGTGGAGGATCTTCGCCCACACGAAGTCTACAAGGAGGTTAGGACATACGATAGAAGATCAAGAGGTATAAAAGTTTTATAACTTTTATTATTGTTCTTTGCATGTTCTTATTGATATGCTAGCTTATGTTCTTTATGTTAGTATATGTTTATTATACTAGTTTACATTTGTATGTATTTGTATAATCATGGACCCCGATAAGAAACACAAAAACCGGCAATCCGTCCGTCGTCTCTTCCGCGGCTAACCGACTAGAAGAGTTGTGTTGCTTGAACAACTAGTTTGTTCAAGCGATCGCTCAAGTTGTTAGCACGACGACGAATTGGTTGTGCTTAGGAAACTCATCCCATCCGGATTAGTTTTCATTAGTGAAAATTTTAATCCGGGGACATGGGAGCCTATGAGCATTCCGAGAAATAGCACGATCCGCCAACAGAGATAATATATCATTGTCTTTTAGATAATCTAGAAACTCTTGACTTAAGTATTCAGCACCTCGATCCGATCGAAGTATTTTAATACTCTTGTCATGTTGTTTCTCTACTTCATTTCTGAATTCTTTGAACCTTTCAAAGGCTTCAGACTTGTGTTTCATCAAGAACACATACCCAAACCGTTAGTGATCATCGGTGAAGGTAATGAAGTAGCTATAGCCTCCTAAATCTTGAGTTGACATAGGTTCACATACATATGTATTAGACCTAGCAACTCTTCCACCCATTCACCTTTTTTAGTAAAAGGTAACTTGGTCATCTTGGTTTTTAAGCATGTTCGCATGTATCGTATGAATCCAATTCAAACGATTCCAGAATTCCACATCAGTGTAATTCGGACATGCGTTTCTTGCACACATGGCCAAGACGACAATGCCACATGTAGGAATCTAATTGATTATCTTTTCGAGCATGTTTGTTGCTCGCATCGATATTGAAAATGTCACTGGATACGTCCAACATATAAATATCATTGCTCAAATTTTCAGTCCTATAAAGAACGTCATTTAAAGTTATGTAACAACAATTGTTACTAAAAGTTAAATGGTACCCATTTCTATTCAAACAAGAAATAGAAATAATGTTTTTTATCAATGAAGGAACATAAAAGCAATTGTCCTGTTCTAAGATAAGTCCTATAGGGAGTTTCAACAAATATGTTCTGATGGCGAGTACAGCAACCTTTGCTCCATTCCCAACACGTAAATTTGACTCTCCCTTGACGAGTCTTCTTCTATTTCTTAGCCCATGTATATCATTACATATATGTGAGCCACACCCAGTATCCAATACTCAAGTGTCTGAGAAAATAGAATGACAATCAATAACGAAGATATTTGAAGAAGATGGAGCATCTGATGCCTTATTCTTCTTCACAGACTCAAGATAAATCTTGTAGTTTCTTCGCCAATGGCCCTCCTTTCCATAATGATGGCAAGTGCCCTTTTGAGCTGGTTCAACCTTTTTAGCCTTTTTCTTCTTCGCCTTCTATTGTTCCTTTGACTTCCTCTTAGAACCTTTCTTCGAGGAATCAACTAACAGCACCGTCCTCTGCTCATGCTTCTCATAAGGCTCCACAGTCTTCAGCATATTGAGCAGTACCACAGATGAACCTTCTTGCATCTCAGAGGTGAAGAGGACCTTGGAGACTTCGAATCTTTTGAATCTCATTTGCTCATCAAACAACTCATAAAGATGAAGGAGTAGGGTATGAGCATCCATATGCTCATGCTGCTTCCGCAGCTCGGGTACCATCGCGGCTAGCATGATGTAACTCGCCAGTTCAGAAACTGCCACATATTTCTGATAGGCCAACAATTGGTCTGGAGTTGCATCGTCTCTAGGACGGTTGGGAAGAGGCTCTTCAAGGACATACGCAACCTTTTCTGCGTTGAGAACAATTCTCAAGTTTCTAAGCCAGTCCAAGAAGTTTGGCCCAGTCAATTTGTTTGAATCCAAAATAGAGCGCAAATTCAAAGACATCATGATCAATCAATTAATCTAGAAATACAAAACGAGCATACATAAGAAAGATGATTTAAAATGCATCAATATACATTCATATATCCCATTCATTTTTCGAATTTCAAAAACCCCAAAATCACTTTGGGAGATCGTAGGTCCATCTCCGAATGGGCTGATATCCAACATAGATATGAATAACCTTGGAGAGAGTCCAACAAGTCATTCATAGCTACAATGGTAGGTATCAAATATACCGATTGCATATCACATATATGCAACAATCACAATGTGCTATCAACTAATTGAATGTTCACACATACATCGGGTTGTTAACTCATTAACAAGTATGCATCATATGCATAGCACCCAACTTCACCTCTCTTCACATCGACCTTGGAGAGAGTCCAACAAGTCGATGCTCCAGGTTAAAGCCAACCCATTAATCGAGAAATAGTTTTAATATGATTAGAGCGCATTCAACCAATTAGCCCGGCTTGGAGAGAGTCCAACAACCAAAGCTAACGATTGACCTCTGACTCTTACCATATTAGTATTAAACTATTCCATGGTTTGAACATGTTCAGGTTCAAGCCGGACTTAGAGAGAATCCAACAACCCAAACAGGAAATAGAACTCTGGTTCTAACCATATTAATGCAAGATGTAGGCTTAATATTGAGTAAGGGTTTTTATGTCTCATCTTCTTTGCATGCAAATAACTATTATCTACATTGCATGACATACATGACATACATCTACATGTCACAACACGCATGGCATAATGATATGCATCTAATGCAATTACAAGACATACAATTTTGACATGTACAAAAATTTCCTTATATGTCATAACTATTTATGGAAATAAAATATGTTTGGGATTTGATTCTCCAAATCAAATCATGATTAAATTAGGAAATAAATTTCCAAATCTAATCACATATTTTATTTATGGAAAGTGTTGATTAAAGGAAGTCAAATTTAATTTAGGAAATAAATTTCCTAAATTGTCAAAACTAGTTATGGAAATAGAATATATTTAAGATTTGATTCCCAAATCAAATCATGATTAAATTAAGAAATAAATTTCCAAATCTAATCAAATATTTTATTTATGGAAAGTGTTAATTTCCATAAATACTTCTAGACTATCCAAAAGTAGAAGATTTCCATAAATACTTCTAGACTTTATAAAATTAGAAAATTTCCATAAATACTTCTAAACTTTCAAAAAGTAGAAAATTTCCATAAATACAATTACGACTATCACAAAATAATTTTATGATTATGTCGAAACACAACCTGGGCTGTGATACCACTGTTGGGTTTTCAGCACCGCGGCGAGTGTGTGTTCGAACATGTTTCGTAAACATGTGCACAGCGGAAGAAATAAAAAGCAATAAATCTATTTTATTATAACACACACACCACACGCATGCATAGTACAATATGTGTAGACATAAACACAATTTCAAATTTTATAATAAAAGGAAATTACTCTGCGTATACCTGACGTATCATGTGTAGCGAGAAAGACATTATCCGGAGCGACTCTCGCTAGAATCGCCTCTATCCGTATTCACGCCGAGTATCGTCGGGATGACTTCACAAATCCATGAGCCTCGTCTTCGTAGGAGTAACTAGCCTCATGTTGAAGATGATGTGTGTAACGCCCGTGAAATTCTAGCAATTTTACGAGAATTTTTGGCTTTATGATGATAGGCTTTATGTAGGCCTTTTTGGAGAAATAAAAGAAAATAAGCCAAGAAGAGATGCAAAGCCTAGGAATTGAACCCCCCACCTCTAGAGATAGCCAAGCCTTATAGATGCACCCACTAACCATGAGCCCAATAGAATCATATCATTAGAGGAAAAGGGGAACCTATAGATAAATGGGAGGAGGGTAAATGAAGAGGCTTGACAAAGAGAAGAGAAACTTCTCTTCCTCCCCTTTATAAAGAAGAGAGAAGTTCCACTTGGCCACTTCTTCTTTCCTTCTTCCTCTTCTCTTCATTCTCACCGAAACCTAAGCCCTTCTTCTTCTTCCTTTGGCCGAGAGCCCCTTGCAAGCTAGGAGAGAGCTAGGTGACTTCCATTAGGTCATCTCCTCAAGCAAAGCGAAGGAAGTAAGTTTTCCCTCACTGCAGTGTATTAGTTTGATAGGTTAGGTTGCTTGAAAGAAATATGAAATTGTAGCCTTATAAGTTTGCCAACTAAGTTGGTGGGCTAGGATTCATGAAAATGCTACTAAGGGAGGTTTGTATGGGTGGTATGTTTCAAGTAGATACCTTTATGAGTCAAAAGTCCAAAGGGGATGACCCTATATGGTTCGTCCAACCCCAAGATTTTAGGGTTAGGGTTGCATGAACTTGATTCTAAAGTTATGTTCTTAGATGGTATGTTTCAAGTAAGACCTTTAAGTAACCACCATCCAAGATGATGCCCTTATAGGTTTCGGCCACCCTAGGTAACTAGGGTTAGGGTTGCATGAAAATATCCCTAATGGTGCTATGCTAGGTTATAATGCTCATGAATGAAGGTTAGGTGACAAGAACCCTAGTTGAGCCCTTATAGGTTTCGTCCACCCTAGGTAACTAGGGTTAGGGTTGCATGAAAATATCCCTAAAGATGCTATGCTAGGGTGTAGTGCTCATGAATGAATATTAGGTGACAAGAACCCTAGTTGAGCCCTTATAGGTTTCGGCCACCCTAGGTAACTAGGGTTAGGGTTGCATGAAAATATCCCTAATAAGGCTATGCTAGGTTATAATGCTTTATGAATGAATTTTAGGGGACAAAACCTAAGCTTGAGCCCCTTACAAGATTCGGCCAACCAATGATTTTAGGGTTAGGGTTTCATGAAAACACCCCTATATGTAGTTGTGCTATGGGTATGTTTTTTTTTAATATGACATGAACTATTCTTGTGTGATGAATATGTTATGATTCAATGCAACATGAAATTAGGCTATGTGATGAACATGTTTGATGATTTAATATGCCTTGAATAGGCCTAGGAAATAAGCTTCATGTTATGATGTAATGTGCCATGAAATATGCTTAGGTGATGAACATGTTGTGTGAATTAATATGCCATGTATATGTTTAGGGAATATGCTTCAAGTTTATGAATTAGTATACCATGAAATTAGGCCATGTGATGAACATGTTTTATGATTCAATATGCCATGAATATGCCTAGGAAATGTGCTACATGTTTATGATGTAATGTGCCATGAATATTGTGATTTGCCTAGGTGAAGAACATGTTTTGTGATTTAATATGTCATGAATATGCTTAGGAAATATGCTTCATGTTTACGATGCAATGAAACATGCTTATGTGATGAACACGTTATGCTTTAGGACCCCGTTAGGGTACTCTTACGTTATGAATGCATGTGTCCTTATGATAAGATAAGATGGAGATGCTTCCCTTTCAAGTAGGGATCAAGAGCTCTCCTTATGACAAGATAAGATGGAGATGCTTCCCTTTCAAGTAGGGATCAAGAGCTCTCCTTATGATATGATAAGATGGAGATGCTTCCCTTTCAAGTAGGGATCAAGAGCTCTCTTTATGACAAGATAAAATCAAGATGCTTCCCTTTTTGTGTTGGGGATCAAGAGCATTCTTTATATTATGACAATAAAAAGGAAAGAATTAAGTATTTTACTTTGCAAGAGGTTAAGTACCCGACCCGTCAGGTGGTCGTTAATCAAATCCATAGGGACACAAGAAGACGTAAGAGGTCTTGCCCTGGTAAGACGTAAGAGGTCTTGCTCTAGTAGGACTGGTGGCTCGCTACCCCAGCCTATTAGGGAACGCGCATTATGTGGTACTTAACCTGGGGCCCCCCAAACAAGTTATGATGATATTGAAGTATTTATAAGTATATGTTTTGAAAAGAAAAGACTTTTATGATATTGTGTATGCTTATGTTAAATGCCCTGAATGCTTACGAACTAGGTTCTTTATGCATGCTAGATGTTATGAAGTTATGATGATATTGAAGTATTTATAAGTATATGTTTTGAAAAGAAAAGACTTTTATGATATTGTGTATGCTTATGTTAAATGCTCTAAATGCTTACGAACTAGGTTCTTTATGCATGCTAGATGTTATGAAGTTATGATGATATTGAAGTATTTATAAGTGTATGTTTTGAAAAGAAAAGACTTTTATGATATTGTGTATGCTTATGTTAAAGGCCCTGAATGCTTACGAACTAGGTTCTTTATGCATGCTAGATGTTATGAAGTTATGATGATATTGAAGTATTTATAAGTATATGTTTTGAAAAGAAAAGACTTTTATGATATTGTGTATGCTTATGTTAAATGCTCTTAATGCTTACGAACTAGGTTCTTTATGCATGCTAGATGTTATGAAGTTATGATGATATTGAAGTATTTATAAGTATATGTTTTGAAAAGAAAAGACTTTTATGATATTGTGTATGCTTATGTTAAATTCTCTGAATGCTTACGAACTAGGTTCTTTATGCATGCTAGATGTTATGAAGTTATGATGATATTGAAGTATTTATAAGTGTATGTTTTGAAAAGAAAAGACTTTTATGATATTGTGTATGCTTATGTTAAAGGCCCTGAATGCTTACGAACTAGGTTCTTTATGCATGCTAGATGTTATGAAGTTATGATGATATTGAAGTATTTATAAGTATATGTTTTGAAAAGAAAAGACTTTTATGATATTGTGTATGCTTATGTTAAATGCTCTGAATGCTTACGAACTAGGTTCTTTATGCATGCTAGATGTTATGAAGTTATGATGATATTGAAGTATTTATAAGTATATGTTTTGAAAAGAAAAGACTTTTATGATATTGTGTATGCTTATGTTAAATGCTCAATGCTTTAACTAGGTTCTTTATGCATGCTAGATGTTATGAAGTTATGATTATATTGAAGTATTTATAAGTATATGTTTTGAAAAGAAAAGACTTTTATGATATTGTGTATGCTTATGTTAAATGCTCTGAATGCTTACGAACTAGGTTCTTTATGCATGCTAGATGTTATGAAGTTATGATGATATTGAAGTATTTATAAGTATATGTTTTGAAAAGAAAAGACTTTTATGATATTGTGTATGCTTATGTTAAATTCTTCAATGCTTACTTAACTAGGTTCTTTATGCATGCTAGATGTTATGAAGTTATGATGTTTAGAGTTAAGTCTAAGTATGTGGTGACTATGTACTTTATGCTAGTTTAGGATTTATGATGTGGTGAAGGTTAAGGGTAAGGTTAAGAATACTTGCGACTATGTTCCTTCTGCATGATTAGGGTTTATGTTATTACAAATGTTTATGTTCAAGTTAACCAAATGCTTATGATTACGTTCTTTCATGCATGCTTAGTTTATGATTATAACGCTCATGTTCAAAGTATGCCCGCTTAGATTAATTATGCTTAACTCGCTTATGAACAATTCTATGCCATGCTTAGTTCTTTTTGTACTATTACCTGGATATGTTGTTGATTAGTGTTGCTATGAAATGCTTAGGTCATTTTCTATGCCAGCATCCTCATGTTCTAATAGTTTGATGAAATCGTGGCTTTTGTGAGTAGGCAAGGATCTTACTAAGCTATATGCTTATAGTTTATGTTGTCCATATACTGCAGATAAAGGAAGTCTGCACTAGAGGAAGTGGCAGGAGGGGCCATGTGCGTGTGTGATAGTGGCATGGTGGAAGAAGACCCTTCACTATCTGCTTATATTTATATGCTCTAAGAACAATTTAAGACATTGCTTCCGCTTATAAGACTTGTGTTTAATGAGTATCCCTTTATTTAAGAGGTTCGATATGTTAGAACTCATGAACGAATCCTTTCGTTATGCATGTTATGAAATGAGATAAGATATGTGGTCATGCTAATGATGAATAAGATAGGTGATGCATGTGCCAAAGAAGGTTTCAGTTATGATAACCTGTTTAAGCGTGTAGACTTTGAACGGATCCATATGTAGTATGCTAATAAAAAAAAATATATAGACCCAAGTAGCGCCGCCCTGAGAGCAGATAAGGGCGGGTGCTACAATGTGATCGAGAGAAGATCACAATCCGAATTAAAATTCGGATAAGAAATCGAGTCCCCAAAACTCGCTTCTCCAGAGAGGTATTCGTCAATTGATTGACGAATCCTTCGTCCTCCACCTATGAGGATTACCAGAGATCGAATCCCCGGCAAGGTAGCCGCTGTCGGAGCTCTAAACATCATCCAAACGATGCTCTGACACGTAAAGAAACAAGCTGTCCAGAAAACTGGACAACTTGGTGGTGGATTTGCGCCGGCCAAAGGAGGATGGTCGGCCAACCCTTGGTCGCCAAAACCAAGGTGAGTCATCTGAGGGACGCCGGAGGATGGCCGACAGCAGCTTGGACACTGGCAGTAGCTTGGACGGTGGCACAAAAGTTGGGCGGCAACCTTGTTGGGCGGCAGCAAGGAGAAGAGAGGGAGAGGGTGGATAGGGTTTCCAACACACAAGTTATCAACGAAAATCCCTTAAGACATGTTTTTATAAAGAACACATTCTTCTAACGGTTATTGATTCATGACCAAAACCCGTTAACCCGCTCCAATAACTTAAGTTAAAATAAACCGAACCGAGTTGGTTTATTTTAAGTTAAAACGAACCGAACCAACTTTGGTTCATTCGTTTAAAACAAACCAAACCCCTTTGGTATATTCTTCACCATTGGATTAGAACTAAACCAATTTGGTTCATCCATCATGTCTTCATAAGACATGACCCATCCATGCTTCCATTGCGACTGAAACAATTTCATGCTCGCTCCTTGTTTGGTCCAACCAAACCTAGTTTCTCTCGGACTGAGAATCTCATTCTCAAGCTTATTTTAAATCCTTCGGATTACTCTCGTTGTGCATGTGAACAAATAGGTTCTCGGTTTATGTTGACAGTCTATAATTAACCATTAATTATAGAATGATCATGAGTGGCACCTAGTAGTATATCATGATTCCCAATTAATCGAAAAGATCAACGGTTGATTTAGAACTATTTCTGAAATCCTTCGGCAGCTATAATGAATCGTGCCCCATTCCTTTCACTCATCTTATACCCACTTGGTTCAAGACATGGTCTATAGTGTCAGTCCCCACTAGGTTGACTACGTCACACCTAACCCAAGTATCATTTCCTCGTCCTACAGATTCTAGTTACTGCACATGTATCCAAGAGTACCTTACTCTAAACATGTAATGCTTTGGCCAAAGACTTTAGTAATAATCCGACGAGAGGCCATGGGTATACATCTCCTCACAAGGAGTGGTGAATCCTTTATAGGGTATTCAAACACCTTCGATCACTTCGACTTATGCCCAATCATCTCGTGTCCACATCTCCTCAGAGATGCTTGTTTAAGATGTCAAAGCATAAGTCTTCATGACCAAGATGACTTGAATACTGCAAGTCAAAGGAACATCGCACTTAAGCTGCAGTAAGAACTTCATTGACACATCTATATATGCAGAGAACCATATGAAGTCTTACAGCTAATCACTCCAATGAACTAGTTACCATAACTAGCATCCACGATTAACTCCGGACATCACAATCTCTCCAGCTAGTGAGAATCAGCTGCTTAGATACACCAATGAGTATACCTCGTGCTAGTCTCGACATAATTGATGGTGTCCAAATCCATCAATTCATCGACTAGGGATAATTCTGATACATCATAAATACACTTATAGAGATACTCACTAGTTGTGATCCAATCACAAATTCTCTCATGCTGTGAATCATATCGTGGCCATTAAGTAAATGAGTTTAAGATCTAATCAAATACATGAAAATATGTATACTCAAATAGTAAATCTTCATTTATCATATAAATGGTTCAAACATAAAGCAATTGCCTTAGGACATCTCTCATATATTACTAACAAGGTCTAGTCCTCCGTACGGGGACGTCCTTAGGAGGTGATCCGACTAAGACTTCCAGTAGAAGGTCTAGGTCGAGATCAGATGGTATGTGGCCGTCGAATTTACCTTTACTTATGTGTTTTGGGAGTAAACAATCGACTCGGCTGGCTATTGGTAGTCATTGCTGCACTGCATCGATCGATGGAGGTCATGTTGGGTTTCCGGCACCACGGCGAGTGTGTGTTCGAACATATTTCGTAAACATGTGCGCAGAAGAAGAAATAAAAAATAATAAATCTAATTTATTACAACACACACACCACACGCATGAATAGTACAACATGTGTAGACATAATTGTAGTTTCAAATTTTTCAATTAAAGGAAATTACTCTACGTATACCTGATGTATCACGTGTAGGGGGAAAGGCATCAACCGGAGTGACTCTCGCTAGAATCGCCTCTATTCGCATCCACGCCGAGTATCGTCGGGATGACTTCACAAAGCCACAAGCCTCATCTTCGTATAAGTCACTAGCCTCGTGTCGAAGACGATGTGATCGAGAGAAGATCACAATTCGAATCAAAATTCGGATTCAAAATCGAGTCCCCAAAACTCGCTTCTTCGGAGAGGTATTCGTCAACCATTTGACGAATCCTTCGTCCTCTACCTATGAGGATTACCGGAGATCGAATCTCCGGTAAAGTAGCCGCTGTCAGAGCTCAAAACGTCGTCAAAACGACACTCCGACACATAAGGAAACAAGCTGTCTAGAAAACTGGACAGCTTGGTGGATGATGTTGCGCCGGCCAAAGAGGATGGCTGGCCAACCCTTGGTCGCCGGAAACAAGGTGAGTCACCAGAGGATGGCCAGAAATAGCTTGGACGCCGGTAGCAGCTAGGATGGCAGCACAAAAGCTGGGCGGCGTGGAGAGCTTGGGCGGCAGCAAGGAGAAGAGAGGGAGAGGGTGGCTAGGTTTTCCAACACCAAAAGTTATCCACGTAAAACCCTTAAGCCATATTTTTATAGAGAACACATTCTCCTAACGGTTATTGGTTAATAACCAAAATCCCTTAACCCGCTCCAATAACTTAAGTTAAAATAAACCAAACCGCATTGGTCTATTTTAAGTTAAAACGAACCGAACCAACTTTTGGTTCATTCGTTTAAAACAAACCAAACCCCTTTGGTTTATTCTCCACCATTGGATTAGAACCAAAATAATATGGTTCATCCATCATGTCTTCGTAAGACACGGCCCATCCATGCTTCCATTGCGACTGAAACGATTTCATGCTCGATCCTTGTTTGGTCCAACCAAACCTAGTTTCTCTCGGTCTGAGAATCTCATTCTCAAGCTCGTTTTAAATCCTTCGGATTACGCTCATTGTGCGTGTGACCAAATAGGTTCCCGGTTTATGTTGGTCATCTATAATTAACCATTAATTAAAGAATGATCATGAGTGGCACCTAGTAGTACATCATTATCCCCAATTAATCGAAAAGAACAACGGTTGATTCAGAACTATTTCTGAAACCCTTCAGCAGCTACACTGAATCGTGCCTCATTCCCTTCACTCATCTTATACCCACTTGGTTCAGGACATGGTCTATAGTGTCAGTCCCCACTAGGTTGACTACGTCACACCTAGCCCAAGTATCATTTCCTCGTCCTACGAATTCTAGTTACTGCACATGTATCCAAGAGTACCTTACTCTAAACATATAATGCTTTAGCGAAAGACTTTAGTAACAATCCGATGAGAGGCCATGGGTATACATCTTCTCGCAAGGAGTGGTGAATCCATTATAGGCTATTCAAACACCTTCTATCACTTCGACTTATGCCCAATCATTCCAGGTCCACATCTCCTCATAGATGCTTGCTTAAGATGTCAAAGCATAAGTCTTCATGACCAAGATAACTTGAATACCGCAACTCAAAAGAATATCGCACTTAAGCTGCAATAAGAACTTCATTGACATATCCATATATGCAGAGAACCATATGAAGTCTTACAGCTGATCACTCCAATGAACTAGTTACCATAACTAGCATCCATGATTAACTCCGGACATCACAATGTCTCCAGCCAATGAGAATCAACTGCTTGGAAACACTAAGAAGTATACCTCGTACTAGTCTCGACAGAATTGATGGTGTCCAAATCCATCAATTCATCGACTAGGGATAATTTCGATACATCACAATTACACATGTAGAGATACTCACTAGTTGTGATCCAATCACAAATTCTCTCATGCTGTGAATCGTATCATGGACATTCAGTAAATAAGTTTAAGATCTAATCAAATACATGAAAACATGTATACTCAAATAGTTAATCTTCATTTATCATATAAATGGTTCAAACATAAGGCGATTGTCTTAGGACATCTCTCATATATTACTAACAAACTTCCACTTGGCCTAATGCTAATCACTACGGTATCCAATACCATAAGCTCTAACATGACCCTCAAACTTACTTTGAGATAATGCCTTAGTTAAAGGATTCGCTAAGTTCCTTTCAGAGCCAATCTTCTCGATTTGTATTTCCTTCCTACTTATGATCTCTCTGATCAAATGATAGCGAAGCACATGTTTGGATCATTGATGAGACCACATCAAGTTCAGAAATGAACTTCTTAATCCAAACCTCTTCTTTTGCTGATTCCGAAGCTGCAATGTATTCTTCCTCAGTGGCAAAATCCACTAAAGTGTCAAGCTTGGAACCTTTCCAACTTATTGCGCCCCCATTCAAGGTGAACACATACCCAGACCGAGACCTGGAATCATCTTTGTCTGTCTAGAAGCTGGCATCCGTATACTCGCGTATCACCATGTCCCCTTCTCCATATATTAGGAACACATCCTTAGTTTTTCTTAAGTACTTAAGGATCGTCTTAACAGTTGCCCAATGATCCATTCCTGGATTAGACTGGTATCTGCTCATGACACTCAGAGCATACGATACATCAGGCCTCATACATAACATAACATGCATGATAGATCCTATCGCGGATGCATAGAGAATCTTACTCATGCAAATCTTCTCGTCTTTTGTGCGCAGACACATAGACTTCGAAAGGTGTATCCCATACCTGATAGGTAAGAAACCTTTCTTGGATTCCGACATGCTAAATCTCTTTAGCACTCGATCTATATATGTAGACTGCGAAAGACCAAGCAACCATTTTGATCTATTTCTATAGATCTTAATCACGAGGATGTAGGTTGCTTCTCCCAGGTCTTTCATGGAGAATGTCTTGGACAACCAAATCTTAACCGACTGTAAGACAAAAACATCATTTCCTATAAGTAATATGTCATCGACATACAATACTAGGAACAGGACTGCACTCCCACTAACCTTCTTGTACACACAAGGTTCATCCAGATTTTGTGAGAAATCAAATTTTTTTATCATCTCATCAATACGGATATTCCAGCTCCTGGATGCTTGCTTCAGTCCATATATGGACCGTTGCAATTTTCATACCTTGGTTTTATCAACCGATATGAAACCCTCAGGTTGTATCATATACACATCCTCGAGTAGGTTTCCATTAAGGAAAGTTGTTTTCACATCTATCTGTCATATCTCATAATCATAATGAGCCACTATAGCCAGGAGCATCTGAATGGATTTAAGCATAGCAACAGGCGAATAGGTTTCGTCATAATCAACACTTTGCTTTTGACGATATCCTTTCGTCACCAATCTAGCCTTATAGGTAATCACATTACCATCCATGTCGGTTTTCTTCTTGAAAACCCACTTGCAGCTTATAGGCTTTATGCCTTCAGGTGGGTCAACCAAGTTCCAAACTTGGTTTTTATACATGGAATCCATTTTCGACTTCATGGCGTCAAGCCACTTATCCCTTTCTGAACTTTTCAGAACTTCTTCATAACTGGTAGGCTCCTCATCATCAATGAGTAACACATCGTTCAATTCACTTATGAGAAATCCATATCTCTCAGGAATGTTGCATGTTCTACCAGATCTACGAAGATGTGGTGTCACAATAGGTTCAGTCGATGTCTCATCACTATGAGTTATCGGTCGAGGTGCTTGACCAGGTATCTCTTCAATGTCTACTGGAGTCTCTTGAACCTCCTCAAGTTCAACGACACTTCCACTATTTTCTTGTAAGAGAAACACTTTCTCTAGAAACACATCATTCCTTGAAACAAACACCATTTGTTCCAAGGGATGATAGAATTGGTAACCCCTCGTTTCCTTAGGGTATCCAATAAATAGATATTTATCAGACTTAGCATCCAATTTGTCTGACACAGTTCGCTTCACATAAGCAGAACAACTCCATATCTTCAAGTAAGATAAATGAGGTTTCTTACTAACCCATATCTCATATGGAGTAGTAGAGACTACCTTGGGCAGGGCTCTGTTTAACAAGTAAACAACTGTCTGAAGTGTATAGCCCCAAAAGGACTTGGGAAGATTCGCGTGATTCATCATTGACCCAACAAGGTCCGATTTTGCCTCTCAGATACACCATTAAGTTGTGGTGTATACGGTGGAGTCCATTGAGACAATATACCATTGTCCCTCAGATAATCTAGAAAATCTTGACTCAAGTATTCACCACCTCGATCCGATCGAAGTATTTTAATACTCTTGCCAAGTTGTTTCTCTACTTCATTTCTGAATTCTTTGAACCTTTCAAAGGCTTCAGACTTGTGTTTCATCAAGAACACATACCCAAACCGTGAGTGATCATCGGTGAAGGTAATGAAGTAGCTATAACCTCCTAAGGCTTGAGTTGACATAGGTCCACATACATCAGTATATATTAGACCAAGCAACTCACCCACCGGTTCACCTTTTCCAGTAAAAGGTAACTTGGTTATCTTACCTTTTAAGCATTATTCACATGTATCATATGAATCTAATTCAAACGATTCTAGAATTCCACATCGATGTAATTCGGACATGCGTTTCTTGCTCACATGGCCAAGATGACAATGCCACATGTAGGAGTCTAATTGATTATCTTTTCGAGCACGCTTGTTGCTCGCTTCGATATTGAAAATGTCACTGGATACGTCCAACGTATAAATACCATTGCTTAATGTTCCAGTCCTATAAAGAACGCCATTCAAAGTTATATAACAACAATTGTTACTAAAAGTTAAATGGTACCCATTTCTATTCAAACAAGAAATAGAAATGATGTTCTTTATCAATGAAGGAACATAAAAGCAATTGTCCAGTTCTAAAACAAGTCATGTAGGGAGTTTCAATAAATATGTTCCGATGGCGAGTGCAACAACCTTTGCTCCATTCCCAACACGTAAATTTGACTCTTTCTTGGCGAGTCTTCTTCTATTTCTTAGCCCATGTATGTCATTACATATATGTGAGCCACACCCAGTATCCAATACCGAAGTGTCTGAAGAAATAGAATGACAATCAATAACGAAAATATCTGAAGAAGATGGGGCATCTGATGCCTTATTCTTCTTTACGGACTCAAGATAAATCTTACAGTTTCTTCACCAATGGCCCTCATTGCCATAATGATGGCAAATGCCCTTTTGAGCTGGTTCTGCCTTTTTAGCCTTTTTCTTCTTCCCCTTCTGTTGTTCCTTTGACTCCCTCTTAGAACATTTCTTCGAGGAATCAACTAACAACACCATTCCCTGCTCATGCTTCTCAGAAGGCTCCATAGTCTTCAGCATGTTGAGCAGTACCACAGATGAATCTTCTTGCATCTCAGAGGTGAAGAGGAGCTTGGAGACTTCGAACCTTTCGAATCTCACTTGCTCATCAAACAACTCATAAAGATGAAGGACTATGGTATGAGCATCCATATGCTCATGCTGCTTCCGCAACTCGAGTACCATCGCAACTAGCATGATGCAACTCACTTGCTCAGAATCACTCACATGTTTCTGATGGGCCAATAATTGGTCCGGTGTTGCATCATCACTAGGACGGGCGGGAAGAGACGCTTCGAGGACAAACTCAAGCTTTTCTACCTTGAGAACAATTCTCATGTTTCTAAGTCAGTCCAAGAAGTTCAGCCTAGTCAATTTATTCGAATTCAAAATAGAGCGCAAATTTAAAGACATCATGATCAGGAAATTAACCTAGAAATACAAAATGAGCATATATGAGAAAGATGATTCAAAATGCATCCACATACATTTACAAAATTCCATTCATTTTTTTGAATTCAAAAACCCTCAAAATCAATTCGAGAGATCGTAGGTCAATCTCTGAATGGGCTGATATCCAATATAAATAAGAACAACCTTGGAGTGAGTCCAACAAGTCATTCTTAGCTATGATGGTGGGTATCAAGTATACCGATTACATATCACATATATGTAACTATCACAATGTGCTATCAACTAATTGAATGTTTACACATACATTGGGTTGTTAACACATTAACAAGTATGCATCATATGCATAGCACCCAACTTCACCTCTCTTCACATCGACCTTGGAGTGAGTCCAACAAATCGACGCTCCAAGTTAGAGTCGGCCCATTAATCGCGAAATAGTTTTAATATGGTTAGAGCGCATTCAACCAATTAGCTAGGCTTGGAGTGAGTCCAACAACCCAAACTAATGATTGACCTCTAACTCTTACCATATTATAGTTAAACTATTCCAATGATTTGAACATGTTCAGGTTCGAGCCGGGCTTGGAGTAAGTCCAACAATCCAAACAAGAAATAGAACTCTGGTTCTAATCATATTAATGGAAAGTGAAGGCTTTAATATTGTATAAGGGTTTTAAAGTCTCATCCTCTTTGCATGCAAATAACTATTATCTACATGGCATGACATACATGGCATACATCTACATGTCACGACACACATGGCATAATGATATGCATCTAATGCAATTACATGACATACAATTATGACATGTACTTAATTTCTTTATATGTCATAACTATTTATGGAAATAAAATATGTTTAAGATTTGATTCCCAAAAATCAAATCATGAATAAATTAGGAAATAAATTTTCAAATCTAATCACATATTTTATTTATGGAAGGTCTCAATTAAAGAAAGTCAAATTTAATTTAGGAAATAAATTTCTTAAATTGTCAAAACTATTTATGGAAATCAAATATATTTTAAATTTGATTTTCTAAATCAAATCATAATTAAATTAGGAAACAAATTTTCAAATCTAATCAAATATTTTATTTATGGAAAGTGTTAATTTCCATAAATACTTCTAACTTTTCAAAAGTAGATGATTTTCATAAATACTTCTAGACTTTCCAAAATTAGAAAATTTCCATAAATACTTCTAAACTTCCAAAAGTAGAAATTTTCCATAAATACAATTACGACTATCGCAAAACAATTTTACGATTATGTCGAAACACAACCTGTGCTTTGATACTACTGTTGGGTTTCCGGCACCACTGCGAGTGTGTGTTCGAACATGTTTCGTAAACATATGTACAGCGGAAGAAATAAAAAGCAATAAATCTAATTTTTACAACACACACACCACACGCATGCATAGTACAATATGTGTAGACATAATCGTAGTTTCAAATTTTGCAATAAAAGGAAATTACTCTACGTATACCTGACGTATCACGTGTAGCGGGAAAGGCATCAACCGGAGCGACTCTCGCTAGAATCGCCTCTATCCATATCCACACTGAGTATCATTGGGATAACTTCACAAATTCACGAGCCTCATCTTCGTATGAGTCACTAGCCTCGTGTCGAAGACGATTTGATCGAGAGAAGATCACAATCCGAATCAAAATTCGGATTCAAAACCGAGTCCCAAAAACTCGCTTCTCCTGAGAGGTATTCGTCGACCGTTTGACGAATCCTTCGTCCTCCACCTATTAGGATTACCGGAGATCGAATCCCCGATAAAGTAGCCGCTGTCGGAGTTCAAAATGTCATCCAAACGATGCTCTGACACGTAAGGAAACAAGCTGTCCAGAAAATAGGACAGCTTGGTGGAGGATGTTGCACCGGCCAAAAAGGATGGCCGGCCAACCCTTGGTCGTCAGAACCAAGGTGAGTCACCGGAGGGTCGCCGGTGGATGGCCGGCAGCAGCTTGGACACCGGCAGTAGCTAGGACGGCGACACAAAAGTTGGGCGGCATGGAGAGCATGGGCGGCGGCAAGGAGAAGAGAGGGAGAGGGTGGCTAGGTTTTCCAACACCAAAAGTTATCCACGAAAAACCCTTAAGCCATGTTTTTATATAGAACACATTCTACTAACGGTTATTGGTTCATAACAAAAATCCGTTAACCAGCTCCAATAACTTAAGTTAAAATAAACCAAACCGCATTAATCTATTTTAATTTAAAACGAACCGAACCAACTTTTGGTTAATTCGTTAAAACAAACCAAGTCCCTTTGGTTTATTCTCCACCATTGGATTAGAACCAAACCAATTTGGTTCATCCATCATGTCATCATAAGACACGGCCCATCCATGCTTCCATTGCGACTGAAACGATTTCATGCTCGATCCTTGTTTGGTCCAACCAAACCTAGTTTCTCTCGGTCTGAGAATCTCATTCTCAAGCTCGTTTTAAATCCTTCAGATTATGCTCGTTGTGCGTGTGACCAAATAAGTTCTCGATTTATGTTGGTCGTCTATAATTAACCATTACTTATAGAACGATCATGAGTGGCACCTAGTAGTACATCATTATCCCCAATTAACCGAAAAGATCAACGGTTGATCCAGAACTATTTCTAAACTCCTTCAGCAACTACAATGAATCATGCCCCATTCCCTTCACTCATCTTATACCCACTTGGTTCAGGACATGGTCTATAGTGTCAGTCCCCACTAGATTGACTATGTCACACCTAGCCCAAGTATCATTTCCTCGTCCTATGGATTCTAGTTACTGCACATGTACCTTACTCTAAACATGTAATGCTTTGTCCAAAGACTTTAGTAACAATCCGACGAGAGGACATGGGTATACATCTCCTCGCAAGGAGTGGTGAATCCTTATAGGCTATTCAAACACCTTCGATCACTTCGACTTATGTCAATCATCCCGGGTCCACATCTTCTCAGAGATGCTTGCTTAAGATGTCAAAGCATAAGTCTTCATGACCAAGATGACTTGAATACCGCAAGTCAAAGGAACATCGCACTTAAGCTGCAATAAGAACTTCATTGACATATCCATATATACACAGAACCATATGAAGTCTTACAGCTGGTCACTCCAATGAACTAGTTACCATAACTAACATCCACGATTAACTCCGGACATCACAATGTCTCCAGCCAGTGAGAATCAGCTGCTTGGATACACCAAGGAGTATACCTCGTGCTAGTCTCGACAGAATTGATAGTGTCTAAATCCATCAATTCATCGAGTAGGGATAATTCTGATACATCACAATGACACATGTAAAGATACTCACTAGTTTTGATCCAATCACAAATTCTCTCATGCTGTGAATCATATCGTGGATATTCAGTAAATGAGTTTAAGATCTAATCAAATACATGAAAACATGTATACTCAAATAGTGAATCTTCATTTATCATATAAATGGTTCAAACATAAGGCGATTGCCTTAGGAAATCTCTCATATATTACTAACAGGTCATCAGTCGACTGTCAGTCAAACTGTCCACCTCGAGGAGAGTCAAGATAAGCTCCACTTATCTTCGGGAGATGAGGTTCTTTGACCCTTAACTGGAACTGAATGTTGGGGGGGCTTCCAAGGCTATGAAAGAAGAAGGGGTTCACCCCTTTAGGTCATCTCAAGTGCTTACAAAGTGATCCCACAATGCCACATCTCTACAACAACGCTACGACACCACAACGCTGCCACAACACCGACGACGCGACCTCAACCTCAACTTCTTTTAGTCAACGGTATACTTTAGTTTGTTTTTCATTTCAATTCAGTGTACTTGTGTTTTCATTATCATGCTTTCATTTCTTAGAGGAGAGGTGGGATTGTCCCTCTTCCTCATTCTTTCATTTCCTTGTATTCGTTGTCTCCTACCTCCAACGAGGAGGAGATAGTTAGTACTTTGCCCTCCGTACGCAGTCTAGGATCGCAAGAGCCTTGGATTAACAACCGTTAGGTTGTGAACCAAGTAAAAATAAATATTTGTCTTATTTACATTTCCGCTGTGCTACGTTTACTTTGTCTTAATCGAATCGTACAAAAAGAAGGAATTTGTCGCGCACTATTCACCCCCCCCCCCCACCTCTAGCGCTTTTCAATCCTACAATTGGTATCAGAGCGGGGGTGCTATGATTTGGTGCAACCACCAATCTAGCATCGGTTTTTGTTTCTCTTTTCGTATTCATCTTAATTTTCATCTCGTATCATTTTTCGTTTCATTAAAATCCTATCTCCCACACTACTAATCCAAGACGAGAGTCTTGACAACTTGTTTCTTTTTGTGTCGCTTTTTATCTTTGCGAGGTTCCTTTTCTAAATGGTCCATCTCGAAGGGTTTAGCATCGCCCGACCTCCATTTTACAATGAAGATGACTTCTGTTACTGGAATGGTCAAATGGAGTGATACTTGAAAATCCAAGTAGAGATGTGGATCGTGATACAAATCGGATTCACACTTCCAACAAATGGAGATGGTGAATTCTTGGATTGCTATTAGTGGACAAGTGCCATAAATGCTAAGTGGAAGCCGACACCAAGGCCACCCTAAATCCTACAATGTGGGCTATCTAAAGAGGAGCTCAACCACGTCGGCCCATTCATAAGCGTAAAGGACTTGTGGAACAAGCTCATCGAGCTTCACGAAGGAACTGCCGACACCAAGGTATGTAAGAGGGATATACTTTTAAATAAATTGTTTAACTTAAAAATACAGGAACATGAGTTAACCACTCAACTCCACACTCACATACAAGACATCATGAATAGGCTACATTCGATCGAACAAAAGATTGAAAATCGGGACGTAATCAGGTATGCACTAAACGCGTTCCCTTGGACCACCTTGTGGGCATCCATGGTTGATGCCTACAAGGTTTCTAGAGATCTATCTAAAATTAGGTTAGATGAGCTCTTTTTGAAATTTAAACTTCATGAACAAACTAATGCAATCCGGGTCGAGAGAGGTGTTGCCTTACTTGCAGGTCACAGAAGAAACAAGAAGAGTAAACCACCTCCCGAGGAAGAAGAAGGATTCGAATCCGAAGGCGAACCCGAGTCCGAATCGGAAGAGGAGGCCGAGATAGTAAACATGGTGCAGAGGATAATCCGAAAAGAAAGAGAGCAGTTGAAAAACAAGAAGAAGGAGCACTTCAAATCAAAAATGAAGCCAAAGCAAAAGGGATCAAAGAAGGCCTTTCAAGCAACTTGGGACAATGAAGAAGAAGGCATCGGCCTGGCATTCATGGCAAGATCGGTGGAGTCCGAGTCAGAGACCGAAGCCGAATACGAATCCAACTCTGACTCCGACTCCGAGGATGACTTCGAGAAGAGACTCAAAGCTGGGTTAAAAGAAAAAATTAAGGTAAGTCATTCATTAATTGGCAATCTTTACTATAAAATTAAAATGTTAAGTAGGAAACTAACTAAGTTCGAGTCTAGAGTTGAGTCGTTGCTTGAGGAGGTTGAAACCCTCAAGTAAGAGGCCACTCTAACCACTTCGACTAGTCAAGTTCAAGAAGAAAACTCAACTCAAGTCAAACAACTTGAGAAAGAGAATTCTCTCTTGAAAGGACAAGTCCAAAAGCTCGAGGCTAGGTTGGACAAGTTCTCATTAGGGTCCAAGAATCTTGACTGACTTCTTGAAACTCAGAGAGTTGTGTATAATAGAGCTGGACTCGGGTTTAGTTTAAAGACTACGAATAGATCTTACATGTATATCGTAAATCGTAGTCATCAACGAGTCCAAGCATGGGTCCCTAAGATTTTGTTAAACTCACATATAAGGACCAATAAGTATTGGATTTCTCAGGATCAAGTACACTTTCTGGATAGACCATATTGGTTCAATGGTCTAGGGGGAGCCAGTACTAAAATAGTATACCCGCTACCTTAATGAAACTTTTGCATGCTTAGTTATTTTGTTTTACTTTTTTAGAACAGCTAGATAGGACAAATAGTTAGTCAACTTTGACAACATAATATTAGAACGCGGCGAGATGATAGTACGTTAGAAAAATGAAGTCTTGTGTGTCTAAGTTAGATAAGGCGTATCTAGCTCGGTGCACTCGACTGAGTTGAACTAGCTGAAGCTACCTCACCATATCCTAAACTAGTTAGACTAGGAAGTAATCTTAAGTGACTCAAGTAATCAATTTCTTAAATTTGGCTTTGTCTAAGGAAGTGGTCGTTGTTCCGATCAAAGAAGGTCTCTGTGCCTCGCCACGACCTGGAAGCCAATTTCTTGAAAAGTTTACTTAACGAACTAAGGGTTAAATCTGAATCTAACCCAAGGTTGACTATGTTTAATCAAGTTCAAATCACCTCACAAAACATTTAAGGTGAACACATTTTGAGACACAGAGAATGGGTGAGATGTTAAGGATAATTGAAATACACTTAACATAACTTTTTCAAAATGCTACTTATTTACTAAACTATTGCACTTAATGAATAATTATAACACTTAACTATTAGTAATATATTAGAGGTGTCCTAAGACAATCTCCTTATGGTTGTACCATTTATTTGATAAATAAATATTCACTATTTGAGTATCTATGTTTTCATGTATTTGATTGGATCTTAAACTCATTTATAGAATGTCTGCAATATGATTCACAGCATGAGAGAATTTGTGATTGGATCACAACTAGTGAGTATCTCTACATGTGTAATTGTGATGTATCGGAATTATCTCTAGTCGATGAATTGATGGATTTGGACACCATCAATTCTGTCGAGACTAGTACGAGGTATACTCCTTGGTGTATCCAAGTAGCTGATTCTCACTGGCTGGAGACATTGTGATGTCCGGAGTTAATCGTGGATGCTAGTTATGGTAACTAGTTCATTGGAGTGACCAGCTGTAAGACTTCATATGGTTCTCTGCATATATAGATGTGTTAATGAAGTTCTTACTACAACTTAAGTGCGATATTCCTTTGACTTGCGGTATTCAAGTCATCTTGGTCATGAAGACTTATGCTTTGACATCTTAAGCATGTATCTTTAGGAGATGTGGACCCGGGATGATTAGGTATAAGTCGAAGTGGCTGAAGGTGTTTGAATAGCATACAGAGGATTCACCATTCCTTGTGAAGAGATGTATACCCTATGGACTCTCGTCATATTGTTACTAAAGTCTTTGGCCAAAGCATTACATGTTTAGAGCATGGTACTCTTGGATACATGTACAGTAACTAGAATCCGGAGGATAAGGAAGTAATACTTGGGCTAGGTATGACGTAGTCAACCAAGTGGGGACTGACATAATATATCATGTCCTGAACCAAGTGGGTATAAGATGAGTGAAGGGAATAGGGCACGATTTATTGTAGCTGCTGAAGGGTTTCAGAAAAGGTTTTGGGATCAACCGTTGATTTTCCAGTTAATTAAGGATCATGATGTACTATTAGGTGTCACTCATGATCGTTCTATAATTAATGGTTAATTATAGACGTACAACATAAACCAAGAACCTATTTGGTCACACGCACAACGAGCGTAATCCAAAGGATTTAAAATGAGTTTAAGAATAGGATTCTCAGATCCAGAGATACTAGGTTTGGTTGGACCAAACAAAGAGCGAGTATGAAATTGTTTTAGTCGCATCGGAAGCATGGATGGGTCGAGTCTTTATGAAGACATGATGGATGAGCAAAATCGATTTGATTCTAATCCAATGGTGAAAAATAAATCAAAGTGGTTTGGTTTGTTTTAAACGAATGAATCAAAGTTTGTTCGTTTTAACTTAAAATATACCAATGCGGTTTGATTTATTTTAACTTAAGTTATTGGAGCAGGATAACGGGTTTTGGTTATGAACCAATAACCATTAGGAGAATGTGTTCTCTATAAAAAATATGACTTAAGGGTTTTTCGTGGAGAATTAATTGTTTCAAGGGTTTTGGAAATCCTAGCCTCCTCTCCTCTTCCTCCTCTAGGGTTGCCGCCCATCTCTTGTGCCACCGCCCAAGCTTGTTGCAGCTCCTCCTCCTCGCCGTCAGCCACCCACCATCCGCTGACGACTCCTCCAGCCATCCTCCCTTGGCCGCTGACGACCAAGGAGCAACCAACCATTGATTGGCCGACCATCTTCTCCACCACCATAAGTTGTCCAGTTTTGGATAGTTTATTTCTCTCTTCATAGAGAAGTCATTTAGTCGGTGTTTTGCACTCCGACAATGACCTACTTGCCATGGATTGGATCTCCGGCAATCCTCATAGGTGGAGGATCAAGGTTTCGTCAATTGGTTGACGAAAACCGCTTCCGAGAAGCGAGTTCGTGGAGCTCGTTTTTAGATCCGAATTTTGATTCAGATTGTGATCGTCTCTTGGATCACAACATCTTCGATACAAAGCTAGTTACTCTTGCGATGACGGGGCTCGTGGCTTTGTGAAGTTATCCCAAAGATACTCAACATGGATACAGATAGAGGTGATTCTAGCGAGGGTCGCTATGGTTGATGTCATTCCTGCTACACGTGATACGTCAAGTATAACTAGATATAAAGTTTCCTTTATTGCAAATATTTAAATATGCGATTATGTCTACACTTGTTGTATCCTGCATACGTGTAGTGTGTGTGATGTAATAAATTAGTTTATTACTTATTTTTGCTTCCATTGTGTGCATGTTTATGAAACATATTTGAACACACACCCACGTCGGTGCTGGGGAAACCCAACATTAACGATAATACTATGTATATAACTCTCTAAGCTAAGTTTAGCGCCACCTAAATCTCTTATACCTCATATATTTAACTAACGGGGAGAGCAAACTAACCCTAAGGGTTATATTAAAAACCTTTAAAAGTTCTTTTTGAAAATAAACTTATAAGTATTTTGAAATCAAAATTTTATTTCACAAATTTACGTTAGTTTTATAATTGTTGGTGCAGAGGGATATACCTCAAACCAAACTACTTAACTAAGTAGAGACGCATGCTTGGACTCATAGTTGATTTATCCTTAATAATTCTAGATGCATGCTTATACAATGTTGTTTTTAAACCCCTATTTTATATAAACACCCCAACCCTTTTTTTATTTATGGAAAAAAGGGAAGAAGAACGAAAGTTAAGGGGGAGTAACACAAAATTTAATTTTAAAAATTAAAATATCTTTATCAAAACTCACCTAGGGTTAAGGGGGAGTTTTTGAAAAAGCGTTTATCATTTACTTCACTTGTTTATGCTTTAATTTTCCCTTAAATTTGTGTCGGTTTGCCATAGATAAAAAAAGTGGAGATTGTTGGTGCAGAGGCACCAGATAATCGAACCTAGATTTTGATTATGACAAAGACCCAAAGCTAAGGTCATATTGTTGTCTAATGAGCTGAACCAAGTGTGCAGAAATGATTAAGCTGAGCTGAAGGTCGGCGACACCTAGAGAATCTCGAGTCGAGAAACCGCGGTGGTCGAGCGACACTGGGAGAACATCGGAGGGAGCCGAAGAACCCAGGTGAAGACCGAAAGATAAGCTACAAGTCACAAAGGACTAAAGGTAAGCTTGAGTGTGAGTAAATGTGAGGTCGGGTCCTCCATACGGGGACGTCCTTAGGCGGCGATCCGACTAAGACTTCCAGTGGAAGGTCTAGGTCGAGATCGGACAGTACGTGGCCGTCGAATTTACCTTTACTTATATGTTTTGGACTAACTCTTTGTTACAGTAGAGTAAACAAGCTGGCAGTCGACTGCTGGCTATTGGCAGTCGATTGTTGTTGGCATCAGTCGACTGATGGAGGTCATCAGTCGACTTCCAGTCAAATTGTCCACCTCGAGGAGAGTCAAGATAAGCTCCACTTATCTTGTGGAGATGAGGTTCTTTAACCCTTAGCTGGAACTGAACGTCGGGGGACTTCCAAGGCTATAAAAGAAAGGGGGTTTAACCCCTTTAGGTCATCTCAAGTGCTTATAAAGTGATCATATAACACCGCATCTCTACAACAATGCTATGATGCCGAAACGCTGCTGCAATGCCGATGACATGACCTAAACCTCGACTTCTTTTAGTAGTCGGTATACTTTAGTTTGTTTTTCATTTCAATTCAATGTACTCATGTTTTCATTATCGTGCTTTCATTGCTTAGAAGAGAGGTGAGATTGTCCCTCTTCCTCATTCTTTCATTTCCTTGTATCCGTTGTCTCCTACCTCCAACGAGGAGGAGATAGTTAGTGCTTTGCCCTACGTACATGGTCTAGGATCGCAAAGGCCTTGAATTAGCAACCATTAGGTTGTGAACCAAGTAAAAATAAATTTATCTCATTTACTTTTCTACTGTGCTACGTTTACTTTGTCTTAATCAAATCGTACGAAAAGAAAGAATTTGTCGCACACTATTCACCCCCCTTTAGCACTTTTCGATCATACAGAATCCTTTGTTGACTATTAAAATATCTTCGGACACTTCGACTTATATCCAACCATCCGGGGGTCACACCTCCAAGGAGATGTTTGCTTAGGATGTCAAAATATAAGTCTCTACGAGCAAGATAACTTGAATACCTCAAGTCGAAGGAAACTCGCACTTACGCTACAATAAGAACTTTATAGACATATTCATGTGTCGAAAACCATATGAAGTCTTCATGTAGGCTACTCCAATGAACTAGTTACCATAACTGGCATCCACGTTTAACTCTCGACATCTCAATGTCTCCAGTCGGTGAGGAACAACTGCTTGGTTAGACCAAGGAGTATAACCTGTGTTAGTCTCACAGAATCAATGATATCCGAATACGTCAATTCATTGATTAGGGAATATTTTAATACATTCATAATTACATATGTAGAGATGTTCATTAGTTATGATCTAATCATAAGTTCTCTCATGTTATGAATTGTATTGCAGATATTCAATAAATAAATTTAAAATTCAATTATGCACATTAACATGTACACTCAAATAGTAAATTTTTATTTATCCAATAAATAATATAAATAATGATTGTCTTACGATGTCTCTCAAATATAGCAGTTCATATAAGTCTATAATTTGAATTTAAAATTTTATTTATAGGATTTTAGCAAATCAAATTTTAATCTTTTATTTATAATTTTATACTTGCATCTAGCATTGCCTTTTCGTAACCTTAACCTCATCAGAAAAAAGGCAGAACGTTTGAGGTTTCTTCTTCCACCAGTGAATATGTACGCTTGAATCATTCATTTAGTTAGGTAGAAAAATGTAGCCAAGTTTGCACTGCCCACTTCACTGTGGCGACTTAAACTACTGCATTCGGTGTTGTGCTTGTGTAATGCCTTGGTTTAAAGAACTGCATCGAATTTGGACCGGAATCGGATTTGAATAGAAAACTAACAGACTCAGTTCGAGTTTGGCGTGCTCTTTTACTGTATTTGGACTTCATTTAAATAGAAAAATAACAGACTCGCTTCTTTTTTGCATAGGGTTTCTAATAGGGAGATAATCATGGAGTTTCAGAGTGGCAAATTTAGGGAGCACTCCACCCACTTCGCTCTGCCTTTTGCAAAGTGCCAAACTCATTACTCATCTCCTTCTACAGAATATGTCTATGCTGCAGCTGTGCCACTGTTTGGATGTTGGAAGCTATTTTTGAATGAGGTATATTTAGTTTCTTGCAGAAAATAAAACCTGAAAATTTTGACTTTGTATGCATTTTGAATTTAGTCAGAAAATCAAAATAAAAGTTCTTTTTTTTATCTTTAACATAAAAAAATGTTTCTTTTTTAAAATCTATTAAAATAATATTTAATTAATTCATAATTTAATTTTTCAATGCACCACTACATTCTACTTAAGAGATTAGAGATGTTTTATATTAAAATAATAACCCCTGGAAGTGACTTCATATATAAAAGGGAAATAAATTGTTTTAAGAAAGAACAATTTTGTCAAAATTGAGTCAAAACTACTCCAAAGATGTAGGAGTTTAACCAAGTTTTGATCAAGTAACTTTGACTAAAGTCAATCAAAATTGCTCTAAAGCTATTCCATTTAAAGCAGTTTTGATTTAATTTCGATCCAAACCATTGGATCTTAAAATAATTTTGGTCAAAGAAACAAAGTTATAAAAGCAATTTTAAAATAATATTTTGTATAAAAATTCTAAAGTAGAATTTAAAGGGATATTTTACATATTAAATTATGGATAAATGCTATTTTAACAATTTTCGTAGATAAAAAAAAGAAAACTTTTTTAAAATTATTTTATACCTTAAATTTAACGGGTCAAGCGGTGAAGGGGTATCCTCCTTTTAAATGGGTCCAAATCCCTGCTTCCCTCCCTCTATAAAATGCCCATTGATTCCATCGCTCCATTCCATCACAATGGAGACGCACCGTGCCCCATCAGCTCTCTTCCTCGCCTTCTCCTTCTTTCTTCTCACCCCTCTCCGCCCACTCACCGCCTCTCCGGTTAGTAACGAAGCTCCCCGCCCGCAGTTGCACAGCTATATCATTCGGATGCACCTCCCCCGGAATGCCACCTTCGGCAGCGCCCAGGCATTGGACGACTGGTACAGATCCTTGCTCCCTCCCACCGCAGCAAACTCCACCGAACCCCGCATTCTCTACACGTACAGCACCGCCATGACTGGCTTCGCCGCTCGGCTAACGGAGGACGAGCTCAGGTCCGTCGAGAGGAAGCCAGGTTTCCTGGCGAGCTTCCAGGACAGACAAGTGCCGCTCCTGACCACCTACACGCCGCGCTTCCTCGGGCTCCACCCCGGGCTTGGCCTCTGGACAAACTCCAACATGGGAAAGGGCATCGTCATCGGCGTCCTGGACACCGGCTTGGTCAACCACGCCTCGTTCGGCGACCAGGGCATGGACCCACCTCCTGCGCGTTGGAGAGGCTCATGCGCCCCGGTCCAGGGCGCTATCTCCTGCAACAACAAGTTGATCGGAGCACAATCATTCGTGAACGAGTCCCCCGTCGACACCAATGGCCACGGCACCCACACCTCCAGCACCGCAGCCGGAAATTTCGTGGCTCACGCCAACGTGCTCGGCAATGCCAACGGCACCGCCTCCGGCATCGCGCCGCGCGCGCACCTTGCCATGTACAAGGTCTGCGAGCGCTTCGGCTGTTTGGCCTCCGACATCATCGCCGGCATGGAGGCAGCGATCAAGGACGGCGTCGACGTGATGTCCCTCTCACTCGGCGCTGGCCCCCTTGCTTTTTACGACGACGTGATCGCGATTGGTGCCTTCAGCGCCGCGGAGCGAGGAATCTTTGTCAGCTGCGCCGGAGGAAATTCCGGCCCGATGGCAACCTCCCTCTCCAACGAAGTTCCTTGGGTCCTCACCGTAGCTGCCAGCACCATCGACCGTAACATAAGGGCTACCGTGAAGTTGGGTAATGGCGTCGAACTCGACGGCGAGTCGGCCTACCAGCCGAACAACTACCCTTCCGCTCCCTTGCCGCTGACCATCCCAGGGAGACTCGATGCTCCCAATTGCGTAGAGGGGATGGTCGAGGCGGAGGTGAAGGAAAAGATGGTGATTTGCTCGACAGAGTCGGGGCCAAGTATCGCCGTTGGCGACATCGTAAAGTCCCTCGGAGGCAAGGCGATGCTGATGGTCAACGGCGCGCTCGACGGCTACACCACGAAGGCCAATGCGCAAGATCTTCCTATGTCCTACCTCAATTACATCAACGGCTCGAGCATCGCTCACTACGTGAACGCGACGGAGAAGCCGGTAGCCTCCATCATCTTCAAGGGCACCATTTTCAAGGTCTTTCCGTCGCCCACCGTCGCTAGTTTCTCTTCTCGGGGGCCGAACTCCCAAAGCAGAGGAGTGTTGAAGCCCGACATATTGGGACCGGGAGTCAACATTCTAGCGGCGTGGCCCACTCAGGTCGGCCCTAATCCTTCACAGACAGGGAACACTCGAACATTCAATATGGCCTCCGGAACTTCCATGTCGACGCCTCATCTCAGCGGCGTCGCTGCGCTGATAAAGGCAGCGCACCCAGACTGGTCGCCGGCCGCCATCAAATCCGCCATCATGACTACGTCAGACATCACCGACGAGAACGGGAATCCAATAAACGATGAGCAGCACAACAAGGCGAGCTTCCTCGACATTGGAGCCGGCAATGTCAACCCGTCCAAGGCGGCGGATCCCGGGCTTGTTTACGACATCGAGCCCGACGACTACGTGCGCTTCCTCTGCGGGTTAGGCTACTCGGACAAGCAAGTGGAGACAGTGACCCACCGGAAAGCGGCGTGCGCGGTGGTGGGCAAGATCAGGGACGTGGACTTGAACTACCCGGCTATAACGGTGGCGTTGTCTCAGGATTTGGACAGGATCACGGTGACCCGGACCGTGAAAAATGTCTGCGGCCAGAAATCGACGTACAAAGTGAGGGTGGATGGCCTGGAAAGCGTGGCGGTGGAGGTCTCGCCGGAGACGTTGGATTTCTCCGGCAAGATCAACGAATGCAAGACGTTTAGCGTGAGCTTGAGCTGGAAAACCGCGCGTGGGACGCGCGAAGAAGGAAACTTGAGGTGGGTGACGGATACAAAATCAGTCCGGATTCCGATCGTGATACTCCTATGATCACAATTTAGTTGTAAAATTCTAATAAATACTCCTGAAATAAGAAAATGATTTTGTTCGTAATAGTACAAAATAAATTTTTTTTACTAGTGCTAGATATCTAGACCATCAACCTGACTAATTATGAAGATGGTCAGCTTAGCTCCACTGATCTCTGACGAATACTAAGTAACCTCTAAACGAGATATGTTTTATTGACCATCAGAATAAAATAGGGAAGTGTTTGAGGTTCAATAGTTAACTTTGGCGATGCGGTCACACTGTCCCTATAAGGTAGGTCCGACGTTGAAGATACACTCTGCTTGAGAAGGTAAATTCTCGATCCACACTCGATTGGGAACAATTTGACGCGCTAGAGGGGGTGAATAGTGATTTCTCGGTTACGTTAGCTCGATCGTGCTCGTCTACAAAACTCGTTAGTGCGCCGTAGAATATACAAAAATAAATAGCACAAATATAGACAAAAATACAATCACACACACGATTTAACGTGGTTCGGAATCCTAGTTCCTACTCCTCAGTCGAGCTTTAGTCGAGTTCTAGTAATGCACACCACTACTATGAACTTCTCCTTATCGAAAATAATCCGGAGATGGAAAAACCTCTTATAATAATCTTACCAGAAGAATAAGCAAACCAAATACAAAGCAAATGAAAGATTATAAAACAAAACACTTTACAAGTGTGCATTTGATTGCTTGTTGATTTGGTAGCTTTGGAGTACCTTGAAGGTTGGGAATCACAATAGTGTTTCCCCTTCAAACTCCCAAGAATAAATTACTGAAATCCTCCATCTCGAGCTTCATTTAAAGCATACTGCTGGCTGATTTCACACCTGGTAGTCAACTGTCAAAAGACATCAGTCAACTGCTTGTTGGAATGTTGATGACCACAAGAAGGGGGGGTGAATAGTGTTTCGTACGTCGATGGAATTCGTTCGTGTTCGTCTCTACAAAGCTTGTTATGCGCAGTGGAATATATATAATAGTAATAACAAAAATTAAGACAAACACAAATACACAAGGATGTAACGTGGTTCGAAACCTCAAGGTTCTTATTCTACGGATTGAGTTCAAATGAGCTCTAGCAATGCAACCAATACCACCAAACAATAATACTCATTCTCGACAACAAGTCAAAGGCGGAGAAACCCCTTACAACGATTACAAAAGTAATACAAAGTAAAACAAGCAATTACAAATCAAATACAACAAAAGAATGTAAAGAACACTTTACAATTGATCTTTTGGAAGCTTGCTTGTTTGATTGCTTGAGTTACACTTGGAGACCCTGAATTGCACGAGCAAATTGCCCCAAATTGCCCTAAGGAACCATGGCAAAAACTTTCCCCACGAGCTGCTTTTATAACCTACATTTGAGCTGAATTTCGTCTAGCAGTCGACTGATTGAGACTACTCCTCTAGCCGTTGTCTCACAACGGCCCTAGCCATGTTTGATAAGTTCTAACGGATATACCATCAGTCGACTGATCATGCATATCAGTCGACTGATCTAGCAATCACTCGGCTGTCAAACCCTAACAGTCAACTTGGAAACTTTCTGTTCTCGAAAACTCGACCATCAGTCGACTGTCATCTATAGCAATCGACTGCTCAGGCTATCAGTTGACTTCCCAATGCTGGTAGTCGGCTGTCAGGCAATTTCTTATAATCGACTCCCATCAATCGACTGAGAATACTATATGTCACGCCTCGAGAGTATGCCGAATCGAAAATCAAACGGACAACATCTCCCCTGTACGTGGCAACATATCATGTTTATACCAGGCCCTTGGGCCCACAATAACAATAACATATACAAATGTAAACATGAAAACATAACAAAGTACAGCGGAACTAACATAACTACAATACAAACCACACACCATGCATACCGGTATGACTAACACCAAACTAAGAAAATACAGTAACAAAACCAGAAAGAACGGTACAACACCAATAGTATCCAACACTACAAATTATCGCATAAAACCAAATACATATCGAGAAATACACGGAATACTCAAAAAGCCCGGACCCACAGAGTTGAGATGAGACGATGCCAATCAACGATGCTCCAAGTCCATCACGAAGTCGGTTACCTGTTACCTGGGCGACAGAAAAACCCAGAGTCTGTGGTGGTGAGTATAACTCAGCGGTAATAGGAAAGAACATGGATATAACAAATATCACATGTAATTCAACAATATTCATGTACATCAGGTAAACACCAGCATAATAAACATATACATGCATATACTGTCTAACTAAATGAACAACGTAAAATGTAGACATACTTGAAAGTCCGCTATGCTATTCTGATCCAACCTGAGGATATATCCACAATATATAACATGGTAGAATAAATCTAACTTTATAAGCGACAAACCACCATACTAACATCCTATGACAAATATAACGATGAACCGGGTCCATCTCGTATCATCTCAAGGTACTGGTCAAAGGTATACTACAGTCTAACTAACTCATACACAGGTATCCCATATACTATCATATAGCAAATGCAGTAGCATGTATGATGATGTACAAATAAATACAACAAGATAGTACAAACAAATGCAACATCACAATAAGCATACATATAGACTGCATCTATATATACACTAATCACAATCACATATATATATATATATACACAATATGCAAAATGCCATAAGACACGGCAATGCAACATGCATGGTCATGTCGGCTCACCCTAAAGCTACCACGACCCTAGTGTGGCCTCGGTGGCACGACATGACAACTGTCCCAATTCAACACCAACCAATACTTTCGAGTGGCCAAGTGGGCAGTATGATCGAGTAGCATATAAGTGTAAAGAGCAAGCTACACAACGGGGGTCCCTGCAGTTGGCCACTCCGACAGTCACTACCTATGAGTGGTCGAGTGTCACACACGCAGGACAATGACACGTAAATACAACTACCACCATCTATAGTTGTAGAGTGCGATACCATAATGCTCTGCCCTCACACCGGATACTCCTCCTATGAGTAACCATGGAGGCAGGATGACTGACGACCCTCTCAACCATAAGGGAGACCACATCGCCAGTATGCATGCAAATGACATGAATGCACAGTCACACATACAGACATTCACCACAGACTCTCTGTTAGTGAAAGCCCTAGAGTCAATCATGTGATGATTATTGTATTGACTTTATTGTATCATATTCCTATTTTTAAAGGTATGGTTATTATATTTACTTGTATTGGTGCCAAATAACTAAATATAATAATGTCCTTGAGTAGTAGGTTCTTATCTATATCAATCGATTGGTTGAATCGATAATGAGATGATATAGAGAACACTACTCTTAATCATTCCTAGTCGAGTATTAACATTCAGGGACAATGTTAATGCGTAGAGACTAGCATGTAGATCAACACGATGACTTGATCTCACAAGTCATGGATATGAGATATCAAGTTGACACATGGGTATGCATTGGAGAATGTATACTGAATGACCTGCCATAAGAAAGTATCATGGATCGTTATATGAGTGTCATATACTTTCTTATGTGGCTATTAGTATAACTATTAGTCCTTAGACCTGAAGTCACTATGGTTAGCTATATAAGGAGTTGCATATTTTGGCTTCGTCAAACGTCACCCGTAAATGGGTGGACTATAAAGGCGATTACTGGGTATGTAACAAATTATGCGGAGGGATGTGAGTGATGTAGATGGGATCTATCCCTCCTATATGACGGGGGTGACATCGATATTCTTGATAGAGTGAGACCACGAAGTGCATGGCCATGCCCAAATGAGTCAATATGAGATATTGAGCTCATTTGATTAGAGTGAGTCTACTTGGAGTTCAAGATTTAGATTGTACCGATGATGACACGGTCTATGCCTCGATTGGTCAATCTAGATGTCAAGGATAGAGGGACATTGTCACATATTGTGAGAGTCACAATTAGTAGTCACAAAGGTAATGTTGGAGCTCAACATTCTTGTAACTTGGGTAGCAATGATGTATTGCTAGATACCGCTCATTGCGTATGTTCCTAAATCCGTTTAGGGACATTGCCAACGTTACAAGAACCTATAGGGTCACACACATAAGAGCAATTAGATGGAGATTAGGTTCATATGATGAACCATGAGGATTAGGTTCATGGGATGAACCAAATTGGATTAAGAGTAATCAAAATTAGACTAATTGAGTTAGACTCAAGTTGATTCAAGTGTTGAATGAGTCTAATTTAGATTTGATTCATCAAATCAATTTAAATTAAATGAATAGAGATTCATTAAATTAAATTGACTTGAGTCAAGTGGTTAGATTTGATCAACCATGGGAGATTAGAGGTCAAGTTTGACTTGACTTGAGAGGAAAGATGAAAGGTCAAGTTTGACTTGACTAAATGTCATGTCATGATGATGACTTGGCATGGCCGGCCAATGATGATGCTCCACATCATCATTGACTTGGTCAATTGGTGCCACATCATGAGGGAGACCAAGGGTCATGGGTGTTACATGCATGCATGTAACCCCCCTTCCATGAAGTGGCCGGCCACTTTAGGGGTTATGATGATGAATTCATTTTTGTGAGTTACTCATTCCATCATCTTCTTCCTTGGTTCTCTTCCTCTCAAGCTCTCCCTCTCCTTCCTCATCTTGCCGAGATCTTCTAGGAGTGCTAGCACACTCAAGTTTGTCTCTTTCTCCACCTATTGCTTGTGTGGATACCAATAGAGGAGTGTGCACTTGACACTCTCGAGTTCCGTCGAACTTTTGGACGAGCGGGATAAGCGAAGGGCGTCGCTACGAGGGTAATGATCTCACCTCTTAGATATAAGGTAGATCTAGGGTTTTTAGTAAGCACATACATGTTTTATTTTAATATATCTTCGCACAGATCCGTGGTCGGGGATTCCGAGGTTTCCACAATGCAAAAAGCGGTTTTTGCGGCTCGGAAAAATCCAACAGTGGTATCAGAGCCACGTGCGAAGCATGTATGTGTTTCATTTTTGTAATTTTTGTATTAGATATAAAAATTACAGATTTATATGTTTCTGTAAATTTCTTAATTTTATAGAATTTTTAGGTATTTTTCTCAAAGAGTCGAAGCAACGAGTGTTGGGACACTTGTAGGCTTCAACCGTCGAGAAAAACTCTCCGAAACGGCGAGTTCTCGCTTTAGGTTTTTGGGACAGCGACTTAAATCACTGTAGGATCGCAGTAGGGACACTCGCAAAGTTAATTTTATGAGTATGGGCGCTGCCCCTATCCCCGAAAGGGGCTTTGTCCCGTGATCGAGCCCGGAAACCGCTTATCGTGACCGTTACGGAGAGGTGACTCATTAATTTGAAAAAAATTAGAAAAAATTATAGAAATTTTTGTAAAAATATATAATTTAGAATTATGTATAATTCTGTGATTGTTATGGCCCAATGACCCCAATTTGATTGGATTATGTGTGTTGTAATTCATAATACGGCCTGCGTGCCATTTTGTGGTTATGCGTGTTGTATAGTGTATGCGACCTGCGCGTCGTACCTCCTCTTCTTTTGATATTCTAGTTGTAAATAGTTTTAGACTCGAATGTAACTCGAGTTTCATATTTGTAATGTACAAAATGGAGCGGTGGAAAGTCCACTCGAAGACGAGATTACGAGAAGGGTGACGACGACACATGGCGGTCAAAGGAAGCGCTTGGAGAAGCCGCTAGCCTTAGGTTGACCGTCCGATCTTCTCATTGGCTTGAGAAGATCGTAGTAGGGCCATGACTATATCATATTTAATTATATATATATATGTTGATATATATATATATATATATATATATATATATATATATATATATATATATATATATATATATATATATATATATATATATATATATATATATATATATATATATATATATATATAAAATTGATTTTGCTTGTATGTATGTGATGCATGCTAGTAGAATAATGCTTGTATGTATATGATGCATGCTAAGATAATTTTCTTGTATGTATATGATGCATGCTAGAATAATGAATGTATGTATGTGATGCATGCTAATATAGGATAATAATGTAACGCCCATAAAATTCCTAGCAATTTTACAGAAATTTTTGGCTTGATGATCATGGGCTTTATATGGGCCTTTTTAAAAATAAAAGAAAATAAGCCAAAAAGGGGTGCAAGGCCTAGGAATTGAACCCCAAACCTCTAGAGATAGCCAAGCCTTATAGATGCACCCACTAACCAGAAGCCCAATAGGATTATATGATTAAGGAAGAGGGGGAAACTATAGATAAATGGGACTAAGAGTAAATGAAGAGGCATGGAAAAGAAAAGAGGAACTTCTCTTCCTCCCCCCCTTTATAAAGAAGAGGGAAGATTGGATTTGGTCACTTCCACCCTTCTTCTTCTTCTCCTCACCGAATTCTAGCTTCTTCTCCACCTTTGGCCGAATCTCATCCAAGCAAGAGAAGGCTAGGGTTGGTTCTTCCTTAGGTTTTCCTTCCACCAAAAAGCAACGCGAAGGAAGTAAGTATCCCTCACCTGCATACGAGTAGCTCGATTATTTTTTTGTAAAAGAAACCTACATGATATATTCGGCCTTTAGGGTTCAATGAAGCTCTATGCTATGTTGTTTATAACTAGATGATGATGTTAGGGGTTAAAAGGGATTAGGACAAAAGCTAACCCTAATAACCACTAAAGCCTATTCGGCCAAGCCATGATTTAGGGTTCAATGAAGCTCTATGCTATGTTGTTTATGACTAGATGATGATGTTAGGGGTTAAAAGTGGATTAGGACAAAAGCTAACCCTAATAGCCACTAAAGACCCATTCGGCCACCCCTAGATATTTAAGACCCAATGAGGTTTCAATCCATGTTTTGTAGGGTTATGATGTTGTAGTCATGTTTAATGAATTAGGTTAAAAGCAAACCCTAAAATCCCCACAAGGGCCATTCGGCCACCTTTGGTCTCTTAGGTTACAATGAAGTTCATACCATGAAATTTATGGAATTTGTATGCATATGTATGTTACTTGAATTAGGTTAAAAATCTAAACCCTAAAAAGCCTATAAGGGCCATTCGGCCACCTTTGGTATTTTAGGTTACAATGAAGTTCATACCATGAAATTTATGGAATTTGTATGCATATGTATGTTACTTGAATTAGGTTAAAAGTCTAAACCCTAAAAAGCCTATAAGGGCCATTCGGCCACCTTTGGTCTTTTAGGTTACAATGAAGTTCATACCATGAAATTTATGGAATTTGTATGCATATGTATGTTACTTGAATTAGGTTAAAAGTCTAAACCCTAAAAAGCCTATAAGGGCCATTCGGCCACCTTTGGTCTTTTAGGTTACAATGAAGTTCATACCATGAATTGTATGCTATGCTATGTTAATGAAATAAGCTATGTTGTTATGAAATGAAGTATGCTACGCTATGTTAATGAAATGAAGCATGATGTGTATGAAATGAAGTATGTTATGCTATGTTAATGAAATGAAGCATGATGTGTATGAAATGAAGTATGCTATGCTATGTTAATGAAATAAGCTATGTTGTTATGAAATGAAGTATGCTATGCTATGTTAATGAAATGAAGCATGATGTGTTATGAAATGAAGTATGCTATGCTATGTTAATGAAATGAAGCATGATGTGTATGAAATGAAGTATGCTATGCTATGTTAAAGAAATAAGCTATGTTGTAAAATAAGCATATAAGTATTTTACCTTCTGCATGGCTTGTACCAAGACCTTAACAAGGTCCAAGAAGGGATGGGCTCCTAAGATGCCCTAGGTCGATGGAATAAGACTCGAGCCTAGGATGGGCTTCTATGTATGATTGCCCCTAGGTCGATGGAATAAGATTCGGGCCTAGTACGGGATGGGCTCCAAGATGCCTTAGGTCGATGGAGTAAGACTCGGGCCTAGGATGGGCTTCTACGCTATGACGATTGCCCCTAGGTCGATGGAATAAGACTCGGGCCTAGGAACCTATTAGGTTCGAGACTTGCTACCTTGGGCCTATTTAGGGATGCGCGCTATGATAATGAAGAAGTGGTACAATGCCGGGCCCAAATATGTTGAGAATTATATTTACGTACCTAACATATATGTTTTCAAAAGCATCTTGCATATGTTTACCTGTTAATGTTTAAGTTACCTGTTATGTTAGGTGATATGCCATAATGTTTAAGTTACATGTTATGTTAGATGATATGCCATAATGTTTAAGTTACCTGTTATGTTAGGTGATATGCCATAATGTTTAAGTTACATGTTATGTTAGATGATATGCCATAATGTTTAAGTTACATGTTATGTTAGGTGATATGCCATAATGTTTAAGTTACATGTTATGTTAGATGATATGCCTTAATGTTTAAGTTACCTGTTATGTTAGGTGATATGCCATAATGTTTAAGTTACATGTTATGTTAGATGATATGCCATAATGTTAAGTTACATGTTATGTTAGATGATATGCCATAATGGTTAAGTTACATGTTATGTTAGATGATATGCCATAATATCTAAGTTACCTGTTATGCTAGATGATATGCCATAATGTGTAAGTTACCTGTTATGTTAGATGGTATGTCATGATGTATAAGTTACATGTTATGTTCGATGGTACGCTATGATGTTAGGTTACTAAGTTACCTATGATGCATATTATGCTGATTAAGTATATATATATATTTCATGTTATGCTGCTAAGTTAGGGATGATCCATGCTATATTATCTCATGTTACTTAAGCTACAAGTTAAGTTGATGATGCCATGTATGTTACGTGATATATTGATTATATGTTATAAATGCTACAAGTCATGATTAATGATGATGTATGGTTTTTGTGAGTAGGACAGGATCTTACTAAGCCTATGTGCTTATAGTTTATCTTTCCCTCGTACTGCAGATAAGGGTAAGGGATGGTTAAACTAAAGGGAGCAGCAGGAGGGGTCAATGTGTGTGGTAGTGGCATGGTGGAGAAGATCCGTTAAGTCTACTTATACATGTATTACCTATGATGATGATGCCTATGGATGTCTTTACTTATGTCTCCCTATGACGATGATGTTATGAACCTACTAAGTCCTAAGTATCTATATATATATGATGCATGCTTTACGTTGATAAGAAGAAGTAAAGAAGAATGCTTTATGAAGTAAGAAGAAGTATCTATGCATGCTATGCTATGAAACATACTCTATGTTAAGAAGAAGTGTTAATGCATATTTATGTTTAAAAGAATCAAAAAAAAATATTTAGGTCTTAAGTCTTCCGCTGTAAGAAAGAAGAAGTATATATATATATATATATATATATAAAGTCTTCCGCTGTATGAAATGTATGTACGGTCGCGTCACGCGCCGCCTCTCCGGACATTCAGGGTCCCGGAAGGGCGGGCGTGACAAATAAAGGCCTATATGCGTATAAGACACACATTACGATTAGATTAGATCATAATCGAATCAACTCGAAAATGCCTACCGAGCCTTGATACCCATCACTACCTCGATCATTTGTTGTTGTTGAATTTGCCAAAGCAGAGCAACGCATATTATCTTGGTAGGGTGCGGAGGGACAATCTTGGTTCCGCCTATCACGCTTGGGTTAGAGTAAGCTCAATTAGATTGAGCAAAACTAGTTAAACTCAATTGGATCGAGTAGAACTATAGGCATATTCCAATCGTTGGAAAGATAGGTTAAGATCGCATTAACACTAAATCTTGGGCGATTTAGCCAAAGCTAACTCAAGGTCTTTTGTAAATGTGGGTCTTGATCCTATAAACAAGAGTTGCATAGAGATGTAATCGGTAATGTGTTACCCACCGATCGTACTAAGTCTTGGGCGATTTAGCCAAAGCTAACTCAAGGCTTAGTATGATGCGGATCTTGTCCCACAAGAATTATAGCTAGTTTGTATGAATCTAGTAATGTGGTTTGACCACATCAATAACTCGATTCTACTAAATTTCTATAATTTAGTGGGAGCATCATTTGATTAAAGGCCTAATTAAATGATAAAAGGAATATGATATTAATTCTTTGTATTGTATATTGTAGATAACTATGTCGACAAACACGAACACTCTCTCTCTGCATTCTGTCCTTGAGAAGGACAAACTCAATGGAGCAAATTTCCTGGACTGGTACAGGAACCTGAGAATTGTTCTCACCCAAGATAGGAAGTTGTACGTCCTGGAGCAGCCCATTCCGAAGGCACCTCTTGCCACTGCCTCACGAGCTGACAAAGATGCTTACAAGAAGCATCAAGATGATGCATTAGATGTGTCATTTCTTATGCTCGCGACCATGAACTCTGAGCTTCAGAAGCAACATGAGTTCATGAATGCTTATGATATGGTTGGACATCTTCGTCAACTATATCAAGGACAAGCTAGGCATGAGAGATATGAAGTCTCTAAGGCATTATTTGGGTCCAAAATGCAAGAAGGGACTTCCGTAGGTACATATGTACTCAAGATGATTGGGTACGTAGAGAACCTACAAAGGCTGGGATTCTCACTTGGCCAAGAGCTGGCCACTGACCTGATCTTGCAATCTTTGCCACAAGCCTTCAATCAATTTGTCATGAATTATAACATGAATGAAATTGATAAGCCATTGCCTGAAATGCTCAGCATATTGAGAACTGCTGAGCTTAACCTTAAGAAGGGAAAATCTGACACCATTTTGATGGTGCAGAAGAAGAAAGGCAAGGGCAAGCCTAAAGGTAAGGGAAAGTCCCAAGCCAAGGGCAAAGGCAAAGAACTTAAACCCAAAGGAGGGGTAGCCAAGGAAGGGGCTTGCTTCCACTGCAAGGAAGCTGGACACTGGAAGCGTAACTGCAAAGCTTACCTGGAAGATCTTAAGAAGAAAAGAAGTGAGACTTCTACTTCAGGTATAAATGTTATAGAAGTCAATCTATCTATTTCTTCATCATGGGTATTAGATACCGAATGTGCATCTCACATTTGTACCAATGTGCAGGCGCTGAGAATTAGCAGGGCATTGACAAAGGGCGAAGTGGACCTACGAGAAGCAATGGAGCAAGGGTTGCTGCTATTGCTGTAGGAACTTTGATCTATCTCTACCCTCTGGGCTTGTATTAGAATTAGATGAATGTTGTTATGTGCCTGCCTTAACCAAGAACATCATTTCAGTTTCTTGTTTGGACAAGAAAGGATTTTCATTTATAATAAAGAACAAATGTTGTTCAGTTTATTTAAATGATATGTTCTATTGTAGTGCACCTCTAATGAACGGACTCTACTTTCTAGACTTAGAGAGCCCTATCTATAACATAAGTACCAAGAGGTTCAAGACAAATGAGTTGAACCAAACCTATCTCTGGCACTGTCGCTTAGGTCACATAAATGAGAGTCGCTTATCTCAGCTCCATAAGGATGGGCTGCTAGACTCATTTGATTTTGAATCATATGAGACATGCGAGTCTTGCCTTTTAGGCAAGATGACCAAGACTCCCTTTAGTGGACACAGCGAAAGAGCAACAGATTTGTTAGGACTTATACATAGTGATGTATGTGGTCCTTTCAATGTTGCTGCTAGAGGTGGTTACAGGTACTTCATTACATTTACTGATGACTTCAGTAGATATGGTTATGTGTATCTCATGACACACAAATCAGAATCCTTTGAAAAGTTCAAAGAATTTAAAAATGAAGTACAAAACCAGCTTGGCAAGAGTATTAAGATACTTCGATCAGATCGAGGTGGAGAATACCTTAGCCATGAGTTTCGTGACTATCTAGCTGAGTGTGAGATTCTATCCCAACTCACTCCTCCTGGAACATCACAGTGGAATGGTGTATCTGAAAGGAGGAATCGTACCCTATTAGATATGATATGATCTATGATGAGTCACACATATCTTCCTATATCCTTTTGGGGATATGCTCTAGACACAGCTGCCTTTACCCTTAACCGTGTACCATCCAAGGCTGTGATAAAGACACCATATACGATATGGACAGGGAGAAATCCCATGATGTCTTTCATGAGGATTTGGGGTTGTGAGGCTTACGTTCGACATCAAGTCTCAGACAAACTGGGACTCAAATCCAATAGGTGCTATTTTGTTGGATATCCCAAGGATACAAAGGGATATTACTTCTACATTCCCAGTCAGCACAAAGTGTTTGTGGCAAAGACTGGAGTTTTTCTAGAAAGGGATCTTGTTTCTAGAAAAACTAGTGGGAGTACCTTCGATCTTGAAGAAATTCAAGATAAGGACCATAGCACTGAGGCCTTGATGGAGGTTGAACAGGAACCACAAAGTGTTGTGGGTGATGAGGTTGTTGCACAAGGAGTTGTGGAACAACCACCTGTTCAGGTAGACCAACCTCTTCGCAGATCTGATAGGATACGTCGTCAGCCTGAGAGATACTCATTTCTCTTGTCTGACCATGATGATGTTATGCTCATTGAGAATGAGCCTACCTCCTATCAGAAAGCTGTGATGAGCCTAGATTCTGAGAAATGGCTAGAAGTCATGAGATCCGAGATGGAATCCATGTACACCAACCAAGTATGGACTTTGGTTGATCCACCTGAAGGGGTCAAACCCATTGGGTGTAAGTGGGTCTTTAGGAGAAAGACTGACATGGATGGACTTATGCATACCTATAAGGGCCGATTGGTGGCTAAAGGTTTCAAACAAATTCATGGTATTGACTATGATGAAACCTTTTCTCCAGTGGCGATGTTTAAGTCCATTCGGATCTTGCTTACTATTGCAGCATACCACGATTATGAGATCTGGCAGATGGATGTCAAAACCGCATTTCTGAATGGAAACTTACTCGAGGATGTGTACATGACACAACCAGAGGGTTTTATAGATCCACAGCATACTGGGAAGGTATACAAGCTGCAAAGGTCCATTTATGGGCTAAAGCAAGCTTCTCGGAGCTGGAATCTTCGATTCGATGATGCGATCAAACAGTTTGGTTTCATCAAGAATGAAGATGAACCCTGTGTCTACAAGAGGTTTAATGGGAACACAGTTGTCTTCCTTGTATTGTATGTGGATGACATACTGCTCATTGGGAATGACATCCCTTCGCTAAAGTCTGTGAAGACTTGGCTCGGGACGTGCTTCTCAATGAAGGACTTAGGTGAAGCAGCTTGTATTCTAGGCATTAAGATCTATAGAGATAGATCTAAGAGATTGCTTGGCATAAGTCAGAGTATATACATTGACACGGTATTACTTCGGTTTGCCATGCAGAATTCCAAGAAAGGACTTCTGCCGATGTCACATGGTGTGAGTCTTTCGAAGACTCAAAGTCCCTCTTCTAGAGAGGAGAGAGACCGCATGGATAAGATCCCTTACGCATCTGCTATAGGATCTATCATGTATGCCATGCTATATACTCGTCCTGATGTCTCGTATGCTTTGAGCATGACGAGTAGATACCAGTTAGATCCAGGTGAGCGTTACTAGATAGCAGTCAAGAATATTCTTAAGTACTTGAGAAGGACTAAAGAATATTTCTTGATATTTGGAGGCGATGAGGAGCTAGCTGTAAGGGGTTACAGCGATGCCAGCTTCCAAACTGACCAGGATGATTATAGATCGCAGTCAGGGTTCGTGTTTTGTTTGAATGGTGGCGCTGTGAGCTGGAAGAGTTCGAAGCAGGACACATTTGTTAATTCTACAACAGAAGCCGAGTATATCGCTGCATCTGAGGCAGCAAAGGAGGCAGTTTGGATCCGCAAGTTCATTACTGAGCTTGGGGTGGTTCCTTGCATTACAAATCCCATAGAGCTCTATTGTGACAACAATGGAGCGATTGCACAGGCTAAGGAACCTCGCTCACACCAGCGGACCAAACACATACTACGGCGCTTCCATCTCATTCGAGAGATTATCGATAGAGGAGATGTGAAGATTTGCAGAGTACCCATAGAGACTAACATCGTAGATCCCTTGACCAAGGCTTTGGCACAGAAAAAGCATGATGGTCACACTAGGCCATTGGGTATTAGATACTACGGTGATTGACACTAGTGCTAGTGGGAGATTGTTAGTGAAAGCCCTAGAGCCAATCATGTGATGATTGTTGTATGGACTTTATTGTATCATATTCCTATTTATAAAGGCATGGTTATTATATTTACTTGTATTGGTGCCAAATAACTAAATATAATAATGTCCTTGAGTAGTAGGTTCTTATCTATATCAATCGATTGGTTGAATCGATAATGAGATGATATAGAGAATACTACTCTTAATCATTCCTAGTCGAGTATTAACATTCAGGGACAATGTTAATGCGTAGAAACTAGCATGTAGGTCAACACGTTGACTTGATCTCACAAGTCATGGATATGAGATATCAAGTTGACACATGGGTATGCATTGGAGAATGTATACTGAATGACCCGCCATGAGAAAGTATCATGGATCGTTATATGAGTGTCATATACTTTCTCATGTGGCTATTAGTATGACTATTAGTCCTTAGACCTGAAGTGACCATGGTTCCCTATATAAGGAGTTGCATACTTTGACTTCATCAAACGTCACCCGTAAATGGGTGGACTATAAAGGTGATTACTGGGTATGTAACAAATTATGCGGAGGGATGTGAGTGATGTAGATGAGATCTATCTCTCCTATATGACGGGGGTGACATCGATATTCTTGATAGAGTGAGACTACGAAGTGCATGGCCATGCCCAAATGAGTCAATATGAGATATTGAGCTCATTTGATTAGAGTGAGTCTACTTGGAGTTCAAGATTTAGATTGTACCGAGGATGACACGGTCTATGCCTCGATTGGTCAATCTAGATGTCAAGGATAGAGGGACATTGTCACATATTGTGAGAGTCACAATTAGTAGTCACAAAGGTGATGTTGGAGCTCAACATTCTTGTAACTTGGGTAGCAATGATGTGTTGCTAGATACCGCTCATTGCTTATGTTCCTAAATCCGTTTAGGGACATTGCCAACGTTACAAGAACCTATAGGGTCACACACATAAGAGAAATTAGATGGAGATTAGGTTCATATGATGAACCATGAGGATTAGGTTCATGCGATGAACCAAATTGGATTAAGAGTAATCCAAATTAGACTAATTGAGTTAGACTCAAGTTGATTCAAGTGTTGAATGAGTCTAATTTAGATTTGATTCATCAAATCAATTTAAATTAAATGAATAGAGATTCATTAAATTAAATTGACTTGAGTCAAGTGGTTAGATTTGATCAACCATGGGAGATTAGAGGTCAAGTTTGACTTGACTTGAGAGGGAAGATGAAAGGTCAAATTTGACTTGACCAAATGTCATGTCATGATGATGACTTGGCATGGCCGGCCAATGATGATGCTCCATATCATCATTGACTTGGTCAATTGGTGCCACATCATGAGGGAGACCAAGGGTCATGGGAGTTACATGCATGCATGTAACCCCCCTTCCATGAAGTGGCCGGCCACTTTAGGGGTTATGATGATGAATTCATTTTTGTGAGTTACTCATTCCATCATCTTCTTCCTTGGTTCTCTTCCTCTCAAGCTCTCCCTCTCCTTCCTCATCTTGCCGAGATCTTCTAGGAGTGCTAGCACACTCAAGTTTGTCTCTTTCTCCACCTATTGCTTGTGTGGATACCAATAGAGGAGTGTGCACTTGACACTCTAGAGTTCCGGCGAACTTTTGGATGAGCGAGATAAGTGAAGGGCGTCGCTACGAGGGTAATGATCTCACCTCTTAGATATAAGGTAGATATAGGGTTTTTAGTAAGCACATACATGTTTTATTTTAATATATCTTCGCACGGATCCGTGGCCGGGGATTCCGAGGTTTTCGCAACGCAAAAAGCGGTTTTTGCGGATCGGAAAAACCCAACAGTTGTATCAGAGCCACGTGTGAAGCATGTATGTGTTTCATTTTTGTAATTTTTATATTAGATATAAAAATTACAGATTTATATGTTTCTATAAATTTCCTAATTTTATAGAATTTTTGGGTATTTTTCTCAAAGAGTCGAAGCAACGAGTGTTGGGACACTTGTAGGCTTCAATCGTCGAGAAAAACTCTCCGAAACGGCGAGTTCTCGCTTTAGGTTTTTGGGAAAGTGACTTAAGTCGTTACGTATTGCTGCAGCGAGTGTTGCGGGACACTCGTGAAGGCTTCAGCAAATCGAGAAAAACTCTAGAATCGTGAGGTTAGCTTTTTAGGTTTAGGACAGCGACAGGGAAGTCACTGTAAGATCGTGTGAAAAAATTAGGAAAAATTATAGAAATTTCTGTAAAAATATATAATTTAGAATTATGTATAATTCTGTGATTGTCATGGCCCAATTACCCCAATTTGATTGGATTATGTGTGTTGTAATTCATAATACGACCTGCGTGCCATTTTATGGTTGTGCGTGTTGTATAGTGTATGTGACCTGCGCGTCGTACCTCTTCTTTTGATATTCTAGTTGTAAATAGTTTTAGACTCGAATGTAACTCGAGTTTCATATTTGTAATGTACAAAATGGAGCGGTGGAAAGTCCACTCGAAGACGAGATTACGAGAAGGGTGACGACGACACATGGCGGTCAAAGGAAGCGCTTGGAGAAGCCGCTAGCCTTAGGTTGACCGTCCGATCTTCTCATTGGCTTGAAAAGATCGTAGTAGGGCCATGACTATATCACATTTAATTATATATATATATATATATATATATGTTGATATATATATATATATATATATATATATATATATATATATATATATATATATATATATATATATGTATATATATATATATATATATATATATAATTGATTTTGCTTGTATGTATGTGATGCATGCTAGTAGAATAATGCTTGTATGTATATAATGCATGCTAAGATAATTTTCTTGTATGTATATGATGCATGCTAGAATAATGAATGTATGTATGTGATGCATGCTAATATAGGATAATAAAGGCCTATATGCGTATAAGATATACATTACGATTAGATTAGATCATAATCGAATCAACTCGAAAATGCCTACCGAGCCTTGATACCCATCACTACCTCGATCATTTGTTGTTGTTGAATCTGCCAAAGCAGAGCAACGCATATTATCTTGGTAGGGTGCGGAGGGACAATCTTGGTTCCGCCTATCACGCTTGGGTTAGAGTAAGCTCAATTAGATTGAGCAAAACTAGTTAAACTCAATTGGATCGAGTAGAACTATAGGCATATTTCAATCGTTGGAAAGATAGGTTAAGATCGCATTTACACTAAATCTTGGGCGATTTAGCCAAAGCTAACTCAAGGTCTTTTGTAAATGTGGGTCTTGATCCTATAAACAAGAGTTGCATAGAGATGTAATCGGTAATGTGTTACCCACCGATCGTACTAAGTCTTGGGCGATTTAGCCAAAGCTAACTCAAGGCTTAGTATGATGCGGATCTTGTCCCACAAGAATTATAGCTGGTTTGTATGAATCTAGTAATGTGGTTTGACCACATCAATAACTCGATTCTACAAAATTCCTATAATTTAGTGGGAGCATCATTTGATTAAAGGCCTAATTAAATGATAAAAGGAATATGATATTAATTCTCTGCATTGTATGTTGTAGATAACTATGTCGACAAACACGAACACTCTCTCTCTGCGTTCTATCCTTGAGAAGGACAAACTCAATGGAGCAAATTTCATGGACTGGTATAGGAACCTGAGAATTGTTCTCACCCAAGAAAGGAAGGTATCGTCTGGGCGGCCCATTCGGAGGCACCTCCACCTGCCTCGCGGTGACAAAGATACTTACAAGAAGCATCAAGATGATGCATTAGATGTGTCATGTCTTATACTCGCGACCATGAACTCTGAGCTTCAGAAGCAACACGAGTTCATGAATGCTTATGATATGGTTGGACATCTTCGTCAACTATATCAAGGACAAGCTAGACATGAGAGATATGAAGTCTCTAAGGCATTATTTGGGTCCAAAATGCAAGAAGGGACTCCGTGGGTACATATGTACTCAAGATGATTGTGTACGTAGAGAACCTACAAAGGCTGGGATTCCCACTTGGCCAAGAGCTGGCCACTGACCTGATCTTGCAATCTTTGCCACAAGCCTTCAATCAATTTGTCATGAATTATAACATGAATGAAATTGATAAGTCATTGCCTGAAATGCTCAGCATGTTGAGAACTGCTAAGCTTAACCTTAAGAAGGGAAAATCTGACACCATTTTGATGGTGCAGAAGAAGAAAGGCAAGGGCAAGCCTAAAGGTAAGGGAAAGTCCCAAGCCAAGGGCAAAGGCAAAGAACTTAAACCCAAAGGAGGGGTAGCCAAGGAAGGGGCTTGCTTCCACTGCAAGGAAGCTGGACACTGGAAGCGTAACTGCAAAGCTTACCTGGAAGATCTTAAGAAAAAAAGAAGTGAGACTTCTACTTCAGGTATAAATGTTATAGAAGTCAATCTATATATTTCTTCTTCATGGGTATTAGATACTGAATGTGCATCTCACATCTGTACCAATGTGCAGGCGCTGAGAAATAGCAGGGCATTGACAAAGGGCGAGGTGGACCTACGAGTAGGCAATAGAGCAAGGGTTGCTGCTGTTGCTGTAGGAACTTATGATCTATCTCTGCCCTCTGGGCTTGTATTAGAATTAGATGAATGTTGTTATGTGCCTGCCTTAACCAAGAACTGTTGGATCGAAGCGGATCGCTAGAGGGGGGTGAATAGCGATAAAAACTTTTCTTTTAAAAATGTTCGATGGTCAATTAAACGCAGCAGAAATGTAAATAAAACCTAAATGAGACAAATAATTTTTTACTTGGTTTGTAGCCTTTGGCTACTACTCCAAGGCCCTAACGGTCCTAGACCGTGTACGGAGGGCAATTCACTAAAATACTCCTCCTCGTTGGAGGTAGGAGTTTTACGATTACAAAAGCCTTCGAAGCAAAAAGATAGAGAGACAAACCCTCTCTTCTATTAAAGTAAAATGCAACGAAAAATCTCGATTGAAAGGAATTGCAATATTGAAAGCAATAACAAATTAAGATTATACCAACAACTAAAATAAATAAACTTTAAGCTAGGGTTGTTGGCAGCACTTCGTTGTTGTAGAGTCGTCGGAGAGTTGCGGTGTAATAGAGGCTTTTTAACACTTAGAATTGTTTTTGAAACCCTAGGTTTGGCCCTCCTTTTATAGCCTTTGAGCCCCTTTTCGAGAGGAACCCTAGCCAATCAAATTTGAGCACAACTCCCCTTGAAACTTGGTGATAAACCTTGACTCCTCGAGGATGATCCTTTGACCGATGATCGATGGCCATCACTCGACTAATCGACATCGATCGAGTGCTAGCCGTAGTCACCCGTGATGATGGCCACGAGTCCTTTAGGTTGCGGTCGATCGGTCAAGGCAATGTTAGCTTAAAGAAAACATTATTTCGATCTGCCGTCGTCCGATCTCGACCTAGACCACCTATGAGATGTCTTGGGTCGGATCTATGTAAGTCTTTCCCGTGAGGGTTCGACCTTACTTACACTCGCACACACGAGCTTACCTCGATACTTACGTGTTGCTTTTGCTTCCGGCCTTCCACTCAATTCCTTCAGCTCCCTCCGAAGTCACTTGAGTGTCGCCCAACCACGGCGGCTTCCTCTGGGTGTCGCTAGCCTTCAACTCCAGCTATAGCAATTTTTTGCACACTCGATTCAGCTCGTGAGATAACAACATGAGCTTAACTTTGTATCGTTTGCTATAATCAAAACTCAAGTTCAACTTAGGTGCCTACTGTACCAACAATCTCCCCCTTTTTGATTTATGGCAAACCCACATACAAAGTTAAGTGCATTAAGAAAAGATATGCATGAATGAGCAGGAGTGTTAAGAGCATGAATGAACAGGAGTATAAAAACTCTTTTTCAAGTGCTCCCCCTTGAGGAATCCTCCCCCTTGACCGAGGGTGAGTACTTGAGAAAGAGTTTTAACTCTCCCCCTTGATGTTTGCTACAAAAAAAAGAATTAAGTAACCGAAATTACTTAATATCGGCCATAGTATTTAAAATTAGTTTTAAGTTAAGAAATCAAAAAATTGATTTCTTAACCTTGGCCTTTACTTCCATTTTGTTATCAAGTAAATTACTTTCTGTTAACAAGTTAACTAAAGTTTGTAAGTCTTGGCAAGAAAAAATATTGATCCCTTAACTTTGGCTTGATCCCTTAACTTTGGCCTTTTTCTCTCCCTTTTGCCATACATCGAAAAGAGTGAGAGTGTGTGAAAAAAAGTTTTACTTTTAAAGTCCAAGCATGTTCCACATTATTTTGAAAATAATATACTGAAAATAAGTTCATCTATGAAAGATCAACCAGTCCTGGTCAGAGTCGGTTAGTATGTATGATTATACTCCGTGGTTCATAGCGATGCACTAGCTCTACATCTGGAACCAGGAGTAGGGTCCTAACATCTCACGCCCATCTACGTGGCTAAGTACACAAACACATTAGTCCTATGTGTTGTGAGATGTACTGGCTCCTTAAATCTATAGGTGCATGATATCTAAGGTATGTCCTATGCTAGTTCCATGAAAATTAAGAAATAGTAGTAAGAAAATATAATTTGCAAGTTCCTATTCTACTACGCACATGCCCAATTTTCGTCTCAAGAGACTAAATTCGGCTTCGGGTAGTGGTTTAGTGAACATGTCTGCTAGGTTAGACTTTGAGTCAACATATTCGAGGTGTATGGAGCCGTTGGCTACATGTTCTCGAATGAAATGGTGTTTTACCTCTATATGCTTTGTCCTTGAATGACATATAGGGTTCTTAGTTAGATTTATCGAACTTATGTTGTCTACAAAAATTTTAGTTTTGGTGAAGTCCAACCTAAAGTCTCGGAGAGTGTGCTTCATCCAAAGAAGATGAGTTACACACTCATCGCAACGTATTCGGCTTCGGTGGTAGATAAGGCAACACAATGTTGCTTCCTACTGCACCAACTTACTAGACTCGAGCCGAGTAGTTGACAACAACCACTCGTGCTCTTTCTATCGAGTTTACTACCGGCATAATCCGAATCGGAGTAGCCAATTAGTTCGAACTCCGTAGATCTAGGGTACCAAATACCAACGTTAAGTGTACCCTTAAGATATCTAAGGATACGCTTAACTAGGGTTAGGTGAGACTCCTTAGCACAGGTTTGAAACCTGGCGCACATACTTACTGCGAATAGGATGTTGGGTCGGCTCGCAGTTAAGTATAGGAGACTTCCTATCGCTCTCCTATAGTACTTTAAGTAAATGGACTTACTTTCTAGGTCTTCTCCTATGTTAACATTAACCGCCATTGGGGTGTTTATTATCTTAGCGTCTTGCATTCCAAATCTTTTAATTAACTCCTTAGTGTATTTTTGTTGATATAGGTATATACCATCCTTAGTTTGTTTAATTTGTAGACCTAAAAAGAAACTTAACTCGCCTACCAAGTTCATTTCGAACTCACTTTCCATGAGTGAAATGAACTCGTTTAGTAAGGCTGAGTTAGAGGTCCCAAAAATTATATCGTCTACGTAAATTTGAGCTATGAATATTTCTTTACCTAAGGTTTTTACGAAGTGAGTTGGGTCAACTAAGCCTTGGTTAAACCCTTTTGACTTAAGATGGATTGAAAGTCTCTCGTACCAAGCTCGAGGAGCTTGTTTAAGTCCATAGAGAGCTTTCTTAAGTTTTAGAACATGGTCGGGTTTATCTAAATTTTCGAATCCGGGGGGTTGGCTAACATAAACTTCTTCTTTAATGTATCCATTTAGGAATGCCGACTTAACATCCATTTGAAACAGCTTAAATCCTCGATGTGCGGCATAAGCTAGCAACATTCGAATGGATTCGAGTCTAGCTACTGGGGCATATGTTTCATCGTAATCTAAGCCTTCGACTTGACTAAACCCTTTGGTGACTAACCTAGCCTTGTTTCTAACTACTTCACCTTTATCATCAAGCTTATTTCGAAACACCCACCTTGTTCCAATTATCGTTTTGTCTTTAGGTGGTGGTACTAATTCCCACACTTCATTCCTAGTAAATTGAGCTAGCTCTTCTTGCATTGCAATAATCCAATCGGGATCAAGAAGAGCTTGTTCAATTGATTTGGGTTCTATCTTTGAAATTAAGGAAATTTGACTAAGGTTCCTATAGGATGCTCTAGTTCGAACTCCTAGATTAGGATCTCCTATCACTTGATCGATAGGGTGGTCAGTTTGAATCCTAGATTGGTTTGGGTTTGTGTCACCTAATGCTTGATCAATGGGGTGACTTGGTTGAACACTAGTTTGACTCGGATCACTTGTCACTTGGTCGACAAGAGGAGTTGGTTGATGTGGATTAGACTCGATCTCAGGGTCGGAGACGAGTTTGGTATCAGTGGGCTTAACACTTGGGGTCATTAAGGTTTTTGTAAGTTCGGGTACTTCATCAAATACTACATTGATAGTCTCCTCGACTCTAAGGGTGTCGTGGTTATATACTCTATAAGCTCGACTTGTAGTCGAGTATCCTAGAAAGATTCCGGTCGTGATAGATCTCGTATGAGGTCTTAAGGTGCCTTTTTACCATAAGGATCCTATTTTGGACATAGCATGCCGTACTCACGGATTCTGCCCAAAACCTATCGGGTAGGTTGTATTCGTTCAACATGGTCCTAGCGGCTTCTTGTAGAGTTCGGTTTTTCCGCTCCACTAGGCCATTTTGCTGAGGGGTCCTAGGGCAAGAGAATTCATGGTGGTATCCGTTTAGGTTACAGAAGTCGGTGAACCTTTGATTTTCGAATTCACCACCATGATCGCTTCTAAGTCTTTTAACCTTAAGGTCTTTTTGATTATCGATTAATTTGAATAGATTGATTAATTGATCTAGGGTATCATTTTTATGTTTGATGAACCTAACCCAGGTAAACCTGGAGTAGTCGTCAATTATGACTAAGTAATATTGACTTCTATTGAGTGACTTGGCTCCATGTGAATCGAATAGATCCATATGCAGGAGCTCAAGTACACTTGAGGTTCGTTCTTGGTTAGTTAACTTGTGTTGTGTCCTATGTTGTTTTCCTTGTTGACAAGCATTACAGATTTTATTAACCAAGTTGTTGAGGTTGGGTAATCCTCTCGTAAACCACTTTCGGCTCATCTTGTGGGCCGAGTCTTGGGTGCAGTGGCCAGTCGTCGGTGCCACAACCATGATTCCTCTTCTGTGTCATAAGACATTTGGTGAGATTTGATTAAGTTAATTGTATAAATGTTATTTGTCCTAGTTCCTTTGAGTATTGTTTTATTTGTTTTAATTACACATTCATTTTCTAAAAATATGACCTTATAGTTATTGTCACATAATTGGCTTACGCTAAGCAGGTTATATTCAAAATTCTCTACAAGTAATACATTTTTAATAACAAAATTCGAGTTAAGCTCGATATCACCTGATCCGATGATTTTGAGCTTGCCGTTATTCCCAAAGGCTACCGATCCTTGTCGTTTGAATCGAAGCTTCGTGAATTTGAGTTGATCCCCGGTCATGTGTCGGGAGCAACCGCTATCCAACATCCATTGATCCTACACACAAGGTGGTTGGATTGGATGTTAGATAATTTTTTTTTTTTAAAAAGAATTGGTTGTAAGTTGTTAAACCTAGGTCATCTCACCTATGTCTATATGATCAAGTATGTTATACTTATGTGGTTTTTGTGAGATGACTTCCAATTAAGTTGATTAAGTGGATTTAGGTTCTAGTAATTTTATGTTAGATTTGGATTTGACCCTAGGCTTGTCAAGTTTACCTTTTCAAGATCATGACTTCCAGGTCGTGGCGAGGCACAGGGGCCTTCTTTTATCGGATCATCGACCACTTCCTTAGACAAAGCCATGTTCAAGAAAATGATGACTTGACTCACCTAAGATTATTTCCTAGTCTAACTGGTTATTTTTGAAAAGAGGCTCCCCGAGGCTCAATCTTTTCGAAGAATTTTAGTTGGTTATATTTTTTGAAAAGAGGCTCCCCGAGGCTCAATCTTTTCGAAGAATTTTAGTTGGTTATGTTCATGTTCTAAGTGAGTTCACAAGTTTTAAAGCGCAAACTTTCTAAGTTAAAGCATGCAATTTCTAAGTTAAAGCACAAACTTTCTAAGTTAAAACATGCAATTTCTAAGTTAAAGCACAAACATGTTTTGTACTGGCTCCCCCTAAATGGTTGAATCGGTTCGGTTTATCCACATAGTGGATTTGGTCCTTGGGAATCCAGTACAGGTTGGATCCTAGAGTTGAAATCAAAAGGTTCTTAGGGACCCATGCTTGGACATGTTTCCTATGTCGACTTACAATCGACATATACGACCTATTAGTCGTGTTTGAGTTAAACCCTAGTCCAGCCTTGTTGTACACGGCCCTTTGAGATCCAAGTAGGAGGTCAAGTCCTTTGGATCCTGAAGTGAACCTTTCCAATGTGCTTCTAAGATCTTCGACTTGACTTTTCAAGAGTGAGTTCTCAACTTCGAGTTTTTCAACCCGAGTTGAGTCCTTCTCTTGAACTCGACTAGTCGAAGAGGTTAGGGAGACCTTGTGTTTAAGGAGTTTGACCTCCTCAACCAGGGTCTCGACCTTGAACTCGGATTTAACTAATTTCCTAGACAAAAACCTAACCGTATTTTGTAAAGTATTAAATAAAGTTCGACTTACTTTAAGGGTATCTTTTGAACCGAATGCGTATCCGTGGCTTGACTTGAAGATCGCTTCGTAGTTTGAGTCATCCTCAGGTTCTGACTCAAGTTCAGGTTCGGTCTCCGTGTCTGACTCAATCGATTTCGCCATGAAGATGTGGTCTTCGTCTTCTTCGGATGACGCTTCTTCCCATGTCGCATTGAGGGCCTTCTTGTGCTTAGGTGCTCGGTGGTTGAGCTTGGGGCACTCGGACTTGATATGTCCAAACCTGTTACACTCATAACACCTAATATTAGAAATTTTAGGCTTACCTTGGTTGGGTCGAGTCGTGGTTTGTTTCGTCCCTTGGCTATCCTTCGAGCTAGGTTCATTAGTTCGACAGTCAATTCCGGGTCAACTTCTTCTTCGGACTCGTCTTCCTCCTCGGTTGGTGGTGGCTTGCTTGCGATTTTCTTCTTTGAACCTGCAAACAAGGCTATACCCCTCTCGGGTTCCGAGTTAGACTGCTCATGTAATTCGAAATAGGAAAAGAGTTCATCTAACCTAATTTTAGAAAGATCCTTGGAGACCTTGTAGGCATCGACCATGGATGCCCACAAGGTAGTCCTCGGAAACGAGTTTAGAACATACCTTATAAGGTCACGATTTTCGACCTTTTGCCCGATTGCGTGTAGGTTGTTGACTTTGTCTTGGACACGGGCATGGAGTTGCATCGCGGACTCGTGTTCCTGCATTTTTAGTGTGTACAATTTATTGAACAACAAATCGCGTTTGCAAACCTTAGCTTGATCCGATCCTTCGTGTAACTCGATTAGTTTTGTCCAAAGATCCTTTGCGCTTATGAAGGGGCCGACACGATTTAGCTCCTCCTTGGATAGGCCACATTGGAGGATTTGTGTTGCCTTGGCGTCGGCTTCGACTTGTCGTTTTGTCGCAATGGTCCATTGATCATAATCCAAGGAGTCACCCACTTCATTAGTCGGAAGTGTGAAACCCGTTTGGATTATGATCCACATCTCGATTTGGGTTTTGAGAAAGCATTCCATCCGACCCTTCCAATAACGGAAGTCATCTCCATTGTAAAATGGAGGTCGGACGATGCTAAAACCCTCGAGATGGGACATTAGAACAAAAGACACAAGGAGACGAAGACGAAGAAACTAGCAACGACAAAAACAGAAAGAAGAGTACCAAGACTCGCGTCTTGGATTAGTAGTGCGGGAGAAAACTTAACAAAGCGAAATAAATAGAAATAAATAGAATTAAAAGAACAATAAATCTGTAAAAATGGCTAGATTGGTGGTTTCACCAAATCTTAGCAACCCCCGGCTCTGATACCAATTGTTGGATCAAAGCGGATCGCTAGAGGGGGGTGAATAGCGATAAAAACTTTTCTTTTAAAAACGTTCGATGGACAATTAAACACAGTAGAAATGTAAATAAAACCTAAATGAGACAAATAATTTTTTACTTGGTTCGTAGCCTTCGGCTACTACTCCAAGGTCCTAACGGTCCTAGACCGTGTACGGAGGGAAATTCACTAAAACACTCCTCCTCGTTGGAGGTAGGAGTTTTACGATTACAAAAGCCTTCGAAGCAAAAAGATAGAGAGACAAACCCTCTCTTCTATTAAAGTAAAATGCAACGAAAAACCTCGATTGAAAGGAATTGTAATATTGAAAGCAATAACAAATTAAGATTATACCAACAGCTAAACAAAAGAAACTTTAAGCTAGGGTTGTTGGCAGCACTTCGTTGTTGTAGAGTCATCGGAGAGTTGCGGCGTAATGGAGGCTTTTTAGCACTTAGAATTGTTTTGAAACCCTAGGTTTGGCCCTCCTTTTATAGCCTTTGAGCCCCTTTTCAAGAGGAACCCTAGCCAATCAAATTTGAGCACAACTCCCCTTGAAACTTGGTGATAAACCTTGACTCCTCGAGGCTGATCCTTTGACCACTGATCGTGATGGCCATCACACGATCGTGATGGCGGCGCGAAGTGCTAGCCGTAGTCACCCGACTGATGGACGGCAATTGAGTCCTTTAGGTTGGCAGTCGACTGATGCTGGCTGCAAGGCAATGTTAGCTTAAAGAAAACATTATTTTCTTGGGTCGACCGTCCGATCTCGACCTAGACCACCTATGAGATGTCTTGGGTCAGATCTACGCTTAAGTCTTTCCCCGTAACGAGGGTACGACCTTACTTACACTCGCACACATGAGCTTACCTCGATACTTATGTGTTGCTTTTGCTTCCGGCCTTCCACTCAATTCCTTCGGCTCCCTCCGAAGTCACTTGAGTGTCGCCCGACCACGGCGGCTTCCTCCGGGTGTCGCTAGCCTTCAGCTCCAGCTATAGCAATTTTTTGCACACTCGATTCAGCTCGTGAGATAACAACATGAGCTTAACTTTGTATCATTTGCTATAATCAAAACTCAGGTTCGACTTAGGTGCCTACTGCACCAACAAGAACATCATTTCAGTTTCTTGTTTGGACAAGAAAGGATTTTCATTTATAATAAAGAACAAATGTTGTTCAGTTTATTTAAATGATATGTTCTATTGTAGTGCACCTCTAATGAACGGACTCTACTTTCTAGACTTAGAGAGCCCTATCTATAACATAAGTACCAAGAGGTTCAAGATAAATGAGTTGAACCAAACCTATCTCTGGCACTGTCGCTTAGGTCACATAAATGAGAGTCGCTTATCTAAGCTCCATAAGGATGGGCTGCTAGACTCATTTGATTTTGAATCATATGAGACATGCGAGTCTTGCCTTTTAGGCAAGATGACCAAGACTCCCTTTAGTGGACACAGCGAAAGAGCAATAGATTTGTTAGGACTTATACATAGTGATGTATGTGATCCTTTCAATGTTGCTACTAGAGGTGGTTACAGGTACTTCATTACATTTACTGATGACTTCAGTAGATATGGTTATGTGTATCTCATGACACACAAATCAGAATCCTTTGAAAAGTTCAAAGAATTCAAAAATGAAGCACAAAACCAGCTTGGCAAGAGTATTAAGATACTTCGATCAGATCGAGGTGGAGAATACCTTAGCCATGAGTTTCGTGACTATCTAGCTGAGTGTGGGATTCTATCCCAACTCACTCCTCTTGGAACACCACAGTGGAATGGTGTATCTGAAAGGAGGAATCGTACCCTATTAGATATGGTACGATCTATGATGAGTCACACAGATCTTCCTATATCCTTTTGGGGATATGCTCTAGACACAGCAGCCTTTACCCTTAACCGTGTACCATCCAAGGCTATGATAAAGACACCATATACGATATAGATAGGGAGAAATCCCATGATGTCTTTCATGAGGATTTGGGGTTGTGAGGCTTACGTTCGACATCAAGTCTCAGACAAACTGGGACCCAAATCCAATAGGTGCTATTTTGTTGGATATCCCAAGGATACAAAGGGATATTACTTCTACATTCCCAGTCAGCACAAAGTGTTTGTGGCAAAGACTGGAGTTTTTCTAGAAAGGGATCTTATTTCTAGAAAAACTAGTGGGAGTACCTTCGATCTTGAAGAAATTCAAGATAAGGACCATAGCACTGAGGCCTTGATGGAGGTTGAACAGGAACCACAAAGTTTTGTGGGTGATGAGGTTGTTGCACAAGGAGTTGTGGAACAACCACCTGTTCAGGTAGACCAACCTCTTCGCAGATCTGATAGGATACGTCGTCAGCCTGAGAGATACTCATTTCTCTTGTCTGACCATGATGACGTTATGCTCATTGAGAATGAGCCTACCTCCTATCAGGAAGCTGTGATGAGCCCAGATTCTGAGAAATGGCTAGAAGCCATGAGATCCGAGATGGAATCCATGTACACCAACCAAGTATGGACTTTGGTTGATCCACATGAAGGGGTCAAACCCATTGGGTGTAAGTGGGTCTTTAGGAGAAAGACTGACATGGATGGACTTACGCATACCTATAAGGGCCGATTGGTAGCTAAAGGTTTCAAGCAAATTCATGGTATTGACTATGATGAAACCTTTTCTCCAGTGGCAATGTTTAAGTCCATTCGGATCTTGCTTGCTATTGCAGCATACCACGATTATGAGATCTGGCAAATGGATGTCAAAACCGCATTTCTGAATGGAAACTTACTCGAGGATGTATACATGACACAACCAGAGGGTTTTATAGATCCACAGCATACTGGGAAGGTATGCAAGCTGCAAAGGTCCATTTATGGGCTAAAGCAAGCTTCTTGGAGCTGGAATCTTTGATTCGATGATGCGATCAAATAGTTTGGTTTCATCAAGAATGAAGATGAACCCTGTGTCTATAAGAGGTTTAATGGGAACACAGTTGTCTTCCTTGTATTGTATGTGGATGACATACTGCTCATTAGGAATGACATCCCTTCGCTAAAGTCTGTGAAGACTTGGCCTGGGACGTGCTTCTCAATGAAGGACTTAGGTGAAGCAGTCTGTATTCTAGGCATTAAGATCTATAGAGATAGATCTAAGAGATTGCTTGGCCTAAGTCAGAGTACATACATTGACACAGTATTATTTCGGTTTGCCATGCAGAATTCCAAGAAAGGACTTCTGCCGATGTCACATGGTGTGAGTCTTTCGAAGACTCAAAGTCCCTCTTCTAGAGAGGAGAGAGACCGCATGGATAAGATCCCTTACGCATCTGCTATAGGATCTATCATGTACGCCATGCTATGTACTTGTCCTGATGTCTCGTATGCTTTGAGCATGATGAGTAGATACCAGTCAGATCCAGGTGAGCATCACTGGATAGCAGTCAAGAATATTATGAAGTACTTGAGAAGGACTAAAGAATATTTCTTGATATTTGGAGGCGATGAGGAGCTAGCTGTAAGGGGTTACAGCGATACCAGCTTCCAAACTGACTAGGATGATTATAGATCGCAGTCAGGGTTCGTGTTTTGTTTGAATGGTGGCGCTGTGAGCTGGAAGAGTTTGAAGTAGGACACAGTTGTTGATTCTACAACGAAGTATATCGCATCCGAGGCAAAGGAGAGCGATTTGGATCCGCAAGTTCATTACTGAGCTTGGGGTGGTTCCTAGCATTGCAGATCCCATAGAGCTCTATTGTGACAACAATGGAGCGATTGCACAGGCTAAGGAACCTCGCTCACACTAGCGGACCAAACACATACTACGGCGCTTCCATCTCATTCAAGAGATTATCGATAGAGGAGATGTGAAGATTTGCAGAGTACCCACAGAGGCTAACATCGCAGATCCCTTGACCAAGGCTTTGACACAGAAAAAGCATGATGGTCACACTAGGTCATTGGGTATTAGATACTACAGTGATTGGCACTAGTGTTAGTGGGAGATTGTTAGTGAAAGCCCTAGAGCCAATCATGTGATGATTGTTGTATGGACTTTATTGTATCATATTCCTATTTATAAAGGCATGGTTATTATATTTACTTGTATTGGTGCCAAATAACTAAATATAATAATGTCCTTGAGTAGTAGGTTCTTATCTATATCAATCGATTGGTTGAATCGATAATGAGATGATATAGAGAATACTACTCTTAATCATTCCTAGTCGAGTATTAACATTCAGGGACAATGTTAATGCGTAGAGACTAGCATGTAGGTCAACACGATGACTTGATCTCACAAGTCATGGATATGAGATATCAAGTTGACACATGGGTATGCATTGGAGAATGTATACTGAATGACCCACCATGAGAAAGTTTCATGGATCGTTATATGAGTGTCATATACTTTCTCATGTGGCTATTAGTATGACTATTAGTCCTTAGACCTGAAGTCACCATGGTTCTCTATATAAGGAGTTGCATACTTTGGCTTCGTCAAACGTCACCCGTAAATGGGTGGACTATAAAGGCGATTACTGGATATGTAACAAATTATGCGGAGGGATGTGAGTGATGTAGATGAGATCTATCTCTCCTATATGACGGGGGTGACATCGATATTCTTGATAGAGTGAGACCACGAAGTGCATGGCCATGCCCAAATGAGTCAATATGAGATATTGAGCTCATTTGATTAGAGTGAGTATACTTGGAGTTCAAGATTTAGATTGTACCGAGGATGACACGGTCTATGCCTCGATTGGTCAATCTAGATGTCAAGGATAGATGGACATTGTCACATATTGTGAGAGTCACAATTAGTAGTCACAAAGGTGATGTTGGAGCTCAACATTCTTGTAACTTGGGTAGCAATGATGTGTTGCTAGATACCGCTCATTGCTTATGTTCCTAAATCCGTTTAGGGACATTGCCAATGTTACAAGAACCTATAGGATCACACACATAAGAGCAATTAGATGGAGATTAGGTTCATATGATGAACCATGAGGATTAGGTTCATGGGATGAACCAAATTGGATTAAGAGTAATTCAAATTAGACTAATTGAGTTAGACTCAAGTTGATTCAAGTGTTGAATGAGTCTAATTTAGATTTGATTCATCAAATCAATTTAAATTAAATGAATAGAGATTCATTAAATTAAATTGACTTGAGTCAAGTGGTTAGATTTGATCAACCATGGGAGATTAGAGGCCAAGTTTGACTTGACTTGAGAGGGAAGATGAAAGGTCAAGTTTGACTTGACCAAATGCCATGTCATGATGATGACTTGGCATGGCCGGCCAATGATGATGCTCCACATCATCATTGACTTGGTCAATTGGTGCCACATCATGAGGGAGACCAAGGGTCATGGGAGTTACATGCATGCATGTAACCCCCCTTCCATGAAGTGGCCGACCACTTTAGGGGTTATGATGATGAATTCATTTTTGTGAGTTACTCATTCCATCATCTTCTTCCTTGGTTCTCTTCCTCTCAATCTCTCCCTCTCCTTCCTCATCTTGCCGAGATCTTCTAGGAGTGCTAGCACACTCAAGTTTGTCTCTTTCTCCACCTATTGCTTGTGTGGATACCAATAGAGGAGTTTGCACTTGACACTCTCGAGTTCCGGCGAACTTTTGGACGAGCGGGATAAGCGAAGGGCGTCGCTACGAGGGTAATGATCTCACCTCTTAGATATAAGGTAGATATAGGGTTTTTAGTAAGCACATACATGTTTTATTTTAATATATCTTCGCACGGATCCGTGGCCGGGGATTCTGAGGTTTCAGCAACGCAAAAAGCGATTTTTGCGGCTCGGAAAAACCCAACACTCTCTATTCTACAGAGAGTCATACCAATCTGATCAACTCACTCTCTATCCTGCAGAGAGTCGTACTTAACTGATCATAACACTCTCTATCCGCTAGAGAGTCATACCAATCCGATCGACGCACTCTCTATTCTATAGAGAGTCGTACTCAACTGATCATGACAAACTAGGACTACCGGTCCGTAACGACACACTAATCACAATTTACATGACCATTTACATAATACATGATCGATAGTAAACAAGCAATATAAGGGTATTGATATCAATCCTACGTTTAGGACATTACCTACTTACGGATGACCTCTTTCCCAATTTACAAATCAGGTCATCATCCGTACTCCACTATTTACACATTACTAAGCATTTATAGATTTACCTACATTACATCTGTAACTCCTAATCATGACGAAGGAAATGTGATAACAACAATAGAGCATATAGGCCAAAGACAAAGTATTAAGCACAAGAATAAATAAGAGTGGAGTCAAGGTAATATGATCATATATCTAAATCTGCATGCAACAATAACTCCTTGACCAGGGTAGGAAATTACCCACCTGCTATAAAGCTCATGATAAATATCTTCACGATCGTGGTCCTGTCTCGTATCCACGTCCTGCACATGTCAAACATTAAGATTAAGTTGAAACATACAATGAATGATCAAATCAAATCCTACATCGACTTCGTATCCCGATCAACTAGATTGATCTAGTTATCCAATTAACCTAATCAATCCTCTTCATTAATCCCTATCAGATTCCACCTACAATATACTACACAAATAACTCTGCTTTAATATCCTCGTTATGCAAAGTTATCATACATCCACCTCGAATCAAAACCACATCTTCTATCACAGTAATACATATTCATAAGCATTAAGATCCAGATTCACCTGATTATGCCTCAATCGCACAACCTCCTAGTCCACCTAATAGCACCCAATATGAATCAATTAACATCATTTGTCCATACCAGTGAATCCAATCACATAACGAGCTACACCTATACAATTCATCAACAATTAATTATTGAACTAACAATTAACTGTAAAAGGTAGCATACATCTATTAATTTTCCCAAATCCAAGCTTACCCAACACCACTTCATTCAACCATAGCTTCCTGCTTCAATCGAACCTAAGTCAAAATAGTCGAATTGGAGACAAACCCCACAATGGTCTGCCTTATCCCTGCCACATGCAATACGGCCTAAATCCCTGTCCAAAACACACCACAAATCTATAATCTAAGAAACAACAAGATGACTAAGCAATTACCCATAGATGTGAGAGTAGATCACCGGCCAAACCCTCATGATTGACCAACAGAAGCGGTTGAACAACACCAACATTGCATATCTACCTAAACACATGATGGTTCCTGCTGTTCACCGAGGTACAGAGGGTTGCAATGTTCATCGAAGCAACCAAGGAACAAGATGGATCCCACAGCAATCAAATGAACCATGCCATTGATCGAACCATTAACCACAACATAGGCTGCTGGCGATGAGACAAGCGATGACCATGCGACTGTTCAGTTAGTGATCTCCGGCGACGAAGCTGCAGAGAAGGGCAACAACAACCTGGCTCAAGGGGCGACATAGGCGACAACAAATTAATCTCGCGGTAAGATGAAAACAACGATGATGAGGAAATCGGAAGAGAAGACAAGAAAACTAGTGAAACCACTCATCGACAGTCCAGGTGATGACTGGAGCAGGGGTGTTCGGTGGGGATGTGCTTGAGATCTTGATCCGGTGTGGAAACGTCCAAAACTCAGGATTGAAAAGGAGGGAGATAGCTGCTAAGGAAGAGACCGACGATAGTGAATCGCTCGCGACGGTGTCGACTTGTGCTCGAGCGACGGCGTCGCATCGGCTGGAGGCTCGCGGTGGTCGACGAGCGGAAGAAAGGGTTGCGGCGATCGAAGGCAAGAACAGCTGCCAAGCCGAGCTCGGACACAGAGAGTCGACGATAGGAAGAGGGCTTCGGAGGATTTGGGAGAGGAATTGGCGACAAGAATCGGGCTGAGAAGGTGCGGCGATGAAGAGGGTGCGGCTGGAAATGAAGGGAAGTGCGACTGATTAACGCTCAGGAAAAAGAAGCACAGAAATGTCGAGTAACGCACGCGTGAGGAAACCGGATGGGTGTTGAAAGCGGATTGGGTTTTAAACGGATCCACTTATAACCTTTAATCCCTAACCATGTTTTAATTAATCTCCAACCATGGTTTAAATTTATCCCTAGAATAAGCTCCCTAATTCACGAATAATAGAGATATTAATTTGTCGCAAATTTATTCATGGTATTTTATATTCTCCTCCACTCAATAAAATTTGGTCCCCAAATTTCGTACTTAAATACGATAATACATTCAAGAAATTTCCGAAATCATCACATACCTCAAGTGGATAGATGAGGATATCGAGCTCGGAGAGTATCTTCCAGTTCTCATGTAGCCTCCTCATCAGTATGATGCTGCCATCCAACCCTTACAAGTCGGATGGTTTTGTTCTGTAACTGACGCTCCTTGTGACCAAGAATCCGTACTGGAATCTCCTCATAAGTCGCATTCGCTTAGAGTGGAATCGGAACCTCTTTCAGAATATAATCTGAACGCAACACGTATTTCCTCAGCATAGAAACATGAAATACATTATGAATACCCATAAATGTTGGAGGTAAAGCCAACCGGTAAGCTACACCCCCAATCCACTCCAATATCTCAAATGGACCAATGTAGCGTGGAGCTAATTTTCCTTTCAACCCAAATCTTTTAACTCCTTTGGTGGGTGAAACTCGTAGGAATACATGATCCCAGACTGAGAATTCTAAAAGCCTTCTCTTCTGGTGCACATAACTCTTCTACTGATCCTCCCATGTCTGAATGTATGCTTAGACTGTCCATCAATCCGCGGATGAAATGTTGTACTAAGCCAAAGCTCTGTGCCCATGGCCTGCTGAAGACTGCCCAAAATTGCGAGGTAAATCGCGGATCTCTATCAGATATGATACTCAAAGGCACTCCATGTAGCCTGATAATCTCTTGGCAGTACAACTTCGCCAGACGATCTAGCGAGTCCGTCCCATGAATAGGCAGAAAGTGAGCTGATTTGGTTAGTCGATCCACAATCACCCAAATCACATCATGTTCTGTAAGGGTTCTAGGCAATTTCGTAATGAAATCCATAGTGATATGCTCCCACTTCCATTCCGGAATCGAAATTTCCTGAAGCAACCCAGCGGTTTCTGATGTTCAGCCTTTACCTATTGGCATACTAAACATTGAGCAACCAAGTCTGCAATATCTCTCTCCATACTATTCCTACCAGTATAGATGTTTCAAATCTTGGTACATACGAGTACCACCAGGGTGTATAGCCCATCTCGAATGATGTGCTTCCTGTAGCAACTTCGGAACCCACTATCCTCATCAAAGACGGCGAATTATCTTCTCAAAAGAGAAGTCCATCAATCGTCCAAAATCCACTCCCCCACACACTCTGTAAGTGTATGGGAGACTATAGCGACCAATCTCATTGTTGCAACTGTCCATGTTTAAGCAACTCTATGGTAGCTTCCTAGTAGCTAGTCAAAATCCCATGAGCATTCCTGCTCCATATCACTACTACACAAGATAATACTGCTAAGTTCATGTCATGTGTATGACATCTTGTCTCATAGTTTCTCAACTGTCGTAAGATTAAGATACGTCTCATTCAACTGCATTGGGATCACTCCATTCACTGAAGCAATGTATCTATGTACCATACCCTTCCATCCACATCAGAAGGATTAACTAACACTGATGCAAAAGTCAACCATCGACTGAGCCCTGAAAACTAGTTTCACAGGCTTCAGACCAAGTAAATTCCATCACCTTCCTGATCAAACAAGTCAGTGATATACTACCGCTTAAAAGCATCCTATCCATATCTACGGTAATAATCAAATCCATACAAGGAAACCACTATCTACGGTGGTCGAGTGCGCAACTCCAACTACCACCATCAACAGTGGCTAAGTTACGCAACTCCAACAACCACAATCTGATCCAATCGTGTCCTGAATACACGATTTCTCAAATCTATGGATGACAAATTGTTTAATAGTCTAACAACATAATTAAAACTCATAAAATTCATACCAAGTATGAAATTGTCATCTTTAAACACCTACATCCTCTTTACTCTACACTGGTGATATATCAATAATCACAACGACAATGATAATTGTATGACATCATGTCACTACAATATCAACGCTCTAGTCGTAAACCAACTCTAGAGTATACACAGGTGTCCTTAGCTGATCTAAACAAATCATCTATCCACAATGAAGGATATTCATTTTCAACAACTATTGCATTCCATCATTGATAATCGATGCATAATCTCAAAGGTTCATCTCTCTTTCAACAAGGAGTTCCGGATCTTCTCAAGGAGAAATACTAGGATAGATAAATATCCCCTTCAACATCTCCTATAATCGCAACTTACGTTTTTCCAATTTCTATAGTGTTTAACAACACTGATACCAACAAAATTATCACTCATATGAGGAATTCAATATCGACACTATCTTCGCAATCATTCTGATCGCCCACTCCACTTGCATATGTAACGGCAAGCCTAGGAGTTCATCTGAAACTACATCCGAATACTCTCAGATTATACGTACATATGAGAGACATATCATACCATACTTTTAACAATTTAACCATCCGTAAGGATATGTCTACCGTAAAGGTATGTCTATCAGAGTCTAAGGGCATCCCTTGACTTCTTAATTGTTGGTCCACATCTCACCTGACGGTAGAGATACCACCAACCCACAAGTCGATGTAATCCATCTAATCCGAACTAAGAATGTTCTAGACAAAGATACCTGTAAACTACAAGCATCTCTCAATATATTAACCCAGAGGGTAAAACTAGAGTAATACCCTGAACGATCAATTATCTACCGATCCGATCCAAAGGCTCCCCATAGGTCTCGACCTTTCTCCGAAGAGAACAAGATCAGATCCAACAGTCTGCGACAAAGCGATCGCATTTCTGTGATGAATGACCCGGAGATTTTCCTAGATCATCTGATCCCATCACTTAAGCCTACGAGCTGTAACTGTAGAATACAGAATAGATACGACTATCGTTGTATTCTCTCTCCTCTGTACAAAGTCAATCCACGTCTGGGGGGTAATAGTTGTTGTTGTCTGCATGAGTCTTCTAAGATGTCTTCTAATGATATTGCTGAGTAAATTACTTCCCCTGAAAGGAAGTATCAAGGGACTCCAACCACGTTTGAGGTAGTAGGTCACTGCTAATGAGATAATCCAATCTTCTATGCTGATCTCTACTGTCGAGACGGTGCATAATCCTCCCGGAACACCATTGATAGTCTTTAACTGAGTCTTCAAAATACACCTCCTCAATTGTACTAGTTAATTACAATATCAACAATGATCTGATTTCACTGATAACATTAGATAGTTCTGACGATCTGCGGTGGGTCTTCTATGATCGAAAAAACTCTCCACTAGTAGCTCGTGGCCTATGACTCTGATCTTTCTCCTTTTGTCCAACATTTGGAGGCTTCTCATTCCAACATCTGACTTGCAATGTCTGCTTATCGATCTTCATCTCCTAAACACTTGTACGGAGTCATTTCTAAACTCCTGACTTAATCCAATGTCTTTCAGCAGGATCTGATAGAAGATCCAGTCATCTTAATCTAAAAGTAAGCCAATAACCGTGGATGGATTAAAACATCCATTCACATTCTTGAGCTATTAGGTGAGCGTAAACTCTGCAAGTCTAACGACTCTGCATGGTATTCCCGTTATCGACGCTCACCCTACTTGAAGCTCAAGAATTCTCTACAATGTTGTGTTTCTAGCACTGCGACGAGTGTGTGTTCGAACATATTTCGTAAACATGGGCACAGCGGAAGAAATAAAATAATAAATCTAATTTATTACAACACACACACTACACACATGCATAGTACAACATGTGTAGACATAACTGCAAATTCAAATTTTGCAATAAAAAGAAATTTATACTACGTATACCTGACGTATCACGTGTAGCGGGAAAGGTATCAACCAGAACGATCCTCGCTAGAATCGTCTCTAACCGTATCCACACCGAGTATCTTCGACATGACTTCACAAAGTCACGAGCCTCGTCTTCGTACGAGTTACTAGCCTCGTGTTGAAGACTATGTGATCGAGAGAAGATCACGATCCGAATCAAAATTCGGATCCAAAATGAGTCCTCAAAAACTCGCTTCTCTGGAGAGGTATTCGTCAACCGTTTGACGAATCCTTCATCCTCCACTTATGAGGATTATCGGAGATCGAATCCCCAGCAAGGAAGCTGCTGTCGGAGCTCCAAACGTTGTCCAAACGACGCTCTGACAAGAAGGAAACAAGCTGTCCAGAAAACTTGACAGCTTTGGTGGAGACCTTGCGTCGGCCAAATAAGGAAAGCTATATGATCACCTTGTCGCCGGAGACAAGGAAGATCACCGGAACTCCTCCGGTAAAAGCTAGATACCGGCAAGTGGGGAGGACGGCAGCTGCTGGACGCCGGTTGGAGAAACTTGGGCGGCGGCAAGGAGTTGGGCGCCGACAAGACTAGGAGAAGAGAGGGAGGTGGGCGGCAACTTTAGGGTTGCTTGGATTAGGGCTTAACAAAACCCTTAAGCCCTATTTTATAGAGAACAAATTCTCTTAATGGTTATCGGATCATAATCAAAAGCCCGTTAACCCGCTCCATTAATTTAAGTTAAAATAAACCAAACCATGTTGGTCTATTTTAAGTTAAAATGAACCGAACCAACTTTTGGTTCATTCGTTTAAAACAAACCAAACCCCTTTGGTTTATTCTCCTCCATTGGATTAGAACAAACCAATTTGGTTCATCCATCATGTCTTCATAAGACACGGCCCATCCACGCTTCCATTGCGACTGAAACGATTTCATGCTCGCTCCTTGTTTGGTCCAACCAAACCTAGTTTCTCTCGGTCTGAGAATCTTATTCTCAAACTCATTTTAAATCCTTCGGATTACGCTCGTTGTGTGTGTGACCAAATAGGTTCTCGGTTTATGTTGGCCATCTATAATTAACCATTAATTATAGAATGATCATGAGTGGCACCTAGTAGTACATCATGATCCCCAATTAACCAAAAAGATCAACGGTTGATCCAGAACTATTTATGAAATTCTTCAGCAACTACAATGAATCGTGCGCCATCCCTTCACTCATCTTATACCCACTTGGTTCAGGACATGGTCTATAGTGTCAGTCCCCACTAGGTTGACTACGTCACACCTAGCCCAAGTATCATTTCCTCGTCCTATGGATTCTAGTTACTACACATGTATCGAAGAGTACCTTACTCTAAATATGTAATGCTTTGGCCAAAGACTTTAGTAATAATCCGACGAGAGGCCATTGGTATACATCTCCTCGCAAGGAGTGGTGAATCCTTTATAGGCTATTCAAACACCTTCGATCACTTCGACTTATACCCAATCATCCCGGGTTCACATCTCCTCAGAGATGCTTGCTTAAGATGTCAAAGCATAAGTCTTTATGATCAAGATGACTTGAATACCGCAAGTCAAAGGAACATCGCACTTAAGCTGCAGTAAGAACTTCATTGACATATCTATATATGCAGAGAACCATATGAAGTCTTACGGCTGGTCACTCCAATGAACTAGTTACCATAACTAGCATTCACGATTAACTCCGGACATCACAATGTCTCCAGCCAGTGAGAATCAGCTGCTTGGATACACTAAGGAGTATACCTCGTGCTAGTCTCGACAGAATCAATGGTGTCCAAATCCATCAATTCATCGACTAGGGATAATTTTGATACATCACAATTACACATGTAGAGATACTCACTAGTTGTGATCCAATCACAAATTCTCTCATGCTGTGAATCGTATCGTGGAAATTCAGTAAATGAGTTTAAGATCTAATCAAATACATGAAAACATGTATACTCAAATAGTGAATCTTCATTTATCATATAAATGGTTCAAACATAAGGCGATTGCCTTAGGACATCTCTCATATATTACTAACAAACTCCCACTTAGCCTAATGTCAATCGCTACGGTATCTAATACCATAAGCTCTAACATGACCCTCAAACTTATTTTGAGGTAATGCCTTAGTCAAAGGATCCGCTAAGTTCCTTTCAGTGGGGATTTTCTCGATTTGTATTTTCCTTCCAACTAATGATCTCTCTTATCAGATGATAGCGACGAAGCACAAGTTTGGATCGTTGATGAGACATTGGCTCTTTCGCCTGTGCAATTGCTCCATTGTTGTTGTAGTAGACCGGTATTGCTTCAACAATGGCTGGAACCACACCAAGTTCATAAATGAACTTCTTGATCCAAACCGCATCCTTTGTTGCTTCCGAAGCTGCAATGTATTCTTCCTCAGTGGTAAAATCCGCTACAGTGTATTGTTTGGAACTTTTCCAACTCACTGTGCCCCCATTCAAGGTGAACATGTATCCAGATTGAGATTTGGAATCATCCTTGTCTGTCTGGAAGCTGACATCTGTATACCCGCGTATCACCATGTCCCCTTCTCCATATATTAGGAACACATCCTTAGTTCTTCTTAAGTACTTAAGAATTATCTTAACATCCACCCAATGATCCATTCCTAGATCAGACTGGTATCTACTCGTGACACTCAGAGCATACGATACATCGAGCCTCGTACATAACATAGCATACATGATAGATCCTATTGCGGATGTATAGGGAATCTTACTCATGCAAATCCTCTCATCTTTTGTGCGCGGACACATAGACTTCGAAAGGTGTATCCCATGCCTGATGGGTAGGAAACCTTTCTTGGATTCCGACATGCTAAACCTCTTTAGCACTCGGTCTATATATGTAGACTGCGAAAGACCAAGCAACCGTTTCGATCTATCTCTATAGATCTTAATCCCGAGGATGTAGGTTGCTTCTCCCAGGTCATTCATGGAGAATGTCTTGGACAACCAAATCTTAACTGACTGTAAGACTGAAACATCGTTTCCTATAAGTAATATGTCATCAACATACAATACTAGAAACACGACTGCACTCTCACTAACCTTCTTGTACACACAAGGTTCGTCTGGATTTTGTGAGAAATCAAAATTTTTGATTGTCTCATCAAAACGGATATTCTAGCTCCTGGATGCTTGCTTCAATCAATATATAGACCGTTGCAATTTGCATACCTTGGTTTTATCAACCGATGTGAAACCCTCAGGTTGTATCATATATACGTCCTCGAGCAGGTTTCCATTAAGGAAAGCTGTTTTCACATCCATTTGTCATATCTCATAATCATAATGAGCCACTATGGCCAGGAGCATCCGAATGGATTTAAGCATAGCTACAGGCGAATAGGTTTCGTCATAATCAACACCTTGCTTTTGACGATATCCTTTTGCCACTAATCTAGCCTTATAGGTAATCACATTACCATCCATGTCGGTTTTCTTCTTGAAAACCCACTTGCACCCTATAGGCTTTATGCCTTCAGGTGGGTCAACCAAGTTCCAAACTTGGTTTTCATACATGGAATCCATTTCCGACTTCATGGCTTCAAGCCACTTATCCCTTTCTGAACTTGTCAGAACTTCTTCATAACTGGTAGGCTCTTCATCATCAATGAGTAGCACGTCGTTCGATTCACTTATGAGAAATCCATATCTCTCAGGAATATTGCGTATTCTACCAGATCTACGAAGATGTGGTGTTTCAATAGGTCCAGCCGATTGCTCATCACTATGAGTTATCGGCTGTTGTGCTTCACCAGGTATCTCTTCAATGTCTATTTGAGTCTCTCGAGCCTCCTCAAGCTCGACGACACTCCCACTATTTTCTTGCAAGAGAAACTCTTTCTCTAGAAACACAGCATGCCTTGAAACAAATACCTTTTGTTCCACAGGATGATAGAATTGGTAACCCCTTGTTTTCTTAGGGTATCCAATAAATAGACATTTATCAGACTTAACATCCAATTTGTCTGATACAGTCCGCTTGAAATAAGCAGGACAACCCCATATCTTCAAGTAAGATACATGAGATTTCTTACTATTCCATATCTCATATGGAGTAGTAGAGACTACCTTGGTTGACATTCTGTTTAACAAGTAAACTGCTGTCTGAAGTGCATAGCCCCAAAAGGACTTGGGAAGATTCGCATGATTCATTATTGATTTGACCATGTCCAATAAGGTTCGGTTACGCCTCTTAGATACACCATTATGCTGTGGTGTATATGGCGGAGTCCATTGAGACAATATACCATTATCTCTTAGATAATCAAGAAACTCTTGGCTTAAGTATTCACCACCTCGATCCGATCGAAGTATTTTAATACTCTTGTCATGTTGTTTCTCTACTTCATTTCTGAATTCTTTGAACCTTTCAAAGGCTTCAGACTTGTGTTTCATCAAGAACACATACCCAAACCTTGAGTGATCATCGGTGAAGGTAATGAAGTAGCTATAGCCTCCTAAAGCTTGAGTTGACATAGGTCCACATACATCAGTATGTATTAGACCTAGTAACTCTCCCACTTGTTCACCTTTTCCTATAAAAGATAACTTAGTCATCTTGCCTTTTAAGCATGATTCGCATGTATCGTATGAATCCAATTCAAACAATTCCAGAATTTCACATCGGTGTAATTCGGACATGCATTTCTTGCTATCATGGCCAAGACGACAATGCCATGTGTAGGAGTATATTTGATTATCCTTTCGAGCATGCTTGTTGCTCGCTTCGATATTGAAAATGTCACTGGATACGTCCAACGTATAAATACCATTGCTCAAAGTTCCAGTTCCATAAAATACGTCATTCAAAGTTATATACCAACAATTGTTACTAAATGTCAAATGGTAACCATTTCTATTTAAGTAGGAAATAGAAACAATGTTCTTTATTAGTGAAGGAACACAATAGAAATTGTCCAGTTCCAAGACTAGCCCACTAGGGAGCTTTAGCAAATAAGTTCCGATGGCGACCGCAACAACCTTTGCTCTATTGCCAACTCGCAAATTTGACTCCCCTCTGACCAGTCTTCTTCTATTCCTTAGCCCCTGTATGTCATTACATATATGTGAGCCACACCCAGTATCCAATACCCAAGTGTCTAAGGAAATAAAATGACAATCAATAACGAAGATACCTGAAGAGGATGGGGCATCGGATGCCTTCTTCTTCTTCACGGACTCAAGATAAATCTTGCAGTTTCTTCGCCAGTGGCCTTCCTTGCCACAATGATGGCAAGTGCCCTTTTGTGCTGGTTCTACCTTCTTAGCCTTCTTGTTCTTCCCTTTCTTCTGTTCCTTTGCCTTCCTCTTAGAACCTTTCTTTGAGGAATCAACTAACAGAACCGCCTTCTCCTCATGCTTTACAGAAGGCTCCACAGTCTTTAGCATATTGAGGAGCTCAAGAATAGTGGATTCTAATTTGTTCATCCGATAGTTCATCACAAATTGTGAGAAACTCTTGGGCAAACAATGCAGAATTAAGTCAATACTTAATTCATGATCCATCACAAACCCGAGGGTGGCTAGCTGCTCGATGTACCCGTTCATCTTTAGCACAAACTGCACTACAGACGAACCTTCTTGCATCTTCGTGGTGAAGAGGATCCTGGAGACTTCGAACCTTTCGGATCTCGCTTGCTCATCAAACAACTCATGAAGATGGAAGACCATGGTATTAGCATCCAAATGCTCATGCTGCTTTTGCAGCTCAGGTACCATCGCAGCTAGCATGATGAAACTCGCTAGTTCAGAATCTGCCACATATTTCTGATAGGCCAACATTTGGTCTGGAGTTGCATCGTCCCTAGGACGGTTGGGAATAGACTCTTCAAGGACATATGCTAGCTTTTCCGCCTTGAGAACAATTCTCAAGTTTCTAAGCCAGTTCAGGAAGTTAGGCCCAGTCAATTTATTTGAATCCAAAATAATGCGCAAATTCAAAGACATCATGATCAATCGATTAACCTAAAAATACAAAACGAGCATATATGAGAAAATGATTTTTAAAATGCATCAATATACATTCATAAATCCCATTCATTTTTCGAATTTCAAAAACCCCAAAATCACTTCAGGAGATCGTAGATCCATCTCCGAATGGGCTGATATCCAACATAGATATGAACAACCTTGGAGAGAGTCCAACAAGCCATTCATAACTACGATGGTAGGTATCAAATATACCGATTGCATATCACGTATATGCAACTATCACAATGTGCTATCAACTAATTGAATGTTCACACATACATCGGGTTGTTAACACATTAACAAGTATGCATCATATGCATAGCACCCAACTTCACCTCCCTTCACATCGACCTTGGAGAGAGTCCAACAAGCCGATGCTCCAGGTTAAAGCCAACCCATTAATCGAGAAATAGTTTTAATATGGTTAGAGCGCATTCAACCAATTAGCCCAGCTTGGAGAGAGTCCAACAACCAAAGATAACGATTGATCTCTGACTCTTACCGTATTAGTATTAAACTATTCCATGGTTTGAACATGTTCGGGTTCGAGCCGGGCTTGGAGAGAGTCCAACAACCCAAACAAGAAACAGAACTCTGGTTCTAACCATATTAATGGAAGATGTAGGCTTTAATATTGAGTAAGGGTTTTTATGTCTCATCCTCTTTGCATGCAAATAACTATTATCTACATGGCATGACATATATGACATACATCTACATGTCATGACACTCATAACATAATGATATGCATCTAATGCAATTCCATGGCATACAATTATGATATGTACAAAATTTCCTTATATGTCATAACTATTTATGGAAATAAAATTTGTTTGAGATTTGATTCTTCAAATCAAATCATGATTAAATTAGGAAACAAATTTTCAAATCTAATCACATATTTTATTTGTGGAAAGTGTTGATTAAGGAAAGTCAATTTAGGAAACAAATTTTCTAAATCATCAAAACTACTTATGGAAATAAAATATTTTAAGATTTGATTTCCCAAATCAAATCATGATTAACTAAGGAAATAAATTTCCAAATCTAATCAAATATTTTATTTATGGAAAATATCAATTTCCATAAATACTTCTAACTTTCTAAAAGTAGAAGATTTCCATAAATACTTCTAGACTTTCCAAAATTAAAAATTTCCATAAATACTTCTAACTTTCCAAAAGTAGAAAATTTCCATAAATACCATTATGACTATCGCAAAACAATTTTACGATTATGTCGAAACACAACCTGGGCTCTGATACCACTGTTGGGTTTCCGGCACCGCGACGAGTTTGTATTCGAACATATTTCGTAAACATGTGCACAGCGGAAGAAATAAAATGATAAATATAATTTATTACAATACACACACCACACGCATGCATAGTACAACATGTGTATACATAACCATAAATTTAAATTTTGCAATAAAAGAAAATTTATACTACGTATACCTGACGTATCACGTGTAGCGAGAAAGACATCAATCGGAACGATCCTCGCTAGAATCGTCTCTATCCGTATCCACACCGAGTATCTTCAGGATGACTTCACAAAGTCACGAGCCTCGTCTTCGTAAGAGTTACTAGCCTCGTGTTGAAGACGATGTGATCGAGAGAAGATCACGATCCGAATCAAAATTCGGTTCCAAAACGAGTCCTCAAAAACTCGCTTCTCCGGAGAGGTATTCGTCAACCGTTTGACGAATCCTTCATCCTCCACCTATGAGGATTACCGGAGATCGAATTCCCGGAAAGGAAGCCGCTGTCGGAGCTCCAAACATCGTCCAAAAGATGCTCCGACAAGAAAGAAACAAGCTGTCCAGAAAACTGGACAGCTTTGGTGGAGACCTTGCGTCAGCCAAATAAGGAAAGATATATGCTCACCTTGTCGCTGGAGCCAAGGAAGATGACTGGAGCTCCTCTGGCAACAGCTAGACGCCGGCAAGTGGGGAGGACGGCAGCTGCTGGACGCCGGTTGGAGAAGCTTGGGCGGCGGCAAGGAGTTGGGCGGCGGCAAGACTAGGAGAAGAGAGGGAGGTGGGCGGCAACTTTAGGGTTGCTTGGATTAGGGCTTAACAAAACTCGTAAGCTCTATTTTATAGAGAACAAATTCTCTTAATGGTTATCGGATCATAACCAAAAGCCCGTTAACCCGCTCCATTAATTTAAGTTAAAATAAACCAAACCATGTTGGTCTATTTTAAGTTAAAATGAACCGAACCAACTTTTGGTTCATTCGTTTAAAACAAACCAAACCCCTTTAGTTTATTCTCCTCCATTGGATTAGAACCAAACCAATTTGGTTCATCCATCATGTCTTCATAAGACACGACCCATCCATGCTTCCATTGTAACTGAAATGATTTCATACTCGCTCCTTGTTTGGTCCAACCAAACCTAGTTTCTCTCGGTCTGAGAATCTCATTCTCAAACTCGTTTTAAATCCTTCGGATTACGCTCATTGTGCGTGTGACCAAATAGGTTCTCGGTTTATGTTGGCCATCTATAATTAACCATTAATTATAGAACGATCATGAGTGGCACCTAGTAGTACATCATGATCCCCAATTAATCAAAAAGATCAACGATTGATCCATAACTATTTCTGAAACCCTTCAGCAGCTACAATGAATCGTGCCCCATTCCCTTCACTCATCTTATACCCACTTGGTTCAGGACATGGTCTATAGTGTCAGTCCCCACTAGGTTGACTATGTTACACCTAGCCCAAGTATCATTTCCTCGTCCTACGGATTCTAGTTACTGCACATGTATCGAAGAGTACCTTAATCTAAACATGTAATGCTTTGGCCAAAGACTTTAGTAACAATCCGATGAGAGGCCATTGGTATACATCTCCTTGCAAGGAGTGGTGAATCCTTTATAGGCTATTCAAACACCTTCGATCACTTCGACTTATACCCAATCATCCCGGGTCTACATCTCCTCAGAGATGCTTGCTTAAGATGTCAAAGCATAAGTCTTTATGATCAAGATGACTTTAATACCGCAAGTCAAAGGAACATTGCACTTAAGTTGCAGTAAGAAATTCATTGACATATCTATATATGCAGAGAACCATATGAAGTCTTACGGCTGGTCACTCCTATCAACTAGTTACCATAACTAGCATCCACGATTAACTTCGGACATCACAATGTCTCCAGCCAGTGAGAATCAGCTGCTTGGATACACTAAGGATTATACCTCGTGCTTTTCTCGACAAAATCATTGGTGTCCAAATCCATCAATTCATCGACTAGGGATAATTTCGATACATCACAATTACACATGTAGAGATACTCACTAGTTGTGATCCAATCACAAATTCTCTCATGCTGTGAATCGTATCATGGACATTCAGTAAATGAGTTTAAGATCTAATCAAATACATGAAAACATGTATACTCAAATAGTGAATCTTCATTTATCATATAAATGGTTCAAACATAAGGCGATTGCCTTAGGACATCTCTCATATATTACTAACATACAATGTGTCACAGAAATTGACGCGGGAAAATATTCTCTCTCAACATCACTAAACCATGATCAAGTGATATATTATTCCCCGAAGATTATTTTCTGTATTTACCACTAAATACCGGCTTGATCGCGATAATGATATGCAAATAACTCTACTTTCTCTGTATAACACGAGTTAAGTACTCAAAAGTACCTTCAAAGTTATACAACCTAGTATGAACAACTCAGGGATCAAAATCCCTATGAAACACCTTATACTAACCCTCTGCTTGTTGTAGAAATAATAGTATACACACTAAGTCCATTACCCCACGGGTAATGGTTTGACTAGTACCGTTAGTGAAAAATCCTTAAGACTGTAGTCTTTGATTTTTATAAGAAATGTGACGAATTGACCCCTATTTTCTGACTCGTTATCAGTCGACTCTCAAAGGTAAATCACCTTTTCGACACAGGTTCAAGACTCACAGACTCAACAGGTCATTCCCGTGGTCAACTCAAACCACGCTTACGAAGAATAACCAATGCACTACCTGTTATTCCCTGTTATAAACATTAAAAGCATAGCCAATAAAATCGATAGTATAAACCCTAAAGGAAACTCCGGCTGGTCGCCTTGGTGGACAACCCCTACTACAAGTCTACACATGTGTCATAACTTTGACTGTATACACTTGTTAATCAAGTTTAGATAAGTATCTAAATAAATATAAGTTATCAGGAATACTTACTTTATGCTGCTCGAAGCTCAGGCCGCTGTCAGTCTCATCTCACAAAACCAAAACCGAAACAAATCGACTCGCGAGAATCCAAGACTCGACACAAAAACAACATTGTATGGCATCGCAGAACCTAGGGCTCTGATACCACTAAAGTTGTCACGCCCCGAGAGTATGCCGAACCGAAAATCAAATGGACAACATCTCCCCTGTACATGGCAACATATCCTGTTTATACCAGGCCCTTGGGACCACAATAACAATAACATATACAAATGTAAACATGACAACATAACAAAGCATAGTGGAACTAATACAACTACAATACAAACCACACACCTTGCATACCGGTATGACTAACACCAAACTAAGAAAACACCGTAAAAATGAGAAAGAACGATACAACACCAACAATGTCCAACACTACAAATCATCACATAAAACCAAATACATATCGAGAAATACACGGAATACTCAAAAAGCCCGGACCCTCAGAGTTGAGATGAGACGATGCCAATCGATGATGCTCTAAGTCCATCACGAAGTCGGCTACCTGTTACTTGGGCGACAGAAAAACCCAGGGTCTGTGGTGGTGAGTATAACTCAGCGGTAATAGGAAAGAACATGGATATAACAAATATCATATGTAATTCAATAATATTGATGTACATTAGGTAAACACCAGCATAATAAACATATACATGCATATACCGTCTAACTAAATGAACAACGTAAAATGCAAACATACCTAAAAGTCCGCTATGCTACTCTGATCCAACCTGAGCATATATCCACAATATATAACATGGTAGAATAAATCTAACTATATAAGCGACAAACCACCATATTAATATCCTATGGCAAATACAACGATGAACCAGATCCATCCCGTATCATCTCAAGGTACTGGTCAAAGGTATACTACAGTCTGACTAACTTATACACAGGTATCCCACACACTATCATATAGCAAATGCAGTAGCATGTATGATGATGTACAAACAAATACAACAAGCATAGTATAAACAAATGCAACATCACAATAAGCATACATATAGACTGCATCTATATATACACTAATCACAATCATCCATATATATATATACATGCATATATGTATATATATGACAATATGTAAAACGCCATAAGACACGACAATGCAGCATGTATGGTCATGCCGACTCACCCTAAAGCTACCATGACCCCAGTGTGGCCTTGGTGGCTCGACATGACAACTGTCCAAACTCAACACCAACCACTACTCTCGAGTGGCAGAGTAGGTAGTATGATCGAGTAGCATATAAGCGTAAAGAGCAAGCTACACGACGGGGGTCCCTACTATTGGCCACTCCGATAGTCACTATCCATGAGTGGTCGAGTACCACACACACAAAACAACGATACACAAATCCAACTACCACCGTCTATAGTGGTAGAGTGCGGCACCATATTGCTCTGACCTCACACCGGTTACTCCTTCTATGAGTAACTGTGGAGGCAGGATGACTGACGACCCTCTCAACCATAAGGGAGACCACGTCTCTAGCATGCATGCAAATGACATGAATGCACAATCACACATACAGACATCCACCACAGACTCTCTATTCTGTTAGTGCAATCAACCCGTGATATGGTTTTGATGTGTGTGGCAAAGGGTTTAAGTTAGGATGTTTGGATTTGATATGTGCGTTGGAGTCTTGTAGGACTTAGTAATTCGCACATGGAGCCTTGGCGAGTTTCACATCTCATGACTCGGTCTTTGAGTAGGTGAAGGATGGCTTTGCGGAAGTCGTACGCTTGGAGCATCCGAGGGACCGCCGGACGAGGAGCTTGGAGTGAAGCCGGAGGAAGTAGACTTCAGGGTGAGACGCGAAGGATGGCGTTGCAGAGCTGTGCACTTGGCGCATCCGAGGGACGTGGCCGAACGAAGATAACTTCAAAGGCGAGGGACTCCAATGGATGAGAGTGAGCGAATGTAACCCGGGAAGGGGTAGTGCTCTTAGGTGAAACTTGGCCATTTGGCTAAGTGTCGGATGGGATTTCTCGACATCAGTTGACTACCATGTTATGGTAGTCAACTACTCTAAGTCGACTGTGACTCGACTAGTTTTTGAGTCCAGTTCAAGTGCCAACAATCGACTGCCATGGATTGGCAGTCGACTCTGATTCCTGTCGGATGATGAAGGCATCACCGATCGTCGAGCAAAGAATGGAGTCGAGCTCGCGAGCACTCGACTGATCGAAGCATCAGTCGACTGATGGCAATATCAGTCGACTGATGGCAATATCAGTCGACTGATGATGGTGCCGTTGGATGAAATCCAATGTGGAATGCAACATTTATTGGGCAACAACTACAGGATCAGTCGACTGATCAGGGGCATCAGTCGACTGGTCCTGTGTCAACGGGAAGAAACCCTCTTCCTCTATAAAGAGGAAGGGTGTGGGGCTTTGGGAGCCTAATGTTCATGCTCTAACCTTCTCCCAAAGTGCCCTAAAGAATTCCCACTCTTCTTACTTGCTATTATTTCATTTTATTGTAAGAAGAGGGATTGTAAAGAGGTTACCTCCACCTAGCTTGGTGCAAAGGAGAGAATAGTGAAAGCTTGAGGCGTGATTCACCTTGGACGAATCGGACCGTGGATTAGCGGCGTAGCCATGAACCACGTTACATGTGGTGTTAGCGTTTGTGTCTATTCTTCCTTTATTTTGTCTTTAATTGTTTGTATTTGCATATTCCGCTTGCGCTAATAGTTTTGTAGACGAGCAACGAACGAATGAATTCCAACGTCTACGACAAGGGCTATTCACCCCCCTCTAGCTGGCCAACATCTACACATCGATCGACCCTACAAGTGGTATCAGAGCCAAGACGCTTGTCAACGGACTAACCACCACAACAAGCACAATCAAGGATGGTTGGCTCAAACATTCACCCACCGAAATTTGAAGGCGAATTCTCTTTGTGGAAAAAGAGAATGGAGGTATTCTTTGAAATCGACTTCGATATTATGCTTATAATGGAAAACGGTTTTGAGATACCTAGGGATGAAGAGGGTGAACAAATAGAGAAGTCAAGGTGGACTAAAAATCAAAGGGAGGAGCACCTTGCTAATTCAAAGGCCAAGCACCACCTCTTCAATGTGCTTCCCCAACAAGAGATCAATAGGATAGGGGAATGTGCTAGCACCAAGGAGATGTGGGAGAAGCTAGTAGAGCTTCATGAAGCTACCTCAGAGGCCAAGCTTACAAGAAGAGATCTCCTCCGCTCCCAACTAACGAATATCAAACTTGAAAAGGGAGAAAAGGTAACTTCACTACATTCTCGATTTAAGGAAATTTTGATTGGGCTAACAAGTGTTGAAGAAAGACTTTCGAACCGGGACATGCTCATGAAATCAATTGATGCCTTTCCCTGGTCATCAAAATGGAGCTCAATGGTGGACTCCTTCTACATGTCCAAGAATTTGGAAATGGGCACCTTGGAGGAGTTCTTCTCAACTATGGAGCTCCACGAAACAAGGCTCGAAGGAATAGTAGAAGAGCCTAGAATTCAACCATCAAGGGGAGTGGCACTATTGGCCAACAAAGGAAAGAAGATGATGGAGACTCCTTCCTCCTTCGATGAAGCATCCTCCTCTTCCTCCATGGATAGTACGGAAGAAGCATACATGGTAAGGAAGGTAAGGCATGCTTTAAAAAATTTCAAATTTAATAAATCTAATGATAGGAGGAGAAGACCAAGGGGGAAGGTAATTTTCTATAATTGCCAAGGAGAAAGAAAGAAAGAAGAGAATAAGAAGAAGAAGGGGAGCAAAAAGAAGGAAGAGAAGAAGGCCAAGGAAAAGGAGAAGGCAAAGGCACTAAAAGCAAGGACATGGGATGATCCCTCTTCTTCATCATCCTCATCCAAAGAAGAGGAAGAACATGTCTACTCAAACCTTGCCCTAATGGCATTTGAAGACCTAGACTCCTCCTCCTCCGAAAATGAAGAAGCAAGCTCAAGTGTGGAGAGCTCGAGTGAAGGGGGAGATTCTTCTACATCCTCATCATCGGAAGAATATTTGGTAAGTGAGGTAACAAATCTTTCCCCTAAGAAAATTATGTCAATTATTTCTAGCCTCACTAAGGATTTGTTTAGGGTAAAGAAGAAAAATAAATGCATGCTTGATCAAATTAAGGACTTAGAAAATAAACTAGAAAAAGCATGCTTAAATATTAATGATGACATTTCTTCTAGCCTAAATGATGCATGCTCACATGACTATATGCCATTTGATGTTAATGATGCATGCATTGAAGAAAATAGGATCCTAAGGGAAAAGGTAGATCACTTGACCAAGGCCCTAGAAAAGTTCACAATTGGCTCCAACACTCTTAACATGATCACAGGGAGCCAAAGAGCAAGTTTCAACAAGAAAGGCCTAGGATATAAAGAAAATAAAAATGAAAAGGCCTATAAATATTTAATTTCTAGGGGTCAAGACAAAAAGAAGGTAATAGCTAGAAAATGGATCCCTAAGGAGTATTTAGTGAACCCCATAGGCAAGAATTTGTATTGGGTTCCAAAATCCATCCTTAAGGGTTAGGAAAACCCTAGGATAGTCAACCATATGGAATTTACCTATATCATGTCTTTGGTTGACTTAGGATGGCAGGACAATATTTTTGAAATAGTGTTAGGTGATGATAATGCACCTATAAATAGATAAATCATGCTTTAGGTGATATTTGCCTTATTATCATGATGTAATACCTAATGCATGATCACAATTTGATGAATACATTTGTTTCATGGTCATAATATGAAATCAATGCATATGTATATTTATGATCATGTGGGATGTTAGGATGATACTTAACCTTGATAGAATTGCATGAATATAATGATTAAGTATATACAAATACCTTTAGGATACATCTCACACTTACCATAGGCTACCTTGATTGAAAACTTAGCATGAGTGAGATGTTAGGATGATACAAATGTCCACTAATGCCTATGGCATTTAGATGGTCATTTAAGGTATCAAAATAGCAATAATAGACCAATCATGGGGAAGACTTGTGTTTAATTCATAGACATATTGGCCAAAGATCATGGTTGGATATTTCATGTGTTTTCAAAATAATTTCTTACTTTAAACTCTGTGTGTTCATGTTTTGAAACAATTTAAAGCAAAACTAGGTGTTAAACTTGATACTAACTTGATCAAAAATCTAGTTGTTTTTTTAAAGATTTTATATTATTGGAAAATATTTGAAAATATAATGATTTTTCATGAAAAACTATTTTTCATTGATAAATATACTTACAAGAAATATGTTTCCCAAATTTCATGATTTTTTAAATTTTGTAGAATTTTTAATGCATTTCTGAAATTCAGCCCGAAAATCAGAAAAACCTGAAATGCATGTGCCAGTCGACTGGTCGTCTGTTAACATGCCCAGTAACTTCTTTTATCCAATTTAAGGCATGATTTTAGCTTTCGTTTCCCTCTAAACTTGATACCATGCTTAGATAAACTTTGTTTAACATTTGTGATGGTGTCAAAGGGGGAGAAATATATTTGTTTAAGTAAGGGGCAATTATATTTAGGGGAGTTTCATGTATTAAGGGGGAGAGTTGATAATCATGTTATTTACATGCTTTCTTACCTTAGTATTTTTGATAAATGTTTTACCTAACTTAAACGGATTGCCACACATCAAAAAGGGAGAGATTGTTAGTGCAATCAACCCGTGATATGGTTTTGATGTGTGTGACAAAGGGTTTAAGTTAGGATGTTTGGATTTGATATGTGCATTGGAGTCTTGCAGGACTTAGTAATTCGCACATGGAGCCTTGGCGAGTTTCACATCTCATGACTCGGTCTTTGAGTAGGTGAAGGATGGCTTTGCGGAAGACGTGCGCTTGGAGCATCCGAGGGACCGCCGGACGAGGAGTTTGGAGTGAAGCCGGAGGAAGTAGACTTCAGGGCGAGACACGAAGGATGACGCTGCAGAGTCGTGCGCTTGGCGCATTTGAGGGATGTGGCCGAACGAAGATAACTTCAAAGGCGAGGGACTCCAAGGGATGAGAGTGAGCGAATGTAACCCGGGAAGGGGTAGTGCTCTTAGGTGAAACTTAGCCATTTGGCTAAGTGTCGGATGAGATTTCCCGACATCAGTTGGCTACCATGTTATGGTAGTCGACTACTCTAAGTCGACTGTGACTTGACTAGTGTTCGAGTCCGATTCAAGTTCCAACAGTCGACTGCCATGGATTGACAGTCGACTGCGAGACCACCAGTCGACTGATGAAGGCATCAGTCGACTAGTCGCAAGGGTTTCAGACACAGAATGGAGTCGAGTTCGAGAGCACTCGACTGATCGAAGCATCAGTCGACTGATGGCAATATCAGTCGATTGAAGATGGTGCCGTTGGATGAAATCCAACGTGGAAAACAACCATTATTGGGCAACGACTACAGGATCAGTCGACTGATCAGGGGTATCAGTCGACTGGTCCTGTGTCAACGGGAAGAAACCCTCTTCCTCTATAAAGAGGAAGGGTGTGGGGCTTTGGGAGCCTAATGTTCATGCTCTAACCTTCTCCCAAAGTGCCCTAAAGAATTCCCACTCTTCTTACTTGCTATTATTCCATTATATTGTAAGAAGAGGGATTGTAAAGAGGTTACCTCCACCTAGCTTGGTGCAAAGGAGAGAATAGTGAAAGCTTGAGGCGTGATTCACCTTGGACGAATCGGACTGTGGATTAGCGGCGTAGCCGTGAACCACGTTACATGCGGTGTTAGCGTTTGTGTCTATTCTTCCTTTATTTAGTCTTTAATTATTTGTATTTGCATATTACGCTTGCACTAATAGTTTTGTAGACGAGCAACGAATGAACGAATTCCAACGTCTACGACAAGGGCTATTCACTCCCTCTAGTCGGCCAACATCTACACATCGATCGACCCTACATATTCTACAGAGAGTCATACCAATCTAATCAATGCACTCTCTATGCTACAGAGAGTCGTACTTAACTGATCATGACACTCTCTATCCTATAGAGAGTCATACCAATCTGATCGACGCACTCTCTTTCCTGCAAAGAGTCGTACTCAACTGATTATGACAAACTAGGACCACCGGTCTGTAACGACACACTAATCACAATTTACCTGACCATTTACACAATACATGATCGGTAGTAAACAAGCAACATAAGGGTATTGATATCAATCCTACGTTTAGGACATTACCTACTTACGGATGACCTCTTTCCCAATTTACAAATTAGGTCATCATTCGTACTCCACTATTTACACATTACTAAGTATTTATAGATTTACCTATATCACATCTGTAACTCCTAATCATGATGAAGGAAATGTGATAACAACAATAGAGCATATAGGCCAAAGACAAAGTATCAAGCACAAGAATAAATAAGAGTGGAGTCAAGGTAATATGATCATATATCTAAATCTGCATGCAACAACAACTACTTGACAAGGGTAGGAAATTACCCACCTGCTATAAAGCTCGTGATAAATATCTTCACGGTCACAGTCCTGTCTCGTATCCACGTCCTGCACATGTCAAACTTTATGATTAAGTGTAAACATATAATGAATGATCAAATCGAATCCTACATCGACCTCATATCCTGATCAACTAGATTGATCTAGTTATCCAATTAACCTAATCAATCCTCTTCATTAATCCCTATCAGATTCCACCTACAATATACTACACAAATAACTTTGCTTTAATATCCTGGTTATGCAAAGTTATCAGACATCCACCTCGAATTAAAACCACATCTTCTATCACAGTAATATATATTCATAAGCATTAAGATCCAGACTCACCTGATTATGCCTCAATTGCACAACCTCCTGGTCCATCAATAGCACCCAATCTGAATCAATTAACATCATTCGTCCATACCAATGAATCCAATTACATAACGAGCTACACCTATACAATTCATCAACAATTACTTATTGAACTAACAATTAACTGTAAAACGTAGCATACATCTATTAATTTTCCCAAATCCAAGCTTACCCAACACCACTTCATTCAATCACAACTTCCTGCTTCAATCGGGCCTAAGTCCAAACAGTCGAATTGGAGACAAACCCCACAATGGTTTGCCTTATCCCTACCACACGCAATACAACCTAAATCCCTGTCCAAAACACACCACAAATCTGTAATCTAAGAAACAACAAGATGGCTAAGCAATTACCCATAGATGTGAGAGTAGATCTCTGGCCAAACCCTCACAATTGACCAACAGAAGCTGTTGAACAACTCCAACATTGCATATCTCCCTAAACACACGATGGTTGTTGCTGTTCATCGAGGTACAGAGGGTTGCGATGTTCATCGAAGCAACCAAGGAACAAGATGGATCCCGCAGCGATCAAATGAACCATGCCATCAATCAGACCATTAACCACAACATAGGCTGCTGGCGAAGAGATAAGCGATGACCATGCGACTGTTCAGTTGGTGATCTTTGACGATGAAGCTGCAGAGAAGGGAAACAACAACCTGGCTCGAGCGACGACAGAATGATCTCACGGTAAGATGAAAATAGTGATGATGAGGAAATTGGAAGAGAAGACAAGAAAACTTGTGAAACCACTCATCGATAGTCCAGGCGACGACTGGAGCAGGGGTGTTAGGTGGGGATGTGCTCGAGATCTTGATCCGGTGAGGAATATCCCAGAACTCAGGATTAGAAAGGAGAGAAATAGCTGCTAAAGAAGAGACCGGCGATGGTTAATCGTTCGCGACGGTGTCAACTTGTGCTTGAGCGACGACGTCGCATTGGCTGGAGGCTCACGGTGGTCGACGAGAAGAAGAAAGGGCTACGGCGATCGAAGGCAAGAACAGCCGCCAAGCCGAGCTCGGGCACAGAGAGTCAGTGATAGGAAGAGGGCTTTAGAGGATTTGGGAGAGAAATCATCGATAAGAATTTGGCAGAGAAGGTGCGGCGACGAAGAGGGCACGATTGGAAATGAAGGGAAGTGCGGCTGATTAATGCTCAGGAAAAAGAAGCACAGAAACGTCGAGTAACGCACGCGTGAGGAAACCAGACGGGTGTTGAAAGAGGATCGAGTTTTAAACGGATCCACTTATAACCTTTAATCCCTAACCATGTTTTAATTAATCTCCAACCATGGTTTAAATTTATCCCTAGAATAAGCTCCCTAATTCACGAATAATAGAGATATTAATCTGTCGCAAATTTATTCGTGGTATTTTACACTATCAGTCGATTGATAACCTCATCCATGAGGTTTTAACACCAAGTATGATGCCCTCATACTTGCTAGACCACCCTTAGCCTATACCCTTCTAGCCACCTCCGTCAGCCTCACGCCTATTGGATCCCTCCAAGTCATCCATGACTTGTTCATCAATACGCTAGCTTTTAGGCGCTTCCATCAACTATTGTCATTCTAACGTGATCTACACCGCCAAGGCACATTGGTCTTACGCTGCCAAGACTATAGCTTGGACTTTACGCGCACCAACCATTGGACTTATGCTGCCAAGACTCCACCCTTGGACTTTACGCCGCCAATATCACCCCTCTGACTTCCCTTGCCGACCCATGCTGTACTTTCTAATTGCCAAGACTCAAGCTTGGACTTTTTCTTGCCAAGATCCATGCTTGGACTTTCCATGCCAAGTACCCAAGACTTGGACTTTCCATTGCCAAGTGTCCCACTTGAACTTCTCCATCATATGGTTAACCCCATGTCAACTATATAGTCAAACAATGGTCAAACCATCATCAAACATCAAAATATCACTCGAGTCAAACTCCAGTCCAGTCAATCATGACCCGGGTCGATTGCACCAATAATCTCTCCAAACCATTATCAAACATCAAAACACTACTCAAGTCCAACTCGTGTCTGGTCAATCATGACCTGGGCTGATTGCACCAACAATCTCCCCCTTTTTGATGTTTGACAAAAATCACAAACAAAACATTGAGTTAGCCCACCTAACTCAAATCTCCTTACCAATTCTCCCAAATTGGTAATCCCGTTAATTCTCCCATGTTAATTCTCCCCCTTTTTGACATACATCAAAAAGGTTCTCTCCAAGGAGGTCAATGTCTCATATCCCAATGAGATCTTACAATCTCCCCCTTAGTCCAAAACACCTAGGATGCCTTCACTCTTCCTAGTGATAAGTCCCATATCACTAAAAAGAGACTTTCTATAGAAACTCTCCCAATTTCCAAATTGAACATCTCATATTCCCATTTCTCCCCCTCATGAGGAAGAACAATCCATCGTCCCATGATGGATACCTCCCCCTAAAGGCTTGCTCCCCCTTGACCATTGCACCAACAATGTCCTTGGAGAGTCCCTAATCCTATAGGAACACTAAACCATCAAAATTAAGAGTAAAAGTTCAATATTGAACTTTCACACACATTAAAATTGATACACACCCTCACAACTCTCCTAATCCATATCCAATGGATTTTCACCCTTTCCAATACTTTCCAAAGCATATTCTATGGTTAGGAGCAATTAGGGTAGCCTAACATAGCTGAAACATCGGCTAAACATCCTTATTTACCTGAAATCAACGTTAGCAGTCGACTCTGATAGTAATCAGTCGACTATCCTATGCATCAGTCGACTACCATCAAGAATCAGTTGACTGATATCTGCAAAATGCAGAAATCAGAAACAGAAAATGAATTTCAGAAATTCATAAGTAAATATATGTATTTTGAAAAATCTTGAAACTTCATACGTATAATACTTGTGTCAAATACAATGGGTAAAAAATATTTAAAAAATAATTTACCCACAAAATAGTGAAATTGATATAAAGTTCAAAAATGAGAAAAACTTCATTGTTTTGATCTCACTTTGTTTTAACATCATCAATGGTGACTTCTATCATAAGATAGACGACACTAAGATTTTTTAGAATGATTTTGAAATAGTTTTAAAACCTTATATTGAACCATGGTCTATGGGCTTAATGCATATGACTTGTACATAAGCATTCCTCATGATTCATTGATGGTATAAGTGTTGGGGATCCTTGGAATGCTAGAGGGGGGCGAATATCCACTTTTTCAATTTCTACAAAAATGGTTAGCAGAAGCACAACAAATATAATAGTAATAGAAACGAAAATACAATGCTAACATGGAAGCCTTTACGTGGTTCGGAGATAACGCTCCTACTCCACGGCGATCCTTAAGGTGGATCAACCCAAATCAATCTTCACTAAAAAGCTTTCTCTTTTACAAAACCCTCCTCTTCTTACAAAAGATGAAGATGAAGATTAGAGAGGAGGGGAATTAAAACACTTAGAAAGCTTAGAGAATTCGTGGAGGCTTGAGAGAATTATCAGAATATAAGCATTAACCCTCTCAACCACCCCAAGCCCTCTTTTTATAGAGAGAGGGATGTTTTTCTCGTTGGGCCACGATCAGTCGACTGATATACAACATCAGTCGACTGCCATCGTGGCTAATGACTTCTGAATAGCTAGATTCACGGGATTCATAAGCGTCATCATCCAACGGCATGCTCATCAGTCGACTGATCCCTCCATCAGTCGACTGATTGAGTGATCACTCGATCAAGTGATCGATACGATCAGTGAGACTCCATTCGCGCCCATGTTCGATTTGATCGATCGGCCCGCCCTTTGTTTGGTAGTCGATTGATAGTGACTTTATCGATCATTTGCCACAACTAGGCGATCAGCCGTCGAGTACCCTATTAGTCGACTGCTACATTGTATCAGTCGACTGATACTCATCAAGTATGAATAATTCATACTTGAATTGACTCCCTAGACCTAGACTCAACCTTCTAGCTCTTCCTTAAGCATTGCGCCTCCAAGATCTCTCTGAGTCTGCGACTTGTTCATCCTTTGCGCTTGCTTCCAAGAGCTTCCTTCGATTTTGTCATATCTTAGATTTCCCTTTGCCAAAGTACACTTGGATTTTACGCCGCCAAGACTACATGCTTGGACTTATGCTGCCAAGACTTGCCTTTGGACTTCCTTTGCCAAGGTCTGCTTGGACTTTACTCCGCCAAGACTACATGCTTGGTCTTACGCCGCCAAGCCTTTTCCTTGGACTTCTCCTACCAAGATCACACTTGGACTTTGCCTTTACCAAGTCTTCATACTTGGATTTTCCTGTCACTTAAACATGTTCACAATTAGATCACAAAGTATTGCTTAACTTAGATGATTATCCAAACATCAAAACATATAAATGCTTGGGGCATTGTTGCACCAACAATCTCCCCCTTTTTGATATTTGGCAATCATTTAAGTTAGGTCTTTAATACATGCACATAATCACATTTCCAATATGAATTCTAACTTAAACATTCATTCTCCCCTTTGGACATACATCAAAAAGAGAAGGATTCATAAATTTAATGAAAGAGTTAAATTTGTTGTATCTTGAACTAAGGTATAAAATTGAGATTAAGCTCCCCCTTAATCCAATATATGGTTCATGATGTGTGAATAACATATGGAGCAAAGCCTAACAAAAAATTGGAGGTTAAATCCTAACTTTGCACCAACAATATAAGTTTAGGGGATGAAAAGATTTATATTATGAAGCTCCCCCTAAAATATTGCATCAAACACTCCTAAAGACTTCTTTATACTGAAGATTATCATACCATAGTTTTAGGACATTCAAAAATACACCTAAAACCAGAAAATAGGGCTATTTTTTAGAAAATGCAGTGTATCAGTCGACTGAATTCTGATTCAGTCGACTGCTACGCACGAAGTCCACTTTTCTGATTTTTCATCCCAACTTAAAAAATGTGCCAAAAATTTTAAAAACATATAAAAATCACGAAATTTTGTGTACACATTTCTGAAATCATTTTCTATCAAGAAAAAATTATTTAAAAATATATGTTTTCCAGATTTCGAAATGATATAATTTTGAAACCTAGCAAAAACTTTAAGTATTTTATAAACTTTGTATCACTTTTGAATTCCACTTGAAAAATGTTTTTCAAAGTTTGATAAACATAGTTTAAATTATGTTTTATTTGACATTTCCAATCATATTCTTGGAGCTATATGCAAATTAATTGTGCATAAGCCTTCCCAATGATTGGTCCAATGAAAGATTAATGTCTCTAGATGGTACTTTGGTTCATAGTAGTGCATCATAACAAGCATGATGAACCAAGTGCATCTTCCTAACATCTCACATGTTGTCTAAGTGGCTCAATACAAAAATCATGGTTTCTTAGGTGTTTTGTGAGATTCTTAAAGGTATAAATCCTAGAATTTCTATAGGATCATGCAAACCTACACCTTTATTCAACTAAGCACATCCCAAGTTCTCTCCTAAGTGATGAAAATTCTACTTTGGGGAGAGGCTTGGTAAAGATGTCGGCTAGGTTGGACTTAGATTCAATGTAATTAAGCTCAATGTCCTCCTTTTCCATATGATCTCTAATGAAGTGATGTTTCACTTCAATGTGCTTGGTCCTAGAGTGATGCACTGGATTTTTGGTCAAATTTATGGTGCTCACATTATCACAAAATACTTTTATGTTGGAGTAAGATAGCTCATAGTCCTCTAAAGTATGTCTCATTCATAGTAGTTGAGATACACAATCACCCATAGTCACATACTCAGCCTCGGTGGTGGATAGGGCAACACAAGGTTGCTTCCTACTACTCTAACTAACTAGGGAGGACCCAAGGAATTGACATCCACCACTAGTACTCTTCCGATCCAATTTGCAATCAGCATAATTGGAATCGGTGTACCCAACCAAATCAAAAGACCTAGTCCTAGGGTACCATAGTCCTACATTTAGTGTGCCTTTAATATATCTTAAGATTCTCTTAACGACAACTAAATGAGATTGTTTAGCACATGATTGTTACCTAGCACACATATCAACTGCTAATAAAATATCGGGTCTACTAGCGGTTAGGTAGAGGAGGCTACCAATCATACTTCTATAAAGCTTTGAGTCTATTGATTTTCCTTCATTATCATTATCTATTCTAGTGTTTGTTGCCATAGGGGTTGACACTACCTTAGCATTTTTCAAACCAAATTTCTTAATTATTTCTTTAGCATATTTGGTTTGGTAAATATAAATTCCTTCACTTGTTTGTTTGACTTGTAATCCTAGGAAGAAATTTAGTTCCCCAACTAGACTCATCTCAAACTCATTTTCCATATTCTTGATAAAGTCTTGAAGGTGTTCATCATTTGTTGACCCAAAGATAATGTCATTAACATATACTTGGGCTACAAAGATGTCCTTTGATGTTGACTTTATAAATAGAGTTTGATCTACATTACCCCTTATAAAGTCTTTAGAGATTAAGAAAGATGATAATCTTTCATACCAAGCCCAGGGAGCTTGTTTCAAACCATACAAAGCTTTCCTAAGCTTGTATACGTGGTTTGGATAGTCCATATTTTCAAACCCGGGAGATTGTTCTATATATACCTCTTCCTTAATGAACTCATTTAGGAATACCGATTTTACATCCATTTGATGGAGTTTAAAACCCATGTAAGAGGCATAACCTAATAGGATCCTAATAGACTATAACCTAGCAACCGGGGCATATGTTTCATCATAGTCAAGTCCTTTAACTTGATTAAAGCCTCTTGCAACTAACCTAGATTTGTTTCTTTCGATATTCCCTTGGTCATCTAGTTTGTTCCTAAAGACCCATCTTGTGGTAATGATGGTATTGTCATTAGGTCTAGGAACTAACTCCCATACTTGACTCCTTTCAAATTGAGTCAATTCATCTTGCATTCCTAAGATCCAATCTGGATCAAGTAATGCATCATTAATTGTTTTGGGCTCAATTTGGGAGATTAGTGCTATATATGACTAGAGGGATCTCTATGAAATGACCTAGTCCTAACACCTTGAGATAATTCACCTACAATTTGATTTAGAGGGTGATTTTGATGACCTCTTATTGTTCTAGGAGGTGTATTAAATTGATTTTGATCATGATTATCCTCAACTCTTCTTTCATCATCGGAATCACCTCTTACTCCCCCTTGATTTAACTCTCCCCCTTGATCATTACCCCCTAAAGTCAAATCTTGAAATATTTGGGTAATTTCTTGATTTTTGTTATTGATATCATCATCAATGGGGAATTTCCTAGGGTATGTATTAGAGGTTTCATCAAATTGGACATTTGAAGATTCTTCAATCTTTTGAGTTATTTTATTATAAACTCTATACCCTACACTAGTGGATGAGTATCCAACTAGGATTCCCTCATCCGCTTTGGACTCAAATTTACCTAGGTTGTCTTTGGTGTTTAAAATATAGACTTTGCATCCAAAGACCTTAAAGTAGTGAATTGTTGGAATTGTACCATTCCATAATTCAAATGGTTTTTTTTTTCTAAAAACCTATGAATTAAAACCCTATTTTGGATATAGCAAACGGTGTTGACCACTTCTGCCCACAAGTAGCTAGGTAAAGAATATGAATTAAGCATAGTCCTAGCCATTTCTTGTAGGGCACGATTTTTCCTTTCCACAACCCCATTTTGTTGGGGTGTTCTAGGATAAGAAAATTCGTGCTTGTACCCTTGTTCTAGGAAAAAGTTTGACAAGTTAGAATTCTCAAATTCTCCACCATGATCACTACGGATCCGGTTGATTTTAAGTTTTCTTTCATTCTCTACTCTCTTGCTAAATCCTAAGATTATTCCTAGGGTTTCATCCTTATGTTCCATGAAAAATACCCAAGTAAATCTAGAAAAATCATCTACTATCACTAAGCAATATTTACTACCAATCATGAAAGAACTACTATGACAATCAAATAAATCCATATGCAATAGTTCTAAAGGTAAAGCGGTACTAAGTAAAGTTTTACCTTTGTGTGATGATTTTGATTGCTTCCCCTCTTGGCATGCATCACACATTTTGTCTTTGAGATACTTGACTTTTGACAACCCTTTGACTAACTTCATTTTGGCTATTTTGGCTATTTTGGCTATGTTCTTCATATTGATGTGCCGTAGCCTCATATGCCAAAGCCAACTCTCTTCTTCTTTTGCAATAAGACACTTAGTAGAAGCATTAGTAGCATAGGATAAATCAACATAGTATATATTTGATTTCCTAAAACCTACTAACATGCAATCATTTAAATTTTTGTGTATTATGAAGCATTTTGAAGAATCAAATTGAACATCAAAATTGGCATCACATAATTGACATACACTAAGCAAATTAAATTTCATATTTTTAACTAATAATACTTTATGAATTGCAAGGGATACCTCAATTGTGCCTTTTTCTAGGATCTTAAGTTTACCACTATTTCCAAAAGACACCTTCCCCTTGCTAGTGTGGTTGATGGTGGAAAATTTTCTCTCATTACCGGTTATGTGTTTTGAGCAACCACTGTCAACAATCCATAAGCTTGGTTCTTCTACCTATACAACATGAAAAATGCAAGCCTTCAGCAACCAAATTTTAGGACTGATAGCATTAACTATATAACTTTTGAGGACCCAAGACTTTTTGTGTTGGGGATCATTTGGAACGCTAGAGGGGGGTGAATAGCGTCGATTGGTTGCATGATGGATTTCAATTGCATGCTTGTCTACAATTTGTGTTAGCGTAGCAAAAATAGAAATAATAAAACAAATACAACACAAACACAAGCACTACATAATCATATAACGTGGTTCGGAACCGAATGGTTCATACTCCACGGATCGAGCTCTAGCGATGCCACAAACACCAGTAAGCAATAAAATCCTTCTCGACAACAAGTCGTAGGTGGAGAAACCTCGTACAATGAATTACAACAAGTAATACAAAGTAATCAAGCAAATATAAGTGAAAATGTAAAGAACACTTTACAAACTAGGGTTTTGAGCGCTTGCTTGTCGGTTGCTTGGATGAGCTTGAAGGACCCTAAAATGCACTTGCAAATCACCTCACCAAAGCTCCCAAAGAACCAATGCCGGAATCTCCATGAACAAATCCCTTTTAACCTGCATAGGGCTGGATTTTCAGCGATCAGTCGATGCCATAAGTCACCAGTCGACTGATGCCACTGTTGCTGTGAGACAACGACTCAATCCACATTGGAAAAGTTCCAACGGGACTCTAACCAGTCGACTGCCAACATTGGCAGTCGATTGCCAGCGCCCGTAACCGACTACCCAATCGACTCAGCATTACGTGCTCGTGACTAAATTGGCGATCAATCGTCATCCATGGCGATCATTGCCGGTAATATATGAGAGATGTCCTAAGGCAATCGCCTTGTGTATGAACCATTTATATGATAAATGAAGATTCACTATTTGAGTATACATGTTTCATGTATTTGATTGGATCTTAAACTCATTTACTGAATGTCCACGATGCGATTCACAGCATGAGAGAATTTGTGATTGGATCACAACTAGTGAGTATCTCTACATGTGTAATTGTGATGTATCGGAATTATCCCTAGTCGATGAATTGATGGATTTGGACACCATTAATTCTGTCGAGACTAGCACGAGGTATACTCCTTGGTGTATCCAAGCAGCTGATTCTCACTGGCTGGAGACATTGTGATGTCCGGAGTTAATCGTGGATGCTAGTTATGGTAACTAGTTCATTGGAGTGACTAGTCGTAAGACTTCATATGGTTCTCTGCATATATAGATATGTCAATGAAGTTCTTACTGTGGCTTAAGTGCGATGTTCCTTTGACTTGCGGTATTCAAGTCATCTTGATCATGGAGACTTATGCTTTGACATCTTAAGCAAACATCTCTAAGGAGATGTGGACCCGGATGATTGGGTATAAGTCGAAGTGATCGAAGGTGTTTGAATAGCCTATAAAGGATTCACCACTCCTTGCGAGGAGATGTATACCCATGGCCTCTCGTCGGATTGTTACTAAAGTCTTTGGCCAAAGCATTACATGTTTAGAGTAAGGTACTCTTCGATACATGTGCAGTAACTAGAATCCGTAGGGCGAGGAAATGATACTTGGGCTAGGTGTGACGTAGTCGGACCTAGTGGTGACACAATAGACCATGTCCTGAACCAAGTGGGTATAAGATGAGTGAAGGGAATGGGGCACGATTCATTCGAGCTCAAGGGTTTCGTAAATAGTTACGGATCAACTGTTGATCTTTTGGTTAATTGGGGATCATGATGTACTACTAGGTGCCACTCATGATCGTTCTATAATTAATGGTTAATTATAGACGGCCAACATAAACCGAGAACCTATTTGGTCACACGCACAACGAGTGTAATCCAAAGGATTTAAAACGAGCTTGAGAATGGGATTCTCAGACCCAGAGAAACTATGTTTGGTTGGACCAAACATAAAGCGAGCATGAAATTGTTTCAGTCGCAATGGAAGCGTGGATGGGCAGTGTCTTATGAAGACATAATGGATGGACCAAAATGGTTTGGTTCTAATCCAATGGATGAGAATAAACCAAAGGGTTCGGTTTATATTAAACGAATGAACCAAAGGTTGGTTCGGTTCGTTTTAACTTAAAATAAACCATCATGGTTTGGTTTATTTTAACTTATCCTAATGGAGCGGGTTAACGGGCTTTATGGATATGATCCATTAACCATTAAGAGAATTAGTTCTCTATAAAAGAGGGCTTAAGGGATTGTTAAACCCTAATCATCCAAAACCCTAAACCTAGTTGCCGCCCAACATATAGTTGCCGCCCAACATATTGTTGCCGCCCAACATATTGTTGCCGCCCAGCTTGTGGTGCCGCCGTCCAGCTCCTTGCCGGCGACCAACCTTCAGCCGGTGAACCTCCGGCGACCCTCCGGTGATCTCCTCTAGGTTCGGTGATAAGGTGAGCTTCCATCTCTCCTTTGCCGGCCTCTATTCCTCCACCAAAAGCTGTCCAGTTTTTCTGGACAGCTTGTTTCTTTGTTGTCGGAGCATCGTTTGGACGACGGTCAGTGCTCCGATAGTGCCTAACTTACCGGGGATTTGATCTCCGGTAATCCTCTGAGGTGGAGGACGAAGGATTCGTCAATTGGTTGACGAATACCTCTCCGGAGAAGCGAGTTTTGAGAACTCGTTTTAGGATCCGAATTTGGATTCGGATTGTGATCATCTCTCGATCACGTCGTCTTCAACACGAGGCTAGTAACCCGTACGAAGACGAAGCTCGTGACTTAGCGAAGTCATCCCGAGGAGCTCGGCGTGGATACGGATAGAGACGATTCTTACGAGGATCGTTCCGGTTGATGTCCTTCCCGCTACACGTCATACGAAAGGTATAACGTAGATAATTTTCTTTATTGCAAATTTTAATTTACGGTTATGTCTACACTTGTTGTAATAGCATACGTGTGTTGTGTGTGTTGTAATAAATATAGATTTATTATTTTTAATTGCTTCCGCTGTGCTCATGTTTACGAAACATGATCGAACACACACACGCCGCGGTGCCGGAAACCCAACAGTGGTATCAGAGCCCAGGTTGTGTTTCGACATAATCGTAAAAATGGTTTTGCGATAGTCATAATGTATTTCTGGAAATTTTCTAAATTTTGGAAATTTAGAAGTATTTATGGAAATTTTTTAATTTTGGAAAGTCTAGAAGTATTTATGGAAATCTTCCACTTTTGGAAAGTTGGAAGTATTTATGGAAATTGATATTTTCCATAAATAAAATATTTGATTAGATTCTGGAAATTTGTTTCCTAATTTAATCATGATTTGATTTGGAAAATCAAATCTTAAAATATTTTTATTTCCATAAGTAGTTTTAATGATTTAGGAAATTGGTTTCCTAAATAGATTTTCCTTAATCAAATAATTCCATGAATAAAATATGTGATTAGATTTGGAAATTTGTTTCCTAATTTAATTATGATTTGATTTGGAGAATCAAATCTTAAACATATTTTATTTCCATAAATAGTTATGACATATAAGGAAATTATATACATGACATAATTGTATGCCATGTAATTGCATTAGATGCATAACATTATGCCATGCGTGTCGTGACATGTAGATGTATGCCATGTATGCCATGCCATGTAGATAATAGTTATTTGAATGCAAAGAGGATGAGACATAAAAACCCTCAATCAATATTAAAGCCTACACCTTCCATTAATATGGTTAGAACCAGAGTTCTGTTTCTTGTTTGGGTTGTTAGACTCTCTCCAAGCCCGGCTCGAACCTGAATATGTTCAAACCATGGAATAGTTTAATACTAATATGGTAAGAGTCAGAGGTCAATCGTTAGCTTTGGTTGTTGGACTCTCTCCAAGCTGGGCTAATTGGTTGAATGCGCTCTAACCATATTAAAACTAGGTCCTGATTAATGGGTTGGCTTTAACCTGGAGCATCGGCTTGTTGGACTCTCTCCAAGGTCGATGTAAAGGGAGGTGAAGTTGGGTGCTATGCATATGATGCATACTTGTTAATGTGTTAACAACCCGATGTATGTGTGAACATTCAATTAGTTGATAGCACATTGTGATAGTTGCATATACGGGATATGCAATCGGTATAGATGATACCTACCGTCGTAGTTATGAATGGCTTGTTGGACTCTCTCCAAGGTTGTTCATAACTATGATGGATATCAGCCCATTCGGAGATGGACCTACGATCTCCCGAAGTGATTTTGGGGTTTTTGAAATTCGAAAAATGAATGGGATTTATAAATGTATATTGATGCATTTTTAAAATCATCTTTCTCATATATGCTCGTTTTGTATTTCTAAGTTAATATATTGATCATGATGTGTTTGAATTTGCGTTCCATTTTGGATTCGAATAAATTGGTAGGTAGAAGCTTCATGGTTCTCAAGGTTGAAAAGCTTGCAAATGTCCTCGAAGCGCCTCTTCCCGCCCGTCCTAGTGACGATGCAACTCTGGACCAATTGTTGGCCTATCAGAAACATGTGAGTGATTCTGAACAAATGAGTTGCATCATGCTAGCCATGATGGAACCCAAGCTACGAAAGCAGCATGAGCATATGGATGCTCATATCGTAGTCCTTCATCTTTGTGAGTTGGTTGATGAGCAAGTGAGATTCGAAGGTTCAAGTCTCAAAGCTCCTCTTCACCTCTGAGATGCTAGGAGGTTCATCGTGGTATCTTGCTCAATATCAAGACTGTGGAGTCTTACAGAAGCATGAGCGAGGGAGTCTTTGTTAGTTGATTCCTCGAAGAAAGGTTCTAAGAGGAAGTCAAAGGAACAGCAGAAGGGAAAGAAGAGAAGGGCTAAGAAGGTAGAACTAGCACAAAAGGAAACTTGCCATCATTATGGCAAGGAGAGCCATTTGCGAAGAAAGTGCAAGATTTATCTTGAGTCCGTGAAGAAGGATAAGGCATCGGATGCCCCATCTTCTTCAGAAATCTTCTTTATTGATTGTCATTCTATTTCCTCAGACACTTGGGTATTTGATACTGGGTGTGACTCACATATATGTAATGACATACATGGGCTAAGGAATAGAAGAAGACTCGTCAAGGGGAGAGTCAAATTTACGTGTTGGGAATGGAGCAACGGTTGCTGCACTCGCCATCGGAACGTATTTGTTGAAACTCCCTACAGGACTTGTCTTAGAACTGGACAATTGCTTTTATGTTTCTTCGTTGATAAAGAACATCATTTCTATTTCTTGTTTAAATAGAAATGGGTACCATTTGACTTTTAGTAACAATTGTTGTTACATAACTTTAAATGGAGTTCTTTATGGGACTGGAACTTTAAGCAATGGTGTTTATACGTTGGACGTATCCAGTGACATTTTCAATATCGAAGCGAGCAACACGCGTGCTCAAAAGGATAATCAAATAGACTCCTATATGTGGCATTGTCGTCTTGGCCATATAAGCAAGAAATGCATGTCCGAATTACACCGATGTGGAATTCTGGAATCGTTTGAATTGGATTCATACGATACATGCGAATCATGCTTAAAAGGCAAGATGACTAAGTTACCTTTTACTAGAAAAGGTGAACGAGTGGGAGAGTTACTAGGTCTAATACATACTGATGTATGTGGACGTATGTCAACTCAAGCATTAGGAGGCTATAGCTACTTCATTACCTTCACCGATGATCACTCACGGTTTGGGTATGTGTTCTTGATGAAACACAAGTCTGAAGCCTTTGAAAGGTTCAAAGAATTCAGAAATGAAGTAGAGAAACAACATGATAAGAGTATTAAAATACTTCGATCGGATCGAGGTGGTGAATACTTAAGTCAAGAGTTTCTTGATTATCTAAGAGACAATGGTATATTGTCTCAATAGACTCCGCCATATACACCACAGCATAATGGTGTATCTGAGAGGCGTAACCGGACCTTGTTGGACATGGTCAGGCCAATGATGAATCATGCAACTCTTCCCAAGTCCTTTTGGGGCTATGCACTTCAGACAGCTGTTTACTTGTTAAACAGAATGCCTACCAAGGTAGTCTCAACTACTCCATATGAGATATGGAATAGTAAGAAACCTCATGTATCTTACTTGAAGATATGGGGTTGTCGCTTATGTGAAGCGGGTAATTATCGGACAAATTGGATGCTAAGTCGATAAATGTCTATTTATTGGATACCCTAAGGAAACAAGGGGTTACCAATTCTATCATCCTGTGGAACAAAAGGTGTTTGTTTCAAGGCATGCTGTGTTTCTAGAGAAAGAGTTTCTCTTGCAAGAAAATAGTGGGAGTGTCGTCGAGCTTGAGGAGGCTCGAGAGACTCAAATAGACATTGATGAGATACCTGGTGAAGCACAACAGCCGACAACTCATAGTGATTAGCAATCGGCTGGACCTATTGTAACACCACATCTTCGTAGATCTGGCAGAACACGCAATATTCCTGAGAGATATGGATTTCTCGTAAGTGAATCGAACGACGTGTTACTCATTGATGATGAGGAGCCTACCAGTTATGAAGAAGTGCTGACAAGTTCAGAAAGGGATAAGTGGCTTGGTGCCATGAAGTCGGAAATGGATTCCATGTATGAAAACCAAGTTTGGAACTTGGTTGACCCACCTGAAGGCATAAGGCCTATAGGGTGCAAGTGGGTTTTCAAGAAGAAAACCGACATTGATGGTAATGTGATTACCTATAAGGCTAGATTGGTGGCGAAAGGATATCGTCAAAAACAAGGTGTTGATTATGACGAAACCTATTCGCCTGTAGCTATGCTTAAATCCATTTGGATGCTCCTGGCCATAACGGCTCATTATGATTATGAGATATGGCAGATGGATGTGAAAACAGCTTTCCTTAATGGAAACATGCTCGAGGACGTGTATATGATACAGCCTGAGGGTTTCACATCGGTTGATAAAACCAAGGTATGCAAATTGTGACGATCCATTTATGGATTGAAGCAAGCATCCAGGAGCTGGAATATCCGTTTTGATGAGACAATCAAAAAGTTTGATTTCTCACAAAATCCAGACGAACCTTGTGTGTACAAGAAGGTTAGTGGGAGTGCAGTCGTGTTCCTAGTATTGTATGTCGATGACATATTACTTATAGGAAACGATGTGTCAATCTTACAGTCAGTTAAGGTTTGGTTATCCAAGACATTCTCCATGAAAGACCTGGGAGAAGCAACCTACATCCTTGGGATTAAGATCTATAGAGATAGATCGAAACAGTTGCTTGGTCTTTCGCAGTCTACATATATAGACCGAGTGCTAAAGAGGTTTAGCATGTCGGAATCCAAGAAAGGTTATCTGCCCATCAGGCATGGGGAACACCTTTCGAAGTCTATGTGTCTGCGCACAGAAGACGAGAGGATTTGCATGAGTAAGATTCCCTATGCATCCGCAATAGGATCTATCATGTATGCTATGTTATGTACAAGGTCCGATGTATCGTACGCTCTGAGTGTCACGAGCAGATACCAGTCTGATTCAGGAATGGATCAATGGGTGGCTGTTAAGACGATCCTTAAGTACTTAAGAAGAACTAAGGATACGTTCCTAATATATGAAGAAGGGTACATGGTGATACGTGGGTATACGGATGCCAGCTCCAGATAGACAAGGATGATTCCATGTCTTCGTCTGGGTATGTATTCACCTGGAATGGAGGCGCAATAAGTTGGAAAGGTTCCAAGCTTGACACTATAGCGGATTCTGCCACTAAGGCAGAATACATTGAAGCTTTGGAAGCAGCAAAGGAAGCGGTTTGGATCAAGAAGTTCATCTCTGAACTTGATGTGGTCTCATCAATGATCCAAACATGTGCTTCGCCGCTATCATCTTATCAGAGAGATCATCAGTAGGAACGAAATACAAATCGAGAAAATTCCCACTGAAAGGAACTTAGCGGATCCCTTGACTAAGGCATTACCTCAAAATAAGTTTGAGGGTCATGTTCGAGCTTATGGTATTGGATACCGTAGCGATTGTCATTAGGCCAAGTGGGAGTCTGTAAGTAATATATGAGAGATGTCCTAAGGCAATCGCCTTATGTATGAACCATTTATATGATAAATGAAGATTCACTATTTGAGTATACATGTTTCATGTATTTGATTGGATCTTAAACTCATTTACTGAATGTCCACGATGCGATTCACAGCATGAGAGAATTTGTGATTGGATCACAACTGGTGAGTATCTCTACATGTGTAATTGTGATGTATCGGAATTATCCCTAGTCGATGAATTGATGGATTTGGACACCATCAATTCTGTCGAGACTAGCACGAGGTATACTCCTTGGTGTATCCAAGCGGTGATTCTCCGGGCCGAGACATTGTGATGTCGAGTTAATCGTGGATGCTAGTTATGGTAACTAGTTCATTGGGTGACCTCGTAAGACTTCATATGGTTCTCTGCATATATAGATATGTCAATGAAGTTCTTCTTGTGGCTTAAGTGCGATGTTCCTTTGACTTGCGGTATTCAAGTCATCTTGATCATGGAGACTTATGCTTTGACATCTTAAGCAAACATCTCTAAGGAGATGTGGACCCGGATGATTGGGTATAAGTCGAGTGATCGAAGGTGTTTGAATAGCCTATAAAGGATTCACCACTCCTTGCGAGGAGATGTATACCCATGGCCTCTCGTCGGATTGTTACTAAAGTCTTTGGCCAAAGCATTACATGTTTAGAGTAAGGTACTCTTCGATAAATGTGGAGTAACTAGAATCCGTAGGACGAGGAAATGATACTTGGGCTAGGTGTGACGTAGTCAGCCTAGTGGGGACTGACACAATAGACCATGTCCTGAACCAAGTGGGTATAAGATGAGTGAAGGGAATGGGGCACGATTCATTCGAGCTACTGAAGGGTTTCAGAAATAGTTCTGGATCAACCGTTGATCTTTTCGGTTAATTGGGGATCATGATGTACTACTAGGTGCCACTCATGATCGTTCTATAATTAATGGTTAATTATAGACGGCCAACATAAACTGAGAACCTATTTGGTCACACGCACAACGAGTGTAATCCAAAGGATTTAAAACGAGCTTGAGAATGGGATTCTCAGACCGAGAGAAACTATGTTTGGTTGGACCAAACATAAAGCGAGCATGAAATTGTTTCAGTCGCAATGGAAGCGTGGATGGGCAGTGTCTTATGAAGACATAATGGATGGACCAAAATGGTTTGGTTCTAATCCAATGGATGAGAATAAACCAAAGGGTTTGGTTTATATTAAACGAATGAACCAAAGGTTGGTTCGGTTCGTTTTAACTTAAAATAAACCATCATGGTTTGGTTTATTTTAACTTATCCTAATAGAGCGGGTTAACGGGCTTTATGGATATGATCCATTAACCATTAAGAGAATTAGTTCTCTATAAAAGAGGGCTTAAGGGATTGTTAAACCCTAATCATCCAAAACCCTAAACCTAGTTGCCGCCCAACATATAGTTGCCGCCCAACATATTGTTGCCGCCCAACATATTGTTGCCGCCCAGCTTGTGGTGCCGCCGTCCAGCTCCTTGCCGGCGACCAACCTTCAACCGGTGAACCTCCGGCGACCCTCCGGTGATCTCCTCTAGGTTCGGTGATAAGGTGAGCTTCCATCTCTCCTTTGCCGGCCTCTATTCCTCCACCAAAAGCTGTCCAGTTTTTCTGGACAGCTTGTTTCTTTGTTGTCGGAGCGTCGTTTGGACGACGGTTAGTGCTCCGATAGCGCCTAACTTACCGGGGATTTGATCTCCGGTAATCCTCTGAGGTGGAGGACGAAGGATTCGTCAATTGGTTGACGAATACCTCTCCGGAGAAGCGAGTTTTGAGAACTCGTTTTAGGATCCGAATTTGGATTAGGATCGTGATCATCTCTCGATCACGTCGTCTTCAACACGAGGCTAGTAACCCGTACGAAGACGAAGCTCGTGACTTAGCGAAGTCATCCCGAGGAGCTCGGCGTGGATATGGATAGAGACGATTCTTACGAGGATCGTTCCGGTTGATGTCATTCCCGCTACACGTCATACGAAAGGTATAACGTAGATAATTTTCTTTACTGCAAATTTTAATTTATGGTTATGTCTACACTTGTTGTAATAGCATGCGTGTGTTGTGTGTGTTGTAATAAATATAGATTTATTATTTTTAATTGCTTCCGCTGTGCTCATGTTTACGAAACATGATCGAACACACCTGCCTTGTGATCTTGGAAACCCAACAAAGCTGCTCAATGAAGCGATCATTTGTAAGCAATTTCAGCCCTAAATGGCAATCGAGCTCTAGTCGACTCACAACAGTCGAACCGGCCATAATGCCAGTCGACTGCCAACCTCAAACATGAGGTTTTAACCCAAGTATGGTGCCCCCATACTTGCCAGACCACCCTTAGCCTAGACCTAAGCCTTCTAGCCACCTCCATCAGCCTCGCGCCTCTCGGATCCCTCCAAGTCATCCATGACTTGTTCATCCATTGCGCTAGCCTTCAGGTGCTTCCATCGGCTATGTCATGCTAACGGGGTCTACACCGCCAAGGCACATTGGACTTACATCGTCAAAACTCCGCTTGGACTTTACGCCGCGAACCATTGGACTTATGTTGCCAAGACTTTACCCTTGGACTTTCCAAATGCAAAGACTCAAGCTTAGACTTTCCCTTGCCAACCCATGTTGGACTTTCCCTGCCAAGACCCATGCTTGGACTTTTCCCAAATGCCAAGTGTCCCACTTGGACTTTTCCTTGCCAAGACCCATGCTTGGACTTTCTATGACATGGTCAACTCTAGTCAACCATCAAAGTCTCCCTCGAGTCAAACTCAAGTCTGGTTAAACCTAACCCAGGTTGATTGTATAAACAATCTCCCCAAAATATCAACAGACATTAATGTCAAACATTAATGTTAACTTACTTTGTCAAACATCAAAACATCACTCGAGTCAAACTCGAGTCCTAGTCAATCGTGACCTGGGCCGATTGTACCAACAATCTCCCCCTTTTTGATGTTTGACAAAAACCAAACAAAACATTGAGTTAGAACACTAACTCAAAACTCCTTACCAATTATCCCAAATTGATAATTTTACCTTTCTCCTCCTTTTTTGACTTACATCAAAAAGGTTATCTCACCAAGGAGGTCAATGTCTCATGTCCCAATGAGATCTTACAATCTCCCCCTTGGCCAAAAAATACCTAGGAAGCTTACCATCTTCCTAGTGATAAGTCCCATATCACTCAAGAGAGGCAATCCTATTCACTCTCCCAATTTCCAAATTGGGTCTCTCAAAATCCCATCAATTTTCCCAATTGATGATATTTCCCCATAACTTCTCCCCTTCAAGAAGAAAACACATCCATCATCCCAAAATGGATACCTCCCCCCAAAGGCTTACTCCCCCTTGACCATTGCACCAACAATGTCCTTGGGAACTCCCTAAGCCAATAGGAACTCTAAACCATCAAAAATAACGTTAAAAGTTCAAACATGAACTCTCCCACACCTTAAATTCGATACATTATCCTAACTCCTCTCCTAATCCAAATCGAATGGATTTTCACCCTTTATAATGCTTCCCAAAGCATATCTTAGGGTTAGGAGTAGTTAGAGACCTTAGTCGTAGCTGAACACAGGCTAAACTAACCTAGTTTTCTCAAAATCAGCCTTGGTAGTCGACTACTTACAATTATTAGTCGAACTGCCCTCCATCAGTCGACTGCCATCAGGCGGCAGTTGACTGATAACTGAAATTCCCGAATTTCAGCTATCAGAATTGAATTATAAAAAATCATAAGTAATTCTACATATTTTGAAAAATCATAAAAATTCATACCTATATTACTTATAGGTAATACAATGGGTGAAAAATGTTTGAAAAATATTTTACCCATAAAATATCGAAATTGATACAAAATTCAAAAGTGAAGAAAAACTTCAATGTTTTAGCTCACTTTGTATCAACTTCATCAATGGTGATTGCTATCAAAAGATAGACTTCACCAAGGTTTTCTAAATTGATTTTAAAATGATTTCAAAACCTTATTTTGGATTATATTCCTTGGGCTCAATGTACATGATTTGTACACAAGCTTTCCCAATGATCCACCAATAAAATTAGATGAGTTATAGTCCATCTAGATGCAAAAACTTTGCACCTTGAACTCAACTCATATCCTTGTTGAATCGAGAAGCGTCGCTAGAGGGGGGGGGTGAATAGCAATCATAAATCTTTTCTTTTTCGTTCGTTTGATATGCAAAGTAAGCACAGCGGAAAATAAATGAACACGTTTATTTTACTTGGTTCACAACCCAGCGGTTGCTACTCCAAGGCCCTATCGGTCCTAGACCGCGTACGGAGGGCAAAGCACTATAACGTCTCCTTCTCGTTGGAGGTAGGAGACAACGATCACAAAACCGAATATACGAGGATGAGGCAACAAGCCTACCTCACCTCGTTATGAAGAAAAACAAAGAATACAATATCAAAAATATTACTTGATTCTGCTGCTGACGAAGAAGATCGAAACTTGACGTCGCGTCGGCGTTATGACGATGTTGGAGCGTTGGCGTTGTAGGAGCACTTGATGAATAAACTTGATGTGATTTGGAGATGGAATCCTCCCCTCCTTTTATAGACTTTGGCCTCTGAATTTGTCTCCTCTTATTTCGGAACGGATCATGAAGTTGTCCAAATTTTATCGCTGAAATGTGCGTCGAAGCGTTATCCGCTTTGACCTAGCGCAAAAAAGAATCGTCACCATTAGTCGATCGATGCCTCCCATCGATCGGTGATGGCATCGATCGGCGATCCATTTTCCGTGATTGACCCGACAGCCACTTCCCTGCAATAAGAGGTTAGCTCGGAAAATGATAAATACGACGGTTTCTAACCGTCCGATCTCGACCTAGACCTTCCATAGGAAGTCTTAGTCGGATCGCCGCCTACGGTCATCCCCGTAAAGAGGACACGACCTTACAATCTCTCACTCACACGAGCTTACCTCGATAGTAGCTCTCGCTTCCGGCCTTCCACTCGATTCTTTCGGCTCCCTCCGAAGTCACTCGAGTGTCGCCCGACCACCGCGGCTTTCTCCGGGTGTCGCTAGCCTTCAGCTCCAGCTTTAACACTTTTCTGCACACTTGATTTAGCTCGTGAGATAACAATGTAGACTTAACTTTGTGTCTTTGCCATAATCAAAACACAGGTTCGATTATCTAGTGCCCCTGCACCAACAATCTCCCATTTTTTGATCTATGGCAAACCAACACAAAGTTAAGGAAAATTAAAGCATAAAACAAGTATAGTAAATGATGAATGTCATTTTCAAAAACTCCCTCTTAACCAAAACTCCCCCTTAACCCTAGGTGAGTTTTGAATAATTCAAAATTAAATAAATTAAATTTTGTGTTACTCCCCCTTAACTTTCGCTCTTCTCCCCCTTTTTCCATAAATCAAAACAAATGTTGGGGTTTTTATGTAAAATTGAAGTTTGGTATATAAAATAGGGGCTTAAAAACAATATGGTATATGCATGCATCAAGATAAATCAACTATAAGTCCAAGCATGCATCTAGCAGTAATTAGATAGATTGGTTCGAGGTGTGTCCCTCTGCACCAATAATCTAAATGTTTATAATATAACCCTTAAGGTTAGTTTGCTCTCCCCCTTAGTCAAATATATGAAGTATAAGAGATGTAGGGGGCGCTAAACTTTGGTCTAAGAGTTGTTAAATACAATAGTTGAGAAAATAAGTAGTATTTTGAAGAGGTTATATTTCAATTATCCTTAACATCTCACCCATTCTATGTGTCTCAGAATTTGTTCACCTTATATATTTTGTGAGATGATTTTAAGTAACTTTTCGAGAAATTGGCTTCCAGGTCATGGCGAGGCACAGGGGCCTTCTTTGATCGGAACAACGACCACTTCCTTAGACAAAGCCAAATTCAAGAAAATATCACTTAAGTCACTTAGGGTTACTTCTTGGTCTAACTAGTTTAGGATACGGCGAGGTAGCTTCAGCTAGTTCCACTCGGTCAAGTGCACCAAGCTAGATACGCCTTATCTAGCTCAAATACACGAGACTTTGTTTCCCTAACGTACTATCATCTCGCCGCGTCCTGATACTATGTTGTGAAGAGTTGACTAATCATTTACCCTATCTAGCCATTCTAAAAATTAAAGTAAAATATGCAATGGTTTTGCTAAGTAAGCGGGTATACTATTTTAGTGTTAGATCCCCCTGGACCATTGAACCAATATGGTCTATTCAAATAATGAACTAGATCCTGAGGAATCCAATACTTATTAGTCCTTATATGTGAGTTCAATAAAACCTTTGGGACCCATGCTTGGACTCTTTGATGACAACGATTTACGATAGACATATAAGACCTATTCATAGTCTTTGACTTAAATCCGAGTCCGGCTTTATTGTACACGGCTCTTTGGGTTCCAAGTAGTCGATTAAGGTTCTTAGATCCCAACGTGAACCTTTCCAACCTAGCCTCAACCTCTTGAACTTGGTCTTTCAAGAGAGAATTCTCCTCCTCAAGTTTTTCAATTTGAGTTGAGTTTCCCTCTTGAACTTGACTATTTGAAGGGGTTAGAGTAGCCTCTTGCTTGAGGGTTTAGGGTTTAGGGAATTCTTGTATGCCAAATGGCATATGCGCAACGGAAAATAGGATCCCTTCCAAGTGATCCATGCGAAAGCAAACTCGTATAAAATAAATTTCTCTAAACCAAACCTATCTTATAGGAGAGGATTACCTTTGTTGCGTGCCCTTGTTAATCCCGCTTTTCCTTTTGGTTGTTTGGATCTTTAGCACGTTCAAATGTCCGTGCCTCTATATGTATCCACACGAGCAAGCTCTTGTCTCACAAAAGGAAAACTAGAAGAGCTCTCCTTTACTTCTTGCTAGAGAAGTCCCTAAAGGAGAGGAAGAGAGGGAAAAGGAGAAAGGAAGAAGAAGACTCCTCTTCTTGCTAGCCTACACTCACAAACCCACACAACCAAAGCTTCCACCAAGCTCTCTCACAACCACAACAACAAAACCAAAGCTTCCACCAACAACAAAGCCAATGCTCTCTTTGGCCGGCCACTTAGGGTGTCTTTTATAGGGTTGGAAAAACCCTTTCACCTCCACACATTCAATGCAATCCATTGCATTGAGACATATCCTTGTTTGGCCGGCCACTTAAGGAGACAAAAACCAATTTGTCTTCTTCCACCTCATCTAGCTTAGGTGGATGCTTAGGTGGATGCTTAGGTGGCATGCTTATGTGACATTCTTATGTGGCTTTCATGCATGTTGAATTAATCTTATTAATTCAATTAAGCTTATGTTATCATATTGAATTAATCTTATTAAATCAATAAGGTAACATATTGAATTAATCTCATTAAATCAATTAGCTAAAATTCTCATTAAGCTTAAAGTCCAAAAACCATTTTGTACTTAAGCTTATTCCCAAATTATTCTAGTCAAACTAGAATACTCTAATTCCTCTAATTATCATGCTCTTTGTGTGTGACCCTATAGGCTCTCATAACGCGTTGGCGGTGGACCTAAACTCTTTTAGATACACAAGCGAGCGGCATCTAGCAATACATCATTGCTACCCAAGTTACGAGATAAGTCAAGATCCGACTAACCTTTCCGTGACTACTATAATATATGACCGTGTCCTTCTATCCTTGATATCAGATTGATCAATGAGGCATAGACCGTGTCATCCTCGATCAATCTATGTGTTTCTTGATCCCTGAGTAAACTTACTCAAACAAATGAGCTCAATATCTCATATTGACTCATTCGAGCATGGCCATGCGTTTTAGTAGTTCTACTCAATCAAGGGGCCCATCGATATCACTCTCGTCATATGAGAGGGATAGATCCCATCTACATCACTCACATCCCTCCGCATAATTTGTTATATACCCGATGTCGCCTTTATGGTCCACCCTGTTACGGGTGACGTTTGACGATACCAAAGTACATAACTCCTTATGTAGGGAACCATAGTGACTTCAGGTCTAAGGACTATTCATACCAATAGTCACATGAGAAAGTTTATGACACTCATATAACGATCCATGAAACTTTCTCATGGCGGGTCAGTTCAGTATATATTCTCTAATATATACCCATGTGTCAACTTGATATCATATATCCATGACTTGTGAGATCAAGTCATCAATTGACCTACATGCTAGTCTTTATGTATTAATATTGCCCTTGCATATTAATACTCGACTAGGAACATTTAGGAAAGTGTTCTCTACAGCCTCTCATAATCAATTCTGCCAATTGATGTGCTGTAGATAAGAACCTACTTTTCTAGGGCATTATTATATTTAAATTAGTGCACAAGCAAGATGTAAATATAATAACCAATCCTTTGCCTTTATAGAATATGATACAAAATGTTCCCTATTCAACCATCACATGATTGGTTCTAGGGCTTTAACTAACAATCTCCCACTAGCACTAGTACCAATCACTATGATATCTAATACCTAGTGACCTAGTGTGACCATCATGCTTCCTCTGTACAAAGCCTTGGTCGATGGATCTGCGATGTTAGCTTACATCGTACTCTCTGCATATCCTCACATCTTCTATCGATGATCTCTCGAATGAGATGGAAGTGCCGATATGTGTTTGGTCGTGATGTGATCGAGGTTCCTTAGCTCGCAATAGCCCCATTGTTGTCACAATAGAGGTCTATTGGATCTGCAATACTAGGAACTACCCCAAGTTCACGATGAACTTGCGGAGCCAACAACCTCCTTTCGCATCGGATCGCAATATACTCGCTGTAGAATCGCATCGTGTCCTCGCTTGAACTCTTCCACTCACGGCTCCACCATTCGTGCAAAACACGTACTTACGATTGCGATCTATAGTCATCCTTATGTCTTTGGAAGCTTGCATCACTGTAACCCTTTCTGATTAGCTCCTCATTGCCTCGAATATCGAAATATTCTTTCGTTCTTCGTAAGTACTTAAGAATATTTTTGATCGCTATCCGATGACTTTCACCGATCTGATGTATCTACTCGTCATGCTCAAAGCATACGAGGCGTCAGACGCAGTACAAAGCATAGGCGTACATGATAGACCCTATAGGCGATGCATAAGGGATCTTATCCATGCGATCTCTCTCCTCCTTAGAAGAGAGGACATTGAGTCTTGAAAGACTCACACCATGTGATAAAGCGAAACCCTTTCTTAGAATTTTGCATAGCAAAGCGATCTAGCACTTTATCAATGTATGTACTCGACTTAGGCCAAGTAATCTTCTAGATCTATCTCTATAGATCTTGATGCCTAGAATATAGGCACTTCACCTAAGTCCTTCATCGAGAAACAATTCCCTAACCACATCTTCACAGATGGAGTGAGGGAATATCATTTCGATGAGAAGTATGTCATCTACATACAAGACAAGAAATACAAGCTGTGCTCCACTATTTCTCTTGTAGACACAAGGCTCATCTTCATTCTTGATGAAACCAAACTCTTTGATTGCATCATCGAATCGAAGATTCCACGGCTTGCTTTAGTCCATAAATGGACCTTTGCAGTTTGCATACCTTTCCAGGATGCTTTGGATCTTCAAAACCCTCAAGCTGTGTCATGTACACATCCTCGAGTAGCTTTCCATTCAGAAAAGCGGTTTTGACATCCATCTGCCAGATCTCATAATCATGGTAGGTCGCAATAGCAAGTATGATCCGAATGGATTTAAGCATCATCGGTGAAAAGGTTTCTTCATAGTCAATACCATGAATTTGTTTGAATCCTTTAGCCACCAATCTACCTTTATAGGTATGCTTATTACCATCCATGTCGGTCTTTACTTTAAAGACCCACTTACACCCAATGGGTTTTACCCCTTGGTGGATCAACCAAAGTCCATACTTGGTTAGTGTACATGGATTCCATTTCGGATCTCATGGCCTCTAGCCATTTCTCAGAATCTGGGCTCATCATAGCTTCTTGATAGGATGTAGGCTCGTCAAGATCGACAAGAAATACTTCACCGTTGTCGGTCGAGAAAAGAATATCTCGGGTTGACGAATCCTATTAGATCTACGAAGAGGTTGGTCTACTTGAGCAGTGTTTGCTCCACAACTCTTTGGGCAACAAATTCCTCATCCACAACACTTTGTGGTGCCTGTTCATTTTCCATCGAAGCCTTAGTGTTATCATCATCTTGAACTTCTTCAAGATGAATTTTACTCCCACTAGTATTTCTAGAAATAAATTCTCTTTCTAGAAAGACAACATTTCTGGCAACAAACACCTTGCCAAGTGTGGGATTGTAAAAAGTATCCCTTAGTTTCCTTGGGATATCCTACAAAATAACACTTATCGATTTGGGTCCTAGTTTATCTCGAGACTTGGCGTCTAACGTAAGCTTCACAACCCCAAATCTTTATAAAAAGACATTTTGGGACTCTTCCGGTCCATATCGTATATGGTGTCTTTTCTCTACGGCTTTTGATGGAGAACGCGATTAAATGTGAAAGCGGTGTCTCTAGAGCTAAACCCCAAAAGGAAGTAGGTAGATCATGGCTCATCATTGATCGTACCATATCTAATAAATGCGATTTCTCCTCTCGGATACACCATTCCATTGTGGTGTTCGGTGGAGTGAGTTGGGATATTATCCCACACTCGGCCGGTGATCACGAAACTCTTGACTAAGGTATTCACCACCTCGATCTGATCGAAGTAGCTTAATACACTTACCAAGTTGGTTTTGTACTTCATTCTTGAATTCTTTGAACTTTTCAAAGGATTCTGACTTATGTCTCATCAAATATAAGTAGCCAAATCTACTCATATCATCGGTGAAAGTAATAAAGTACTTATAGCCTCCTCGCCCGACATTGAAAGGGCCACATACATTATGTATGAGTCCTAACAAGTCCGTCGCTCTCTCGCCATGTCCACTAAATGGAGTTTTAGTCATCTTTCCTAAAGACAAGACTCGCATACCTCATATGATTCAAAATCAAATGAGTCCAATAATCCATCTTTATGGAGTTGGGATATGCGTTTTTCATTTATGTGACCTGGCGTGATGCGAAGATATATGTCTGTTCAAATCATTCGATTTGAACCGTTTTATTTACGTTATAAATTGGGTTATCTAAATCTAGAACATAGAGACCATTCATAAGTGGTGCATTACAATAGAACATTTCATTTAAATAAATGGAACAACATTTGTCCTTTATTATAAAAGAAAAGTTTTTCTTGTCTAAACAAGATACGAAATTATGTTCTTTGTTAATGCGGTACATAGAAGCACTCCTCTAGTTCTAAGATAAGCCCATGGGCAAAGACAAAGAATATGTTCCTACAACATAAAGAAGAACTTTTGCGCCATTGCCTACTCGTAGTCCACTTCGCCCTTGCCATTATTCTACTATTTCTCGATCCTCTGCACATTAGTACAAATGTGAGATGCACATCCATTATCTAATACCCATGTAGAAGAAATAGATAGATTAACCTCTATAACATGTATACGAGGCGAAGTCCCACTTCTCTTGTTCTTTACTTCCTCAAGGTAGACTTTGCGGTTAAGCCGTGTCGATCTTCACATAATGGAAGTAGTCCCTTCCTTAGGTACTTTACCTTTACCCTTTGAAGTGGATGAATTGGCCTTGCTTTTGGCTTGGGTCTTACCCTTGCCTTTCTTACCTTTGTCCTTCTTGACCATTAGTACATTACTAACTTTCTTCTTGAGATTTGGTTATGTGATTCTTAACATCTTTGAGAATCTCGAGCAAAGGTTTATCAATTTCATTCATGTTATAATTCATGACGAATTGATTGTATGCTTCCGCAAGCGATTGCGAGGATAACATCGGTTGCCAATTCTTGGCTCGATGGAAAACCTAGTCTTTCGAGGTTCTCAGCGTACCCAATCATTTTGAGTACGTGAGTTCCTACAGTGTTCCTTCTTGCATCTTGCATGCAAAAGAGCCTTAGACACTTCAAAACGCTCGTGCCTAGCTTGTCCTTGATATAGTTGTTTCAAGTGCTCAACCATATCATAGGCATCCATGTTCTCATGTTGCTTCGAGCTCGAGTTCATGGTGGCAAGCATAAGACATGACACATCTAATCGTCATCTTGATGCTTCTTATAAGCATCCTTTCAACGCAGTGGCGCGAGGCGGTATTTCAGGGTAGACTGCTCTAGGACATATAGTTTTGCGTTCTTGCTTGAGGATAATCCTCAAGTTCCTATACCGATCAAGAAAGTTCGCTCCATTGCTTGTCCTTCTCAAGGACAGATCGCAAGTTGAGGGGGTGTGTCGTGTTAGATGTCATGGTGATCTACAACATTAAAATGCAAAGTTAAGTATCATACCTAAATCATTTAATTAGGCCTTTAATTAAATGAGGCTCCCACTAAATTCTCATAGCTACTATTTAGCTATAAATTTATATGGGATAAAGATCCACATCATAATTCGTCTTGAGTTAGCTTTGGCTAATCGCCCAAGACGTAGTATAATTAGGTAGGCAATCTTTTGCCAATTACATCTGATGTAACTCTTTTAATAGCTTTGGTTAAGTTTTAGATTAGTTTAGTGTTTATTCCTAAACCAGCTTCCAGGCTGTGGCGAGGCACAGGGGCCTTCTTGGATATCGGAGCAACGACCACTTCTAAGACAAAGCTGATGTTCGGAAATCACACAAAACTAATGTTAACACTTATGTTCAAAGCTAATATATGCCTCTACTTTCTTAACCAATTAAGAAAACACTTAATTAAGTCTTAACCAAGACTGATAGCGGGACATCACGATTGTCCACTCGCACCCCTCCAAGATAAAATGCATTGCTTTGCTTTGGCAAACCCAATAACAAATGATCGAGGAAGTAGTGAGTACCAACCTTGGTAGGCATATCGTTTAGACTTATTAAGAAATAAACATGTATCATATACATATTAGCATACATCACATATAAGCTAAACTAATCATGCATCACATACAAGCTAAACTAACATGCATCACATACATATTAAACTAACGTGTCATGGTTATGGCCCTTATTCTACAATCTTCTCAAGCCAATGAAAAGATTGATTGGTCAACCTAGGGATAGCATCTTCTCCTAAGTGCTTCCTTTTGGTTGTCTTGTGTGTTGACTTCCTCCTTGTAACCTCATCTTCCAATGGACCCTCCATCCTTGTTTTGTACATTACAAAAGGAGAAATACTCGAGTTACATTCGAGTCTAAAACTAATTTTACAACAAGAATATTAGGAGAAAGGCACGACACGCAGGCCGTATTAAGAATTACAACACACAATCACAAACTTTTTGGGACTAGGCCATAACCATGCACCATGTCATTTTAACTTTTAAAAGACATTGGATATTTTATTATGTTTGAAAATTTGCTAATGCAATTATCAACTCATAATAAAATTTATCCTACTTCTATATCACATATAAAATAGAGAAAACCTATTTTTATACGATCTTTCGCAAGTGGCTCTGATACCACTGTAGGGAATTCTTGTATGCCAAATGGCATATGCTTGCGGAAAATAGGATCCCTTCCAAGTGATCCATGCAGCAAACTCGTATAAAATAAATTTCTCTAAACCAAACCTATCTTATAGGAGAGGATTACCTTTGCGTGCCCTTGTTAATCCCGCTTTTCCTTTTGGTTGTTTGGATCTTTATGCGTTCAAATGTCCGTGCCTCTATACGTATCCACACGAGCACGCTCTTGTCTCACAAAAGGAAAACTAGAAGAGCTCTCCTTTACTTCTTGCTAGAGAAGTCCCTAAAGGAGAGGAAGAGAGGGAAAAGGAGAAAGGAAGAAGACTCCTCTTCTTGCTAGCCTACACTCACAAACCCACACAACCAAAGCTTCCACCAAGCTCTCTCACAACCACAACAACAAAACCAAAGCTTCCACCAACAACAAAGCCAATGCTCTCTTTGGCCGGCCACTTAGGGTGTCTTTTATAGGGTTGGAAAAACCCTTTCACCTCCACACATTCAATGCAATCCATTGCATTGAGACATATCCTTGTTTGGCCGGCCACTTAAGGAGACAAAAACCAATTTGTCTTCTTCCACCTCATCTAGCTTAGGTGGATGCTTAGGTGGATGCTTAGGTGGCATGCTTATGTGGCATTCTTATGTGGCTTTCATGCATGTTGAATTAATCTTATTAATTCAATTAAGCTTATGTTATCATATTGAATTAATCTTATTAAGTCAATAAGGTAACATATTGAATTAATCTCATTAAATCAATTAGCTAAAATTCTCATTAAGCTTAAAGTCCAAAAACCATTTTGTACTTAAGCTTATTCCCAAATTATTCTAGTCAAACTAGAATACTCTAATTCCTCTAATTATCATGCTCTTTGTGTGTGACCCTATAGGCTCTCATAACGTTGGCAGTGGACCTAAACTCTTTTAGATACACAAGCAATGAGCGGCATCTAGCAATACATCATTGCTACCCAAGTTACGAGATAAGTCAAGATCCGACTAACCTTTCCGTGACTACTATAATATATGACCGTGTCCTTCTATCCTTGATATCAGATTGATCAATGAGGCATAGACCATGTCATCCTCGATCAATCTATGTGTTTCTTGATCCCTGAGTAAACTAACTCAAACAAATGAGCTCAATATCTCATATTGACTCATTCGAGCATGGCCATGCGTTTTAGTAGTTCTACTCAATCAAGGGGCCCACCGATATCACTCTCGTCATATGAGAGGGATAGATCCCATCTACATCACTCACATCCCTCCGCATAATTTGTTATATACCCAGTAATCGCCTTTATGGTCCACCCTGTTACGGGTGACATTTGACGATACCAAAGTACATAACTCCTTATGTAGGGAACCATAGTGACTTCAGGTCTAAGGACTATTCATACCAATAGTCACATGAGAAAGTTTATGACACTCATATAACGATCCATGAAACTTTCTCATGGCGGGTCAGTTCAGTATATATTCTCCAATATATACCCATGTGTCAACTTGATATCATATATCCATGACTTGTGAGATCAAGTCATCAATTGACCTACATGCTAGTCTTTATGTATTAATATTGCCCTTGCATATTAATACTCGACTAGGAACATTTAGGAAAGTGTTCTCTACAGCCTCTCATAATCAATTCTGCCAATTGATGTGCTGTAGATAAGAACCTACTTTTCTAGGGCATTATTATATTTAAATTAGCTGGCACAAGCAAGATGTAAATATAATAACCAATCCTTTGCCTTTATAGAATATGATACAAAATGTTCCCTATTCAACCATCACATGATTGGTTCTAGGGCTTTAACTAACACCTGCATCTTTAGATTGTACAGTTTATTTAAAAGTAAATCTCTTTTACATACCTTAGCATCGGCCGTCCCTTTGTGTAAATCAATCAATTTGTTCCAGAGATCTTTGGCGCTAATGAATGGTCCGATGCGGTTGAGTTCCTCCTTGGACAAGCCGCATTGCAATATTTGGGTTGCTCTTGCATCGGCTTCGATTTGCCTCTTGGTTGCATTTGTCCACTTGTTGAAATCCAAGGCCTCTCCTTGATCATTGGTGGGTAGAGCAAAGCCGGTTTGGATTATTATCCAAGTCTCAACTTGTGTTTTTAGAAAACACTCCATCCAACCTTTCCAATAACGGAAATCATTTCCGTTAAAGAACGGAGGTCGGGTGGTGCTATACCCCTCAATGTGAGCCATTAAATATCTTGCAAAAATACGAATAAAAACCAAAGAGAATTCCAAGACTTGGTCTTGGATTAGTAGTGCGGGAAATAATAGGAAATAAACAGAAATAAATAAGGAGAATAAGAAACTAACAAAAACTCGAAACTTACGACCTTTGATGTCCCCGAAAGGGTACTAAACATTGGATTTTGGGGCTGGAAACAGCTTGTTACGAGGGTAAACCCTCATAAGAAATGTAGATCTTTCTGAGAGCTTCGATTTGGTACGTAGATCCTTATGTGAGTCCACTTGTGCGAAAAGTTATGGCCCTTTTACCGTCAGCTACTCAAAGAGAGAAAACTTGCAAGCACACAACCAAAAGAAACGTACCAAGACTTCGTCTTGGATTAGTAGTGCGGGAGGAAAAAGACCAAAAAAAATACGAATCGAAAAATACGAATAGAAAACCAAAACGTGCTAGATTGGTGGTTTCACCAAATCTTAGCGCCCCCGCTTTGATACCAATTGTTGGATCGAGAAGCGTCGCTAGAGGGGGGGGGTGAATAGCGATCGTAAATCTTTTCTTTTTCGTTCGTTCGATACGCAAAGTAAGCACAGCAGAAAATAAATGAACACGTTTATTTTACTTGGTTCACAACCCAGCAGTTGCTACTCCAAGGCCCTATCGGTCCTAGACCACGTACGGAGGGCAAAGCACTATAACGTCTCCTCCTCGTTAGAGGTAGGAGACAACGATCACAAAACTTAATATACGAGGATGAGGCAACAAGCCTACCTCATCTCGTTATGAAGAAAAACAAAGAATACAATATCAAAAATATTACTTGATTCTGCTGCTGACGAAGAAGATCGAAACATGACGTCGCGTCGGCGTTATGACGATGTTGGAGCGTTGGCGTTGTAGGAGCACTTGATGAATAAACTTGATGTGATTTGGAGATGGAATCCTCCCCTCCTTTTATAGACTTTGGCCTCTGAATTTGTCTCCTCTTATTTCGGAATGGATCATGAAGTTGTACAAATTTTATCGCGAAGTGGCCGCGTCAAACGTTATCTGTTTTGACCTAGCGCAAAAGCTGAATCGTCGCCATCAGTCGACTGATGCCTCCCATCAGTCGACTGATGGGCATCAGTCGACTGCTCCATTTTCCAGTGATTGCCGACAACACTTCCCTGCAATAAGAGGTTAGCTCAGAAAATGATAAATACGACGGTTTCTAACCGTCCGATCTCGACCTAGACCTTCCACAGGAAGTCTTAGTCGGATCGCCGCCTACGGTCATCCCCGTAAAGAGGACACGACCTTACAATCTCTCACTCACACGAGCTTACCTCAATAGTAGCTCTCGCTTCCGGCCTTCCACTCGATTCCTTCGGCTCCCTCCGAAGTCACTCGAGTGTCGCCCGACCACCGCGGCTTTCTCCGGGTGTCGCTAGCCTTCAGCTCCAGCTTTAACACTTTTCTGCACACTTGATTTAGCTCGTGAGATAACAATGTAGACTTAACTTTGTGTCTTTACCATAATCAAAACACAGGTTCGATTATCTAGTGCCCCTGCACCAACAATCCTAGCATCTCACATGTATCTAGGGTGTATAATTACACATACATGTCAATGTAATGTGAGATGTGGGTTTTGTTCTCCCTAATCTAGGGTTTCATGCATTTATTTAAGGCAACTCTACTTGATTCCCTTATAAATGAGACTTCAAGTTATGTCATTATCCTTAACTCAATTTTAATCAAATGCATGAATGATTATGACATTAATGATGATATAAATAAGCATATATTCATAATCATGATGTCATGGCATAAAATGAAATCTAAAAACACATGACATTTAAAACCTTAATCCTAAACATGAACATGACATATAAAATGATTAAAATTAAGTATAATGTCATGACATGTTATATGGCAAACAAAACATGACAAATAAAATATATAGATATAATAATACCTAAGTTTTAATATTAATTGTCATTTGATATAATTAAGTATATTTTGCCATATTATCACTAATCTCCCAAGTGTCCCAAAACCCAAAATGGCACACTATGACCTTTAATCCTAAATTGTGCCAATTTGATTGATTTTTCATAAACTTCAAAATATATCGGCACATCCTAAAATATTTTAGGATATAAGATCAAACCTATTTCTAAGGTATCCATAACCTTGAAAATGACCTAAAATGCCACCTTTACCATGGTTAGGTTAACTACCCATCCATTTAAGGTTGACACACCCTAACCCATCTAGCGTGAATCAATAACGCTCTTAGGAACCCAAAATCTATTTTAGCTTCTAGGGTTAATTAGGTATTCCTTAGGGATAACCTCCCTAGATACCCTCCTAATGACCCTCCTAGGCTTGTTAGCCTTGGTCATTGTAGTCTTACCATGGTTAACCTTAGGGAATGCCTCCCTAGTAACCTTCTTATTGGCCACCCTAGGTTTCTTCGAAACCCTAGCCACTAGGCACTTACCATGGTTACTCTTAGGGATAACTTCCCTAGTAACCTTGGTCTTCTTAGACCTAGTTTGTGTTCCATAATCAAATGGAACACTATTATAATCCACCTTAGGCTTAGGTTTGTGCCCCAAACCATTCTTGCCCTTGGTTGACTTTTGTTTCTTGGGTCCTAGATGTTGACTTTGAGATATTGACCCTTGACTTTGACCATTAGACCCTTGCATTTGATTTTGCATAATCTTGAGGGTCTTTTCTAATTTCTCAAGCCTTGATCTCAAGGCTTGGTTCTTTAATTCTAATTGCCCAATTTTAGAATTTTGATTTGGTCTTTGGGCATTGGACTTCCTAGGCATGTGTCTAGTCTATTTAGGATTAAGGTCTAAGTGTTCTCCTATTTTCCTAATAGACTCCCTAGGAAGGACGTTTCTAGGGACATTAGTCCCAAATTTCTCCTTCTTTGAAAGGTAGACATTTTTGGCTCCTAAATAAAATTCCCTATTTCTAGCATGCTCTTTTTGATAAATAGAAAGATTATTAAAATGATTCCTAGCATGCTTCTTATCCCTAGAAATTGAAAGTGCATTAATAAATTTTACCTTAGGGTTTGCCTTGGAGGCTCCCCCTACATGTGTAGCTCCCTCTTTGACTTTCTTTCTCCCCCTAGGACATGAATTCCTAAAATGTCCCAGTTGTTGGCACTTGAAGCAAATGACGTACTCTTTGCTTCTTCTAGTGGGGGCACCGACATCTATTGATCTTTCTTGAGGTTTTGGTGCCGGAGGAGTCTTATTGACTTTCTTTGGGCACTTACTCTTATAATGCCCAAATTCCCTACACTCAAAACAAATAATATTATTTTTATTTTGAATTACCGTGTTTGAGTTACCTAGGGTGGTTGTAGTGATCGGAGTGGATTCTTGAGCTTGTTCTTCCTCTTTACTGGATATAGATAGTTCTTCTTGTTGCTCCGGTATTGAGGATGCCTTAATCTCCTCCCCCTAAATCCTAGAGGTGGAGGTCTCCTCTTCTTCCACCGATTCGGAGGTTGATTCCCTATCAACTTCCGAATCCTCAAGCTCTTTGGATGACGATGTACTTGCTTCCTTTTGAGCTTGAGAGGGTGAGCACTCTTCTTCTTCTTCTTCTTCTTGGACCGATGATGAGTTTTCATGGAGCTTTGCTACTTGGATCCATAACTCCTTAGCATCCATATAATCCCCTAACATACACAAAATATCGTTAGGGATCAAATCAAAAATAAATTTTACTACCTTCATGTTTTTCTCGAAGGCTTGGATTTGATCTTCACTCCATTTCTTCTTCTTGAGGAAACCACCCTTTGGTCCTTTTTGATATACAAATCCATCCATCAAAATTTACCACTCCTCAAAATCTCTCATCATAATAAAATCTTCAATTCTTTTCTTCCAAGAATTGAAGCCTTCTCGTCCGTATAGGGTGTAGGGCACCGGTGTGTTGATGTCCCAACCTAGTCGTTCTTCCAACTCCATCTTCACCCTCTAGCATGCTCCCTTAGTTGTTAAACTTCAAGAGAGGCCTCGCTCTGATACCACTTGTTGGGGATCATTTGGAACGCTAGAGGGGGGGGTGAATAACATCGATTGCTTGCGTGATGGATTTCAATTGCGTGCTTGTTTACAATTCGTGTTAGCGCAGCGAAAATAGAAATAATAAAACAAATACAACACAAACACAAGCACTACACAATCATATAATGTGATTCGGAACCGAATGGTTCCTACTCCACGAATCGAGCTCTAAAGAGCTCTAGCGATGCCACAAACACCACTAAGCAATAAACTCCTTCTCGACAACAAGTCGGAGGTGGAGAAACCTCGTACAATGAATTACAATAAGTAATACAAAGTAATCAAGCAAATATAAGTGAAAATGTAAAGCACACTTTACAAACTAGGGTTTTGAGCGCTTGCTTGTCGGTTGCTTGGATGAGCTTGAAGGACCCTGAAATGCACATGCAAATCGCCTTCAAATCGCCTCACTAAAGCTCCCAAAGAACCAATGCTGGAATCTCCATGAATAGCTCCCTTTTAACCTGCATCGGGATGGATTTCCGCCGATCAGTCGACTGCCATAAGTCACCAGTCGACTGATGCCACTGTTGCTGTGAGACAACGACTCAATCCACATTGGAAAAGTTCCAACGGGACTCTCACCAGTCGACTGCCAACATTGGCGGTCATGCGCCACGCCGTGGTCCATTTCCCGATCGGCTCACGGAGCATTCTGTGCTCACGACTAAATGGCGATGATCGCTATCCATGGTAGTCGATCGCAGCGATCAAATAATCGCTCCAATGAGCAGTAGACTACCAAGGCAATTTCAGTCCTAAATGGCAGTCGAGCTCTAGTCGACTCACGGCAGTCGAACCGGCCATAATGCCAGTCGACTGCCAACCTCAAACATGAGGTTTTAACCCAAGTATGGTGCCCCCATACTTGCTAGACCACCCTTAGCCTAGACCTAAGCCTTCTAGCCACCTCCATCAGCCTCGCGCCTCTCGGATCCCTCCAAGTCATCAATGACTTGTTCATCCATTGCACTAGCCTTCAGGTGCTTCCATTGGCTATGTCATGCTAACGGTGTCTACACCGCCAAGGCACATTGGACTTATGCCGCCAAGACTCCGCTTGGACTTTACGCCGCTAACCATTGGACTTATACTGCCAAGACTTCACCCTTGGACTTTACGCCGCAAATATCAAACCCCTTGGACTGTCCAAATGCCAAGACTCAAGCTTGGACTTTCCCTTGCCAACCCATGTTGGACTTTCCCTACCAAGACCCATGCTTGGACTTTTCCCAAATGCCAAGTGTGCCACTTGGACTTTTCCTTGCCAAGACCCATGTTTGGACTTTCTATGACATGGTCAACTCTTGTCAACCATCAAAGTCTCCCTCGAGTCAAACTTGAGTCCGGTTAAACCTAACCCGGGTTGATTGTATAAACAATCTCCCCAAAATATCAACAGACATTAATTTCAAACATCAATGTCAACTTACTTTGTCAAACATCAAAACATCACTCGAGTCAAACTCGAGTCCTGGTCAATCGTGACCTCGGCTGATTGCACTAACATTTTGGCCTTGCTCCTAATGGTTGGTTTTCTACTAATTAGAGAGGTGAAGGCTACTTCTTTCTCCTTAAGCTTATATCCTATGCCGACCTTGTTATAAATGACCCTTTGTCCATAAGAATCATATCAAGATATTTGGACCAATTTGTAAACTTTTCTAAACATGCATGTAAATCACCTATTTCTTTCCTAAGTTCATCATTCTCATTCCTGAGTGTACATGCATCATCACAAGGCGGTTCTACATTTTTAAGTGATTTAATTTCTACTTTTAAGTCCTTAATCCTAGTTTTTGATCTATTTAAGGCATTTTGAAGGCATGCAATGATTTTATAAAGTAAATCTATCCTAGGGAAGTCTCTTACCTCATCATCACTTGATGATGATTCATCGCTTGAGGATGAGGATGAAGACTCCTCACTTGAGCTTCCGGCTTCCTTCTCCAAGGCCATGAGAGCTAGGTTCCGGGTGGCATGACACATTTCTTCATCATCGGAAGAGTCCTCCAAACTTAGTGTGTCCCACGTTTGTGCCACCATTGCCTCCTCCTTCTTCTCCTTCTTCTCCTTCTTTTTCTTTTCCTTTTCCTCCTTTTTCTTTAGTTCCGGGCAATTTGGCTTGATATGCCCTTTCTTGTTGCAATCGTAACAAACAACATTAGGAGTAGAATTTTAACTACTAGAATTTTTACCTTTGGAGGATTGGAACATCCTCCTCACATTCTTCTTGGTGAGTTTCCTTGACCTCCCACCAAACTTCTTTACATAGTGAGCTACATCACTAGTCGATAGCTCGTCGTCGCTACTTGATGACTCCTCCTCGGATTCGGATGAGGAAGAGACTTCTTCTTCTCCTTCTTTTTTTTTTTCCTTCTTCCCTACAAAAAGAGCTACACCTTTCTCCTTGGACGAAGTGTTAGCTTGCTCATGAAATTTAAATTCACAAAAGAGTTCATCTAATTTAACCAAAAAAAGATCCCTAGAGACCTTATAGGCATCTATCATTTAAGCCCACAAGGTTGTTCTAGGGAAAGTGGAGAATATACCTTACAAGATCTCGGTTGTCGACCTTCTCACCTATCACATGTAGTCCGTTGACTACTTCCTTGAAGTGGTCGTGCATTTGGCTCATGGTTTTGTTGGTCTTCATGGTGAAGCTTTGGAGTTGGCCTATTAAGAGATCTCTCTTGGCTCTTCTTGTTTCCTTCGATCCCTCGTTGAGCTCAATTAGTTTCTCCCAAATCTCCTTTGCCGATTCAAAAGGCCCCACCTTACTTAGTTACTTTTTGGACAAACCACAGTGAAGTGTGGTTGTTGCTTTGGCGTTAGCTTGAGCCTTCTTGGCCATGTCCCTTGTCCAATCCTTGGTCGGTATGGGCGCTACATGTTCATCGTCCGACTTCTCGAATTCGTCTACAATACTAAACCAATTATCAATATCATTCATAAGGTAGTATTCCATTCTACCTTTCTAGTAGCCGAAATCGTTGTCGTCGAAGAATGGAGGCCTCACCGTGCTATACCCCTCTTGAAAAGCCATTATGCTCGGGTTGATGGTTAGATCTTCCGACGCGATCCGGGCTCTAATACCACTTGTTGGGGATCCTTGGAAGGCTAGAGGGGGGGGTGAATAGCCTCTTTTTCGATTTCTACAAAAATGGTTAGCGAAAGCACAACAAATACAATAGTAATAGAAACGAAAATACAATGCTAACACGGAAGCCTTTACGTGGTTCGGAGATAACGCTCCTACTCCACGATGATCCTTAAGGTGGATCAACCCAAATCAATCTTCACTAAAAAGATTTCTCTTTTACAAAACCCTCCTCTTCTTACAAAAGATAAAGATGAAGATTAGAGAGGAGGAGGGGAATTAAAACACTTAGAAAGCTTAGAGAATTCGTGGAGGCTTGAGAGAATTATCAGAATATAAACATTAACCCTCTCAATCACCCCAAGCCCTCTTTTTATAGAGAGAGGGTTATTTTTCCCGTTGGGCCACGATCAGTTGACTGTTGTACAACATCAGTCGACTGCCATCATGGCTAATGGCTTCTGAATAGCTGGAGTCGTGGGATTCATAAGCGTCATCATCCAACGGCATGCTCATCAATCGACTGATCCCTCCATCAGTCGACTGATTGAGTGATCAGTCGAGTGATCACGGTGCCCAGTCGAGTGAGAATCCATTCTATGCCCGGGTTCGACTTGATCAGTCGACTGCCACTGTTTGGCAGACGACTGATAGTGACATCAGTCGGCTGCCACGACTAGGCAGTCGACTGTTTATCAACTTTTCAGCCTGACTCAGTGGAGCACCCTATTAGGCGACTTCTATATCATATCAGTCGACTAATACTCATCAAGTATGAATAATTCATACTTGAATTGACTCTCTAGACCTAGACTCAACCTTCTAGCTCTTCCTTAAGCCTTGCGCCTCCAGGATCCCTCCAAGTCCGCGACTTGTTCATCCTTTGCGCTTGCTTCCAAGAGCTTCCTTCGGTTTTATCATGTCTTGGGTTTCCATTTGCCAAAGTGCGCTTGGACTCACGCCCGCCCTTTCCAAGGGTCCAGAGGGGCGGCACAATGCGATCGTACATACATACATTACAGCGGAAGGCTACATATACTTCTTACAGCGGAAGACTTTAGACTTATTTTTTTTCTTCTTTTAAACATAAACATGCATCATCATTTCATGGATACTTCTTTTCTTTAAACATAGAGCATGCATCATCATTTCATAGTACTTAGTTCAAGTTCATAAAAATCATCTTAAGGAAAGACATGCATAAGGAAACATAACAGATCTCCTCCACCATGCCACTACCACACATACTTTGCCCCTCCTACTGCTCCCTTTAGTTTAGCCACCCTTTACCCTTATCTGCAGTACAAGGGAACATAAACTATAAGCACATAGGCTTAGTAAGATCCTGTCCTACTCACAAAACCATACGTCAAGCATTAAACATAGAGTAGTGACATGATCATATAATACATATAAGTATAACATTCACATAAACATACAAAGACATATAATTAAACATAACATGCATATAACATACCAGAACATCAGCATAGCATTCGTATAAACATAGAAGATCATAAGCAAACGTAACATGTAAACGTACAAGAACATAAGAAGGCATAACACGAATATATAAAATCATAGAACATAGGCAGGTATAACATGAAAATAACAAGAACATAAGCAGACATAACATGAATATAAACATCATTGAACATAGGCAGGCATAACATGAATATAACAAGAACATAAGCAGGCATAACGTGAATATAAACATCATAGAATATACGCAGGCATAACATGAATATAACAAGAACATAAGCAGGCATAACATGAATATAAACATCATAGAACATAGGCAGGCATAACATGAATATAACAAGAACACATAAGCAGGCATAACATAAAGATATATGCAGGATGCTCTTTGAAAACATAAATCTCAACATATTGGGCCCGACATTGTACCACATCATCATCATCATAGCGCGCATCCCTAATAGACCCGAGGTAGCTAATCCCGAACCCACTAGAGTACTAGGCCCGTACTAAGTCTGTCGGCCTAGGGGCAGCATAACAGAAGCCCATCCTAAGCCCGTACTTATGACCGTCGACCTAGGGCATCTGGGAGCCCATCTCGTACTGAGTCCGTACTACGACCGTCGACCCAGGGGCACATAGGAGCCCATCCCTTGGACCTTGTTAGGGTCCTGGTACAAGACATGCAAAAAGTAAAATACATATCATGCTTCTTATCATAACATATCATATTTCATTTCATAAACATATCATGTTCCTTATCATGGCATATCGTGTTTCTTCTTCATATCATAACATATTTCTTTTTCATAACATATCGTATTGCTTTTCATAACATATTTCTTCTTCATAACATATCATATTGCTTTCATAACATATTTCTTCTTCATAACATATCATATTTCTTTTCATGCATATCATGTTCCTTCTTTATAAAACATCATACATTCATACAATCACAAGGTAATGAGCATAACATGATCATACATTTAACATGGTAATGAGTAGAAATTTATCATGAATCCCTACTATTGACATAGACATATGGTAGTGACATAACCAATCTTGCTAAACCACTTGAGCAAGGACCCCTTAACATCATGTTAACATCACACACATATAGGGCATGGCATAAGGCATAAACATCATGAACAAGTATACATGGAGTGACCTAAACTTCATGGAGCTCCATCAAAGTTCTAAACACCAAACAACTCATATGGTCTAAATAACCACATGTTAATTCTTTAACATATAAAGCATGGCATGGGAGGGCACTTAGGATTTTAGATAAGCCTTGGTCGAGAGTTCCAAGACAACCTAGGATCCATTTCTTAAATCTAGCTTAGCTTTCACATGTTACCTATATCTACATTCAAAACATAACATGGTAATTTATAGATCATAGCATGATAGGCCTAAATGGTTCTTGGCCGAATGGTTTAAAAGGACTTAAGGGCTCAACCACTTAACTCTAGGTTAGCCAACAACATGTTATCTTCATCTAATATCAAAAGTCATCATGAACTTATCTAAACATGGCATAGAAAACACATTAGGGGTCTTGGCCGAATGGTTCAAAGGACTTAGAGGCTCAACCACTTAACTCTAGGTTATGTTATCTTCACCTAACATCAAAAGTTATCATGAACTCATCTAAACATGGCATAGAAAACACATTAGGGGTCTTGGCTGAATGGTTCAAAGGGCTTAAAGGCTCAACCACTTAACTATAGGTTAGCCAACAACATGTTATCTTCATCTACCATCAAAACATAGCATGAACCCATCTATAGCATTGCATAGAACATGCCATCTTCTTCTACCTTCAACATGTCATGAACTCATTTAAAACCTAGCATAGAACATGTTATCTTCATCTAACATCAAAACATAGCATAAACTCATCTAAAACATAACATAGAAAAACACATTAGGGGTTCAAAGGGACTTGGCCGAGAGTCTTAGAAGGGTTTGAGGGTCAACCACTTAACCAAACCCATCTAGAAACCTATCATCTTCATATTAATACAAGGTATAGTATGGATCATCATGGAGAGCACAAGTAATGGTCTTGGCCGAAAGTTCCTTGGGGTTTTTGAGGTCAAACACTTAACCTAGCCTATTTAGAAACCTATCATCATCATATTCATACAAGGTATGGCATGGATCCTTATTGAAAACTCAAGTAAAGGTCTTGGTTGAATGGTTCATGAAGAGTTTGACATAACAACATCAATCGAAAAACTACTTGTATGCAGGTGAGGGGATACTTACATCCTTCGCTTTGCTATTAGTTGGAAGATACCCTAAGGGAGGCCAAACCTAAAGCCTTCTTCTTGCTTGGATAGATCTCGGAAAAATGGAAGGAAAGGGGAGTGGATTTCGGTGAGGAAGAAGAAGAGTAGGAGAGGAGAAGTAGAGAATGAGAAATGACTTTTCTCTTGTCTCCTCATTCCCTATTTATTCTCTTGAAGTGTCCCTTAGTCTCCCCTACCCTTAACTATAATTTCCCATATTCCTCTAATAGCACAACCCTGCTGGGCTTCTGGTCATTGGATGCATCTTTAGGGATTAGGTATATACTAGAGGTTTGGGCTTCAATTCCTAGGCGTTGCATCCTTTTTGGCTCTATTTCTTTTATTTTTGAAAGAGCCCACATAAACCCCATTATATTCATGCTAAAAATTCTTGTTAAATTGCTAGAAATTTTTCGAGCATTACAATCCTTCATACCTTTTAAAAGTTTCATCCTCGAAACTTAGAACAATTCTGGGTACTTCTGTTTCATGTCCTCGCATTCCCAGGTAGCTTCTTTGTACCGTTGATTTTGCCACAGGACCTTTACTAAGGGCACCTCTTTATTCCTTAGCCTCTTGACTTCTCGGTCTAATATCTGGATAGGCCGACTTTCATAACTCAGGTCCTCTTGAACTTGCACTGTTTATGGCTCGATCACTTGGTCCGTACTGGAAATGCACTTCTTGAGCATCGAAACGTGGAACACGTTGTGAATAGCTGACATCTCTTGAGGCAGCTCTAGCTCGTAAGCTACCTTGCCAACTCTCTTCAATATCGGATATGGTCCCACATAGAGCGAACTCAGCTTACCCTTCCTTCCGAATCTCATCACTCCCTTCATAGGGGCCACTTTGAGGAATACCAGGTCCCCGACTTCGAATTCTAATGGTCTACGCCACATATCTGCATAGCTCTTTTGCCGGCTCTGACCAGTCTCAATTCTTTGGCGGATGTTCTATATAGCTCGGGTGGTGTCGTCAATGAAGTCTGTCTGGAGTCCCATCCCCTTCTTTTCACCACCCTCGTACCAGCATATAGGAGATCTACATTCCTCCCGTATAGAGCCTCGTAGGGCGCCATTCCAATAGTATCTTGGTAGCTATTATTGTAGGCGAATTCTGCCAAGCATAAGTATCGGCACCAACTCCCTTTGAAATCCAGTGCGCAAGCTCGTAACATATCTTCCAGTACTTGATTTACCCTTTTGGTCTGTCCATCCGTCTGAGGATGGAAGGAAGTACTAAACAATAGCTTCGTGCCAAGGGCCTTCTGAACACATTCCCATAAATGGGAAATAAAGTGACCATCTCTGTCAGAAATGATGGTCTTAGGAATCCCATGTAATCTAATAATTTCCTTAGCATATAATTAAGCTAGTTGCTCAGTCGAATAGGTCATCTTGATTGCTAAGAAGTGGGCAGACTTCGTCAATCTGTCCATAATTACCCATATAACATCATATCCGTTTGTCGTCTTGGGCAATCCTGAGATGAAATCCATAGAAATATCTTCCCATTTCCATTCTAGAATCTGGATTGGCTGCAGTGTTCCTCCAGGTCTCTAGTGTTCTGCTTTAACCCTCTGGCAGGTCTGGCAGGTACTGACATACTGAGCCACATCTCTTTTCATTCCGAACCACCAGAATTTTCTTTTCAGGTCTTGGTACATCTTGGTGGTTCCAGGATGCATTGAATAAGGAGTTCTGTGAGCTTCCTCAAATATCTTCTTCCGTAATTCTGGATCATTGGGAATACACAAGCGGTCCCTGAGATAGAGTATCCCACTATCAAAGATACGGAACCCATCATCCTTTCCTTCTAGGACCTCCTACTTGATCCTCTGAATGCTCGGGTCATGGGTTTGCTTTTCCAATATATCATCGAACAACGTCGGTGCTATCGTCATGGTCGAGAGCTGTCCGAAAATGATTTCAATTCCGTAACGCATAATTTCCTTTTCTAAGGGCCGAGATAATACTGATAGAGACATCAAGGTGGCGCAGGACTTCCTGCTGAGTGCATCGGCCACCTTGTTCGCTTTTCCTGGATGGTAGAAGATCTTGCAGTCATAATCCTTGACGAGCTCGAGCTATCTGCGTTGTCTCATGTTCAGATCCTTTTGTGTGAAGAAATATTTCAGACTCTGGTGGTCTGTATAAATCCTACACTGAGCTCCATATAGATAATGCCTCTGTTGGTGCAGGGGCACCAGATAATCGAACCTGTGTTTTGATTATGGCAAAGACACAAAGTTAAGTTTATATCGTTATCTCATGAGCTAAATCGAGTGTGCAGAAAAGTACTAAAGCTAGAGCTGAAGGCTAGCGACACCCGGAGGAAGCCGCGGTGGTCGGGTGACACTCGAGTGACTTCGGAGGGAGCCGAAGGAATCGAGTGGAAGGCCGGAAGCGAGAGCTACAAGGTAAGTATCGAGGAAAGCTCGTGTGAATGAGAGATTGTAAGGTCATGTCCTCTTTACGGAGATGACCGTAGGCAGCGATCTGACTAAGACTTCCTATGGAAGGTCTAGGTCGAGATCGGATGGTTAGAAACTGTCGCATTTATCATTTTCCGAGCTAACCTCTTACTACAGGGAAGTGGCGGCAATCGATCGATTGCTGGACATTAGGCCGATCGATGCTCATCGATCGTGATGAATCAGTCGACTGATGGCGATGAATCAGCCTTTGCACTAGGTCAAAATGGATAAGGTTTGACGCGACCACTTCGCGATAAAAATTATACAACTTCGTGATCTGTTCCAAGAAAAGAGGAGACATATTCAGAGGCTAAAATCTATAAAAGGAGGCGAGGATTCCAACTCCAAATTACATCATGTTTATTCTCAAGTTCTCCTACAACGGCAATGCTCCAATGCCGTCATAACGCCGACGCGACGACAAGTTCAAATTTCCTTCGTCGACAGCAGTAGCAAGTAATTGTTTTTATTGTATTCTTTGTTTTAATCGTAACGAGGTGAGGTAGGCTTGTTGCCTCATCCTCGTACTTTCATTTTTGTGATCGTTGTCTCCTACCTCCAATGAGGAGGAGACGTTATAGTGCTTTGCCCTCTGTACGCGGTCTAGGACCGATAGGGCCTTGGAGTAGCAACCACTGGGTTGTGAACCAAGTAAAAATAAATGTGTCTCTTTATTTTCCGCTGCTCTTACTCATTTAATTATCTACTCAAATGAAATGTCGAAAAGATTTACGATCGCTATTCACCCCCCTCTAGCGACGCTTCTCGATCCAACAGCCTCCATGTTTTTAGAGCAAAGACCACGGCCGCTAACTCTAGATCGTGAGTGGGATAATTCCTTTCATGTTCTTTGAGTTTCCTAGAGGCGTAGGCATTGACCTTGCCGTTCTGCATGAGTACAGCTCCGAGCCCCATCTTGGAAGCGTTGTTGTACATGTCGAAGCCTTCATTACTGTCCGAAAGAACAAGGATTAGAGCGCTGGTCAGTCTCTTTTTCAATTCTGTGAAACTCTTCTTGCAGTCATCCATCCATTCATACTTTTTGTTCTTTCTGGTGAGGACTGTCATAGGGGCTACAATTCTAGAGAAGTTCTCTACAAACTTCCTGTAGTAGCTTGCTAGTCCAAGAAAGCTTCTCATCTTGCTGGCGTTCTTTGGTCGGTTCCAGTTGCTCATAGCTTCAATCTCTATTGGGTCTACCATCATTCTGTGCTTGGATATAACATGACCCAAAAATGATACTTGATCAAGCCAGAATTCACATTTGGAGAATTTTGCATACAACTGCTTTTTCTGAAGAATCTGTAATACCATATTCAGGTGTTTTGCGTGCTCTTCTGGGGTTCTCGAATATATTAGTATATTGTCGATGAAAACGATTACAAATTTGTCGAGAAATGCCGAGAATACCCGATTCATCAGATCCATGAACATAGCAGGTGCATTCGTCACTCTGAAGGGCATAACTATGAAATCGTAATGTCCGTATCTTGTTTGGAAAGCCGTCTTGGCTATATCATCTGATTTCACTTTCACTTGATGATAGACAGACCTCAGGTCAATCTTAGAGAAGATGGTGGCACCCTTTATCTGGTCGAACAGGTCATCAATCCGCGGTAAAGGGTACCGGTTCTTGATTGTCACATTATTTAGCGCTCGATAGTCTATGCACATTTGCATAGACCCATCTTTCTTCTTTACTAATAGTACTGGAGCTCCCTATGGAGAGCAACTTGGGCGTATGAGTCCCTTGTCGAGTAACACCTGTAGCTGTCCCTGAAGTTCCTTCAATTTAGCTGGCGCCATACAGTAAGGTGCTTTAGAGATCGGGTTAGTACCAGGAATCAATTCGATCTCAAATTCAATTTCTCTATCCGGGGCTAATCCTGGTAGTTCATCTGGGAATACCTCTGGGTAGTTGCATACAACATTGACATCTTCTAGCTTCTGGTCCTCAGCTTGACTTGTATCAACCACATGTGCTAGAAACCCAGTGCATCCACTGTCCAATATCTTCGCGCTTGTAGAGCTGATAGAAATTTATCGATTCTTCTCCTTGGCTCTCCAATAAATTCAAACATAGGTTCTGCCTCCGGCTGGAAGACCACTTTCCTTCTACGACACTCGATTGAAGCACCGTACTTGCTTAAGAAATCCATGCCCAGTATGACATCATAATCTTGCATGTTGAGCACTATCAGATTGCAGTAGAGTTCTCTGTCTGCGATTCTGATGGGTGCAACTCGCAGCATATGAGTGGAGTGCATTACTTCTCCCGAGGGCAGAGTGGTTAAGAACTTGCGATCCAAAGATTGTAGTGGCATGTCTATCTTTTCCGTGAAGGGTGTAGAAACAAATGAATGTGTTGCCCCAGTATCAAATAATGCAGTAGCATGCTGACAAAAAATAAATATCTGACCTGTGACAACCGTAGAAGCATTCGCCACATCTTCTTGGGTGAGAGAGAATACCCTGGCATTTGTCATAACTGGCGGGGCTTCCAATGTCCCTTGACTGATCGGGGTTCCTTCGATTGCAGCCTGCATCTGGTGTAGCTGTGGAGGAGCACCCCTGTACTGGGCATACGACTGAGGAGGTGCCTGAACCTAAATAGGGCACTCCTTGACTCTATGCCCTTCCCGTCCACAGTTGTAGCATCTATTTGTGCCCCGATAGCATACTCCAGGATGTATCCCACATGTAGCACACAGAGGGATCTTGGGTTGCTTGTTCGCTGGACCACCTTTAGAGTCATCCCATTGCTTTCTCTTGCCAGTGTGGTTCCCTTTCCAAATACTCTGATTTCTCTGACCTTCTGACTGATCCTGACTCTTGCCTTCACTCAGTGCCTTCTTTTGCTGGTTAATATTGTTCAGATAATGTTCGATAATCAAGGCACTACTGAACAACTCCTCTGCGGTCTATGAACTCCGCCGGCCACATTCAGAGCTATTTCGGGTCGGAGCATCTTCAGCATGAGTCTGACCCTTTCTCTTTCCGTGCTGACCAACTCTGGGCATAGGCGTGGGAGTCGGTTGAATCTCTTCACGGCTTCACTGACTGATAGGTCACCTTGTCGGAACCCAGTGAACTCGTCGTAATGCTTGTTTGTCACCCTCATATGGAAGAATTCTTCGAAAAATTCATACTCGAAGTCCGTCCATCTCGTCTAATTTACTTGCCTCTTTGCTTTAACCCATTCCCACCACATTCGAGCATCTCCCGAAAGGTAAAATGATGCACACTTAATCTTCTCGCATTCGGGCCAGTCCAGTAGCTCCACGATGCTTTCCACCGTCTTGAACCAGGCATGGGCATCCCATGGTTCACTAGTACCAGAGAAATTTTCCGGCTTCAGCCTCTGCCACTGGATCAGGTAAGCTTCCTGTCGAACCATCGGGCCAGGGCCTGCTGGTGGGGCGGTAGGGTTTCCTCGCTGATTCATTAAGGCATTTATCACTTGTTGTTGCTCTGTGACTTGATGTTGGAGTTCAGTAACCACATGCGTAAGGTCATGTGGTGGTGCTATCTCATCGACTCTACTACTGCGTCTCCTAGCCATGTTTATCTTCATATATTAGAGTAAGGCTAGTATAAGATTATCGTTCATTTATCTATGCATAGTTAAACTAAAAGGTAGCATAAGGGTATCATACATATTTTCAGGCATATTTAAGCTAGAAGCATTTCTTATCATACATGAACAAAAAAAATAGAGTAGACATAGAATTTCTTACTTGGAGCGGCAGGATTGGAGCTTGATGTGTGTGTAGTGGAAAGACAGATCTGCTCTGATACCAACCTATCACGCCTGTCCTTTCCAAGGGTCCGGAGGCGGTCACGATCGATACATACATACATTCTTATACTTCTTCTGAGGAAGACTTTAGACTTATTTTTTTTTTCTTCTTTTAAACATAAACATGCATCATCATTTCATGGATACTTCTTTTCTTTAAACATAGAGCATGCATCATCATTTTATAGTACTTAGTTCAAGTTCATAAAAATCATCTTAAGGAAAGACATGCATAAGGAAACATAACAGATCTCCTCCACCATGCCAATACCACACACACTTTGCCCCTCCTGCTGCTCCCTTTAGTTTAGCCATCCTTTACCCTTATTTGCAGTACAAGGGAACATAAACTATAAGCACATAGGCTTAGTAAGATCCTGTCCTACTCACAAAACCATACGTCAAGCATTAAACATAGAGTAGTGACATGATCATATAACACATATAAGTATAACATTCACATAAACATACAAAGACATATAATTAAACATAACATGCAAATAACATACCAGAACATAAGCATAGCATTCATATAAACATAGAAGATCATAAGCAAACGTAACATGTAAACGTACAAGAACATAAGTAGGCATAACATGAATATATAAAATCATAGAGCATAGATAGGTATAACATGAATATAACAAGAACATAAGCAGGCATAACATGAATATAAACATCATAGAACATAGGCAGGCATAACATGAATATAACAAGAACATAAGCATGCATAACATGAATATAAACATCATAGAACATAGGCAGGCATAACATGAATATAACAAGAACACATAAGCAGGAATAACATAAAGATATATGCATGATTCTCTTTGAAAACATATCTTATAGGTATTTAAACATAAATCTCAACATATTGGGCCCGACATTGTACCACATCATCATCATCATAGTGCGCATCCCTAATAGACCCGAGGTAGCTAATCCCGAACCCACTAGAGTACTAGGCCCATACTAAGTCTGTCGGCCTAGGGGCAACATAACAGAAGCCCATCCTAAGCCCGTACTTATGACCATCGGCCTAGGGCATCTGGGAGCCCATCCCATACTGAGTTCGTACAACGACCGTCGACCCAGGGGAACGAAGGAGCCCATCCCTTGGAACTTGTTAGGGTCCTAGTACAAGCCATGTAGAAAGTAAAATACATATCATGCTTCTTATCATAATATATCATATTTCATTTCATAAACATATCATGTTCCTTATCATGGCATATCATGTTTCTTCTTCATATCATAACATATTTCTTCTTCATAACATATCGTATTGCTTTTCATAACATATTTCTTCTTCATAACATATCATACATCATAACATATTTCTTTTTCATAACATCATATTGCTTTCATAACATATTTCTTCTTCATAACATATCATATTTCTTTTCATGCATATCATGTTCCTTCTTTATAAAACATCATACATTCATACAATCACAAGGTAATGAGCATAACATGATCATACATTTAACATGCTAATGAGCAAAAATTTATCATGCATCCCTACTATTGACATAGACATATGGTAGTGACATAACCAATCATGCTAAACCACTTGAGCAAGGACCCCTTAACATCATGTTAACATCACACACATATAGGGCATGGCATAAGGCATAAACATCATGAACAAGTATACATGGAGTGACCTAAACTTCATGGAGCTCTATCAAAGTTCTAAAAACCAAACAACTCATATGGTCTAACTAACCACATGTTAATTCTTTAACATATAAAGCATGGCATTGGAGGGCACTTAGGATTTTAGATAAGCCTTGGCCGAGAGTTCCAAGACAACCTAAGATCCATTTCTTAAATCTAGCTTAGCTTTCACATGTTACCTATATCTACATTCAAAACATAACATGGTAATTTATAGATCATAGCATGACAAAACATAAATGGGTCTTGGCCGAATGGTTTAAAAGGACTTAAGGGCTCAACCACTTAACTCTAGGTTAGCCAACAACATGTTATCTTCATCTAACATCAAAAGTAATCATGAACTTATCTAAACATGGCATAGAAAACACATTAGGGGTCTTGGACGAATGGTTCAAAGGACTTAGAGGCTCAACCACTTAACTCTAGGTTATGTTATCTTCACCTAACATCAAAAGTTATCATGAACTCATCTAAACATGGCATAGAAAACACATTAGTGGTCTTGGCCGAATGGTTCAAAGGGCTTAAAGGCTCAACCACTTAACTCTAGGTTAGCCAACAACATGTTGTCTTCATCTACCATCAAAACATAGCATGAACCCATCTATAGCATGACATAGAACATGCCATCTTCTTCTACCTTCAACATGGCATGAACTAATTTGAAACCTAGCATAGAACATGTTATCTTCATCTAACATCAAAACATAGCATAAACTCATCTAAAACATAACATAGAAAAACACATTAGGGGTTCAAAGGGACCTGGCCGTGAGTCTTAGAAGGGTTTGAGGGTCAACCACTTAACCAAACCCATCTAGAAACCTATCATCTTCATATTAATACAAGGTATAGTATGGATCATCATGGAGAGCACAAGTAATGGTCTTGGCCGAAAGTTCCTTGGGGTTTTTGAGGTCAAACACTTAACCTAGCCTATTTAGCAACCTATCATCATCATATTCATACAAGGTATGGCATGGATCCTCATTGAAAACTCAAGTAAAGGTCTTGGCCGAATGGTTCATGAAGAGTTTGACATAACAACATCAATCGAAAAACTACTTGTATGCAGGTGAGGGGATACTTACATCCTTCGCTTTGCAATTAGTTGGAAGATACCCTAAGGGATGCCAAACCTAAAGCCTTCTTCTTGCTTGGATAGATCTCGGAAAAATGGAAGGAAAGGGGAGTGGAATTCGTTGAGGAAGAAGAAGAGAAGGAGAGGAGAAGTGGAGAATGAGAAATGACTTTTCTCTTCTCTCCTCATTCCCTATTTATTCTCTTGAAGTGTCCCTTAGTCTCCCCTACCCTTAACTATAATTTCTCATATTCCTCTAATAGCACAACCCTGCTGGGCTTCTGGTTATTGGATGCATCTTTAGGGCTTAGGTATCTACTAGAGGTTTGGGGTTCAATTCCTAGGCCTTGCATCCTTTTTGGCTCTATTTCTTTTATTTTTGAAAGAGCCCACATAAAGCCTATTATATTCATGCTAAAAATTCTTGTAAAATTTCTAGAAATTTTACGGGCATTACATTTACGCCGCCAAGACTTCATGCTTGGACTTACGCAGCCAAGACTTGCCTTTGGACTTCCTTTGCCAAGGTCTGCTTGAACTTTACGCCGCCAAGACTACATGTTTGGTCTTACGCCGCCAAGCCTTTTCCTTGGACTTCTCCTACCAAGATCACACTTGGACTTTGCCTTTACCAAGTCTTCATACTTGGATTTTCTTGTCACTTAAACATGTTCACAATTAGATCACAAAGTATTGTCTAACTTAGATGATTATCTAAACATCAAAACATATAAATGCTTGGGGTATTATTGCACCAACAATAAGATGAGTTTGAGTTCATCTAGATGCAAATACTATACACCTTGAACTTAACTCATTTCCTAGAATCTCACATGTGTCTAGGGTGTTTGAAAACACACACATGTCAATTTGATGTGAGATGTGGGTTTTGTTCATCTTAAACTAAGGTTTGATACATTTTTTTAGGAAACTCTATTTGATTCCCTTATACATGGGACTTCAAATCATGTCATAGCCCTTAGATCAATTTTAATTAATGCATGAATGATCATGGCATAAATGATGACATAAATAAGCATGACCAATGATCATGATGTCATGACATATGATATAACCTAAGCATATATGACATTAAGACTACAACCTAAGCATGATCATGACATATAAATGATAAAAATAAATATAATGTCATGACATGTTATATGGAAAATCAATCATGGAAAATAAAATATAAAGGTATATAATACCTAAATTTTAATATTAATTTCCATTTGTTAAGGTTAAATCTATTTTGCCATATTATCACATGTCTTCAAGTGTACCAAAAACCAAAAATGATACACTATGACCTCTAAATCTAATTTGTGCCAATTTGATTGATTTTTTATAATCTTCAAAATATATTGGCACATCCTAAAAACCATTAGAATTATGATCAAAACACATTTCCAAGGTACCCATAACCTTGAAAATGACTTAAAGTGCCACCTTTACGAAGGTTAGGTTAACTACCTATCCATTCAAGGTTGACACATCCTAACCCATTTATTGTGAGCCAATCATGCTCCTAGGAACCCAAAACCTATTTGAGCCCCTTGGGTTAACTAGGTATTCCTTAAGGATGACCTCCGTAGATACCCTCTTAATGTCCCTCCTAGGCTTGGTAGCCTTAGTTGTTAGGGCAATCTCTTGCCGTAATATGGTTTTGATGGTGTGGCAAAGGGTTTAAGTTAGTTTGATATGTTGATTTGATATGTGCGTTGAAGTCGTGCAGGACTTAGTAATTCACACATGGAGCCGTGGCGAGTTTCACATCTCATGACTCGTGCCTTGAGTCGGTGAAGGATAGCTTTGCAGAAGCCGTGTGCTTGGAGCATCTGAGGGACCGCCGGACGAGAAGCTTGGAGTGAAGACGGAGGAAGTAGACTTCGAGGCAAGAGACGCGAAGGAGCATTGCAGAGTCGTGCGCCTGATGCTGCCGAGGGAGGTGGCCGTGAACGAAGAGAACTTTGAAGGAGAGGGACTCCGAGGGATGAGAGTGAGCGATTGTAACACGGGAAGGGTAGCTCTTAGGTGAAACTTGGCCATTTGGCCAAGTGTCGGATGGGTTTTCCCGACACCAGTCGACTGCCATGTCATGGCAGTCGACTGCTCTAAGTTGATGGTTCGATCGACTGGTATAATATCAGTTTAGTGCTTGGCAGTCGACTGATGTCGGCAATGATCATTGCCGGGAATGGCGATCGGTGATTGCACTGCGACGCGAGAATGGAGTCGACTTCGATTGAGCACTCGGTGATCGAGCATCGATCGTGATGGTAGGATCGATCGGTGATGCAAGTACCGTTGGATGGTATCCAACGTGGAAAGCGGCCGTTATTGGGCAACGGCTACAGGACCAGTCGACTGATCGAGGGCATCAGTCGACTGATCCTGTGTCAACGGGAAGAAACTCTCTTCCTCTATAAAAAGGAAGGGGATGGGGCTTTGGGAGGTTAATGATTGAACGCCCAACTACTCCCAAAGTGCCCTAAATGTTTTTCCACTCTTCTACTTTCTCTAATCTTCATTCCATTGTAGAAGAGTGATCTTGATTGTAAAGGTTACCTCCACCTAGTTTGGTGCAAAGGAGAGACCAATATTTGATTGGCTTTGAAGGAGTGATTCACCTTGGATGAATCAGGATCGTGGATTAGCGGCGTAGCCGTGAACCACGTTACATCTTCTTGTTAGCGTTTGTTTTCTTGTAACTTCTATTTGCTTGTCTTTATTTGCATATTCCGCTTGCGCTAATCCTTTGTAGATGAGAAAATTACGACATCCAACGAAAGAGGGCTATTCACCCCCCTCTAGCCAGCCAATCGATCCCCAACAAGTGGTATCAGAGCCATGTTGCTTGTCACCGGACTAACTGCCGCAACAAGCTCTACATCAAAAATGGCCGGCTCAAACATCCACCCATCGAAGTTCGACGGCGAATTCTCTTGGTGGAAAAAGAGAATGGAGGTATTCTTCGAATCCGACTTTGAAATATTGTTAATTATGGAAAACGGTTTCGAGTTGCCTAGGAACGAAGATGGGGAGCCACTAGAGAAATCGAGATGGAGCAAAAGACAAAGAGAGGAGTATTTGGCAAATTCAAAGGCCAAGTACCACCTCTATAATGTCCTCCCCCAACAAGAAGTCAATAGGATAGGGGAATGTTCTAGTGCTAAGGAGATGTGGGAGAAGATAGTAGAGCTTCATGAAGGTACCTCGGAGGCTAAGCTAGCAAGAAGAGACCTCCTCTGCTCCCAACTATCAAACATCAAATTAGAAAAGGGAGAAAAGGTAACTTCCCTACATTCTAGATTCAAAGAGATTTTGATTGGGCTAACAAGTGTAGGTGAAAGGCTCTCCAACTGGGATATGGTAATGAAGGCCATAGATGCCTTTCCCCGGTCCTCAAGATGGAGTTCCATGGTGGACTCATTTTATATCTCCAAGAACCTAGAAGTGAGCACCTTGGAGGAATTCTTCTCAACCATGGAGCTCCATGAAACGAGGCTTGAAGGAATACAAGAAGAGCCAAAAATCCAACCTTCAAGAGGAGTAGCTTTGATAGCGAACAAAGGGAAGAAGAAGATGGAAATCCCCTCCTCCTCCGATGATGAAGCCTCTTCCTCCTCCTCCATGGATAGCACCGAAGAAGCCTATATGGTAAGGAGGGTAACACGTGTTTTAAAAGGTTTTAATTTTCATAAATCTAATGATAGGAATAGAAGACCAAGGGGGAAGGTCATATGCTACAATTGCCAAGGAGAGGGGCACATAAGGGATAATTGTCCCCTCCTAAACAAGAGCAAGGAAGAGAAGAAAAAGAAGGAAGAAAAGAAAAAGAAGAAGGGGAGCAAGAAGAAAGAGGAGAAGAAGGTCAAGGAAAAAGGAAAGTCCATGGCTCTCAAAGCAAAGACATGGGATGACCTTGCCTCCTCTTCCTCATCCGATGAAGAAGAGCATGTCTACTCCAACCTAGCACTAATCGCTCTTCATGACTCGGATTGCTCCTTCTCCTCAAATGAAGAATCAAGCTCAAGTGGAGAGAGCTCAAGTGAAGGGGGAGCCTCCTCTACATCCTCATCCGAAGAAGAGGACTTGGTAAGTGAGGTAACAAATCTACCCCCTAAGCAAATTATGTCTATGATTTCTAGCCTCACTAGGGACTTATTTAGAGCTAAGAAGAAGAACGAAAGCATGCTAGATCAAATTAAGGACTTAGAAAAGAAGCTAGAAAAAGCATGCTTAAATGATAATGATATTTCTTCTAGCTTAAATGATGCATGTTCACATGACTATATGCCTTTGGATGTTAATGATGCATGCATAGAGGAAAATAGGGCTTTAAGGGAAAAGGTAGACTATTTGACAAAAGCCCTAGAGAAATTCACTATTGGCTCCAACACATTGAACATGATTATAGGGAGCCAAAGGGCAAGCTTCAACAAAAAGGGCCTAGGATACAAAGAAAAGAAAAATGAAAAGGCCTATAAATGCCTAATTGCTAGGGGACAAGATAAGAAGAAAGTAATAGCTAGAAAATGGATCCCCAAGGAATACTTAGTGAACCCAATAAGAAAGAACTTATTTTGGGTTCCAAAATCCATCCTTAAGGGTTAGGAAAACCCTAGGGTAGTCAACCATATGGAATTGACCTATATCATATTTTGGTTGACTTAGGATGGCGGGACAACATTTTTAGAATAGTGTTGGGTGATGATAACGTGCCCATAAATAGATAATAATGCTTAAATCATGATGATTAATGTAATTGCTATGTATGTTTGAAATCATGATTTATGATTTTAATATTTGGCACGTAATCATGAGAAATAGGGTTGAATCATGCTTTAGGTGATACTTTGTTTATTATCATCATATAATACCTAATGCATGATTATTATTTAATGAATACATGTATTACATGATCATAATGTGAAATTAATTCATATATGTCATTATGATCATGTAGGTTGTTGGGTTGATACTTAATCTTCATAGAATTGCATGAATATTTTGGTTAAGTATACACAAATACCCCCTAGGATGCATCTCACACTCACCATAGGCTACCTTGATTGAAAACTTAGCATGAGTGAGATGTTAAGATGATACAAATGTCCACTAATGCCTATGGCATTTAGATGGTCATTTAAAGTATCAAAATAGCAATAATAGACCAATCATGGGGAAGGCTTATGTTTAATTCATAGACATATTGCCCAAAGATCATGGTTGGATATTTCATATGTTTTCAAAACAATTTCTTACTTTAAAATACATGTATTCATGTTTTGAAACAATTGGATGCAAGACTAGGTGTTAAAATGGATACTCTTTTGATAAAAAACCTAGTAGTTTTTAAAGCTTTTGGATTTTTGGCAAATACGTGGAAATATAATGATTTTTCATGAAAATATATTTTTCACTGATAGATATACTTAAAAGAAATGTGTTCCCCAAATTTCATGATTTTTCAAATTTTCTGGAATTTTTAATGCATTTTTTGAAATTCACCCGTAAATCAAAGCAGTGCGACCAAATCGTAGTACGAACGATCGTTGATGACCTGAATATCAGACCAGTAAAGGCTGAATTCCGATTTTAAATCAACTTGTAGTATTTTATTTCTATTAGACTTGATGTCATGTGCATTTAACTTAGTGATAATCTTTTTGATGGTGTCAAAGGGGGAGAAATGATTATGTTTAAGTTAATTATGATAGGGGGAGAAATTAAGGGGGAGTTTCATGGATTAAGGGGGAGTTGCATGTTGCTATATCATGTTTATGTTTACATGCTTTCTTTCCTTTAAAATTTATATCAAATGTTTTTACCTAACTTAAACGGATTGCCACACATTAAAAAGGGGGAGATTGTTAGGGCAATCTCTTGCCGTAATATGGTTTTGATGGTGTGGCAAAGGGTTTAAGTTAGTTTGACATGTTGATTTGATATGTGCGTTGAAGTCGTGAAGGACTTAGTAATTCGCATATGGAGCCGTGGCGAGTTTCATATCTCATGACTCGTGCCTTGAGTCGGTGAAGGATAGCTTTGCGGAAGCCGTGCGCTTGGAGCATCCGAGGGACCGCCGGACAAGAAGCTTGGAGTGAAGCCGGAGGAAGTAGACTTCGAGGCAAGAGACGCGAAGGAGCATTGCAGAGCCGTGCTGATCTTGCTAGGGCGTGGCCGTGAGCGAAGAGAACTTGAGGCGAGGACTCAGGGATGAGTGGCGATTGTAACGGGAAGGAGTAGCTCTTAGGTGAAACTTGGCCATTTGGCCAAGTGTCGGATGGGTTTTCGACACGGTCTTGCCATGTCATGGCGGTCAGATCGCGCTCTAAGTCGATGGTTGATCGGCGGTATAATATCGATTTAGTGCTTAGCGATCGATTGCTATGGGTGGCGGTCGGTCGATAGTCGAACGATCATTGCCGAGGAATGGCGATCGGTGATGGCACCGCGGCGAATGGAGTCGACTTCGATTGAGCACTCGTGATCGAGCATCGATCGTGATGGTAGGATCGATCGGTGATGCGATACCGTTGGATGGTATCCAATGTGGAAAGCGGTCGTTATTGGGCAACGGCTACAGGACCAGTCGACTGATCGAGGGCATCAGTCGACTGATCCTGTGTCAATGGGAAGAAACCCTCTTCCTCTATAAAAAGGAAGGGGATGGGGATTTGGGAGGTTAATGCTTGAATGCCCAACTACTCCCAAAGTGCCCTAAACGTTTTTCCACTCTTCTACTTTCTCTAATCTTCATTCCATTGTAGAAGAGTGATCTTGATTGTAAAGGTTACCTCCACCTAGCTTGGTGCAAAGGAGAGACCAATATTGGATTGGCTTTGAAGGAGTGATTCACCTCGGATGAATCAGGATCGTGGATTAGCGGCGTAGCCGTGAACCACGTTACATCTTCTTGTTAGCGTTTGTTTTCTTGTAACTTCTATTTGCTTGTCTTTATTTGCATATTCCGCTTGCGCTAATCCTTTGTAGACGAGCAAATTACGACATCCAACGAAAGAGGGCTATTCACCCCCCTCTAGCCGGCAAATCGATCCCCAACATTAGTCATTATGGTCTTGCCTAGGTTAGCTCTAGGGGTGACTCCCCTTGTAACCTTCTTAGTGGCTTCCCTAGGTTTCTTTAAAACACTAGCCACTAGGCACCTACCATGGTCAACTCTAGGGATGACTTCCCTTGTGACCTTGGTTTTCCTAGACCTAGTACTAGTTCCATAATCAAATGGAGCATTATGATAAGTCTTCTTGAGCTTATGTTTGTGACCCAAACCTTTCTTGCCCCTTGAGGGTTCTTGTTTCCTAGGCCTTTGACTTTGACTCATAGACCCTAGATTTTGGCAATTTGACCCTTGCATTTGATTTTGCATATTTCTAAGGGTCTTCTCCATTTTCTCATGTTTTGACCTCAAAACTTAATTTTCTAGTTCTAATTGCCTAATTTTTGATTTAATCTTTGGGCATTGTTCCATTTCCTAGGCATATGCCTACCCTTCTTATGGTTAATGCCTAAATGGTCTTTTATTTTCCTAATGCTTTTCTTAGGTAAAATTATTTTAGGGACATTAGTCCTAAATTTCTCCTTATTTCTAAAGTGGCAAGACATTGCACCTAAGCGATAGAGTTTATTTCTAACATGCTTTTGTTCATGAGTAATGACAATAAAATTCCTAGCATGCTTTTGCCTATTAATTAAAGGAGCATTACTAAAATATACCTTAGGGTTTGCCTTAGAGGGTCACCCTACATGTGATGCTCCCTCTTGAGCCTTCTTCCTCCCCCTAGGGCATTGACTCCTATAATATCCTTTTAGTTGACATTTGAAGCAAATATTGTGCTCCTTGTTTTTAATTGTTGGGGGACCGATATCCTTGGCCTTTTCTTGAGATTTTGGTGGCGGTTGACCTTTCTTGACTTTCTTAGGACACTTGCTCTTATAGTGTCCCACTTCCCTACACTCAAAGCATATAATATGGATTTTATTTTTAATTTGAATGCTTGAGTTACCTAGGTCAATGGTGGTGGCCAGAGTGAGTTCTTCATCTCTCCCGGAGGTAGATGGTTCCTCTTGAGTTTGCTCCGGTGTAGAAATTCTCTCCTCCCACTCAATCCTTGAAGTGAAGGCTTCTTCTACTTCTACCTCTTCCACCGATTCTGATTCGGATGTTGATTCCCTATCAACCTCCGAATCCTCAATTTCTTGTGAATAAGGGCTTTCTTCTTTGGCCTCCTCCTCTTCTTGAGCCAGAGATGGATCTTCATGATATTTTGCCAACTCGCTCCACATCTCCTTGGCATCCTTGTATTCACTTAAGCTACACAAGATGTCATTAGGGATTAAATCAACCAAGAATTTTATTACCTTTATATTTTTCTCAAATTCTTGGAGTTGTTCCCCGGTCCACTTCTTCATTTTGAGGAGACCTCCCTTTGGCCCTCTTGGATAATTAAATCCTTCCATCAAGATGGACCATTCTTCAAACTCCCTCATCATGATGAAGTCTTCAATCATTCCCTTCCATGAATTGAAGCCTTCTCGTCCATAGATTGCATATGGGACCGGAGTGTTGATGTTGTTAGTGCTTATAAGCTCCACATATCTCCACAATGGCATGATATTGTCCACTTTGGGCCCAAGCCCTCATGGTTTTGTTTTTGGGCTTTACCCAAAAGGCCTCATACCAATGGAGATATCTTTTTTTCTTATAAGCACATGATCTTTTCCATGTCTTACCAATGTGGGACTTTGATTGTATTCCTCATACTCCCAACAATCCCCCCCTCAAACGAAGGACCACATTGGGCCCCCCCTCAAGCCTATCCCTCCTCGAAGGATTTTCTCTGCTTGATGTCCGATCTTCAACCCACCAGACTTCCGCCGCTTGTCTGGCCCCCGACCCAACTAGACTTCCTTCCTGATGTCTGGTTCTCTTGATCCGGACGTGGGAGCTCAACTTCCTTCGTTCGAGGTTCATGGCTTGACATGGACCATGGCTCTGATACCAATTGTTAGTGCTTATAAGCTCCACATATCTCCACAATGGCATGATATTGTCCACTTTGGGCCCAAGCCCTCATGGTTTTGTTTTTGGGCTTTACCCAAAAGGCCTCATACCAATGGAGATATCTTTTTTTCTTATAAGCACATGATCTTTTCCATGTCTTACCAATGTGGGACTTTGATTGTATTCCTCATACTCCCAACAGATGTCCCAGCCCACTTTTTCTCCAAATTCCTGTAGGGGATCGATCGGCCGACTAGAGGGGGGTGAATAGCCCTTTGTCGTTGGATGATGGAATTTACTCGTCTACACAATTGTTAGCACAAGAGGAATACTAATAAAGACAATCAAATAAACAATGAAGAATACAAACAATGCTAACACCGAAATATAACGTGGTTCACGGCTACGCCGCTAATCTACGGTCCCCGATTCGTCCTCGGTGAATCACTCCGCAACCAAATGACTATGAGTCTATCCTTTGCACTAAGCTAGGTGGAGGTAACCCTTACAACTCAAAGACACTCCTTCTTTTAAAATAGATGTGAAAGAAAGCTAAGAGAAGGAGTTTGAATCTTGTAGAGCACTTGGATGGTCACTTAGAGCATGAGCATTAGCCATCCAAAAGCCCACACCCTCTCTTTTTATAGAGGGCTCATTCTTGCCCATGGGTCATTTGCTGCCCTTAGCGATCGTATCGCCACTTCAACGGCCTCCGAACATGTCGGATCCCGACCATTGTAGTCCAACGGATCACTTGGCAGTCAACTGATGGATCCCATCAGTCGACTGCTGCCTCCGAAGTCGACTGCCCAGTCGGCTATGAGTGGTTATGTGGCCCAAACCCTCTTGATCAGTCGACTGCCATTTCATGGAAGTCGATTGATGTCGGGAAAACTCATCCGACACTTATCCATTCGGCCAAGTTCACCTAATGAGCTACTTACAATTCACTCATTCTCTCATCTCACTCGAAGTCCCTCGCCAAAGCTCTCTTCGTTCACGGCCACGTCCCTCGGCAGCATCAGGCGCACGACTCTGCAATGCTCCTTCGCGTCTCTTTCCTTCGAAGTCTGCTTCCTTGGCTTCGCTTCAAGTCATCTCGTCCGGCGGTCCCTCGGCAGCATCAAGCACACGACTCTACAATGCTCCTTCTCTGACTCAAGCACGAGGTTATGAGTGGTGAACCCACCAAGGCTCCATGTGCGAATTACTAAGTCCTGCAAGACTCCAACGCACATATCAAATCATAATAACAACCTAACTTAAACCCTTTGCCACACACATCAAAACCATATCACGACAAGAGATTGCCCTAACAATCTCTCCCTTTTTGATGTGTGGCAATCCGTTTAAGTTAAGTAAAAAAATTTGATAAAATATTAAGAAAGGAAAGCATGTAAATAACATGATTAGCAACTCTCCCCCTTAATACATGAAACTCCCCCTAAATATATGCCCCCTTACTTAAACATACACATTTCTCCCCGTTTGACACCATCAAAAATATTTAAACAATGTTTATGGCATCAAGTCTAGAGGTAAAAATTAAAACCAATCAAAAAAACTTATAAAAACAGGTTACTGTGCTCGTTTACAGTCCATCAGTCGACTACTATCAGTATGGCAGTCGACTGGCACAAGGAGAACAAAAATTCTGATTTTCTGGACGAAATTCAGAAATGCATTATAAATTCCAGAAAATTCGAAAAATAGTGAAATTTGGGGAACATATTTCTTGTAAGTATATTTATCCATGAAAAATAGTTGTTCATGAAAAATCATTATATTTTAAAGTATTTTCCAAAAATCCAAAAGCTTTAAAAACCACTAGGTTTTTGATCATGTTTGTATCCATTTTAACACCTAGTCTTGCTTTGAATTGTTTCAAAACATGAACACACAGATTTTAAAGTAAGAAATTGTTTTGAAAACATATGAAATATCCAACCATGATCTTTGGGCAATATGTCGATGAATTAAACATAACTCTTTCCCATGATTGGTCTATTATTGCTATTTTGATACTTTAAATGACCATCTAAATGCCATAGGCATTAGTGGACATTTGTATCATCCTATCATCTCACCCATGATAAGTTTTCAATCATGGTAGCCTATGGTGAGTGTGAGATGTATCCTAAAGGTATTTGTATATACTTAACCATTATTTTTATGCAATTCTATCAAGGTTAAGTATCATCCTATCATTCCACATGATCATAAAGATGTATATGAATTAATTTCACATTATGATCATGAAACAAATGTATTCATCAAATTGTGATCATGCATTAGGTATTATATCATGATAATAAAGCAAATATCACCTAAAGCATGATTCATCTATTTATAGGTGCATTATCATCACCTAACACTATTTTAAAAATGTTGTCCTGCCATCCTAAGTCAACCAACATATGATATGGGTAAATTGCATATGGTTGACTATCCTAGGGTTTTCCTAACCCTTAAGGATGGATTTTGGAACCCAAAATAAGTTATTTCCTATGGGGTTCACTAAAACTTCCTTAGGAATCCATTTGCTAGCTATTACTTTCTTTTTATCTTGACCCCTAGCAATTAGACATTTATAGGCCTTTTCATTTTTCTTTTCTTTATAACCTTGGCCTTTCTTGTTGAAGCTTGCCCTTTGGCTCCCAATTATCATATTAAGAGTATTGGAGCCAATTGTAAATTTTTCTAGGGCCTTGGTCAAATAGTCTACCTTTTCTCTTAGAGCCCTATTTTCTTCTATGCATGCATCATTAACATTGAAAGACATATATTCATGTGAGCATGCATCATCATGACTAGAAGAAATATTATCATTTACATTTAAGCATGCTTTTTCTAGTTTATTTTCTAAGTCCTTAATTTGATCTAGCATGCTCATATTTTTCTTTTTAGCTCTAAATAGATCCTTAGTGAGGCTAGAAATCATAGACATTATTTGCTTAGGTGGTAGATTCATTACCTCACTTACCAAATCCTCTTCCGATGATGAGGATGTAGAGGAGGCTCCCCCTTCACTTGAGCTCTCCTCACTTGAGCTTGCTTCATTTTCAGAGGAGGAGCAATCCAAGTCATCAAAAGCCATTAGGGCAAGGTTGGAGTAGACATGTTCTTCCTCTTCGGATGATGATGAGGAAGAAGGATAATCCCATGTCTTTGCTTTGAATGCCTTGGCTTTCCCTTTTTCTTTGGCCTTCTTTTCTTCTTCCTTTTTCTTCTTCCTCCCCTTCTTCTTCTTTTCTTCCTTCTTTCTCTTCTCCTCCTTGATTTTGTTCAAGAGGGGACAATTGTCCCTTATGTGTCCCTACCCTTGGCAATTGTAGCAAATAATTTTGCCCCTTGGTTTTCTACTCCTATCATTAGATTTATTAAATCTAAAACCTTTTAATGCACGCCTTACCCTCCTTACCATATAGGCTTCATCCGTTCTATCCATGGAGGAGGAGGAAGATGCTTCATCGGAGGAGGAGGGGATCTCCATCTTCTTCTTCCCCTTGTGTGCCATCAAGGCTACTCCTCTTGAAGGTTGAAACTTTGGCTCTTCTTGTATTCCTTCAAGCCTCGTTTCATGGAGCTCCATTGTTGAGAAGAACTCCTCCAAGGTACTCACTTCTAGGTTCTTGGACATGTAGAAGGAGTCCACCATTGAGCTCCATTTTGATGACCGGGGAAAGGCATCAATTGCTTTCATGAGCATGTCCCAGTTTGAGAGTCTTTCTCCTACACTTGTTAATCCAATCAAAATTTTTTTAAACCTAGAATGCAATGAGGTTATCTTTTCGTCCTTTTTTAATTTTATGTTGGATAGTTTGGAGCGGAGGAGGTCTCTCCTTGCAAGTTTGGCTTCCGAGGTGCCTTCATGAAGCTCTACTAGCTTCTCCCACATCTTCTTCGCACTAGAGCATTCTCCTATCCTATTCACCTCTTGTTGGGGGAGTACATTGTAGAGGTGGTACTTGGCCTTTGAATTTGCCAAGTATTCTTCCCTTTGCCTCTTGCTCCACCTTGCTTTCTCCAATGGCTCCCCATCTTCATTCCTAGTCAATTCGAAACCGTTTTCGATAATTAATAAAATTTCAAAATCGGTCTCAAAAAATACCTCCATTCTCTTTTTCCACCAAGAGAATTCCCCCTCGAACTTTGGCGGATGAATATTAGAGCCGGCCATTCTTGAATGTGCTTGTTGTGGCGGTTAGTCCTCGACAAGCTTTCCTTGGCTCTGATACCACTTGTAGGGGATCGATCGGCCGGCTAGAGGGGGGTGAATAGCCCTTTGTCGTTGGATGATGGAATTTACTCGTCTACACAATTGTTAGCGCAAGCGGAATACTAATAAAGACAAGCAAATAAACAATGAAGAATACAAACAATGCTAACACCGAAATATAACGTGGTTCACGGCTACGCCGCTATTCCACGGTCCCCGATTCGTCCTCGGTGAATCACTCCGCAACCAAATGACTATCGGTCTCTCCTTTGCACTAAGCTAGGTGGAGGTAACCCTTACAACTCAAAGACACTCCTTCTTTTGCAATAGATGTGAAAGAAGGCTAAGAGAAGGAGTTTGAATCTTGTAGAGCACTTGGATGGTCACTTAGAGCATGAGCATTAGCCATCCAAAAGCCCACACCCTCTCTTTTTATAAAGAGGGCTTATTTCTTCCCGTTGGCCACCACCAGTCGACTGCTGCCCTTGGCAGTCGACTGTCGCCACTTCAACGACCTCCGAACATGTCGGATCCTGACCGTTGTAGTCCAACAGATCATTCGGCAGTCGACTGATGGATCCCATCAGTCGACTGCTGCCTCCGTAGTCGACTGCCCAGTCGGCTACGAGTGGTTATATGGGTCAAACCCTCTTGATCGATCACGCCTTGGCCGATGATCGTGATAATCTTGCGATTAGCCCACATATGGTAGTCGACTGCTGGCCCCAAAACAACTCAATCGGATACCAGTTGAACCTATTCAACTCAGAGCAGTCGACTGATGTCGAGAAAACTCATTCGACACTTAGCCATTCGACCAAGTTCACCTAATGAGCTACTTACAATTCACTCATTCTCTCATCTCATTCGAAGTCCCTCGCCGAAGCTCTCTTCGTTTGCGGCCACGTCCCTCGGCAGCATCAGGCGCACGACTCTGCAATGCTCCTTCGCGTCTCTTGCCTTCGAAGTCTGCTTCCTTGGCTTCGCTTCAAGTCATCTCGTCCGGCGGTCCCTCGACAGCATCAAGCGCACGACTCTGCAATGCTCCTTCTCCGACTCAAGCACGAGGTTATGAGTGGTGAACCCACCAAGGCTCCATGTGCGAATTACTAAGTCCTACAAGACTCCAATGCACATATCAAATCATAATAGCAACCTAACTTAAACCCTTTGCCACACACATCAAAACCATATCACGACAAGAGATTGCCCTAACAATTCCATCTTGTTCCCTCTAGCGTGCTCCCTTAGTTGTTAAACCTTGAAGAGTGGACTCGCTAACAATACCAATTGTTGGAACATTGATGACCGCTAGAGGGGGGGAGGGTGAATAGCATTTCATACGTCGATGAAATTCGTTCATGCTCGTCTCTACAAAGCTTGTTATGCACAGCGGAATATATATAATAGCAATAACGAAAATAAAGACAAACACAAATACATAAGGATGTAACATGGTTCAGAACCTCAAGGTTCCTACGCCACAGATTGAGCTCAAATGAGCTCTAGCGATGCAACCAACACCACCAAACAATAATACTCCTTCTCGACAACAAGTCAGAGGCGGAGAGACCTCTTACAACGATTACAACAGTAATAAAAAGTAAAATAAGTAATTATAAATCAAATACAACAAAAGAATGCAAAGAACACTTTACAAATGATCTTTTGAAGTTTTCTTGTTTGGTTGCTTGAGCTACACTTGGAGACCCTAAATTGCACCAGCAAATTGTCCCAAATTGCCCTAAGGAACCATGGAAATACCTTCTCCATGAGTTACTTTTATAATCTGTATTCGGGTTTAATTTCACCTACCAGTCGACTGATCGAGACCATCAGTCGACTGCTCCTATAGCCGTTGTCTCACAATGGCTCGAGCCACGTTAGATAAGTTCCAATGGATAGACCATTAGTCAACTGATCATGAACATCCGTCGACTGATCGAGCCGTCACTCGACTGTCAAACCCTAACAGTCGACTTGAAAACTTTCTGTTCCCGAAAACTCGATCATCAGTCGATTTCCATCCATAGTAGTCGACTGATCAGGTCATCAGTTGACTACCCAATGCTGGCAGTCGACTGCCAGGCCATTTTTTGTAGTCGAACTCCAGTCGACTCCCATCAGTCGACTAAGAATATTATCAGTCGACTGATAACCTCATCAATGAGGTTTTAACACCAATTATGATGCCCTCATACTTGCTAGACCACCCTTAGCCTAGACCTAAGCCTTCTAGCCACCTCCGTCAACCTCACGTCTATCAGATCCCTCCAAGTCATCCATGACTTGTTCATCCATACGCTAGCCTTCAGGTGCTTCCATCAGCTATTGTTATGCTAACATGGTCTACACCCTAAAGGCACATTGGTCTTACACTGCCAAGACTACAGCTTGGACTTTATGCCGCCAACCATTAGACTTATGCTGCCAAGACTCCACCCTTGGACTTTATGCCGCCAATATCACCCCTTGGACTTCCCTTGACAACTCATGTTGGACTTTCCAATTGCCAATACTCAAGTTTGGACTTTCCTTTGCCAAGACCCATGTTTGGTCTTTCCATGCCAAGTACCCAAGACTTGGACTTTCCATTGCCAAGTGTCCCACTTGGACCTCTCCATCATATGGTCAATCCCATGTCTACCATATAGTCAAACAATAGTCAAACCATCGTGAAACATCAAATTACCACTCAAGTTCGATCAATCATGACCCAGGTTGATTGCGCCAACAATCTCACTAAACCATTGTCAAACATCAAAATACTACTCGAGTCCAACTTGAGTCTGGTCAATCATGACCTGGGCCGATTGCACCAACACTGCTCCCTTTTCCGTTGTCTCACAATGGACTAATCCACGTAGGCTTTCACCCAACGAATACCCAAGCAATCGATTATCCTTACCAATAGTCGACTGCCCAGTCAATTATGAAACATTATGTGCCCTGTCCACTTACAACAGTATACTACCTATCCATGGCAGTCAACTGCCAGTGACCACTTGATTGATATAACACACCAGTCAACTGCCAGAGCCACAACAACAGTTGAGCTGCAATCGACTATTCTGCTAGTCAATTGGGTCATAACCCCAGTTGACTGATCGAGTCAACTAGGGCTCCTCAGTGATGAATACTCGACTAGTCGACTGATAAACCTCAACTATAAGGTTTAATCCAAGTATGATCCCCTCACACTTGATCAACCACCCTTGGCCTAGACCAAAGCTTTCTAGCTACCTCCATCAGTCTCACGCGCTCAGGGTCTGTCCGAGTCCTCCATAACTCATTCACCCTTCGTGCTAGCCTTCAGGTGCTTCCATCAGATATGTCATGCCTTCGAGTAACCCTTACCCTAGACCTAAGTCTTCTAGCACCTCCATCAGCCTCATGCTCTCAGGGTCCATCCGAGTCCTCCACAACTTCTTCACCCTTCGCGTTAGCCTTCAGGTGCTTCCATTAGCTATGCCATGCTAATCGGGTCTCCTTTGCCAAGAGGTCGTGCCTCCGGGACTTCTCCATTGCCAAGACTCAATGCTTGGACTTTCATTGCCGAAACTATACACTTAGACTTACGTGGCCAAGACCACACCCTTGTGCAGAGGAATCGGACATCGCTAGATGGAATTTGTTTGCGTGCTTGGTTGTCTATAATACTTGTCAACAAAGCAGAATATAGAGATAGAATATAAAGACAAATAAAAACACGAATACACAACCACAAAGACAAGGTGATATAACGTGGTTCGGAACTAGGGTTTCTACTCCACAGGGCCAGCTCAATAGTGAGCTCTAGTGATGCAACCACCACTAATAAAACTCCTTCTCAACAACACATTGGAGGTGCAGAAACCTATAGGATCGAAAAGCACGTTGGAGGAGGGGGGGTGAATACCGAGCGTAAAATCATTTTGTTTCTTTTTGTACGATTCGATTAAGACAAAAGTAAAGTATTGCAATAGAAAAGTAAATGAGACAAAGATATTTTACTTGGTTCACAACCTGACGATTGCTAATCGAAGGCCCTTGTGATCCTAGATTACGTACAGAGGGCAAAGCACTAACTAAGTCTCCTCATTGGAGGTAGGAGACGACGATTACAAAAGGATGAAAACTCGAGGTAGAGGGACAAACCCACCTCTCCTCGTTACGATTAAAAGCTCAGAAATCAAGATTGAATACAAGTACTTGAAATGATAACAAAAAATAATACCGACGATGAATAGAACTTGAGGTTGAGGTTGTGTCATCGGCATGTTAGTGCAATCAATCCTTGATATGGTTTTGATGTGTGTGGCAAAGGGTTTAAGTTAGGATGTGTGGATTTGATATGTGCGTTGGAGTCTTGCAGGACTTAGTAATTCGCACATGGAGCTTGGCAAGTTTCACCTCTCATGACTCGGTCCTTGAGTCGGTGAAGGATGGCTTTGCGGAAGCCATGTGCTTGGAGCATCCGAGGGACTGCCGGACGAGGAGCTTGGAGTGAAGCCGGAGGAAGTAGACTTCAGGGTGAGACGCGAAGGATGGCGTTGCAGAGTCGTGCGCTTGGCGCATCCAAGGGACGTGGTCGGACGAAGACAACTTCGAAGGCGAGGGACTCCGAGGGATGAGAGTGAGCGAATGTAACCCGGGAAGGGGTAGCGCTCTTAGGTGAAACTTGGCCATTTGGCTAAGTGTCGGATGAGATTTCCCAATATCAGTCGACTGCCATGGAATGGCGATGATCGCTCTAATCGAATGGGGTTCGTGGTATCCGATCGATGGGTTTTGGCCCGATGATTGTAGACCATCAGTCGACTACCATGGAATGACAGTCGACTGATGGAGGCAGTGTCGGGCACAGAATGGAGTCGAGCTCATAAGCACTCGACTGATGGTCCATCAGTCGACTGATTGGTAAGATCAGTCGACTGATGATGTTACCGTTGGATGAAATTTAATGTGGAAAGAAGTCGTTATTGGGCAACGACTACAGGACCAGTCGACTGATAGGGACATCAGTCGACTGCTCCTGTGTCAACGGGAAGAAACCCTCTTCCTCTATAAAGAGGAAGGGTGTGGGGCTTTAGGGGCCTAATGCTTGAACTCCTAACATCTCCCAAAGTGCCCTAAATGTTTTTCGACTCTTCTACTTGTGCTAATCTTCATTCTATTGTAGAAGAGTGATCCTTGGGTAAAAGAGGTTACCTCCACCTAGCTTTGTGCAAAGGAGAGATCTAGTGGGAAGATTGAGGAGTGATTCACCTTGGACGAATCAGACCGTGGATTAGCAGCATAGCCGTGAACCACGTTATATTCCTTTTTGTTAGCATTGGTTTTAATCTTGTTGTTTTGATTTTCTTGTCTTGTTGTGTTTTCCATTGCGCTAATATTGTTTGTAGACAAGCGAATTCCACTATCGAACGAAAGAGGGCTATTCACCCCCCTCTAGCCGGCCAACACCACACCGATTGATCCCCTACAAGTGATATCAGAGCCAAGGAAAGCTTGTCGAGGACTAACCGCCACAATAAGCACATTCAAGAATGGCCGACTCCAACATTCACCCACCAAAATTTGAAGGCGAATTCTCTTGGTGGAAAAAGAGAATGGAGGTATTTTTCGAAACCGATTTTGAAATTCTTTTAATTATGGAAAACAGTTTCGAATTGCCTAGGGATGAAGAAGGGGAGCCATTGGAGAAATCAAGGTGGAGCAAGAGGCAAAGGGAAGAATACTTGGAAAATTTGAAGGCCAAGCACCACCTCTACAATGTACTCCCCTAACAAGAAGTGAATAAGATAGGGGAATGCTCTAGTGCCAAGGAGATGTGGGAGAAGCTAGTAGAGCTTCGTGAAGGTACCTCGGAGGCCAAGCTTGCAAGAAGAGACCTCCTCCGCTCCCAACTATCAAACATCAAATTAGAAAAGGGAGAAAAGGTAACCTCACTACACTCTAGATTTAAAGAGATAATAACCGGTTTATTTAGTGTAGGAGAGAAGTTTTCAAATAGGGACATGCTCAAGAAGGCTATAGATGTCTTTCCCTGGTCTTCAAGATGGAGCTCTATGGTGGACTCATTCTACATCTCCAAGAATTTTGAAGTGAGCACCTTGGAGGAGTTTTTCTCAACCATGGAGCTCCATGAAACAAGGCTTGAAGGAATAGTAGAAGAGCCTAGAATTCAACCTTTAAGAGGAGTAGCCTTGATGGCTAACAAAGGGAAGAAGAAGATGGAGACACCTTCCTCCTCCGATGAAGCATCCTCCTCCTCCTCCATGGATAGCACGGAAGAAGCCTATATGGTAAGGAGGGTAAGGCGTGCATTAAAAGATTTTAAATTTAATAAATCTAATGATAGGAGGAGAAGACTAAGGGGGAAGGTTATTTGCTACAATTGCCAAGGGGAGGGACATATAAGGGATAATTGTCCCCTCCTAAACAAGAGTAAAGAGTGTTGGGTTTCCGGCACCGCGGCGTGTGTGTGTTCGATAATGTTTCGTAAACATGAGCACAGCGGAAGCAATTAAAAAATAATAAATCTATATTTATTACAACACACACAACACACGCATGCTATTACAACAAGTGTAGACATAACCGTAAATTAAAATTTGCAATAAAGAAAATTATCTACGTTATACCTTTCGTATGACGTGTAGCGGGAACGGCATCAACCGGAACGATCCTCGTAAGAATCGTCTCTATCCGTATCCACGACGAGCTCCTCGGGATGACTTCACTAAGTCACGAGCTTCGTCTTCGTACGGGTTACTAGCCTCGTGTTGAAGACGACGTGATCGAGAGATGATCACGATCCGAATCCAAATTCGGATCCTAAAACGAGTTCTCAAAACTCGCTTCTCCGGAGAGGCATTCGTCAACCAATTGACGAATCCTTCATCCTCCACCTCAGAGGATTACCGGAGATCAAATCCCCGGTAAGTTAGCCGCTGTCGGAGCACTAACCGTCGTCCAAACGACGCTCCGACGAGAGGAGGAGAAGCTGTCCAGAAAAGTGGAGGATATAGGCGCCGGCCAACCAAGGAAAGAAAAGCCTCACCTTGATGCCAAACCTATAGGAGATCACCGGAGGGTCGCCGGAGGTTCACCGGCTGAAGGTTGGTCGCCGGCAACAAGTTGGAAGGCTGCACCACAAGCTGGGTGGCAACAAGATGTTGGGCGCCGAATTTTCCAACAAGGGGTGGGCGGCAGCTTTTTGTTGGGCGGCAACTAGGTTTAGGGTTTTGGATGATTAGGGTTTAACAATCCCTTAAGCCCTCTTTTATAGAGAACTAATTCTCTTAATGGTTAATGGATCATATCCATAAAGCCCGTTAACCCGCTCCATTAGGATAAGTTAAAATAAACCAAACCATGATGGTTTATTTTAAGTTAAAACGAACCGAACCAACCTTTGGTTCATTCGTTTAATATAAACCAAACCCTTTTGTTTATTCTCATCCATTGGATTAGAACCAAACCATTTTGGTCCATCCATTATGTCTTCATAAGACACAGCCCATCCACGCTTCCATTGCGACTGAAACAATTTCATGCTCACTTTATGTTTGGTCCAACCAAACATAGTTTCTCTCGGTCTGAGAATCCCATTCTCAAGCTCGTTTTAAATCCTTTGGATTACACTCGTTGTGCGTGTGACCAAATAGGTTCTCGGTTTATGTTGGCCGTCTATAATTAACCATTAATTATAGAGCGATCATGAGTGGCACCTAGTAGTACATCATGATCCCCGATTAGCAGAAAGATCAACAGTTGATCGAACTATTTACGAAACCCTTGGCTCGAATGAATCGTGCCTCATTCCCTTCACTCATCTTATACCCACTTGGTTCAGGACATGGTCTATTGTGTCAGTCCCCACTAGGCTGACTACGTCACACCTAGCCCAAGTATCATTTCCTCGTCCTACGGATTCTAGTTACTCCACATGTATCGAAGAGTACCTTACTCTAAACATGTAATGCCAAAGACTTTAGTAACAATCCATCGAGAGGCCATGGGTATACATCTCCTCGCAAGGAGTGGTGAATCCTTTATAGGCTATTCAAACACCTTCGATCACTTCGACTTATACCCAATCATCCCGGGTCCACATCTCCTCAGAGATGTTTGCTTAAGATGTCAAAGCATAAGTCTCCATGATCAAGATGACTTGAATACCGTAAGTCAAAGGAACATCGCACTTAAGCCACAGTAAGAACTTCATTGACATATCTATATATGCAGAGAACCATATGAAGTCTTACGGCTGGTCACTCCAATGAACTAGTTACCATAACTAGCATCCACGATTAACTCCGGACATCACTATGTCTCCAGCCAGTGAGAATCAGCTGCTTGGATACACCAAGGAGTATACCTCGTGCTAGTCTCGACAGAATTGATGGTGTCCAAATCCATCAATTCATCGACTAGAGATAATTCCGATACATCACAATTACACATGTAGAGATACTCACTAGTTGTGATCCAATCACAAATTCTCTCATGCTGTGAATCGTATCGTGGACATTCAGTAAATGAGTTTAAGATCCAATCAAATACATAAAACATGTATACTCAAATAGTGAATCTTCATTTATCATATAAATGGTTCATACATAAGGCGATTGCCTTAGGACATCTCTCATATATTACTAACAAAGAGGAGAAGAGAAAGAAGGAAGAAAAGAAGAAGAAAAAGGGGAGCAAGAAGAAAAAGGAAGAAGAGAAGAAGGCCAAAGAAAAAGGGAAGGCCAAGGCACTAAAAGCAAGGACATGGGATGCCCCCTCTTCATCATCTTCATCATCATCGGAAGAGGAGAATGCCTTTGTCACCAACCTTGCTTGTATGACTTTTGACGACCTAGACTCATCCTCCTCCGAAAATGAAGGATCAAGCACAAGTGAGGAGAGCTCTAGTGAAGGGGGAGCTTCTTCACCATCCTCATTCGAAGAAGAAGAAGACATGGAAACTATGGTAACGAACCTTTCACCAAGTAAAATAGTTTCTATGATTTCTAATCTTACTAAGGATCTATTTAGGGCCAACAAGAAAAATAAGAGCATGCTAGATCAAATTAAGGACCTAGAAGAAAAATTAGAAAAAACATGCTTAAATGTAAATGATAATATTTCTTCTAGCCTAAATGATGCATGCTCACATGAATATATGCCATTATATGTTAGTGATGCATGTATGGATGAAAATAGGGCCTTAAGGGAAAAGGTAGACCATTTGACCAAGGCCCTAGAAAAGTTTACAATAGGCTCCAACACCCTTAACATGATCATAGGGAGCCAAAGAGCTAGTTTCAACAAGAAAGGCCTAGGATATAAAGAAAATAAAAATGAAAAGGCCTATAAATGTTTAATTGCTAGGGGTCAAGATAAAAAGAAGACAATAGCTAGAAAATGGATCCCTAAGGAATTTTTAGTGAACCCCTTAGGAAAGAATTTATTTTGGGTTCCAAAATTCATCCTTAAGGGTTAGGAAAACCCTAGGATAGTCAACCATATGGAATTTATCTAAATCATATGTTGGTTGACTTAGGATGGCAGGACAACATTTTTGAAATAGTGTTAGGTGATGATAATGCACCTATAAATAGATAAATCATGCTTTAGGTAATATTTGCCTTATTATCATGATGTAATACCTAATGCATGATCACAATTTGATGAATACATGTGTTTCATGGTCATAATATGAAATCAATGCATATGTATATTTATGATCATGTGGATTGTTAGGATGATACTTAACCTTGTATAGAATTGCATGAAAATAATGGTTAAGTATATACAAATACCTTTAGGATACATCTCACACTCACCATAGGCTACCTTGATTGAAAACATAGCATGGGTGAGATGGTAGGATGATACTCATGGTCCACTAATGCCTATAGCATTTAGATGGTCATTTAAGGTATCAAAATAGCAATAATAGACCAATCATGAGGAAGGCTTATGTTTAATTCATAGACATATTGCCCAAAGATTATGGTTGGATATTTCATATGTTTTCAAAACAATTTCTTACTTTAAAATCTCTGTGTTCATGTTTTGAAACAATTTAAAGCTAAACCAGGTGTTAAACTTGATACTAACTTGATCAAAAACCTAGTTGTTTTTAAATCTTTTGGATTTTTGGCAAATACTTGAAAATATAATGTTTTTTCATGGACAACTATTTTTTATTGATAAATATACTTACAAGAAATATGTTCCCCAAATTTCATGATTTTTTGAATTTTATAGATTTTCTAATGCATTTCTGAAATCCATCCTGAAAATCTGAAAAACCCGAAATGCATGTGCCAGTCAACTGCTCACCTGAAAAATTGCCCAGCAACTTCTGATACACGGTTTTAAGGCATGTTTTTTGGTTTTTGTTTCTCTCTAGACTTGATGCCATGCTGAATAAACCTTGTTGATTATTTTTGATGGTGTCAAAGGGGGAGAAATATATTTGTTTAAGTAAGGGGGAATTATATTTAGGGGGAGTTTCATGTATTAAGGGGGAGAGATGCAAATCATGTCACTTACATGCTTTCTTACCTTAGTATTTTTGATAAATATTTTACCTAACTTAAACGGATTACCACACATCAAAAAGGGAGAGATTGTTAGTGCAATCAATCCTTGATATGGTTTTGATGTGTTTGGCAAAGGGTTTAAGTTAGGATGTGTGGATTTGATATGTGCGTTGGAGTCTTGCAGGACTTAGTAATTCGCACATGGAACTTTGCGAGTTTCACCTCTCATGACTCGGTCCTTGAGTCGGTGAAGGATGGCTTTGCGAAAGCCATGCGCTTGGAGCATCCAAGGGACCGTCGGACGAGGAGCTTGGAGTGAAGCCAGAGGAAGTAGACTTCAGGGCGAGATACGAAGGATGGCGCTGCAGAGCCGTGCGCTTGGCCTATCCGAGGGACGTGGTCGGACGAAGACAACTTCGAAGGTGAGGGACTCAGAGGGATGAGAGTGAGTGAATGTAACCCAGGAAGGGGTAGCGCTCTTAGGTGAAACTTGGCCATTTGGCTAAGTGTCAGATGAGATTTCCCGACATCAGTCGACTACCATGGAATGACAATGATCATTGCTCCGAGTCGAGCGGGTTCGACCGGTATCCGGCCGATGGGTTTTAGCGATCATTGCCATGGAATGACAATGATCGTGGCGAGATCATCGATCGGCCGCCATGGAATGGCGATCAATGATGGAGGTAGTGTCGGGCACAGAATGGAGTCGAGCTCACGAGCACTCGACTGATGGTCCATCAATCGACTGATGGTAAGATCAGTCGACTGATGATGTTTCCGTTGGATGAAATCCAATGTGGAAAGCATTCATTATTGGGCAACGACTACAGGACCAGTCGACTGATAGGGGCATCAGTCGATTGCTCCTGTGTCAACGGGAAGAAACCCTCTTCCTCTATAAAGAGGAAGGGTGTGGGGCTTTGGGGGCCTAATGCTTGAACTCCTAACAGCTCCCAAAGTGCCCTAAATGTTTTTCCACTCTTCTACTTGTGCTAATCTTCATTCTATTGTAGAAGAGTGATCCTTGTGTAAAAGAGGTTACCTCCACCTAGTTTTGTGCAAAGGAGAGATCTAGTGGAAAGATTGAGGAGTGATTCACCTTGGACGAATCGGACCGTGGATTAGCGGCGTAGTCGTGAACCACGTTATATTCCTTTTTGTTAGCATTGGTTTTATTCTTGTTGTTTTGATTTGCTTGTCTTGTTGTGTTTTTTGTTGCGCTAATATTGTTTGTAGACAAGCGAATTCCACCATCGAACGAAAGAGGGCTATTCACCCCCCTCTAGCTGGCCAACACCACACCGATCGATCCCCTACACGGCGTTGCGACAACGTTTCCGCATCGTAGCATTATCGTAAAGATGCAGCGTTGTGGGATCACTTTGTAAGCACATGAGATGACCTATGGTATCAGAGCCACTTTCAATATGTATATTTCATTATGATGATTTATATATGATATAAATTTAGATTTTCATATTTTATATGAGATATAAAACATGTGTATTATGAGTACACAAATTTTAGGCTTAAAATTGCCACAAAAGGGAACACAGCTTGATAAACAAGACCAACCACGGCCGTGTTTGAGAACAAGGGCATCAACTCATTCACTGAGATGGAAATTTAACAGGAACCACAAAGTATTGTGGATGATGAGATTGTTGCACAAGAAGTTGTGGAGCAACAACCTGTTCAGGTAGACCAACCTTTTCACAGGTCTAATAGGATACGTCGTCAGCCTGAGAGATATTTGTTTCTCTTGTCTGACAATGATGACGTTATGCTTGTTGAGTTGAATGAGCCTACATCCTATCAGGAAGCTGTGATGATCCTAGATTTTGAGAAATGGCTAGAGGCCATGAGATCTGAAATGAAATCCATGTACACTAAACAAATATGGACTTTGGTTGATCCACCTGAAGGGCTCAAACCCATTAGGTGTAAGTGGGTCTTTAAGAGAAAGACTGACATGGATGATCTTATGCATACCTATAAAGGGCTATTGGTAGCTCAAGGTTTCAAGCAGATTCATGGTATTGACTATGATGAAACTTTTTCACCAGTTGTGATGCTTAAGTCTATTCGAATCATGCTTGCTATTGCAACTTACCATGATTATGAGATCTGACAAATGGATGTCAAAACTACGTTTCTGAATGGAAACCTCCTCGAGGATGTGTACATGACACAACCTGAGGATTTTGTAGATTCAAAGAATGCTAGCAAGGTATGCAAACTACAAAGGTCCATTTATGGTTTAAAGCAAGCATCTAGAAGCTGGAATCTTCGATTCGATGATGCAATCAAACAGTTTGGTTTCGTCAAGAATGAAGATGAACCTTGTGTCTACAAGAGGGTCAGTGGGAGCATAGTTATCTTTCTTATCTTGTATGTTGATGACATCCCTACGCTATAGTCTGTGAAGACTTAGCTTGGGAATTGTTTCTCAATGAAAGACTTAGGTGAAGCAGCCTACATTTTAAGCATTAAGATCTATAGAGATAGATCTAAGAGATTGCTTGGCCTAAGTCAGAGTGCATACATTGATAAGGTGTTTAAACATTTTGCCATGCAGAATTCCAAGAAGGAATTTTTGCCAATGTCACATGGTGTAAGCCTTTCGAAGGCTCAATGCCCTTCTTCTAAGGAAGAAAGGGAATGTATGGATCAGAACTCTTATGCATCTGCTATAGGGTCTATTATGTATGCCATGCTATTCACTCATCCTGATGTTTCGTATGCTTTAAGCATGACGAGTATGTACCAGTCAGATCCAGGTGACAGTCACTAGATAGCCATCAAGAATATTCTTAAGTACTTGAGAAGAACTAAAGAATATTTTTTGATATTTGGAGGCAATGAGGAGCTCGCTGTAAAGGGTTATAGCGATGCTAGCTTCCAAATGGACAAGGACGATTACAGATCGCAGTCAGGGTATGTCTTTTGTTTAAATGGTGGTGTTGTGAGTTGGAAGAGTTTAAAGAAAGACTCAGTCACAGATTCTACTACAGAGGCTGAGTATATTGCTTCTTCTGATGCGACAAAGGAGGCTGTTTGGATTTGGAAGTTTGTTTCTGAGCTTGGTGTAGTTCCTAGCATCGTGAGCCTTATAGAGCATTATTGTGACAACAACAAGGCTATAGCACAGGCTAAGGAATCTCGTTCTCACCAACATTCCAAACATATACTACGATGGTATCACCTCATTTGAGAGATCATCGATAGAGGAGATGTGCAGATATGCAGAGTAGATACTGATGCTAACATTGTGGATCCCTTGACTAAGGTTTTGGCACAAAGGAAGCATGATGGTCATACTAGGTCACTGAGTCTTAGAGATTACAGTGATTGACACTAGTGCTAGTGGGAGATTGTTAGTGTCAGCCCTTAGTGTCAATCATGAGATGATTGATTAGGGAACATATGTATCATACTTCATTAATAATAAAGGCAAAGTTTGATTATTATATTTACTTTATGCTTGTTCCAACTGAATAATTATAATAATGCCCTAGAAAGTAGGTTCTTATCTACAACATATCAATTGGTAGAATTAATTGTGAAAAGCTGTGAAGAACACTATTCATAAATATTCCTAATCAAGTATTAATACACAAGGGCAATATTAATGAATTGAGACTAGCATGTAGGTCAATTGATGATTTGATCTCATATGTCATGGATATGTGATATCAAGTTGACACATGGGTACATATTAGAGACTATGTACTGAATTGACCCGCCTTGAGAAAGTTTCATGAATCGTTATATGAGTGTCATAAATTTTCTCATGTGACTATTAGTATGAATAGTCCTTAGACCTGAAATCACTATGGTTCTCTATATAAGGAGTTATGTACTTTGGTATCGTCAAAGGTCACCCGTAACAGGGTGGACTATAAAGGTGATCACTGGGTATGTAACAAATTATGCGGAGGGATGTGAGTGATGTAGATGAGATCTATCCCTCCCATATGACGGGAGTGATATCTTTAGGATTCTTGATAGAGTAGGACCACGAAATGCATGACCATGCTCAAATGAGTCAATATGAGATATTGAGCTCATTTATTTGAGTGAGTGTACTTGGGGATCAAGAAACACAAAGGTTGATAAGAGGATGACAGGGTCTATGCCTCATTGATAATTCTAGATATCGAAGATAGAAGGACAAGGTTCTACAATATAGTAGTCATAGTAAGGTTATGTCGGATCTCGATATTCTTTCCACTTGGGTAGCAATGATGCATTGCTAGATGTCACTCATTGCTTATATTTCTAAAAAGGTTTTTAGAAACATTGCTAACATTGCAAGAACCTATTGGGTTACACACAAAGAACATGTTATTTTGGAGATAAGATCATTTTAGTTTGATTAAATGAATCATTAGTTAATTGAATGGACTATAATGAGTTAGACTCATTGCTAGGCCAAACTTGAGTTGGACTCAAATTGATTTAATTTGAGTTAGACTCAAGTGAAATCAATTGAAGAAGGTTAGCATGATTAATGATGATTAATCATACATGCAAATAGGAGTTGTTGCATGCAAATGGATTAATGCATGAAATGGGATTTAATGCTTAATGTTGCATGCAAAGGGATTAATGCATGAAATGAGAATTATTCTAAACATTGCATGTAAAATGAAATATTGCATGAAAAATGGATTATTGCATGCAAATGAATTAATGCATGCAAATGGATTAATTCATGCAAATGGAATTTGAAATGTTTTCTCAATTTTGCATGCAAATAATTGGACTCATTAAAATTGCATGCAAATTGATGGCATGCAATTGGGAGTTGAGAAGTATCTTCAACGTTAATGAAAAAAAATGGAATTAATGGATAATCAAAGGGGATTTGAGAAGTCTCCTTAACGAAAAGGAGAATGGTGATCTCTTGTGTGTGCATGTGATCTCATTTTAGCTAAGTATCCCATTTGTGCCTTGCATCCATATATTTTTCTCCTTCTCCCTTCTTCTTGGAAAAGGTCTTGTGTGGAGAGCCTTAGTGTGGTGGCTAGTACAACCAAAGGTGTTATCTCCATCTCCAAGATAACATTCATGTGGATACCTTAGAGATACGGTTGTCCTTACCATATTGATATCCGACTGCGTTTGACTAGAGGGATTGCGAAGGGTTTCACAACAAAGATATACTTCTTCTTCTAGATAAGATCTAGACAAAGTAGGATAGTGATTTATATGTATTGAATGGATCTCTGGAGGAATCCGGTTTGTATTTTTTGTTTTCGCTACGGTTGTGTGAAGTATTTCGCCCACAATATTGTGAATGTCACGATTCGGATCCTAACAACCAAAAGTGGTGAAACCCCCCCTTCTTTTATAGCCCTCCAACCCCCCTAATTGTTGAGATCAAGATCCTACAAAGAAGGCGACATCACCCCAAGATAAGGGAATGAAGTTTGACCATCATCGAAGCTAGCAGTTTGAATACCAGTCGACTGATGGCCTTTATCAATCAACTGATGCCACTAGCAGTCAACTACTAACGGCCAACAATCGACTGATGGCTAGGTTATTCACTGCAATAAAGAGTTAGTCCGAAACATACAAGTAAAAGTAAAAGCGACGACCACTTACCGTCCGATCTCGACCTAGACCTTCCACTGGAAGTCTTAGTCAGATCACCACCTAAAAACATTCCTGTACGGAGGACTCGACCTTACCTTCACTCACACTCGAGCTTACCTTTGGTCTTTTGTGACTTGTAGCTTAGCTTCTAGTCTTCACCTGGGTTCTTCGGCTCCCTCTGAAGTTCTCTCGGTGTCACCCGACTACCACGGTTTCTCGACTCGAGATTCTTCGGGTGTCGTTGACCTTCAGCTCAGCTTAATCATTTCTGCACACTTAACAGAGCATGTGAGATAATGATATTACCTTAACTTTAGGCCTTTGCCATAATCAAAACCTAGGTTCGATTATCTGGTGCCTCTACACCAACAAAACCTCATACAAGAATCTTACAACAATAAGAATAAGCAAGCCAAATACAAGAACATAAATGAAATGAAAGAAAACAATACTTTACATAAGTGAGCTTTTGAATGCTTGAGCTTTTAGTTGCTTTAGGATGCCTTGAAGGACTGGAATCACAGCAGTAACTCCCCTTCAAATCCTCAAGAAATGCCTTTTGAAATCCTCCCCATAGAGCTCCTTTTATGCCTCTGTGCGACCTGGATTTCGGCCTGGTAGTCAACTGCCCAAAGGCACCAGTCGATGGCCTACAGTGTCGTTGTCTCACAATGAACTTAATCCACATTGACATTCTAGCCAACGGATACAATGATAGTCGACTGCCATTACCATCAGTTGACTACCAAGCCCTTAGTCAACTACCGAGCTTTTTGTGCTCGTGTCCGTGACCAACAGTCAACTGCCCTTCATGGCAGTTTACTGCTCAAGGGCAATCGACTGCCTAAAGCAGGTAGTCGACTGCCAAGGACATGTGGCCGCAGTTGAGTGCCAATCAACTCCCAGCAGTCGACTGGTCGTATCCCCAATTGACTACTCCTAGTCGACTTGGGTGCCAAGTGTTGAGCCACATAGTGTGAGTCGGCCACACTGGACCAGTCGACTAGGAAAAACCTCAGTCGACTGATGAACCTCAAACATGAGGTTTACCCCAAGTATGATCCCCTCATACTTGCTAGACCACTCTTAGCCTAGATCTAAGCTTTCTAGCCACCTCCATTAGCCTCACTCTTTCAGATCCGTCTAAGTCATCCATGACTTGTTCATCCATACGCTAGCCTTAGGGTGCTTCCATCGGCTATTGTCATGCTAATCGGGTCTACATTGTCCAAGGTATATTTGGGCTTATGCTGCCAAGACACACGCTTGGGCTTTACGCCACCAAATGATGTGAGCAAAACATATAGGATTTTATGAGTAATTTTTGCTCACATCTCATCTCATTTTATGTTTGTTTCATGCATATTTTACTTTATTTTCTATGCATTTCCTAATTTCTGGTTTGGAGATCTGCTCTGTATACTTTTGTGTGCGGGATAGGGTTTCGTGGGGATAACGGCGCACTTTCGAAGTAAAAAGAAGACATTTGGCAGCTGGACGCAGAAGGGAACACGGCTAAGGCATGTGCCTACACATGGCCGTGTTCTGGGGGCGAAAACAGCCGCCAAAGCTTGACATACGGCCAGGCTGTGTGTTTTCACACGGTCGTGTGCGGCCAAGCGATTTGATGCAACCAGGGTTTTTTTTTTCCAGATTTCGCAGCGATCCGGCGTGATGTCTATATAAGGAAAGCTATGCCCCAAACCCTAGGGGAGGCACGCCGGTCAGGACGACACTCTGAAGCCCTAAAAAACTTCAGGAACTCGCATCGGGGAAGGAGAGAGCCGCTCGAGGATCAAGATCTACACCACAATGCCAGAGGGAAGAGCTGAAATTACATTGTAATTCATATTTCTTGCACATTTATCATTATATTCATGAATTCCATAATGTATTATGACTCTCTTCTCGTATTCATGGAGTAAATTCTCTAATTCTAGGATTAGGGAGTAGTTTGTGTTGAGTAGAACATTGCTATTCCAAATATGTTTCCGTTCTTGAAATCGTATTTACAGTTGAATGATTGTTTAGATCTATAGCTTTGTGTTTTAGTTTTCTATCTTCTGTGCGTAGATGATATGAGGAGTGACAGTCATCGTATCTAAGATTTAGGGGATATTAGGAGGAACCTAGAGGTTGGCCTCATCGCCTGTAACTGTGGATAGAAGGATGCGATAGAGTCGGTAATGTGTCTCGTTTCTGGCTCATCGCAGGGATCGATTTGGCATCCTCGTACCATAGTGTATGATGTCCTTTCCACAAAACCCTAGCTAGAAAATCTGAATATATTCAATTGATAGCATGTTCTGCGACACACAAACGAAACCATAGTCCTAGAATCCAATCCAAATTCTCGTAGCAACCTTTCTCTTCTTCCGTGTGACACTGTATTGAGTTTGGACCACCAACAACCTCTCATTGGTGAACCCTAGGATTACCATTCTGAACAACAACACATCTACTGGACAAACCGATACTCGAAATCTTAGTCCCTGTGGGATCGATATTCTTTATTACTTGACGACATCCGTGTACTTGTGGGTGTTGAGCGTGAGCACATATTTCGAGTCCTCGACGGTCTCCGTCGCGAGATTTGAGGTTGCATTTGCGTGCATCAGGTTTTTGGCACCGTTGTCGGGGATAGATTGATTCGATATTGAATCGAAAGTGGATAGTTGGATCGGACTTAGGTTAGATTTATTTACTTGCTTATTTTATTATTATTATTTTTATTTTATTTGAATTTTTAGATATTCCATTTCTAGATTTAGTTTTATCTTATTTTAGCAGTGATTCTCTATTTATTATTGGTTCTTGATTAGTTAGCTAGATTACTCTATTTCTTATTTTTTTTAGTGTTAGGTAATACTCCTAATTTTGTAGCTCGGTTCTTCGTATGCTTAGACGCCTAGGATCAGAAGGCCTGATTCTGATCAATATAGAAATCGAACGAACCTATCATCACCGGAGAGCCGAACAGCAGAAGATGGAGGACCAAGCTACATCCGAAGTGAATATAGGTTGCCGACCCTTGCGAAATTACTCAACTCCTAGTGCTAGAGGATTTAGGTCGAGTATAGCTGGACCATCCATTTCAACAAACAACTTTAAACTGAAGCCATCACTCATACATATGGTCCAGTAGAGTCAATTCGGGGGAGCTGCGACTGAAGACCCGAACCGGCACCTGGAGACATTTTTGGAAATCTGCTCGACGATGAAGATAAATGGAGTCCCTGCGGATGCGATCCGCTTGAGCCTATTCCCGTTCTCATTGCGGGATAAGGCTAAGGCATGACTTCACTCCCTACCTTCGGGAAGCATTACTACATGAAAGCAATGTGAGAAGGAGTTCTTGAACAAATACTTCCCACCAAGCAAAATTGCTCACATGCACCATTTAATCACAAGCTTCCGTCAGAAGGAAGGGGAGTCCCTATTTGAAGCTTGGGATCGCTACAAGGGGCTACTTTACCAATGCCCCCACCATGGACTGGAAAGGTGGCTAGTGATCCACATCTTCTACAATGGGATCATGTACACTACAAAGATGTCCCTCGATTCTACTGCAGGAGGAGCACTTATGAACAAGGCTATTGAGGAAGCAGAGGAACTAATAGAAGAGGTGACCCAGAACCACCATCAATGGGCTTCCGAACGTGGGCACCCAGCTTTTGCAGCGGGACGATATGCTGTCAAATCTGTGGACCACCTAGAAGTGAGAATGGATGCACTTAGCAAATGAGTCGACTCTTTAAATTCTGCATCTTCATGTGCGACTATTGAATTTGGAGAAGAAGCAGCAACCTATCGGGAGGACTGCTATGAAGGGCGGGGTGGCTTAGAAGAGCAGATTGAGCATGTCGATGTTGTTGGGGACTATAATCAAATGCCCAACAACCCATACTCCAGTACTTACAACCCCAGATGGAAGAACCACCCGAACTTTTCCCTATCGGAATAACTCGGGGAACTTCCAACCATCAAGAGGGTATGGGCAGCAGCAAGGCAATGGGCAGCAGCAACCACATAAGTCTAGGTTAGAATTGATGATGGAAGACTTCATTGCTACCCAAACGAAGGCCAATGAAGAGTTCCGTCACCAACATCAGAAAACAGAGGAGTCATTCAGAGACTTGAAGGCCATTGTTGACGGTCTTGCAAGTCACACAAGGATGTTGAAGACACAAGTTGCTCAGATAGCCCAAACCGTGTCGCAACTTATGGATAATTCTCCGTCATTACATGAGCTGAGTCAAGCTAAGGAGGAAGGAGTGTGCATCGAGAGAGTAGCACAGCGAAACATAATCGCCAAGGGTGTGCACCCATGATTTCCACCCTACCAGACCAAGCTGAAATTGAAGATAAAATTCCACCCCAGCTTGAGGACCCTGGTGAATTTGTTATCCCTTGCTCGATTTATGGGGAAAGCTTCGATGAAGCGCTATATGACTTGGGGTCATCAGCAAGTGTGATGCCCTATGCATACTATTTGAAGATGGGACTGAATGGGCTCCAACCAACGAACCTTGGTATTTGTATGAGGGACGACTCAGTCAAGGAACCCGTTGGCATGCTAACACATGTGCCTGTGGTCATCGAGAACTTTATGATGCATACAGATTTTATTATACTCGACACAGGGCCAGATCCCCAGAATCCCATCATCTTGGGAAGGCCCTTTCTGGCAACTGCGGGAGCGTGCATAGATGTAAAGACACACTAGATCTCCTTAGAGGTAGATAGGGAGATCATCCTCTTCAGCCTATCAGAATATAGAGCTCCCTACCTTCACGACTTTACTTTCAGCAGGAAAAAGTCGAGCCCACTGGATGTAGACATCGAGACGAATGAATGGAGGTTCACAGAACCTCCAGAGCCAAGTTGATAATGGAGTGTGGTCGAGCTAAATGACCTTAAAAAAATTGCTTCTTGGGAGGCAACCCAAGTTTAGTTTTTTTTATGTTTTCTTTTGATTGTATTGCATTCATTTGGTTAATTTGAACTTTGATTTCCATTTCGTTTAGCATTAGGAACAAAAAGAACTTGCTAGGTAAAAATAAAATCAATTTTTAGCTTACACGGCGAAGTGTGTGAGAAAATTCGTACCATTGTACACAAAAGGAGGGAAATAGGGGGCACACGGCCTGCCCGTGTGTTTTCCCACGACTGTGCCTGACTAACCCGATGTGCACATTGCCTGGCTGTGTGTTTTAATATGACCATGTCGCACGAGGTTAAGTAGGGCACGCCATGCGTTCTTGCCCCAAATGCGCCGTGTGTTTCAATTTTTATTGCCCTAGCCGTGTGGATCCTTCATCCCCACCACCTAGAAGCTTTTCCAACCTTCAAGGAAGCCAAAAGGGACCAAGCAAGTGGTATCTCGATCCGGTGCTTCGGAATGACGAGCAAGGAGAACCGACGCCCCTCAAGCTCCGGAGGAGGGTAATGCTCTTCCAACCCTTCTTTTTTCACAACAATGAGCATAGGGATAGATATAACATGCTTTCTACTCATAAAATCACTACAACTAGGTATCTTGATGAAGATATACTAGAGTCCTTAGGGTTGTTGGGTGACATTCAAGCCCTATTTGCAAAAATAGGGTGGGGAGAGATAATGGGGATAAGACACCCAACCTACCCTAGGGTAGTTTTAGAGTTTTTCAGTTCTTTAGAAGCTGAAGTTTTAACGGGTAGAGAGAGCGAAGAGGGTAGGATTATTTGTAGGATATTTAACATTGAGCATGAATGGACACTTCACCAATGGAACTCATGCTTTGGCTTGCCAAGTGGGGGAGAGAGAAGAGCCCCTATTGGGTTTAACTCTCGAATCTTTTGAACCAAATTGATAGGAGATCACTTTCATGACCCTTCTAGGGCAAAAGCATCACGCCTCCAAAACCCCATTTTCCGATACCTCCACTGAATCATGGCAAGTACTATTTTTGGTCGTGGGGAGAGTGACGGTTTAGTGAGAGCTAGCAAGCTACTTTGCCTATGGGACATGCTACAAGAAAGGAGTAGCATCGATGTAGGGTCCCATTTCATTAGACACTTAGTGAAAATGGACAAAGCAGCGAGAGGAGAGATTAATGTGGGGGGTCTGCTTACTCACATTTGCCATAGGATGGGGTACAATTACACCGTGCTAGATAGCATAGAGGGGAGCTCTAGGATCGACCTAGGAGTGTGTATGGCCATGAAGATGATTGTAAGAGAGGGACACTCCTTATGCTTTGTAAGGAAAAACTTGACGACCCTTAGGCTCCTCGACCCTGATCGTACCACCATCACCACACGCGCCAATTGGCACTTAGACCTGATAGTGGAGTCCCCGCCATATGAAGGACCATCCACATCGGCACCCATCTCTCCCCCTTTGCATCACTCTCCCTCCAGTCTATACATACATAGGAGCCCACCTAGTCCACGTCAACATGAGCCTGCACCTGCACCACCACCTTGTTCTACTTTTGAGTAGGATGCAAGTACATCTGCCTATGATTTTTTGGAGTTCCGATCGTGCCTCGACGACATATACACCAAGCAGAAGACGCAGAGGTAACGATGGGAGGAGCAGAGAACCTATACACAGGCATAGTTTCAGGGTTTTCGAGAGCACTTCCAGCGGGCCGAGGAGTTCTACGACGAGGCCCGCGTCTACTTCTAGGAGGAGGCTGCCCGTTGCCAGGCAGAGGCCGCCTACCACTAGGAGATATGGCAGCATATGCGAGCCCAGCAGGCACAATGGGCTAGGGAGGAGGAGCACCGAGCAGCCGATGAATCCACCAGCTCTCAGATCGACCACATGTACATGTGGCATCAGCAGCTCAACAGCAGATTCTCCTAGGATCCCAAGATGTTGAGGCTACCATACTTTCTACCTCGTCCACCATACTAGAGGTATGCTTCACTTAAGTCAATGGGAATCCTGAGTTTTGTTTTGTTTCTAGTAGTAGTTTCTTTCCTAATGTTTGCATTTTAGTTAGCATTCATTTATTCATGCATTAGTTGTTTTAGTTTCTTTCAGCACTTAGTTTTTGCTACCTATAAGTTGCCTCAGTAGTATTTTTAAAAGTTTTCTTCATGAGTTGTTTCCATGAGTAGCGTAACTTCATTTGCCTCAAGGTATTTTATTTTATTGGCTCTGAATGAATGTTCTAGACTTACACTGGTTAGCTTCTATTCTACACATACACATGACGAACTTTCTGAAAGGGAGAGTCTAGTACATACCTAGTTATGATTCATCTCAGTAGTCTAGTACTTTGGAATCCACAGGTGACCCTAAGATTAGCATTTTAGTTACTAGAGATGCTCGGATTGTGTAAGCCCATTCGGAAAAATTAAAATCCCAGTGAGCCGAAATAATAAAAGAGAGAAAAGAAAAAGAAAAAGAAAAAGAGAGAGAAAAGGAAATGAAAAAGAAAAGAAAGAGGAAAAAGAGATTATGAGGGATAAAAAAAATAGTTGTCGTGGGTGGAAATGGTTAGGTGCCCCTTTGAGACCGAGTTAGGTTACTGGGGAAACACCTACCAATTTCTCTCAATACCAAGCACGCCTTTGAGACTTTGTGCTAGATCTAGGGAACAACCCTCGCTTTGGGCAGGTAAGTGCCTAAGAGCCGGAGACCTTAGGAAAGCTATAGGATGACGACTTAACTTACCATGGAACGAGTATCCCCCCTAAGAAGATTTGCTTAGCACGAGCACGAGGAGCTAACTTAGTGAATTTCTAGAACATATCTATTTTTCTTTGATTGCAAATACCACTTGATAAATCTAGTTAACATGCTAAGTATGGAACAATATATTTTTAAAATTTCATGGTACTGAGGTATGCTTGAGGACAAGAAAAGATCTAAGTATGGGAGAATTGATGTGAGCAAAACATATAGGGTTTTATGAGTAGTTTTCGCTCACATCTCATCTCATTTTATGTTTGTTTCATGCATATTTTACTTTATTTTCCATGCATTTCCTATTTTCTAGTTCGGAGATATGCTCTATATACTTTTGTGTGCAGGATAGCATTTCGTGGGGATAACGGTGCACTTTCAGAGCAAAAAGAAGATATTTGGCAGCTGGACGCAGAAGGGAACACGGCCAGGGCATGTGCCTACACATGGCCGTGTTCCGGGGGCGAAAACGACCACCACAGCTTGACACAAGGCCAAGCCATGTGTTTTCACATGGTCGTGTGGCGGGCAAGCGATTTGACGCAACTAGGGTTTTTTCCATATTTCGCAGCAATCCGGTGTGATGTCTATATAAGGAAAGCTAGTCCCCAAACCCTAGGGGAGGCACGTCGGTCGGGACAGCACTCCGAAGCCCTAAAAAGCTTCAGGAACTGCTCGAGGTTCAAGATCTTCACCACAATGCTAGAGGGATGAGCTACAATTACATTGTAATTCATATTTCTTGCACGTTTATCATTATATTCATGAATTCCATAATGTATTGTGACTCTCTTCTCATATTCATGGAGTAGATTCTCCAATTCTAGGATTAGGGAGTAGTTTGTGTTGAGTAGAACATTGTTATTCCAAATATGTTTCCGTTCTTGAAATCGTATTGGCAGTTGAATGATTGTTTAGATCTATAGCTTTGTGTTTTGGTTTTCTATCTTCTTTGCGTAGACGATACGAGGAGTGAGTCCTCGTATCTAAGATTTAGGGGTATTTGGAGGAACCTAGAGGTTGGCCTCATCGCCTGCAATTGTGGATAGAAGGATGCGATAGAGTCGGTAATGTATCTCATTTCTGGCTCATTGCAGGGATCGATTCGGCATCCTCACACCATAGTGTATGATGTCCTTTCCAGAAAACCCTAGCTAGAAAATTTGGATACATTCAATTGATAGCATGTTCTGCGACACACAAATGAAACCGAAGTCCTAGAATCCAATCCAAATCCTCATAGCAACCTTTCTCTTCTTCCGTGTGACACCGTATTGAGTTCGGACCATCGACGACCTCTCATTCGTGAACCCTAGGATTACCAATCCGAACAACAACACATCCACTGGACAAACCGATACTCAAAACCTCAGTCCATGTGGGATCGATATTCTTTATTACTTGACGACATCCGTCCACTTGCGGGCATTGAGCACGAGTGCACACTTCAAGTCCTCGACGGTCTCTGTCGTGAGATTTGAGGTCGTGTTTGCGTGCATCACCGAACATTGGACTTATGCTGCTAAGACTACAGCTTGGACTTTACGCCGCCAATATCACACCCTTGGACTTCCCAAATGCCAAGATCCATTTGGTCTTATGCTGCCAAGACTACAACTTGGACTTTAAACTTCTAATATCACACCCTTGGACTTCCCAAATTCCAAGATTCATTTAGACTTATGCTGCCAAGACTCCACCCTTGGATTTTAAGCTGCCAAACATTGGACTTGTGGGGAGTCGCTACGGAGGCTCATTGGCTCCCATGTCCCCGGATTAAAATTTTCACTAATGAAAGAATTAATCCGGATGGGATGAGCTTCCTTAGGACAACCATTTCATCGTCGTGCTAACAACTTGAGTGATCACTTGAACAAACTAGTTGTTCAAGCAACTCAACTGTTCTAGTTGGTTAGCCGCGGAAGAGACGACGGACGGATCGCCGTTTTTTGTGTTTGTCTTCGGGGTCCATGATTATACAATATATTTACTAATTTACACATGCATAATAAAAACATAAAACAACAAGCTCAGATCTGTAAATAATGTTAAAATAACTTTATACCTCACGATCTTCTACCGTATGTCCTATCCTTCTCGTGGACGACGTGTGGACGAAGATCCTCCACGAGTAGAAGCCTTCTAGATCGCTTTCTTCTCCACCTTGTCCACTGCGAACAAAGAGAAGAAACGACAAATACCTTCCTATCTAGAATCGGCCGCCAAATTAGGGAATTTGGTGCAACCACCGGCCAAGGAACAATCGGATGATGCGCCGGCCAACTTCAAGAAGTGTTGCCGCCGGCCACTCTAGGATGAAGGGAGGAAGATGAATGCCGGCCACCTATGGAAAGAGAACCGCCGGCCAAGGAAGAAGAGAGAGGCCTAGAAGATGGGCGCTGGCCAAGTGTTGATGGAGGAGGATGGGCGCCGGCCAACTCTAACTAGAAGGAAGAGTTGCCGCCCACTTCTTTTGCTCCAAAACCCTAGCCACCCAAAAACCCTAGCCGCCCACTTTTGGATGAGCCAAAACCCTAATTCCTCAAAATATTCTTGCCGCCCAACCCTAAGCTTTCCTTTTATAGAGTTAGGCTTAGGACTCCTTTAATTTCCACCGTCGGATCTAGGGATTTAACCTCCACCGTCGGATCTAGGGTTTTATCCCAACCGTCGGATCTAGGGTTTCATCTCAACCGTCGGATCTAGGATTTCATCCCAACCGTCAGATCTAGGATTTCATCCCAACCGTCAGATCAAGGGTTTTATCCCAACCGTCGGATCTAGGGATTTAATCTCAACCGTCGATTCTAGGGTTTCATCCTAACCATCGGATCTAGGGATTTAATCCCAACCGTTGGTTCTAGTGTTTCATCCTAACCATCGGATCTAGGGATTTAATCCCAACCGTTGGTTCTAGGTTTTGTTTTACATTCTTGGATCTAGACTTCACAAGGATTATATTAGGCTACGATAGGGACCATAAGGAGGAGTTGGGTCTTGGCCACCCGATGGATCGGAACCACACTTACTTGATCTATCAATGATGTTCCATTCCACTAGAGGATCATCATTGAACTACCTCACCAACCCCCATAATTTAATATGGGCTCCATATATTATTTGTACATTCATCTCCCCGTGTTTAAGATATCGAATGTCCGTCAATTAATTGATTTACTGACCATCAATTAATTAACATCTAATTCCTCGAGTAGTTGATGAACCTTATGAGCTCCTCAAGGGGACATCATCAACCTAATATATAGGACACGGTTTCCTCCTATAATCAACGGCACACCATGTAAATAATATCATTTCCCAACTTACCGGGCATATTGATTTAATCCATCTAAATCTCACCCTCTGGTAAATCAAAGAAATAAATACTAAGTACATGTGCCCATTATTATATCGGGATTAAGAGCATGTACAACATAATATCCGAGGTCCGATTCAATTATGTAGTCAGCAATTAATTGAATCACCTCTATGTCGGTCCTGCTCAATACACCTAAGTGTACTAGTGTAACTCTATGTTCAAGACAAAACAATACCAAGCTATACTACAACCATGCCAATGGTTTGTCCAAAACCATCTTGGTTGTGAGCCTCTACTTATATTTTACAAGGGACTGATAACATGATCTTCTGTGCCACACCAAGCACCATGTTATCTACAATGTAAAATATTAGACAATATACACAGACATATAATAAATATATAAAGTGCAAACAATGATCATGTGATTCTTATTCCAAAATAAAATGTTCATACAAAAAGAGCTAGGCTTTCAGTATACATTCCTACAGGACTTATGCTGCCAAGACTTCATGCTTGGACTTTACGCTACCAATATCACACTCTTGGACTTTCCTTGCCAACTCTGTGTTAGACTTTCCAATTGCTAAGACCCATGCTTGGACTTTCCATTGCCAAGTACCTATTGTAGGATCACGATACTCCAAGAAAGGGGGTGAATCTCGGAGATTACAATTTTCTTTAAAAAAAACTTTATTTATTTTTTGAAATTAATTAAGAGGATGCCATGTTAATCAAATAAAATAAAATGGGGAACAATTTCTTTTACTTGGTTCACAACCCTAACTGGGTTGCTACTCCAAGGCTCGTAGCTCTTTCGAGAGCTACCTCGATGGGCAATCACTATACACCCTCCGATTCGAGAACTCTCAACTTCGTAGGGGTTCACTTTTTACAAAAGTAAGAGATGGGTAACATACTACCCTCTCTTTAAAGTTAAGTACACAAGAGAAAAATAATATAGGAAATTACAAGATACTTTATGCCGACACAAATGAAGGCTTTGATGTAGGCACGAGGTGTCGGAAAAGCACCTTTGTGAGGAGTCGAAGCTTTTGTGGACGAGAATGAATTTTGACAGCACTTCAACTTTGTGAAGGGTTTCGCTTATCGAGTCCGTGAGGGGAAACTTTGCTTCCCACTTAACCTCAGTTGTTTGTTCATGGCGATCCCATCGATGTCCCCGGATTAAAAAAAATTTAATCCTAGATAAAAGGGATTCGCCAAACAACCACGTCATTGTCGTGCTATTCGTTTAGAGAGGTCACTTGAACAAACTCGTTGTTCAAGCGACCAACCTCTATTCTACGAGTAGCCGCGGAGTAGACGATGTACGGATCGCCGACTTTTGTATTTATGTTCGGGATCTAAGTATTATTTAGCCACAAACAGAATATATCATGCTCATAATTGAAAAAACAAATACAAGCAAGTAACAAAAGAGAATAGAGAATAGATATACCTCTCGATCTTCTAATGTATGACCTTCCTCCTTTCGGACATCGTGTGGGCGACAATCTACCAAAAGTTGAAGCTCCTAGATCACCAATCTTCCTTCCTTGCTCGTTCTTGTTAGGGCAATCTCTTGCCATAATATGGTTTTGATGGTGTGGCCAAGGGTTTAAGTTAGTTTGATATGTTGATTTGATATGTGCATTGAAGTCGTGCAGGACTTAGTAATTCGCACATGGAGCCGTGGCGAGTTTCACATCTCATGACTCGTGCCTTGAGTCGGTGAAGGATAGCTTTGCGGAAGCCGTGCGCTTGGAGCATCCGAGGGACTGTCGGACGAGAAGCTTGGAGTGAAGCCGGAGGAAGTAAACTTCGAGGCAAGAGACGCGAAGGAGCATTGCAGAGCCGTGCGCCTGATGCTGCCGAGGGACGTGGCCGAGAACGAAGAGAACTTCGAAGGCGAGGGACTTCGAGAAATGAGAGTGAGCGATTGTAACCCGGGGAAGGGTAGCTCTTAGGTGAAACTTGGCCATTTATGGCAAGGTCGAAAGACCATCGATCATTGATCAAGGCGATGATCGGATCAATAGGGTTTCGCCATCATGACCGTTCGTAGCCGATCGGGCGATTGACGTACGTAGGCGATCGACCGATGAGGTCCATCACGATCGCTAAGAGTTCCGCTGGTCTACAACGGTCGGATCCGACGTGTTCGAGGCGGTGTAGAGGACGTGATCGCCAAGGGCGGTACTCGACTGGTGGGGGCCAACGGGAAGAAATCAGCCCTCTCTATAAAAAGAGAGGGTGTAAGCCTTTAAGAGGCTAATGCTCATACTCCAAACAATCTTCCTAGTGCCCCACAAGCTCTAAACTCTTCTTACCTGTTCTTACTCCATTCTATTTGTAAGAAGAGTGTTCTTGATTTGTAAAGGTTACCTCCACCTAGCTTGGTGCAAAGGAGAGATCATTTAGTGGATTGGTTTAACAGAGTGATTCACCGAGGATGAATCGGGGACCGTGGATTAGCGGCGTAGCTGTGAACCACGTTACACCATCGTGTTAGCATTTGTTTTATTGTTTATCTTTTGCTTTGTCTATTTGTATTTGTATATTCCGCTTGCGCTAAGTTTTTGTAGACGAGCAAACGAACGCGAGAATTCTAACACCCATTGGAAGAGGGCTATTCACCCCCCTCTAGCCGGCCGTATCGATCCCCAACAAGTGGTATCAGAGCCGAGGAAAGTTTGTCGAGGACTAACCGCCACAACAAGCAATTTTCAGAATGGCCGGCTCCAACATTCATCCTCCGAAGTTTGAAGGAGAATTCGCTTGGTGGAAAAAGCGAATTGAGGTATTTTTCGAAACGGATTTTGACATTATGATTACAATAGAATCCGGTTTCATTTTGCCTAGGGATGAAGAAGGGAAACCAATCGAAAAATCACGATGGACTAAGAAGCAAAGAGAGGAGCACCTTGCGAACTCAAAGGCAAAACATCATCTTTTCAATGTGCTCCCCCAACAAGAGATCAACCGGATTGGAGAATGTGCTAGCGCCAAAGAGATGTGGGAAAAGCTTATAGAACTCCATGAAGGCACATCCGAGGCCAAGCTAGCAAGAAGAGACCTCCTCCGCTCCCAACTATCCAATATAAAACTAGAAAAGGGAGAAAAGGTAACCTCACTACACTCTAGGTTTAAAGAAATTTTAATTGGGCTAACAAGTGTAGGTGAGAAGCTATGAAACCGGGATATGGTAATGAAGGCCATAGATGCCTTTCCCCGGTCCTCAAAATGGAGCTCCATGGTGGACTCATTTTATATCTCCAAGAACCTAGAAGTGAGCACCTTGGAGGAATTCTTTTCAACCATGGAGCTTCACGAAACTAGGCTTGAAGGAATACAAGAGGAGCCTAGAATTCAACCCTCAAGAGGAGTAGCCTTGATGGCAAACAAGGGGAAGAAGAAGATAGAAGTCCCCTCCTCCTCATCCGATGAAGCCTCCTCCTCCTCCATGGATAGCACCGAAGAAGCCTACATGGTAAGGAAGGTGAGGCGTGTATTTAAGAATTTTAGATTTGATAAATCTAATGATAGGAGTAGAAGACCAAGGGGGAAGGTCATATGCTACAATTGCCAAGGAGAGGGACACATAAGGGACAATTGTCCCCTCCTAAACAAAAGCAAAGAAGAGAAGAAAAAGAAGAGAAGAGGAAGAAGAAGGGGAGCAAGAGAAAGGAAGAAGAAAAGAAGGCAAAAGAAAAGGGGAAGGCCAAAGCATTCAAGGCCAAGACATGGGATGATCCTTCCTCATCCTCTTCATCATCATCGGAAGAGGAGAATGCCTTTGTCACCAATTTGGCCTTGATGGCCTTTGATGACTTGGATTGCTCTTCATCCGAAAATGAAAGATCAAGCTCGGGAGAGCTCAAATGAAGGGGATCTTCTAAATCCTCATCATCCATAGAAGAAGAAGAAGACATTGAAACTATGGTAACGAAGGCCTCTCCTAAGAAAATAGTTTCCATAATTTCTAGTTTAACTAAGGACTTATTTGGCATGAAAAAGAAAAATAAGAGCATGCTAGATAAAATTAAGGATTTAGAAAATAAGCTAGAAAATGCATGCTTAAATGATAATATTTCTTCTAGCTTAGATGATGCATGCTCACATGACCTTTATGTGCCATTAGATGTTAGTGATGCATGTATAAATGAAAATAGGGCCTTAAGGGAAAAGGTAGATTATTTAACCAAAGCCCTAGAGAAATTCACAATTGGCTCCAACACATTGAACATGATCTTAGGGAGCCAAAGAGCTAGTTTCAACAAAAAAGGCCTAGGATACAAGGAAAAGAAAAATGAAAAGGCCTACAAATGCCTAATAGCTAGGGGACAAGATAAAAAGAAAGTAATTGCTAGGAAATGGATCCCCAAGGAGTATTTAGTGAACCCAATAGGAAAGAATTTATTTTGGGTTCCAAAATCCATCCTTAAGGGTTAGAAAACCCCTAGGGTAGTCAACCATATGGAATTGACCTATATCATATTTTGGTTGACTTAGGATGACGGGACAACATTTTTTAGATAGTGTTGGGTGATGATAACGTACCCATAAATAGGTAATAATGCTTAAATCATGATGATTAATGTAATCCCTATGTATGTTTGCAATCATGATTTATGTTTTTAAAATTTGGCACGTTATCATGAGAAATAGGTTTGAATCATGCTTTAGGTAATACTTTATTTAGTATCACCACATAATACCTAATGCATGATTATAATTTGATGAAAACATGCATTTCATGATCATAATGTAGAATTCATTCATATATGTCATTATGATCATGTAGGTTGTTATGATGATACTTAACCATGATAGAATTGCATGAATATATTGGTTAAGTATATACAAATACCCCCTAGGATGCATCTCACACTCACTATAGGCTAACTTGATTGCAAACTTAGCATGGGTGAGATATTAGGATGATACAAATGTCCACTAATGCCTATGGCATTTAGATGGTCATTTAAAGTATCAACATAGCAATAATAGACCAATCATGGGGAAGGCTTATGTTTAATTCATAGACATATTGCCCAAAGATCATGGTTGGATATTTCATATGTTTTCAAAACAATTCCTTAATCTAAAATCTATGTATTCATGTTTTGGAACAATTCAAAGCAAGACTAGGTGTTAAAATGGATACTAACATGCTCAAAAACTAGTGGTTTTTCAAGTGTTTGGATTTTTGGCAAATCTCAGAAAATATAATAATTTTTCATGAAAAACTATTTTTCCTTGATAGATATACATAATAGAAATATGTTCCCCAAATTTCATGATTTTTCGAATTTTCTGGAATTTTTAATGCATTTCTGAAATTAAAATCGAATTTGAATCAATTGTACGATCATTGCCATATCGATAGCTGATCAGATCACCAAAATCAGCCTGCAATTTTTTTATTTCAGATTTTATTCATGTTTTTGGTATTTTCCATCCATTATACTTGATGCCATGAGCTTATAACTTAGTGTTAATCTTTTTGATGGTGTCAAAGGGGGAGAAATAATTTATGTTTAAGTTAATCATTTTAGGGGGAGAAAATTTGCATAGAGAGTTTCATGGATTAAGGGGGAGTTGCATGTTGCTAAATCATGTTTATCTTTACATGCCTTTCTTACCTTAAAATTTATATCAAATGTTTTTACCTAACTTAAACGGATTGCCACACATCAAAAAGGGGGAGATTGTTAGGGCAATCTCTTGCCATAATATGGTTTTGATGGTGTGGCAAAGGGTTTAAGTTAGTTTGATATGTTGATTTGATATGTGCGTTGAAGTCGTGCAGGACTTAGTAATTCGCACATGGAGCCGTGGCGAGTTTCACATCTCATGACTCGTGCCTTGAGTCGGTGAAGGATAGCTTCGCGGAAGCCGTGCGCTTGGAGCATCCGAGGGACCGCCGGACGAGAAGCTTGGAGTGAAGCCGGAGGAAGTAGACTTCGAGGCAAGAGACGCGAAGGAGCATTGCAGAGCCGTGCGCCTGATGCTGCCGAGGGACGTGGCCGAGAACGAAGAGAACTTCGAAGGCGAGGGACTCCGAGAAATGAGAGTGAGCGATTGTAACCCGGGGAAGGGTAGCTCTTAGGTGGAACTTGGCCATTTGGCCAAGTGTCGGATGGGTTTTCCCGACACCAGTCGACTGCCATGTCATGGCAGTCGACTGATCTGAGTCGAGTGAGTTCGACTGGTATACGAGGATTGGCGTGAGCCGACTTCATCATGGCGCGATCGCCAAGACCATCGATCCGGGCGGCTGATTGGGTCAATAGGGTTTCGGCCACGAACCGTTCGTAGCCGAGGCGTGATTACGGGCGGCCGATGATGATGAGTCCATCGATCCAATCGCCAAGAGTTCCGTTGGACTATAACGGTCGGGATCCGACGTGTTCGGAGGCCGTTGTAGTGACGGCAGTCGACTGCCAAGGGCGGCAGTCGACTGGTGGCGGCCAACGGGAAGAAATCAACCCTCTCTATAAAAAGAGAGGGTGTAAGCCTTTAAGAGGCTAATGCTCATACTCCAAACAATCTTCCTAGTACCCCACAAGCTCTAAACTCTTCTTACCTGTTCTTACTCCATTCTATTTGTAAGAAGAGTGTGCTTGATTTGTAAAGGTTACCTCCACCTAGCTTGGTGCAAAGGAGAGACCATTTAGTGGATTGGTTTAACGGAGTGATTCACCGAGGACGAATCGGGGACCGTGGATTAGCGGCGTAGCCATGAACCACGTTACACCATCGTGTTAGCGTTTGTTTTATTGTTTATCTTTTGCTTTGTCTATTTGTATTTGTATATTCCGCTTGCGCTAAGTTTTTGTAGACGAGCAAACGAACGCGAGAATTCTAACATCCATTGGAAGAGGGCTATTCACCCCCCTCTAGCCGGCCGTACCGATCCCCAACAGTTCTGAGCAAGAGGAAGAATAGAAACAAAGCTCTATTCCTTCTTTCAACCAACCAACAACCTCCAAGGATGGAGTTTGCCGCCGGCCAAGAAGGAGGAGGAGATTAATGGTTGTCGGCCAAAAGCTTCAAGGGAGGACCCTAAACCTTTGTTCCACCGGCCAAGGAGAAGGAGAAGAGGGAGTTTGGATGCTGGCCAAGGGCTGGAAGGAGCTCAAGGGGCGCCGGCAGCTTGAGGAAGAAGAAGAAGGCAAGGAAATCTTTCCTTATTAGGTGCCGCCCAAGCCCAAACCCTAGCTCCTATCTCTTGCCGCCAACCTCCTAAACCCTAGCTTCTCTTGATTGATCTCCATGCCAACCCCTCAAACTCCTTTTATAGAGTTAGGGATGAGCCTCCTTTTAATCTCCACCATTGGTTCTAGGGATTTAATCTCAACCGTCGGATCTAGAGATTTAATCTCAACCGTCGGATCTTAGAGATTTAATCTCTACCTTTGGATCTAGAGTTTTGTTTCTATCCATTGGATCTAAGCTTCATGAGGTGTTAATAGGCTACATTAGGGACCATGAGGAGGAGTTGGATCTTGGCCACCCATGGATCAAGCCCACATAAAGTCCGATCCATTAATGATAATCCAATCCACTAAAGGATTATCATTGATCTACCTCACCAACCCCCATAAGTTAATATGTGCTCCATATATTATTTGTACATTTTCTCCTCGTGTTTAAGATCTCGAATGTCCATCGATTAATTAATTTACTGACCATTAATTAATCAACATTTAACTCCATGAGTAGTACCACTCAACCTTTTCAACATGCCGGACCAAGTCCACCTGTAGGGTTTATATGATGAACCTTATGAGCTCCTCAAGGGGACATCATCATCCTAATATATAGGACACGGTTTCCTCCTATAATCAACGACACATCATATAAATAATATCATCTCCTAACTTACCGAGCCTATCGATTTAATCTATAAATCTCGCCCATTGGTAAATCAAAGAGATGAATACTAAGTATATGTGTCCGTTATTATATCGGGATTAAGAGTATGTACAATATAATATCTGAGGTTCGATTCGATTATGTAGTCAGCAATAAATCGAATCACCACTAAGTCGGTCTTGCTCAATACACACTGTTGGATTGAGAAGCGTCGCAAGAGGGGGGGTGAATAGCGATCGTAAATCTTTCGTCGAATTCGTTCATTGAGACACAAGTAAATAAGTAAGCACAGTGGAAAATAAAATGACATGTTTATTTTAATTGGTTCACAACCCAGCGGTAGCTACTCCAAGGCCCTATCGGTCCTAGACCGCGTACGGAGGGCAAAGCACTATAATGTCTCCTCCTCGTTGGAGGTAGGAGACAACGATCACAAAATCCGGGAATACGAGGATGAGGTAACATGCCTACCTCACCTCGTTACGAATAAAAACAATGAATACAATATTAAAATAAATTACTAGACGTTGCTGCCGACGAAGAAGATCTGAGGTTGTCGTCGCGTCGTCGTTATGACGGTGTTGGAGCATTGGCGTTGAAGGAGCACTTGATGAATAAACTTGATGTGTTTGGAGTGGAATCCTCCCCTCCTTTTATAGATTTTGGCCTCTGAATTTGTCTCCTCTTTTTTCGGAACGGATCATGAAGTTGTCCAAATTTTATCGCGAAGTGGCCGCGTCAAACGTTATCCAGTTTGACCTAGCGCAAAAGATGAATCGTCGCCATCAGTCGACTGATGCCTCCCATCAGTCGACTGATGGGCATCACGATCGGCTTCCATGTCCATAAGAGTCGATCGCTAGCCACTTCCCTGCAATAAGAGGTTAGCTCGGAAAATGATAAATACGACGGTTTCTAACTGTCCGATCTTGACCTAGACCTTCCACAGGAAGTCTTAGTCGAATCACCGCCTACGATCATCCCCGTAAAGAGGACACGACCTTACAATCTCTCACTCACACGAGCTTACCTCGATAGTAGCTCTCGCTTCCGGCCTTCCACTCGATTCCTTTGGCTCCTTCCAAAGTCACTCGAGTGTCGCCCGACCACCGCGGCTTCCTCCAGGTGTCGCTAGCCTTCAGCTCCAGCTTTAATACTTTTCTGCACACTCGATTCCTCGTGAGATAACGATGTAAACTTAACTTTGTGTCTTTGCCATAATCAAAACACAGGTTCAATTATCTAGTGCCCCTGCACCAACAATCTCCCCCTTTTTGATCTATGGCAAACCAACACAAAGTTAAGGGAAATTAAAGCTTAAAACAAGTATAGTAAATGATGAATGTCATTTTAAAAAACTCCCCCTTAACCCTAGGTGAGTTTTGAAAGAGATACTTTAGTTCAAAATTAAATAAAAATTAAATAAATTTTGAGTTACTCCCCCTTAACTTTCGCTCTTCTCCCCCTTTTTCCATAAATCAAAACAAATGTTGGGGTTTGTTATGTAAAAATGAAGTTTGTTATATAAAATAGGGGTTTAAAGATAATATGGTATATGCATGCATCAAGATAAATCAACTATGAGTCCAAACATGCGTCTAGCAATAGTAAGATAGATTGGTTCGAGGTGTGTCTCTCTGCACCAATAATCTAAAGGTTTATAATATAACCCTTAGGGTTAGTTTGCTTTCCCCCTTTGTCAAATATATGAAGTATAAGAGATGTAGGGAGCGCTAAACTTTGGCCTAAAGAGTCATTAAGTATAATAGTTGAGAAAATAAGTAGTATTTTGAAGATTGTTTTAAGTATATTTCAATTATCCTTAACATCTCACCCATTCTATGTGTCTCAGAATTTGTTCACCTTATATGTTTTGTGAGATGATTTTAGATTGATTAAAGATAGTCAACCTTGGGTTAGATTCGGATTTAACCTTTAGATCGTTAAGTAACTTTTCGAGAAACTGGCTTCCAGGTCGTGGCGAGGCACAGGGGCCTTCTTTGATCGGAACAATGACCACTTCCTTAGACAAAGCCAAATTCAAGAAAATATCACTTAAGTCACATAGGGTTACTTCCTGGTCTAACTAGTTTAGGATATGACAAGGTAGCTTCAGCTAGTTCCACTCGGTCAAGTGCACCAAGATAGATACGCCTTATCTAGCCTGAATACATGAGACTTTGTTTCCCTAACGTACTATCATCTCGCCGTGTCCTGATACTATGTTGTCAAGAGTTGACTAACTATTTTTCCTATCTAGCCATTCTAAAAATTAAAGTAAAATATTCAATGATTTTGCTAAGTAAGCGGGTATACTATTTTAGTGTTAGCTCCCCCTGGACCATTGAACCAATATAGTCTATTCAAATAATGAACTTGATCCTGAGGAATCCAATACTTATTAGTCCTTATATGTGAGTTCAATAAAACCTTTGGGACCCATGCTTGGACTCTTTGACGACTACGATTTATGATAGACATATATGACCTATTCGTAGTCGTTGACCTAAATCCAAGTCCGGCTTTGTTTTACACTGCTCTTTGGGTTCCAAGTAGTCGATTAAGGTTCTTAGATCCCAACGTGAACCTTTCCAACCTAGCCTCAACCTCTTGAACTTGGTCTTTCAAGAGAGAATTCTTCTCCTCAAGTTTTTCAATTTGAGTTGAGTTTCCCTCTTGAACTTGACTAGTTGAAGGGGTTAGAGTAGCCTCTTGCTTGAGGGTTTCAACCTCCTCAAGTAACGACTCAACCCTAGACTCGGACTTAGTTAATTTTCTATTAAGCATTTTAATTGTATTGTAAAGCGTATGAATTAGTGAGCGGCTAACCTTAATTTTCTCTTTTGGTCCGGCTTTGAGTTGCTTCTCGAGGTAGTCTTCGAGTTCGGAGTCGGTGTTGTAATTGGATTCAGATTCGGACTCTGACTCGGACTCTTCGGGTCTTGCCATGCATGCTATGCTGCCGCCTTCTTTGTTGTCCCACGTTGCATGAAAAGTCTTCTTTCGATTTGATTTGAATTGTGCCCTCTTTTGATTCTTTAGTAGTCTCCTTTCCCTCCGAACGATCTTCCGCACTACGTTCACTATTGCTTCCACCTTTTCCGATTCGGACTCCGATTCATCTTCGGGTTCGAGTTCATCTACTTGCCTAGTAGGTGGCTTGCTTCTTTGTCCTGCAAGTAGAGCAATACCTCTCTCGGCCCGGACCACGTTAGTTTGCTCGTGAAGTTCAAACTCGGAAAATAATTCGTCTAACCTAAGCTTCGAAAGGTCCTTAGAGACCTTATAGACATCAACCATGGATGCCCACAAGGTAGTCCTAGGGAAAGCATTTAAAGCATACCTTATAAGGTCTCGGTTCTCTATGGCTTGCCCGATCGAGTGAAGACCGTTGACGATGTCTTGGATCCGCGCATGTAATTGGGTGGCGGTCTCGCGATCCTGCATCTTTAGATTGTACAATTTATTTAAAAGTAAATCTCTTTTACATACCTTAGCATCGGGCATCCCTTCGTGTAGATCAATCAATTTGTTCCAGAGGTCTTTGGCGCTAATGAATGGACCAATGCGGTTGAGCTCCTCCTTGGACAAGCCACATTGTAATATTTGGGTTGCTCTTGCATCGGCTTCGATTTGCCTCTTGGTTGCATTTGTCCACTTGTTGAAATCCAAGGGCTCTCCTTGATCATATGTGGGTAGAGCAAAGCCGGTTTGGATTATTATCCAAGTCTCGACTTGTGTTTTCAAGAAACACTCCATCCGACCTTTCCAATAACGGAAATCATCTCCGTTAAAGAACGGAGGTCGGGTGGTGCTATATCCCTCAATGTGAGCCATTAAGTATCTTGCAAAATACGAATAAAAACCAAAGGGAATTCCAAGACTTGGTCTTGGATTAGTAGTGTGGGAAATAAATAGGAAATAAATAGAATTAAATGAGAAAAATAAAAAACTAACAACTTACGACCTTCGATGCCCCCGAAAGGGTACTAGACGTTGGAATTTGGGGCTGGAAATGGCTTGTTACGAGGGTAAACCCTAGTATAAAATGTATATCTCTCAGAGAGCTTCGATTTGGTAGGTAGATCGTTATGTGAGTCCACTTGTGCGAAAAGTTATGGCCGTTTTACCGTCGGCTACTCCAAGAGAGAAAAACTTGCAAGCACACAACCAAAAGAAACGTACCAAGACTTAGTCTTGGATTAGTAGTGCGGGAGGAAAAAGACCTAAAAAATATGAATTGAAAAATACAAACAGAAAACCAAAATGTGCTAGATCGGTGGTTTCACCAAATCTGAGCGCCCCTGCTCTGATACCAATTGTTGGATCGAGAAGCGTCGCTAGAGGGGGGGTGAATAGCGATCGTAAATCTTTCGTCGAATTCGTTCGTTGAGACACAAGTAAATAAGTAAGCACAGTGGAAAATAAAATGACACGTTTATTTTACTTGGTTCACAACCCAGCGGTTGCTACTCCAAGGTCCTATCGGTCCTAGACCGCGTACGGAGGGCAAAGCACTATAACGTCTCCTCCTCGTTGGAGGTAGGAGACAACGATCACAAAATCCGGGAATACGAGGATGAGGCAACAAGCCTACCTCACCTCGTTATGAATAAAAACAATGAATACAATATTAAAATAAATTAAAGAAGATCGAGGTTGCGTGGCGTTGCCAAGTATGACGGTGTTGGAGCGTTGGCGTTGTAGGAGCACTTGATGAATAAACTTGATGTGTTTGGAGTGGAATCCTCCCCTCCTTTTATAGATTTTGGCCTCTGAATTTGTCTCCTCTTTTTTCGGAATGGATCATGAAGTTGTCCAAATTTTATCGCGAAGTGGCTGCGTCAAACGTTATCCGGTTTGACCTAGCGTAAAAGTTGAATCGTCGCCATCAGTCGACTGATGCCTCCCATCAGTCGACTGATGGGCATCAGTCGACTGCTCCATGTCCAGTAGTCGACTGCCAGCTTGGCCACTTCCCTACAATAAGTGGTTAGCTCAGAAAATGATAAATACGATGGTTTCTAACCGTCCGATCTCGACCTAGACCTTCCACAGGAAGTCTTAGTCGAATCGTTGCCTATGATCGTCCCCGTAAAGAGGACACGACCTTACAATCTCTCACTCATACGAGCTTACCTCGATAGTAACTCTCTCTTCCGGCCTTCCACTCGATTCCTTCGGCTCCTTCCGAAGTCACTCGAGTGTCGCCCGACCACCACGACTTCCTCCAGGTGTCGCTAGCCTTCAGCTCCAGCTTTAATACTTTTCTGCACACTCGATAGCTCGTGAGATAACGATGTAAACTTAACTTTGTGTCTTTGCCATAATCAAAACACAGGTTCGATTATCTAGTGCCCCTGCACCAACACACACAAAGTGCACTAGTGTGATTCTATGGTCAAGACAAACCAATACAAAATCACACTACAACCATTCCAATGGTTTGTCCAAAGCCATCTCGGTTGTGAGCCTTTACTTATACTTTACAAGGAGTCGATAACATGATCTCCCGTGTGACACCACACACCATGTTATCTACAATGTAATATATTAGACAATTTGCATAACCATAGAAATATGCAAACAATGATCATGTGATTCTTATTTCAAAATAAAGATGTTCATACAATAGATAGACTTTTCAGTATACATCCCAACACTTTGTAGCAGTGTTCTACTCGGATCTGGTCGAGCACTTTTTTTATAAACCTTTTCCAGTCGATTGGAATGACATCCAGTTGACTCCACATCAGCCCGTCGATATGGAACTTCTGGTCTTCTAGTCGACTGAAAACACCCCAATCGACTCCATGTCACCCGACTTTTCATGGGGAAGTTTGCCACTTCAGTCGACTGAAGCTCTCCAGTCGACTGAAACACTTTCAAACTATGGTGCTAGATCTTTGATCGATCACTAGCTAATCCTGCCAAGTGTGTATCCAGTCGACTGAATGAAACTCAATCGACTGATCTTCAGTCGACTGAAATCCATTCAGTCGATTGATCCCTGCAAATCGAGATTAGCACAAATAGATAAAATCAAATATGATACCAGTAGCAATACTGCTCGATCTCCATCGGATCGACGCCTACCCCCTACAGAGGACTTGACCTCACCTCTTCACTCAATGCTTACCTGCCGACTACCTGTCAGACTTACCACTCTTGATATCTGATCTGACCCACCAGGACTTCCACCTGCTGTCCGGTCTTCCTGACCCAGTTGGACTTTTTGCTGATTGTTTTGTCTCTTGACCCAACTGGTCTTCATGCCAAATGTCTGGTCCACACGACCCATCTTGACTTCTTGCCTGGTGTCCGGTCCTCCTGATCTATCAAGTAATTTTCCTAGTATCCTGAAGGGTTTTTGTCCCAGAACCGAAGCTTTAATTCCACATGAAGGTGGAGAAACTTCGCTTCCCACTTCAACTCAGTCGCTTGTTCATGGCGATCCCATCGATGTCCCCAGATTAAAAAAATTTAATCTTAGACAAAATGGATCACCCAAGCAACCGTTTCATCGTCGTGCTATTCGATTAGAGTAGTCACTTGAACAAACTTGTTGTTCAAGCAACCAACCTCTATTCTACGAATAGCTGCAGAATAGACGATGTACTGATCGCTGACTTTTGTGTTTATGTTCGGGGTCTAAGTATATTTAACCACATACATAAAGTAAACAACCACATACAACATGCATATAATTAAAAAAACAATTATAGACATAATACAAAAGAACACTAATCAAAATAAACAAGATTATACCTCTTGTTATACCTCTTGATCTTCTATTGTATGTCCTTCCTCCTTTTGGTCATCGTGTGGGCGACGATCTTCCAAAAGTCGAAGCCTCCTAGATCACCAATCTTCCTTTCCTTGTTCACTCCGAACAAAGGAAGATCATAAAAAAATACTCTTCTTCCTATCTAGAACCGGCCACCAAGTCAATAGACTCGATGTTGCCGCCGGCCAAGGAAGAGAACATGGAGTATGGGAACCGGCCAAAAGAGAATCAATGAGAGCATGGGCGCAGGCCAACACTTGAAGAAGAAAAAGGAAACCAATCTTCACCTTGTAGCCACCCAATACCCTAACCCTAGCTCTCCTAGTTGCCGACCAAGGAAGAGGGGAAGAAGGATAGGTAGAGCACCAGCCAAAGTAGACGGAAGAAGGATAGGTTGCCGGCAACAGCTTAGGAAGAAGAAGAAAAGAGCTTCTACTCTTGTTGCCGCCCAATCCAACACCCAAACCCTAGCCGCCCACTCCTAATCCTAACCTAACTAGGATTCCTAGCCTCCCAAGGGAAGCAAACCCTAATCCCCTTCCATCCTCTTGCCGCCCAAGCCATCATCCTATATTTATAGAGTTGGGTTCATGCCTCCTTTTAATCTCCACCATTAGTTCTAGGGATTTAATCTCAAACGTCAGATCTAGAGATTTAATCTCAACCGTCGGATCTAAAGATTTAATCTCTATCGTTGGATCTAGAGTTTTGTTTTCATCCCTTGGATCTAAGCTTCATGAGGTTTTAATAGGCTACAATAGGGACCATGAGGAGGAGTTGGATCTTGGCCACCCAATGGATCAAGCCCACATAAAGTCCGATCCATTAATGATAATCTAATCCACTAAAGGATTATCATTGATCTACCTCACCAACCCCCATAAGTTAATATGACCTCCATATATTATATGTACATTTTCTCCCTGTGTTTAAGATCTCGAATGTCCGTCGATTAATTAATTTATTGACGATTAATTAATCAACATCTAACTCCATGAGTAGTACCACTCAACCTTTTCATCATGCCGGACAAAGTCCACCTGCAGGGTTTACATGATGAACCTTATGAGCTCCTCAAGGGGACATCATCATCCCCATATAATCAACGACACACCATATAAATAATACCATTTCCTAATTTACCGAGCGTATCGATTTAATCTATAAATCTCGCCTATTGGTAAATCAAAGAAATGAATATTAAGTATATGTGCACGTTATTATATCAGGATTAAGAGCATGTACAATATAATATCTGAGGTCCGATTCGATTATGTAGTCAGCAATAAATCGAATCTCCTCTAAGTCGGTCCTGCTCAATACACACAAAGTGCACTAGTGTGATTCTATGGTCACGACAAACCAATACCAAATCACACTACAACTATACCAATGGTTTGTCCAAAGTCATCTCGGTTGTGAGCCTTTACTTATACTTTTCAAGGAGCCGATAACATGATCTCCCGTGTGACACCACACACCATGTTATCTACAATGTAATGTATTAGACAATATGCATAACCATAGATATACAAACAATGATCATGTGATTCTTATTTCAAAAATAAAGATGTTTATACAAAAGATAGACTTTTCAGTATACATCTTAATAATCTCCCACTTATACTAAAAGACTATGCTGTCCTCATACTGCCATACATCTGATTCCCATTCCCTCCACATGCCTATCAAAAGCTCTCGCTAGAAAGACCTTAGTGAAAGGGTCTACCAGGTCATCCTCTGATGCAATCTAGGCGACAACAACTTTTACCTCCTTTACGATTTCTCGTTTCAGGTGGTATTTGCGCTCTATGTGTTTACTTGCCTTATGGGCTCGTGGTTCCTTCGAGTTTGCAATTGCACCATTATTATCACAATAAATTGTGATAGTTCTGGGCAAACCAGGAATCAAATCCAAGTCCATTAGGAAGTTCTGAGCCACACAACTTCTTTGGCCGCCTCAGAGGGCGCCACATACTCAGCTTCCATATTAGAGTCCGCCACACATTTCTGCTTGACACTCCTTCATACAATGACTCCACCTCCCAAAGTAAACACAAAACTTGAGGTAGACTTACTGTTATCCCTATTTGATTGGAAGTCGAAATTCGTATAACCCACAGGGTGTAATTGGTCTGCCTAGTAAACCAGCATATAATCCCTAGTGCTTCTCAGGTACTTCAATATATGCTTTACCACAGTCCAATGTCCCTGTCCTAGATTACTCTGATATCTGTTGACCATGCCCACGACAAAGCAGATATCTGGTGTCGTACATAGCATCGCATACATGAGGCTTCCCACCGCCGAAGCATAAGGAACCGCCTTCATCTCCTCTATCTCCTCAGATGTTCTAGGACACATCTCCTTAGATAAATGAACTCCATGCCTGAAAGGTAGAAAACCTTTCTTGGAGTTTTGCATGCTAAAACGATCCATAATAGTGTCTATGTATGAAGCTTGAGATAAGCACAACATCCTTTTCCTGCGATCCCTTATAACCTTGATCCCAAGGATGTGTCCCACTTCTCCCAAGTCCTTCATATCAAACTGTTTGGACAACCATAACCTTACGTCCGATAACACCTTGACATTGTTGCCAATTAATAAAATGTCATCTACGTATAGTACAAGAAATACCACTACATTTCTATCACATCTCTTGTATATAAAGACTCATCCGGACTTTGAATAAATCCATAAGACTGTATTACCTTATCAAAGTGGATGTTCCAAGACCTCGAAGCTTGCTTCAATCCGTAAATGGACCGATTAAGCTTACATACAAGATGCTCTTTACCCTTCGCAATGAATCCCTCTGGTTGCTTCATATAGATATTTTCCTCAAGACTTCCATTAAGGAAAGCTGCCTTGACATCCATCTGCCACACCTCATAATCCATATGAGCTGGGATGCATAAGAGAATCCAGATAGATTTAAGCATGACTACTGATGAAAAGGTCTCCTCATAATTGATACCCTCTTTTTGAGTATACCCCTTCGCAACAAGCCTCGCTTTGAAGGTCTCAACCTTCCCATCTATTCCTCTGTTTCTTTTGTAGATCCACTTGCATCCAATGGTTTTTACACCATCGGGTGGTTCTACTAGCTCCCAGACCTGATTTGAATCCATAGATTCAATCTCAGTATTCATTGCACTTTGCCAAGATACTGCATTTTTATCTTGGATTTCCTAGTCATATGTCCAGGGGTCAGGTTCATGTTCGCCAGAGACCAAATTAGAAGATTCTCCCAAGAACATGAATCTATCAGGTTGTCTAACAACCCTCCGACTACGACAAGGTATCACCTATGTATCCTCTGTGACACGCGGTGCAGTGACTTGTGGTATATCCTCTTGTATCGGTGGTACTGAAGAAGTGACTTTCCCTTACAATTCCTTCAGAATAATCTTACTCATGGGCTTGTGGTTCATCACGTAGTCTTCCTCTAGAAATCTGGCATTCGTGCTAACGATCACCCTCTGATCTCTAGGACTATAAAATAAACCACCTTTCATTCTTCTAGGATAGCCAACGAACATGCACACTTCTGTACGAGGTTCCAACTTACCAGCATCTGCCTTCAGCACATGTGCTCGACTCCCCATATCCGAATATGTCTTAGACTAGGCTTTTGCCCAGTCCACAATTCTGTGGGAGTAGAAGGCACTGATTTAGATGGAACCAAGTTCAGAATGTACACTGCCGTGTCTAGAGCATATCCCCATAACAAATCTGGCAACTCAGAATAACTCATTATCGATCTAACCTTCTCCATAAGAGTCCTATGCCTTCGCTCTGCTACACCATTCTGCTGAGGTGTGCCAGATGCAGACAATTGGGATTGAATCCTAGCCTCTGATAAGTAATTCCTAAACTCTGCCAAGAGGTACTCACCACCACGATCAGATCATAGTGTCTTGATACTTTTTCCTTGACGTTTCTCCGCATCAGCCTTGAATTCTTTGAACTTGTCAAAGCATTCAGACTTACGCCACATCAAGTAAATGTATCCATACCGTGAATAATCGTCTATAAAAGAGACAAAATATTCAAAGCCACCTCTAGCCTGGATAGACATAGGACCACAAAAATCAGAATGAACCAACTCCAACATATCTTTGGCTCTATACCCCTTGGCCTTAAAAGGCCTCTTGGTCATTTTACCCTCCAAGCAAGATTCGCAAGTTGGGAAATCCTCCACCACTAATGAACCTAGAGGTCCATCAACTATCAACCTTTGAATTCTTCTTAGGTTAATATGACCAAGCCTAAAATGTCAAAGATATGTTTGGTTCATCTTCGAAGGTTCTTTTCTCTTATTGGAATTAGAAGATGAGTTATTAACTTCTATTTGCATCGTGGGAGCTTTTGGTTCAAGTGTATATAAATTTTCTATCAATGCACCAGAACAGAAAATCTCCCTATTCCTTTTTATAATAACTCTGTCATTAAAAGAAATAGAATATCCATCCATAAACAATTTAGAAACCGAAATCTAATTCATTCTAAATAAAGGTACATAAAGGAAATTTTCCAGAACCAAAGTTTATTACTTTCAAAAGACAAATAAATATCTCCCACTGCAACAGCCTCCACCTTCGTGACATTGCCCAAGTAAATGGTAATCTCCCCTCAGCTAGTTGTCGGGTTTCCTAGAACCCCTGTAAAGTATTGCAAACATGATCAGTGGCTCCCGTATCTACACACCAGGTGTTGGTAGATAACACTGCTAACCATGTTTCAATGACTAGACCAAAGGATATACCTTTGTTCTGCTTGCGGTTGGGACAGTCTTTCTTCCAATGTCCAGTCTGCTTACAAGTGAAGTACTTGCCTTTCGGCTTCTTCACTCCTTCCAGAGATCCTCCCACCACCTTTGCTCCACCTCGTTTCTTCTTCTTCTTGCCTTTCGGCTTAGAAGTAGAAAGCTTTTGGGCAACCAAGGCCTGAGCCTGAGCAAGCCTTTCTGTCGCCTGGAGAATGATATCGACCTGGGTTTTCCCATCGATCTTAGCTCCAAGGACTTCCAGCTCATTCGCAGGCTTAGGAGGACACTCTTCGAAGAGTACATACTTGTACTCCTCAGCAGTTGAGACAATATCAAGATTCTTTTTTCCAATCAACATAATTATGTACAGTAAGTTTATTCTCCTTTAGTATCACAGCAAGTGGACTGAAAGTCATTTTTGAAAAACCTAAGAATCACATAGATCATTACTTTAGATTTCAAAAAATTATTGATTCTTCAAACAATAAAATTTTAAAATCAACCAACACCTCAAAACACCGAGAATATCGTATGCCACGATCATGTGGACGTATACAAATTCTACATTTGTAAGAGGAGGTTTTACCCATTAATTTTACTATCTTGTCAACCTAACTTTTTGACAAATAAAATTAATAGTTGGTTTCTCTTCGTCCCTACAAATAGAAGCAGTGACTCCGATGGGGAGGATACTTATATTTTTATCTAAGTGTTCACCATTACTCGGTACCAAGGAAATTATCTCAGGTTATGTGCCTTCCGATGAGGAAGTACACACGCTCCTAAATAATTTCCTATAACCATATCCGACCCTGTGATCCACAAACAAACTCATCCGATGGGGAGTAAGGCACTAGAACCGACACGCAAGTTTGCTTACATCACATGTCAAATCGTAATGGAGGCCGTGGGAATTTATAAAAAATATCCCTCTCCCACTTAGTAATTTAAAATTGAGGAATTTTCTAGCCTACGACATGCATATCAAACAATAAGCAATAAATATGAAAAATAAAAATTTTCCAACTATTATTGCTTTTGTCTTCAATATGTCTCCCGTCGTATCGACATCTCGTCCGCTCCTCCTACGCCATGTGCGAGCCATCCGGAGATCCGAGCCGAGACTAAATATTTTAATTTACATCCATCGATCCTCTACTCCACGAGGGAGTGTACATGAAATCTAGATCGAAAGTAAACTAAAATAAAAGGAGTGGCTAAACAATACCGTATCTAATTTACAAAAATTAAATACTAGCCTCGTCAACCTCGAGGATTTAACAAAGTATACAATTACACACATACAATCACATACACACATATGGCCATAATAGTTGGATCCTATGCCTGCAACCAAAGAGTTAACCTACGCATATCCTACTATTATCCGGCACATATAATATATGAAAAGCGCATAAAAGTAACAAAATCCTAAACACATAAAACTGGAAACCGTGGCTCTGATACCACTTGAAGGGTTTTTGTCCCAGAACCGAAGCTCTTATTCCACATGAAGGTGGAGAAACTTCGCTTCCCACTTCAACTCTGTCACTTGTTCATGGCGATCCCATCGATGCCCCCGGATTAAAAAAATTTAATCCTAGACAAAAGGGATCACCCAAGCAACCGTTTCATCATCGTGCTATTCGATTAGAGTAGTCACTTGAAAAAACTTGTTGTTCAAGCAACCAACCTCTATTCTACGAATAGCCACGGAATAGATGATGTACGGATCACCGACTTTTGTGTTTATGTTCGGGGTTTAAGTATATTTAACCACATACATAAAGTAAACAACCACATACAACATGCATATAATTGAAAAAACAATTATAGACATAATACAAAAGAACACTAATCAAAATAAACAAGATTATACCTCTTGTTATACCTCTTGATATTCTATTGTATGTCCTTCCTCCTTTTGGACGTTGTGTGGGCGATGATCTTCCAAAAGTCGAAGCCTCCTAGATCACCAATATTCCTTTCCTTGTTCACTCCGAACAAAGGAAGATCATAAAACAAAACTCTTCTTCCTATCTAGAACTGGCCACCAAGTCAATAGACTCGATGTTGCCGCCGACCAAGGAAGAGAACATGGAGTATGGGAACCGGCCAAAAGAGAATCAATGAGAGCATGGGCGCCGGACAACACTTGGAGAAGAAAAAGGAAAACAATCTTCACCTTGTAGCCGCCCAATTCCCTAACCCTAGCTCTCCTAGTTGCCGGCCAAGGAAGAGGGGAAGAAGGATAGGTTGAGCACCGGCGAAGGTAGAGGGAAGAAGGATAGGTTGCCAGCAACACCTTAGGAAGAAGAAGAAAAGAGCTTCTCCTCTTGTTGCCGCGCACTCCTAATCCTAACCTAACTAGGATTCCTAGGCGCCCATGGGAAGCAAACCCTAATCACCTTCCATCCTCTTGCTGCCCAAGCCATCATCCTATATTTATAGAGTTGGGTTCATGCCTCCTTTTAATCTCCACCATTGATTCTAGGGATTTAATCTCAACCGTCAGATCTAGAGATTTAATCTCAACCGTCGGATCTAGAGATTTAATCTCTACCATTGGATCTAGAGTTTTGTTTTCATCCATTGGATCTAAGCTTCATGAGGTTTTAATAGGGTACAATAGGGACCATGAGGAGGAGTTGGATCTTGGCCACCCAATGGATCAAGCCCACATAAAGTTCGATCCATTAATGATAATCCAATCCACTAAAGGATTATCATTGATCTACCTCACCAACCCCCATAAGTTAATATGGGCTCCATATATTATATGTATATTTTCTCCCCGTGTTTAAGATCTCGAATGTCCGTCGATTAATTAATTTACTGACGATTAATTAATCAACATCTAACTCCATGAGTAGTACCACTCAACCTTTTCATCATGCCGGACCAAGTCCACCTGCAGGGTTTACAAGATGAATCTTATGAGCTCCTCAAGGGGACATCATCATCCTAATATATAGGACACGGTTTCCTCCTATAATCAAAGACACACCATATAAATAATACCATTTCCCAACTTACCGAGCCTATCGATTTAATCTATAAATCTCGCCTATTGGTAAATCAAAGAAATGAATACTAAGTATATGTGGCCGTTATTATATCCGGATTAAGAGCATGTACAATATAATATCTGAGGTCTGATTCAATTATGTAGTCAGCAATAAATCGAATCTCCTCTAAGTCGGTCATGCTCAATACACACAAAGTACACTAGTGTGATTCTATGGTCAAGACAAACCAATACCAAATCACACTCCAACCATACCAATGGTTTGTCTAAAGTCATCTCGGTTGTGAGCCTTTACTTATACTTTACAAGGAGCCGATAACATGATCTCCCGTGTGACACCACACACCATGTTATCTATAATGTAATGTATTAGACATTATGCATAACCATAGATATGCAAACAATGATCATGTGATTCTTATTTCAAAAATAAAGATGTTCATACTAAAGATAGACTTTTCAGTATACATCCTAACATATCCGATCAACACGACCTACTAGGACTTCCTGTTAAGTCTGCACACTTAACACTGATATTAGAACACAAGTAATTCCTAACTTTAACTACAGTTCATACATCAAAACTAAGGATTGATGCTCACTGCATCAACAATCTCTCCCTTTTTGATGTATGACAATACATCAGTTAAAATTAGGATAATAAGATAGCAATATTCAAATTTGACATATATAAGAAATGCATTAAGTTAAACATGTATGAGATGCATATATAAATTTTTACATCTCCCTTTCAATAAGTCTCTTCTCTCTAACTTTATATCTCCTCTCTCCCCCCTTTGGCTTACATAAAAATAAAAATTAAGTTTAAAATAGCACAACTTTAAAGATGAGAGTTAAAGTGTTTTAAACATGAGAGTTAAGCTAAAAAATGCTTAAGTTTTGAAATTAATCCTCTCCCTATATTCAATAAGGTTTTCTTCATTTAAAAATAGGATCTCTTCATTTATAAAAATTTTCAAAAAACATTTTAATTTTTAAAATTTTAACTCCCCCTAAACATATTTCTAAATTCCAAGATCATAACTCCCTAAAAACATATTTTCAAATTCCAAAATTTAAAAAAAAAACTTTTCAAAATTTTCAACTCCCCCTTAATATTTTTCAATATTTAAATTTTTAAAATTTTCTAACTCCCCCTTAATATTTAAAATTTTCAAAATTTTCTAACTCCCCCTTTAAAAAATATTTGTATTTTTAAAATATCTTCAAAATATTCTAACTCCTCCTTAATAAAAAAATATTTTTCTTTTCAAAATATCTTCAAAATTTTCTAACTCCCCCTAAAAAATAACTAATTTAAATGAACCTTAAAATATTAAAAATTTTCAAGATAATGCATATACGATAGAAGATTTGTCCAAGCATGTATTCCAAAATATTATATTTATACTTAAATACACATCTATAAATCGTCCTTAAAGCAAATGTCCAACTCTTTTCTAGCTCAAGTGATATAGAATTATCATCAAGCTTTGAATTAGAGTTAGTCCCGAAGTGATTGATTTGTTCTTGTAAACCTCATGTTGGTTCATGTCGATGCACTGAATCTATATTTGGAACCAGGGGTGCAGTCCTAACATCTCACGCCCATCTTTGTGGCTCAATATACAAACAGGTAATCCTAGGTGTTTGTGAGATGCGAAGGCTTATCTAGGTCTATAGGATCATGAACTCTAATTTGACCTAGGTTAGATTAATTTTTTTAAATTTCCTTTTAAAAATAATATAATATTACTTTTCAAAATAAATTTTGAGTAATGAACATGAAAGCATCATAGTCTACCAAGCATAATCCTAGTTGTCTTCTAAGCATACTAAATTGAGCTTCCGGAAGTAGTTTAGTGAAGATATCAGCAAGGTTAGATTTGGACTCAACATAGTTGAGTTCAATACTATCCTTTGCCACATGATCTCTTACAAAATGATGTTTAACATCAATGTGTTTAGTGCGTGAATGATGAATTGGATTTTTAGTTAAATTTATTGAGCTTATGTTATCAACTAATGTTTTGACCTTTTTGTAATCTAATTCAAAATCCTTAAGTGTGTGCATCATCCATAATAGTTGTGCCACACATTCACCTAATGCTATGTATTCTGCTTCAGTTGTAGAAAGAGAAACACAATGTTATTTCCTACTGAACCAGCTTACTAAGCATGATCCTATGAGTTGACACCATCCACTAGTACTTTTTTCTATCTAGTTTGCACCCTGCATAGTCTGAGTCAGAGAATCCTATTAACTCAAAGTTACTAGATCTTAGGTACCACATACCTACATTAATTGTTCCTTTAATGTATCTTAGGATTCTTTTGACATGTATTAAATGTGATTCCTTAACACAAGTTTGATATCTAGCACACATACTTACTGCAAAAAGTATGTCGGCTCTACTTGGAGTTAGGTATAGCAAACTACCTATGACACTCCTATAGTACTTCAGATCAATAGGCTTTCCTTATTTGTCTTCATTTAATATAACATTCGTTGCCATAGGTGTTTTAATGTCTTTTGCATTTTCCATAATAATTTTTTTAATTAATTCTCTTGCATACTTATTTTGGTATATATAGTTACCGTCTCTTGTTTGTTTTATTTGTAAACCTAAGAAAATTTTTAACTCACCTACGAAACTCATTTTGAATTCTTGTTCCATTAGGTTTATAAATTCTTTTAAAAAGTTTAAATTTGTTGATCCAAAGACTATATCATTTTGAATTCTTTATTTGAGCAATAAAGATGTCTTGGTTCAAGGTTTTTACGAAAAGAGTTGAGTCAATTTGACCTTATCTCAACCCTTTAGAAATTAAGTATGAAGATAGTCTCTCATACCAGGCTCTAGGAGCTTGTTTTAATCCATACAAGGCATTTTTAAATTTATATACATGATTAGGGTATTCTAAGCTTTCAAAACTAGGGGGTTGACTTACGTACACTTCTTCTTTAAAAAAGTGGATTTGACATCCATTTGGTATAACTTGAATCCTTTATGTGCTGCATAAGCTAGCAACATCCTAATTGACTCACGTCTAACTACTGGTGCATAAGTTTCATCATAGTCTAATCCTTCTACTTGACTAAACCCCTTAGCTACTAATCGAGCTTTATTCCTTATGATTTCTCCTTGATCATTTAATTTATTTCTAAATACCCATTTAGTGTCTATTATTGATTTATTTGATGGTGGAGGTATTAAGTCCCACACTTCATTTCATCGAATTGTTCAAGTTCTTCTTGCATGGCTATTATCCAATCAGTGTTTGATAAAGCCTCATCTGTTAGGGCAATCAACCCAAGTATGGTTTGGTTTGGATGTGTGTGGCAAAGGGTTTAAGTTAGGTTGTTATGTGATTTGATATGTGTGTTTAAGTTGTGCAGAACTTAAGTGAATCACACATGTGTTGACTTGATGAAGCATTGGCGAGTTCATCATCTCATGCCTCGGGTCCTTGAGTCGGTGAAGGATGAAATTATGGAAGCCATGTACTTGGTGCATCTGAGGGACTGTCGAACGAGGAGCAAATGAAGTGAAGCTAGAGGAAGCAGACTTTGTGGCAAGATGCGAAGGATGACACTGGAGGAGCCAAGGGCTTAGTTCATCCGAGGGACACATGCCAAAGAGAGCTTCGAGGCGAGGGACTTTATGGGAGATGAGAGTGAGTGAATGTAACCCGGGACGGGGTAGCTCATAGTGAACTTGGTCAAATTGCTAAGTCAAGTGTTGGATGCTCAAACTTAGGTTTGAGGTTTTACCCAACAAGTTGGAAGCTCAAACTTGTGTGTGAGATTTTACCCAACAATTGGATAAGTCGGATGCTCAAACATGAGTTTGAGGTTTCTACTCGATGAATGGAACTGTCAAATGCTCAAACAAGTATTTGTTTGAGGTTTTATTCGACACCAGTCGACTGCTATTGTAAGATACGGGAAAATAATAATAATAATAATAAAATAAAATACCTCTTGTTAATGGAGAAATTTGTCTTATATAATTTCTCAGGAGTTAACAGAAATTTTTCTTGGTTCAAAAGGAGTTCATACGACCGATTAAAAGGAAGATTAAAATTTAAATGGAAGATTGGGTTCAACCTAGGTTAGTTTTGGTGTTTGACTTGAGCTAGTCGAACCAAGTTCCACCGTCCTTAAAAGCCTTTCGAACCCGGTTTGCCCATTTGCATGATTTCTTCCTCCCTTCATTGTGCGTCTTCCTCTGTGTCCGATCTCTTCCTCATTTTCCCGATCCGAGATGCTCCTTCTCGCCGAGAGCTCTCAGCCACTCCTCCTCCTTCTCTCAAGCATCGCCGGAGCGGTCGTCAGCTTCGTCGAATGCTTGCAGCAGCCACGACCGATTCCTTGCTTCCTTTGTTCTACTTCGTCCCCGTAATAGGTATTATCCGACGTCGATTTTGATCTGTAGTTTCCTTTGGATCACTACCAGCTTGTCTTCGTCGATCGTTCACTTCTCCAAGTTAGATGGACGACACCATCTACCTTCAAATCATGATCTCCCCTTCGGTTGTCATCGCCATCGCAAACTCCACTTGGTATCGCCGCCGTTGGTCGCTGCTAGGAGTGAGGTCAGCAACATTTTCGTTGTTATGATAGGGAAGAACATCATCAATGTAGATCTTTGGATTTGGGATGCAAATTGGCTATTGAGATGATTTTGTTTTGCTATTTTTGCAGGGTGAACGTTGATCCTTGGATTTCTATTTGGTGGGTGTTGATTGAGGTTTGTAATGGTTCTGTTGTGTTAAAAGGAAGAGGCTTGAGGGTGGTAGCCGTGAAACATGGTGAGGATTAGGTGAAGAGAAATTGGATTAATGATCTGAGTTATGTTTTGCTTTTGATTTGGTTGGTTAATGTAGATCTAATACCTATATTTTGATTTGGGAAGCTGTGATTGAAGCTGCGCTAGGTGAGTTACGGTTGTGGGTAATTACGGTAAGGTATTGTGAATTGGTTGGAATGAAGTAGGAGGCTCATTGATTTAAATCTAGTGTATGTTGTATGATTGTTGTTGCGATATTTGTGCCTTATGTAGCTTTTGGTTGCGTTGTTATTGGTTGAATCACAGTTTCCTTCGGGTGAACAAGCTGGTAGAGATTAAAGCAACATGAGGTAAGTATAGATCTAAGTGATATGAATGCTTACTATATTTGTAGTTGATTGTGGATTATTAGTTGATCGAGATACAAGGTTGATGTAGGATTTGATTGGATAATTAGATATGTGATGGTGCTTAACTATATCCTATTGTTATAGGACTTTGATTGTGATAGATACATGGACGTTGAGATGAATAGCATGGATTACGTATCAGGTGAGTAATATCTACCTTGGTCAGGTGGTTTTGATCTGAATCTAGTGCATGAATTTGGATTTATACTGAATTCTTTTACCTTGACTCCACTCTTATTTTATCATGTGCTTGTACTTAGCCTTGACCTTTGAGATATATTGCTATTACTCCATTGATTATTTATCACGGATATGAACTACAAACCATATTGTGTGTTAGCTGATGGATGTTCAGTAAGTACATATGGTTAGGGTTATCTCTGTGACCTCAGATTGGGTTACTGTGTTACATGACTAGAGTTAGGTGATGGATTAGATTAGGGAGTCGATTGTTGTGTCGTACACTTATTAGTTGTGCATCTATTGTGGATCTAGTGGTTGTGCATAGATAAGTGTGTGAGTGTCAGTATGTGGTTATGGACTGGAGGTCCTAGCATGTTGTATATCCTTTATGGATCGTATATCTGTGTATGGTTATATGAATTATCGATAGTATCTCGCCACGGACTGGAGGTCTTAGCGTGGTTGACTGTCAATTGGGTATGACTCTCTGTGTGGTAGAGAGAGTGCCTTGTGGATTAGTAGTCCTTGGATAGTTGACTTTTGCTTGACCAGGACTCCCCGTGGGATAGGGAGTGTTGCGAGGATACTTGTGTGGAGCTATGCATCATTACACTGCATGCATGTTGTTGACTGGAGATCAAAGTTTATAGTCCTAAGGATTTTCATTAATTATTCTAGTCAGATCATTACCTATGGGGTAATGGACAAGCGAGTATACTATTGCTGATGTAGATAGTAGAGGATTAGTTTGGAGATATTCATAGGGATTTTGATCCCTTAGTTGGTCATGTTAGGTTGTATAACTTTGAAGGTACTTTTGAGTACTTAACTCGTGTTATACAGAGAAAGTAGAGTTGGTTGCATACCATTATCGGGATCAAGCCGATACTTGGTGGAAGATATAGGAAATAACTTTCGGGAAGTAACACATCATTGGGCCACGGTGTAGTGATGTTACAAGAGAGTATTTTCCCGCTTCGTTTCTTTGACTCATTGTTAGAGAATTTTTGGGCAACGAGTAGGGTGATCGTTTGGTAATGGAGGTACCATGCAAAGTCGTTAGACTTGTGAGGGTTACGACCACCTAATAGCTCGAGAATGTGATTGACATGTATTAAGCTACCCACAGTTTATTTGCTGACATTTTGATTAGGATGTTTGGATCTTCTATCAGATCCTACCGGAAGTCTTTAGATCGAGTCATGTGTATAGGAATGACTCCGTAGCTAGTGTTTTAAGAGTTGGAGATTTGATAGGCATATATTGCAAGTCAAATTATTGGAATCAGAAGTCTTCGAATGTTTGACAAATGGAGCAAGACTAGAGTCACGAGTCACGAGCGACTATTGGAGAGTTTTCCGACCATAGAAGACCAACTGCAGATCGACATCATCTTCTCATGTTTATCAGTGAACTCAGAAGAAAGACTCTGAAGGGATTATGTGTGTGCAGTGTGGGTCACGATGAGACACAGGTCAGATTATCCGATGGATTATATTATCTGCTTCTACTATAAGCAACTAGTATCTAAGAGGAGAGTATGTAATTTGAAGACTCAGTTGAATACTATGGATGATGCTTTCGAGAGGACGATCCACAATCTCGGAAGTTGAGATCATCACAGAAGAATGGATTATCAGATTAGCAACGATCTACTACCTCAGATATAGTTGGAGCTCTTTGATACTTCCATCTAAGAGAAGCAATTTACTAAGCAGTATCAGCAGAACACATCTCAGAAGATTTAGACATCTAGACGACAACAACTGTTACCTTCCCAGGCATGCTTATGATTTGTACAGAGGAGAGAGAGTATACGACGATGGTCGTATCTATGCCGTATTCTTCGGTTGCAGCTATACCTTTCACAGAGATGGAGCGTGCTTTGATGTTGGCAGTTCTTCAGTACCTTACAGCCGGTTATATATTCTCTGCCAGTACAATAGTGTTTACCATCACCATTGCAGATATTTTGGGTATTGTATCTCAGTTCAGCAGTTGACTTCAGTTCCTCTATGACAGACTTTTGCAGCTACTGAGCTCAGTCGTCAAGAACAGATGTTAGATGAATTTACATGGTTACTCGAGAAGAGGTATAGAAGACCAAAGAATTGGTTATTCGGGGTATTACTCTAGGTTACCCTATTTGCTGGTGTATCGAGAGATACTAGTAGTTTACAAGTATCTAGGTCTAGAACATTCTTAGATAGGATTAGATGGGTTTCTATCGACTTGTGGGTTGGTGGTATCTCTACCGTCAGGTGAGATGTTAACCAATGATCACGAAGTCGAGGGATACCCTTAGACTTTGATAGACATACCTTCACTATAAACATATCCTTACGGGTAGTTAACTTGTTGAAATGAGGGTATAACTTGTATCTCGGATGTGCATATAACTCGAGAGTATTTGGATGAATTCCCGGGCTTGCTATTGCATGGGTAAGTGAAATATACGATTTTGGGGTGATTTCGAAAATAGTTCTGATATTGAAGACTTCATACCGGGAGACGATTTTATTGGTATTAGTGTTGCTAAACACTATAGAAATCGGAAGAATGTAAGTTGCGATTATAAGAGGTGTTGGATGGGATATTTATCCATCTCAGTATTCCTTATGGAGAAGATCCAGAACTGTCTGTTAAAAGAGAGACAGACTTTTGAGGTTATGCATCAATTATCGATGGTGGTATGTAGTAGTTGTTGGAAATGATATCCTTCATTATGGATAGATGGGAGACTTAGTGTCATACAATTATCATTATCGGTGTGATGATTGATATATCATCAGAGTAGAGTAAAAAGGATGCAGGTGTGTAGAAGACGACATTTCATACTTGGTATGGATTTTATGAGCGGTTGAAATGTTGTTAGACTTATCGACGATTTTTTCATTCATGGATTTGAGGAATCAAGTACTCTTGGAGTATTTGAGATCGATTGTCATCATATCTGTGGAGGATAAATTTATAGATATATTCCCAATCTTGAGGGAAGTTGTGGTTTCCCTAGTTTGATTTGGTATTTACTGTAGATTTGAATAGTAGATTAATTTCTCTTGCGAGAAAGTAATTCTCTGTCTCTGAGGAGGATAGTGGTTTACGGAGTTACATTGGATTCAGGACGAGTTGATTTAGAAGGTTTGTCATTCGAGAGTGGTGATGTATTCGGAGCATATCCGAAAATAGCATGTTTGAGACGTCCTTTGTGGTGGAACCACATGTAGGACATGGTTGATTTCGTAGATATATGTTGGGTGTGCCAACAAGTAAAGATGGAATATTTGTGACTAGTAGGGTTACGTACCGTGATGGAGTGGGAGCCTAGTATGATGGACTGCTTTGGGAGATTATCTAGAATTCGGAAAGGACTGGTTGTGATTTGGGTAATTGATGATCGATTAGCTAGGTCCGCTCATTTCCTTCTGAGCCGTAAGATGGATTTCGTTGGATCGCTTGACGGAATTATATTCATGGAGTATCCTTGAGTATCATTTCCGATAATGATTCTTGATTCACCTTACGATTCTGGCAAAGTCTCCCATCGGTTACAAGTATAGAGCTCTACTTTAGTACAGTTATGTACTTTTTGATAGGTGAGTGGTATGAAGGTGTTATTTACCTTTTAATAGGTTGGTTGAGAGTGTATATAAGAGCTGAAATATAATATTCGAGCTCAGTACCCCACTTAGTACTTGAGGTGTGTAACTTTTCTCCGAATACTTGAGATGGTTATTGTGACATCTCGTACTCGTATATGAATCAGAAATTTGGGGACAAAATTTTTATTAGTTGGGGAGAATATAAGATACGGGAAAAAATAATAATAAAATAAAAAACCTCTTGTTAATGGAGGAATTTGTCTTATATAATTTCTCAGGAGTTCACAAAAATTTTTCTGGGTTCAAAAGGAGTTCATACGACAGATTAGGAGGAAGATTAAAATTTAAATGGGAGATTGGGTTCAACCTAGGTTAGTTTTTGTGTTGGACTTGAGCTAGTCGAACCAAGTTCTATCGGCCTTAAAAGCCTTCCGAACCCGGTTTGCCCATTTGCGTGATTTCTTCCTCCCTTCACTGTGCGTCTTCCTCATTTTTCGGATCCGAGCTGCTCCTTCTCGCTGAGAGCTCTCCGCCACTCCTCCTCCTTCTCTCAAGCATCGCCGGAGTGGTCGCCAGCTCCGTTGAAAGCCTGCGGAAGCCACGGCCGATTCCTTGCTTCCTTTGTTCTACTTCATCGCCACAGTTGGTATTATCCGACGTCGATTTCGATCTGCAGTTTCCTTTGGATCGCTACCAGCTTGTCTTCGTTGGTCGTTTGCTTCTCCAAGCTAGATGGACAACACTATCTACCTTCAAGTCATGATCTCCCCTTCGGTTGTCATTGCCATCGCGAACTCCACTTGCTGTCGCCGCCTCTGTTCACTGCTAGGAGTGAGGTCAACAACATTTTCGTTGTTGTGATAGGGAAGAACATCATCAATGTAGATCTTTGGATTTGGGTTGTGAATTGGCTATTGAGATGATTCTGTTTTGCTATTTTTGCAGGGTGAACGTTGATCCTTGGATTTCGATTTGGTGGATGTTGATTGAGGTTTGTAATGGTTCTGTTGTGTTGAAGGGAAGAGGCTTGAGGGTGGCAGCCGTGAAACATGGTGAGGATTAGGTGAGGAGAAATTTGATTAATGATCTGAGTTATGTTTTGCATTTGATTTGGTTGGTTAATGCAGATCTAATACCTATATTTGGATTTGGGCAACTTTGATTGAAGCTAAGCTAGGTGAGTTACGGTTGGGGGTGATTACGGTAAGGTATTGTGTATTGGTTAGAATGAAGTAGGAGGCTCATTGATTTAAATCTAGTGTATGTTGTATGATTGTTGTTGCGATATTTGTGCCTTATGTAGCTTTTTGTTGCGTTGTTATTGGTTGAATCACAGTTTCCTTTGGGTGAACAAGATAGGAGAGATTAAAGCAACATGAGGTAAGTATAGATCTAAGTGATATGAATGCTTACTATATTTGTAGTTGATTGTGGATTATTAGTTGATCGAGATACAAGGTTGATGTAGGATTTGATTGGATAATTAGATATGTGATGGTGCTTAACTATATCCTATTGTTATAGGACTTTGATTGTCATAGATACATGAACGTGGAGATGAATAGCACGGATTACGTATCAGGTGGGTAATATCTACCTTGGTCAGGTAGTTTTGATCTGAATCTGGTGCATGAATTTGGATTTATACTGAATTCTTTTACCTTGACTCCACTCTTATTTTATCATGTGCTTGTACTTAACCTTGACCTTTGAGATATATTGTTGTTACTTCATTGATTATCTATCACGGATATGAACTACAAACGCTATTGTGTGTTAGCTGATGGATGTTCAGTAAGTACATGTGGTTAAGGTTATCTTTGTGACCTCAGATTGGGTTACTGTGTTACATGACTAGAGTTAGGTGATGAATTAGATTAGGGAGTTGATTGTTGTGTCGTACACTTATTAGTTGTGCATCTATGGTGGATCTAGTGGTTGTGTATAGATAAGTGTGTGAGTGTCAGTATGTGGTTATGGATTGGAGGTCCTAGCATGATTGTATATCCATTATGGATGTTATATCTGTCTATGGTTATATGGATTGTCGATAGTATCTTGCCACGGACTGGAGGTCTTAGCGTGGTTGACTGTCAGTTGGATATGACTCTCTGTGTGGTAGAGAGAGTGCCTTGTGGATTAGTAGTCCTTGCTTAGTTGACTTTTGGTTGACCAGGACTCCCCGTGGGATAGGGAGTGTTGCAAGGATACTTGTGTGGAGCTATGCATCATTACACTGCATGCATGCATGCTGTTGACTGGGTCTCCCTTGTGGTTGAGACGGGTCGTCAGTCATCCTGCCTCCCCGACCACTCGGGGTAGTGGTAGCAGGGTTGAGGGCAGAGCATTGGATGTGCCGCGCTCGGCCACTATAGACGGTGGTAGCTGAAGTGGCGTGCAACTTGTCCTGTCATGCATCACTCGACCACTCATGGATAGTGGTAGCTAGACTCGCTTGCAGTAGGGACCCCTAGGGTAGCATATAGCTCTATGGCGGCTAGCTACCAGTCATACTACCCAACTCGGTCACTCGAGAGTATTGGTAGCTAGAGTCGGGATAGTTGTCATGTCGTGCCACCTTGCCACTCTGGGGTCGTGGTTGGACGGATCTACAGACAGTGACCATGCTTATGCATTATTGATATATATATGTATGCATGTATTTGATATATGTTTTACATATGCCTGTGAGATGTTGCATTTGATTGAGCTATGTTTGCTGCATATGCTTGTTCGTCATGATACATGTCATTTGCATATTATATACTGCGGTGTGTTGAGCATGATATATGTGTTGGTTCAGAGTGTTGTATGCATTTGATTAGCGTCATGTTCTAGTATGGACCAGGATATTATTACATGTGATTATATACTTTTCATATGTCTGAGTGTTGGTCAGGTATGAGATTGACCTTGTACGTTACATGGGTTATGTTATTGTATACCTGTTTAGGATGATATAGCTTATGGTGTTATAGACCATCAGGTATGTTGGTACATTCCTTCATGTTCAGTTGATCAGTTTAGTATATGCATTGAGTATGACTATACTGTGGTTACTGGTTATTAGATTTGGATAGGACTGTATGTCTATTGGACTCATGTTGTATACATGTAGATCTTCACATGTATACTTGTAGATCTCTATATCCTTATATGTTGTTCATGCACTTTCTATATATTACCCTTGAGTTTATACTCACCACCTCGGACCCTGGGTTTTCTGTCGCCCAGGTAACAGGTAGAAGATTCCTTGGATGTTCAGAGCTCCACCAGCTGATCTCATCTCACACCAAATGTTTGGATAGTATTTCCATATCGATGTTGTATTCTTATGGATTGATGTTTTTGGGTTTTATCCTATATGATTTATGTATTTGTGATATACGGATGTGTTGTATGTATTTGACCTTTGATATGGTTTCTATTATGATTCTTGTTGTGTCAAGTCACTCTGGAGTGCATAGTGAGTCTTTGTATTATTTGTTAGTATCTTTCGCTGTGTTTGTATGGATTATGTCTATATATTTGTTATGTGATTGTGGCCGAAAGGCTTTATGTATATCAGAGAATTGTATCACGTATAGGGAAGATGTTGTCCGATTATCTTTGGCTCGGCATACTCTCGGGGCGTGACAACTATAGATTGAAGTCGACTGCTAAGGTTTGGCAGTCGACTGCTGTACCATCAGTCGACTACCAAGGGATGTCAGTCGACTTCTATGGCGGTGATCGATCGACTCGTGAGCAACGATCATGCTAATAGCGATAGTTATTTGCCAAGCCTCTCATTGGATGGTCACGACGTCAAGTTAGAAGCTATTGGGAGTTGATCGTTAGAACGACAGTCGACTGATGGCATGCAGTAGTCGATTGTTGTATGCCTAACGGGAAGAAAGCCCTCTTCTCTATAAAAACAGGGCTTGGGTGCCTTTGGGAGGTTAATGCTTCATTCCTATTCATACTCCCAAGTGCCCTAAACATGTTTACTCTTCTCTTACTTATTTCTAACTCAATCTTATTGTAAGAGGGAGAGTTTGTGTAAAGAAGTTACCTCCACCTTGTTGAGCTAATTGAGAGACTAGTGGATTTGGTTGAGGGAATGATTCGCCATACAAATCGTTCGTGAATTAGCGACAAGGGTCATGAACCACATTACATCATTGTGTTAGCATTTGCATCTCTTAATCTTTGTCTTTAGTCATAATTGTTTTTGTTTTAGCAGATTCCGCTGCGCTAATTACTCTTGTAGACGATTAAGACGGAAGCGATTTCCATCTATGACATTCAAGGCTATTCAACCCCCCTTCTAGCTAGGCCATGATCCTCCAACAAGTGGTATCAGAGCAAGGAGCTTGTTGACGGACTCATCGCCAAAACAAGCATGACAATGAAATAGTCGGCTCAAACATTCATCCACCCAAATTCGAAGGCGACATCTCTTGGTGGAAGAAGAGAATGGAGGTCTTCTTTGAAACCAATTTAGATATCATGCTTATTATGGAAAACAATTTCAAAGTGCCTAGGGATGAAGAAGGGGAGCTATTAGAGAAATCGAAATGGACCAAGAAGCAAAGAGAGGAGAACTTAGCGAATTCAAAAGCCAAGCACCATCTTTTCAATGTGCTTCCTCAACAAGAGATCAATAAGATTGGAGTGTGCTCAAGCACTAAAGAGATGTGGGAGAAGCTAGTGGAGCTTCATGAAGGCACCTCTGAAGCCAAGCTTGAAAGAAGAAACCTTCTCCGCTCTCAACTCAATAATATCAAATTAGATAAGAGGGAAAAGGTATTATCACTACACTCTAGATTTAATGAAATTATTAATGGGTTATCAAGTGTAGGTGAGAAGCTATCGAACCGGGATATGATAATGAAGACAATCGATGCATTCCCACGGTCATCTGAGTGGAGCTCAATGGTGGACTCTTTTTACATTTCAAGGAATCTAGAGGTAAGTACCCTAGAAGAATTTTTCTCAACTATGGAGCTTCATGAGACTAGACTTGAAGGTATAGTAGAAGAGTCAATATTTCAATCAAGGGGAGTGGCTCTAGTTGCAAACAAAGGGAAAAAGAAGAAAAGCACACCCTCCTCATCCGACGACGAATCATCTTCTTCCATGGATAGCAATGAGGAGGCGTATATTGTAAGAAAGGTAAGGCGTTCTTTAAAGAGTTTTAAATTTAACAAATCTCATGATAGGAGAAGGACTAGGAAGGTCATTTGCTATAATTGCCAAGGAGGGGGACACATAAGGGATGAATGCCCCTTATTGACAAAGAGCAATGTAAGATACCAGAAAATAAAATAATAATAAATACCCTTGTTAATTATGAAATTTTCTTATATAAATTATTCAGGAATATTTAGAAATTTTTTTGGAATCAAAAGGAGTTTGTATGACCATTTAGGAGGAAGATTAAAGACTAATTGGGTGTTGGGGTTAATCTAGGTTAGTTTTGTGTTAGACTTGAACTAGATCAACCAATTTGGTCATCCTTTAAATCCCGATCCCGATTTTTCTCAACGGTGGTTTCCTTCTCCTCAGATCGCGATCGCGATTCTTCCCCTCCCCTGTTTTCATCGCCGCTGTGGTCGCTTCCCCCTCGCCGCGAGATCCATCTACCATCTGCCTTTCCCGACCTGTATCTTACTCTCCGCCGCTCTTCGATCTTGCCATCCTGGATTTGCTGCGAGCCCAAGCCAGCTGATCACATCTTCTTCCTTTCTCCTATCCAAATCGCCACGGTTATACCTTCTTCCTCCTGATCTCAGCGACAGCGAGCACCTCCGACCATCATCGACATCTTACGATGAGATTTCGAGTCCGAGAGGGAGCTACTGCTCCCTTCCTTCGGTGCTTCCCTCTTGAAAATTTATGGTTGTTGCCCCATCATCACTGGTCATCTTCCCTCTTCTCTGTGGCCATTGTGCCCACCACCGCAGCCAGTCGCACTAGCCACTGTGGTCAGTGCCTTCTCCTCCCTTCACTGTCATAAATTTGTATCCCTCATCATTGCAAGCTATTTTTCCCTGCTCCAAGATCATGTGATTTCAGCAGTTTTCTGCAGTGGCGATCTGTATGTCTATAGTCGACAGTCGGATCCGAGGTTTCTGGCCAGATCACAATCATCTCTTAGCCGATGTTTCTGTCGATGATTCCATAGCAAGTTTAAGGGAATCAAGGTAAGCTTGACTTTATGTGGCTAGTAATTTTGCAGCGCTTTGCTCGTATAATGTTCAAGGCTGCTGCTGGTCACTTGGGTACCGTAGGTTATCCTTCAATCTTCAGGTGATAAGCAGAGTTGGGAGGGTTTGCTCCCAATTCGATTATTGATTTGGAGTTGATACTTTGTGATTGGATTTAGAGGCTGTTGTGATTTCAGGTGATGGAGATGGGTTGTTGCCTCTGTTCATTCGAATTGTATAGATCGATGTTTCCTACGGTGGAACAAGAAGCTATGGAGTGAGTCTAGGGAAGGTGAGTTGGGATTGGATAATTTATGAATGTATATCATTATCGTTGTGATTAAATTGATCTTGTGATGGATTTGTTGTTAATAGAAGATTAATTGTTTGTGTGTGAAGTTGTTATATTGAGGATTGATTAGGTTAATTGGATAACTAGATCAATCTAGTTGATCGGGATATGAAGTCGATGTAGGATTTGATTCGATCATTCATTGTATGCTTGCACTTAACCATAATGTTATGATATGTGCAGGACGTGGATACGAGACAAGACCACGACCGTGAAGATATTATTATGACGAGCTTTATCATAGGTGGGTAATATTTCCTACCCTGGTCAAGTAGTAGCTAAACACTGAAGTATATGACTTCATATTATTGTCACTTTGTCCTTGACTCTACTCTTGTTTTTTTCTAATGCTTTATACTTGCCTTTGCACTTAAATACTCTGTCATTGTTGTTATCTATTCATTCATCTTTGTTATGAATTATAGATGTTATGGTAAGTGGATCTGTAGTGGTTTACCTATGTGTACGTAGCTAAATTCGGTTGTAAAATTGAATTGTACAATTTAGATAAATCATCCGGGGGTGGGTGATGTTCTAGAAGTAAAGTTGAATTTTTATATCATATCCTGATGTTGTGTATATATGTACTATAGATCATGTAGTCGTGTATGGACGTGAGATTTATCGATACAACGTCGCTATAGATTGGAGGTCCTAGCTTGGTTGTTGTTAGCTATATATGCCTCTCTATAGAATAGAGAGTGTGTTGTGGACATATGTATATATAGTCGTGCATTCATTTCATTTACATGCATACTGATGACTTGGTCTCCCTTGTAGTTGAGAGGGTCGTCAGTCATCCTACCTCCCAAGTTACTCATGGAGGAGTAACTGGTGTGAGGGAAGAACATTTGTTGTGCCACACTCGCCCCACTATTGACAGTGGTTGTTGGAGTTGCATGCAATTGTCCTGGGTGCATAGTACTTGACCACTCATGGGTAGTGACAGTCGGAGTGACCAGCAATAGGGACCCCTGTTGTGTAGCTAGCTCTTTACGCTTATATGCTACTTTATACTGCTCACTCGGTCACTTGAGAGCAGTGGTTGTTGTTGAGTTGGGATACTTGTCATGTCGTGCCACCTAGGCCACACTGGGGTCATGGTAGCAGTAGGGCGCGCAGACATGACCATGCATCTGCATTGCCGTGGTAGATGGCGTTTGCATATATATATATATATATATATATATATATATATATATATATATATATATATATATATATATATATATATATATATATATATATTGTTGAGTGTGATGAGAATATATATAGATCGTTGGAAGTTGCATTTGTTTGAGCTATGCTTGCTGTATTTGATTATACATCATCTTGCATTCTACTTGCATATTTTGTATGGTCATGTGTGGATTACTAGAGTTGAGTTGGTCAGATTGTCGTATACCTTTGACCAGTACCTTGAGGTGATACGAGATGGACTCGGTTCATTGTGTATTTGACATAGAATGTTAGTATGCCAGTGTTGTTGATTACAGAGTCAGTATTTAATCTACTATGTTGTAGGTGTTGTATTATGGTAGTTATACTCAAGTTGTATGAGTTACATTATTGCCGATCTTCAGGTATGTCAGTACCTTATGTTGTCATTGTTGATTAGTTTAGTTATACAGTTGTTGTATCATGCTGGTGTATACCTGTTATACCTTTAGACAATATATTGTTGACTCGTATGTGATATTATGCATACACTTCTATTCTTATTACCGTTGAGTTTTGTACTCACCACCACAGACCCTGGGTTTTCTTGTCGCCCAGGTAACAGGTACTCGACTCCGTGATGGGCTTGGAGCATCGCTGGCTGGCAATATCTCATCTCACTTCTGAGGGTCCTGACTTTGGATTTATGTTTTCTTTAGTTTTCAAATGTTTCTTATATTGATCCAGATTTATATGGTGGATGTTGTGTTAGACATTGTTGATGTATGCACTTGTTGATTCGAGTTTTGACAATGCTTTCTGTATGTTGTGGTCAGTCATACCTGTATGCATTTTGTGTAGGTTGTTTATTTCATTGTGTTAGTTTTCGCTGTGTTTTGTTACATATACATTTATATATGTTGTTGTGTTGTGGGAGAAAGGCTTGTATCAATAGGATATGTTTCCACGTATAGGGGTGATGTTGTCTGTTTTTTTTCAACTTGGCATACTCTCGGGGCGTGACAACTTTATTGGTGTTAGAGCCCTAGGTTTTGCGATGATATACAATGATGTTTATCGTTGATTTTTTTTACCTCGGAAGTCGTTTTGTTTTGGTTTTGTGAGATGAGATTGACAGCGGTATACACGAAGTAAGAATTCCTGATAATTTATATTCTAGTTAAATACTTATCTAAAATTGTTCAACAGGTGTATACAAATAGAGTTATGGCACATGTGCAGACTGGTTGTAGGGGTCGCCCACTGATGTGAGCAAAATATATAGGATTTTAGGAGTAGTTTTCGCTCACATCCCGTTGCATTATATATTTGATTCTTGCATATTTCACTTTATTTTGCATGCATTCCTATTTTCTAGTTTGAAGATATGCTCTTTGTACTCTTGTGTGCAGGACAACATTCTACGGGGAAAATGATGCACTTTTGGAGCAAAAAGAAGATATTTGGTAGCTAGAACAGAAGGACACACACCCTAGCCCTGTGAATCCACACGGCTCGCGCCCCAGCGCCACACATGACTTGGTCGTGTGAATCCAAACGGTCATGTGGCACTGGATGATTTCGACTTGATTCAGTTATTTTCCATGTTTTAGGGAGATCCAACGTGATGTCAATATAAAGGAAGCTATGCTCAAACCCCTGGGGGGGAGGCCCGATGGCGGGGTGCTAACGGTTGTTTGTGTCGTGGTACCGTTACAAATTAATTACCAAACCCTCTCTACACTAATATAGCATAGTGAATGGCCCGGATCGTTTCCCAACGAGTGTAATTGATAGAATGGTTTTCTTAGGATCATTTCCATTATTGCTTTGGGTTTTCTTATGTAAATGGGGGGTTTGGAATTTAAAAGGCTAATCCTACTAAACGGAAGAGACAATGCATGAAATCAAACTCTAATCTAACTAAACTATGAGTGCGATGAAATTAAAAGAAACTTAAACTAAGCATTCAAACAAGAAAGTACAGGAATTATATATGCAGAATAACATGAGAGTAAAACATGACATGAAATTAAATCTAAACTAACAAACTACAACCTAATTACTCAAAGAAACATTTCATCGAATACTACGTAAGCATGAAGAAAATTAACCCAAGCACATGCAATCTAAATATGGAAGATCGAATCTATTACAAACATTCAACAACAAAAAAGCAAAGAGCAATCAAAACACATCATGAAGCTTGCATAGGATGCTGGAATTGGTGCTGTAATGGTTGTCGGAGATGGTGGAGATGAAGATGAGCGACTACCGGAGGTGGAATAGGGCTTGCAGAGTTGTGGAGATGTTGTTGGTGCTGCCGTGAAGGTGCTGGCTGCAAATGTGAAAGAGCGAGACGATAACGAAGGGGAATCCCCACTCCGGTGGCTGTGGTTCTTCACCGGCGATGGAGGATGGAGCTGCCCAATCGGCGCAGCCAATGGTTGGTTTTGGAGATGGAGCGGCCCAATCGGCACTGCGGGAAGGAAAGTGGACTACCGATGAAGAGGGTATCGCCGGAATCCCAACTGTGCCTCGCTGTCGACGAGCTGGAAAGATCTCGTCATCTTAATCGACCGACGATGGAAAGGGGGATTGCTGTCGGAGGTGCTAGCGGAGATGGGTGGAGTGGCACCGATCACCGGATATTGGAGGGAATCCCCTTTCCTCTCCGGCGATCGGTGAGGAAGGTGGAGATGGCGTCGGGAGATCGGCACATGAAAGGGGCGAAATCGGCTCTTGTGTCGCGCGATGGAAGAAGATGGGAAAATGTTGGTTTTTAAAGGGCAATTTCCATTACCGTCCGATCCAATGGACCTCCAATCTCGACCATCCATTAGAGCTAGGGTTTGATTAAGTTGATTAATCCATTAAGCTGGCTGTGCATCCAATGGCTCAGATTCCTCCGATTTTGAATGAATGGATTTGATCAATCTAAAGAGATAATCCTGATCGATCAAATCTGGATGAAGGGCTCAGATATCCAGATCTAAATGTACGGACTGGATCTCTCCGGATCTGGATAGATGGCTCAGAATCAACTACTTTCATCTGATGGTCCATATTGCTCAGATTTGATCCCTTGATTGACTTGCCTCTGATCTTGATGAAGGGCTCAGATTAAATCAGCTTGAAATGCCCAATATGATCCTAGATGAAGCCATATTTGATCCAACTTGATTCTAGTCCTGTGGCCCATCTCGATCTTCTACAATTAAGGTGTAAAATTTGCATATAAGTCCAAAATTTAGGAGAATTTACAATAAGGTCCAAAATAAATCTAAACTCACAAAATATGTTAATAATCAATAATAAATCACTCGAGAGGATAAAAACAGTGATATTAAGGACTAAAATAACACGACAAAATGGTAGTTATCAATTCCTCCACACTTATTCTTGCACGTCCCGAGCAAGTAAAGAAAACTAAAAGTAAGCTGAAGATACATTTCCCAAAGCAAACAGGGTGACTTCAAACCATTCTGAATAGACTTAGAATGATTAAACCTCACAAGATAAGTGGTGGTCTCTCTCGCTCTCATAAGTATTTAATAGTGGAGTTCACTCAAGCTACTCATGGTTTACGAACTACCATATGCTTGCTTTTCTTCTACCTTCACCACTATATACACATAAGAATGCACAATCACTGAAGGCTTATTAAGAATGTAAGGGAAACATGAATACAAGAAAAATGACAATATGTGCAAAAGGAAAGAAAAGTAAGAAATAGTTAAAGAAATGCAAGAAGACATGGAAATACTGGAATTCTACATAGATGAGTATAAAGAAAGCAATGCCCCAAAAGTTTTCATCCCAATAAACATATAAACATCCCTTATCACATCCTTCAATACAAATCCACTGATGATATACAATAAATCTCTTAATGGTTACAACAAGGGATGTCAATAACAAAAATACTATCACACATAAATTAAAAAAATGGCACAGCATGTCAAAATTTTCACAATATTTTTTTTTATTTCATGGGGACCCAAATGTTTATTTTTTTTCAACTTTTTTTTTTCAAACTCTTTTTTTTCCTGACATGTAGTGCACTTTCTTATGCTCCAACATCAAGCTCAACTAAAAAGATAAAGACCATGGCTAGCTCATGGTGATCAAGCACGACTTGCCTATGTTAACACTAAATTTCCCTGAAACATCCAATATTCCACATCCAACAAAATGGAAATAGAAAGAAATGACATGATGAAAGTATAGAAAGATAGTAGAATGACTAACGAAAATGGCATGGCGTACGATAAGAAAATTATTTGAGTAGCATGTGACAACAAAAGTAGTAAAGGGAAACAAGTTAGATAGCCTTCATAGTAATTATGCAAACCTATGGTTTTGTGGTCTCAAAATAATCAAAGCAAGTTCTAGAGTTTCAATAACCACAAGTGCACCACACACAAGCAAATAAAACAGGCACAATCCTCACTAGGAATGAAAAAATCATCTCAATCTATCAACATAGAATCCATCACCAAGTAGCAACCACATGCAATCAAATAATCCATTCAAGTCAATAAATCTCAAAATTCGATAATCAAATTTAACTAGTTTTTACAACTTCTAAGAAGATATAAAGGAATGCATAGGAAATTTATTTCAAAACATAGAAAAGCAAAAACTCAACACTAAAAACTTGAAAACCAAAATAACCAGCTAAAACAAGAACAAAAAAATCTAGGAAATGTATATATACAAAGAAAAAGAAAAGAGATGGGAAAAGGAATGAACTCCCCTGGGGTCCTGGCGGTTGGAGGTGGTTCAGGAGTAGTAGCCAGGTTGGGAGTGGAGTGGATCGAGTGGAAGTGAGCGTCTTCTTCATGTGGTCTATGTTGTAAAGTCTAGCTCCCTCCATCATCATCTTTGTGAAGGTTCTTCTAGGTGGATGAGAATAATTCCAGTGTAAAATCCAACCCAGAAGTAGAATAATAAGAGCTAAAATGAACTCCACTCCTTTCACTATTGTCTTCTCAAAGGTTATCTCAGGCGGTCAGAGACGATTTATTTGGAGCAACCAGTCAGGAAGCTGGACTGCTATATTTGGTGTTGGGGCCTTGTTAAGCAGAAATATTGGAGGCTTAGGTTGTAATAGGAGTTTCCAATCTGGGACTCTTCAGCTATCCATCACTCCTATAGAAATCATCTTGATATCTTCAGAGCAATTCTGGTCAGGCTTATCTGGTAGTTGCACATCTGAACATAACAATTCTGCAGATACTGTCTCCTTTACAACATCATCAATCTTAATATAAGTAACAATATCTGCTATATCTAAAATATCATATGCAACATTAATAATATCATAAGTAGGAGTAACAGTATCATCTATAATAATATCTGCACTCTTATCAACAATAATATCTGCACTCTTATCAACAATAACATCCACATCATCCACAACTTCATTATCATAGCACATTGAAATATTGGAGTCCTGTAGAGTAGCAGGATCATAAAGTCGACTATCGCGTACTCCACAATCCATCTCTAGCACATCGATATCCAGAGAAATGGTATCTAACAAAGGCTGAATAAATCCTTGTGCTTGCATCTGCTGGGACTGCTGTGGGTTATTAAACATTGAGTTAGTCTGGAACTTAGGCGATAACCTCTGAAATGCTGGTGGAGGCTGATAAGAATGTTGTGAATTTGCAGCCATGACCTTAATAATTTCTCTAGCCTGCGTAGGAGTCTTATTGACTAGGGCCCCTCCACTAGCTACATTAAGCATACACCTGTCCATAGGAAATAATCTATCATAGAGGTGCAGGATGAGTAGGTGATCGCTAATTTGGTGATGGGGGCAACTAGCACACAATCTTTTGAATCTCTCCCAATACTCATATAGAGTCTCTCCTATCATTTGCTCAATACCACAAATGCTCTTTCGAATTTCTATGGTCTTGGATGCAGGGAAAATCTTTTCCAAAAAGGCTTTCTTCATTTCACTCCAACATGTAATAGAACCAGGAGGAAGATAATAGATCCAATCCTTTGCCAAGTCTGATAAAGAGAATAGGAATACTTTGAGCATAATATCCTCCTGTAATACACCCCATGGCTTCATTGTTGAGCATATCATATGAAATTCTTGCAATTGCCTAATTGGATCGTCGCTAGCATGACCATGGAATTTTGGAAGAAAATGTAAAATTTTAAAGAGTTCAACATCCACATTTAATTCAGAAAACTGAATGCAAAAAGATTGATAAGCAACATCTGGTGCGGTGAGTTCCCTGACAGTTTTGCTAATCCCTGAATTATAAGCCTGATGAAAGCCTCCTAATCTCTGATAATAGGGATCCATGTGTTAGTAATATATGAGAGATGTCCTAAGGCAATCGCCTTATGTTTGAACCATTTATATAATAAATGAAGATTCACTATTTGAGTATACATGTTTTAATGTATTTGATTAGATCTTAAACTCATTTACTAAATGTCCATGATACGATTCACAGCATGAGAGAATATGTGATTGGATCACAACTAGTGAGTATCTCTACATGTGTAATTGTGATGTATCAGAATTATCCTTAGTCGATGAATTGATGGATTTGGACACCATCAATTTTGTTAAGATTAGAACGAGGTATACTCCTTAGTGTATCCAAGCAGCTGATTCTCACTGGCTGGAGACATTGTGATGTCCGGAGTTAATCGTGGATGCTAGTTATGGTAACTAGTTCATTGGAGTGACCAGCTGTAAGACTTCTTATAGTTCTCTGCATATATATAGATATGTTAATGAAGTTCTTATTGCAGCTTAAGTGCGATGTTTCTTTGACTTACGGTATTCAAGTCATCTTGATCATGAAGACTTATGCTTTGACATCTTAAGTAAGCATCTCTGAGGAGATGTGGATTCGGGATGATTGAGAATAAGTTAAAGTGATCGAAGGTGTTTGAATAGCCTATAAAGGATTCACCACTCCTTGCAAGGAGATATATACCCATGGCCTCTCATCGGATTATTACTAAAGTCTTTGGCCAAAGCATTACATGTTTAGAGTAAGGTACTCTTGGATACATGTGAAGTAATAATAATCCGTAGGAAGAGGAAATGATACTTGGGCTAGGTGTGACGTAATCAACCTAGTGGGGACTTACACTATAGACCATGTCCTGAACCAAGTGGGTATAAGATGCGTGAAGGGAATGGGGCACGATTTATTGTAGCTGCTAAAGGGTTTCAGAAATAGTTCTGGATCAACCGTTGATCTTTTCGGTTAATTGGGGATCATGATGTACTACTAGGTACCACTCATGATCGTTCTATAATTAATGGTTAATTATAGACGGCCGTCATAAACTGAGAATCTATTTGGTCACACGCACAATGAGCGTAATCCGAAGGATTTAAAACGAGCTTGAGAATGAGATTCTCAGACCGAGAGAAACTAGGTTTGGTTGGACTAAACATGGAGCGAGCATGAAATTGTTTCAGTCGCAATGGAAGCGTGGATGGGCCATGTCTTACGAAGACATAATGGATGAATAAAATTGGTTTGGTTCTAATCCAATGGTGAAGAATAAACTAAAAGGGTTTGGTTTGTTTTAAATGAATGAACCAAAGTTGGTTCGGTTCATTTTGACTTAAAATAGACCAAATCTGTTTGGTTTATTTTAACTTAAATTAATGGAGCGGGTTAACGGGTTTTTGGTTATGAACCAATAACCATTAGGAGAATTTATTCTCTTTAAAATAGGGCTTAAGGGTTTTGAGAATGGACAACCCTAATCTTGCCACCCCTCTCCCTCTTCTCCTTGTGTAGTCGGCGCCCAACACCTTGCTGCCGCCCATCACCGCCCAAGCCTCTCCTGTCGACATCCATCAGTTGCCGTCCTCCCCACTTGCCGACATCTAGCTGCTGCCAAAGGAGCTCCAATGATCTTCGTTGGCTCAGGCGACAAGGTGAGCATCTAGCTTTCCTTATTTTGCCGGCACAAGTTCTCCACCAAATCTGTCCAATTTTCTGGATAGCTTGTCTCCTTTTTGTCGGAGTGTCATTTGGATGACGTTTGGAGCTTCGACAGTGGCTACCTTTCTAGGGATTCGATCTCCAGTAATCCTCATAGGTGGAGGATGAATGATTCGTCAAACGGTGGGCGAATACCTCTCCGGAGAAGCGAGTTTTGGGGACTCAGTTTTGAATCCAAATTTTGATTCAGATTATAATCCTCTCTCAATCAAATCGTGTTCAACACGAGGCTAGTGACTCGTACAAAGATGAGGCTCGTGGATTTTTGAAGTCATCCCGACGATACTCGACATGGATACGGATATAGGTGATTCTAGCGAAAGTCGCTCCGGTTGATGCCTTTCCCGCTACACATGACACGTCAGGTATACGTAGAATAATTTCCTTTTATTGCAAAATTTGAAATTGTGGTTATGTCTACACATGTTGTACTATGCATGCATGTGGTGTGTGTGATGTAATAAATTAGATTTATTGCTTTTTATTTCTTCCGCTGGGCACATATTTATGAAATATGTTCGAACACACACTCGCCGCGATGCCCAAAACCCAACAGTGGTATCAGAGCCCAGGTTGTGTTTTGACATAATTGTAAAATTATTTTGCGATAGTCGTAATTGTATTTATGGAAATTTTCTACTTTTGGAAAGTTAGAAGTATTTATGGAAATTTTTAATTTTGAAAAGTCTAGAAGTATTTATGGAAATCTTCTACTTTTAGAAAGTTAGAAGTATTTATGGAAATTAACATTTTTCATAAATAAAATATTTGATTAGATTTGGAAATTTATTTCCTAATTTAATCATGATTTGATTTGGGAATCAAATCTTAAATATATTTTATTTCCATAAATAGTTTTGACAATTTAGGAAATTTGTTTTCTAAATTAAATTTGACTTTCCTTAATCAACACTTTCCACAAATAAAATATGTGATTAGATTTGGAAATTTGTTTCCTAATTTAATAATGATTTGATTTGAAGAATCAAATCTCAAACATATTTTATTTCCATAAATAGTTATGACATATAAAATTTTTTTGTACATGTCATAATTGTATGCCATGTAATTGCATTAGATGCATATAATTATGCCATGCGTGTCGTGACATATAGATGTATATCATGTTTGTCATGTCATGTAGATAATAGTTATTTGCATGCAAAAAGGATGAGAAATAAAAACCCTTACTCAATATTAAAGCCTACACCTTCCATTAATATGTTTTGAACTAGAGTTCTGTTTCTTGTTTTGGTTGTTGGACTCTTTCGAAGCCCGGCTCGAATCTGAACATGTTCAAACCATGGAATAGTTTAATACTAATATGGTAAGAGTCAGAGGTCAATCGTGAGCATTGGTTGTTGGACTCTCTCCAAGCCGGGCTAATTGGTTGAATGCACTCTAACCATATTAAAACTATTTCTCGATTAATGGGTTGACTTTAACCTGGAGGATCGACTTGTTGGACTCTCTCCAAGGTCGATGTGAGGGAGGTTAAGTTGGGTGCTATGCATATGATGCATACTTGTTAATGAGTTAACAACCCGATGTATGTGTGAACATTCAATTAGTTGATAGCACATTGTGATAGTTGCATATATGTGATATGCAATCGGTATATTTGATACCTACCATTGTAGCTATGAATGACTTGTTGGACTCTCTCCAAGGTTGTTCATATCTATGATGGATATCAGCCCATTCGGAGATGGACCTACGATCTCCCGAAGTGATTTTAGGGTTTTGAAATTCGAAAAAATGAATGGGATTTATGAATGTATATTGATGCATTTTAAATCATCTTTCTCATATATGCTCATTTTGTATTTTTAGGTTAATCGATTGATCATGACGTCTTTGAATTTGCGCACTATTTTGGATTCAAACAAATTGACTAGGCCTAAGTTCCTGGACTGGCTTAGAAACTTAAGAATTGTTCTCAAAGTAGAAAAGCTAGCGTATATCCTTGAAGAGCCTCTTCCCAACTGTCCTAGGGACCATGCAACTCCAGACCAATTGTTGGCCTATCAGAAACATATGGCAGATTCTGAACTAGCGAGTTGCATCATACTAGCTGTGATGGTACCTGAGATGCAAAAGCAGCATGAGCATATGGATGCTAATACCAAAGTCTTTCATCATCATGAGTTGTTTGATGAGCAAGCGAGATCCGAAAGGTTCGAAGACTCCAGGCTCCTCTTCACCTCTAAGATGCAAGAAGGTTCGTCTGTAGTGCAGTTTGTGCTAAAGATGAATGGGTACATCGAGCGGCTGGCCACGCTTGGGTTTGTGATGGATCATGAATTAAGTATTGACTTAATTCTGTATTGTTTGCCCAAGAGTTTCTCACAATTTATGATGAACTATCGGATGAACAAATTAGAATCCACTATTCTTGAGCTCCTCAATATGCTGAAGACTGTGGAGCCTTCTGTGAAGCATGAGGAGAAGGTGGTTCTGTTAGATGATTCCTCGAAGAAAGGTTCTAAGAGGAAGGCAAAGGAATCGAAGAAAGGGAATAATAAGAAGGCAAAGAAGGCAGAACAAGCACACAAGGGCACTTGTCATCATTGTGGTATGGAAGGCCACTAGCGAAGAAACTACAAGATTTATCTTGAGTCCATGAAGAAGAAGAAGGCATCCGATGCCCCATCCTCTTCAGGTATCTTCGTTATTGATTGTCATTCTATTTCCTTAGACACTTGAGTATTGGATACTAGGTGTGGCTCACATATATGTAATGACATACAGGGGCTAAGGAATAGAAGAAGACTCGTCAGAGGGGAGTTAAATTTGTGAGTTGGCAATGGAGCAAAGGTTGCTGCGGTCGCCATCGGAACTTATTTGCTGAAGCTCCCTAGTGGACTAGTCTTAGAACTGGACAATTGCTATTGTGTTCCTTCTCTAATAAAGAGCAGTGTTTCTATTTCCTGCTTAAATAGAAATGGTTACCATTTGACATTTAGTAACAATTATTTTTATATAACTTTGAATGGCATACTTTATGGGACTGGAAGCTTGAGCAATGATATTTATACGTTGGACGTATCCAGTGATATTTTCAATATTGAAGTGAGCAACAAGCGTGCTCGAAAGGATAATCAATTAGACTCCTACATATGACATTGTCGTCTTGGCCATGCAAGCAAGAAACATATGTCCGAATTACACCGATGTGGAATTCTGGAATCGTTGAATTAGATTCATACAATACATGTGAATCATGCTTTAAAGGCAAGATGACTAAGTTACCTTTTACAGGAAAAGGTGAACGAGTTGGAGAGTTGCTAGGTCTAATACATACTGATGTGTGTGGACCTATGTCAACTCAAGCTTTGGGAGGCTATAACTACTTCATTACCTTTACCGATGATTACTCACGGTTTGGGTATGTGTTCTTGATGAAACACAAGTCTGATGTCTTTGAAAGGTTCAAAGAATTCAGAAATGAAGTAGAAAAACAACATGATAAGAGTATTAAAATACTTCGATCGGATCGAGGTGGTGAATACTTGAGTCAAGAGTTTCTAGATTATCTAAGAGATAATGGTATATTGTCTCAATGGACTCCGCCATATACACCACAACATAATGGTGTATCTGAGAGGCGTAACCGGACCTTGTTGGACATGGTGAAGTCAATGATGAATCATGTGAATCTTTCTAAGTCCTTTTTGTTGGCTTTCCGGCACCGCGGCGTGTGTGTGTTCGATCATGTTTCGTAAACATGAACACAGCGGAAGCAATAAAAATAATAAATACTCCTATTTATTACAACACACACAACACACGCATGCATATTACAACAAGTGTAGACATAACCGTAAATTTAAATTTGCAATAAAAGGAAATTTAACTACGTTATACCTTTCGTATGACGTGTAGCGGGAACGGCATCAACCGGAACGATTCTCGCTAGAATCGTCTCTATCCGTATCCACGCCGAGTTCCTCGGGATGACTTCGCTAAGCCACGAGCTTCGTCTTCGTACGGGTTACTAGCCTTGTGTTGAAGACGACGTGATCGAGAGATGATCACGATCCGAATCCAAATTCGGATCCTAATACGAGTTCTCAAAACTCGCTTCTCCGGAGAGGTATTCGTCAACCGATTGACGAATCCTTCGTCCACCACCTCAGAGGATTACCGGAGATCGAATCCCGGTTAAGTTATCCGCTGTCGGAGCTCCAACCGTCGTCCAAACGATGCTCCGACGAGAGGAGAAGAAGCTGTCCAGAAAACTGGACAGCTTGGTGGAGGAGTAGGTGCCGGCCAAAACAAGGAAGCCAAGTGCTCACCTTGATGCCAAACCTAAGGAGGATCACCGGAACTCTTCCGGCAGCAGCTCGACGCCGGCGAGGAGGAAGGAAGCAGCCTTCTGGACGCCGGTTGGAGGAGCTATGGGCTGGGCGGCAAGAGAAGTTGGCGCCAACTCAAAAGGGGAGATGAGGTGGGCGGCCAAACTAGGGTTGCCTCTTCATTAGGGCTTAACAAACCCTAAAACCCTTTTTTATAGAGAACTAATTCTCTTAATGGTTATTGGATCATAACCATTAGGCCCGTTAACCCGCTCCATTAAGATAAGTTAAAATAAACCAAACCATGATGGTTTATTTTAAGTTAAAATGAACTGAACCAACTTTTGGTTCATTCGTTTAAAATAAACCAAACCCTTTGGTTTATTCTCCTCCATTGGATTAGAACCAAACCATTTTGGTCCATCCATTATGTCTTCATAAGACACGGCTCATCCACGCTTCCATTGCGACTGAAACGATTTCATGCTCGCTTCAAGTTTGGTCCAACCAAACTTAGTTTCTCTCGGTCTGAGAATCCCATTCTCAAGCTCGTTTTAAATCCTTTGGATTACGCTCGTTGTGCGTGAGACCAAATAGGTTCTCGGTTTATGTTGGCCGTCTATAATTAACCATTAATTATAGAACGATCATGAGTGACACCTAGTAGTACAACATGATCCCCAATTAACCGAAAAGATCAACGGTTGATCCAGAACTATTTCTGAAACCCTTCAATAGCAAAAATGAATCGTGCCCCATTCCCTTCACTCATCTTATACCCACTTGGTTCAGGACATGGTCTATAGTGTCAGTCCCCACTAGGCTGACTACGTCACACCTAGCCCAAGTATCATTTCCTCGTCCTACGAATTCTAGTTACTGCACATGTATCAAAGAGTACTTTACTCTAAACATGTCATGCTTTGGCCAAAGACTTTAGTAACAATCCGACGAGAGGCCATGGGTATACATCTCCTCGCAAGGAGTGGTGAATCCTTTATAGGCTATTCAAACACCTTCGATCACTTCGACTTATACCCAATCATCCCGGGTCCACATCTCCTTAGAGATGTTTGCTTAAGATGTCAAAGCATAAGTCTCCATGATCAAGATGACTTGAATACCGCAAGTCAAAGGAACATCGCACTTAAGCCACAGTAAGAACTTCATTGACATATCTATATATGCAGAGAACTATATGAAGTCTTACGGCTGGTCACTCCAATGAACTAGTTACCATAACTAGCATCCACGATTAACTCCGGACATCACTATGTCTCCAGCCAGTGAGAATCAGCTGCTTGGATACACCAAGGAGTATACCTCGTGCTAGTCTCGACAGAATTGATGGTGTCCAAATCCATCAATTCATCGACTAGGGATAATTCTGATACATTACAATTACACATGTAGAGATACTCACTAGTTGTGATCCAATCACAAATTCTCTCATGCTGTGAATCGTATCATGGACATTCAGTAAATGAGTTTAAGATCCAATCAAATACATAAAACATGTATACTCAAATAGTGAATCTTCATTTATCATATAAATGGTTCATACATAAGGCGATTGCCTTAGGACATCTCTCATATATTACTAACAGACTCCCACTTGGCCTAATGCCAATCGCTACGGTATCCAATACCATAAGCTCGAACATGACCCTCAAACTTACTTTGAGGTAATGCCTTAGTCAAAGGATCCGCTAAGTTCCTTTCAGTGGGAATTTTCTCGATTTGTATTTCATTCCTACTGATGATCTCTCTGATAAGATGATAGCGGCGAAGCACATGTTTGGATCATTGATGAGACCACATCAAGTTCAAAGATGAACTTCTTGATCCAAACCGCTTCCTTTGCTGCTTCCAAAGCTGCAACGTATTCTGCCTTAGTGGCAGAATCCGCTATAGTGTCAAGCTTGGAACCTTTCCAACTTATTGTGCCTCCATTCTAGGTGAATACATACCCAGACTGAGACATGGAATCATCCTTGTCTGTCTGGAGCTGGCATCCGTATACCCACGTATCACCATGTACCCTTCTCCATATATTAGGAACACATCCTTAGTTCTTCTTAAGTAATTAAGGATCGTCTTAACAGCCACCCAATGATTCATTCCTGGATCAGACTGGTATCTGCTCGTGACACTCAGAGCATACTATACATCGGGCCTCGTACATAACATAGCATACATGATAGATCATATTGCGGATGCATAGGGAATCTTACTCATGCAAATCCTCTCGTCTTCTGTGCGCGGACACATAGACTTCGAAAGGTGTACCCCATGCCTGATGGGTAAGAAACCTTTCTTGGATTCCGACATGCTAAACCTCTTTAGCACTCGGTCTATATATGTAGACTGCGAAAGACCAAGCAACTGTTTCGATCTATCTCTGTAGATCTTAATCCCGAGGATGTAGGTTGCTTCTCCCAGGTCTTTCATGGAGAATGTCTTGGATAACCAAACCTTCACTAACTGTAAGATTGAAACATCGTTCCCTATAAGTAGTATGTCATCGACATACAATACTAGGAATACGACTGCACTCCCACTAACCTTCTTGTACACACAAGGTTCGTCAGGATTTTGTGAGAAATCAAACTTTTTGATTGTCTCATCAAAACGGATATTCCAGCTCCTGGATGCTTGCTTCAATCCATAAATGGACCGTCGCAATTTGCATACCTTGGTTTTATCAACCGATGTGAAACCCTCAGGCTGTATCATATACACGTCCTCGAGCAGGTTTCCATTAAGGAAAGCTATTTTCACATCCATCTGCCATATCTCATAATCATAATGAGCCGCTATGGCTAGGAGCATCCGAATGGATTTAAGCATAGCTACAGGCGAATAGGTTTCGTCATAATCAACACCTTATTTTTGACGATATCCTTTCGCCACCAATCTAGCCTTATAGGTAATCACATTACCATCCATGTCAGTTTTCTTCTTGAAAACCCACTTGCACCCTATAGGCTTTATCCCTTCAGGTGGGTCAACCAAGTTCCAAACTTGGTTTTCATAAATGGAATCCATTTCCGACTTCATGGCACCAAGCCACTTATCCCTTTCTGAACTTGTCAGCACTTCTTCATAACTGGTAGGCTCCTCATCATCAATGAGTAACACGTCGTTTGATTCGCTTACGAGAAATCCATATCTCTCAGGAATATTGCATGTTCTACCAGATCTACGAAGATGTGGTGTTACAATAGGTCCAGCCGATTGCTCATCACTATGAGTTGTCGGCTGTTGTGCTTCACCAGGTATCTCATCAATGTCTATTTGAGTCTCTCGAGCCTCCTCAAGCTCGACGGCACTTCCACTGTTTTCTTGCAAGAGAAACTCTTTCTCTAGAAACACAGCATGCCTTGAAACAAACACCTTTTGTTCCACAAGATGATAGAATTGGTAACCCCTTGTTTCCTTAGGGTATCCAACAAATAGACATTTATCAGACTTAGCATCCAATTTGTCTGATACAGTCCGCTTCACATAAGCAGGATAACCCCATATCTTCAAGTAAGATACATGAGGTTTCTTACTATTCCATATCTCATATGGAGTAGTTGAGACTACCTTGGTTGGCATTCTGTTTAACAAGTAAACAGCTGTCTGAAGTGCATAGCCCCAAAAGGACTTGGGAAGAGTTGCATGATTCATCATTGACCTGACCATGTCCAACAAGGTCCGGTTACGCCTCTCAGATACACCATTATGCTGTGGTGTATAGGGCGGAGTCCATTGAGACAATATGCCATTGTCTCTTAGATAATCAAGAAACTCTTGACTTAAGTATTCACCACCTCGATCCGATCGAAGTATTTTAATACTCTTGTCATGTTGTTTCTCTACTTCATTTCTGAATTCTTTGAACCTTTCAAAGGCTTGGACTTGTGTTTCATCAAGAACACATACCCAAACCGTGAGTGATCATCGGTGAAGGTAATGAAGTAGCTATAGCCTCCTAATGCTTGAGTTGACATAGGTCCACATACATCAGTATGTATTAGACCTAGTAACTCTCCCACTCGTTCACCTTTTCCAGTAAAAGGTAACATAGTCATCTTGCCTTTTAAGCATGATTCGCATGTATCGTATGAATCCAATTCAAACGATTCCAGAATTCCACATCGGTGTAATTCGTGTAGGGAATTCTCGTATGCCAAATGGCATATGCGCAACGGAAAAATTAGGATCCCTTCCAAGTGATCCATGCGAAAGCAAACTCGTATAAAATAAATTTCTCTAAACCAAGCCTATCTTATAGGAGAGGATTGCCTTTGTTGCGTGCCCTTTGCAATCCCACTTTTCCTTGGATGTGTTGGATCTTTTAGCACGTTCAAATGTCCGTGCCTCTAATGTATCCACACGAGCAAGCTCTTGTCTCACAAAAGAAAAACTAGAGGAGCTCTCCTTTACTTCTTGCTAGAGAAGTCCCTAAAGGAGAGGAAGAGAGGGAAAAGGAGAAAGGAAGAAGAAGACTCCTCTTCTTGCTAGCCTACACTCACAAACCCACACAACCAAAGCTTCCACCAAGCTCTCTCACAACCACAACAACACAACCAAAGCTTCCACCAACAACAAAGCCAATGCTCTCTTTTGGCCGGCCACTTAGGGTGTCTTTTATAGGGTTGGAAAAACCCTTTCACCTCCACACATTCAATGCAATCCATTGCATTGAGACATATCCTTGTTTGGCCGGCCACTTAAGGAGACAAAAACCAATTTGTCTTCTTCCACCTCATCTAGCTTAGGTGGATGCTTAGGTGGATGCTTAGGTGGCATGCTTATGTGGCATTCTTATGTGGCTTTCATGCATGTTGAATTAATCTTATTAATTCAATTAAGCTTATGTTATCATATTGAATTAATCTTATTAAATCAATAAGGTAACATATTGAATTAATCTCATTAAATCAATTAGCTAAAATTCTCATTAAGCTTAAAGTCCAAAAACCATTTTGTACTTAAGCTTATTCCCATATTATTCTAGTCAAACTAGAATACTTTAATTCCTCTAATTATCATGCTCTTTGTGTGTGACCCTATAGGCTCTCATAACGTTGGCAGTGGACCTAAACTCTTTTAGATACACAAGCAATGAGCGGCATCTAGATATACATCATTGCTACCCAAGTTATGAGATAAGTCAAGATCCGACTAACCTTTCTGTGACTACTATAATATATGACTGTGTCCTTCTATCCTTGATATCAGATTGATCAATGAGGCATAGACCGTGTCATCCTCGATCAATCTATGTGTTTCTTGATCCCTGAGTAAACTAACTCAAACAAATGAGCTCAATATCTCATATTGACTCATTCGAGCATGGCCATGCGTTTTAGTAGTTCTACTCAATCAAGGGGCCCACCGATATCACTCCCGTCATATGGAAGAGATAGATCCCATCTACATCACTCACATCCCTCCGCATAATTTGTTACATACCCAGTAATCGCCTTTATGGTCCACCCTGTTACGGGTGACGTTTGACGATACCAAAGTACATAACTCCTTATGTAGGGAACCATAGTGACTTCAGGTCTAAGGACTATTCATACCAATAGTCACATGAGAAAGTTTATGACACTCATATAACGATCCATGAAACTTTCTCATGATGGCCGGGTCGATTCGATATATTCTCCAATATATACCCATGTGTCAACTTGATATCATATATCCATGACTTGTGAGATCAAGTCATCAATTGACCTACATGCTAGTCTTTATGTATTAATATTGCCCTTGCATATTAATACTCGACTAGGAACATTTAGGAAAGTGTTCTCTACAGCCTCTCATAATCAATTCTGCCAATTGATGTGCTGTAGATAAGAACCTACTTTTCTAGGGCATTATTATATTTAAATTAGCTGGCACAAGCAAGATGTAAATATAATAACCAATCCTTTGCCTTTATAGAATATGATACAAAATGTTCCCTATTCAACCATCACATGATTGGTTCTAGGGCTATAACTAACAATCTCCCACTAGCACTAGTACCAATCACTATGATATCTAATACCTAGTGACCTAGTGTGACCATCATGCTTCCTCTGTGCCAAAGCCTTGGTCAATGGATCTGCGATGTTAGCTTCGCTCGGTATCTGCATATCCTCACATCTCCTCTATCGATGATCTCTCGAATGAGATGGAAGCGCCAAAAGATGTGTTTGGTCCGCTGATGTGATCGAGGTTCCTTAGCCTGTGCAATAGCCCCATTGTTGTCACAATAGAGGTCTATTGGATCTGCAATGCTAGGAACTACCCCAAGTTCACTGATGAACTTGCAGAGCCAAACAGCCTCCTTCACGTGCGATGATCGCAATATACTCCTGTTGTAGAATCGACAAGAATCGTCGTCCTCGCCTTCGAACTCTTCCAGCTCACAGCTCCACCATTCAGGCAAAACACGTACCCCAATTGCGATCTATAGTCATCCTTGTCTGTTTGGAAGCTTGCATCACTGTAACCCTTTACAGTTAGCTCCTCATTGCCTCCAAATATCAGGAAATATTCTTTCGTTCTTCGTAAGTACTTAAGAATATTTTTGACTGCTATCCAGTGACTTTCACCTGGATCTGACTGGTATCTACTCGTCATGCTCAAAGCATACGAGACGTCAGGACGAGTACAAAGCATGGCGTACATGATAGACCCTATAGCTGATGCATAAGGGATCTTATCCATGCGATCTCTCTCCTCCTTAGAAGAGGGACATTGAGTCTTGGAAAGACTCACACCATGTGATAAAGCGAAACCCTTTCTTAGAATTTTGCATAGCAAAACGATCCGACACTTTATCAATGTATGTACTGACTTAGGCCAAGTAATCTTCTAGATCTATCTCTATAGATCTTGATGCCTAGAATATAGGCGCTTCACCTAAGTCCTTCATCGAGAAACAATTCCCTAACCACATCTTCACAGATGGAGTGAGGGAATGTCATTTCGATGAAGTATGTCATCTACATACAAGACAAGAAATACAACTGTGCTCCCACTATTTCTCTTGTAGACACAAGGTTCATCTTCATTCTTGATGAAACCAAACTCTTTGATTGCATCATCGAATCAAGATTCCAATGAGAGGCTTGCTTTAGTCCATAAATGGACCTTTGCGGTTTGCATACCTTTCGGGATGCTTTGGATCTTCAAAACCCTCGGGTTGTGTCATGTACACATCCTCGAGTAGCTTTCCATTCAAGCGGTTTTGACATCCATCCGCCAGATCTCATAATCATGGTAGGTCTAATCGCAAGTATGATCCGAATGGATTTAAGCATCGCAATCGTGAAAAGGTTTCTTCATAGTCAATACCATGAATTTGTTTGAATCCTTTAGCCACCAATCTACCTTTATAGGTATGCTTATTACCATCCATGTCAGTCTTTACTTTAAAGACCCACTTACACCCAATGGGTTTTACCCCTTCAGGTGGATCAACCAAAGTCCATACTTGGTTAGTGTACATGGATTCCATTTCGGATCTCATGGCCTCTAGCCATTTCTCGGAATCTGGGCTCATCATAGCTTCTTTATAGGATGTAGGCTCGTCAAGATTGATAAGCAATACATCACCGTTGTCAGTCAAGAGAAAAGAATATCTCTCGGGTTGACGGATCCTATTAGATCTACGAAGAGGTTGGTCTACTTGAACAGGTGTTTGCTCCACAACTCTTTGGGCAACAAATTCCTCATCCACAACACTTTGTGGTGCCTGTTCATTTTCCATCGAAGCCTTAGTGTTATCATCATCTTGAACTTCTTCAAGATGAATTTTACTCCCACTAGTATTTCTAGAAATAAATTCTCTTTCTAGAAAGACAAAGATTTCGCAACAAACACCTTGCCAAGTGTGGGATTGTAAAAGTAATATCCCTTAGTTTCCTTGGGATATCCTACAAAATAACACTTATCGATTTGGGTCCTAGTTTATCCGAGACTTGACGTAACGTAAGCTTCACAACCCCAAATCTTTATAAAAGACATTTTGGGACTCTTCCCTCCATATCGTATATGGTGTCTTTTCTACGGCTTTTGATGAAACGCGATTAAGTGTGAAAGCGGCTGTCTCTAGAGCTAAACCCCAAAAGGAAGTAGGTAGATCAGTCTGGCTCATCATTGATCGTACCATATCTAATAGAGTACGATTTCTCCTCTCAGATACACCATTCCATTGTGGTGTTCCAGGTGGAGTGAGTTGGGATATTATCCCACACTCAGCCAGGTGATCACGAAACTCTTGACTAAGGTATTCACCACCTCGATCTGATCGAAGTAGCTTAATACGCTTACCAAGTTGGTTTTGTACTTCATTCTTGAATTCCTTGAACTTTTCAAAGGATTCTGACTTATGTCTCATCAAATATAAGTAGCCAAATCTACTCATATCATCAGTGAAAGTAATAAAGTACTTATAGCCTCCTCTGGCTTCGACATTGAAAGGGCCACATACATCAGTATGTATGAGTCCTAACAAGTCCGTCGCTCTCTCGCCATGCCCACTAAATGGAGTTTTAGTCATCTTTCCTAAAAGACAAGACTCGCATACCTCATATGATTCAAAATCAAATGAGTCCAATAATCCATCTTTATGGAGTTGGGATATGCGTTTTTCATTTATGTGACCTAGGCGACAGTGCCAGAGATATGTCTGGTTCAAATCATTCGATTTGAACCGTTTGGAATTTACGTTATAAATTGGGTTTTCTAAATCTAGAACATAGAGACCATTCATAAGTGGTGCATTACAATAGAACATTTCATTTAAATAAATGGAACAACATTTGTCCTTTATTATAAAAGAAAAGTTTTTCTTGTCTAAACAAGATACAGAGATTATGTTCTTTGTCAATGCAGGTACATAAAAGCACTCCTCTAGTTCTAAGATAAGCCCAGTGGGCAAAGACAAAGAATATGTTCCTACATTTCTGACAACTTTTGCGCCATTGCCTACTCGTAGGTCCACTTCACCCTTTGCCATTATTCTACTATTTCTCAGTCCCTGCACATTAGTACAAATGTGAGATGCACATCCGGTATCTAATACCCATGTTGAAGAAATAGATAGATTAACTTCTATAACGTGTATACCTGAGGCAGAAGTCCCACTTCTCTTGTTCTTTACTTCCTCAAGGTAGACTTTGCAGTTTCGCTTCCAGTGTCGATCTTACGCAATCCTTAGGTACTTTAACTTTACCCTTTGAAGTGGATGAATTGGCCTTGCCTTTGGCTTGGGTCTTACCCTTGCCTTTGCGCTTACCTTTGTCCTTCTTGAACATTAGTACATTACTAACTTTCTTCTTGAGATTTGGTTGTGATTCTTAACATCTTTGAGAATCTCGAGCAAAGGTTTATCAATTTCATTCATGTTATAATTCATGGCGAATTGATTGTATGCTTTAACGCGATTGCGAGGATAACATCGATTGCCAATTCTTGGCTCGATGGAAAACCTAGTCTTTCAAGGTTCTCAACGTACCCAATCATTTTGAGTACGTGAGTTCCTACAGGTGTTCCTTCTTGCATCTTGCATGCAAAAAGAGCCTTAGACACTTCAAAACGCTCGTGCCTAGCTTGTCCTTGATATAGTTGTTTCAAGTGCTCAACCATATCATAGGCATCCATGTTCTCATGTTGCTTCTGAAGCTCAGAGTTCATGGTGGCAAGCATAAGGCATGACACATCTAATGCGTCATCTTGATGCTTCTTATAAGCATCCTTTTCAGCACGAGTGGTCGTAGGGGCGGGTATTTCAGGGGTAGCCTACTCTAGGACATATAGTTTGCGTTCTTGCTTGAGGATAATCCTCAAGTTCCTATACCAGTCAAGAAAGTTTGCTCCATTGAGCTTGTCCTTCTCAAGGACAGATCGCAAGTTGAGGGGGTGTGTCGTGTTAGATGACATGGTGATCTACAACATTAAAATGCAAAGTTAAGTATCATACCTAAATCATTTAATTAGGCCTTTAATACAATGAGGCTCCCACTAAATTCTCATAGCTACTATTTAGCTATAAATTTATATGGGATAAAGATCCACATCATAATTCGTCTTGAGTTAGCTTTGGCTAATCGCCCAAGACGTAGTATAATTAGGTAGGCAATCTTTTGCCAATTACATCTGATGTAACTCTTTTAATAGCTTTGGTTAAGTTTTAGATTAGTTTAGTGTTTATTCCTAAACCGACTTCGGTGTGGCGAGGCACGTGGCCTTCTTGGATATCGGAGCAACGACCACTTCTAAGACAAAGCTGATGTTCGGAAATCACACAAAACTAATGTTAACACTTATGTTCAAAGCTAATATATGCCTCTACTTTCTTAACCAATTAAGAAAACACTTAATTAAGTCTTAACCAAGACTGATAGCGGGACATCACGATTGTCCACTCACACCCCTCCAAGATAAAATGCATTGCTTTGCTTTGGCAAACCCAATAACAAATGATCGAGGAAGTAGTGAGTACCAACTTTGGTAGGCATATCGTTTAGACTTATTAAGAAATAAACATGTATCATATACATATTAGCATACATCACATATAAGCTCAACTAATCATGCATCACATACAAGCTAAACTAACATGCATCACATACATATTAAACTAACGTGTCATGGTTATGGCCCTTATTCTACAATCTTCTCAAGCCAATGAAAAGATTGATTGGTCAACCTAGGGATAGCATCTTCTCCTAAGTGCTTCCTTTTGGTTGTCTTGTGTGTTGACTTCCTCCTTGTAACCTCATCTTCCAATGGACCCTCCATCCTTGTTTTGTACATTACAAAAGGAGAAATACTCGAGTTACATTCGAGTCTAAAACTAATTTTACAACAAGAATATTAGGAGAAAGGCACGACACGCAGGCCGTATTAAGAATTACAACACACAATCACAAACTTTTTGGGACTAGGCCATAACCATGCACCATGTCATTTTAACTTTTAAAAGACATTGGATATTTTATTATGTTTGAAAATTTGCTAATGCAATTATCAACTCATAATAAAATTTATCCTACTTCTATATCACATATAAAATAGAGAAAACCTATTTTTATACGATCTTTCGCAAGTGGCTCTGGTACCACTGTAGGGAATTCTCGTATGCCAAATGGCATATGCGCAACGGAAAAATTAGGATCCCTTCCAAGTGATCCATGCGAAAGCAAACTCGTATAAAATAAATTTCTCTAAACCAAGCCTATCTTATAGGAGAGGATTACCTTTGTTGCGTGCCCTTTGCAATCCCGCTTTTCCTTGGATGTGTTGGATCTTTTAGCACGTTCAAATGTCCGTGCCTCTATATGTATCCACACGAGCAAGCTCTTGTCTCACAAAAGAAAAACTAGAGGAGCTCTCCTTTACTTCTTGCTAGAGAAGTCCCTAAAGGAGAGGAAGAGAGGGAAAAGGAGAAAGGAAGAAGAAGACTCCTCTTCTTGCTAGCCTACACTCACAAACCCACACAACCAAAGCTTCCACCAAGCTCTCTCACAACCACAACAACACAACCAAAGCTTCCACCAACAACAAAGCCAATGCTCTCTTTGGCCGGCCACTTAGGGTGTCTGTTATAGGGTTGGAAAAACCCTTTCACCTCCACACATTCAATGCAATCCATTGCATTGAGACATATCCTTGTTTGGCCGGCCACTTAAGGAGACAAAAACCAATTTGTCTTCTTCCACCTCATCTAGCTTAGGTGGATGCTTAGGTGGATGCTTAGGTGGCATGCTTATGTGGCATTCTTATGTGGCTTTCATGCATGTTGAATTAATCTTATTAATTCAATTAAGCTTATGTTATCATATTGAATTAATCTTATTAAATCAATAAGGTAACATATTGAATTAATCTCATTAAATCAATTAGCTAAAATTCTCATTAAGCTTAAAGTCCAAAAACCATTTTGTACTTAAGCTTATTCCCATATTATTCTAGTCAAACTAGAATACTTTAATTCCTCTAATTATCATGCTCTTTGTGTGTGGTCCTATAGGCTCTCATAACGTTGGCAGTGGACCTAAACTCTTTTAGATACACAAGCAATGAGCGGCATCTAGCAATACATCATTGCTACCCAAGTTATGAGATAAGTCAAGATCCGACTAACCTTTCCGTGACTACTATAATATATGACCGTGTCCTTCTATCCTTGATATCAGATTGATCAATGAGGCATAGACCGTGTCATCCTCGATCAATCTATGTGTTTCTTGATCCCTGAGTAAACTAACTCAAACAAATGAGCTCAATATCTCATATTGACTCATTCGAGCATGGCCATGCGTTTTAGTAGTTCAACTCAATCAACTTTACCACCGATATCACTACCGTCATATGGAAGGGATAGATCCCATCTACATCACTCACATCCCTCCGCATAATTTGTTACATACCCAGTAATCGCCTTTATGGTCCACCCTGTTACGGGTGACGTTTGACGATACCAAAGTACATAACTCCTTATGTAGGGAACCATAGTGACTTCAGGTCTAAGGACTATTCATACCAATAGTCACATGAGAAAGTTTATGACACTCATATAACGATCCATGAAACTTTCTCATGGCGGGTCAGTTCAGTATATATTCTCCAATATATACCCATGTGTCAACTTGATATCATATATCCATGACTTGTGAGATCAAGTCATCAATTGACCTACATGCTAGTCTTTATGTATTAATATTGCCCTTGCATATTAATACTCGACTAGGAACATTTAGGAAAGTATTCTCTACAGCCTCTCATAATCAATTCTGCCAATTGATGTGCCGTAGATAAGAACCTACTTTTCTAGGGCATTATTATATTTAAATTAGCTGGCACAAGCAAGATGTAAATATAATAACCAATCCTTTGCCTTTATAGAATATGATACAAAATGTTCCCTCTTCAACCATCACATGATTGGTTCTAGGGCTATAACTAACAATTCGGACATGCGTTTCTTGCTTATATGGCCAAGACGACAATGCCACATATAGGAGTCTATGTTATTATCCTTTCGAGCATGCGTGTTGCTCGCTTCGATATTGAAATCGTCACTGGATACACCAACGTATAAACACCATTGCTTAAAGCTCCAATCCCATAAAGAACTCCATTCAAAGTTATGTAACAACAATTGTTACTAAAAGTCAAATGGAACCCATTTCTATTTAGACAAGAAATAGAAATGATGTTCTTTATCAACGAAGGAACATAAAAGCAATTGTCCAGTTCTAAGACAAGTCCTACAGGGAGTTCCAACAAATACGTTCCAATGGCGAGTGCAGCAACCGTTGCTCCATTCCCAACACGTAAATTTGACTCTCCCCTTAACGAGTCTTCTTCTATTCCTTAGCCCATGTATGTCATTACATATATGTGAGCCACACCCAGTATCAAATACCCAAGTGTCTGAGGAAATAGAATGACAATCAATAAAGAAGATTTCTGAAGAAGATGGGGCATCCGATGCCTTATCCTTCTTCACGGACTCAAGATAAATCTTGCACTTTCTTCACAAATGTCTCTACTTGACATAATTATGGCAAGTTTCCTTTGTGCTAGTTCTACCTTCTTAGCCCTTCTCTTCTTTCCCTTCTGCTGTTCCTTTGACTTCCTCTTAGAACCTTTCTTCGAGGAATCAACTAACAGCACCGTCCCCTGCTCATGCTTCTCAGAAGACTCCACAGTCTTCAGCATATTGAGCAGTACCACAAATGAACCTCCTAGCATCTCAGAGGTGAAGAGGAGCTTTGAGACTTCGAACCTTTCGAATCTCACTTGCTCATCAACCAACTCACAAAGATGAAGGACTACGATATGAGCATCCATATGCTCATGCTGCTTTCGTAGCTTGGGTTCCATCGTGGCTAGAATGATGCAACTCATTTGTTCAGAATCACTCACATGTTTCTGATAGGCCAACAATTGGTCCAGAGTTGCATCGTCACTAGACAAGGAAGAGGCGCCGAGGACATTTGCAAGCTTTTCAACCTTGAGAACAATTCTCAAGCTTCTAAGCCACCCATGAAGCTCGGCCCTACTAATTTATTCGAATCCAAAATGGAACGCAATTCAAAGACATCATGATCAATCTTAGAAATACAAAACGAGCATATATGAGAAAGATGATTTTAAAATGCATCAATATACATTTATAAATCCCATTCATTTTTTGAATTTCAAAAACCCCAAAATCACTTCGGGAGATCGTAGGTCCATCTCCGAATGGGCTGATATACATCATAGTTATGAACAACCTTGGAGAGAGTCCAACAAGCCATTCATAACTACGACGGTAGGTATCAACTATACCGATTGCATATCACGTATATGCAACTATCACAATGTGCTATCAACTAATTGAATGTTCACACATACATCGGGTTGTTAACACATTAACAAGTATGCATCATATGCATAGCACCCAACTTCACCTCCCTTTACATCGACCTTGGAGAGAGTCCAACAAGCCGATGCTCCAGGTTAAAGCCAACCCATTAATCGGGAAATAGTTTTAATATGGTTAGTGCGCATTCAACCAATTAGCCCAGCTTGGAGAGAGTCCAACAACCAAAGCTAACGGTTGACCTCTGACTCTTACCATATTAGTATTAAACTATTCCATGGTTTGAACATATTCGGGTTCGAGCCGGGCTTGGAGAGAGTCCAACAACCCAAACAAGAAACGGAACTCTGGTTCTAACCATATTAATGGAAGGTGTAGGCTTTAATATTGTTTAAGGGTTTTTATGTCTCATCCTCTTTGCATGCAAATAACTATTATCTACATGGCATGACATACATGGCATACATCTACATGTCACGACACGCATGGCATAATGTTATGCATCTAATGCAATTACATGGCATACAATTATGTCATGTATATATTTCCTTATATGTCATAACTATTTATGGAAATAAAATATGTTTAAGATTTGATTCTCCAAATCAAATCATAATTAAATTAGGAAACCAATTTCCAAATCTAATCACATATTTTATTCATGGAATTATTTGATTAAGGAAAATCTATTTAGGAAACCAATTTCCTAAATCATTAAAACTACTTATGGAAATAAAATATTTAAAGATTTGATTTCCCAAATCAAATCATGATTAAATTAGGAAACAAATTTCCAGAATCTAATCAAATATTTTATTTATGGAAAATATCAATTTCCATAAATACTTCCAACTTTCCAAAAGTGGAAGATTTCCATAAATACTTCTAGACTTTCCAAAATTGAAAAATTCCATAAATACTTCTAAATTTCCAAAATTAGAAAATTTCCAGAAATACATTATGACTATCGCAAAACCATTTTTACGATTATGTCGAAACACACGCTCGATACCTTTGTTGGGTTTTGATCATGGCGTGTGTGTTCGATCATGTTTCGTAAACATGAACACAGCGGAAGCAATAAAAATAATAAATACTCCTATTTATTACAACACACACAACACACGCATGCATATTACAACAAGTGTAGACATAACCGTAAATTTAAATTTGCAATAAAAGGAAATTTAACTACGTTATACCTTTCGTATGACGTGTAGCGGGAACGGCATCAACCGGAACGATCCTCGCTAGAATCGTCTCTATCCGTATCCACGCAGAGTTCCTCGGGATGACTTCGCTAAGACACGAGCTTCGTCTTCATACGGGTTACTAGCCTCGTGTTGAAGACGATGTGATCGAGAGATGATCACGATCCGAATCCAAATTCGGATCCTAATACGAGTTCTCAAAACTCGCTTCTCCGGAGAGGTATTCGTCAACCGATTGACGAATCCTTCGTCCACCACCTCAGAGGATTACCGGAGATCGAATCCCCGGTAAGTTATCCGCTGTCAGAGCTCTAACCGTCATCCAAACGACGCTCCGACGAGAGGAGAAGAAGCTGTCCAGAAAACTGGACAGCTTGGTGGAGGAGTAGGTGCCGGCCAAAACAAGGAAGCCAAGTGCTCACCTTGATGCCAAACCAAAGGAGGATCGCCGGAACTCTTCTGGCAGCAGCTCGACGCCGGCGAGGAGGAAGGAAGCAGCCTTCTGGACGCCGGTTGGAGGAGCTATGGGCTGGGCGGCAAGAGAAGTTGGCGCCAACTCAAAAGGGGAGATGAGGTGGGCGGCCAAACTAGGGTTGCCTCTTCATTAGGGCTTAACAAACCCTAAAACCCTTTTTTTTATAGAGAACTAATTCTCTTAATGGTTATTGGATCATAACCATTAGGCCCGTTAACCCGCTCCATTAAGATAAGTTAAAATAACCAAACCATGATGGTTTATTTTAAGTTAAAACGAACCGAACCAACTTTTGGTTCATTCGTTTAAAATAAACCAAACCCTTTGGTTTATTCTCCTCCATTGGATTAGAACCAAACTATTTTGGTCCATCCATTATGTCTTCATAAGACACGGCTCATCCACGCTTCCATTGCGACTGAAACGATTTCATGCTCGCTTCAAGTTTGGTCCAACCAAACTTAGTTTCTCTCGGTCTGAGAATCCCATTCTCAAGCTCGTTTTAAATCCTTTGGATTACGCTCGTTGTGCGTGTGACCAAATAGGTTCTCAGTTTATGTTGGCCGTCTATAATTAACCATTAATTATAGAACGATCATGAGTGGCACCTAGTAGTACATCATGATCCCCAATTAACCGAAAAGATCAACGGTTGATCCAGAACTATTTCTGAAACCCTTAAGTAGCTCGAATGATTTGTGCCCCATTCCCTTCACTCATCTTATACCCACTTGGTTCAGGACATGGTCTATTGTGTCAGTCCCCACTAGGCTGACTACGTCACACCTAGCCCAAGTATCATTTCCACGTCCTACGGATTCTAGTTACTCCACATGTATCGAAGAGTACCTTACTCTAAACATGTAATGCTTTGGCCAAAGACTTTAGTAACAATCCGACGAGAGGCCATGGGTATACATCTCCTCGCAAGGAGTGGTGAATCCTTTATAGGCTATTCAAACACCTTCGATCACCGACTTATACCCAATCATCCGGGTCCACATCTCCTTAGAGATGTTTGCTTAAGATGTCAAAGCATAAGTCTCCATGATCAAGATGACTTGAATACCGCAAGTCAAAGGAACATCGCACTTAAGCCACAGTAAGAACTTCATTGACATATCTATATATGCAGAGAACCATATGAAGTCTTACGGCTGGTCACTCCAATGAACTAGTTACCATAACTAGCATCCACGATTAACTCCGGACATCACTATGTCTCAAGCCAGTGAGAATCAGCTGCTTGGATACACCAAGGAGTATACCTCGTGCTAGTCTCGACAGAATTGATGGTGTCCAAATCCATCAATTCATCGACTAGGGATAATTCCGATACATCACAATTACACATGTAGAGATACTCACTAGTTGTGATCCAATCACAAATTCTCTCATGTTGTGAATCGTATCGTGGACATTCAGTAAATGAGTTTAAGATCCAATCAAATACATAAAACATGTATACTCAAATAGTGAATCTTCATTTATCATATAAATGGTTCATACATAAGGCGATTGCCTTAGGACATCTCTCATATATTACTAACAGACTCCCACTTGGCCTAATGCCAATCGCTACGGTATCCAATACCATAAGCTCGAACATGACCCTCAAACTTACTTTGAGGTAATGCTTTAGTCAAAGGATCCGCTAAGTTCCTTTTAGTGGGAATTTTCTCGATTTGTATTTCATTCCTACTGATGATCTCTCTGATAAGATGATAGCGGCGAAGCACATGTTTGGATCATTGATGAGACCACATCAAGTTCAAAGATGAACTTCTTGATCCAAACCGCTTCCTTTGCTGCTTCCAAAGCTGCAATGTATTCTGCCTTAGTGGCAGAATCCGCTATAGTGTCAAACTTGGAACTTTTCCAACTTATTGCGCCTCCATTCTAGGTGAATACATACCCAGACTAAGACATGGAATCATCCTTGTCTGTCTGGAGCTGGCATCCGTATACCCACGTATCTCCATGTACCCTTCTCCATATATTAGGAACACATCCTTAGTTCTTCTTAAGTAATTAAGGATCGTCTTAACAGCCACCCAATGATTCATTCCTGGATCAGACTGGTATCTGCTCGTGACACTCAGAGCATACGATACATCGGGCCTCGTACATAACATAGCATACATGATAGATCCTATTGCGGATGCATAGGGAATCTTACTCATGCAAATCTTCTCGTCTTCTTTGCGCGGACACATAGACTTCGAAAGGTGTACCCCATGCCTGATGGGTAAGAAACCTTTCTTGGATTCTGACATGCTAAACCTCTTTAGCACTCGGTCTATATATGTAGACTGCGAAAGACCAAGCAACCGTTTCGATCTATCTCTGTAGATCTTAATCCCGAGGATGTAGGTTGCTTCTCCCAGGTCTTTCATGGAGAATGTCTTGGATAACCAAACCTTCACTGACTGTAAGATTGAAACATCATTCCCTATAAGTAGTATGTCATCGACATACAATACTAGGAATACGACTGCACTCCCACTAACCTTCTTGTACACACAAGGTTCGTCAGGATTTTGTGAGAAATCAAACTTCTTGATTGTCTCATCAAAACGGATATTCCAGCTCCTGGATGCTTGCTTCAATCAAAAAATGGACCGTCGCAATTTGCATACCTTGGTTTTATCAACCGATGTGAAACCCTCAGGCTGTATCATATACACATTCTCGAGCAGGTTTCCATTAAGGAAAGCTGTTTTCACATCCATCTGCCATATCTCATAATCATAATTAGCCGCTATGGCCAGGAGCATCCGAATGGATTTAAGCATAGCTACAGGCGAATAGGTTTCGTCATAATCAACACCTTGTTTTTGACGATATCCTTTCGCCACCAATCTAGCCTTATAGGTAATCACATTTCCATCCATGTCGGTTTTCTTCTTGAAAACCCACTTGCACCCTATAGGCTTTATCCCTTCAGGTGGGTCAACCAAGTTCCAAACTTGGTTTTCATACATGGAATCCATTTCCGACTTCATGGCACCAAGCCACTTATCCCTTTCTGAACTTGTCAGCACTTCTTCATAACTGGTAGGCTCCTCATCATCAATGAGTAACATGTCGCTCGATTAACTTAGAAATCCATATCTCTCAGAATATCGTGTTCTACCAGGATCTACGAAGATGTGGTGTTACAATAGGTCCAAGATTGCTCATCACTATGAGTTGTCGTTGTTGTGCTTCACCAGTATCTCATCAATGTCTATTTGAGTCTCTCGAGCCTCCTCAAGCTCGACGACACTCCCACTGTTTTCTTGCAAGAGAAACTCTTTCTCTAGAAACACAGCATGCCTTGAAACAAACACCTTTTGTTCCACAGGATGATAGAATTGGTAACCCCTTGTTTCCTTAGGGTATCCAACAAATAGATATTTATCAGACTTAGCATCCAATTTGTCTGATACAGTCCGCTTCACATAAGCAGGACAACCCCATATCTTCAAGTAAGATACATGAGGTTTCTTACTATTCCATATCTCATATGGAGTAGTTGAGACTACCTTGGTTGGCATTCCGCTTAACAAGTAAACAATGTCAAGTGCATAGCCCCAAAAGGACTTGGGAAGAGTGATGATTCATCATTGACCTGACCATGTCCAACAAGGTCCGGTAATGCCTCTTAGATACACCATTATGCTGTGGTGTATAGGGCGGAGTCCATTGAGACAATATGCCATTGTCTCTTAGATAATCAAGAAACTCTTGACTTAAGTATTCACCACCTCGCTCCGATCGAAGTATTTTAATACTCTTGTCATGTTGTTTCTCTACTTCATTTCTGAATTCTTTGAACCTTTCAAAGGCTTCAGACTTGTGTTTCATCAAGAACACATACCCAAACCGTGAGTGATCCTCGGTGAAGGTAATGAAGTAGCTATAGCCTCCTAATGCTTGAGTTGACATAGGTCCACATACATCAGTATGTATTAGACCTAGTAACTCTCCCACTCGTTCACCTTTTCCAGTAAAAGGTAACTTAGTCATCTTGCCTTTTAAGCATGATTCGCATATATCGTATGAATCCAATTCAAACGATTCCAGAATTCCACATCGGTGTAATTCGGACATGCGTTTCTTGCTTATATGGCCAAGACGACAATGCCACATATAGGAGTCTATTTGATTATCCTTTCGAGCACGCGTGTTGCTCGCTTCGATATTGAAATCGTCACTGGATACGTCCAACGTATAAACACCATTGCTTAAAGTTCCAATCCCATAAAGAACTCCATTCAAAGTTATGTAACAACAATTGTTACTAAAAGTCAAATGGAACCCATTTCTATTTAGACAAGAAATAGAAATGATGTTCTTTATCAACGAAGGAACATAAAAGCAATTGTCCAGTTCTAAGACAAGTCCTACAGGGAGTTCCAACAAATACGTTCCGATGGCGAGTGCAAGAACTGCTGCTCGATTCCTAACACGTAAATTTGACTCTCCTCGACGAGTCTTCTTCTATTCCTTAGCCCATGTATGTCATTACATATATGTGAGCCACACCCAAAGATCAAATACCCAAGTGTCGAGAAATAGAATGACAATCAATAAAGAAGATTTCAAGAAGATGGGGCATCCGATGCCTTATCCTTCTTCACGACTCAAGATAAATCTTGCACTTTCTTCAAGAATGGCTCTCCTTGCCATAATGATGGCAAGTTTTCTTTGTGCTAGTTCTACCTTCTTAGCCCTTCTCTTCTTTCCTTCTCACGTTCCTTTGACTTCCTCTTAGAACCTTTCTTCGAGGAATCAACTAACAAAGACCGCCCCTCGCCATGCTTCTCGTAAGACTCCACAGCCTTCAAAGATATCGAGCAAGAGACTAGCATGAACCTCCTAGCATCTCGTAGGTGAAGAGGAGCTGAGACTTCAACCTTCAATCTCACTTGCTCATCAACCAACTCACAAAGATGAAGGACACGATATGAGCATCCATATGCTCATGTCCGCCGTAGCTTGGGTTCCATCGTGGCTAGCATGATGCAACTCATTTGTTCGAATCACTCACATATTTCGATAGGCCAACAATTGGTCCAGAGTTGCATCGCTACTAGGACGGGCGGAAGAGGCGCCGAGGACATTTGCAAGCTTTTCAACCTTGAGAACAATTCTCAAGCTTCTAAGCCACCCATGAAGCTCTACCACCAATTTATTCGAATCCTAAATGGAATGCAATTCAAAGACATCATGATCAATCTTAGAAATACAAAACGAGCATATATGAGAAAGATGATTTTAAAATGCATCAATATACATTTATAAATCCCATTCATTTTTCGAATTTCAAAAACCCCAAAATCACTTCGGGAGATCGTAGGTCCATCTCCGAATGGGCTGATATCCATCATAGTTATGAACAACCTTGGAGAGAGTCCAACAAGCCATTCATAACTACGACGGTAGGTATCAACTATACCGATTGCATATCACGTATATGCAACTATCACAATGTGCTATCAACTAATTGAATATTCACACATACATCGGGTTGTTAACACATTAACAAGTATGCATCATATGCATAGCACCCAACTTCACCTCCCTTTACATCGACCTTGGAGAGAGTCCAACAAGCCGATGCTCCAGGTTAAAGCCAACCCATTAATCGGGAAATAGTTTTAATATGGTTAGAGCGCATTCAACCAATTAGCCTAGCTTGGAGAGAGTCAAACAACCAAAGCTAACGATTGACCTCTGACTCTTACCATATTAGTATTAAACTATTCCATGGTTTGAACATATTCGGGTTTGAGCCGGGCTTGGAGAGAGTCCAACAACCCAAACAAGAAACGGAACTCTGGTTCTAACCATATTAATGGAAGGTGTAGGCTTTAATATTGTTTAAGGGTTTTTATGTCTCATCCTCTTTGCATGCAAATAACTATTATCTACATGGCATGGCATACATGACATACATCTACATGTCACGACACGCATGGCATAATGTTATGCATCTAATGCAATTACATGGCATACAATTATGTCATATATATATTTCCTTATATGTCATAACTATTTATCGAAATAAAATATGTTTAAGATTTGATTCTCCAAATCAAATCATAATTAAATTAGGAAACCAATTTCCAAATCTAATCACATATTTTATTCATGGAATTATTTGATTAAGGAAAATCTATTTAGGAAACCAATTTCCTAAATCATTAAAACTACTTATGGAAATAAAATATTTAAAGATTTGATTTCCTAAATCAAATCATGATTAAATTAGGAAACAAATTTCCAGAATCTAATCAAATATTTTATTTATGGAAAATATCAATTTTCATAAATATTTCCAACTTTCCAAAAGTGGAAGATTTCCATAAATACTTCTAGACTTTCCAAAATTGAAAAATTCCATAAATACTTCTCAATTTCCAAAATTAGAAAATTTCCAGAAATACATTATGACTATCGCAAAACCATTTTTACGATTATGTCGAAACACAACCTGGCTCTGATACCACTGTTGGGTTTCCGGCACCCCGGCGTGTGTGTGTTCGATCATGTTTCGTAAACATGAACACAGCGGAAGCAATAAAAATAATAAATACTCCTATTTATTACAACACACACAACACACGCATGCATATTACAACAAGTGTAGACATAACCGTAAATTTAAATTTGCAATAAAAGGAAATTTAACTACGTTATACCTTTCGTATGACGTGTAGCGGGAACGACATCAACCGGAACGATCCTCGCTAGAATCGTCTCTATCCGTATCCACGCCGAGTTCCTCGGGATGACTTCGCTAAGCCACGAGCTTTGTCTTCGTACGGGTTACTAGCCTCGTGTTGAAGACAACGTGATCGAGAGTTGATCACGATCCAAATCAAAATTCGGATCCTAATACGAGTTCTCAAAACTCGCTTCTCCGGAGAGGTATTCATCAACCGATTGACGAATCCTTCGTCCACCACCTCAGAGGATTACCGGAGATCGAATACCCGGTAAGTTATCCGCTGTCGGAGCTCTAACCATCGTCCAAACGATGCTCCGACGAGAGGAGAAGAAGCTGTCCAGAAAACTGGACAGCTTGGTGGAGGAGTAGGTGCCGGCCAAAACAAGGAAGCCAAGTGCTCACCTTGATGCCAAACCTAAGGAGGATCGCCAGAACTCTTCCGGCAGCAGCTCGACGTCGGCGAGGAGGAAGGAAGCAGCCTTCTGGACGCCGGTTGGAGGAGCTATGGGCTGGGCGGCAAGAGAAGTTGGCGCCAACTCAAAAGGGGAGATAAGGTGGGCGGCCAAACTAGGGTTGCCTCTTCATTAGGGCTTAACAAACCCTAAAACCCTTTTTTATAGAGAACTAATTCTCTTAATGGTTATTGGATCATAACCATTAGGCCCGTTAACCCGCTCCATTAAGATAAGTTAAAATAAACCAAACCATGATGGTTTATTTTAAGTTAAAACGAACCGAACCAACTTTTGGTTCATTCATTTAAAATAAACCAAACCCTTTGGTTTATTCTCCTCCATTGGATTAGAACCAAATCATTTTGGTCCATCCATTATGTCTTCATAAGACACGGCTCATCCACGCTTCCATTGCGACTGAAACGATTTCATGCTCGCTTCAAGTTTGGTCCAACCAAACTTAGTTTCTCTCGGTCTGAGAATCCAATTCTCAAGCTCGTTTTAAATCCTTTGGATTACGCTCGTTGTGCGTGTGACCAAATAGGTTCTCGGTTTATGTTGGCCGTCTATAATTAACCATTAATTATAGAACGATCATGAGTGGCACCTAGTAGTACATCATGATCCCCAATTAACCGAAAAGATTAATGGTTGATCCAGAACTATTTATGAAACCCTTCAGTAGCTCGAATGATTCGTGCCCCATTCCCTTCACTCATCTTATACCCACTTGGTTCAGGACATGGTCAATTGTGTCAGTCCCCACTAGGCTGACTACGTCACACCTAGCCCAAGTATCATTTCCTCGTCCTACGGATTCTAGTTACTCCACATGTATCGAAGAGTACCTTACTCTAAACATGTACTGCTTTGGCCAAAGAATTTAGTAACAATCCGACGAGAGGCCATGGGTATACATCTCCTCGCAAGGAGTGGTGAATCCTTTATAGGCTATTCAAACACCTTCGATCACTTCGACTTATACCCAATCATCCCGGGTCCACATCTCCTTAGAGATGTTTGCTTAAGATGTCAAAGCATATGTCTCCATGATCAAGATGACTTGAATACCGCAAGTCAAAGGAACATCGCACTTAAGCCACAGTAAGAACTTCATTGACATATCTATATATGCAGAGAACCATATGAAGTCTTACGGCTGGTCACTCCAATGAACTAGTTACCATAACTAGCATCCACGATTAACTCCGGACATCACTATGTCTCAAGCCAGTGAGAATCAGCTGCTTGGATACACCAAGGAGTATACCTCGTGCTAGTCTCGACAGAATTGATGGTGTCCAAATCCATCAATTCATCGACTAGGGATAATTCCGATACATCACAATTACACATGTAGAGATACTCACTAGTTGTGATCCAATCACAAATTCTCTCATCTTTGTGAATCGTATCGTGGACATTGATAAATGAGTTTAAGATCCAATCAAATACATAAAACATGTATACTCAAATAGTGAATCTTCATTTATCATATAAATGGTTCATACATAAGGCGATTGCCTTAGGACATCTCTCATATATTACTAACACTTTTGGGGCTATGCACTTCAGACAGCTGTTTACTTGTTAAGCAGAATGCCAACCAAGGTAGTCTCTACTACTACATATGAGATATGAAATAGTAAGAAACCTCATGTATCTTACTTGAAGATATGGGGTTGTCCTGCTTATGTGAAGAGGATTGTACTAGACAAATTGGATGCTAAGTCTGATAAATGTCTATTTATTGGATACCCTAATGAAGCAAGGGGTTACCAATTCTATCATCCTGTGGAACAAAAGTTGTTTGTTTCAAGGCATGCTGTGTTTCTAGAGAAAGAGTTTCTCTTGCAAGAAAACAGTGGGAGTGTTTTTCAGCTTGGGGAACCTCGAGAGACTCAAATAGACATTGATGAGATACCTAGTGAAGCATCACAGCCAATCACTCATATTGATGAGCCATCGGCTGGACCTATTGAGACACCACATCTTCGTAGATCTGGTAGAGCACGCAATATTCCCGAGAGATATGGATTTCTCATAAGTGAATCGAACGATGGGTTACTCATTGATGATGAGGAGCCTACCAGTTATGAAGAAGTTCTGAAAAGTTCAGAAAGGGATAAGTGGCTTGAAGCCATGAAGTCGGAAATGGATTCCATGTATGAAAACCAAGTTTGGAACTTGGTTGACCCACCCGATGGCATTAAGCCTATAGGGTGCAAGTGGGTTTTCAAGAAGAAAACTGACATGGATGGTAATGTGATTACCTATAAGGCTAGATTAGTGGCGAAAGGATATCGTGAAAAGCAAGGTGTTGATTATGACGAAACCTATTCGCCTGTAGCTATGCTTAAATCTATTCGGATGCTCCTAGCCATAGCGGCTCATTATGATTATGAGATATGACAGATGGATGTGAAAACAACTTTCCTTAATGGAAACCTACTCAAGGATGTGTATATATACAACCTGAGGGTTTCACATCGGTTGATAAAACCAAGGTATGCAAATTACAACGATCCATATATGGACTGAAGCAAGTATCCAGGAGATGGAATATCCATTTTGATGAGACAATCAAAAGGTTTAATTTCTCAAAAAATCTGGATGAACCTTGTGTGTACAAGAAGGTTAGTGGGAGTGCATTCATGTTCCTAGTATTGTATGTCGATGACATATTACTTATAGGAAACGATGTTTCTATCTTACAGTCGGTTAAGATTTGGTTGTCCAAGACATTCTCCATGAAAGACCTGGGAGAAGCAACCTACATCCTAGGATTAAGATCTATAGAGATAGATCGAAATGATTGCTTGGTCTTTCGCAGTCTACATATATAGACCGAGTGCTAAAGAGGTTTAGCATGTCATAATCCAAGAAAGATTTCCTACCCATCAGGCATGGGATACACCTTTCGAAGTCAATGTGTCCACGCATAGAAGACGAGAGGATTTTCATGAGTAAGATTCCCTATGCATCCGTAATAGGATCTATCATGTTTGCTATGTTATGTACGAGGCCTGATGTATCATATGCTCTGAGTGTCACGAGTAGATACTAGTCTGATCCAGGAATGGATCATTGGGAGGTTGTTAAGACGATCCTTAAGTACTTAAGAAGAACTAAGTATGTGTTCCAAATATATGGGGAAGGGGACATGGTGATATGCGGGTATACGGATGCCAGCTTCCAGACATACAGGATGATTCTAGGTCTCAGTCTGGGTAAGTGTTCACCTTGAATGGGAGCCCAGTGAGTTGGAAAAGTTCCAAACAAGACACTGTAGCGGATTCTACCACTGAGCCAGAATACATTGCAGCTTCGGAAGCAACAAAGGAAGCGGTTTGGATCAAGAAGTTCATTTATGAACTTGGTGTGGTTCCAGCCATTATTGAAGCAATACCGGTCTACTACGATAACAATGGAGCAATTGCATAAACAAAACAGCCAAGGTCTCATCAACGATCCAAATATGTGCTTCGCCACTATCATTTGATCAGAGAGATCATTAGTAGGAAGGAAACACAAATCGAGAAGATCCCCATTGAAAGGAATTTAGCGGATCCTTTGACTAAGGCATTACCTCAAAGTAAGTTTGAGGGTCATGTTAGAGCTTATGGTATTGGATACCGTAGCGATTGACATTAGGCCAAGTGGAAGTTTGTTAGTAATATATGAGAGATGTCCTAAGACAATCATCTTATGTTTGAACCATTTATATGATAAATGAAGATTCACTATTTGAGTATACATGTTTTCATATATTTGATTAGATCTTAAATTCATTTACTGAATGTCCAAGATACGATTCACAACATGAGAGAATTTGTGATTAGATCACAACTAGTGAGTATCTCTACATGCGTAATTGTGATGTATCAAAATTATCCCTAGTCGATGAATTGATGGATTTGGACACCATCAATTCTGTCGAGACTAGCACGAGGTATACTCCTTGGTGTATCCAAGCAGCTGATTCTCACTGGCTGGAGACATTGTGATGTCCGGAGTTAATCGTGTTTACTAGTTATGGTAAACTAGTTCATTGGAGTGACCATCTGTAAGACTTCATATGGTTCTCTGCATATATATAGATATGTCAATGAAGTTCTTACTACAGCTTAAGTGCGATGTTCCTTTGACTTGCGGTATTCAAGTCATCTTGATCATGAAGACTTATGCTTTGACATCTTAAGCAAGCATCTCTGAGGAGATGTGGACCCAGGATGATTGGGAATAAGTCGAAGTGATCGAAGGTGTTTGAATAGCCTATAAAGGATTCACCACTCCTTGCGAGGAGATGTATACCCATGGCCTCTTGTAGGATTGTTACTAATGTCTTGGGGCAAAGCATTACAAGTTTAGAGTAAGGTACTCTTGGATAGATGTACAGTAACTAGAATCTGTAGGATGAGAAAATGATACTTGGACTAGGTGTGACGTAGTCAACCTAGTGGGGACTGACACTATAGACCATGTCCTGAACCAAGTGGGTATAAGATGCGTGAAGGGAATGGGGCACGATTCATTGTAGCTGCTGAAGGGTTTCAAAAATAGTTCTGGATCAATCGTTAATCTTTTCGGTAAATTGGGGATCATGATGTACTACTAGGTTCCACTCATGATCGTTCTATAATTAATAGTTAATTATAGATGGCCAATATAAACCGAGAACCTATTTGTTCACACGCACAACGAGCGTAATCCGAAGGATTTAAAACGAGCTTGAGAATGAGATTCTCTGACCGAGAGAAACTAGGTTTGGTTGAACCAAACATGGAGCGAGCATGAAATCATTTTAGTCGCAATGTAAGCGTGGATGGGTCGTGTCTTATGAAGACATAATGGATGAATAAAATTTGTTTAGTTCTAATCCAATGGTGAAGAATAAACCAAAAGGGTTTGGTTTGTTTTAAACGAATGAACCAAAGTTGGTTCGGTTCGTTTTAACTTAAAATAGACCAAATTGGTTTGGTTTATTTTAACTTAAATTAATGGAGCGGGTTAACGGGTTTTTAGTTATAAACCAATAACCATCAGGAGAATTTGTTCTCTATAAAATAGGGCTTAAGGGTTTTGAGAAAGGACAAACCTAATCTTATCGCCCCCTCTCCTTCTTCTCCTTGTGTAGTCGGCGCCCAACACCTTGCCGCCGCCCACCACCGCCCAAGCCTCTCCTGCCGGCATCTTGCAGCTGCCATCCTCCCCACTTGCTGGCGTCTAGCTGCTGCCAAAGGAGCTCCGGTGATCTTCCTTGGCTCCGGCGACAAGGTGAGCATCTAGCTTTCCTTATTTGGCCGGCGCAAGTTCTCCACCAAAGCTGTCCAGTTTTCTGGACAACTTATCTCTTTGTTGGAGCGTCGTTTGGACGACGTTTGGAGCTCCGACAATGGCTACCTTGCCGGGGATTCGATCTCTAGTAATCCTCATAGGTGGAGGACGAAGGATTCATCAAACGGTGGGCGAATACCTCTCCGGAGAAGCGAGTTTTGGGGACTCAGTTTTGAATCCGAATTTTGATTTGGATTGTGATCCTCTCTTGATCACATCGTCTTCGACACGAGGCTAGTGACTCGTACGAAGACGAGGCTCGTGGCTTTGTGAAGTCATCCCGATGATACTCGACGTGGATACAGATAGAGGCGATTCTAGCGAGAGTCACTCCGGTTGATGCCTTTCCCGCTACACGTGATACGTCACACTACAACAAAAATGCTAAAAGACAACACCACAAACACAACGATTTTAGGAGAAACCGTTGTGAATTTGGTAAAAGACAACAATTTTTGACAAAACCGTTATCTTTGAGCGCCCATATAACACAAAAGACAACGGTTTTACACTATCCGTTGTCGTTGAGCATATTTTTTTTAATCAACAATGCATTTTATAACGGTTTTCTAGAACTGTTGTCTTTAAGAAATTTAGTTTTTTCATAACAACAATTGGGACAATGGTGCAATCATCCATTGTCAATAAGAATATTTTCGTAACGTTTGGTACAACGGTAAAAAATTATTGTCGTTGTGATAATAATACAACGATAAATCGTTGTCAATGAAATTTTGATAGTGTAATTGAATTAGGAGAAATACAACATAATTTGTTAATAATTATTATTAATTTTAAAATATTTTTAAAACAAATAAAAATTATTATTATTATTAATACTATTTTTTTTAATTATTGGAAATAAGGATTTTTTTTAAAAAAATATATAAATATATAAGATTACAAAAATAAAATAAAATTATTTAACCAATAATAAATTAAATAAATTTTAATATGTTACAAAAATTTAAATCATGGTATTTAAATTATATATAAGGAATAATATCCTCTATGGATAAATATAAAAAAATAAATAAATAAATAAATAAATAAATAAATAAATATATATATATATATAAATAAATATATATATATATATATATATATATATATATATATATATATATATATTTAGATCGTTGTCAATGAAATTTTGATAGTGTAATTGAATTAGGAGAAATACAACATAATTTGTTAATAATTATTATTAATTTTAAAATATTTTTAAAACAAATAAAAATTATTATTATTATTAATACTATTTTTTAATTATTGGAAATAAGTTTTTTTAATATATAAATATATAAGATTACAAAAATAAAATAAAATAATTTAATCAATAATAAATTAAATAAATTTTAATATATTACAAAAATTTAAATCATGGAATTTAAATTATATATAAGAATAATATCCTCTATCGATAAATATAAATATATATATATATATATATATATATATATATATATATATATATATATATATATATATATATATATATATATATATATATATATATATATATATATATATATATATATATATATATATATATATATTTAGCTTAAAGTTAATTTTATAACCTTTATATATATATATATAGGTTAAAGTTAATTTTATAACCTTTTAACCTATGTATCGCCCTCTGCCCACGGCGCCCTCCCCCTCCTCCATGTATCCTAGGGTCAGGGCGTCCGCCACCCCTACGATCAACCACGAAGCGCCTTATATCCACCCGACATTATCTGGTATAAGGGATCCTTGGAAGCTAGAGGGGGCGGGGTGAATAGCTCGTTTTCGTTTCTACAAGAATGGTTAGCGGAAGCACAACAAATACAATATAAATAGAAATAAAAACACAATGCTAACACAAGACCTTTACGTGGTTCGGAGATAACGCTCCTACTCCACGGCGATCCTTAAGGTGGATCAACCCAAGCGATTCCACTAAGAAGCTTTCTCTTTTACAAACTCTCCTCTTCATACAAAGGATGTAGAAGAGGACGATACAGCAGTATATAATATGCAAATGGCAGATATCATGATGTACAAGCATATGCAGCAACCAAATGCAGCATCTCACAGGCATATGTAAAACATATATCAAATACATGCATACATATATATCAGAAATGCACATGCATGGCCATGTCTGCGGACCTATCCAACCACGACCCCAGTATGACCTACGTGGCACGACATGACAACTATCCCAACCCCAGCCGCCACCACTCTCGAGTGACGACTAGCTGTCATAGAGCTATATGCTACTCACATAGGAGTCCTTGTTGCTAGTCACTCCGTCCCTACCCATGAGTAGACGAGCACCGCACCCAGGACAACTGCACGTCACACGACCATCGTCTATAGTGGGTGAGTGCGCTAACTACCACTCCTCACAATGGCCAAGTGCGCATCTCCAGCTACCACCATCCATAATGCCCGAGAACGACACGCACAACAATGCTCTGCACTCAACCCTCCTACCACTACCCCGAGTCGCCGGGGAGGCAGGATGACTAGTGATCCTCTCAACCACAAGGGAGACATAATCGTCAGCATGCATGCAATGTAATAATGCATATCTCCATACACGTATCCTCGCAACACTCCCTATCCCACGGGGAGTCCTGGTCAACCAAAAGTCAACTATGCAAGGACTACTAATCCATAAGGCACTCTCTCTACCACACAGAGAGTCATACACATCAGACAGTCAACTACGCTAAGACCTCCAGTCCGTAGCGAGATACTATCGATGGTCTATATAACCATACACAGGCACACGATCTATAATGGATATACAATCACGCTAGGACCTCTAGTTCTTAGACACATACTGACAACCACACACACTTATCTATGCAAAGTTGACTCGATCCACCATAGATGCACAACTAATATGTGTACGATACATAAATCGACTCTATAATCTAATCCATCACCTAACCCTAGGGTTGTAACACAGTAACTCAATTTGTGGTCACAAAGATAACCCTAACAAAATGTACTTACTCAACATCCATCAGCTAACACATAATAGGGTTTGTAGTTCATTTCCATGATAGATAATCAATGAAGTAACATCAATATATCTCAAAGGATAAAGGCAGTACAAGCATATGATTAAATAAGAGTGGATTTAAGATCAAAGATATCATCATAAATCCAAATTCATGCACTGGAATAAGTCAAAACTACCTTACCAAGGTAGATATTACCCACCTGATACGAAGCTCGTAATAGAAATCCTCGTGATCGTGGACTTGCTTCGTATCCCAAACTTGCACATAAAAGAAACCTATGATTAAGTACAAGCACCAGACAAATATACGAACTAAACACTACTTCGTTTCTATGTTCGCATCCTTTCCTCGTCTTCGAGTTAGAAACCCCGATTAACCCAATCTAATACATCATAACCAAACTCATAATAGATCACCAACATCCACAAGATCAATTAAAATAAATAATCTAAACAACACACAAATAGCTATCCAATCATCTAAACATAATCTCAACACTTCAACCTTCACCGCTCCTTAACAGAACATAACCAATCATAATCCACAAACACCATGGCCAGCAACCCAAAACGAAAATCGCTACAAAACCAACCAATGAATCAACACATAAATCTGAGCTGTAATGGCAGCTTACTACCGCAAGAACAAACCACCACCTCATTCGCAGCTTCCACACAACAATATATAGCAAAAGATGCAACAATCAGACTATACACTAACCATAGAAATCCACACAGTTACTGCCAGTCCAGATTTAATCTCCTCATCTACCAAAATCAATCCTCTAGGCCACTTTGTCACTCCCCTATCGGATCAATCAAACCCAGCTACAACTTCCTCCACACACAGCCGACACAAAACGTAAAGCATCACCACACCATAAACAAAATCACCTACCTCCCAATTCCAACTCGGATACAGATTCTACCCTAACCATCACCCAGATCAATATAGCCACAACAACACAACAACCATAATCGACACTCTAAAATCAACAACAATAATAAACAAAATCTAAACAACAACTAAATTAGAGTTGCAATTCAACTCACCTTCTCGTCCCACACGCAAAGATCAGCTACCACCCCAAACAGGTCAGATATAAAATCCCAGCTCCAAGCTCAGTAGCAAACAGAGGCTGAAACTACCCAATCTCGTGGTGAGGAACACAAAAACCATATTACTACTACTGTGAACACAAATCACAATCAAACTCACCTCACAACACAACTAGCACTATACAACGACACCAATCTCCTCTTCCCCGATCTGCTCTGCTCAACAGCTGCTACCCCTCTCCCCTCAACAATCGGAGCTGATGGCAGTGAGGAACACCAGTAAGGCAAAGATCTCGTTTGACTCAAGGGAGAGGATCATCCACTTACCAGATTTCGACAGAACTCACGAAGCCCCAGCTTAGATCGGAGAGCCGATGGAATCCGCCGTCGACTCCCAGCTCCCAGCGAGGTCTCTCACCCGATTCAAGCCTGGCGAAGCTCGATCGACATCCCTCCCTCCAGTTGAACCTCCCATCGGAGAGAAACATCGACAACATGCGCTTTGAAGAAGAAGAGAAATAGAGGTGGAAGTGGAAATCGCGATAAGAAGCCAGTGAGGAGAGGAAATCACGATGAATATAAGAGAAAATGCGGATTGGATCGGTTTTGGGTCTTATAAAGGCCGGTCATTTATGGTTAAGTTAGCCTAGGTCAAGTCCAAGCTAGCCTAAGTTAACCCAACCACCTTTTTAAAGCATAATTGACTTTCTAAGTGGAAATATGAATCCTTTTAAATCCGGAAAATTTTTTGTGAACTCTTGAGAAATTATATAAGACAATTTCTCCATTAACAAGGGGTATTTTATTTTTTTTCCGTATCTTACATTCTCCCCCACTTATAAAATTTTTGTCCCCAATTTTCTGACTCATGTATGAGTACGAGATGTCACAATAACCATCTCAAGTATCCGGAGAAAAGTCACACACCTCAAGTGACTAAAGGTGGTACTGAGCTCGAATATTATATTCCAGCTCTTATATACACTCTCAACCGACCTATTAAAAGGTAGATAATCATACCAGAGTGGAGCTCTATAACCATGACATGTTGGAGACTTTGCCAGAATCGTAAGGTAAATCGTGAATCACTATCAAAAATTATACTCAAAGATACTCCATGAATATAATTCCATCAAGCGATCCAACAAAATCCACCTTACGACTCGGTAGAAAATGAGCAGACTTGACTAATCGATCATCAATTACCCAAATCCTATCAAGTCCTTTCCAAATTATAGATAATCTCCAAATGTTATCCATCGTACTAGGCTACCACTTCCATCACGGTACGTAACCCAACTGGTCACTAATATTCCACCTTTACTTGTTGGCACACCCAACATCGAACTACGAAATCAACCATGTCCTACATGGCATTCCACCACAAAGGACATCTCAAACTCGCTATTTTTGGATATGCTCCGAATACATCACCACTCTCGAATGACGAGCCTTCTAAATCAACGCGTCCTGAATCCAACACCAGTATGTAACCCACTATTCTCCTCGGAGACAAAGAATTGCTTTCTCACAAGAGAAACCAATCAACTGTTCCAAAATTTACTCCACCACACGTACTGTAAATGACTGGGAGACTATACTGACCAACCTCCCGTGCCAAACCTATCTGTGTTCTAGCAACTCTATAGTAGCTACTCAATAGCTAGTCAAAACTCCTTAAGCATTCCGACTCTATACATCTACAAATTAGGATAATAACTGCTAAGCTCCATGTCATATATATGACTGCTTATCTCTCAGTTCCTCAACTGACGTAGACATAAGACACGTCTCATACAACTGCATCCGAATTTCTCCAATCCCTGAAATGATGCATATATGTGCAGTACCCTTCCATCCACAACTGAAGGAACTAACTAACACTGATGCAAAAGTCAGCCACCATCTAGGCTCTGAAACCTAGTTTCAAAACTTCTGACCAAGTGATTTCAATCACCTTCTTGGTCCAACAGATCAACCGCGTAGTAATGCTAGAACATCCTATCCAAACGTATTATCTAAAAAGACAACCCCGAACTGGTCAAATCACTTCATGAACAAGTAAGTCATTAATAAGTCTAACGACATTTCAACCACTCATAAAATCTATACCAAGTAAGAAATATCATCTTCTACACATTCGCATTCTTTTTACTCCAAGCAGATGATATCTCAATCATCACACACACAAGGGTAATTGTATAACATCAAGTCACTACAATATCAACACACCAATTATAAATAAACCCTAGGGTATACCCTGGTATCCTTTAGCTGATCTAAATAGATCATCTATCCACAACGAAGGATATCCATTTTCAACTGCTGCATTCCAATCATCGATGCATAGCCTCAAAGGTTCATCTCTCTTTTAACAAAGAGTTACAAGTCTTCTCAAGAAGAAACATTAGGAAAGATAAATCTCTCATCCAATACCTCATATAATCGCAACTTACGTTCTTCTAATTTCCACAGTGTTTAGCAACATTGATACCAATAAAATCATCTCCCAGTATGAGGTCTTCCATATCAGAACTATTCTCGAAATCACCCCGAATCGTATATTCCACTTGCCCATGCAGTGACAAGCCCGGGAGTTCATCCGAATACCCTCGAATTATACACACATCCGAGAGTCCAAGTATACCAACACTCAAACAATTTAACTATCCGTAAAGATATGTCTATAGTAGAGTATGTCTAGCAAAGGTTAAGGGTATCCCTTGACTTCTTGGTTGTTGATCAACATCTCACCATACTATAGAGAAAAATCACCAACCCACAAGTCGATAGGACCCCTTCTAATCCTATATAAGAACATTCTAGACAAAGATACCTTTAAACTACCAGTATCTATAGATATATCAGCAAATAGAGTAATCTAGAGTAATACACCGAATGACCACTTCATCGGTCTTCTATACCTCTTCCCGAGTAACCATGTAAACTCGTCCAACTTCTGCTCTTCACGACTGAGCTCATGTAGATGCAAAAGACTACCATGGAGGAACTGAAGTCAATTGCTGAACTGAGGTACAAACTAAAACAACTGCAATGGAGATGGTAAACACTGTTCTACTGGCAAAGGGTACACATCCGGCTGTAAAATACTGAAAAACTATCAACATCGTAGCACGCTCCAACTCTGCAAATAGTATAACTGCATTTGAAGAATACAACATAGATACGACCATCGTCGTAAACTCCCTCCTCTGTACAAAGCATGACCACGCCCGGGGAGGTAATAGTTGTCGTCTGGGCATCTGAGTCTTCTGAGATGTCTTCTGCTGATATTGCTGAGTAACTCACTTCTCCCGGCTGGAAGTATCAAAGAGCTCCAACTATATCTGAGGTAGTAGATTGCTGCTGATGTGAAAATCCATTCTTCTGTGATAATCTCGACTTTCGAGGTTGTGGATCGTCCTCTTGAAAGCATCATGCATAGTCTTCAATTGAGTCTTCAAAGTACATACTCTCCTCGTAGATACTGGCTGCTTATAGTAGAAGAATATAACATAATCCATCAGATAATCTGACTCTACGTCTCGTCGTGACACACACTGCACGCACACACTCCCTTCGGAGTCTTTCTTCTGAGTTCGCTGATAAACATGAGAAGATTTTGACGATCTGCGATTGGTTTTCTATGATCGGAAAACTCTTCAATAGTCGCTCATGACTCATGGCTCCAATCTTGCTCCTTTTGTCCTACATTCGGAGACTCCTAATTCCAATAATTTGTCTTGCAATGTCTTCTTATCAAATATCCAATCTCTTAAAACACTTACTACGGAGTCATTTCGATACACATGACTCGGTCTAATGTCTTTCAGTAGGATCTGGAAGGAGATCCAAACACCCTGATCAAGATGTCAGCCAATAAACCGTAGGTGGGTTAAGACATGTCAATCACATTCTCGAGATATTAGGTGGTCGTAACCTTCACAAGTCTAACGACTTTGCATGATACTTTCATTACCAAACGATCACCCAACCTAAAGCTCAAAAATTCCCCAACAATGTGTTAAAGAAGATGGCGTGGGAAAATACTCTCTCACAATATCACTACACCATGACCCAGTGATGTGTGACTTCTCGAAGGTTATTTCCTACATCTTCCACCAAATACTGGATTGATTCCGATAATGGTATGCAACTAACACTACTTTCTTTGTATAACACAAGTTAAGTACTCAAAAGTAGTCTCAAAGTTATACAACCTAGAATGACCAACCCCAGGGATCAAGATCCCTATGATACACCGCAAACTAGTCCTCTACAATCTACATCAGCAATAGTATACTCGCTTATCCATTACCCCACAAGTAATGATCTGACTAGCACAGTTAGTGAAGATTCCTAAGACTGTAATTTTTGATCTCCACAAGAAATGTGACTACAAACCCCTACTTTTCGACTCGGTATCAGTCAACTCTCAAAGGTAATTCACCCTTTTCGATAGAAGGTCCAAGACACATAGACTCTACATGTTGTTCCTGTGGTCAACTCAAACCACGATTACAAATAGCAACTAACACACTACTAGTCATCCCTGTTATAAGAAACATAATGCATAGCCAACAGAAGGCTATGTGATACCAGTTAACATACCTTAAACCTTGTAGCTCGGAGATGTCCCACAACAGCCAGATCCCAGAACTCACAAAACCAAAACCGAGTAAAACAAAACTCGATTTCTGAACGAAATAGAATTTTAAAGTGGACTTCGCAACCTAGGGCTCTGATACCAATAAAATTGTCATGCCATGAGAGTATGCCGAGCCGAAGATAATCGGACAGCATCTCCCCTGTACGTGATACAATTCTCTGATATACATAAAGCCTTTCGGCCACAATCACATAACAAATATATAGACATAATCCATATGAACACAGCGGAAGATACTGACAAATAATAAATACACAACGACTGAACTATGCACTCCGGAGTGACTTTACACAAAAAGAACCATAATAGAAACCACATCAAAAGTCAAATACATACAACACATCCGTAACCCCAAATACGGAAATGATACAGGATAAAATCTCAAAATAATAATCCAACAGAATATGACAAATCGTAATAAACATTCTCCATTCGGTGTGAGATGGGAATAGCTGGCGGAGCTATGATCATCCAAGGAATCTTCTACCTGTTACCTGGGTGACAGGAAACCCAGGGTTTGGGTTGGTGAGTATAAATTCAGGGGTAATATATAGAAAGTGCATGAACAACATATAGGGATATAGAGATCCACAAGTATACAGGTCAAGATCTACAAGTATATAGAATGAGTCCAATAGACATACATTCCTAATTGTAATAACAAGTAACTACAGTATAGACATACTCAATGCGTATACTAAACTGATCAACTGAATATGAAGTAATGTACTAACGTACCTGACGGTCTACAACACCATGAGCTATATCATCCTCAACAGGTATACAATAACATAACCCATATAACGTACAAGGTCAATCCCATACCTGACCAACACTCAGACATATGAACAGTATATAATCACATGTAATTGTTGGTGCAGGGGCACTAGATAATCGAACCTGTGTTTTGATTATGGCAAAGACACAAAGTTAAGTTTACATCGTTATCTCACGAGCTAAATCGAGTGTGCAGAAAAGTACTAAAGCTAGAGCTGAATGCTAGTGACACCCAGAGGAAGCCACGGTGGTTGGGCGACACTCGAGTGACTTCGGAGGGAGCAGAAGGAATCGAGTGGAAGGCCGGAAGCCAAAGCGACACAGTAAGAATCGAGGTAAGCTCGTGTGAGTGAGAGATGGTAAGGTCGTGTCCTCTATACGGGGACGACCGTAGGCGGCGATCCGACTAAGAATTCTTATGGAAGGTCTAGGTCGAGATCGGACGGTTAGAAACCGTCGTATTTATCATTTTCCGAGTTAACCTCTCACTACAGGGAAGTGGCCAGCGGTGGTCGATCATTGGACATGGAGCGATCGATGCTCATTAGTCGATCGATGGGAGTCATCGATCGATCGATGGCGCATTTAATCGACCTTGCGCTAGGTCAAAATGGATAACGTTTGACGCGGCCACTTCGCGATAAAATTTGGACAACTTCGTGATCTGTTCCAAAAAAAAAGGGAGACATATTCAGAGGCCAAAATCTATAAAAGGAGGGGAGGATTCCATCTCCAAATTACATCAAGTTTATTCATCAAGTGCTCCTACAACGCCAACGCTCCAACGCCGTCATAACGCCGACGCAACGACAAGTTCAAATCTCCTTCGTCGGCAGCAATAGCAAGTAATTATTTTTATTGTATTCTTTATTTTAATCGTAACGAGGTGAGGTAGGCTTGTTGCCTCATCCTCGTACTTCTGGGTTTTGTGATCGTTGTCTCCTACCTCCAACGAGGAGGAGACGTTATAGTGCTTTGCCCTCCGTACGCGGTCTAGGACCGATAGGGCCTTGGAGTAGCAACCGCTGGGTTGTGAACCAAGTAAAATAAACGTGTCACTTTATTTTCTGCTGTGCTTACTCGTTTACTATTTTCTACTCGAACGAAATGAACCGAAAGATTTACGATCGCTATTCACCCCCCCTCTAGCGACGCTTCTCGATCCAACAGTAATAACATCCCGGTCCAAACTAGAACATGACGGTAATCAAATGCATACCACAGTCTAGACCAACACATATATCATGCACAACACACAGTAGTATATAATATGAAAATGGTAGGTATCATGATGTACAAGCATATGCAACAATCAAATTGAGCATCTCACAGGTATATGTAAAACATATATCGAATACATGCATACATATATATCAACAATGCACATGCATGGCCATGTATACGGACCCAACCAACCACGACCCCAGTATGGCCTGGGTGATACGACATGACAACTATCTCGACTCCAGTCGCCACCACTCTCGAGTGACCGAGTTGGGTAGTATGCAATAGTAGCTAGCCGCCATAGAGCTATATGCTACTCACACGGGGGTCCTTGCTGCTAGGAGCTCTGTCCCTACCCATGAGTAGACGAGCACCACACCCAGGATAACTGCACATCACACGACCACCGTCACTAGTGGGTGAGTGCGATAACTACCACTCCGAACAGTAGCCAAGTGCACATCTCCAGCTACCACCATCCATAGTGGCCAAGAATGGCACACACAACAATGCTCTGCACTCAACCCTGCTACCACTATCCCGAGTGGCTGGGGAGGCAGGATGACTAGCGATCCTCTCAACCACAAGAGAGACATAATTGTTGGGAATCGAACGGGATCGATATGACCGGCTAGAGGGGGGTGAATAGCCCTTTGTCGTTGGATGTCGTAATTCGCTCGTTCTCGTTGCGTTGCTTGTCTACGATTGTTGTTAGCGCAGCAGAATAACAATAATAATGTAACTAACAACAATACACAATCACACAATACAAGATATAGTGGTTCGGAACCGAATGGTTCCTACTCCACGGGCGAGCTCACCGAGCTCTAGTTATGCGCACGACACTAACTATAACACTCCTTCTCGATAACACGTCGGAGGTGGAGAAACCTCTCACAAGCAATTACAATGTAATATAGAAATACAAGCAAATACACAAATACAATACACAAGAAAACTTTCACCGATTGCTTTGATTGCTTTGCTTGTTGCTTGCTTTGATTAACTCTTGAAGGACTGGAATGCAACAGCAATTCCCCTCCAATAGCTCCACAAAAACCATTGCATAAACATCGAGTTGTTTTCGCGCTAGCGATCGCCAAAAGGCCCGATCATTGCCACATAGTTGTTGTCTCACAGCGGCGGATCCATGTCAGATAAGTTCCAACGGATCACCTACGATCGTGATGATGCCCATCGCCGATCGTGGTGACTAAGATCGCCCGATCGGCTCACGGCGATCTGCTCGCGACACTCCCATCGATCGACTATCATCCCTCGGCGATCGGCTCATCATTATCGCATCATTATCGATCGGCCGCGATCATTATCGATCATTGCCGATCCATAACAATCCGCCAAGCATAAAACCCTAGCCTTACACCAGTCGAACCCTAGTCGACTTGGACCAGTCGAACCGACACCTATGCCAGTCGACTGACGTCGGGCATAACCTCAAACACCAAGTTGTTTGAGCATCCGACCGTCGGGTAAACCCTCAAACATCAAGTTTGAGCCTCCGACACTCAGTCTTAGCCACTTGGCCAAGTCCACCTTATCCCTCATGGAGTTCCCCACCGAAGCTCTCTTCCCTCAGCCTACGTCCCTCGGATGCGCCAAGCGCACGGCTTCGCAACGCCATCCTTCGCGTCTCATACCCTAGAAGTATGCTTCCCCTTGGGCTCACTCCATTCGTACCCCGTCCGGTGGTCCCTTGGATGCACCAAGCGCACGGCTTCGCAATGCCATCCTTCACCGACTCAAGGACCCCGAGCCTAGTGAACTTACCAAGTCCTCAAGACTTCCCAAATGCACCAAGCGCAGGACTTCGCAATGCATTTCTCACTAAGCACCAAGCACACGGCTTCGCAATGCTTTGGACTTTCCCATGCCAAGCACCTAGCGCACGACTTCGCAATGCTTTGGACTTTCCCATGACAATCCCATGTCATGAGTTTTGTCCATCATCAAAATACTATCAAGGTACTGCTCGAGTCAAACTCGAGTCAACTTGGGCCGATTGCACCAACAATCTCCCCCTTTTTGATGATTGACAAAACTACCATCTCAAGTCTACCAATTCTCCCATATTGGCAATTCTCATATCCCAATGAGAATTCCAACGAACCTTAATTGGTAACTTGGTAACTTCTTCCCCTTTTTGACACTACATTAAAAAGGTCCTCCCCAAGGGTATGAATGTCTCATATCCCAATGAGATCTTACAATCTCTCCCTTGGAGGAACACATGCCTACAATCTTTCTAGTGATCCCATATCACTTAAAGAGAGGCAACCCAATTTTCCTCCCATGAGGAAATACACATCCATCTTTCCATGATGGATACCTCCCCCTAGCGGCTTGCTCCCCCTTGATCATTGCACCAACAATGTCCTTGGATAGTCCCTAAGCCAATAGGAACATTAAACCAAAACAAAATTAAGGCAAAGTTCAACAATGAACTCTCATTCACCTTAAAATTGATACTCACCCTCAACCCAACTCCTAATCCATATCCAATGGATTTCCACCCTCTCTAATGCTCTCCCAAGCATATCCTAGGGTTAGGAGTGGTTAGGGGACCTTAACCTAGCTGAACATGGGCCTAACCAACAAAATTTTGATCAAATTTGCAGAAATCACGGTCACATTCTCATCACGATCATTATCCATGGCGATCGATAATCGTGATTTTGCTTTAAAGATTTTAAATGGATTTCCAAAATCCATAAGTAAATATACATAAGTTTAAAATTCTTGAAATTTGGTATGTATATTACTTATCATAAACACTATGGGTGAAAAATATTGGAAAATTATTTTACCCATTAAATTAGGATATTGATACAAAGTCCAAAATTTAAGAAAAGCTTCAATAAAGAGCCCTCTTTGTATCATCCCATTCAATGGTGATAGCTATCAAAAGATAGACTTCACCAAGGTTTTTCAAAATGTTTTCAAAATATTTTTTCAAACCTTTATTTTATTTTTCCTAAACATCTCACCAATATCTAGATGTGTAAAAACACATACAAGTCAAATTTTTGTGAGATGTGGGTTTTGTTTTGTTTATGTTCTCATGCATATTTCTAGGCAATATTATTTGATTCCCATCAAATCATGCCATAGTCCTTAATTTCATTTTAATTTATGCATGATGATGATTATGGCATAGATATGATATAAGTAAAACCATATGCCAATATCATGATGTCATGGCATGTGAATGAGATCTAGGCATACATGACATCTAAATATAAATTTAAACATGATCATGACATTTTTATAGATAAGAATGAAGATGATGTCATGACATGGCAAGGCAAACAAATCATGGCAACTAAAATATACTAAGGTATAGAATACCTAAGTGTTAAAATCAATTTGCCATTTCTAGAGATTAAACCAATTTTGCCTTAATGGCATTCATCTCCCTAGTGTGCCAAAAACTCAAAATGGCACACCATGACTTCTATGACCTAATTGTGCCAATTTAAATCATTTTTTAACTTCTCAAACCATATTGTCACACCCTAATGTGTCAACTCACAATGGCTAGGTTAACCACCCATCCACTTAGGGTTGACACACCCTAACCCATTTAGTGTGAATCAATCACGCTCTTAGGCACCCAATATCTATTGGAGCTCCTTGGGCTAACAAGGTATTCCCTAGGGATAACTGTTAGTAATATATGAGAGATGTCCTAAGGCAATCGCCTTATGTATGAACCATTTATATGATAAATGAAGATTCACTATTTGAGTATACATGTTTCATGTATTTGATTGGATCTTAAACTCATTTACTGAATGTCCACGATGCGATTCACAGCATGAGAGAATTTGTGATTGGATCACAACTAGTGAGTATCTCTACATGTGTAATTGTGATGTATCGGAATTATCCATAGTTGATGAATTGATGGATTTGGACACCATCAATTCTGTCGAGACTAGCACGAGGTATACTCCTTGGTGTATCCAAGCAGCTGATTCTCACTGGCTGGAGACATAGTGATATCCGGAGTTGATCGTGGATGCAAGTTATGGTAACGAGTTCATTGGAGTGACCATCCGTAAGACTTCATATGGTTCTCTGCATATATAGATATGTCAATGAAGTTCTTACTGTAGCTTAAGTGCGATGTTCCTTTGACTTGTGGTATTCAAGTCATCTTGATCATGGAGACTTATGCTTTGACATCTTAAGCAAACATCTCTAAGGAGATGTGGACCCGGGATGATTGGGTATAAGTCGAAGTGATCGAAGGTGTTTGAATAGCCTACAAAGGATTCACCACTCCTTGCGAGGAGATGTATACCCATGGCCTCTCGTCGGATTGTTACTAAAGTCTTTGGCCAAAGCATTACATGTTTAGAGTAAGGTACTCTTCGATACATGTGGAGTAACTAGAATCCGTAGGACGAAGAAATGATACTTGGGCTAGGTGTGACGTAGTCAGCCTAGTGGGGACTGACACAATAGACCATGTCCTGAACCAAGTGGGTATAAGATGAGTGAAGGGAATGAGGCACAAATCATTCGAGCTGCTGAAGGGTTTCAGAAATAGTTCTGGATCAACCGTTGATCTTTTCGGTAAATTGGGGATCATGATGTACTACTAGGTGCCACTCATGATCGTTCTATAATTAATGGTTAATTATAGACGGCCAACATAAACCGAGAACCTATTTGGTCACACGCACAACGAGCGTAATCCGAAGGATTTAAAACGAGCTTGAGAATGGGATTCTCAGACCGAGAGAAACTAAGTTTGGTTGGACCAAACATAAAGCGAGCATGAAATCGTTTCAGTCGCAATGGAAGCGTGGATGGGCCGTGTCTTATGAAGACATAATGGATGAACCAAAATGGTTTGGTTCTAATCCAATGGAGGAGAATAAACCAAATGGTTTGGTTTATTTTAAACGAATGAACCAAAAGTTGGTTCGGTTTGTTTTAACTTAAAATAAACCATCATGGTTTGGTTTATTTTAACTTATCTTAATGGAGCGGGTTAACGGGCCTAATGGTTATGATCCAATAACCATTAAGAGAATTAGTTCTCTATAAAAGAGGGCTTAATGGATAATTAAGCCCTAATCCAAAAACCCTAGCAAGGAGTTGCCGCCCACCCCATTGAGGGAGTTGCCGCCCAACTCCATTGCCGCCCAGCTCTTGTGCCGCCGTTCAAGTCCTTGCCGGCGTCCAAGCTTCAGCCGGTGATCCTCCGGCAACCCTCCGGTGATCTTCCTAGGCTTCGGTTAAAAGGTGAGCACTTGGCTTCCTTGTTTTGGCCGGCGCCTACTCCTCCACCAAGCTGTCCAGTTTTCTGGACAGCTTCTTCTCCTCTCGTCGGAGCGTCATTTGGACGACGGTTAGAGCTCCGACAGCGGCTAAACTATCGGGGATTCGATCTCCGGTAATCCTCTGAGGTGGAGGATGAAGGATTCGTCAATTGGTTGACGAATACCTCTCCGGAGAAGCGAGTTTTGAGAACTCGTATTAGGATCCGAATTTGGATTCGGATCGTGATCATCTCTCGATCACGTCGTCTTCAACACGAGGCTAGTAACCCATACGAAGACGAAGCTCGTGGCTTAGCGAAGTCATCCCGAGGAACTCGGTGTGGATACGGATAGAGACGATTCTAGCGAGGATCGTTCCGGTTGATGCCGTTCCCGCTACACGTCATACGAAAGGTATAATGTAGATAAATTTCCTTTTATTGCAAATTTAAATTTATGGTTATGTCTACATATGTTGTAATATGTATGCGTGTGTTGTGTGTGTTGTAATAAATGTAGATTTATTATTTTTATTGCTTCCACTGTGTTCATGTTTACGAAACATGATCGAACACACACACGCCGCGGTGCCGGAAACCCAACAGTGGTATCAGAGCAAGGTTGTGTTTCGACATAATCATAAAAATGGTTTTGCGATAGTCATAATGTATTTCTGGAAATTTTCTAATTTTGGAAATTTAGAAGTATTTATGGAAATTTTTCAATTTTGGAAGTCTAGAAGTATTTATGGAAATCTTCCACTTTTGGAAAGTTGGAAGTATTTATGGAAATTGATACTTTCCATAAATAAAATATTTGATTAGATTCTGGAAATTTGTTTCCTAATTTAATCATGATTTGATTTTGGAAATCAAATCTTAAAATATTTTATTTCCATAAGTAGTTTTAATGATTTAGGAAATTGGTTTCCTAAATAGATTTTCCTTAATCAAATAATTCCATGAATAAAATATGTGATTAGATTTGGAAATTTGTTTCCTAATTTAATTATGATTTGATTTGGAGAATCAAATCTTAAACATATTTTATTTCCATAAATAGTTATGACATATAAGGAAATATATACATGACATAATTGTATGTCATGTAATTGCATTAGATGCATAACATTATGTCATGCGTGTCGTGACATGTAGATGTATGCCATGTATGCCATGCCATGTAGATAATAGTTATTTGCATGCAAAGAGGATGAGACATAAAAACCCTTAAACAATATTAAAGTATACACCTTCCATTAATATGGTTAGAACCAGAGTTCCGTTTCTTGTTTGGGTTGTTGGACTCTCTCCAAGCCCAGCTCGAACCCGAACATGTTCAAACCATGGAATAGTTTAATACTAATATTGTAAGAGTCAGAGGTCAATCGTTAGCTTTGGTTGTTGGACTCTCTCCAAGCTGGGCTAATTAGTTGAATGCGCTCTTACCATATTAAAACTATGTCCTGATTAATGGGTTGGCTTTAACCTGGAGCATCGGCTTGTTGGACTCTCTCCAAGGTCGATGTAAAGGGAGGTGAAGTTGGGTGCTATGCATATGATGCATACTTGTTAATGTGTTAACAACCCAATGTATGTGTGAACATTCAATTAGTTGATAGCACATTGTGATAGTTGCATATACGTGATATGCAATCGGTATAGATGATGCCTACCGTCGTAGTTATGAATGGCTTGTTGGACTCTCTCCAAGGTTGTTCATAATTATGATGGATATCAGCCCATTCGGAGATGGACCTACGATCTCCCGAAGTGATTTTGGGGTTTTTGAAATTTGAAAAATGAATGGGATTTATAAATGTATATTGATGCATTTTAAAATCATTTTCTCATATATGCTCGTTTTGTATTTCTAAGATTGATCATGATGTCTTTGAATTTGCGTTCCATTTTGGATTCGAATAAATTGACTGGGCCGAGCTTCTTGGACTGGCTTAGAAGCTTGAGAATTGTTCTCAAGGTTGAAAAGCTTGCAAATGTCCTCGAAGCGCCTCTTCCCGCCCGTCCTTGTGACGATGCAACTCTGGACCAATTGTTGGCCTATCAGAAACATGTGAGTGATTCTGAACAAATGAGTTGCATCATGCTAGCTGCGATGGAACCCAAGCTACGAAAGCAGCATGAGCATATGGATGCTCATATCGTAGTCCTTTATCTTTATGAGTTGTTTGATAAGCAAGTGAGATTCGAAAGGTTCGAAGTCTCCAAGCTCCTCTTCACCTCTGAGATGCAAGTGTATGCTTGCTCAACATCTTTGAAGACTGTGGAGCCTTCTGAGAAGCATGAGCAGGGGACGGTGTTGTTAGTTGATTCCTCGAAGAAAGGTTCTAAGAGGGAGTCAAAGGAACAACAGAAGGGGAAGAAGAAAAAGGCTAAAAAGGCAGAACCAGCTCAAAAGGGCACTTGCCATCATTATGGAAAGAAGGGCCATTGGCAAAGAAATTACAGGATTTATCTTGAGTCCGTGAAGAAGGATAAGGCATAAGATGCTCCATCTTTTCACTATTGATTTTCATTCTATTCCCTCAGACACTTGGGTATTGGATACTGGGTGTGGCTCACATATATTTAATGACATACATGGGCTAAGGAATAGAAGAAGACTCGTCAAGGGAGAGTCAAATTTACGTGTTGGGAATGGAGCAACGGTTGCTGCACTCGCCATCGGAACGTATTTGTTGGAACTCCCTGTAGGACTTGTCTTAGAACTGGACAATTGCTTTTATGTTCCTTCGTTGATAAAGAACATCATTTCTATTTCTTGTTTAAATAGAAATGGGTACCATTTGACTTTTAGTAACAATTGTTGTTACATAACTTTGAATGGAGTTCTTTAAGGGACTGGAACTTTAAGCAATGGTGTTTATACGTTGGACGTATCCAGTAATATTTTCAATATCGAAGCGAGCAACAAGCGTGCTAGAAAAGATAATCAATTAGACTCCTACATGTGGTATTGTCGTCTTGGCCATGTAAGCAAGAAATGCATGTCCGAATTACACCGATGTGGAATTCTGGAATCGTTTGAATTGGATTCATACGATACATGCGAATCATGCTTAAAAGGCAAGATGACTAAAGTTACCTTTTGCTGGAAAAGGTGAACGAGTGGGAGAGTTACTAGGTCTAATACATACCGATGTATGTGGACCTATGTCAACTCAAGCTTTAGGAGGCTATAGCTACTTCATTACCTTCACCGATGATCACTCACGGTTTGGGTATGTGTTCTTGATGAAATACAAGTCTGAAGCCTTTGAAAGGTTCAAAGAATTCAGAAATGAAGTAGAGAAACAACATGACAAGAGTATTAAAATACTTCGATCGGATCGAGGTAGTGAATACTTAAGTCAAGAGTTTCTTGATTATCTAAGAGACAATGACATATTGTCTCAATGGACTCCGCCATATACACCACAGCATAATGGTGTATCTGAGAGGCGTAACCGGACCTTGTTGGACATGGTCAGGTCAATGATGAATCATGCGACTCTTCCCAAGTCCTTTTGGGGCTATGCACTTCAGACAGCTGTTTACTTGTTAAACAGAATGCCTACCAAGGTAGTCTCAACTACTCCATATGAGATATGGAATAGTAAGAAACCTCATGTATCTTACTTGAAGATATGGGGTTGTCCTGCTTATGTGAAGCGGACTGTATCAGACAAATTGGATGCTAAGTCTGATAAATGTCTATTTATTGGATACCCTAAGGAAACAAGGGGTTACCAATTCTATCATCCTGTGGAACAAAAGGTGTTTGTTTCAAGGCATGCTGTGTTTCTAGAGAAAGAGTTTCTCTTGCAAGAAAACAGTGGGAGTGTCGTCGAGCTTGAGGAGGCTCGAGAGACTCAAATAGACATTGATGAGATACCTGGTGAAGCACAACAGCCCACAACTCATAGTGATGAGCAATCGGCTGGACCTATTGTAACACCACATCTTCGTAGATCTGGTAGAACATGCAATATTCCTGAGAGATATGGATTTCTCGTAAGTGAATCGAACGACGTGTTACTCATTGATGATGAGGAGCCTACCAGTTATGAAGAAGTGCTGACAAGTTCAGAAAGGGATAAGTGGCTTGGTGCCATGAAGTCGGAAATGGATTCCATGTATGAAAACCAAGTTTGGAACTTGGTTGATCCACCTGAAGGGATAAAGCCTATAGGGTGCAAGTGGGTTTTCAAGAAGAAAACCGACATGGATGGTAATGTGATTACCTATAAGGCTAGATTGGTGGCGAAAGGATATCGTCAAAAATAAGGTGTTGATTATGACGAAACCTATTCGCCTGTAGCTATGCTTAAATCCATTCGGATGCTCCTGGCCATAGCGGCTCATTATAATTATGAGATATGGCAGATGGATGTGAAAACAGCTTTCCTTAATGGAAACCTGCTCGAGGACGTGTATATGATGCAACTTGAGGGTTTCACATCGGTTGATAAAACCAAGGTATGCAAATTGCGACGGTCCATTTATGGATTGAAGCAAGCATCCAGGAGCTGGAATATCCGTTTTGATGAGACAATCAAAAAGTTTGATTTCTCACAAAATCCAGACGAACCTTGTGTGTACAAGAAGGTTAGTGGGAGTGTAGTCGTGTTCCTAGTATTATATGTTGATGACATATTACTTATAGGAAACGATGTTTCAATCTTACAGTCAGTTAAGGTTTGGTTATCAAAGACATTCTCCATGAAAGACCTGGGAGAAACAACCTACATCCTCAGGATTAAGATCTATAGAGATAGATCGAAACGGTTGCTTGGTCTTTCGCAGTCTACATATATAGACCGAGTGCTAAAGAGGTTTAGCATGTCGGAATCCAAGAAAGGTTTTCTACCCATCATGCATGGGATACACCTTTCGAAGTCTATGTGTCCGCGCACAGAAGATGAGAGGATTTGCATGAGTAAGATTTCCTATGCATCCACAATAGGATCTATCATGTATGCTATGTTATGTATGAGGCCCGATGTATCGTATGCTCTGAGTGTCACGAGCAGATACCAGTCTAATCCAGGAATGGATCATTGGGTGACTGTTAAGATGATCCTTAAGTACTTAAGAAGAACTAAGGATGCGTTCCTAATGTATGGAGAAGGGTACATGGTGATACGTGGGTACACGAATGCCAGCTCCAGACAGACAAGGATGATTCCATGTCTCAGTCTGGGTATGTATTCACCTAGAATGGAGGCGCAATAAGTTGGAAAGGTTCCAAGCTTGACGCTATAGCGGATTCTGCCACTAAGGCAGAATACATTGCAGCTTTGGAAGCAGCAAAGGAAGCGGTTTGGATCAAGAAGTTCATCTCTAAACTTGATGTGGTCTCATCAATGATCCAAACATGTGCTTCGCCGCTATAATCTTATCAGAGAGATCATCAGTATGAACGAAATACAAATCGAGAAAATTCTCACTGAAAGGAACTTAGCGGATCCCTTGACTAAGGCATTACCTCAAAATAAGTTTGAGGGTCATGTTCGAGCTTATGGTAGTGGATACCGTAGCGATTGGCATTAGGCCAAGTGGGAGTCTGTTAGTAATATATGAGAGATGTCCTAAGGCAATCGCCTTATGTATGAACCATTTATATGATAAATGAAGATTCACTATTTGAGTATACATGTTTCATGTATTTGATTGGATCTTAAACTCATTTACTGAATGTCCACGATGCGATTCACAGCATGAGAGAATTTGTGATTGGATCACAACTAGTGAGTATCTCTACATGTGTAATTGTGATGTATCGGAATTATCCCTAGTCGATGAATTGATGGATTTGGACACCATCAATTCTGTCGAGACTAGCACGAGGTATACTCCTTGGTGTATCCAAGCAGCTGATTCTCACTGGCTGGAGACATAGTGATGTCCGGAGTTGATCGTGGATGCTAGTTATGGTAACTAGTTCATTGGAGTGACCATCCGTAAGACTTCATATGGTTCTCTGCATATATAGATATGTCAATGAAGTTCTTACTGTAGCTTAAGTGCGATGTTCCTTTGACTTGCGGTATTCAAGTCATCTTGATCATGGAAACTTATGCTTTGACATCTTAAGCAAACATCTCTAAGGAGATGTGGACCCGGGATGATTGGGTATAAGTCGAAGTGATCGAAGGTGTTTGAATAGCCTACAAAGGATTCACCACTCCTTGCGAGGAGATGTATACCCATGGCCTCTCGTCGGATTGTTACTAAAGTCTTTGGCCAAAGCATTACATGTTTAGAGTAAGGTACTCTTCGATACATGTGGAGTAACTAGAATCCGTAGGACGAAGAAATGATACTTGGGCTAGGTGTGACGTAGTCAGCCTAGTGGGGACTGACACAATAGACCATGTCCTGAACCAAGTGGGTATAAGATGAGTGAAGGGAATGAGGCACGAATCATTCGAGCTGCTGAAGGGTTTCAGAAATAGTTCTGGATCAACCGTTGATCTTTTCGGTAAATTTGGGATCATGATGTACTACTAGGTGCCACTCATGATCGTTCTATAATTAATGGTTAATTATAGACGGCCAACATAAACCGAGAACCTATTTGGTCACACGCACAACGAGCGTAATCCGAAGGATTTAAAACGAGCTTGAGAATGGGATTCTCAGACCGAGAGAAACTAAGTTTGGTTGGACCAAACATAAAGCGAGCATGAAATCGTTTCAGTCGCAATGGAAGCGTGGATGGGCCGTGTCTTATGAAGACATAATGGATGAACCAAAATGGTTTGGTTCTAATCCAATGGAGGAGAATAAACCAAATGGTTTGGTTTATTTTAAACGAATGAACCAAAAGTTGGTTCGGTTTGTTTTAACTTAAAATAAACCATCATGGTTTGGTTTATTTTAACTTATCTTAATGGAGCGGGTTAACGGGCCTAATGGTTATGATCCAATAACCATTAAGAGAATTAGTTCTCTATAAAAGAGGGCTTAATGGATAATTAAGTCCTAATCCAATCCAAAAACCCTAGCAAGGAGTTGCCGCCCACCCCATGGAGGAGTTGCGCCCAACTCCATTGCCGCCAGCTCTTGTGCCGCCGTTCAAGTCCTTGCGGCGTCAAGCTTCAGCCGTGATCCTCCGGCAACCCTCCGTGATCTTCCTAGGCCGGTTAAAGGTGAGCACTTGGCTTCCTTGTTTTGGCCGGCGCCTACTCCTCCACCAAGCTGTCCAGTTTTCTGGACAGCTTCTTCTCCTCTCGTCGGAGCGTCATTTGGACGACGGTTAGAGCTCCGACAGCGGCTAAACTATCGGGGATTCGATCTCCGGTAATCCTCTGAGGTGGAGGACGAAGGATTCGTCAATTGGTTGACGAATACCTCTCCGGAGAAGCGAGTTTTGAGAACTCGTATTAGGATCCGAATTTGGATTCGGATCGTGATCATCTCTCGATCACGTCGTCTTCAACACGAGGCTAGTAACCCATACGAAGACGAAGCTCGTGGCTTAGCGAAGTCATCCCGAGGAACTCGGTGTGGATACGGATAGAGACGATTCTAGCGAGGATCGTTCCGGTTGATGCCGTTCCCGCTACACGTCATACGAAAGGTATAATGTAGATAAATTTCCTTTTATTGCAAATTTAAATTTACGGTTATGTCTACATATGTTGTAATATGTATGCGTGTGTTGTGTGTGTTGTAATAAATGTAGATTTATTATTTTTATTGCTTCCGCTGTGTTCATGTTTACGAAACATGATCGAACACACACTGCCTTGTGATCAGGAAACCCAGATGGTATCGAGCAAGGTTGTGTTTCGACATAATCATAAAATGGTTTTATGATAGTCATAATGTATTTCTGGAAATTTTCTAATTTTGGAAATTTAGAAGTATTTATGGAAATTTTTCAATTTTGGAAAGTCTAGAAGTATTTATGGAAATCTTCCACTTTTGGAAAGTTGGAAGTATTTATGGAAATTGATATTTTCCATAAATAAAATATTTGATTAGATTCTAGAAATTTGTTTCCTAATTTAATCATGATTTGATTTTGGAAATCAAATCTTAAAATATTTTATTTCCATAAGTAGTTTTAATGATTTAGGAAATTGGTTTCCTAAATAGATTTTCCTTAATCAAATAATTCCATGAATAAAATATGTGATTAGATTTGGAAATTTGTTTCCTAATTTAATTATGATTTGATTTGGAGAATCAAATCTTAAACATATTTTATTTCCATAAATAGTTATGACATATAAGGAAATATATACATGACATAATTGTATGTCATGTAATTGCATTAGATGCATAACATTATGTCATGCGTGTCGTGACATGTAGATGTATGCCATGTATGCCATGCCATGTAGATAATAGTTATTTGCATGCAAAGAGGATGAGACATAAAACCCTTAAACAATATTAAAGTATACACCTTCCATTAATATGGTTAGAACCAGAGTTCCGTTTCTTGTTTGGGTTGTTGGACTCTCTCCAAGCCTGGCTCGAACCCGAACATGTTCAAACCATGGAATAGTTTAATACTAATATGGTAAGAGTCAGAGGTCAATCGTTAGCTTTGGTTGTTGGACTCTCTCCAAGCTGGGCTAATTGGTTGAATGCGCCTAACCATATTAAAACTATGTCCGATTAATGGGTTGGCTTTAACCTGGAGCATCGGCTTGTTGGACTCTCTCCAAGGTCGATGTAAAGGGAGGTGAAGTTGGGTGCTATGCATATGATGCATACTTGTTAATGTGTTAACAACCCAATGTATGTGTGAACATTCAATTAGTTGATAGCACATTGTGATAGTTGCATATACGTGATATGCAATCGGTATAGATGATGCCTACCGTCGTAGTTATGAATGGCTTGTTGGACTCTCTCCAAGGTTGTTCATAATTATGATGGATATCAGCCCATTCGGAGATGGACCTACGATCTCCCGAAGTGATTTTGGGGTTTTTGAAATTTGAAAAATGAATGGGATTTATAAATGTATATTGATGCATTTTAAAATCATTTTCTCATATATGCTCGTTTTGTATTTCTAAGATTGATCATGATGTCTTTGAATTTGCGTTCCATTTTGGATTCGAATAAATTGACTGGGCCGAGCTTCTTGGACTGGCTTAGAAGCTTGAGAATTGTTCTCAAGGTTGAAAAGCTTGCAAATGTCCTCGAAGCGCCTCTTCCCGCTTCGCCTAGTGACGATGCAACTCGACCAATTGTTGGCCTATCGTAAACATGTGAGTGATTCGAACAAATGAGTTGCATCATGCTAGCCGCGATGGAACCCAAGCTACGAAGCATGAGCATATGGATGCTCATATCGTAGTCCTTCATCTTTATGAGTTGTTTGATAAGCAAGTGAGATTCGAAAGGTTCGAAGTCTCCAAGCTCCTCTTCACCTCTGAGATGCAAGAAGGTTCATCTGTGGTACTGCTCAACATGCTGAAGACTGTGGAGCCTTCTGAGAAGCATGAGCAGGGGACGGTGTTGTTAGTTGATTCCTCGAAGAAAGGTTCTAAGAGGGAGTCAAAGGAACAACAGAAGGGGAAGAAGAAAAAGGCTAAAAAGGCAGAACCAGCTCAAAAGGGCACTTGCCATCATTATGGAAAGAAGGGCCATTGGCAAAGAAATTACAGGATTTATCTTGAGTCCGTGAAGAAGGATAAGGCATAAGATGCTCCATCTTTTCACTATTGATTTTCATTCTATTCCCTCAGACACTTGGGTATTGGATACTGGGTGTGGCTCACATATATTTAATGACATACATGGGCTAAGGAATAGAAGAAGACTCGTCAAGGGAGAGTCAAATTTACGTGTTGGGAATGGCGGTTCGTGACTCGCCATCGAACGTATTTGTTGGAACTCCTGTAGGACTTGTCTTAGAATCGACAATTGCTTTTATGTTCCTTCGTTGATAAAGAACATCATTTCTATTTCTTGTTTAAATAGAAATGGGTACCATTTGACTTTTAGTAACAATTGTTGTTACATAACTTTGAATGGAGTTCTTTAAGGGACTGGAACTTTAAGCAATGGTGTTTATACGTTGGACGTATCCAGTAATATTTTCAATATCGAAGCGAGCAACAAGCGTGCTAGAAAAGATAATCAATTAGACTCCTACATGTGGTATTGTCGTCTTGGCCATGTAAGCAAGAAATGCATGTCCGAATTTCACCGATGTGGAATTCTGGAATCGTTTGAATAGGATTCATACGATACATGCGAATCATGCTTAAAAGGCAAGATGACTAAGTTACCTTTTACTGGAAAAGGTGAACGAGTGGGAGAGTTACTAGGTCTAATACATACTGATGTATGTGGACCTATGTCAACTCAAGCTTTAGGAGGCTATAGCTACTTCATTACCTTCACCGATGATCACTCACGGTTTGGGTATGTGTTCTTGATGAAATACAAGTCTGAAGCCTTTGAAAGGTTCAAAGAATTCAGAAATGAAGTAGAGAAACAACATGACAAGAGTATTAAAATACTTCGATCGGATCGAGGTAGTGAATACTTAAGTCAAGAGTTTCTTGATTATCTAAGAGACAATGACATATTGTCTCAATGGACTCCGCCATATACACCACAGCATAATGGTGTATCTGAGAGGCGTAACCGGACCTTGTTGGACATGGTCAGGTCAATGATGAATCATGCGACTCTTCCCAAGTCCTTTTGGGGCTATGCACTTGCATTTGTTTACTTGTTAAACAGAATGCCTACTAAGGTAGTCTCAACTACTCCATATGAGATATGGAATAGTAAGAAACCTCATGTATCTTACTTGAAGATATGGGGTTGTCCTGCTTATGTGAAGCGGACTGTATCAGACAAATTGGATGCTAAGTATGATAAATGTCTATTTGTTGGATACCCTAAGGAAACAAGGGGTTACCAATTCTATCATCCTGTGGAACAAAAGGTGTTTGTTTCAAGGCATGCTGTGTTTCTAGAGAAAGAGTTTCTCTTGCAAGAAAACAGTGGGAGTGTCATCGAGCTTGAGGAGGCTCGAGAGACTCAAATAGACATTAATGAGATACCTGGTGAAGCACAACAGCCCACAACTCATAGTGATGAGCAATCAGCTGGACCTATTATAACACCACATCTTCGTAGATCTGGTAGAACATGCAATATTCCTCATAGATATGGATTTCTCGTAAGTGAATCGAACGACGTGTTACTCATTGATGATGAGGAGCCTACCAGTTATGAAGAAGTGCTGACAAGTTCAAAAAGGGATAAGTGGCTTGGTGCCATGAAGTCGGAAATGGATTCCATGTATGAAAACCAAGTTTGGAACTTGGTTGATCCACCTGAAGGGATAAAGCCTATAGGGTGCAAGTGGGTTTTCAAGAAGAAAACCGACATGGATGGTAATGTGATTACCTATAAGGCTAGATTGGTGGCGAAAGGATATCGTCAAAAATAAGGTGTTGATTATGACGAAACCTATTCGCCTGTAGCTATGCTTAAATCCATTCGGATGCTCCTGGCCATAGCGGCTCATTATGATTATGAGATATGGCAGATGGATGTGAAAATAGCTTTCCTTAATGGAAACCTGCTCGAGGACGTGTATATGATACAGCTTGAGGGTTTCACATCGGTTGATAAAACCAAGGTATGCAAATTGCGACGGTCCATTTATGGATTGAAGCAAGCATCCAGGAGCTGGAATATCCGTTTTGATGAGACAATCAAAAAGTTTGATTTCTCACAAAATCCAGACGAACCTTGTGTGTACAAGAAGGTTAGTGGGAGTGTAGTCGTGTTCCTAGTATTATATGTTGATGACATATTACTTATAGGAAACGATGTTTCAATCTTACAGTCAGTTAAGGTTTGGTTATCAAAGACATTCTCCATGAAAGACCTGGGAGAAACAACCTACATCCTCAGGATTAAGATCTATAGAGATAGATCGAAACGGTTGCTTGGTCTTTCGCAGCATATATATAGACCGAAAAGCAAAGAGGTTTAGCATGTCGGAATCCAAGAAAGGTTTTCTACCCATCAGGCATGGGATACACCTTTCGAAGTCTATGTGTCCGCGCACAGAAGACGAGAGGATTTGCATGAGTAAGATTTCCTATGCATCCACAATAGGATCTATCATGTATGCTATGTTATGTATGAGGCCCGATGTATCGTATGCTCTGAGTGTCACGAGCAGATACCAGTCTAATCCAGGAATGGATCATTGGGTGACTGTTAAGATGATCCTTAAGTACTTAAGAAGAACTAAGGATGCGTTCCTAATGTATGGAGAAGGGTACATGGTGATACGTGGGTACACGAATGCCAGCTCCAGACAGACAAGGATGATTCCATGTCTCAGTCTGGGTATGTATTCACCTAGAATGGAGGCGCAATAAGTTGGAAAGGTTCCAAGCTTGACGCTATAGCGGATTCTGCCACTAAGGCAGAATACATTGCAGCTTTGGAAGCAACAAAGGAAGCGGTTTGGATCAAGAAGTTCATCTCTGAACTTGATGTGGTCTCATCAATGATCCAAACATGTGCTTCGCCGCTATAATCTTATCAGAGAGATCATCAGTATGAACGAAATACAAATCGAGAAAATTCTCACTGAAAGGAACTTAGCGGATCCCTTGACTAAGGCATTACCTCAAAATAAGTTTGAGGGTCATGTTCGAGCTTATGGTAGTGGATACCGTAGCGATTGGCATTAGGCCAAGTGGGAGTCTGTTAGTAATATATGAGAGATGTCCTAAGGCAATCGCCTTATGTATGAACCATTTATATGATAAATGAAGATTCACTATTTGAGTATACATGTTTCATGTATTTGTTTGGATCTTAAACTCATTTACTGAATGTCCACGATGCGATTCACAGCATGAGAGAATTTGTGATTGGATCACAACTAGTGAGTATCTCTACATGTGTAATTGTGATGTATCGGAATTATCCCTAGTCGATGAATTGATGGATTTGGACACCATCAATTCTGTCGAGACTAGCACGAGGTATACTCCTTGGTGTATCCAAGCGGTGATTCTCACCGGTGGAGACATTGTGATATCTGGAGTTGATCGTGGATGCTAGTTATGGTAACTAGTTCATTGGAGTGACCAGCCGTAAGACTTCATATGGTTCTCTGCATATATAGATATGTCAATGAAGTTCTTACTGTAGCTTAAGTGCGATGTTCCTTTGACTTGCGGTATTCAAGTCATCTTGATCATGGAAACTTATGCTTTGACATCTTAAGCAAACATCTCTAAGGAGATGTGGACCCGGGATGATTGGGTATAAGTTGAAGTGATCGAAGGTGTTTGAATAGCCTACAAAGGATTCACCACTCCTTGCGAGGAGATGTATACCCATGGCCTCTCGTCGGATTGTTACTAAAGTCTTTGGCCAAAGCATTACATGTTTAGAGTAAGGTACTCTTCGATACATGTGGAGTAACTAGAATCCGTAGGACGAAGAAATGATACTTGGGCTAGGTGTGACGTAGTCAGCCTAGTGGAGACTGACACAATAGACCATGTCCTGAACTAAGTGGGTATAAGATGAGTGAAGGGAATGGGGCACGAATCATTCGAGCTGCTGAAGGGTTTCAGAAATAGTTCTGGATCAACCGTTGATCTTTTCGGTTAATTGGGGATCATGATGTACTACTAGGTGCCACTCATGATCGTTCTATAATTAATGGTTAATTATAGACGGCCAACATAAACCGAGAACCTATTTGGTCACACGCACAACGAGCGTAATCCGAAGGATTTAAAACGAGCTTGAGAATGGGATTCTCAGACCGAGAGAAACTAAGTTTGGTTGGACCAAACATAAAGCGAGCATGAAATCGTTTCAGTTGCAATGGAAGCATGGATGGGCCGTGTCTTATGAAGACATAATGGATGAACCAAAATGGTTTGGTTCTAATCCAATGGAGGAGAATAAACCAAATGGTTTGGTTTATTTTAAACGATTGAACCAAAAGTTGGTTCGGTTTGTTTTAACTTAAAATAAACCATCATGGTTTGGTTTATTTTAACTTATCTTAATGGAGCGGGTTAATGGGCCTAATGGTTATGATCCAATAACCATTAAGAGAATTAGTTCTCTATAAAAGAGGGCTTAATGGATAATTAAGCCATAATCCAAAAATCCTAGCAAGGAGTTGCCGCCCACCCCATTGAGGGAGTTGCCGCCCAACTCCATTGCCGCCCAGCTCTTGTGCCGCCATTCAAGTTCTTGCCGGTGTCCAAGCTTTAGCCGGTGATCCTCCGGCGACCCTCCGGTGATCTTCCTAGGCTTCGGTGAAAAGGTGAGCACTTGGCTTCCTTGTTTTGGCCGGCGCCTACTCCTCCACCAAGCTGTCCAGTTTTCTGGACAGCTTCTTCTCCTCTCGTCGGAGCGTCGTTTGGACGACGGTTAGAACTCCGACAGCGGCTAAACTACCGGGGATTCGATCTCCGGTAATCCTCTGAGGTGGAGGACGAAGGATTCGTCAATTGGTTGACGAATACCTCTCCGGAGAAGCGAGTTTTGAGAACTCGTATTAGGATCCGAATTTGGATTCGGATCGTGATCATCTCTCGATCACGTCGTCTTCAACACGAGGCTAGTAACCCGTACGAAGATGAAGCTCGTGGCTTAGCGAAGTCATCCCGAGGAACTCGGCGTGGATACGGATAAAGATGATTCTAGCGAGGATCGTTCCGGTTGATGTCGTTCCCGCTACACGTCATACGAAAGGTATAACGTAGATAAATTTCCTTTTATTGCAAATTTAAATTTACGGTTATGTCTACACTTGTTGTAATATGCATGCGTGTGTTGTGTGTGTTGTAATAAATGGAGATTTATTATTGTTATTGCTTCCGCTGTGTTCATGTTTACGAAACATGATCGAACACACCTGCCATGTAGCAGTCGGAAACCCAACTGCTTCTTAGATACCTTCTTCTTGACCATTTTTGGCTTTGAAGCCTTAGTCAAATGGGTCTTACTTGGGTCAACTCTAGAGGTGACTCCTCCATTGACCTTCTTAGTGGCTTTCTTGGTTTTCCTTAAGTCCTTAGTCACTAAGCACACACCATGACTAGTCTTAGGGATGACTTCCCTATTAGCCTTGGTTTTCCTAGACCTATAAATAGTTCCATAATTAAATGGAACATTATGATAAGTCTTCTTGGGCTTGGGTTTGTGACCCAAACCTTCCTTGCCCTTAGACCATTTTTGAACCTTAGGTCTTGACTTTTGGGCATTAGACCCTAGAATTGAATTTTCTATGATTCTAAGGGCTTTCTCCATTCTCTCAAGTCTTGACCTCAAGACTTGGTTCTCTAGCTCTAATTTTCCCATTTTTGAATTTTCATTAGGTTTTTGGGAAGGCCTCTTCTTCTTAGGCATGTGCCTAGACTTTTTGGGATTAATACCCAAATTTTCTTCTACTCTCCTAATTGACTCCCTAGGCAAGATATTTCTAGAATTATGAGTCCTAGGTTTGTCTTTAGTCATATGAACATGCTTGGCACTTAAGCAATAAACCTTATTGTTTCTCCTAGCATGCTTTTCATTAACAATAGAAAGAGAGCTAAAATAATTCTTAGTATGCTTTTTAACTCTAGGAATTAAAGGTGCATTAAATAAATTTATCTTAGGGTTAACTTTAGGAGCTCCCCCTACATGAGTTGCACCTTCTTGCCCTTTCTTCCTCCCCCTAGGGCACTGGCTTCGGTAGTGTCCCTTTTGATTGCATTTGAAGCACACAATGTGCTCTTTGCTCTTGATTTTGGGAACACCGGCATCCTTTGACTTTAGGTTGACTTTTGGTGTTGATACCTTTTCCTTAGCCAATTTTGGACATTTACTCTTGTAGTGCCCTTTCTCCCTACACTCAAAGCATATTATGTGATTTTTATTTAAAATAACAACACTTGAGTTACCTAGGGAGTTGGTGGAGGCCTCTTCACTTCTTCCGGAGGTAGAAGCTTCATTTTGATCTTGCTCCGGAATTGAAATCCTTTCCTCCCCCTCAACGCTAGAGGTGGAGGTCTCCACCAAGTCATCCACATCTTCAAAAGTGGATGGTGATTCTTCTTCGGCATTCTCCTCTACTTGTGCCGATTGGGAACTTTCTTGAAATTTCATTATCTTCTCCCATAATTCCCTTGCATCCCTATAATCACCCAATCTAGACCAAATAGTGTTAGGTAACAAATCACTAATCAATTTAATTACCTCGAGATTTGTCTTGAAGTTCTTGATTTGGTCTTGGGTCCACTTTGATTTTTCAATGGGCTTGTTGTGTTTGTCCCTAGGCATCTCAAAACCATATTCTATAATAATCATATAATCAAAATCGGTTTCGAGATATACCTCCAACCGTTTCTTCCACCAAGCAAAATCTCCATCGAATTTCGGTGGATGGATGAAGCCGGCCATTTTGTAGTGCTCTCACGGCGGTTAGTCCTTGAAGAGCAACCTCGGCTCTGATACCACTTGTTGGGAATCGAACGGGATCGATACGGCTGGCTAGAGGGGGGTGAATAGCCCTTTGTCGTTGGATGTCGTAATTCGCTCGTTCTCGTTGCGTTGCTTGTCTACGATTGTTGTTAGCGCAGCGGAATAACAATAATAATGAAACTAACAATAATACACAATCACACAATACAAGATATACGTGGTTCGGAACCGAATGGTTCCAACTCCACGAGCGAGCTCACCGAGCTCTAGTTATGTGCACGACACTAACTATAACACTCCTTCTCGACAACACGTCGGAGGTGGAGAAACCTCTCACAAGCAATTACAATGTAATATAGAAATACAAGCAAATACACAAATACAATACACAAGAAAACTTTCACCAATTGCTTTGATCGCTTTGCTTGTTGCTTGCTTTGATTGGCTCTTGAAGGACTGGAATGCAGCAGCAATTCCCCTCCAATAGCTCCACAAAAACCATTGCAAAAACCTCCATCTCGAGCTCCTTTTATAACCTGCATCAAGCTATTTTCGTGCCTAGCAGTCGACTGCCAAAAGGCCCCAATCGACTGCCCCTGTAGCCATTGTCTCACAATGGCCAGATCCACGTCAGACAAGTTCCAACACATCACCTACCAGTCGACTGATGATGCCCATCGATCGGTGACTCAGTAGTAATCGGCCGATCGACTCACGGAGGCGTTCTATGCTCGACACTCCCATCGATCGCCATCCCTTGCGATCATTGCTATCGACATCGATCATTGCCGATCCATGGCAAAACCTCAAAACCCTACCCTTACACTGAACCCTAGTCGGCTTGGACGATCGAGCCGGCACCTATGCGGTCAAACACCAAGTTGTTTGAGCATCCGACTGTCGGGTAAACCCTCAAACATCAAGTTTGAGCCTCCGACACTCAGTCTTAGCCACATGGCCAAGTCCACCTTATCCCTCATGGAGTTCCCCACCGAAGCTCTCTTCCCTCGGCCTACGTCCCTCGGATGCGCCAAGCGCACGACTTCGCAATGCCATCCTTCGCGTCTCATACCCTAGAAGTATGCTTTCCCTTGGGCTCACTCCATTCGCTCCCCGTCCGGTGGTGCCTCGGATGCACCAAGTGCATGGCTTCGCAATGCCATCCTTCATCGACTCAAGGACCCCGAGCCTAGTGAACTTACCAAGTCCTCAAGACTTCCCAAATGCACCAAGCGCACGGCTTCACAATGCATTTCTCACCAAGCACCAAGAGCACGACTTCGTAATGCTTTGGACTATCCCATGCCAAGCACCAAGCGCACGGCTTCTCATTGCTTTGGACTTTCCCATGACAATCCCATGTCATGAGTTTTGTCCATCATCAAAATACTATCAAGGTACTGCTCGAGTCAAACTCGAGTCAACCTGGGCCGATTGCACCAATAATAATCGCCAGCATACATGCAATGTAATGATGCATAGCTCTATACACGTATCCTCGCAACACTCCCTATTCCATGGGGTGTCCTGGTCAACCAAAAGTCAACTATGCAAGGACTAATAATCCACAAGACACTCTCTCTACCACAAAGAGAGTCATACACATCTGACCGTCAACCACGCTAAGACCTTCAGTCCGTAGCGAGATACTATTGACCGTTTATATAACCATACACAGGCACACGATCCATAATGGATATACAATCACGCTAGGACCTCTAATCCTTAGCCACATACTGACAACCACACACACTTATCTATGCACAGATGACTAGATCCACCATAGATGCACAACTAATATGTGTACGATACAGAAATCGACTCTATAATCTAATCCATCACCTAAACCTAGGGATGTAACACAGTAACTCAATCTGATGTCACAAAGATAACCCTAACCACATGTAATTACTGAACATCCATCAGCTAACACATAATAGGGTTTGTAGTTCATTTCCATGATAGATAATCAATGAAGTAACAACAATATATCTCAAAGGTCAAAGGCAGTACAAGCATATGATTAAATAAGAGTGGATTTAAGATCAAAAATATCATCATAAATCCAAATTCATGCACCGGAATAAGTCAAAACTACCTGACCACGGTAGATATTACCCACCTGATATGAAGCTCGTAATAGAAATCCTCACGACCGTGTACCTGCTTCGTATCCCAAACCTGCACATAATAGAAAACTAAGATTAAGTACAAGCACCAGACAAATATACGAACTAAACACTACTTCGTTTCTATGTTCGCATCCTTTCCTCGTCTTCGAGTTAGAAACCCTGATTAACCCAATTTGATACATCATAACCAAACTCATAATAGATCACCAACATCCACAAGATCAATTAAAATAAATAATCTAAACAACACACAAATAGCTATCCAATCATCTAAACATAATCTCAACACTTCAACCTTCACCGCTCCTTAACAGAACATAACCAAACATAATCCACAAACACCATGGCCAGCAACCCAAAATGAAAATTGCTACAAAACCAACAAATGAGTCAACACACAAATCTGAGCTGTAATAACAGCTTAGTAGCACAAGATCAAACCACCACCTCAATCGCAGCTTCCATACCACAATATGTTGGTGCAGTGGGCACCTAAGTCGAACCTATGTTTTGATTATAGCAAACGATACAAAGTTAAGCTTATATTGTTATCTCACGAGCTAAATCAAGTGTGCAGAAAAGTCTCAATGCTGGAGCTGAAGGCTAGCGACACCCGGAGGAAGCCGCGGTGGTCGGGCGACACTCGAGTTACTTCGAAGGGAGCTGAAGGAATCGAGTGGAAGGCCGGAAGCAAAAGCGACAAGTAAGTATCGAGGTAAGCTCGTGTGTGCAAGCGTAAGTGAGGTCGTGTCCTTTGTACGGGGACGTCCTTAGGCGACGATCCAACCCAAGACTTCCCATGGAAGGTCTATGTTGAGATCGGACGGCAAGTGGCCGTCGAATTCACTTATATTTTGAGCTAAACTCCTTTTTTAGTCAAAAATCGTGGCTGCCAGTTCAACCGGCCAGTTCAACCGGCGCCAACCGCCGCTTCAACCGGTGGTCAAAAATCACCTCGAGGAGTCAAGCTTTATCACCATTTTTCAAGGAGTTTTGTGCCCATTTGTGATTGGTTGAAGACCCATTCGTTGAGGGGCTTAAAGGCTATAAAAGGAGGGCCAAACCTAGGGTTTTTCATCAATTCAAAAGCTTCCAAGTGCTTCCGATGCTCGATCTCCGACATCCCTACACGAAGCTGGCCGAGCGGACGACTAAAGCTTCAACCTCAATCCTTGAAGTCATTCGGTATAATCTTTAATTTTGTATAAGTTGTCTTTATTTTCAAGCTTTAAATCATATCAAGGAGAGGGAGTGTCCTCTACCTTGAATCTTTATTGAGTTTTGTATTCGCAACTCCTATCTCTATCGAGAAGGAGTTCGTTTAATATTGCCCTCGTGCGTGGTCAAGGACCATTAGGGCCTTGGAGTAGTAGCCGAGGGCTACGAACCAAGTAAAACCCTCGTGTTTTTATTTATTTATTGCTATCTTTCCGCTGCGTTTACTCGTGCCAATTCGAGCGATTACGAAAAGTTTTTCTTATCGCTATTCACCCCCTCTAGCGCTCAAATCGATCCAACAATTGGTATCAGAGCCGGGGGTGCTAAGATTTGGTGAAACCACCAATCTAGCTTTTTTACATATTTCCTTTTCTTTTTATTATGTTTATTTCGAATTTATTTTGTTTGTTAAATTCTCTCAAGATTACTAATCCAAGACGCGAGTCTTGGTACTTGTTTGAGTTTTTGTCTTTGCTAGCTTTTGGTCTTCGTCTCTTTTTGTCTTTTTGTTTCAATGGCCCATCTCGAGGGTTTTAGCACCGTCCGACCTCCGTTTATAACGGAGATGACTTCCGTTATTGGAAGGGTCGGATGGAATGCTTTCAAAACCCAACTCGAGATGTGGATCATAATCCAAAGCGGGTTTCACACTTCCGACTAATGAAGTGGGTGACTCCTTGGATTATGATCAATGGACCATTGCAACAAAACGACAAGTCGAAGCCGACGCCAAGGCAACACAAATCCTCCAATGCGGCCTATCCAAGGAGGAGTTAAATCGCGTCGGCGGCCCTTCATAGCGCAGGATATTTGGACTAAACTAATCGAGTTACACGAAGGATCGGATCAAGCCAAGGTATGTAAGCGTGATTTGTTATTCAATAAATTGTACACACTAAAAATGCAGGAACACGAATCACGACGCAACTCCACGCCGTGTCCGTGACATCGCCAACAACTTACACGCATCGGGCAAAAGGTCGAAAACCGCGACCTTATAAGGTATGTTCTAAACTCTTTTCCGAGGACTACCTTGTGGGCATCCATGGTCGATGCCTACAAGGTCTCCAAGGATCTTTCTAAAATTAGGTTAGATGAACTCTTTTCCGATTTCGAATTACATGAACAATCCAACTCGGAACCCGAGAGGGGTATAGCCTTGTTTGCTGGTTCAAAGAAGAAGAAAATCGCACGCAAGCCACCACCAACCGAGGAGGAAGACGAGTCCGAGAAGAAGTTGACCGGAATTGAACTAATGAACCTAGCTCGAAGAATAGCCAAGGGACGAAAGCGAACCACGACTCGACCCAACCAAGGTAAACCTAAAAGTTCTAATATTAGGTGTTATGAGTGTAACAGGTTTGGACATATCAAGTCCGAGTGCCCCAAGCTCAACCACCAAGGACCTAAGCACAAGAAGGCCCTCAACGCGACATGGGAAGAAGCGTCATCCGAAGAAGATGAAGACCATGTCTTCATGGCGAAATCAATTGAGTCAGAAACGGAGACCGAACCCAAACTTGAGTCAGAACCGGAGGATGATTCGGACTACGAAGCAACCTTCAAGTCAAGCCACGGATACGCATCCGGTTCAAAAGATACCCTTAAGGTGAGTCGTACTTTATTTAATACTTTACATAATACGGTTAGGTTTTTGTCTAGGAAGTTAGCTAAGTCCGAGTCCAAGGTCGAGACCCTGGTTGAGGAAGTTAAACTCCTCAAACACGAGGTCTCCCTAACCTCTTCGACTAGTCGAGTTCAAGAGAAGGACTCAACTCGGGTTGAAAAACTCGAAGTTGAGAACTCACTCTTGAAAAGTCAAGTCGAAGATCTTAGGAATACGTTGGAAAGGTTTACTTTGGGATCCAAAGGACTTGACCTCCTACTTGGATCGCAAAGGGCCGTGTACAACAAGGCCGGACTAGGGTTTAGCTCAAACACGACCAATAAGTCGTATATGTCAATCGTAAGTAGACATAAAAAATGTGTCCAAGCATGGGTCCCTAAGACCACCTTGATTTCAACTCTAGGATCTAACTCGTACTGGGTTCCCAAGGACCAAATCCACTATGTGGATAGACCGAACCGATTCAACCGTCTAGGGGGAGCCAGTACAAAACATGTTTGTGCTTTAACTTAGAAATTGCATGCTTAGTTTTTTTTTTGTTGTTTTTTTAACTCACTTGGAATACACAAATAACCAACTAAAAAATCCTTCGAAAAGATTGAGCCTCGGGGAGCCTCTTTTCAAATAACCAACTAAAATCCTTCGAAAAGATTGAGCCTCGGGGAGCCTCTTTTCAAAAATAACTAGTTAGACTAGGAAATAGTCTTAGGTGAGTCAAGTCATCATTTTCTTGAACATGACTTTGTCTAAGGAAGTGGTCGATGATCCGATAAAAGAAGGCCCTCGTCTCGCCACGACTCGAAGCCATGATCTTGAAAAGGTAAACTTGACAAGCCTTGGGTTAAATCCTAATTACTTGAACCTAAATCCACTTAATCAAACTTAATTGAAAATCATCTCAACATAAAATTACTTGAACCTAAATCCTAATTACTTGAACCTAAATCCACTTAATCAATTTAATTGAAAATCATCTCAACATAAAATCACTTAAACCTAAATCCACTTAATAAATTTAATTGGGAGTCATCTCACAAAAAACACATAAGTATAACATGCTTGATCATATAGACTCGGGTGAGATGACCTAGGTTTAACAACTTACAACCAATTTAAAAATAAAAATCTAACATCCAATCCAACCACCTTGTGTGTAGGATCAATGGATGTTGGACAGTGGTTGCTCCCGACACATGACCGGGGATCAACTCAAATTCACAAAGCTTCGATTCAAACGACAAGGATCGGTAGCCTTTGGGAATAACGGCAAGCTCAAAATCATCGGATCAGGTGATATCGAGCTTAACTCGAATTTTGTTATTAAAAATGTATTACTTGTAGAGAATTTTGAATATAACCTGCTTAGCGTAAGCCAATTGTGTGACAATAACTATAAGGTCGTATTTTTAGAAAATGAATGTGTAATTAAAACAAATGAAACAGCTAAAACAATACTCAAAGGAACTAGGACAAATAACATTTATACAATGAACTTAATCAAATCCTCAGCCAAATGTCTTATGACACAGGAAGAGGAATCATGGTTGTGGCACCGACGACTCGGTCACTCGCACCCAAGACTCGTCCACAAGATGAGTCAGAGTGGCTTAGTCAGAGGTTTACCCAACCTCAACAACTTGGTTAATAAAATCTGTAATGCTTGTCAACAAGGAAAACAACCTAGGACACAACACAAGTTAACTAACCAAGAACGAACCTCAAGTGTACTTGAGCTCCTGCATATGGATCTATTCGATTCACATGGAGCCAAGTCACTCAATAAAAGTCAATATTGCTTAGTCATAATTGACGACTACTCCAGGTTTACCTGGGTTAGGTTCATCAAACATAAAAATGATACCCTAGATCAATTAATCAATCTATTCAAATTAATCGAGAATCAAAAAGACCTTAAGGTTAAAAGACTTAGAAGCGATCATGGTGGTGAATTCAAAAATCAAAGGTTCACCGACTTCTGTAACCTAAACGGATACCACCATGAATTCTCTTGCCCTAGGACCCCTCAACAAAATGGCCTAGTGGAGCGGAAAAACCGAACTCTACAAGAAGCCGCTAGGACCATGTTAAACGAATATAACCTACCTGATAGGTTTTGGGCAGAAGCCGTTAGCACGGCTTGCTATGTCCAGAATAGGATCCTTATGGTAAAGAGGCACCTTAAGACCTCGTATGAGATTTATCACGATAAAATACCTAACATCAAGTACTTTAGGGTATTTGGGTGTAAGGTACATATTCTAAACACTAAGGATTACCTAGGGAAATTTACATCCAAAACCACACGGCGAATATTTCTAGGATACTCACTACGTTTAGCTTATAGAGTATATAACCACGACACCCTTAGAGTCGAGGAGACTATCAATGTAGTATTTGATGAAGGACACGAACCTACAAAACCCCCGACAACCCCAATTAGCGAGCCTACTCATACTAGACCTAACTCTGACCCTGAGATCGAGTCTAATCCACATCAACCAACTTCTCTTGTCGACCAAGTGACAAGTGATCCGAGTCAAACTAGTGTTCAACCAAGTCACCCCATTGATCAAGCATTAGGTGACACAAACCCAACCCAATCTAGGATTCAGACTAACCACCCTATCGATCAAGTGATAGGAGATCCTAATCTAGGAGTTCGAACTAGAGCATCCTATAGGAACCTTAGTCAAATTTCCTTAATTTCAAAGATAGAACCCAAATCAATTGAACAAGCTCTTCTTGATCCCGATTGGATTATTGCAATGCAAGAAGAGCTAGCTCAATTTACTAGGAATGAAGTGTGGGAATTAGTACCACCACCTAAAGACAAAACGACAATTGGAACAAGGTGGGTGTTTAGAAATAAGCTTGATGATAAAGGTGAAGTAGTTAGAAACAAGGCTAGGTTAGTCGCCAAAGGGTTCAGTCAAGTCGAAGGCTTAGATTACGACGAAACCTATGCCCCAGTAGCTAGACTCGAATCCATTCGAATGTTGCTAGCTTATGCCGCACATCGAGGATTTAAGCTATTTCAAATGGATGTTAAGTCGGCATTCCTAAATGGATACATTAAAGAAGAAGTTTATGTTAGCCAACCCCCCGGATTCGAAAATCTAGATAAACCCGACCACGTTCTAAAACTTAAGAAAGCTCTCTATGGACTTAAACAAGCTCCTCGAGCTTGGTACGAGAGACTTTCAATCCATCTCAAGTCAAAAGGGTTTAACCAAGGCTTAGTTGACCCAACTCTCTTCGTAAAAACCTTAGGTAAAGAAATATTCATAGCTCAAATTTACGTAGACGATATAATTTTTGGAACCTCTAACTCAGCCTTACTAAACGAGTTCGTTTCACTCATGGAAAGTGAGTTTGAAATGAACTTAGTAGGCGAGTTAAGTTTCTTTTTAGGTCTACAAATTAAACAAACTAAGGATGGTATATACCTATATCAACAAAAATACACTAAGGAGTTAATTAAAAGATTTGGAATGCAAGACGCTAAGATAATAAACACCCCAATGGCGATTAATGTTAACATAGGAGAAGACCTAGAAAGTAAGTCCATTGACTTAAAGTACTATAGGAGCGCGATAGGAAGTCTCCTATACTTAACTGCGAGTCGACCCGACATCCTATTCGCAGTAAGTATGTGCGCCAGGTTTCAAACCTGTGCTAAGGAGTCTCACCTAACCCTAGTTAAGCGTATCCTTAGATATCTTAAGGGTACACTTAACGTTGGTATTTGGTACCCTAGATCTACGGAGTTCGAACTAATCGGCTACTCCGATTCGGATTATGCCGGTAGTAAACTCGATAGAAAGAGCACGAGTGGTTGTTGTCAACTACTTGGCTCAAGTCTAGTGAGTTGGTGCAGTAGGAAGCAACATTGTGTTGCCTTATCTACCACCGAAGCCGAATACGTTGCGATGGGTGAGTGTGTAACTCAGCTTCTTTGGATGAAGCACACTCTCCGAGACTTTAGGTTGGACTTCACCAAAACTAAAATTTTTGTAGACAACATAAGTTCGATAAATCTAACTAAGAACCCTATATGCCATTCAAGAACAAAGCATATAGAGGTAAAACACCATTTCATTCGAGAACATGTAGCCAACGGCTCCATACAACTCGAATATGTTGACTCAAGTCTAACCTAGCGCACATATTTACTAAACCACTACCCAAGCCGAATTTAGTCTCTTGAGAGCGAAAATTAATAGAATAGGTTTTGCAAATTATATTACTACTATTTCTTACTTTTTCATGAAACTAGCATAGGTCATACCTTAGATATCATGCACCTATAGATTTAAGGAGCCAATACATCTCACAACACATAGGACTAATGTGTTTGTGTACTTAGCCACGTAGATGGGCGTGAGATGTTAGGACCTTACTCACAGTTCCGATGTAGAGCTAGTGCATCGCTATGAACCATGGAGTATAATCATACATACTAACCGACTCAGGCAGATGGTTGATCCTTCATATCAATCAAGCCAAATATGAGTCGAACATTTCATAGATGAGCTTATTTTCAATATACTATTTTTTTTAATAAAAAAAATATGGAACATGCTTGGACTTTAAATTTAGCAATTATTTTGATTTCCACACACCCCTTACTCTTTTCGATATACGGCAAAAGGGGAGAAAAGGCCAAAGTTAAGGGTCAAATTTTTTCAAATTTTTGATAACTTAACTCTTACTTCATGTTTAAACCAAAAGTTAACTTTAGGTTTTGAGAACTTATTTAACTTTTGACAAAGGCCAAGTTAAGAGAATTCTTAACTTATTTATGTCGTTAGTGTTTTACTTAAGCTAATTTTAAACGCTTTACTAAAGCTAATTTTAAGTAATGTTAATTACTTAAAGCAACCCTCAAGGGGAGGATTAAGGTCTTTCTTCAAAGACTCACCCTCGGTCAAGGGGAGGTTTCCTCAAGGGAGTACTTGAAGAAAATCCTTACTACTCCAACTTAAGCTTCATTTTTTTTCTCTCATGCCCATTATTATTCTTCATGTTTGCTTAACTTTGTATGTGGGTTTGCCATAAATCAAAAAGGGGGAGATTGTTGGTGCAGTGGGCACCTAAGTCGAACCTATGTTTTGATTATAGCAAACGATACAAAGTTAAGCTTTATATTGTTATCTCACGAGCCTAAATCAAGTGTGCGAAAAGTCTCAATGTCGAGTGAAGGCTAGCGACACCGGAGGAAGCCGCGGTGGTCAGGCGACACTCGAGTTACTTCAAGGGAGCCTGAAGGAATCGAGTGGAAGGCCGGAAGCAAAAGCGACAAGTAAGTATCGAGGTAAGCTCGTGTGTGCAAGCGTAAGTGAGGTCGTGTCCTTTGTACGGGGACGTCCTTAGGCGACGATCCAACCCAAGACTTCCCATGGAAGGTCTATGTTGAGATCGGACGGCAAGTGGCCGTCGAATTCACTTATATTTTGAGCTAAACTCCTTTTTAGTCAAAAATCGTGGCTGCCCGATTCAACCGGCAGTTCAACCGGCGATTCAACCGCCTCAACCGGTGGTCAAAATCAGCCTCGAGGAGTCAAGCTTTATCACCATTTTTCAAGGAGTTTTGTGCCCATTTGTGATTGGTTGAAGACCCATTCGTTGAGGGGCTTAAAGGCTATAAAAGGAGGGCCAAACCTAGGGTTTTTCATCAATTCAAAAGCTTCCAAGTGCTTCCGATACGCTCGACTCTCCGACATCCCTACGGACAGCTCTGAGACGACGACTAAAGCTTCAACCTCCAATCCTTGAAGTCGTCGGTATAATCTTTAATTTTGTATAAGTTGTCTTTATTTTCAAGCTTTAAATCATATCAAGGAGAGGGGGAGTGTCCCTCTACCTTGAATCTTTATTGAGTTTTTGTATTCGCTTAACTCCTATCTCTATCGAGAAGGAGTTCGTTTAATATTTGCCCTCCGTGCGTGGTCAAGGACCATTAGGGCCTTGGAGTAGTAGCCGTAGGCTACGAACCAAGTAAAAACCCCTCGTGTTTTTATTTATTTATTGCTATCTTTCCGCTGCGTTTACTCGTGCCAATTCGAACGATTACGAAAAGTTTTTTCTTATCGCTATTCACCCCCCCCCCCCCCTCTAGCGCTCAAATCGATCCAACACAATAGATAGCAAAAGATGCAACAATCAAACTATACACTAACCATAGAAATCCATACAGTTACTGCCAGTCCAGATTTAATCTCCTCATCTACCAAAATCAATCCTCTAGGCCACTTGGTCACTCCCCTATCGGATCAATCAAACCCAGCTACAACTTCCTCCACACACAGCCGACACAAAACGTAAAGCACCACCACACCATAAACAAAATCACCTACCTCCCAATTCCAACTCGGATACAGATTCTGCACTAACCATCACCCAGATCAATATAGCCACAACAACACAGCAACCATAATCGACACTCTAAAATCAACAGCAATAATAAACAAAATCTAAACAACAACTAAATTAGGGTTTCAATTCAACTCACCTTCTCGTCCCACACGCAAAGATCGGCTACCACCCTAAACAGGTCAGATCTCAAATCCCAGCTCCAAGCTCTACGACAAACAGAGGCTGAAACTACCCAATCTCGCGGTGAGGAACACACAAACCATATTACTATTGCTATGAACATAAATCACAAACAAACTCACCTCACAATGCAACCATCACTATACACTAGCACAATCCAACAACACCAATCTCCTCTTCCCCGATCTGCTCTGCTCAACAGCTGCTACCCCTCTCCCCTCAACAATCGGAGCTGATGGCAGTGAGGAACATCAGTAAGGGAAAGATCTCGTTCGACTCAAGGGAGAGGATCAGCCACTTACCAGATTTCAATAGAACTCACAAAGCCCCATCTCAGATCGGAGAGTCGATGGAATCCGCCGTCGACTCCCAGCTCCCAGCAAGGTCTCTCACCCGATTCAAGCCTGGCGAAGCTCGATCGACGTCCATCCCTCTAGTTGAACCTCCCATCAGAGAGAAACATCGATAGCAGGCGCTTCGAAGAAGAAGAGAAATAGATGTGGAAGCATAAATCACGATGAGAAGCCGGTGAGGAGAGGAAATCGCGATGAATAGAAGAGAAAATGCAGATTAGAACGGTTTTGGGTCTTATAAAGGCCAGTCCTTTATGGTTATGTTTGCCTAGGTCAATTCCAAGCTATCTTAAGTTAACCCAACCACCTTTTTAAAGCATAATTGACTTCCTAAGTTCTAATATGAATCCTTTCAAATCCGAAAAATTTTCTGTGAACTTCTAAGAAATTATATAAGACAATTTCTCCATTAACAAGGGGTATTTTACTTTTTTTTCTGTATCTTATATTCTCCCCCACTTATAAAAATTTTCTCCCCAAATTTCTGACTCATGTATGAGTACGAGATGTCACAATAACCATCTCAAGTATCCGGAGAAAAGTCACACACCTCAAGTGACTAAAGGGGGTACTGAGCTCGAATATTATATTCCAGCTCTTATATACACTCTCAACCGACCTATTAAAAGGTAGATAATCGTACCAGAGTAGAGCTCTATAACCGTGACATATTGGAGACTTTGCCAGAATCGTAAGGTAAATCATGAATCGCTATCAGAAATGATACTCAAAGATACTCCATGAATATAATTCCATCAAGCGATCCAACAAAATCCACCTTACGGCTCAGTAGAAAATGAGCGGACTTGACTAATCGATCATCGATTACCCAAATCCAATTAAGTCCTTTCCGAATTCTAGATAATCTCCAAACGTTGTCCATCGTACTAGGCTACCACTTCCATCATGGTACGTAACCCAATTCGTCACTAATATTTCACCTTTACTTGTTGGCACACCCAACATCAAACTACGAAATCAACCATGTCCTACATGTCATTCCACCACAAAGGACGTCTCAAATTGGCTATTTTCGGATACGCTCTGAATACGTCACCACTCTCGAATGACGAGCCTTCTAAATCAACTCGCCCCGAATCCAACACCAATCTGTAACCCACTATTCTCCTCAGAGACAGAGAATTGCTTTCTCACAAGAGAAACCAATCAACTGTTCCAAAATTTACTCGACCACACGTACTTTAAATGACTGGGAAACTATACTGACCAACCTCCCTTGCCACAACTATCTGTGTTCTAGCAACTCTATAGTAGCTACTCAATAGCTAGTCAAAACTCCTTGAGCATTCTAACTCTATACATCTACAAATCAGGATAATAACTTCTAAGCTCCACGTCATATATATGATAGCTTATCTCACAGTTCCTCAATTGACATAGGCATAAGACACGTCTCATACAACTCCATCGGAATCCTCCAATCCCTGAAATGATGAATCTATGTGCAGTACCCTTCCATCCACAACGGAAGGACTAACTAACACTGATGCAAAAGTCAGCCACCATCTAGGCCCTGAAACCTAGTTTCAAAACTTCAGACCAAGTGATTTCCATCACCTTCTTGGTCCAATAGATCAGCCGCGTAGTAATGCTAGAGCATCCTATCCAAATGTATCTTCGAAAAAGACAACCCCGAACTGGTCCAATCACTTCATGAATGACTAAGTCATTAATAAGTCTAATGACATTTCAACCGCTCATAAAATCCATACCAAGTATGAAATGCCATCTTCTACACACCTGCATTCTTTTTACTCCAAGCAGATGACATCTCAATCATCACACCCACAAGGGTAATTGTATTACATCAAGTCACTACAATATCAACACACCAATTATAAATCAACCCTAGGGTATACCCTTGTTTCTTTTAGCTGATCTAAATAGATCATCTATCCACAATGAAGGATATCCATTTTCAACTACTGCATTCCAATCATCGATAATCGATGCATAGCCTCAAAGGTCCATCTCTCTTTTAACAAAGAGTTATGAGTCTTCTCAAGATGAAATACTAAGAAAGATAAATCTCTCATCCAATACCTCATATAATCGCAACTTACGTTCTTTCAATTTCCACAGTGTTTAGCAACACTGATATTAATAAAATCATCTCCCAGAATGAGGTCTTCCATATCAGAACTATTCTCGAAATCACTCCTAATCGCATATTCCACTTGCCCATGCAGTGACAAGCCCGGGAGTTCATCCGAATACCCTCGGATTATATGCACATCCGAGAGTCCCAGTATACCAATGCTCCAACAATTTAAGTATCCATAAAGATATGTCTATAGTAGAGTATGTCTAGCAAAGGCTAAGGGTATCCCTTGACTTCTTGGTTGTTGATCAACATCTCACCTGATGGTAGAGAAAAATCACCAACCCACAAGTTGATAGGACCCCTTCTAATCTTATATAAGAACATTCTAGACAAAGATACCCGTAAACTACAAGTATCTATAGATATATCAACAAATAGGGTAATCTAGAGTAATACCCCGAATGACCACTTCATCAGTCTTCTATACCTCTTCCCGAGTAACCATGTAAATTGTCCAACTTCTGCTCTTGGCGACTGAGCTCATGTAGATGCAAAAGACTACCATGGAGGAACTGAAGTCAACTGCTGAACTGAGGTACAAACTAAAACAACTTCAACGGAGATGGTAAACACTGTTGTACTGGCAAAGGGTACACATCCGGCTGTAAATACTGAAGAACTCTCAACATCGTAGCACGCTCCAACTCTGCAAATAGTATAACTGCGTTTGAAGAATACAACATAGATACGACCATCGTCGTAAACTCTCTCCTCTGTACAAAGCATAACCACGCCTGGGGAGGTAACAATTGTCATTTGGGCATCTGAGTCTTCTGATATGTCTTCTGCTGATACTGCTAAGTAACTCGCTTTTCCCGGATGGAAGTATCAAAGAGCTCCAACTATATCTGACGTAGTAGATCACTGCAGATGTGAAAATTCATTCTTCTATGATAATCTCGACTTTCGAGGTTGTGGATCGTCCTCTCGAAAGCATCATCCATAGTCTTCAATTGAGTCTTCAAAGTACATACTCTCCTCATAGATACTGGTTGCTTATAGTAGAAGCAGATAACATAATCCATCGGATAATCTATCTCTGCATCTCGTCGTGACACACACTGCACGCACACACTCCCTTTGGAGTCTTTCTTCTGAGTTCGCTGATAAACATGAGAAGATTCTGACGATATGCGATTGGTCTTCTATGATCGGAAAAATCTCCAATAGTTGCTCATGACTCGGCTCCAATCTTGCTCCTTTTGTCCTACATTCGGAGACTCCTAATTCCAATAATTTGACTTGCAATGTCTGCTTATCAAATCTCCAATCTCTTAAAACACTTGCTACGGAGTCATTTCTATACACATGACTGGGTCTAATGCCTTCTGATAGGATCTGGAAGGAGATCCAAACACCCTGATCAAGATGTCAACCAATAAAACGTAGGTGGCTTAAGACATGTCAATCACGTTCTCGAGCTATTAGGTGGTCGTAACCTTCGCAAGTCTAACAACTTTGCATGGTACCTTCGTTACCAAACGATCACCTAACCTAAAGCTCAAAAAATCCCCAACAATGAATCAAAGAAGATGATGTGGGAAAATACTCTCTCACAACATCACTACACTGTGACCCAGTGATGTGTGACTTCCCGAAGGTTATTTCCTACATCTTCCACCAAATATCGGATTGATTCCGATAATTGTATGCAACTAACACTACTTTCTTTGTATAACACAAGTTAAGTACTCAAAAGTACTCTCAAAGTTATACAACCTAGAACAACCAACCCCAGGGATCAAGATCCCTATGATACACCGCAAACTAGTCCTCTACTATCTGCATCAGCAATAGTATACTCTCTTGTATATTACCCCACAGGTAATGATCTGACTAGCATAGTTAGTGAAGATCCCTAAGACTGTAATTTTTGATCTCCACAAGAAATGTGACTACTAACCCCTGCTTTCGACTCGATATCAGTCAGCTCTCAAAGGTAATTCACCCTTTTCGATGGCAAGTCCAAGACACACAGACTCTACATGTTGTTCCTGTGGTCAACTCAAACCACGATTACGAATAGCAACTAACACACTACAAGTCATCCCTATTATAAGCAACTAAATGCATAGCCAACAGAAAGATATGTGATACCAGTTAACATACCTTAAATCTTGTAGGTCGGAGATGTCCCGCAATAGCCAGATCCCAGAACTAACAAAACCAATACCGAGTAAAACAAAACTCAATATCCGAATGAAATAAAATCCGAAAGTGGATTTCACAATCTATGGCTTTGATACCAATAAAATTGTCACTCCTCGAGAGTATGCCGACCCGAAGATAATCGGACAGCATCTCCCTTGTATATGATACAATTCTCTGATATACATAAAGTCTTTCGACCAAAATCACATAACAAATATATAGACATAATCTATACAAACATAGCGAAAGATACTGAAAAATAATAAATACACAATGACTCAACTATGCACTCCGGAGTGACTTGACACAAAAAGAACCATAATAGAAACCACATCAAAAGTCAAATACATACAACACATCTATAACAACAAATACGGAAATGATACAGGATAAAATCTCAAAACAATAATCCAATAGAATACCACAAATCGTAATAAACATCCCTCCATTCGGTGTGAGATGGGATCAGCTGGCGGAGCTCCGAACATCCAAGGAATCTTCTACCAGTTACCTGAGCGATAGGAAACCCAGGGTCCGGGTTGGTGAGTATAGACTCAGGGGTAATATATAGAAAGTGCATGAACAACATATAGGGATATAGAGATCCACAAGTATACAGGTAAAGATCTACAAGTGTACAGAATGAGTCCAATAAACATATAGTCCTAATTGTAATAACAAGTAACCACAGTATAGATATACTCAATGCGTATACTAAACTGATCAACTGAACATGAAGTAATGTACTAACATACCTGACGGTCTGCAACACCATGAGTTATATCATCCTAAACATGTATACAATAACATAACCGATATAACGTACAAGGTCAATCCCATACCTGACCAATACTCAGACATATGAACAGTATATAATCACATGTAATAACATCCCGGTCCATACTAGGACATGACGCTAATCAAATGCATACCACAGTCTAGACCAACACATATATCATGCTCAACACACAACAGTATATAATATGCAAATGGCAGGTATCATGATGTACAAGCATATTCAACAACCAAATGCAGCATCTCACAAGCATATGTAAAACATATATCGAATACATGCATACATATATATTAGCTACTCACATGCATGGCCATGTCTGCGGACCCATCCAACCACGACCCCAGTATGGCCTGGGTGGCACGACATGACAACTATCCCGACTCCAGCCGCCACCACTCTTGAGAGACCGAGTTGGGTAGTATGCAATAGTAGCTAGCCGCCATAGAGGTATATGCTACACACACGGGGGTCCCTGCTGCTAGCCGCTCCATCCCTACCCATGAGTAGACGAGAACCGCACCCAGGACAACTGCACATCACACGACCATCGTTTATAGTGGGTGAGTGCACTAACTACCACTCCGCACAGTGGCCAAGTGCGCATCTCCAGCTACCACCATCCATAGTGGCCGAGAATGGCGTGCACAACAAAACTCTGCACTTAACTCTGCTACCACTACCCCGAGTGGCCGGGGAGGCAGGATAACTAGTGATCCTCTCAACCACAAGGGAGACATAATCACCAGCATGCATGCAATTTAATGATGCATAGCTCCATACACGTATCCTCGCAACACTCCCTATCCCACGGGGAGTCCTAGTTAACCAAAAGTCAACTATGTAAGGACTACTAATCCACAAGGCACTCTCTCTACCACATAGAGAGTCATACACATTTCACAGTCAACCACACTAAGACCTCCAGTCCGCAGTGAGATACTATCGACCGTCTATATAACCATACACAGGCACACGATTCATAATGGATATACAATATGTAGGGATTTTTTTTATGCAAAATAGCATATGCGCAACGGAAAAATAGGATCCCTTCCAAGTGATCCTTGTGAAAGAAAACCTCGTACAAAAAATAAATTTCTCTAAAAGAAAAAAAACTTATCTTATAGGAGAATATTACCTTTGTTGTGTGCCCTTTTTAATCCCGCTTCTCCTTGGGTTTGTTGGATCTTTTAGCACATTCAAATGTCCGTGCCTCTATATGTATCCACACGAGCAAGCTCTTGTCTCACAAAAGAAACTAGAAGAGCTCTCCTTTACTTCTTGCTAGAGAAGTCCCTAAAGGAAAGGAAGGTAGGGAAAAAGAGAAAGGAAGAAGAAGACCACTCTTCTTGCTAGCCTACACTCACAAAAGCCACACAACCAAAGCTTCTCACCACCAAGCTCTCTCCAAGCCTCAAGCTTCCACCCATTTGGCCGGCCACCCCATGGAGTGTTTTATAGGATTGAAAAAACCTTTCACCTCCTATCACATTCAATGCAATCAATTGCATTGAAAAATAATCACCTTGTTTGGCCGGCCACATGTGGAGAAATTCCAAAGGTCAAAACCCTTTGTCTCCTTCCACCTCATCAAGATTAGGTGGCATGCTTATGTGGCATTCATGCATGTTGAATTAATCTTATTAATTCAATAAGCTTATGTTATCATATTGAATTAATCTCATTAAATCAATAAGGTAACATATTGAATTAATCTTATTAAATCAATTAAGCTTAGGCTATCATGATAACATATTTATTTAATCTTATTAAATTAATAAGCTTAGCATATTGAATTAATCTCATTAAATCAACAAGCTAAAATTCTCATTAAGCTTAAAGTCCAAAAACCATTTTGTACTTAAGCTTATTCCCAAATTATTCTAGTCAAACTAGAATGCACTAATTCTTCTAATCATCATGCTCTTTGTGTGTGACCCTATAGGCTCTCATAACATTGGCAGTGGATCTAAACACTTTTAGATACACAAGCAATGAGCGGCATCTAGCAATACATCATTGCTACCCAAGTTACGAAATAAGTCAAGATCCGACTAACCTTTCCGTGACTACTATAATGTATGACCGTGTCCTTCTATCCTTGATATCAGATTGACCAATGAGGCATAGACCGTGTCATCCTCGATCAATCTATGTGTTTCTTGATCCCTGAGTAAACTAACTCAAACAAATGAGCTCAATATCTCATATTGACTCATTCGAGCATGGCCATGCGTTTTAGTAGTTCTACTCAATCAAGGGGCCCACAGATATCACTCCCGTCATATGGGAGGGATAGATCCCATCTACATCACTCACATCCCTCTGCATAATTTGTTATATACCCAGTAATCGCCTTTATGGTCCACCCTGTTACGGGTGACGTTTGACGATACCAGAGTACATAACTCCTTATGTAGGGAACCGTAGTGACTTCAGGTTTGAGGACTATTCATACCAATAGTCACATGAGAAAGTTTATGACACTCATATGACGATCCATGAAACTTTCTCATGGCGGATCAGTTCAGTATATATTCTCTAATATATACCCATGTGTCAACTTGATATCATATATCCATGACTTGTGAGATCAAGTCATCAATTGACCTACATGCTAGTCTTTATGTATTAATATTTCCCTTGCATATTAATACTTGACTAAGAAGATTTAGGAAAGTGTTCTCTACAGCCTCTCATAATCAATTCTGCCAATTGATGTGCTGTAGATAAGAACCTACTTTTCTAGGGCATTATTATATTTAATTTAGCTGGCACAAGCAAGACATAAATATAATAACCAATCCTTTGCCTTTATAGAATATGATACAAAATGTTTCCTATTCAACCATCACATGATTGGTTCTAGGGCTATAACTAACACAATAATGTTAGGACCTCTAGTCCTTAGCCACATACTGATAACCACACACACTTATCTATGCACAGATGACTAGATCCACCATAGATGCATAACTAATATGTGTACGATACAGAAATCGACTCCATAATCTAATCCATCACCTAACCCTAGGGATGTAACACAGTAACCCAACATGAGGTCACAAAGATAACCCTAACCACATGTACTTACTGAACATCTATTAGCTAACACATAATAGGGTTTGTAGTTCATATCCATGATAGATAATCAGTGAAGTAACAACAATATATCTCAAAAGTCAAAGACAGTACAAGCATATGATTAAATAAGAGTGGATTTAAGATCAAAGATATCATCATAAATTCAAATTCATGCATCGGAATAAATCAAAATTACCTGACCAGGGTAGATATTACCGACCTAATACGAAGCTCGTAATAGAAATCCTCATGACTGTGGACCTGCTTCGTATCCCAAAACTACACATAATAGAAAACTATGATTAAGTATAAGCACGAGACAAATATACGAACTAATCACTACTTCATTTCTATGTTCACATCATTTCCTCGTCTTCGAGTTAGAAACCCCGATTATCCCAATCTGATACATTATAACCAAACTCATAATAGATCACCAACATCCACATGATCATTTAAAATAATTAATCTAAACAACACACAAATAACTATCCAATCATATAAATATAATCTCAACACTTCAACCTTCAACGCTCCTTAATAGAACATAACCAAACATAATCCACAAACACCATGACCAGCAACCCAAAACGAAATTCGCTACAAAACCAACCAATGAATCAACACACAAATATGAGCTATAATGGCAGCTTACTACCACAAGATCAAACCACCACCTCAATCGCAGCTTCAACACCACAATAGATAGCAAAAGATGCAACAATCCGACTATACACTAACCATAGAAATCCACACAGTTACTGCCAGTCCAGATTTAATCTCCTCATCTACCAAAATCAATCCTCTAGGCCACTTGGTCACTCCCCTATCGGATCAATCAAACCCGGCTACAACTTCCTCCACACACAACCGACACAAAACGTAAAGCATCACAACACCACAACCAAAATCACCTACCTCCCAATTCCAACTCGGATCCAGATTCTGCCCTAACCTTCACCAAGATCAATATAGCCACAAAAACACAGCAACCATAATCGACACTCTAAAATCAACAACAATAATAAATAAAATCTAAACAACAACTAAATTGGAGTTGTAATTCAGCTCACCTTCTCGTCCCACACGCACAGATCGGCTACCACCCCAAACAGGTCAGATCTCAAATCCCAGCTCCAAGCTCTACGACAAACAGAGGCTGAAACTACCCAATCTCGCGGTGAGGAACACACAAACCATATTATTACTGCTGTGAACACAAATCACAATGGAACTCACCTCACAACGCAACCAGCACTATACACTGACGCAATCCAACGACACCAATCCCCTCTTCCCCGATCTTCTCTGCTCAACAGCTGCTACCCCTCTCCCCTCAACAATCAGAGCTGATGGCATTGAGGAAAGTAAGGGAAAGATCTCATTCGACTCAAGGGAAAGGATCAGCCACTTACCAGATTTGACAGAACTTGCGAAGCCCCAGCTCAGATCAGAGAGCCGATGGAATCTGCCATCGACTCTTAGCTCCCAGCGAGGTCTCCCACCCGATTCAAGCCTAGCGAAGCTCGATCGACGTCCCTCCCTCCAGTTGAACCTCCCATCGGAGAGAAACATCGACAGCAGGTGCTTCGAAGAAGAAGAGAAATAGAGGTGGAAGCGGAAATCGCGATGAGAAGTCGGTGAGGAGAGGAATTCGCGATGAATAGAAGAGAAAATGCGGATTGGACTGGTTTTGGGTCTTATAAAGGCCGGTCCTTTATGGTTAAGTTAGCCTAGGTCAAGTCCTAGCTAGCCTAAGTTAACCCAACCACCTTTTTAAAGCATAATTGACTTCCTAAGTGGTAATATGAATCCTTTTAAATCCAGAAAATTTTTTGTGAACTCTTGAGAAATTATATAAGACAATTTCTCCATTAACAAGGGGAATTTTCCTTTTTTTCCGTATCTTATATGGTCGTTGCTCCGATAACCAAGAAGGTCATGTGCCTTGCTACGACCTGGAAGTCAATACTGGAAAAACCTATTTGACTAGCTCAACTAAGTTTGAATCTAACACAAGTTTAAACACTATGAAATTTCTCATTAAATTTAAGATCAAAACTCATAGGAATAAGTGTATTGAAAACCTAGCTTGGGTGAGATGATTTAGATCTTAATTAAGCTTAATAAGTTAAATTTAATTTAACTGATTCTAATATACTTCAATGAAAATTGATAAATTTACTTAAACAACTTACCTTAATTAAACTTAATTTATTAGACTAAACAAACGTACCTAAATAAACAAATTCACTTAACTTAACAAACTACTTAATAACGTAATTTAGAGTTAATTAAACCAAATTTATCCAGATTAGAACAAACTTAATCACTAAACTAGTTAACCTACTAAATTAAATTTAATCATATAAATCAATATAACTAGCTTAATCAGGCAATTAAGTAAATAAATTTAACTTAATAAAATTGAGTAAATTGAGTTAAACATAAAAAACAACCAAAATCAAACATACTCGAATTCAGTCGACTGAATTGTTTTCAGTCGACTCAACAAGGGTGGACTGAATCAGCTTCAGTTGCCTCTGAGTATCGGAAAGGTAAAATGTGACTTCAGTCGACTGAAGTCAATTCAGTCGATTGAAATGAATCGGTAGATAAAGTTTAGGCAGTGAAGTAAATGGTAAAATTTATTACAGTCGACTAAAATTCAGGCGACTGGAATATTTCCAGTCGACTTAAAGCCTGTCTATAAGAACAACACTGAGCCACGCCAAATTCGTTCACAACAGCCACAAATCCATCACAAAACCCCTAATTCCAGACTTCCAAAGTGCTTAGGTCATCATATTCCTTTAATATCATCCTAAATGCTGAGGTAATAACTCTAAAACTTTATTTTCAATTATTTTAAATAATTATTGAATATTTATAATTCAATTATGGGTAAAAGAAGAGTTGTTGAGATTGAGTCATCGACTCCATGCTTGGATATTAGGTTTCCCACTGAGGGGCATCGGATTAGGTTTGAGAGCACCACTTACATTCCTATGCCTACTAGGTACATTAGTAGATCATACTTTAGTAATACATGCATGCTTAGTATGGAGGTCATCACACACTATGGATTAGAAAAAATAGTTTATTGTAAAAACTCTATTAACATAGAAATATGTGTGGAGTTTTTCAATAACTTTAGTAAAATTGATGACATTTAATATTCGACTAGAGTACAGGGTAAGGACTTTGTTTTAACCCCCACCATGTTGAGAGATCATTTAGGACTTATGCATTTGACATGTTCTGTTGCATGTTTTCCATCCACGGAGTTACCGTAGGGTGACCCCTACTCTCATATTACATTTGATAGGATACATATGCATCTTTTTGGTGAGAAAAGAACTCCGTCTGTCAGTATTTTTAGTTCTACTAGACTCAAAGTACAGGACTATGCCCTGTACCGAGTCATAGTGAACAACATTCTGTCACTCACCACAAGGGACATCACTATGATGCACCCTTATCACTCATTTTTACTTTATGCACTTAGTCATAGGTTAGATATAGACATTAGTTTATAGATGTTCCATTCCATCATTTATCATTCTAGATCAATCACTAGCAGGAAGGCATATTTGCCTTACTGCCATTGTTGGTACAGGGGCACCAGATGATCGAACCTGTATTTTGATTATGGCAAAGACGCAAAGTTAAGATTACATTATTATCTCACGAGTTGAATCAAGTATGGAGAAATGCTAAGCTAAGCCGAAGGTCAGCGACACTCGGAGAAAACCGTAGTGGTCGGGTGACACCGGGAGGACTTCGTAGGGAGCCAAAGGAATCAGGTGGAGACCGAATGCAAGGCTTCAAAGGTAAATATTGAGGTAAGCTCGAGTGAGTAAAGTGAAGTGAGGTCGTGTCCTTTGTACGGGGACGTCCTTAGGCGACGATCCGACCAAGACTTCCCATGGAAGGTCTATGTCGAGATCGGATGGCAAGTGGTCATCGAATTCACTTATATTTTGAGCTAACTCTTTATTGTAGTCAAAAATCCTGGCCATCATTTCAACCGGCTAGTTCAACCGGCCAGTTCAACCAGGCTAGTTCAACCAGCCAGTTCAACTACTGTTTGAATTTAAGCTTCGAGATGAGTAAAAACTCATCCCTTTCTTCAAGGGTGAGGTGGCCATTGATGTAGGATCTTGATGTGCTCGAGGAGGGGACTTCTAGGGCTATAAAAGAAGGTCCATTCCTCACCATTTCATCAATCCTAAGCTTCCAAAAAGCCTCCGCAACGCTACGACTCTCCGATAATGAACTTCTAGTTCTCCGACGTCTAGGTTTAATTGTTTATATTTTTTTTTCATCGGTATAATCTTCATTTCCAGTTTATATTTTTCATATCAATTGTCTCGGAGTTTTTATCGTTACGAGGAGAGGGGGAGTGTCCCTCTACCTCAAAGCTTTGTGATTTTTCTTGTACTCGATTAACTCCTACCTCTAACGAGGAGTTCTTTAGTGTTTTGCCCTCTGTGCGTGGTCAAGGACCACTAGGGCCTTGGAGTAGTAGCCAAAGGCTACGAACCAAGTAAAAAACCATTTGTCTTTCTTTATTTGTCTTTTATCTTTCCGCTGTGATTAATTTTCTAATCAACGAATGATTTCAAAAAAGTTTTATCGCTATTCACCCCCCCTCTCTAGCGATCCGCTTCGATCCAACAATTGGTATCAGAGCCGGGGGCGCTAAGATTTCGTGAAACCACCAATCTAGTAGATTTGTTTTTGAATTTTACAGATCTTTTTTCATTCATTTAAATTTTCTCCCACACTACTAATCCAAGACGAAGTCTTGGTACTTTTCTTTTGGTTTTGTTTTGCAAGTATTCGCTTTTGGAGTAGCCGACGGTAAAATGGGCATAACTTTTCGTACAAGTTAACCCTCGAAACAAGGTACCTACCAAAACGAAGCTCTCTGAGAGATCTACACTTATTACCAGGGGTTTATCCTCATAACAAGCTTCCTTCATCCCTAAAAACCGACATTTAGTACCCTTTCGGAGACATCGAAGGTTGTAAGTGCTCATCTTTGATTTTAGTTGGTTATTTCTCATATATTCCTTTTGTTTCTTTTCATTTCCTACATTGCTAATCCAAGACAAAGTCATGGAACCTCTTTCGTGTTTTTTTTTATTATTTTGTGTGCAAGGTTTTCCTTCCAAATGGCCCACATTGAGGGGTACAACACCATCCGACCTCCGTTCTTTAACGGAGATGATTTCCGTTATTGGAAAGGTCGGATGGAGTGTTTTCTAAAAACACAAGTCGAGACTTGGATAATCATCCAAACCGGCTTTGCTCTACCCAACAATGATCAAGGCGAGCCCTTGGATTTCAACAAGTGGGCCAATGCAACCAAGAGGCAAATCGAAGTCGATGCAAAGGCGACCCAAATGTTATAGTGCGGTCTGTCCAAAGAAGAGCTCAACCGCATCGGACCCTTCATTAGCACAAAGGACCTGTGGAACAAATTAATCGAGCTACACGAAGGAACGTCCGATGCTAAGGTATGTAAATGCGACCTTCTTTTCAATAAGTTGTATAACCTTAAGATGCAGGAACACGAGACTGCAACGCAACTACACACCCACGTCCAGGAAATTGTCAATGGCCTACACACTATCAGACACAAGGTCGAAAACCATGACCTTATAAGGTACGTTCTTAATTCATTTCCTAGGACTACCTTGTGGGCATCCATGGTCGATGCCTACAAGGTCTCTAAGGACCTTTCGAAGCTTAGGTTAGATGAGTTATTTTTCGAGTTTGAACTTCACGAGCAGACTAACATGGTCCGGGCCGAGAAAGGTATTGCTCTATTTGTAGGACAAAGAAGAAAGCCATCTACCAGGCAAGAAGATGGACTTGAACCCGAAGACGAATCAAAGTCCGAATCCGAAGAGGTGGAAGCAATAGTGAACGTAGTGCGGAAGATCTTTCGGAGGGAAAGGAGGCAACTAAAGAACCAAAAGAGGGCACAATTCAAATCGAATCAAAAGAAGGCTTTTCATGCAACATGGGACAACGAAGAAGGCGTCGGCATAGCGTGCATGGCAAGACCCGAAAAGTCCGAGTCAGAGTCCGAATCCGAATCCAATTACAACACCGACTCCGAACTCGAGGACTACTTCGAGAAGCAACTCAAAGCTGGACCAAAAGGGAAAATTAAGGTTAGCCTCTCACTAATTCATATGCTTTACAATACAATTAAATTGCTAACTAGGAAATTAGCTAAATTCGAGTCTAGGGTCGAGTCCTTGGTTGAGGAGGTTGAAACCCTCAAACAAGAGACACCCCTAAACTCTTCGACTAGTCGAGTTCAAGAGGAGGACTCAACTCGAGTAGAAAAACTCAAAGAAGAGAACTCTATCTTGAAAGGACGAGTCCAAGAGCTCGAAGCTCAGTTGAATAAGTTCTCGACGGGGTCCAAGAATCTTAACCGACTTCTTGGAACTCAGAGAGCCGTGTACAACAGAGCCGGACTCGGATATAGCTCAAAGACTACGAATATATCTTACATGTCTATCGTAAATTGTAGTCATCATCGAGTCCAAGCGTGGGTCCCAAAAACTTTATTAAACTCACATATAAGGACCAATAGGTTTTGGATTCCCCAGGATCAAGTTCATTACTTGACCAGACCATATTGGTTCAATGATCCAGGGGGAGCTAATACCAAAATAGTATATCCGGTAACCTAAACCTCTTATTTTCTTTAGAATGGTTAGATAGGACTATAACTCGTCAATGCTTGGTAACATAGTATCAGGACGCGGCGAGATGATAGTATGCTAGGAAAACGGAGTCTCGTGTATTCAAGCTAGATAAGACGTATCTAGTTCGGTTCACTTGACCGAGTGGAACTAGCCAAAGCTACCTCGCCATATCCTAGACTAGATAGACTAGGAAGTGCTCTTAGGTGAGTCAAGTTACTATTTTCTCGAAATTGGCTTTGTCTAAGGAAGTGGTCGTTTTTCCGATCAAAGAAGGCCCCTGTGCCTCGCCACGACCTGGAAGCCAAGATCTTGAAAAGGTGACTTGATGAGCTTAGGATGAAATCTGAATCTAACGCAAGGTTGACCAGTTTCAAATTATTAAATTTAATTAAGATAAAATTGGAATCATCTCACACAACATATAAGGTGAACCAATTCTAAGACACTTAGAATGGGTGAGATGAATAAGGAATAATTTCAATTCACATAATCCTTTCAAAAATGTTATCTAGTTTTCAAACTATTGAGCTTAAACGTTTATCTATACTGAGACAAAACTCTAAATATACAACCTTCTAGGTCAATGTTTAGCACCCCCTAACTCTTCTGTACCTTATATACTTGATTAAGGGGGAGAGCAAACTAACCCTAAGGGTTATATATTTTCAAAAGTTATTAGCGTATAAGTATTTTGAAACTCAAAGTTAATTTTATAAGTATTTTTGAAAATCAAATTAGTCTCAAGACTTATATTGTTGGTGCAGAGGGTTATACCTTGAACCAAAGTAAATCGAGACACATGCTTGGACCCATGTTAGATAATCTTTATGCATACTACCTTTCATGTTAGAAACCCCTACTTTTTATATTATACAACCCCAAATATTTTTTGATTTATGGCAAAAGGGGGAGAAGAGCACAAGTTAAGGGGGAGAATAAAAACTTAGAATTTTTAAGATTAACCTTTTGTTCTAAAACTCACCTAAGGATAAGGGAGAATTGATTTACATTTACTCATTTTCAACATTACATTTTTCCTTAACTTTGCATAAGTTTGCCATAGATCAAAAAGGGGGAGATTGTTGGTACAGGGGCACCAGATGATCGAACCTGTATTTTGATTATGGCAAAGATGCAAAGTTAAGATTACATTGTTATCTCACGAGCTGAATAAAGTATGCAGAAATGCTAAGCTAAGCCGAAGGTCAGCGACACTCGGAGAAAATCGTAGTGGTCGGGTGACACCGGGAGGACTATGGAGGGAGCCGAAGGAATCAGGTGGAGACTGAATGCAAGGCTTCAAAGGTAAATATTGAGGTAAGCTCGAGTGAGTAAAGTTAAGTGAGGTCATGTCCTTTATACGGGGATGTCCTTAGGCGACGATCTGACTAAGACTTCCCTTGGAAGGTCTATGTCGAGATCGGACGGCAAGTGGTCGTCGAATTCACTTATATTTTGAGCTAACTCTTTATTGTAGTCAAAAATCCTGGCCATCGCCTCAACCGCCAGCCAACCGGCCGCTCAACCGCCGCTTCAATCGCCGCCAACCGGGTCTAATCACTCATCCCTTTCTTCAAGGGTGAGGTGGCCATTGATGTAGGATCTTGATGTGCTTGAGGAGGGGACTTCTAGGGCTATAAAAGAAGGTCCATTCCTCACCATTTCATCAATCCTAAGCTTCCAAAAAGCCTTCGCAACGCTATGACTCTCCGACAACGAAGTTCTAGTTCTCCGACGTCTAGGTTTAATTGTTTATATTTTTGTTTCGTCGGTATAATCTTCATTTTCAGTTTATATTTTTTATATCAATTGTCTCGGAGTTTTTATCGTTACGAGGAGAGGGGGAGTGCCCCTCTACCTCAAAGCTTTGTGATTTTTCTTGTACTCGATTAACTCCTACCTCTAACGAGGAGGAGTTCTTTAGTGTTTTGCCCTCCGTGTGTGGTCAAGGACCACTAGGGCCTTGAAGTAGTAGCCAAAGGCTACGAACCAAGTAAAAAACCATTTGTCTTTCTTTATTTGTCTTTTATCTTTCCACTATGATTAATTGTCTAATCAACGAACAATTTTGAAAAAGTTTTATCGCTATTCACCCCCCCTCTAGCGATCCGCTTCAATCCAATAGCCATGTCATCACATCTCTCTTAGTTGCATTAGGGTTTGATGTTACCACAGGTAACATCAAATAACTTACTAACTACGACATGATAGGGTCTAGGCAGCTTGGTTTAGCAAAAATAGATTTAGATGACAATAATATCCTTGATGGAAGAGAGATGACCCTCAGCCCCAGCCCTAGCCTGATCCAGTGCAGGAACATGAGCCAGAGATCGACCCCGACCACCACTCCGAGTCTGAGCATCAGGATGCCCCAGGATTTGATAGTCTATCACCATTTCTTAGGATTCCAGCACCTCCTACTGTAGCAGAGAGATTATCTAGGTTGGAGGATGCAATGCAGTGCCTGGAGCAGCAGCATCTTGAGATGATGCAGATTTTGGAGGCGTAGAGAGAGGATCATAGAGAGATGATGGGGCTTCTTAGGTCTTGGGGCATGGGTCCTTCTCATCCTCCATCTACTGACTAGGATTGCTATGTCATGTGACCTTAATAAATTTAATAGTTTTTAAAATCTTGTGTGTGAATTATGTTATGCTTGGTAGATTAGGAAGTTTTCATGCTTAATATTCAGAATTATTTTGAAAAATAATATTATATTATTTTTTAAAAAGAAATTAAAAATTAATCTAGATTAGGTCAATCTAGATTTCATGATCCTATAGATTTTAGTTAGCCTTCGCATCTCACAAACACCTAGGGTTACTTGTTTGTGTATTGAGCCATGAAGATGGGCGTGAGATGTTAGGACTGCACCCCTGGTTCCAAATGTAGATCAAGTGCATCGACATGAACCAACATGAGGTTTACAAGAGCAAATTGATCACTTCGATGACTAACTCTAATTTAATGCTTGATGATTAATTCTATATCATTTGAGCTAGTAAAGAGTTGAATATTTGCTTTAAGGATAATTTTTAGATGTGTATTTTCAAAATATAAATATAATATTTAGGAAGTCATGCTTGGACTTATTCCCTATCACATTTGCATCAAATTAAAAGTTATAAAAAATTTGAAAATTTTTAAAAGTTTGAAAATTCTTTAAAATTTTGAAAATAAGTTTTATTCAGGGGGAGTTTTGAAAATTTTTATGTTTAAAAATTCTTTAAAATTTTGAAAATGAGTTTCAATTCAGTGGGAATTTTGAAAATTTTAAATTTTTTTAAAAGTTTAAAAATTCTTTAAAATTTTGAAAATAAGTTTTATTCAGGGCGAATTTTGAAAATTTTTAAAAGTTTGAAAATTCTTTAAAAATTTTAAAATAAGTTTTATTTAGGGGAAGTTTTGAAAATTTTGAAAATTTTTAAGTTCAAAAATTCTTTAAAATATTGAAAATAAGTTTTTATTCATGGAGAGTTTTTGAAAAATTTGAAAAATTTTAAGTTTGAAAATTCTTTAAAAATTTTGAAAATAAGTTTTTATTCAAGGGGAGTGTTAAAAAGTTTTGAAATTTTTTAAAGTTTGAAAATCTTTTAAAAGTTAGAAATATTGTTTGAGATTTATTAAAAAGTTTAAATTAAGTTTTTGAAATCAAAATTTCAAGTGAAAATTTTATAACTTAATTTTTTTAGCTTGAAAATTTCTTATTTCAGCTCTACAATATATCTTATTAGCATTTTAAATTTAATCTTTATTTTGATGTATGGCAAAGGGGGAGAAAGAGAATAAAGTTAGAGATTTACTTATTTAAAAAAAAAGGGCAAAAATTAAAGAAAAAAATTTTATTTATTGAAAGAAAGATGCAAAATTTTGATAAGGCCTTGTGCATCTAATACATGGTTTAATTTATGCATCTATTGTACATGTCAATATTTGGATATTGGTATTTGATTCTCTTAACTTTAACTGGTGTATTGTCTCACATCAAAAAGGGGGAGATTGTTGATGCAATGAGCATCACTTCTTAGTTTTGATGTATGAACCACAGTTAAATGTTAGGATTCACTTGAGTTCTAATATCAGTGTTAAGGGGCAAGCTTAACAGGAAGTCCTAGTACGTTGTGTTGACCGGATACTAAGCACGTATCTTGACAGATCAGGAGGATCGAACACCAGGCATGAAGTCCAGATGGGTTGCGTGGACCGGACATTTGGCATGAAAATCGGTTAGGTCAGGAGACCGGATAATTGGCAAAAAGTCTAGCTGGGTCAGGCAGACCGGACAGCTGGTGGAAGTCCTGGTGGGTTAGATCGGATGTCAAGAGTGGTAAGTCTAACAGGTAGCCGGTAGGTAAGCCTTGAGTGAAGAGGTGAGCCCGAGTCCTCTGTAGGGGGACAAAGCTAGGCATCGATCCGACGAAAGGTCCCCGTGGGATTTAGTAGTCGAGATCGAGTAGTATTACTATTGCTATCGCATTTCATATTATCTATTTGTGCTAAACCTATTTTGCAGAGATCAGTGGACTGGATGGATTCAAGTCAACTGAAGTCCAGTCGACTGGAGATGTATCAGTCGACTGGTTACCTATTTGGCAGGATCAGCTGGTGATCGATCGGAGATCGTGTGATGTAGATAGAAAGGGTTTTAATCGATTGAAGGGTTTGGGTCGACTGAAGAGGCAAATTTCCCAATGCAGAGCCGAGTGATGTGGAGTTGACTGGAGAGGTTTCAGTCGACTAGAAGACCACAAATTCCATATCGATGGGCTGATGTTGAGTCGACTAGAAGGCATTCCAATCGACTGGAAAATGTTTATAAAATATGTGCTCGACCAGATCCGAGTATAACATCCAATCTACACCGAAGTGGTGTCAAAATTTTCTCACGATCACAAAAGCTTCAAATCTTTAAAAGGGCTCTTTTCCGACACCTCTTGCCTGCATCTAATTCTTCATTTGTGTCGGTATAAAGTAGTCTATATTTTTTTTTATTTCGCTTGTGTACTTAACTTCAAGAGAGGGTAGTGTGTCACCCGTCTCTCATCTTTGTAAAAGCGAACCCCCTACGAAGTTGAGAGTTATCGAATCGGAGGGTATTATAGTGATTGCCATCGAGGTAGCTCTCGGGAGAGCTACGAGCCTTGGAGTAGCAACCCAGTTAGGGTTGTCAACCAAGTAAATTGCCTGTGTCTAAACTACATTTAATTTCCACTGCTTACTCTTATTTGACAATATAAAATAAGTTTCAAAAATAAATAAAAATATTAAACACCGAGATTCACCCCCTCTCTCGGTTTACTCGATCCTACACCAGGGTCTGTAGTGGTGAGTATAAAACTCAGCGGTAATATGAAAGATAGTTCATACATATCATATATCATATGAAGGTCAATAGTATACAATAAATATACAACAGATATCCACCAGTATAATTATAACCAATACATATACCAAACTGATCAACTGAACAACATAAGGTACTGACATACCTGAATTTATGCAACGATACAACCTATACAACCTGAACACATATACCACCATATAACACATATAACATGAAAGAACAATACTACACCTGTAATCAACACACCACCATTTGAACATCCTATAAACAAATACATCAATGAACCTGGTCCATCCTATACAACATCATGATACTGGTTATAGGCGTACAACAGTCCGATCCAACTCATACACTGGTATTCCACACGCAATAGTATAGAATATGCAAATATCATGCAAGATGACGAACAAACATATACAATAAGCATAGCTCAAACAAATGCAACATCACAACAAGCATATACAGACTATATCTATATATACTAATCTCACACACACACACACACACACACACACACACATGCACTCGCACACACACACACACACACACACATATGTAGACACCATCATACATGGAAATGCAAATGCATAGTCATGCTTGCACACCTCGCTCGCTACCATGACCCCAGTGTTACCTAGGTGGCACGACATGACAACTATCCCAACTTAACAACTACCACTACTCTCAAGTGGTCGAGTGGGCAGTATGAATAAGTAGTGATAAACTACAAAATGGGGGTCCCTACTACTGGCCGCTCTGACTCACTACCCATGAGTGGTCGAGCATCGTACACAGGACAAACTGTACGCAACTCTAACTATCACCATCAACAGTGGCCGAGTGCGGCACAATAGATGATTTGCCCTCGTACTAGATACTACTACCACGATTAACAATAGAGGTAGGATGACTGATGACCCTCTCAACCACAAGGGAGACCAAGCCGACAACATGCATGTAAATGTAATGATGCACAACTCCACACACATAAATCCACAACACACTATCTATCCCATAGAGAGTTATACACAAACTGGCTGTCAACCATGCTAGTACCTCCAGTCCGTAGCGACACACTATTGACCACCCACACAACCTTTCACAGATACATGATCCCTAACAGACACACAACGTAATAGAATATGATACGCCAGTCAACTCCACAACTAAAACATCATCCACCCCCAGTGATTTATCCTGATGAAACAAGTCAAGTCTACAACCGTACTCATCTACCTACACATGATTAATCATCTATAGGTCCACATACCATAGCGTTTGTAAACCATAACAATGATGAACAAAATGTAAAGATAACAATTGAGCATCTCAAAGTTCAAAGACTAAGTATCAAGCAACAGAATAATAAGAGTTGAGTCAAAGTAGTGGTGGCATCATCAACAAAAAATTTCATGTACCAAGATTATGTTGGATCGTAAAAGCGCTAGAGGGGGGAGGGGGGGGGTGAATAGTGCTTGTCAAATATTTTCGTCTATTTGTCGATTGGATAAACACTAAGAGTAAAGTAGTGGAAAATAGAAATAGACAAGAATGTTTTACTTGGTTCACAACCTGACGGTTGTTAATCCAAGGCCCTTGCGATCCTAGATCGCATACGGAGGGCAAATAACTAACTAAGACTCCTCCTTGTTGGAGGTAGGAGACAACGATTACAAAATAAGAGAGATCGAGGCAGAGGGACAATCCCACCTCTTCTCGTTAAGATTAAAAGCTTGATAAATACAATTCGAATAAACTGAATGAGCAACTATAAAATATACCGATGACGATATGAACTTGAAGTTGAAAGCGTGTCATTAGCATTGCGGTAGCGTTTCGACATCGTATCGTTGTCATAGACCTTCGGCATTGTGGGATCACTTTTTAAGCACTTGAGATAACCTAAAGGGGTGAAACCCCCCTTCTTTTATATCCTTGGAAGCCCCCCAACGTTCAGTTATAGCTCATGGTCAAAGAACCTCATCTCCCCAAGATAAGTGGAGCTTATCTTGACTCTCCTCAAGGTGGGAAGTTTGATTTGCAGTCGACTGATGGCTTTCATCAGCCGACTGATGACACCATCAGTCGACTGCAAACATCCATCAATCCACTAATGGATAGGTCATTCAGCTACAACACAAAGTTAGCTCAAAAACATAACAGTAAAGGTAAATTCGACGACCACTTACCGTCCGATCTCGACCTTGTCCTTCCACTGAAAGTCTTAGTCAGATCGCCGCCTAAGGATGTCCCCGTATAGAGGACCCTACCTTACCTTCAATCACACACATGAGCTTACCTTAGGTCCTTTATGACTTGTAGCTTTACTTCTGGTCTCCACCTGGGTTCTTCGGCTCCCTCCGAAGTTCTCCTGATGTCGCCCGACCACCATGGTTACCCGACTCGGGATTCTCTGGGTGTCGCCGACCTTCAACTCAGCTTAACTATTCCTGCACACTTGGTTTAACTCGTTAGACAACAATATCACCTTAACTTTGGGTCTTTGCCATAATCAAAACTCATGTTCGATTATCTGGTGCCTACTGCACCAACAGATTATCCATCTACCTAACAAGAGTAGAAATTACCCACTTGATATGAAGCTTGTGACAATAATCTTCACGCTAACAGACATGCTTCGTAACCAAGTCCTGCACACAACATAACCACCAATAAGTTCCAACACACTACAACAATTAAATCAAATCCTACATCGATCTCGTATTCAATTAATTTACCTGATACGAATTAAAGTCTTAATCATAACTCCTACACAACCCCGACTAGATCACCTAGAGTACAACACATTGAATCCAACTTTAACACCCTAACAACATCCAAAATCATGTACATCACCCTTCCAAATCAATTCAGCTTCTAACCATACCATCCATGGCCAATTCACACCAACTAAGCTCCTTCTATTGCACTCACAGCTTATCCACACGGATTACATTCATCTCACTCGCACCAGCTCACATCCACACTATTCATAGCTCTATAACAGACCCAAACAAAGCATTACATACAAAACACATACCGCATCAACATCACCACAATAATCCACGCTGTAGCATAACGATACAACAGAATCATAGATCAATACGAATCTTTCCTCAAGCTCGATCCACGACATCGTTCCTCGCTGCCCCAATCCACCACCTTGAACCAAAAAATCGAAGATGCAGCATGCGGTGCCCACCCCTGTGAAGTTGTTGAGGGATGTGCGATCGTTAGCTCCTCCCCTCAATATCTAGATCAGCTTACCCAACTATAGAAACTCTCTATCACAGTTGGTCGCTACAACCATTGTGAATAGAGAAAGAACAATCTAATCAACTGAAGCAAAATAAGGGCCTAAGCTAAAGAGAAATAGCACTACCGGCGATGCTCAGTTGTGGCGTCAATGGCATCGATTTGACTCCCCTCGTCGTTGGTGGAGAGAGGTCAGCAACTGCTCCCTTTCGCAGTCACAGCTCCCCCCGATCGGCGATCGTCAACCTGTACATGAGATGACCAACTCCTCCTCTCGGTGGCCTGATGGTCTTGAGCCGGTGAGAATCTAGCCAAACAACCCACACCGCGGATGGGAGAAACGAGAGGAAGGAGAAGAAGAAATCGACGATGAGGTCGAGTGTGGCAGAGAGGAAATGAAGAAGCGAAAAAAAAAGATTTGGATAGACTTTAAGAAAAGAATCGGATCCCCTTATATAAGCCCTAAACCTTAGTTAGGTTTAATTAATCCCAAACTATCCTCATTAATTTAATTATCCCAATAATAAGTTCTCTAATTAAAGAATAATAAAGATATTATTCTATAGCAATTTATTTGTGGTATTTTACACTTAGTAGGTCAGGTTGACTAGATACTAGACATTGAGTAAAAGTCCTAGTAGGTCGTGTTGACTAGATACTAGGCAGAGAACATGATAGATCAGGAGGATCGGACACCAAGTAGGAAGTCCAAATGGGTCATGTGGACCGGACATCTAACAGAAGACCGATTGGGTTAGGAGACCAAACAAATGGCCTGAAGCCCAGCTAGGTTATGGAGATCGGTTGGCGGGAAACCCTGGTAGGTCAGATAGGATGTCAAGAATGGTAACTCTAACTGGATAGTCGATAGGTAAGCCTCGAGTGAAGAGGTGAGGCCGAGTCCTCTGTAGGGGGACAAGGTCGTCGTTGATCCGACAGATTGTCTGTGTGGGACTAAAAAGTTGAGATTGGGTAGTACTACTACTTCCATTCCATTTCATACTATATATTGTGCTAATATGGTTTGGCAGGTATCCAGACGACTAGATGGTTTCTAGTCGACTCATACCCAGTCGACTGGGTTTGGTACAGTCGAATGGAATGTTGAGTTGGCAAAACTGGATGGTGATTGACTAGAGATCTGGCGAACAAGATGGCAAGAATTCCAGTCGATTGGGGAGGTCTAGTCGACTGTGATTTGAAATTTCCCAAATTGCAGAGAAGCAGAGGTAGGCGACCTAGAGTCAACTGGAACAGGTCTAGTCGACAGGAGTGGTCGAAATACCAAATCAACAAGTTGATTTGGAGTCGATTGGTGGGTGTTCCAATCGGCTAAAAAGTGCCTATATAAGAAATGGAGAGCCAACTCGGAATGAAACAACTCTAATACGTCCAAGTGCTATTGCAACTATTCCTCATTTTCAAAAGCTTCGTCACGCTACATGCAACAACTGTTGGTGCAGTAGGCACCTAAGTCGAACCTAAGTTTTGATTATAGCAAACGATACAAAGTTAAGCTCATGTCGTTATCTCACGAGCTGAATCGAGTGTGCAGAAAATTGCTATAGATGGAGCTGAAGGCTAGCGACACCCGGAGGAAGCCTCGATGGTCGGGCGACACTCGAGTGACTTTGAAGGGAGCCGAAGGAATCGAGTGGAAGGCCGGAAGAAAAAGTGACACAGTAAGTATCGAGGTAAGCTCGTGTGTGTGCGAGTGTAAGTGAGGTCGTATCCTCTTTACGGGGATAGACTTAAGCATAGATCCGACCCAAGACATCTCATAGGTGGTCTAGGTCGAGATCGGACGGTCAGAGGCCGCCAAAATAATGTTATTTTTTAGCTAACTTGTCATTTCAGCTAGTATCAATCGACTGCCAGCTTGGAGGACTCGACTGCCATCCATCAGTCGACTGCCTACGGTCAGCATTCAACTAATGCTGCCATCATTCGACTGATGATGGCCATCAGTCAACTGATGGTCAAGGATCAGCCTCAAGAAGTCAAGCTCTATCACAATTTTTCAAGGAGGTTTTGTGCCCAATTCCTATTGGTTGAAGACCCATTCGATGAGGGGCTTAAAGGCTATAAAAGGAGGGCTTGTCCTAGGGTTTTTCATCAATTCAAAAGCTCCCAAGTGCTTCCGATACGCTACGAGTCTCCGACATTCCTACGACGAAGTGCTGCCGAGACGACGACTCAATCTCCAAGATTCAAGTCTTCAAAAGTCGTCGGTATAAGCTTTCATTTGTATAAGTTGTTCTTTTTATTTCGAGCTTTAAATCGTATCAAGGAGAGGGGGAGTGTCCCTCTACCTTGAGTCTTTCTCAAGTTTTGTATTCGTTTAACTCCTACCTCCAACGAGGAGGAGTTCGTTTAGTGTTTTTCCCTCCGTGCGTGGTCAAGGATCACTAGGGCCTTGGAGTAGTAGCCGAAGGCTACGAACCAAGTAAAAAATATTATTGTGTCTTTATTTTATTGTGTTTTTTCTCTGCATTTACTCGTGTCTCAATGAACGATTTCGAACGAAAAGTTTCTATCGCTATTCACCCCCTCTCTAGCGATCCGCTATCGATCCAACAACAACCCCGACACTTCGAGCTACATTTCAATCCTTAAGGAAGTGTCGGTATAATTTATTTTTGCTTGTAATTTCATATCACTTATATACTTTAATTCAAGAAAAGGTAGCTTGTTACCTTTCTCTTTATCTCTTGTAATTGTAGAGGGTCTTTTAGTGATTACCTAACGAGGTGACCCTAGAAAGGGTTATGGCCCTAGAGTAGCAACCCGACTCGGGTTGTGAACCAAGTAAAAGACTTGTCTACATGTCTTATCTTGTTTTTAATTCCGCTGCAAAACTCTTATATTTCAAAAAGATATGAAAAGTTTTTTAAAGTTACAAAGAAAATTTTATATAATCTCCTGGATTCACCCCCCTCTCTCGGAACTCACTATCCTACAGTATCTAGTCTACATGACCAACTAGGATTTTTCTGTTTAGCCTGCACACTTAACATGCACATTAGATCACAAACTTATTCTAACTTTTACAATGGTTTATACATCAAAACTCAGGAATTGTGCCCTCTACACTAATAATCTCTCCATTTTTGATGAATGATAACACATCGGTTAAAGTTAGAAGAAATATATTGTCACGCCCCGAGAGTATGCCGTGCCGAAAAGCAAACGGACGGCATCTCCCCTGTACGTGGCAACATATCAGGTTAATACAAGGCCCGTAGGCCCACAACAACAATATGATATACACAGATATCAACATATAAAAATGCAGCGGAAACCTACAACAGATAAAACAATATACAATGACCCAACTGTGCACTCCGGAGTGACTTGACACAACAAGAAACATAATAGAAGTCACATCGAAAGCCAAATACATACAACACGTCCGTATATCACAGATACGGAAATAATACAGGTTAAAACCACAAAACGACAATCCGTAGAAATACAATAATACGGAAAACATGTCCATTCGTCCGGTGTGAGATGGGATCAGCTGGCGGAGCTCCGAACGTCCAAGAAATCTTCTACCTGTTATCTGGGCGACAGAAAACCCAGGGTCCAGGGGTGGTGAGTATAAACTCAGGGGTAATATATAGAAAGTGCATGAACATATAGGGTAAAGAAATCTACAAGTATACATGTGAAGATCTACAGGTATACAGCATGAGTCCAATAGACATACAGTCCTATCCAACTCTAATAACAAGTAACTACAGTAAAGTCATACGCAATGTATATACTAAATCGCCATCAACATAAAGTAATGTACCAACGTACCTGACGGTCTGCAACACCATAAGCTATATCATCCTGACAGATATACCATAACATAACCCATATAATGTACCAGGTCAATCCTATACCTGACCAATACTCGCATATGAATAAAGATATATGATCACCGTATAATAACCCTCGCATCTACATAATGACATGATGTTAATCAAATGCATATAACAGTCTGAATCAACGCATGTATCATGCTCAACACATAGCAGTAAATAAAATGCAAATGGCATGTATCATGATGTACAAGCATGTGCAACAATCATAGCTCAATCAAAAGTAGCATCTCACAGGCATATGTAAAACATATATCAAATACATGCATACATATATATCAGCAATGCATATGCATGGTCATCGTCATGGATCATCCAACCACGACCCCAGAGTGGCTGTGGTGGCACGACAAATGACAACTAGCCCGACTCACCGCCACCACACTCGAGTGGCCGAGTTGGGTAGTATGACCGAGTAGCGTGTAAGCGTAAAGCTAACTACTCCTAGGGGCCTCACGCAAGCCACGTGCCCCTACCCATGAGTAGACAACGCCGCACACAGACAACAGACCTCACACAACCACCGTGCCTATAGTGGGCGAGTGCTAACACCACTCGCACAAAGGCGGTGCGGATCTCCATACCACCATCCATAGTGGCGAGGCACATCCAATGCTCTCGCCTCAACCTCAAGCTACTACTACCCCGAGTGGCCGGGGAGGCAGGATGACTGACGACTTGTCTCAATCCACAAGGGAGACCCAGTCAACAGCATGCATGCAATGTGATGATGCATAGTTGCATACATGTATCCTCGCGACACTCCCCATCCCACGGGGAGTCCTGGTCAACTAAAAGTCAATTATGCAAGGACTACAATCCATAAGACTCTCTCTATCGCATAAAGAGTCATACTCATCTGACCGTCAACCACGCTAAGACCTCTAGTCAATAGCGATATACAATCGACCATCCATAAAACCATACACAGGCATACAATCCCTAATGGATATACCATCACACTAGGACTTCTAGTCCATGGTCACATACGGGCAACCATACAATTATCTATGCACAGACAACTAGATCCATCATAAATGCACCACTAATACGGATATGATATAACAATCGACTCCATAATCCAAACCATCACCTAACCCTAGTGATGTAATACAGTAAACCAATCTGAAGTCACAAAGATAACTCTAACTACATGTACTTACTGAACATCTATCAGCTAATACATAATAGGGTTTATAGTTCCTATCTGAGCTAGATAATCAATGAAGTACCAGAGTTTATATCTCAAAGGTCAAGGCAGTACAAGCATATGATTAAACATGAGTGGATTTAAGGTAAACAGGTATAAACATACATATCCAAGATCATGCACTGGAATTGATCAAACTACCGGACCAGGTAGATATTACCCACCTAATATGTGAACCACCAGTCATCTTCACGTCCGCAAATCTATCTCAAATCAAGATCCTGAAATCAACATCCTTGGTTAACTTCACCAGTACCACTTCTTGCCCTGATTCCGAGTATCTAATCTGTATCAAACAAACACATTAAGGCAAGACCAATTCCATCCGACAATCACAAGATACCACAGCTATTTATTCACTTATCCTAAACAAGTATCCACATCAATTGATCTATCCATTTTCTTAATCACCTATGTAGATCATCACAAGAAGTAACAACCTTCCTCCACTAGCTGTTAATAACAACCCAATAACCACACAACAATGACATAATATCCATATCAAATACAAATCATAACTTTCAATTTCAAGCTTACCCATCCGAGCCTTACTTCCATCGCTTCGTTGATCCACATTCCCCTTAACGATTCACTGCCCAATTTCACTATCTTCTCGCCTTATACACATCCAGCATTCCTTAGCTCCACCTTGATCACACATACAAGGAAACCGAATCAAAATCCCAAGCTATTTGGCGGAATGTCCTCAACTCTTTGGAAAAGCAGAGCCATTAACTCAGTGTTCTGACACACAAATCCGATTTACTAGTTCGTGAACAAAATCACACCAAAACCTACCTTGCAATGCACTCACCAATTCCCTTTTCAATCTACTCTCCTAGCTCTACGGCGGAGCGTGAAGGTAGCTCACCGGCGAGGCAAGCTACGGTAAACCACTACAGCAGTGCTAAGAAGAATTTCGTTGCCTGATTCGGATCCGACTTCGGCGCTGGCCATGATGAAAGCGTAAGGCAGAAGAATGGAACCCAACCGGAATAGCTCACCGATGGCAGGCGGCTATGCAATCCAGCGACTGGTGATTTGGATCGGAGAACGGAAGAAGCTGCTGGAGAGGCACCAACGCATCCAGCGGTTGCGGTGCTCGAAGGAGAGAAATAGAAATAGGGATCTGGGTCGAGGAGTGGCAGCAGCGAAATTCGCGGTTGGAAATTGGTCGTCTGCCCTGCCCGTTCGGCCAAGGGATCGCTCGCATGCTTGAGAGAAGGAGGAGGCGGAGACTCTCGGATCGAGAAAGAAATAGGAAGTAGTCGGCGATGGAGATGGTGGCGACGCGAGAGGAATTGGCTCTGCATCTGCGATCAAAGGACAAAGGAGAGCTCACGGCGTCGCGTGAGATCGGGAAGGAGAAGATTTGCGATCGGGAAGGAGAGAAAGGATCGGTCGGATTCGTTCGAGTGATTTGGCTAGACCCAAATCAGCCCAATTTAGCCCCCTAATGAATCACAATTAATTAAAGGGTTTAATCCATATAATTTTTTTTTTCATACTTTACATTCTCCCCCACTTATAAAAATTTGGTCCCCAAATTTCCGACTTATATACTTGTACGATGTGTCAAAATAACCATCTCAAGTATCCGGAGAAAAGTCACCTCTCAAGTGACTAAGTGGGAGTCTTGAGCTCAATATTATATTCCTCTTATATACACTCTCAATCAATCTATTACAGGGTAAATCATTGTATCAAAGTGGAGCTCTAGACTCGTAACTGATGGGAGACTTTGCCAGAATCGTAAGGTGAATCATGAATCACTATCAGAAATGATACTCAAAGTTACTCCATGGATATAATTCCATCAAGCGATCCAACGGAGTCCATCTTACGGCTCGGAAGAAAATGAGCGAACCTAGCTAATCGATCATCGATTACCCAAATCCTATCAAGTCCTTTCCGAATTCTAGAAAATCTCCCAACACAGTCTAACGTACTAGGCTCTCACTTTATCACGGTACGAAACCCTACCGATCACAATATTCCACCTTTGCTTGTTGGCATACTCAACACCAACCTACGCAATCAACCGTGTCCCATATATCGTTCCACCAACCGGAACGTCTCAATACTCACTATTTTCGGATACACTCCGAATAAATCACCACTCACGAATGAAGAGTCTCCTGTAACAACTCTTCCTAAATCGAATGCAACTCTAGGAACCACTATCCTTTCCTAGAGACGTAGATTTATTCTCATCTATGGTAAATACCAAATCAATCTAAAGAAACCACAACTTTCTTCAAGATTGGGAATATATCCATAAATATATCCTCCACAGATATGATGACAATCGATCTCAAATACTCCAAGAGTACTTGATTCCTCAAATCCATGAATGACTAAATCGTTAATAAGTCTAATGACATTATCAACAACTCGTAAAATTCATACTAAGTATGAAATGTCGTCTTTTATACACCTGCATCCTTTTACTCTAAGCTACAGATAGCTTAATCATCACACCGACAATGATAATTGTATGACACTAAGTCACTACAATATCAAACATCCAGTCGTAGACCAACCCTAGGATATACACAGGTGTCATTTAGCTGATCTAACAAATCCTCTATCCACAACGAAGGATACTCATTCTCAACTACTGCATTCCAATCATCGATAATCGATGCATAACCTCAAAGGTATGTCTCTCTTTTAACAAAGAGTTACAAGTCTTCTCAAGAAGAAACACTAGGAAAGATAAATCTCCCATGATGTTTAGAAACACTGATACCCATAAAATCATCTCCCGGCATGAGGTCCCCAATATCAGGATTATTCCCGAAATCACCTCAATCGCTACTCCACTTGCCCATGCAAAGGGCAAGTTCGAGAGTTCATCCAAAACTACATCCAATACTCTCAGATTATACGTACATCCGAGAGTCCTAGTATACCAACGCTCCAACAATCCAACTATCCGTAAGGATATGTCCATAGCGGAGGTATGTTTAGCAAAGACTAAGGGTATCCCTTGACTTCTTGGTTGTCGATCAACATCTCACCAGATGGTAGAGAAAAATCACCAACCCACAAGTCGATAGGAACCCTTCTAATCCTATATAAGAACATTCTAAACCAAGATACCTATAACTACCAGTATCTCTCGATATATCCGCAAATAGAATAATCTAAAGTAATACCCGAAGGATGATCCTTGGTCTTCTATACTTTTTCTCGAGTAATCATGTAAACTTTCAACATCTGCTGGCGGTGAGCTCATGTAAATACAAAATACTATCATGGAGGAACTGAAATCACTCGAACACAGTACAAACAAGATGCAAGCTAGCGTGGAGATGGTAAACACTGTTGTACTGGCAAAAGATACACATCCGGCTGTATAATACTGAAGAACTGCCAACATCGTAGCCCGCTCCATCTCTGTGAAAGGTATAGCTACAACTGGAGAATACTGCATAGATACGACTATCGTCGTAAAATCTCTCTCCTCTGAACAAATCATAATCCCGCCTGGGAAGGTAACTGTTGCTGTCGTCTGGGAAGGTAACAATTGTTGGCATCTGGATAAATGTCGTTGTTTATGACGTCATCAAAAAGCTCCAACTATATCTGAGGTAGTAGATCGTTGCTGATGTGATATTCCATCTTCTGTAATGATCTCAGCTTTCGAGGTTGTGGATCGTCCGCTCGAAAGCATCATCCATAGTCTTCAACTGAGTCTTCAAAATACATACTCTCCTCGTAGATACCGACTGCTTATAGTAGAAACAGATACAATGGTCCCTCGGATAATCTGACTCTGTGTCTCGTCGTAACCCGCACTGCACACACATAATCTCCTTTTGGAGTCTTTCCTCTTAGTTCGCTGATAAACATGAGAAGCTGCTGACAATCCGCAATCGGTCTTCTATGATCGGAAAACTCTCCAATAGTCGCTCGTGACTCACGATTTTAATCTTGCTCCTTTTATCCAACATTCGGAGACTTCTAATTCCAATAATTTGACTTGCAATATATGCTTATCAAATCTCCAACTCTTAAAACACTTGCTACGGAGTCATTTCTATACACATGACTCGGTCTATACACTTCCGGTAGGATCTGGTAGGAGATCCAAACATCCTGATAAAGATGTCAACCGATAACTTGTGGGTGGCCAACACCAACCCAATCACATTCTCGAGCTATTAGGGGGTCGTAACCCTCACAAGTCTAACGACTCTGCATGGTACTTTTGTCACCAGACGATCACCCAACCTGAAGCTCAAGAATTCCCTGACGATGAGTCAAAGAAAAAGACGTGGGAAAAGACTATCTCACAACATCACTGAACTGCGACTAAATGATACGTTATTTCCAGTAGGTTACTTCCCATCTCTTCTACCAACTACCGGCTATATCCGGATAATAGTATGCCACTAACACTACTATCTTCGTATAACCCGAGTCAAGTACTCCAAAAGTACTCCCAATGTTATACAACCTAGAACGATCAGTCCAAGGATCAAAATCCCCATGAATATCATCCACTAATTTTTTTTTTACATCGCAATAGTATACTCGTTATCCATTACCCCATGGGTAATGATCGACTAACATAATTAGTGGAAATCTTAAGATGAAATCCATCTCCACAAGAGATGTGACTACCTAATCTCGCTTTCCGACTCGGTATCGCTCTCAAAGGTAATTACCTTTTCGATAGCGGTACATGTCTAATAACCTCAACATATCGTTCCGTGGTCATCTCAAACCACTCACGAATACTAACCAATATCCTATAAGTCATCCCGATTATAAGCAACTAAATGCATAACCAATAGAAGGATATGTAATAACAATTAACATACCTTAAACCTTGTAGCTCGGAGATGTCAATGTACCAGATCCCGAGAACTCACAAAACCAAGACCGAGTAAAGCAAAACTCGATGTCCGAACAAAATCAAATCCGAAAATGGACTCATGACCTAGGGCTCGATACCAATAAAATTGTCACGCCCAGAGAGTATGCCGTCTTAAAAGCAAGCGGACGACATCTCCCATGCGTGGCAACATATCGGGAAGGCCCGTGAAAGCTCATTAATAACAATACGTATATACAGATATCAACATATAAAATGCAATGAAACCTACAACAGATAAAACAATATACAATGACCTAACTGCACTCGGAGTGACTTGACACACTACAAGAAACATAATAAGTCACATCGAAAAGCCAAATACATACAACACGTCCAGATATCATAGATACGAAATAATACAGTTAAAACCACAAAACGACAATCCAGAAATACAACAATATGGAAAACATGTCCATTCGTCCGTGTGAGATGGGATCACCAAGTGAGTCCGAACGCCCAAGAAATCTTTCTACGCTATTCGGGCGCATGAACCTGTGGTCCAGTGGGTGGTGAGTATAAACTCGGGTAATATATAGAAAGTGCATGAACATATAGGGTAAAGAAATCTACAAGTATACATGTGAAGATCTACAGTATACAAAGATGAGTCCAATAGACATACATCCTATCCAACTCTAATAACAAGTAACTACAAAGAAAGTCATACGCAATGTATATACTAAATCGCCATCAACATAAAGTAATGTACCAACGCATTCGACGGTCTCATAACACCATAAGCTATATCATCCTCGACAGATATACCATAACATAACCCATATAATGTACTGTGTCAATCCTATACCGACCAATACTGTATATATGAACAAAGATATGATCACCAGATAATAATCCGGTCCGTACCACATAATGACATGATGTTAATCAAATGCATATAACAGTCTGAATCAACGCATGTATCATGCTCAACACATAGCAGTAAATAAAATGCAAATGGCATGTATCATGATGTACAAGAATGTGCAACAATCATAGCTCAATCAAATGCAGCATCTCACAGGCATATGTAAAACATATATCAAATACATGCATACATATATATCAGCAATGCATATGCATGGTCATCGCTCAGGACCTGCCTAACCACGACCCCAGAGGGCCAGTGGTGGCACGACAATGACAACTAGCCCGACCCACCGCCACCACTCGAGTGGCCGAAGTTGTAGTATGACCGAGTAGCGTGTAAGTTTAAAAAGCTAACTACTCCTAGGCCCTCACGCAAGCCACTGCCCCTACCCATGAGTAGACAAACGCCAGACACAGACAACCGCACCTCACACAACCACTGCCTATAGTGGGCGAGTGCAACACCACTGCACAAAGCTGGCCAAAAAGATCTCCAGCCTACCACTATCCATAGTACGAGCCAGACATCCAATGCTCGCTCAACCTCAAGTACTACTACCCCGAGTGGTCGGGGAGGCAGGATGACTGACGACTTGTCTCAATCCACAAGGGAGACCCAGTCAACAACATGCATGCAATGTGATGATGCATAGTTCCATACATGTATCCTCGCGACATTCCCCATCCCACGGGGAGTCCTGGTCAACTAAAAGTCAATTATGCAACGACTACAATCCATAAGACTCTCTCTATCGCATAAAGAGTCATACTCATCCGATCACAACCACGCTTAAGACCTCTAGTCAATAGCGATATACAATCGACCATCCATAAAACCATACACAGCATACAATCCCTAATGGATATACCATCACACTAGGACTTCTAGTCCATGGTCACATACGGCAACCATACAATTATCTATGCACGCATAACTAAATCCAACATAAATGCACCACTAATACGGATATGATATAACAATCGACTCCATAATCCAAACCATCACCTAACCCTAGTGATGTAATACAGTAAACCAATCTGAAGTCACAAAGATAACCCTAACTACATGTACTTACTGAACATCTATCAGCTAATACATAATAGGGTTTATAGTTCCTATCTGAGCTAGATAATCAATGAAGTACCAGAGTTTATATCTCAAAGGTCAAGGCAGTACAAGCATATGATTAAACATGAGTGGATTTAAGGTAAACAGGTATAAACATACATATCCAAGATCATGCACTGGAATTGATCAAACTACCGGACCAGGTAGATATTACCCACCTGATATGTGAACCACCAGTCATCTTCATGTCCGCAAATCTATCTCAAATCAAGATCCTGAAATCAACATCCTTGGTTAACTTCACCAGTACCACTTCTTGCCCTGATTCCGAGTATCTAATCTGTATCAAACAAACACATTAAGGCAAGACCAATTCCATCCGACAATCACAAGATACCACAGCTATTTATTCACTTATCCTAAACAAGTATCCACATCAATTGATCTATCCATTTTCTTAATCACCTATGTAGATCATCACAAGAAGTAACAACCTTCCTCCACTAGCTGTTAATAACAACCCAATAACCACACAACAATGACATAATATCCATATCAAATACAAATCATAACTTTCAATTTCAAGCTTACCCATCCGAGCCTTGCTTCCATCGCTTCGTTGATCCACATTCCCCTTAACGATTCACTGCCCAATTTCACTATCTTCGCCTTTATACACATCCAAAGATTCCTTAGCTCCACCTTGATCACACATACAAGGAAACCAAATCCTGAATGTCCTCAACTCAAAAAACAGAGCCATTAACTCAGTGTTGCTGTGACAACACACAAATCCAGTTTACTAGTTGCTGTGAACAAAATCACACCAAAACCTACCTTGCAATGCAGCTCACACCAATTCCCCTTTTCAATCTACTCTCCTAGCTACGGCAGCAACCGGCGAAGGTAGCTCACCGGCGAGGCAAGCTACGGTAAACCACTACAGCAGTGCTAAGAAGAATTTCTCGTTGCACAGTTCAGATCCGACTCGAGCAAATGAGGCCGGCGATGAAAGCGTAAGGCAGAAGAACGGAACCCAACCGGAATAGCTCACCGACGGCAGGCGGCTATGCAATCCAGCGGCTGGCGATTTGGATCGGAGAACGGAAGAAGCTGCTGGAGAGGCACCAACGCATCCAGCGGTTGCGGTGCTCGACGGAGAGAAATAGAAATAGGGATCTGGGTCGAGGAGTGGCAGCAGCGAAATTCGCGGTTGGAAATTGGTCGTGGCTGCCGCCAGCGTTCGACGGAGCTGGTGATCGCTCCGGCGATGCTTGAGAGAAGGAGGAGTGGCGGAGACTCTCAGCGAGACAGAGCAGCTCAGATCGAGAAAGAAATAGGAAGTAGTCGGCGATGGAGATGGTGGCGATCGGCACGCGTGGCGACCACAGCGGCTAGAGGAATTGGCTACCGGCGTCGGCGATCAAAGGACAAAGGAGAGCTCACGGCGGTCGCGGCGTCGCGTGCGATCGGGAAGACTGCGACGGCGAAACGAAGAAGAGAAGATTTGCGATCGGGGAAGGAGAAGAAACTGCGGCAACCGGATCAGATCGGATTCGTTCGGCAGCTTTTAAACACCGTTCGAGTGATTTGGCTAGCCCAACCCAAATCCAACCCAATCCTGATTTGGGTTAAGCTCAACTGGTTCGGCCCAATCAGCCCAAGCCCAATTTAGCCCAAAGCCCAATTTCATCCCAAGCCCTAAATCCAGCCCAATTAATCCCCTAATGAATCACAATTAATTAAAGGGTTTAATCCATATAATTTTTTTTTTTCATACTTTACATATATCAAGTTCACATGTAATGCATCAAGTTCACGTTACATACAATGAAATGCATCAAGTTCACATCAATGACATGCATGAAATGCATTAAGTTTTCATGACATATAATGAAATGCATTTACTTATAACTTTAAGCCTTACATTCTCTCCCCATTTGACATACATCAAAATAATACAAAATATTTTATATGGCAAAACAAATTTTTGAAGTATTGAAACTAGATGTTTTAACACCCTTAATTAAGTTCAAGATTTCAAAATGTATACTAGGAATATATGTTTCAATGAAGTATAGATTATCCAAGTAATACCTAAGTTTTTCAAGTATTCACACATATTTGAAAAATTTCCGGACAAATAATAAGTTCAAACTTAAATTTCAAAAGTAGAGAAAGTTTCAATACATTCTCTCTCCCCAAAGGATATTAATGTTTAAAAATAATTTCTTAAAAATACTTTTCTCTCCCGTAATCAAAGTTTAAAAATTTAAATAAAATTTTAAAATTATATCTCCCATTTTATCAAAGCTTAAAAAATTAAATAATTTTTTTAAATTATATCTCCCTCTTAATAAAAGCTTAAAAAATTAAATAAAATTGGAAATTATATCTCCCCCTTTATCAAAGCTTAAAAATTTAAATAAATTTTTGAAATTATATCTCCCTCTTTATCAAATCTTAAAATATTAGAGTAATGATGCATGCAATCAAATAATCATAGGTGGAGAATATCCAAACATGAATCTCTATTTTTTTTTGGACAAATAATATCTTTGAAAATAAACAGCTAAAAATTGTTCTCAAGGAAAATGTCTAACTCTTGAAAAAACTCAAATGATATGAGATTTTAATTAAGTTTAGGTAAGAGTTAGTTACCAAAGTGATCCATTTTAATTAAAACTCCATTTTGGTTCATGTTGATGTACCAAGTGTTGGTGCAATCGACCCAGGTCACGATTGACCAGACTCGAGTGGAACTTGAGTAGAGTTTTGATGTTTGACAATGGGTTTAACCATTGTTTGATAATATGGTTTGACCATATGGTAAGTGAATGTCTGGGATATCCAATGTCACATGGGGGAGATTGTGATGAGGAGATCGTTAGAGCAATCTGCCTTAGGTCAAGGTTGACCAAGCTCGAGTGAGACTCGAGTAGAAGTCTAAGTATTGATACTTGGAATGGAGAAGTCCAAGATTGGAGTCTTGGTAGTGAAGGAGTCTAAGTAAGGATATTGGCGAGGAAAAGTCCAAGGGTGATGTAATATATTGAGAAAAAAACAAATTAAATAAAAATTAAAAAAAATATAATATAATAATATAATTTAAAAATGAGATAAATATAATAAATTTATTTTATTATATGGAAATTAGTTATTTAATAGTATTTTAGTGGATAAATTGGGATAAGCTTTTATCAGATTGGACTAAGTCTAATTGGCTTTATCAATTAATAAAGTTGATTATTTAAATAGAAAAGGTGAGGATAATTTTTATTAGACTTTGAAATAGTTTAATTATCTTATTCGAAAAGATAGAAATTTTTGTGATTAAATTTTTAGGACTTAGTTAATTGAATTAATCAAGATTGATTAATCCAATTAAACATTAAGTTATTAAGTTTAGGTTTCAATTGATCCCGAGACCTCCTTTTCTTCCTCCGCTACTTCTTTCACGCGAACTGGAACCGTCGGCTCTGTCCTCTTCTCCGTCGCACCCGACTTCTCCCCAAATCCCGTGAGCACCGCTGCCCTTGTGCATTACACGCTCGCCACCCACAACCACACCTCCCTTTCCTCACATCCACAGCCACAACACCACCGCCTGCCCCATCGCCGATGCTGCTCGCACGCAATGCCAGCTAGGCCCAACTCGCTTTGGTCTCCCCCTTTACCTCTTCCTCACGTTGCCAACCCTAAGCGCCGTCGGTACCTCTGTTTCAGCTCTGCCTCACACCGTGTCGTACAAGCTCACCGCCCTACTGCTGTCTATGCCAGCCAATCTCCGGCTACTCACCACAACATCGTTCGTATGTTTCGCACTCAATCCCCTTTTCAAGGAAGAGAGGTGGTGGGAAATGGCTAGGAGAGTTTTGCTACCGTGTGGTGACTATATGTAATATTATGAGGTTATGGGGCCATTATTTTTTCTGTGGATACAAAGGCATATATGAGTTTGTTAAATCTAAAAAAGAAAATGTTGGTCTACCTGTTGGCCTTGATGTGAACGGGACTATGCCAACAAGTTCAGGTCTTTCAAGCTCTACAACATTAGTTTGTTCGGCAACAATTGCTATACTGGCTACCCTTGATAAGAATTTTTCAAAGGATTTTGATTTGAGACAAACTGTTGGATATGAAGTCAATCAACACGTTCTATAGATCATGTGGGTGGATCTATGACCTTTTTAGAATTTAGTGCATGGTTATATTGGTTATGTGGTTTACTTAAGTTATATAGTAGTTACCCTTTACGTTATTGCTAGAATTGCTTTGATACTATATTTGCCGAACCCTTGGATTCTAGGTTGCTTGCTCATCATTAACATGTAGTTATTGATTGATATTACTATTATAAGTGTCTATTTATTTCTAAGATATAAATTGGTAGATATTCTTGGTAGATGCTTACCTATTATTTGTTGAATTGGTATTACGATTGGACTAGTGAAATAGTATAATTAAGATGAGATTAATCGTTATAGGATTTATAACTTTTCTTCTATCTCAACTGCCAACTATGTCTCCCATTCGTGGTTGAGAGGGTCTGCAGTAGAGGATTTATAACTTTTCCTCTATCTTGACTGCCAGCTATGTCTCCCATTCGTGGTTGAGAGGGTCTACAGTAGAGGATTTATAACTTTTCTCCTATCTCAGCTGCCAGTTATGTCTTCCATTCGTGATTGAGAGGGTCTACAGTAGATGATTTATAACTTTTCTCCTATCTCGGCTGCCAGCTATGTCTCTCATTCGTGGTTGAGAAGGTCTGCAGTATAGGATTTATAACTTTTCTCCTATCTAGGTTTCCAGCTATGTATCCCATTCGTGGTTTAGAGGGTATGCAGTAGAGATTCTCTACTTTTGAACTATGGTTACATTTGCCTGTGGTCGATCATGTCTCTCATTCGTGGTTGAGAGAATCTACTGTGGAGTTATACTCTTGGACTTCTTGTTCAGAGTTAGTGATAGTTGGATTCGTGTATCGTCTGTAGCTAGATAGCTACCTTACATCTTGGTTTTCCACGAGACACAGTCGCGGTAACATGTTGCTATGTGTAGTCCATAGCTAGATAGCTATATACTCTGTCTGACCACGAGGCCGGTCGTGGGAGTATGTCATTGTCCACAGACATTGAGTCTTTTATTGCCTATCTACCCACGAGTCTCGGTCATGGTAGCATGTCGTTGTGCGTAGACAGTGCTCTGTATATTACCTATCTGCCCACGAGTCCCCGTCGTGGTATCATGTCGTTGCCCGCAGATAGTACCCTTTGTATTACCTCGAGAGCCACGAGGCTTTGTCATGGTATTTTGATATGTATTGCTTGTAGATTACAGTAGGTTGCATATGTTGTAGGAATTTTTGTTATACTGCTGACCAGGTTAGTTGCGGACCGATATTGATACTCTGAGATTTCAGTTACTCTAGTTTGTTTTCTTTGACTTCCATTATGTCCATTATGATTATGCACTATTTTCTATCAACCCACTGAGTGGTTGTACTCATCCCCTTTTCTCTTATACTCCAGGTTCGCTGATAGAGGACGTGTTCAGTTGGCTTACCTTCGCGTCACTCAGAGAGTCCCTTGCCAAGCTAGTCCCACTGCATTGTCGATATGCCGATTGCTTCTCTTTATTGTTATCACATTTTTTTCCTATATTTGGATTTTGGTCGCAATTGGATTTGGTGTCATAAAAATAATTTACTTTTAATTATATATATATTTTAGTCGTGCTTGCATGTGGTCAATAAAATAATTGTATTTCTATATTATTTCAAAGTTTTTACTTGATTTGGTTCCAACGATGTGGGGCTCCGTCATTTGGATGACGAATAGGCCCTCGGGGCGTGACAATTTTATTGGTATCAGAGCTAGGTTTGAGATTTCGGTTTGTGGGTTTTGTGTTTCATGATTTTCTTTTCCTTTGTTTTTTTGAGTTCTCGTGTTTTGGGACCAGGCAAGCTGAAGGACATCTCTGAGCTATAGGAAAAGTAGTTGTCTTTAGTGGTCATTGTACTTTCCTTATGTCATAGGAAGTTATCATTATGTTTTGCTAGATACTTACATATTTGGTTATAGTAGGAAATGCTACCTTGTGAAATTGCCCCTACTCATGGGCGTGGACGAGGTCGACCTCGAAAGTGACCTATTAATGTTGCAGGACCTAGCCTCGAGGTTAAAAATATAGACTCTTTAGAGGTGTCAACTAATGTCGAATTAGGAAGCTAGGGTTAGGTCCGCTAGCCACCCATTTGGAGGTTAAAGGAGTAACCCCTCAGTGAGTATCAGTCCCTACAACTAATGATTTGGTCATAAGATAAGGCGTGTATACCTACACTGGCCAAGACGATGAAGGATGGTTTTACCTTATTTTAATGGATATCGGTCCATGGATTGCTCGTGCATGGATGAACAATGTAGAAGACTCACTTGGATACATAACATGCATGGATGCAGAGAAGGTGGAGCTTATTTTGTATCACTTACGAGGTCAGACCATCACATGGTGGAAAATGCAGCGGATGATTTTCAGGAGCAGGGTATCACTTTGATACTATTCCGAGAGACTGTTGAGAGATCGTATTTTTTTTATCTCTTTCAGTATAAGTTATCGTCAGGAATTTTGGAATCTTACGCAAGGCGATCGAAGCATCATGGATTACAATGTAGAATTTAGTCAACTTATAGAATTTTACCCTACTTGGGAGCCCAGGGCTATGATCGTATGCTTTAGTTTGTCCAAGATCTTATAGCCTATATCCAGATTAGAATGTTTGTGTAGGGAATTCTTTATGCCAAATGGCATATGCGCAACGGAAAAATTAGGATCCCTTCCAAGTGATCCATGCGAAAGCAAACTCGTATAAAATAAATTTCTCTAAACCAAGCCTATCTTATAGGAGAGTTCTACCTTTGTTGCGTGCCCTTTGCAATCCCGCTTTTCCTTTCGGTTTGTTGGATCTTTAGCACGTTCAAGTGTCCGTGCCTCTATACGTATCCACACGAGCACGCTCTTGTCTCACAAAAGGAAAACTAGAAGAGCTCTCCTTTACTTCTTGCTAGAGAAGTCCCTAAAGGAGAGGAAGAGAGGGAAAAGGAGAAAGGAAGAAGAAGACTCCTCTTCTTGCTAGCCTACACTCACAAACCCACACAACTAAAGCTTCCACCAAGCTTTCTCACCACTAACACAACCAAAGCTTCCACCAACAACAAAAGCCAATCCCCCATTTGGCCGGCCACTTAGGGTGTCTTTTATAGGGTTGGAAAAACCCTTTCACCTCCACACATTCAATGCAATCCATTGCATTGAGACATATCCTTGTTTGGCTGGCCACTTAAGGAGACAAAACCATTTTGTTTCCTTCCACCTTAACTAGCTTAGGTGGATGCTTAGGTGGCATGCTTATGTGGCATGCTTATGTGGCATTCTTATGTGGCATTCATGCATGTTGAATTAATCTTATTAATTCAATTAAGCTTATGTTATCATATTGAATTAATCTTATTAATTCAATTAAGCTTATGTTATCATATTGAATTAATCTTATTAAATCAATAAGGTAACATATTGAATTAATCTCATTAAATCAATTAGCTAAAATTCTCATTAAGCTTAAAGTCCAAAAACCATTTTGTACTTAAGCTTATTCCCATATTATTCTAGTCAAACTAGAATACTCTAATTCCTCTAATTATCATGCTCTTTGTGTGTGACCCTATAGGCTCTCATAACGTTGGCAGTGGATCTAAACTCTTTTAGATACACAAGCAATGAGCGGCATCTAGCAATACATCATTGCTACCCAAGTTACGAGATAAGTCAAGATCCGACTAACCTTTCCGTGACTACTATAATATATGACTGTCCTTCTATCCTTGATATCAGTTGATCAATGAGGCATAGACCGTGTCATCCTCGATCAATCTATGTGTTTCTTGATCCCTGAGTAAACTAACTCAAACAAATGAGCTCAATATCTCATATTGACTCATTCGAGCATGGCCATGCGTTTTAGTAGTTCTACTCAATCAAGGGGCCCACCGATATCACTCCCGTCATATGGAAGGGATAGATCCCATCTACATCACTCACATCCCTCCGCATAATTTGTTACATACCCAGTAATCGCCTTTATGGTCCACCCTGTTACGGGTGACGTTTGACGATACCAAAGTACATAACTCCTTATGTAGGGAACCATAGTGACTTGTGTCTAAGGACTATTCATACCAATAGTCACATGAGAAAGTTTATGACACTCATATAACGATCCATGAAACTTTCTCATGGGGTCGATTAAGATATATTCTCCAATATATACCCATGTGTCAACTTGATATCATATATCCATGACTTGTGAGATCAAGTCATCAATTGACCTACATGCTAGTCTTTATGTATTAATATTGCCCTTGCATATTAATACTCGACTAGAACATTTAGGAAAGTGTTCTCTACAGCCTCTCATAATCAATTCTGCCAATTGATGTGCTGTAGATAAGAACCTACTTTTCTAGGGCATTATTATATTTAAATTAGCTGGCACAAGCAAGATGTAAATATAATAACCAATCCTTTGCCTTTATAGAATATGATACAAAATGTTCCCTATTCAACCATCACATGATTGGTTCTAGGGCTTTAACTAACAATCTCCCACTAGCACTAGTACCAATCACTATGATATCTAATACCTAGTGACCTAGTGTGACCATCATGCTTCCTCTGTGCAAAGCCTTGGTCAATGGATCTGCGATGTTAGCTTCACGGACTCTGCATATCCTCACATCTCCTCTATCGATGATCTCTCGAATGAGATGGAAGCGCCGCGATATGTGTTTGGTCCGCCGATGTGATCGAGGTTCCTTAGCTCGTAATAGCCCCATTGTTGTCACAATAGAGGTCTATTGGATCTGCGCAATGCTAGGAACTACCCCAAGTTCAGCGATGAACTTGCGAGCCAAACCTCCTTTCTTTGCATCGGATGCCGCAATATACTCACTTCGCTGTAGAATCAACAATCGTGTCCTCGCTTCAACTCTTCCACCACTCCACCATTCAGGCAAAACACGTACCCCGATTGCGATCTATAGTCATCCTTGTCTGTTTGGAAGCTTGCATCACTGTAACCCTTTACAGTTAGCTCCTCATTGCCTCCAAATATCAGGAAATATTCTTTCGTTCTTCGTCAGTACTTAAGAATATTTTTGACTGCTATCCAGTGACTTTCACCTGGATCCGACTGGTATCTACTCGTCATGCTCAAAGCATACGAGACGTCAGGACGAGTACAAAGCATGGCGTACATGATAGACCCTATAGCAGATGCATAAGGGATCTTATCCATGCGATCTCTCTCCTCCTTAGAAGAGGGACATTGAGTCTTCGAAAGACTCACACCATGTGATAAAGGCAGAAACCCTTTCTTAGAATTTTGCATAGCAAAACGATTTAGCACTTTATCAATGTATGTACTCTGACTTAGGCCAAGTAATCTTCTAGATCTATCTCTATAGATCTTGATGCCTAGAATATAGGCAGCTTCACCTAAGTCCTTCATCGAGAAACAATTCCCTAACCACATCTTCACAGACTGGAGTGAGGGAATATCATTTCCGATGAGAAGTATGTCATCTACATACAAGACAAGAAATACAACTGTGCTCCCACTATTTCTCTTGTAGACACAAGGCTCATCTTCATTCTTGATGAAACCAAACTCTTTGATTGCATCATCGAATCGAAGATTCCAGCTTCGAGAGGCTTGCTTTAGTCCATAAATGGACCTTTGCAGTTTGCATACCTTTCCAGGATGCTTTGGATCTTCAAAACCCTCAGGTTGTGTCATGTACACATCCTCGAGTAGCTTTCCATTCAGAAAAGCGGTTTTGACATCCATCTGCCAGATCTCATAATCATGGTAGGCTGCAATAGCAAGTATGATCCGAATGGATTTAAGCATCGCAACTGGTGAAAAGGTTTCTTCATAGTCAATACCATGAATTTGTTTGAATCCTTTAGCCACCAATCTACCTTTATAGGTATGCTTATTACCATCCATGTCAGTCTTTACTTTAAAGACCCACTTACACCCAATGGGTTTTACCCCTTCAGGTGGATCAACCAAAGTCCATACTTGGTTAGTGTACATGGATTCCATTTCGGATCTCATGGCCTCTAGCCATTTCTCGTAATCTGGGCTCATCATAGCTTCTTGATAGGATGTAGGCTCGTCAAGATCGACAAGCAATACTTCACCGTTGTCAGTCAAGAGAAAAGAATATCTCTCGGGTTGACGACGGATCCTATTAGATCTACGAAGAGGTTGGTCTACTTGAACAGGTGTTTGCTCCACAACTCTTTGGGCAACAAATTCCTCATCCACAACACTTTGTGGTGCCTGTTCATTTTCCATCGAAGCCTTGGTGTTATCATCATCTTGAACTTCTTCAAGATGAATTTTACTCCCACTAGTATTTCTAGAAATAAATTCTCTTTCTAGAAAGAGATTTTCAAACACCTTGCCAAGTGTGGGATTGTAAAAGTAATATCCCTTAGTCTCCTTGGGATATCCTACAAAATAACACTTATCTGATTTGGGTCCTAGTTTATCTGAGACTTGACGTCTAACGTAAGCTTCACAACCCCAAATCTTTATAAAAGACATTTTGGGACTCTTCCCGGTCCATATCTTATATGGTGTCTTTTCCACGGCTTTTGATGGAACGCACAATTAAGTGTGAAAGCTACTGCCTCTAGAGCTAAACCCCAAAAGGAAGTAGGTAGATCATCGGCTCATCATTGATCGTACCATATCTAATAGAGTACGATTTCTCCTCTCGGATACACCATTCCATTGTGGTGTTCCAGGGAGTGAGTTGGGATATTATCCCACACTCAGTGATCACGAAACTCTTGACTAAGGTATTCACCACCTCGATCCGATCGGTTGCTTAACACGCTTACCAAGTTGGTTTTGTACTTCATTCTTGAATTCTTTGAACTTTTCAAAGGATTCGACTTATGTCTCATCAAATATAAGTAGCCAAATCTACTCATATCATCGCTGAAAGTAATAAAGTACTTATAGCCTCCTCGCGACATTGAAAGGGCCACATACATCAGTATGTATGAGTCCTAACAAGTCCGTCGCTCTCTCGCCATGTCCACTAAATGGAGTTTTAGTCATCTTTCCTAAAAGACAAGACTCGCATACCTCATATGATTCAAAATCAAATGAGTCCAATAATCCATCTTTATGGAATTGGGATATGCATTTTTCATTTATGTGACCTAGGCGACAGTGCCAGAGATATGTCTGGTTCAAATCATTCGATTTGAACCGTTTGGTATTTACGTTATAAATTGGGTTATCTAAATCTACAACATAGAGACCATTCATAAGTGGTGCATTACAATAGAACATTTCATTTAAATAAATGGAACAACATTTGTCCTTTATTATAAAAGAAAAGTTTTTCTTGTCTAAACAAGATACAGAAATTATGTTCTTTGTTAATGCGGGTACATAGAAGCACTCCTCTAGTTCTAAGATAAGCCCAGTGGGCAAAGACAAAGAATATGTTCCTACAGCTACAGCAGCAACTTTTGCGCCATTGCCTACTCGTAGGTCCACTTCACCCTTTGCCATTATTCTACTATTTCTCAGTCCCTGCACATTAGTACAAATGTGAGATGCACATCCGGTATCTAATACCCATGTTGAAGAAATAGATAGATTAACTTCTATAACGTGTATACCTGAGGCAGAAGTCCCACTTCTCTTGTTCTTTACTTCCTCAAGGTAGACTTTGCAGTTCCGCTTCCAGTGTCCAGTCTCACCGCAATGGAAGCAGTCCCCTTCCTTAGGTACTTTACCTTTACCCTTTGAAGTGGATGAATTGGCCTTGCCTTTGGCTTGGGTCTTACCCTTGCCTTTGCGCTTACCTTTGTCCTTCTTGACCATTAGTACATTACTAACTTTCTTCTTGAGATTTGGTTCGTGTTCTCAACATCTTTGAGAATCTCGAGCAAAGGTTTATCAATTTCATTCATGTTATAATTCATGACGAATTGATTGTATGCTTCGCAACGATTGCGTGGATAACATCGCCAATTCTTGGCCTGGAAAACCTAGTCTTTCAAGGTTCTCAACGCATACCCAATCATTTTGAGTACGTGAGTTCCTACAGTGTTCCTTCTGCATCTTGCATGCAAAAGAGCCTTAGACACTTCAAACGCTCGTGCCTAGCTTGTCCTTGATATAGTTGTTTCAAATGCTCAACCATATCATAGGCATCCATGTTCTCATGTTGCTTCAAGCTCGAGTTCATGGTGGAAAGCATAAGGCATGACACATCTAATCGTCATCTTGATGCTTCTTATAAGCATCCTTTTCAAAGACGAGTGGCCGTAGGCGGGTATTTCAGGTAGCTCTAGGACATATAGTTTGCGTTCTTGCTTGAGGATAATCCTCAAGTTCCTATACCGATCAAGAAAGTTTGCTCCATTGAGCTTGTCCTTCTCAAGGACGGATCGAGTTGAGGGTGTGTCGTGTTAGATGACATGGTGATCTACAACATTAAAATGCAAAGTTAAGTATCATACCTAAATCATTTAATTAGGCCTTTAATTAAATGAGGCTCCCACTAAATTCTCATAGCTACTATTTAGCTATAAATTTATATGGGATAAAGATCCACATCATAATTGTCTTGAGTTAGCTTTGGCTAATCGCCCAAGGCGTAGTATAATTAGGTAGGCAATCTTTTGCCAATTACATCTGATGTAACTCTTTTAATAGCTTTGGTTAAGTTTTAGATTAGTTCGTGTTTATTCCTAAACCACTTCAGTGTGGCGAGCAGAGGCCTTCTTGGATATCGAGCAACGACCACTTCTAAGACAAAGTCGATGTTCTAAATCACACAAAACTAATGTTAACACTTATGTTCAAAGCTAATATATGCCTCTACTTTCTTAACCAAATAAGAAAACACTTAATTAAGACTAAACCAAGACTGATAGTGGGACATCACGATTGTCCACTCGCACACCTCCAAGATAAAATGCATTGCTTTGCTTTGGCAAACCCAATAACAAATGATCGAGGAAGTAGTGAGTACCAACTTTGGTAGGCATATCGTTTAGACTTATTAAGAAATAAACATGTATCATATACATATTAGCATACATCACATATAAGCTAAACTAATCATGCATCACATACAAGCTAAACTAACATGCATCACATACATATTAAACTAACGTGTCATGGTTATGGCCCTTATTCTACAATCTTCTCAAGCCAATGAAAAGATTGATTGGTCAACCTAGGGATAGCATCTTCTCCTAAGTGCTTCCTTTTGGTTGTCTTGTGTGTTGACTTCCTCCTTGTAACCTCATCTTCCAATGGACCCTCCATCCTTGTTTTGTACATTACAAAAGGAGAAATACTCGAGTTACATTCGAGTCTAAAACTAATTTTACAACAAGAATATTAGGAGAAAGGCATGACACGTAGGCCGTATTAAGAATTACAACACACAATCACAAACTTTTTGGGACTAGGCCATAACCATGCACCATGTCATTTTAACTTTTAAAAGACATTGGATATTTTATTATGTTTGAAAATTTGCTAATGCAATTATCAACTCATAATAAAATTTATCCTACTTCTATATCACATATAAAATAGAGAAAACCTATTTTTATACGATCTTTCGCAAGTGGCTCTGATACCACTGTAGGGAATTCTTTATGCCAAATGGTGTTAGTGCATATAAGATCCACATATCTCCACAATGGTATGATATTGTCCACTTTGGGCCCAAGCCCTCATGGTTTTTGTTTTTGGGCTTTACCCAAAAGGCCTCATACCAATGGAGATATCTTTTTTCTTATAAGCACATGATCTTTTCCATGTCTTACCAATGTGGGACTTTGATTGTATTCCCCATACTCTCAACAATCCCCCCCTCAAACGAAGGACCACATTGGGCCCCCCCTCAAGCCTATCCCTCCTCGAAGGATTTTCTCTGCTTGATGTCCGATCTTCAACCCACCAGGACTTCCTGCCAGTTGTTCGGTCCCCCCGACCCAACTAGACTTCCTTCCTGATGTCTGGTTCTCTTGATCCGGACGTGGGAGCTCAACTTCCTTCGTTCGAGGTTCATGGCTTGACATGGACCATGGCTCTGATACCAATCGTTAGTGCATATAAGATCCACATATCTCCACAATGGTATGATATTGTCCACTTTGGGCCCAAGCTCTCATGGTTTTTGTTTTTGGGCTTTACCCAAAAGGCCTCATACCAATGGAGATATCTTTTTTCTTATAAGCACATGATCTTTTCCATGTCTTACCAATGTGGGACTTTGATTGTATTCCCCATACTCTCAACAAATGGCATATGCGCAACGGAAAAATTAGGATCCCTTCCAAGTGATCCATGCGAAAGCAAACTCGTATAAAATAAATTTCTCTAAACCAAGCCTATCTTATAGGAGAGTTCTACCTTTGTTGCGTGCCCTTTGCAATCCCGCTTTTCCTTTCGGTTTGTTGGATCTTTAGCACGTTCAAGTGTCCGTGCCTCTATACGTATCCACACGAGCACGCTCTTGTCTCACAAAAGGAAAACTAGAAGAGCTCTCCTTTACTTCTTGCTAGAGAAGTCCCTAAAGGAGAGGAAGAGAGGGAAAAGGAGAAAGGAAGAAGAAGACTCCTCTTCTTGCTAGCCTACACTCACAAACCCACACAACTAAAGCTTCCACCAAGCTTTCTCACCACTAACACAACCAAAGCTTCCACCAACAACAAAAGCCAATCCCCCATTTGGCCGGCCACTTAGGGTGTCTTTTATAGGGTTGGAAAAACCCTTTCACCTCCACACATTCAATGCAATCCATTGCATTGAGACATATCCTTGTTTGGCCGGCCACTTAAGGAGACAAAACCATTTTGTTTCCTTCCACCTTAACTAGCTTAGGTGGATGCTTAGGTGGCATGCTTATGTGGCATGCTTATGTGGCATTCTTATGTGGCATTCATGCATGTTGAATTAATCTTATTAATTCAATTAAGCTTATGTTATCATATTGAATTAATCTTATTAATTCAATTAAGCTTATGTTATCATATTGAATTAATCTTATTAAATCAATAAGGTAACATATTGAATTAATCTCATTAAATCAATTAGCTAAAATTCTCATTAAGCTTAAAGTCCAATAACCATTTTGTACTTAAGCTTATTCCCAAATTATTCTAGTCAAACTAGAATACTCTAATTCCTCTAATTATCATGCTCTTTGTGTGTGACCCTATAGGCTCTCATAACGTTGGCAGTGAATCTAAACTCTTTTAGATACACAAGCAATGAGCGGCATCTAGCAATACATCATTGCTACCCAAGTTACGAGATAAGTCAAGATCCGACTAACCTTTCCGTGACTACTATAATATATGACTGTGTCCTTCTATCCTTGATATCAGATTGATCAATGAGGCATAGACCGTGTCATCCTCGATCAATCTATGTGTTTCTTGATCCCTGAGTAAACTAACTCAAACAAATGAGCTCAATATCTCATATTGACTCATTCGAGCATGGCCATGCGTTTTAGTAGTTCTACTCAATCAAGGGGCCCACCGATATCACTCCCGTCATATGGAAGGGATAGATCCCATCTACATCACTCACATCCCTCCGCATAATTTGTTACATACCCAGTAATCGCCTTTATGGTCCACCCTGTTACGGGTGACGTTTGACGATACCAAAGTACATAACTCCTTATGTAGGGAACCATAGTGACTTCAGGTCTAAGGACTATTCAAACCAATAGTCACATGAGAAAGTTTATGACACTCATATAACGATCCATGAAACTTTCTCATGGCGGGTCAGTTCAGTATATATTCTCCAATATATACCCATGTGTCAACTTGATATCATATATCCATGACTTGTGAGATCAAGTCATCAATTGACCTACATGCTAGTCTTTATGTATTAATATTGCCCTTGCATATTAATACTCGACTAGGAACATTTAGGAAAGTGTTCTCTACAGCCTCTCATAATCAATTCTGCCAATTGATGTGTTGTAGATAAGAACCTACTTTTCTAGGGCATTATTATATTTAAATTAGCTGGCACAAGCAAGATGTAAATATAATAACCAATCCTTTGTCTTTATAGAATATGATACAAAATGTTCCCTATTCAACCATCACATGATTGGTTCTAGGGCTTTAACTAACAGTTTGAATTCCTCATTGGTACTTATTGAATAATGTTAGACTAAGTCATACTGATCTTGATGACTCAGTGAGCCGATGGGTCTGGTATACGAGGTATCATTTCGGTTTACCCTATTCTAGTTGATATATTGATAGCTCACTTTCCTTGATATCCTAATAATACTTAGGGAAAAATTAGTAGAATCATGATACCTCGCCTTTGTAGATTAGTTATAATAACACTATCAAGGAAGATTTTAACGTCTTGTTACGAAGTAGAGGTGTAACCCTTGGATTTTGATAGTCATACCTTGACCAGAGATTAGACTACTAGTAACTTAGAGCATGAGACTCGACATACACAAACTCAGCACAAAGGTGTTGTAGGATCGGTGGCCGGCTAGAGGGAGGTGAATATCCCAATTCGACATAGATGATGGAAATCCAGCCCGACGCAGGATATAAAGGCAGCTAGGATTGAGGGTTTTAGCAGCATTTTCTTGGGCGATTTGAAGGGGAATAGTTGGTGCTTTTCTAGTCCTTCAAGGCTAGTCCAAGGCAACCAAAAGCAAGCAATCCAAAGAGCATTTGTAAAGTTTTCTTTGCATTGATTGTTGTATTCTTATTGTATTTGCTTATCTTACTTTGTATTACTTAGTGTAATCTTTGTACAAGGTTTCTCCACCTCTGACATGTTGTCGAGAAGGATTTTATTGTGCTTAGTGGTGTTTGTGACATCGCTAGGGTTCATACGAATCCAATCCGTGGAGTAGGAACCATTCAGTTCTGAACCACGTTACATCTCGTGTCATTGTGTTTGTGATTATATTTCGTGTTATTGCTTTCATTATTATTATTCGGCTGCGCTAACATGATTTGTAGATGCGATCACGATAAAATTCCATCATCGGTACTAGCACACGCTATTCATCCCCCCTCTAGCGTCCAATCGATCCCCTACAATTGGTATCAGAGCGACACTGCTCTTCAAGTTTAACAACATAGGGAGCACGCTAGAGGGTGAAGATGGATTTCGAAGAAAGGTTGGGTGACGACGTCAACATTCCACCGTCCTTCGACAGCGAAGATTTCGCATATTGGAAAGGTAGAATGATGCACTTTTTAATGTGTGACTTTGACAATTGGATTAGTGTCTTAGTAGGCTTTGACACTCCAAAAGACGACGAAGGAAGAAAAATCAAGAAGAAGAATTGGAGCCAAGACCAACTACGATATTACAATATCAATAATAAGGTAATGGGTATTTTGCTTAATGTAATCCCTAATGACATTTTGATCAAGATAGGGGATTGTAAAGACGACAAAGAGCTATGGAGGAAATTGGCGAAACATTATGAAAACCCATCACCGGTCCAAGAAGATGAGTGCTCATCGGCTCAAGAGGAGGAGACCGAAGATGAAGAGAGTTCATCATCCTCACGAGCAAGTGAGGAGTCGGAAGTTGAAGAGGAGTCAACTTTAGGATCGGTGGAAGAGGAGGTGGAAGAAGTAGAAGAAACCTCCACCTCTAGGATTGAGGGGCAGGAAAGAATTTCCACTCCGGAGCAACAAGAAGAAGCTTCCACATCCGGTCAAGATGAAGAAGCTCCAACTCCGGTACCTTCCACCATGGACCAAGGAAACTCAAGCAATGTAGTTTTAAATAAAAATCACATAGTTTGCTTTGAGTGTAGGGAAGTAGGACATTACAAGAGTAAATGTCCTAAAAGAGTCAAGAAGAGTTCACCCATGCCAAAAGTCAAGGAGACCGGTCCCCCAACTATCAAAAGTAAGGAGCAAGTCATTTGCTTCAAATGCCGCCTATTGGGACATTACTGGAGTCAATGCCCAAGAGGGAAGAAGAAGGGGTAAGAAGGAGCTACACAACTAGGGGGAGCTTCCAAAGTTAACCATAAGGTATTTTTAAATAAAGCTCCTCATTCAAATAATGTCAAAAAGCATGATAGAAATAATTTTAGCAATCTTGCTATCTATCATAAAGAGCATGATAGAAATAAGGAATTGTGTCTAGGAGCTAAGAATGTCTACCTTTCAAACAAGGAAAAATTTGGGACTAATGTCCCTAAAAATGTTATACCTAGGGAATCTATTAGGAAAATACAAGAGCACCTAGGTTTTAACCCCCAAATGGACTAGGCATATGCCTAGGAAGAACCATGTCCAAGGATTAAATCAAAATTCTAAAATTGGGCAATTAGAATTAGAGAACCAATCCTTGAGATCAAGGCTTGAAAAAGTTGAGAAGACCCTTAAAATTATGCAAAATCAATTTAAAGGGTCAAATGATCAAATGTCTAGGTCCAAAAGTCAAAGTCAACACCTAGGACATAAGAGTCAAAAGTCAACCAATGCCAAGCAAGGTTTGAGTCACAAACCTAAGCCTAAGGTGGCTTATCATAGTGTTCCATTTGATTATGGAACACAAACTAAGTCTATGAAGACCAAGGTTACTAGGGAAGTTATCCCTAAGAGTAACCAAGGTTTGTGTCTAGTGGCTAGGGTTTCAAGGAAACCTAGGATGGCCACAAAGAGGGTTATTAGGGAGGAAATCCCTAAGGTTAACCTAGGCAAGACCAAAATGACCAAGGCTACCAATCCTAGGAGGGTCATTAGGAAGGTATCTAGGGAGGTCATCCCTAAGGAATGCCTAATTAACCCAATGAGCTCAAATAGATTTTAGGTTCCTAAGGGCGTGATTGACTCATGCTAGATGGGTTAGGTCGTGTCAACCTTGATTGGATGGGTAGTTAACTCAACCATAGCAAAGTTAACATTTTAGGTCATTTCCAAGGTTATGGATATCTTGGAAATAGATTTGATGATAAATCCTAAATGATTTTATGATGTGCCAATATCATTTAAGAAGATTAAAAAATCAATTAAATTGGCACAATTTAAGTTTAGAGGTTTGTGTGTCATTTTGGGTTTTTGGCACACATGTGAGATTAATAGTAATATGGCAAAATAAACCTAATTATATCAAATGGCAACTAATATTGAAATATAGGTATTATATACCTTTATATCTTATTTGCCATTCTTTGACTTACCATATGTCATGTCATGACATCATGCTTACTTCTATCATTTATATGTCATGATTATGCTTAGGTTTTGTTGGGTTTCCAGCACCACGGCGAGTGTGTGTTCGAACATGTTTCGTAAACATGTGCACAGCGGAAGAAATGAAAATAATAAATCTATATTTATTACAACACACATCACACACATGCATAGTACAACATGTGTAGACATAACCGTAAATTTAAATTTTGCAATAAAAGGAAATTTACCTACGTATATCTTACGTATCACGTGTAGCGGGAAAGACATCAACAGGAATGATCCTCACTAGAATCGTCTCTATCCGTATCCACGCCGAGTATCTTCGGGATGACTTAACCAAGTCACGATCCTCGTCTTCGTACGGGTTACTAGCCTTGTGTTGAAGACGATGTGATCGAGAGAAGATCACGATCTGAATCAATATTCGGATCCAAAACCGAGTCCTCAAAACTCGCTTCTCCGAAGAGGTATTCGTCAACCGTTTGACGAATCATTCGTCCTCCACCTATGAGGATTACCGGAGATCGAATCCCCGGCAAGGCTACCGCTGTCGGAGCTCCAAACGTCGTCCAAACGACGCTCCGACGAGAGGGAAACAAGTTGTCCAGAAAACTGGACAGCTTTGGTGGAGGAGTAGGGGCCGGCCAAAAAGGAAAGGTGGAAGCTCACCTTATTACCGAACCCAAGGGAGATCACCGGAGCTCCTCCGGCAGCAGCTCGACGCCGGCAAATGGAGAAGACGGCAGCAGCTGGTCGCCGGTTGGAGGAGAAGGGGCGGCGGCACTAGGGTTGGCGCCAACTTCATCAAAGGGGAGGAGGTGGCCGACAACTCTAGGTTAGGGCCTTTTTTTTTATTAGGGCTTAACAAACCCTTAAGCCCTCTTTTATAGAGAACTAATTCTCTTAATGGTTATTGGATCATAACCATAAGGCCCATTAACCCGCTCCATTAAATTAAGTTAAAATAAACCAATCCATAACGGTTTATTTCAAGTTAAAACGAACTGAACCAACTATGGTTCATTCGTTTAAAATAAATTAAACCCTTTGGTTTATTCTCCTTCATTGGATTAGAACCAAACCATTTTGGTTCATCCATTATGTCTTCATAAGCCACGGCCCATCCACGCTTCCATTGCGACTGAAACGATTTCATGCTCGCTCCATGTTTGGTCCAACCAAACCCAGTTTCTCTCGGTCTGAGAATCTCATTCTCAAGCTCGTTTTAAATCCTTCGGATTATGCTCGTTGTGCGTGTGACCAAATAGGTTCTCGGTTTATGTTGGCTGTCTATAATTAACCATTAATTATAGAATGATTATGTGTGGCACCTAGTAGTACATCATGATCCCCAATTAACCGAAAAGATCAACGGTTGATCCAGAACTATTTCTGAAACCCTTCAGCAGCTCGAATGAATCGTGCCCCATTCCCTTCACTCATCTTATACCCACTTGGTTCAGGACATGGTCTATAGTGTCAGTCCCCACAAGACTGACTACGTCACACCTAGCCCAAGTATCATTTCCTCGTCCTACGGATTCTAGTTACTGCACATGTATCGAAGAGTACCTTACTCTAAATATGTAATGCTTTGGCCAAAGACTTTAGTAACATTCCGACGAGAGGCCATGGGTATACATCTCCTCGCAAGGAGTGGTGAATACTTTATAGGCTATTCAAACACCTTCGATCACTTCAACTTATACCCAATCATCCCGGGTCCACATCTCCTCGGAGATGCTTGCTTAAGATGTCAAAGCATAAGTCTTTATGATCAAGATGACTTGAATACTGCAAGTCAAAGGAACATCGCACTTAAGCTACAGTAAGAACTTCATTGACATATCTATATATGCAGAGAACCATATGAAGTCTTACGGTTGGTCACTCTAATGAACTAGTTACCATAACTAGCATCCACGATTAACTCCTGACATCACAATGTCTCCAACCAGTGAGAATTAGCTGCTTGGATACAGCAATGAGTATACCTCGTGCTAGTCTCGACAGAATCAATGGTGTCCATATCCATCAATTCATCGACTAGGGATAATTCTGATACATCACAATTACACATGTAGAGATACTCACTAGTTGTGATCCAATCACAAATTCTCTCATGCTGTGATTCGTATCGCGGGCATTCAGTAAATGAGTTTAAGATCCAATCAAATACATGAAACCATGTATACTCAAATAGTGAATCTTCATTTATCATATAAATGGTTCGTACATAAGGCGATTGCCTTAGGACATCTCTCATATATTACTAACAGACTCCCACTTGACCTAATGCCAATCGCTATGGTATCCAATACCATAAGCTCTAACATGACCCTCAAACTTACTTTGAGGTAATGCTTTAGTCAAAGGATCCGATAAGTTCCTTTCAGTGGGGATTTTCTCGATTTGTATTTCTTTCCTACTGATGAACTCTCTGATAAGATGATAGCGGCGAAGCACATGTTTGGATCGTTGATGAGACCTTGGCTCTTTCACCTGTGCAATTTCTCCATTGTTGTCGCAGTAGATCGGTATTGCTTCAACAATGGCTGGAATCACACCAAGTTCATAAATGAACTTCTTGATCCAAACCGCTTCCTTTGTTGCTTCCAAAGCTGCAATGTATTCTGCCTCAGTGGTAGAATCCACTACAGTGTCTTGTTTGGAACTTTTCCAACTCACTGCGCCCCCATTCAAGGTGAACACGTATCCAGACTGAGACCTGGAATCATCCTTGTCTGTCTGGAAGCTGGCATCCGTATACCCGCGTATCACCATGTCCCCTTCTCCATATATTAGGAACACATCCTTAGTTCTTTTTAAGTACTTAAGGATCGTCTCAACAGCCACCCAATGATCCATTCCTAAATCAGACTGGTATTTGCTCGTGACACTCAGAGCATACGATACATCGAGCCTCGTACATAACATAACATACATGATAGATCCTATTGCAGATGCATAGGGAATCTTACTCATGCAAATCCTCTCATCTTCTGTGTGCGGACACATAGACTTCGAAAGGTGTACCCCATGCCTGATGGGTAGGAAACCTTTCATGGATTCTGACATACTAAACCTCTTTAGCACTCGGTCTATATATGTAGACTGCGAAAGACCAAGCAACCATTTCGATCTATCTCTATAGATCTTAATCGCGAGGATGTAGGTTGCTTCTCCCAAGTCTTTAATGGACAATGTCTTGGATAACCAAACCTTAACTGAATGTAAGATTGAAACATCATTTCTTATAAGTAATATGTCATCGACATACAATACTAGGAACACGACTGCACTCCCACTAACCTTCTTGTACACACAAGGTTCGTCTGAATTTTATGAGAAATCAAACTTTTTGATTGTCTCATCAAAATGGATATTCCAGCTCCTGGATGCTTGCTTCAATCCATATATGGACCGTCGCAATTTGCATACCTTGGTTTTATCAACCGATGTGAAACCCTCAGGCTGTATCATATACACGTCCTCGAGCAGGTTTCCAATAAGGAAAGATTTTTTCACATTCATCTGCCATATCTCATAATCATAATGAGCCGCTATGGCCAGGAGCATCCGAATGGATTTAAGCATAGCTACAGGCGAATAGGTTTCGTCATAATCAACAACTTATTTTTGACGATATCCTTTCGCCACTAATCTAGCTTTATAGGTAATCACATTACCATCCATGTCGGTTTTCTTCTTGAAAACCCATTTGCACCCTATAGGCTTGATGCCTTCAGGTGGGTCAACCAAGTTCCAAACTTGGTTTTCATACATGGAATCCATTTCTGACCTCATGGCTTCAAGCCACTTATCCCTTTCTGAACTTGTCAGCACTTCTTCATAACTGGTAGGCTCCTCATCATCAATGAGTAACACATCGTTCGATTCACTTACGAGAAATCCATATCTCTCAGGAATATTGCGTGTTCTACCAGATCTACGAAGATGTGGTGTTACAATAGGTCCAGCCGATTGCTCATCACTATGAGTTATTGGATGTAGTGCTTCCCCAGGTATCTCATCAATATCTGTTTGAGTCTCTCGAGCCTCCTCAAACTCGACGACACTCCCACTATTTTCTTGCAAGAGAAACTCTTTCTTTAGAAACACAGCATGCCTTGAAACAAACACCTTTTGTTCCACAGGATGATAGAATTGGTAACCCCTTGTTTCCTTAGGGTATCCAATAAATAGACATTTATCAAACTTAGTATCCAGTTTGTCTAATACAGTCCGCTTCACATAAGAAGGACAACCCCATATCTTCAAGTAAGATACATGAGGTTTCTTACTATTCCATATCTCATATGGAGTAGTAGAGACTACCTTGGTTGACATTCTGTTTAACAAGTAAACAGCTGTCTGAAGTGCATAGCCCCAAAAGGACTTGGGAAGATTCGCATGATTCATCATTGACCTGACCATGTCCAACAAGGTCCGGTTATGCCTCTCAGATACACCATTATGCTGTGGTGTATATGGCGGAGTCCATTGAGACAATATGTCATTGTCTCTTAGATAATCAAGAAACTCTTGGATTAAGTATTCACCACCTCGATCCGATCGAAGTATTTTAATACTCTTATCATGTTGTTTCTCTACTTCATTTCTGAATTCTTTGAACCTTTCAAAGGCTTCAGACTTGTGTTTCATCAAGAACACATACCCAAACCGTGAGTGATCATCGGTGAAGGTAATGAAGTAGTTATAGCCTCCTAAAGCTTGAGTTGACATAGGTTCACATACATCAGTATGTATCAGACCTAGTAACTCTCCCACTCGTTCACCTTTTCCTAAAAAAGGTAACTTAGTCATCTTTCCTTTTAAGCATGATTCGCATGTATATTATGAATCCAATTCAAACGATTCCAGAATTCCACATCGGTGTAATTCGGACATGTGTTTCTTGCTTACATGGCCAAGACGACAATGCCACATGTAGGAGTCTAATTGATTATCCTTTCGAGCATGCTTGTTGATCGCTTCGATATTGAAAATGTCACTGGATACGTCCAACGTATAAATGCCATTGCTCAAAGTTCCAATTCCATAAAGTACGCCATTCAAAGTTATATAACAACAATTGTTACTAAACGTCAAATGGAAACCATTTCTATTTAAGCAGGAAATAGAAACAATGTTCTTTATTAGAGAAGGAACACAATAGTAATTGTCCAGTTCCAAGACTAGTCCACTAGGGAGCTTGAAAGAATAAGTTCGATGGCGAGCAAAAGAACCTTTGCTCCATTGCCAACTCACAAATTTGACTCCCCTCTGACGAGTCTTCTTCTATTCCTTATCCCCTGTATGTCATTATATATATGTGAGCCACACCCAGTATCCAATACCCAAGTGTCTAAGGAAATAGAATGACAATCAATAACGAAGATACCTGAAGAGGATGGGGCATCGGATGCCTTCTTCTTCTTCATGGACTCAAGATAAATCTTGCAGTTTCTTCGCCAGTGGCCTTCCTTGCCACAGTGATGGCAAGTGCCCTTTATTGCTGGTTCTGCCTTCTTTGCCTTCTTGTTCTACCCTTTCTTCTGTTCTTTTGCCTTCCTCTTAGAACCTTTCTTTGAGGAATCAACTAACAGAACGACCTTCTCTTCATGCTTCACAGAAGGCTCCACAGTCTTCAGCATATTGAGGAGCTCAGGAATAGTGGATTCTAATTTGTTCATTCGATAGTTCATCACAAATTGTGAGAAACTCTTGGGCAAACAATGCAGAATTAAGTCAATATTTAATTCATGATCCATCACAAACCCCAGGGTGGCTAGCCGCTCGATGTACCCGTTCATCTTTAGCACAAACTGCACTACAGACGAACCTTCTTACATCTTCGTGGTGAAGAGGAGCCTGGAGACTTCGAACCTTTCGGATCTCGCTTGCTCATCAAACAACTCATGAAGATGGAAGACCATGGTATTAGCATCCATATGCTCATGCTGCTTTTGCAGCTCAAGTACCATCGCCACTAGCATGATGCAACTCGCCAGCTCAGAATTTGCCACATGCTTCTGATAGACCAACATTTGGTCTTGAGTTGCATCGTCCTTAGGACGGTTGGGAAGAGGCTCTTCAAGGACATATGCTAGCTTTTCCACCTTGAGAACAATTCTCAGGTTTCTAAGCCAGTCCAGAAAGTTAGGCCCAGTCAATTTGTTTGAATCCAAAATAGTGCGCAAATTCAAAGACGTCATGATCAATCGATTGGCCTAGAAATACAAAACGAGCATATATGAGAAAATGATTTTAAAATGCATCAATATACATTTATAAATCCCATTCATTTTTTGAATTTCAAAAACCTCAAAATTACTTTGGGAGATCGTAGGTCCATCTCCGAATGGGTTGATATCCATCATAGATATGAACAACCTTGGAGAGAGTCTAATAAGCCATTCATAACTACAATGGTAGGTATCAAATATACCGATTGCATATCACGTATATGCAACTATCACAATGTGCTATCAACTAATTGAATGTTCACACATACATCGGGTTGTTAACACATTAACAAGTATGCATCATATGCATAGTACCCAACTTCACCTCCCTTTACATCGACCTTGGAGAGAGTCCAACAAGCCGATGCTCCAGGTTAAAGCCAACCCATTAATCGAGAAATAGTTTTAATATGGTTAGAGCGCATTCAACCAATTAGCCCGGCTTGGAGAGAGTCCAACAACCAAAGCTAACGATTGACCTCTGACTCTTACCATATTAGTATTAAACTATTCCATGGTTTGAACATGTTCGGGTTCGAGCCAGGCTTGGAGAGAGTCCAACAACCCGAACAAGAAACGGAACTCTGGTTCTAACCATATTAATGGAAGGTGTAGGCTTTAATATTGAGTTAGGTTTTTTATGTCTTATCCTCTTTGCATGCAAATAACTATTATCTACATGGCATGACATACATGACATACATCTACATGTCACGACACGCATGACATAATGATATGCATCTAATGCAATTACATGACATACAATTATGTCATGTACAATATTTCCTTATATGTCATAACTATTTATGGAAATAAAATATGTTTAAGATTTGATTCTCCAAATCAAATCATGATTAAATTAGGAAAGAAATTTCCAAATCTAATCACATATTTTATTTGTGGAAATAGTTGATTAAGGAAAGTAAATTTAGGAAACCAATTTCCTAAATCATCAAAACTACTTATGCAAATAAAATATTTTTTAAGATTTGATTTCCCAAATCAAATCATGATTAAATTAGAAAACAAATTTCCAAAATCTAATCAAATATTTTATTTATGGAAAATATCAATTTCCATAAATACTTCCAACTTTCCAAAAGTGGAAGATTTCCATAAATACTTCAAGACATTCCAAAATTGAAAAATTTCCATAAATACTTCTAATTTTCCAAAAGTAGAAAATTTCCAGAAATATCATTATGACTATTGCAAAACAATTTTACGATTATGTCGAAACACAACCTGGGCTCTGATACTACTGTTGGGTTTCCGGCACCGCAGCGAGTGTCTGTTCGAACATGTTTCGTAAACATGTGCACAGCGGAAGAAATGAAAATAATAAATCTACATTTATTACAACACACACATCACACGCATGCAGAGTACAACATGTGTAGACATAACTGTAAATTTAAATTTTGCAATAAAAGGAAATTTAACTATGTATACCTTATGTATCACGTGTAGCGGGAAAGGCATCAACCGGAACGATCCTCACTAGAATCGTCTCTATCCGTATCCACGCCGAGTATATTCGGGATGACTTCACCAAGTCATGAGCCTCTTCTTCGTACGGGTTACTAGCCTCGTGTTGAAGACGATGTGATCGAGAGAAGATCATGATCCGAATCCAAATTCGTATCCAAAACCGAGTCCTCAATAACTCGCTTCTCCAGAGAGGTATTCGTCAACCGTTTGAAGAATCCTTCGTCCTCCACCTATGAGGATTACCGGAGATTGAATCCCCGGCAAGGCTACCACTGTCGGAGCTCCAAACATCGTCCAAATGACGCTCCGACGAGAGGGAAACAAGCTGTCCAGAAAACTGGACAGCTTTGGTGGAGGAGTAGGGGCCGGCCAAAAAGGAAAGGTGGAAGCTCACCTTATTACCGAACCCAAGGGAGATCACCGGAGCTCCTCCGACAGCAGCTCGACGCCGGCAAATGGAGAAGACGGCTGCAGCTGGTCGCCGGTTGGAGGAGAAGGGGTGGCGGCAGTAGGGTTGGCGCCGACTTGTTCAAAGGGGAGGAGGTGGGCGGCAACTCTAGGTTAGGGCCTTTTTTTGGATTAGGGCTTAACAAACCCTTAAGATTAGTTCTCTATAAAAGAGAATTAGTTCCTAAATTAATGGAGGGGTGCAGAACTCTAGGTGGGCGGCAACTCTAGGTTAGGCCCTTTTTTTGTCTTCATAAGGCACGGCCCATCCACGCTTCCATTGCGACTGAAACGATTTCATGCTCGCTCCATGTTTGGTCTAACCAAACCCAGTTTCTCTCGGTCTGAGAATCTCATTCTCAAGCTCGTTTTAAATCCTTCAGATTACGCTCATTGTGCGTGTGACCAAATAGGTTCTTGGTTTATGTTGGCCGTCTATAATTAACCATAAGGCCCTCTTTTATAGAGAACTAATTCTCTTAATGGTTATTGGATCATAACCATAAGGCCCATTAACCCGCTCCATTAATTTATGTTAAAATAAACCAAACCATAATGATTTATTTTAAGTTAAAACGAACCGAACCAACTTAGGTTCATTCGTTTAAAATAAACCAAACCCTTTGTTTTATTCTCCTCCATTGGATTAGAACCAAACCATTTTGGTTCATCCATTATGTCTTCATAAGGCACGGCCCATCCACGCTTCCATTGCGACTGAAACGATTTCATGCTCGCTCCATGTTTGGTCTAACCAAACCCAGTTTCTCTCGGTCTGAGAATCTCATTCTCAAGCTCGTTTTAAATCCTTCAGATTACGCTCGTTGTGCGTGTGACCAAATAGGTTCTTGGTTTATGTTGGCCGTCTATAATTAACCATTAATTATAGAACGATCATGAGTGGCACCTAGTAGTACATCATGATCCACAATTAACTGAAAAGATCAACGGTTGATCCAGAACTATTTCTGAAACCCTTCAGCAGCTCGAATGAATCGTGCCCCATTCCCTTCACTCATCTTATACCCACTTGGTTCAGGATATGGTCTATAGTGTCAGTCCCCACAAGGCTGACTGCGTCACACCTAGTCCAAGTATCATTTCCTCGTCCTACGGATTCTAGTTACTGCACATGTATCGAAGAGTACCTTACTCTAAACATGTAATGCTTTGGCCAAAGTCTTTAGTAACAATCCGACGAGAGGCCATGGGTATACATCTCCTCGCAAGGAGTGGTGAATCCTTTATAGGCTATTCAAACACCTTCGATCACTTCGACTTATACCCAATCATCCCGGGTCCACATCTCCTCGGAGATGCTTGCTTAAGATGTCAAAGCATAAGTCTTTATGATCAAGATGACTTGAATACCGCAAGTCAAAGGAACATCGCACTTAAGCTACAGTAAGAACTTCATTGACATATCTATATATGCAGAGAACCATATGAAGTCTTACGGTTGGTCACTCCAATGAACTAGTTACCATAACTAGCATCCACGATTAACTTCGGACGTCACAATGTCTCCAGCTAGTGAGAATTAGCTGCTTGGATACACCATGGAGTATACCTCGTGCTAGTCTTGATAGAATCAATGGTGTCTTTATCCATCAATTCATCGACTAGGGATAATTCCGATACATCACAATTACACATGTAGAGATACTTACTAGTTGTGATCCAATCACAAATTCTCTCATGTTGTGATTCGTATCGCGGACATTCAGTAAATGAGTTTAAGATCCAATCAAATACATGAAACCATGTATACTCAAATAGTGAATCTTCATTTATTATATAAATGGTTCATACATAAGGCGATTGCCTTAGGACATCTCTCATATATTACTAACAGGTTTAAGGTTAATGTCATGTATGCTTAGATTTATATCTTATACCATGATATCATGATTATGAGCATGTGTTTATTTATACCATCTTTAATGCCATAACCATTCATGCATCTAAATTGATTAAAATTGAGTTAAGGACTTTAGCATGACTTGGAATCCCATTTATAAGGGAATCAAGAAGATTTTCCTTAGAAAATGCATGAAACCCTAGATTAGGAGAACAAAACTCACATCTCACATCACATTGACTTGTGTGTGTATTTATATACTCTAGATATATGTGAGATGCTAGGATATGAGTTGAGTTCAACGTGCATAGTTTTTTGCATCTAGATGAACTAAAACTCATTTAATTTCAATGATGGATCATTGGGAAAGCTTGTGTACAAGTCATGTACATAGAGCCCAAGGAATATGATCCAAAATAAGGTTTTAAAAACATTTCAAAATCATTTTCAAAAAACCTTGGTGAAGTCTATCTTTTGATAGCAATCATCATTAATAGAGTTGATACAAAATAGGGCCAAAACATTGAAAATTTCAATGGTTTTCAGTTTTGTATCAAACTCACTCTTTTATGGGTAAAATAATTTTCAAATATTTTTCACCCATTGTATTGCTTATAAGTAATGTACGTATGAATTTTCAAAATATGTAGAATTACTTATGACTTTTCAAAATTCGATTCTGATAGCTAAAATTTGAGAATTTCAGTTATCAGTCGACTGTCGCCTGATGGCAGTCGACTGATGTAGGGCAATTCGACTAATAACTATAAGTAGTTGACTGCCAAGCTGATTTCGGGAAAAACAAGGTTGTTTAGCCCGTGTTCAGCTATGGTAAAGGTTCCTAATCACTACTAACCCTAGGATATGCTTTGGGAAGCATTGTAAAGGGTGAAAATCCATTGGATATGGATTAGGAGAGGTGTTAGGTCGATGTATCAAATTTAAGGTGTGGAAAGTTCAAGTTTGAACTTTGAACTTTATTTTTGATGGTTTAGAGTTCCTATTGGCTTAGGGACTTCCGGAGGACATTGTTGGTGCAATGGTCAAGGGGGAGCAAGCACTACAACAAAAATGACATAAGACAACACCACAAAGACAACGGTTTTAGGAGAAACCGTTGTCTTTTTGTTAAAAGACAACGGTTTTTGACAAAACCGTTGTCTTTGAGCGGCCACATAACACAAACGACAACGGTTTTACAGTATCCGTTGTCGTTGAGCATATTTTTTTTTAAATCAACAACACATTTTACAACGGTTTTCCAAAACTGTTGTCTTTAAGATTTTTTTTTTATATTAACAACAGTTGGGACAACGGTGCAATCAACCGTTGTGAATGAGGGTTTTTTTGTTGTCGTTGTGATAATATTACAACGGTTTTAAACCGTTGTTAATAAAATTTTAAAAGTTTATAATACTATTAATACTATTTTATTATTATAAAACAACGGTGAAATTCTTTTTTTAATTATTAATACTATTTTTTTTTAATTATTGGAAATAAGTTTTTTTTAAAAAAATTATAAATATATACGTTTACAACAATATATTTAAAAGTCTATATATATTTTTTAAACAATATATTACAACAAATTTTATTTTTAAAAGTTGTTATATATATTTAGGTTAAATAAATCTTCCCTAAACTTCTCCGTCGTTCTTACTTTCCGAAAATCTTCGCGGTTCCTACTTCCCAAAAAACCTCCCCCGTTCTCCGTTGCGCGCTCGTCCATCCCATCTTCTTCCGCGCTGCATTCTCACGGTTGGTCGCCCTCTGTTCGTTCTCTTCCTTTTCCGTCGGCCATTGCTCGACCTCCGTCCGTCGGCCTTCGTCCATCGTTCAGCATCCTGATTCCGTCCCAACAGGTTTAGCGTCATAAACTCTTGTTTTAGGGTTATCATGTTGTGCCTTCAAACCTTTATTGGTTAAGAAGGTTTGAGTTGGATTGTTTATATCCATTGAACCACAGATAATCCGGTATCTGCGCATACAGAAAATCCAGTTATGTTCCAACCTTATTCTTCATGAAGATTATTCACCTTATATCATCGTTTGTACATCGTATTTATCTATTCTAGAAGCCATTCTCTCGGTATTTTCTATAATATAAAATGTCTGTTTATATTTTATTCACTGAACAGCTGCTTTGTTTGTACTTTCTAACTTTAGCTTAGGTGGGCTAGATCATATACAAATTTAAGTTACTTCATATTACCTTCTTATCCCGAAATATAAGTTTGATACATTGAAGCATCTACTGCTGCTTTATTAATGATCTAGTGGTGTTAAGTATTATGAAGGTTTATTTAATTGTCAATTAATGTTTTTATGCACTAGAATGGACAAAGAATGGATGTTCAAGGATAGATTATCACCTGAGTATGCGTATGGAGTAGAGTCCTTCTTGCAATTTGCAGTGCAAAATTCTGGCGATTCTAATGCAATATCTTGTCCATGTGCCATGTGTGGTAACCTAAGAAGGAGCGATATTGATGTCACAAGGGCTCATTTAAGAAGTAATGGTATTGATTTAACATACGTGTGTGGATATGGCATGGAGAAAAACCCTCATTTACCAACTTAATGAATGATAGTGAACAAGGCCAACAAGGTGAGCAATTTCTTTGATGAGAAGCTTGTAGATATGGTAAATGCGACATATGAATATGATGAGAATCCAACTACATTCAATAACCTACTCCATGATGTTGAGAAACCTTTATATCTGGATGTACAAAATTTACAAAGTTATCGCCATTGTTAAATTGTACAACTTGAAAGCCAAATATAGTTGGGGCGATAAAGTTCACAGACATTCTTTCTTTGTTGGAAGAAATGCTTCCGGTGGTAATGACTTGCCTTTATCGATGTATCTTTGCCAAGAAATCCTTGGCTTTATTGGGTATGGAATATGAAAAATCCATGCATGTCCTAATGATTGTATCTTATATCGGAAGGAATCGCAGATTGTATCAATTGTCCTACTTGTGGGTTTTCAAGATGGAAGATATGCAAGAATTCAAAAGTAAATGAAGGAGTTCTCTGTGAAGGTCCTATGGTACTTTCCACCTATTCCAAGATTTGAAAATTGTTTAGAAACCAAGAAACCTCTAAGGTGTTAACTGGCATCTTGATAGTAGAACTTGTGATGGTTATTTGCGTCATCAGTGATTCACCCAATTGGAAGGTAAGTCGACCATAAGTGGCCAGATTTTTCTTATGAGCCAAGAAATTTGAGATTGGCCATATCGTGGAATAAATCCACATAGATTGATGAGTTCTCATTATAGTTGTTGGCGATTACATTGATCACTTACAATCTTCCTCCATTTTGTGTATAATGAGAAAATTTATGATGCTTACTTTATTAATATCGGGTCCTAAACAACCAGGAATGATATTGATGTTTACCTAGCACCTTTGATTGATGACTTAAAGCATTTATGGGAAGAAGGTATTGAAGCATATGATGCATATATCGCCAAGAAAGATTCACCCTTAAAGCGCAGTCTTATTATGGACAATTAATGACTTTGGCATATGGAAACCTTTACGGATGTCGCGTGAAAGGATATAATGCATGTCCTATACGTGGTGAAAACACATGTGCAAAAGATTGAAACATAGTAGAAAAATGTCATTCATAGGCCATAGAAGGTTTCTTCACGAGAACCATCCTTATCGAAGGCAAAGAAAGCATTTGATGGAAAGCAAGACTTTAACATTGCAGAGACCATTGAGTGGTCGTGATATTTCCAAAAGCAGTTAATAAAATTAATTATGCGTTGGGGAAAAATGAGCAGAAAACTTCAAGCATCGGAGGATGGTAGTCATCCATATTGGAAGAAGAAATCAATATTCTTGAACTTGCGTATTGGGAGCATCTACATGTCAGACATGTTCTTGATGTGATGCACATCGAGAAAATATATGTGAAAGCTTTGGCCACATTACTTGGCATTCGGGAAAACAAAAGATGGATTTAGCGCGCCTAGACCTTGTGGATATGAATGTCGAGTTGGAATTGGCACGAAGGAGGGAAAAGAAAACTTTTTGCCAGCGGCATGTTATACATTAAGTAAAGATGAGAAAAGGAAATTTTGTAGCTCCTTGTTGGGAATGAAGGTTCCTACGAGTTATTCATCAATATTAGAAGCCTTGTATCAATGAAGGAATTGCAACTTTTTGGTATGAAATCACACGATTATCACACTTTGATGCAGATTACTTCCGATTGCCATTCGTGTCTTACCCAAACATGTTAGATATACTATCACTTTCGATTGTGCTTTTTCTTCTTGAGTTGTGTAGCAAAGTGATAGATGTCGAAGTTAGATGATATGCAAGAGATATTGTGACAACATTGTGCTTACTTGAAAAATATTTTCCTCCTTCATTTTTGATGTCATGCTCCATTTATTATTCACCTAAATCGTGAGGTTAAATTGTGTGGACCAGTTTGGTATAGATGGATGTACCCATTTGAAAGATTCATGAAAACATTGAAAGGTTATGTGCGAAACCGCCAATCGACCCGAAGGTTGTATAGCCAGATGTTATATTCTTTGAGGCTCTAGAATTTTACTCGGACTACATTTAATGTACTGCTTGTTGGCATCCCAACAAGGAATGCGTCAATTGGATTTACGGACCTTTATCACGAGATCGGCGCCTCACCAATCATGAGGAGTGGGAGCAAGCACATGGTCATGTATTAGAAAATAATGATGAGATAGAGCCATATATCGAGTAATTTCTCCAACTCATTGGTACTTTCAAATCGACATTAAATTATAGTATCTAATCGTTTCTTTGACAACACAGCTCGTTTGAAGGCAACATTTCATCAAAGCAAAGTCAAAAAAGTGGTTACAAGATGAGCACAATGGACTTTTATTCCGTGGTTGGATGTATCTTGTAAGTTACATGCAAAATTAATATTTATAATTTATGAAGATTAATATATAATTCAACTTTTGTGCAATTTATAGGTTTACAAATGCAATTAACCATTCGACACATCAAATCTCGAACAATTAAAGTGGTTGGCGCATGGACCCAGCAGTATTCAAGTATTACATATTTAATTGCTGGGGTTACTTATCACACAAAGAGCGTGATGATGGCGTCTGCGGGTGGCAAAATTAGAGTAAAAGTTGCAAAGACTATGCAACTTTCTAAGCGCGAAGGATAGGAATCAATTGTATGGGACATGGTATTCTATGGCGTTATTGATGAAATATGGGGCTCGATTACCATCTCTATCAATTCGGTGTTTAAATGTAGTTGGGTTGATAACAATGGTGGTATTAAAGTAGATGAACATGGTTTCACATTAGTAAACCTCAAAGGATAGGGTTTAAATCGATTCATTCATCTTAGGTAGTCAAGCGAAACAAGTTTTTACCTTGAAGACCACAGAAGATCCCACATGAGTGCATTGCACTTGCAACTCCTAGTAGAGACTACTTTGAAAATATTATTGGTGATAATTTGGAAGAAACTGCAACAAACTATCAATGTTTTTCGAGGGCTCCCAATAAATGGATGTTGGCAATTAGATGACAATGAACCACCGTGCATGCGTGAAGATTGTGTGGAACTTGGGTTGATGATGTTTTACATTAGTGTGAAATTATATTTAAATTTAAATCCTCGTTAATGTTTTGGTTTGTCTTTGTGTCACCTTTGGAATTATATTTTTCCATAAATTTGCTATATCTTATGGGATTGCTTTATTTTATTTGTCACTCGATTATTTCTGTTTTGGTAGATGATCTTGCTTTATCTATTATATCATTACATAAATGATACTCTTTATCCCATAATTTTGATGATGGTTTTACCACTACAAGCATTAAAATCTAGTTTATTAAATAATCTTGCTTTATATATGTCAGATAATTTTGCAACACAATAATGAAATGCAGTTTATTCTTTGTGATAGTATTGCACCTCCAAATTTATCAACCCTTACAGAGATTGTAAAATTTCAACTTTATATTTGCCTACTTGTTATTTGTTTTTCTTAATAGTTGCACATATTTTAGCAATCTATCACGTGTGGTATGATTATATTCTGTTGGAAAAAACTTGCTTATTGTAGATTATATTAATCTAAATTGAAGAATTTTTGTTGTCAACTCACACAAGAAGTTGCAAGTTTAAATTTATTTATTGTTATCTCCATCATTTATGATATTTACCTTATATTTGCAAAGTCATGATTTTGTGATTAATAGGTTGTCAACTCTATGACAAAAAATCAAAGCAAGCGAGGAGGTAGAAACCTTGACAAGGGTAAGGAAAAAATTGGCGCTGATTTATTATCTGAGGAAAATGTTGGTACACTGCGAGCCACCCAATCAAACAAAATGAGTAGAGGTCCTACATGGGATGTATTTCAAGGCTAAGGAATAAGGGCATTATCTTGAAAGTTGAATTCAATAATCGGGGGCTGACCTATTGGGAAAATGGGAAAAAATGCAAAGTTCACTTGGCGGTTTGAGAAAGTACCAATAACTTACAATACTTGGAAGCATGTTCCTATTGACATCAAGGAGCGTGTGTGGGAAGCCGTGAATGTAAATATAAATGACCATACTTTTATTCTTCAAATATAAACTAATACTTTTGTTTGTGTTTATTAACATTTGATGTTTATTAAATTTTTTATGGATTTGTAGTTGGCGTACAAGGTTGATGTTGCTTGGAAAAAGGGATGTTTGACCTCGGCAAATGATAAGTGGCGGAAGCAGTCTCACTCCATATATTTATCCCAATTGCAAAATCCAGAAGTTGCATATGCCACCTCCAGGATCAAATATTCCAGCAGACATATGGAGCAAGTTCGTGATAAGTCGTTTGTCTAATGAATTTAAAGTAAGATTTTTAAATCTCATGTCTCAAATAATTAACTCTTAATAGAATATTGTGATTGGTAATGCATTGTTGTCTTGTTTATTTTTTAAGGAACTAAGTGAGAAACAACAGGAAAGGAGAGCCCAAAACAAATACACATCGACTTTCATGAAGGATATAATATAAATGACCATACTTTTATTCTTCAAATATAAACTAATACTTTTGTTTGTGTTTATTAACATTTGATGTTTATTAAATTTTTTATGGATTTGTAGTTGGCGTACAAGGTTGATGTTGCTTGGAAAAAGGGATGTTTGACCTCGGCAAATGATAAGTGGCGGCAATGGAAAAGCAGTCTCACGCAAAACTATATTTATCCCAATTGCAAAACTCTAGAGAAGTTGCATATGCCACCTCCAGGATCAAATATTCCAGCAGACATATGGAGCAAGTTCGTGATAAGTCATTTGTCTAATGAATTTAAAGTAAGATTTTTAAATCTCATGTCTCAAATAATTAACTCTTAATAGAATATTGTGATTGGTAATGCATTGTTGTCTTGTTTATTTTTTAAGGAACTAAGTGAGAAACAACAGGAAAGGAGAGCCCAAAACAAATACCCCCATCGACTTTCTCGCAAAGGATATGCACGCCTAGCTGAAGAGATAGTAAGTAATGTTTAATTATCACTTACAATAAATTTTATACCTTAACGAATAGGTATTTAAATAATATTGATTCATTTGTTATTGTTATTAGAAGGATGAATTATCTACTGATAATGAAATCAACCGAGCTATCCTTTGGAAGAAAGGCCGACTAATAAAGAAGGGAGTTTGTTGATCAATCAAGGCAACAACCTCAAAATTGTAAGTAAATGTTTTAGATTTTGGCTTGTTATGTTAATGGTTCCCATCCAAATATGAGTCAATATATGTTTTTGTGCATTACAGGATGCTGGGATCTTACACCAGAGGGCGGGCAAGTTAATGCTTGGTGAACCGACACTAGACAGTCTAACAGTTGCACTTGACTCTAAGGAACATGGTGGGCGATAAGGCTTGGAGCTTACATCACTCCAAGTACATTACGTATTGCTCTTGAAGGTGTACCCCATGCACGGTGTTGAATTCAACCACAAAATATGTTGTTGGAGCAACATAAAAAATTTTAGAGCGGGAGGATCGGATAAACAAGTTAGAAGCAATGGTTTTCAAAATGGCAAATCACGAGATTGAGAATGATGAGAAGGGAAGTTGTAGTGTGAAGTTTCCTCAAACCTTGCGGAAAATGAGTTTAACTATGATCATGGTCTATCAAATGAGATGAAAGCGAGTGATCGATGTGGAGTTTATTAGCAATTTGAGCCTTCTGGTATCTTTAATCTTTAATGATATCATTGAAATTGTCCAATTTAAATACATTTATTTTTATACAAGCATTATGTTTTGTCTTACAAGGGTCAATTAGTTGCATTGAGTGTGGAATCGGCATCCATGTAGCTTTTGGTACAATTGTTAATATTGGGGAGATGATTAGCATCTTAATGGTGATCCAAGTAAGCATACAAACCATTGTTTCGTAATGGTTGATGAAGCATTGGATGAAACCGCCCCTTTGCCAATTCAACACACGTGTGTCAAAGCATTGGTGATGCTATCGGATCACATGTAGCTTGGCCCGAGACACTTGATGCAAACACAAGAGTCTTGATAAATGCTACAATCTATTTAAATTTAGCTATACAAGTGCCTAACAAGTATATGTTTTCATAAACTAGAAGGTCAAGGGAAAAAACCTAAGCGTGGCAAAAGGAAGCATCGATTGCAATCACCAAATGTGCAATCGTGCGGTCGATCATCGGATATGCCTAGAACACTATGGCATTGTATTGTTATTACAAGCGTGCTCTTCATGATCACCAGTCTATGAAATTTATGTTGGAGTATGATGTATTTGGTGGTAAGTTCGAAGCCAGTGTTTGCCTTCAAGACATCATTCCTTTATGCAACTTGGCACCAATTTCATACAATTGCATAGTTGTGTACATATGGTACGTATATTGTTTTCATGTACTAACACTTTGACTATTGATTTATGAGTGTTATTTATCTTGGTCTTATGCATTTTGGTGTATGTTTAAATGGTAGGCTTGTATATAAAAGATGAAGGAAGAAGATAAAATTTGGAGAGGTTTAGATTTGTGGATCCATATGTTGTTGGGTGTCATTTCACATCGATTGATAAGAGGGCCCTTGGTTTGTGACTAGGTTGAATGGCACACCACCAAACCACTAGTTTTGGTTCCGATTAACATAGGGTGTGTAAAATAGAGGTGGAATGCTAATTTTTACTTTGATAAACACTTGCTTAATTACATGCATTACTATTGTGTATATATGTAGTTTCCATTGGATTTTGGTATCATGATCCTCACAAAGAGGTTGTTTCGTTATTGGATGCTCTCGATCAGTATGTCGTGATGAGACTTGGAAGAATGTTGTGAAGATGTAAGTTTTAGTAGCAAAATATTGTCAATATTTATTATAATTTTTTTATATATACTATATGCACTAAAAGTCTATAATTTTTTTTGATTTTATGAAGGGCCTTGAAATTGTTCAACACAGACATTGGCAAGCACGGGAAGAAACACCCTTTGTGGGCAATAATCAAGGTATGTTTTACATCGTGGGAAGCTTATATAATTTGAATTATTTAGTGACATTTATATAATCAAGTTATTTGTTATTTAGTGACATTTATATAATCAAGTTATTTGTGAATTATTTAGTGACATTTTGATAATATTCAGATAACTTCGGATCTATTCTGGAATTGGCTGAGGTGGGTATCAAATTAGTTTGAGTTAGATCTACAAATTCCTTATTTTTTGTTAAGCATAACCTAATCTGACCTCCTCCCCGACATTTTGTTTTGCCTTTGATCTGCTTCTTGACTGTGGCTAAATTGACATTGTGCTCTGATCGGGCTACTTACTCCAATCTATTCTGGAGTGTTTTGCCAATCGACATTGTGTTCTGGAGCAAATTGACATTGTGCTCTGAATTGGCTGCGATGCTGATTCCTGGAGCAAAATGACAGTGTGCTCTGAATTGCCTGCGATACTGGTATTACCCTTCTAATTTGCAATTTTCTCACTATCGCTCTTAATTGTTGGAGCTCAGCATAACATGTGTCAAACAAATGTAACCACATCACTGAAAAATGCAATCCAACAGGGCATAAATTTTCCAATGATGATGAAGTAGATTGCACAGATAGTTGTGAGGAATGTCTCAAAAGGATTTTTGCTCCTATCATCCTATGGATATAAAGTTAGCAATTTAAAGTCAAATATTTATTCGTATCTTAAAGCATGCATAACTGATAAGGCAATGCATGTACTATCATGATATGAAATTCATCTTCCATTAGTATGATTTATGGCATTCTACTGAACTTTTTTTTCAATCTTGCATATTGAGTGTTTTCCCTTTTTTTCTAAGAACAATATTCCTATTTCTTATTGACAGAGTAAAAGAATCAAAAGTCAGACCCAAAATCTTCTTTCATTCTAAATGTTACAACAATACTACAGCAAAGTTGCAAAAAGTCACTAGTAAAAAAAACAACCTTACTGACAAGCAAAAAAAAAAATACTAGCAAGACGCATATACAGATTGATCTATACCCGTGATTTGAACCAATTTAGAAGCCCATGCTTTCTGTTCTTCCTGGTAATGCAGCTTTAGCTTCTTCTTCCTGTTAAACATAGCGTTTCATGTTAAACATTTGTACTAATCAAATTGGCAATGAACGTATCTCATTTTGATCTTTCTGTGTTTCTTACGCATTGCTAGATGATGTTTTTCCATCACAGGTTCCCCTTCAGCGGATGGAGCTCAATGCGGGTATTTTGTTTTATGATATATGAGAGAGATAATTGAAGGCGCCGCATCCTTTGACAAGTCTTCCCTACGATCAATAGTAATATTAGATATTTTTTCAAATTTTCTTATTGATACCATAGCGTTTAATTACATTTTCATTTTTTCACATGCAATTCGCAAAATCTGTGATAGGTGCAAAGGAAATTGATGAAATCGTTAGTGGTGATTGCATACAAGATTACATATCGATGATTAGGAGAGATTTGATGTACATACATCTTTTGGTTACATTCTATAAGTGTTTTGCTATGCAAATACTTTTGGTGCATATGATGTGTAGTTGTTTTGCCACATGATACTTTTCATATATATCGGTAAAGTGATCGTTTAAAATGTAATGTGACCTTGTATTTTACATTGCTACAAGTGGAGTGTATATATGTGTTTTCTATAATTCTTATTGATGTTGTATGATTTATATTAAAAATGCAACATCTACATTTATTATGTGTATATATGTGTTGAGAAATGACAACTGAAAAAACCGTTGTCTATGAGCAAAAGTTACCGTGGTAAATTGGGGGTCGACAGCGGTGAAAAGCGGTTGTAGATTTAAGGAAAGACAAGCGGTGAAAAACCGTTGTCTATTAGAAAAAACCGTGGTAAATCGACCCATTGTAAATAGTGGTTTGGTGAAAGACAACGGTTAAAAACCGTTGTCTTATCTTTGAAAAGACAACGGTTTTTCACCGTTGTCTTTGACCAAACCACTTTTCACAACGGGTCGATTTACCACGGTTTTTTTTCTAATAGACAACGGTTTTTCACCGTTGTCTTTCCTTAAATCTACAATGGTTTTTCACCGTTGTCTTTGACCGACCCCCTTTTCACAACGGGTCGATTAACAACAGATTTTTTGGCTAATAGACAACGGTTTTTCACCGTTGTCTATTCGATTTTTTGGTGTAGTGAAGCCTTTAGGGGGAGGTATCCATCATGGGATGATGGATGTATTTTTTCTTCTTGAAGGGGGAGAACTTATTGGGAGAGTGTCATCAATTGGGAAAATTGATGGGATTTTAAGAGACCCAATTTGGAAATTGAGAAAGTGTATAGGATTGCCTTTCTTGAGTGATATGAGACTTATCACTAGGAAATGGTAGGTATCCTACGTATTTTTGGTCCAAGGGGGAGATTGTAAGATCTCATTGGAACATGAGACATTGACCTCCTTGGAGAGAACCTTTTTGATGTTAGTCAAAAAGGGGGAGAAGTATTGGGAGAGTGTTTGGGATTACCAATTTGGGATGATTGATAAGGAAATTTGAGTTAGTGGCCTAAATCAAGGTTTGTTTTGTCAAATATCAAAAAGGGGGACATTGTTGGTGCAATCGGCCCAGGTCACGATTGACTAGACTCGAGTTTGACTCAAGTGATGTTTTGATGTTTGAGAAAGTGGTTTGACAAAGTGAGTTGACATTGATGTTTGACATTGATGTCGGTTAATGTTTTGGGGAGATTGTTTATACAATCGACCCAGGTTATAATTGACCAGACTCGAGTTTGACTCGAGGGAGACTTTGATGGTTGACTAGGGTTGACCATGTGATTATGGGAAAGTCCAAGCATGGGTCTTGGCAAGGTAAAGTCCAAGTCATAGGTACTTGGCATGGAAAGTCCAAGTGGGACACTTGGCATTTGGGAAAGTCCAAGTCTTGAGTACTTGGCACAAGGGAAGTCCAAGCATGGGTCTTGGCATGGAATGTCCAACATAGGTTGGTAAGGGAAAGTCCAAGCTTGAGTCTTGGCATTTGAGAAGTTCAAGGGGTTTGATATTGGTAGCGTAAATTCCAAGGGTGGAGTCTTGGCACCATAAGTCCAATGGTTGGCGGCATAAAGTCCAAGCGGAGTCTTGGCGGTGTAAGTCCAATGTGCCTTGGCGGTGTAGACACCGTTAGCATTACATAGCCGATGGAAGCACCTGAAGGCTAGCACGATGGATGAACAAGTCATGGATGACTTGGAGGGATCCGAGAGGCATGAGGCTGATGGAGGTGGCTAGAAGGCTTAGGTCTAGGCTAAGGGTGGTCTAGCAAATATGGGGACACCATACTTGGGTTAAAACCTCATCTTTGAGGTTGGCAGTCGACTGACATTATGGCCGGTTTGATTGCCATGAGTTGACTAGAGATCGACTACCATTTAGGGCTGAAATTGCCTTGGTAGTCAACTGCTCATTGGAATAGTCATTGCGGCAATCATTGCTAATTAAACGATGAAGCTAGCGTGATCATTGTCGGTTAGTCGCGACCGCGAATTCTCTGTAGCCAGCGGGTTATCGACTACGTGCGATCGGCCCAATGTTGTGATCGGGGTGAAGTCCGTTGGAACTTTTCCAGCGTGGATTGAGCCGTTGTCTCACAACTACAGTGTTGGCAGTCTACTGGAGCCTTATGGCAGTCGACTGCCAGGCGGAAATCTAGCCCGACGCCGGATATAAAGGCAGCTCGGATGGAGGGTTTTAGCAGCGTTTTCTTGGGCGATTTGAAGGGGAATAGTTGGTGCTTTTCTAGTCCTTCAAGGCTAGTCAAAGGCAACCAAAAGAAAGCAATCCAAAGAGCATTTGTAAAGTTTTCTTTGCATAGATTGTTGTATTCTTATTGTATTTTCTTGTCTTACTTTGTATTACTTAGTGTAATCTTTGTACGAGGTTTCTCCACCTCCGACGTGTTATCGAGAAGGAGTTTATTATGCTTAGTGGTGTTTGTGACATCGCTAGGGTTCGTACGAACCCAATCCGTGGAGTAGGAACCATTCGGTTCTGAACCATGTTACATGTCGTGTCATTGTGTTTGTGATTGTGTTTCGTGTTATTTCTTTCATTATTATTATTCCGCTGCACTAACACGATTGGTAGACGCGATCACGATCAAATCCCATCATCGGTACTAGCACGCGCTATTCATCCCCCTCTAGCGTCCAATCGATCCCTTACAACTTGGACTTCCCATAACACTCACATGTCATACGTTTTGTCTAACATCAAAATATTGTTCGAGTCAAACTCGAGTCCGGTCAATCGTGACCTGGATCGATTGCACCAACAATCTCCTTATTTTTTATTTTTGAAAAAACCTTAAACTCAAGTCTAGCAATTATCCCCAATTGGAAATTCTCACATCCCAATGAGAATTCCAACTAACCCTAATTGGTAACTTCTCCCCCTTTTTGACATACATCAAAAAGGTCGTCCTCAAGGGTGCCAATGTCTCATATCCCAATGAAATCTTACAATCTTCCCATTGGTACAAAAATATCTAGGATGCCTTCAATCTTGCTAGTGATAAGTCCCTTATCACTTAAGAGAGGCAATCCCCCAATTTTCCTCTCATAAGGAAAAATACACATCCATCTTCCCATGATGGATAACCTCCCCCTGAAGGCTTGCTCCCCCTTGACCATTACACCAACAATATCCTTGGAGAGTCCCTATGCCAATAGGAGCACTAAGCAATCGAAATTAAGGGCAAAGATTCAACATTGAACTTGCACCTCATTTAATTCGATACACACCCTAAACAATTCTCCTAATCCATATCCGATGGATTTTCACCCTTCCTAATGCTCTCCAAAGCATGTCCTAGGGTTAGGAGTAGTTAGGGAACCAAAACATAGCTGAACATGGGCCAAACAAACCTTGTTTACCTGAAATCAACATTATCAGTCGACTCCTTCAACTACCAGTCGACTGATTTTGACTACAGTCGACTGCTATCCATGGCAATCGATTGATTTCTGCATAGTCCAGAAATCAGATTTAAAAAATGAAATTCCAAAATTCATACGTAAAAATACATAATTTGAAAATTTTTGAAATTTCATACGTACATTACTTATTACAAACATTATGGGTGAATAATATTAGAAAAATAAAATTTCCATAAACTAGTGAGATTGATACAAAGTTCAAAACTCTTGAAATTTTCAATGTTTGACTCTACTTTGTATCACCTCATTCAATGGTGATTGCTATCAAAAGATAGATTTCACCAAGGTTTTTAAAAATGATTTTGAATTGATTTTAAAACCTTTAATTCCGTTTCCTAAACATCTCACTTGTATCTAAGTGTATGAAACACATACAAGTCAAGTATTTTAGTGAGATGTGGGTTTTGCTTAATTTAGGGTCTCATGCATATGCTAGGCAAAACTATTTGATTCCCTTATGCATGAGACTTCAAATCATATCATTGTCCTTAACTCAATTTTAATTAATGCATGAATGATGATTATGGCATAATTGATAACAAGAATAAAAGCATGTGCCAAAATCGTGATGTCATGGCATGTGATATATACTTATGCATAACATGACATTTAGCTAACCCTAAGTATTATCATGATATTTTATATGATAAAAATAAATATGATGTCATGACATGACAAGGCAAATAAATCATGGTAAGTACAAAATACTAAGGTATAAAATACCTCAGTGTTAAGCCCAAATTGCAAAGTCAACTGCTGGATTGAAGTTGGATGGTAACGAAATTCTGATGAAGTAATTGTTTAGAGTAAAAGAAAGACATGCAAATAGGATATCTTCATCAGGGTATATCGAGTAGAAAATTTGGGGACCAAATTTTTATTAGTGGGGGAGAATGTAATATATGGAGAAAAAAACAAATTAAATAAAAAATAATATAATATAATATAATAATATAATTTAAAAATGAGATAAATAAAATAAATTTATTTTATTAAATGAAAATTAGATATTTATTAGTATTTTAGTGGATAAATTGGGATAAGCTTTTATCAGATTAGATTAAGTCTAATTGGCTTTATCTAATAATAAAGTTGATTATTTCAAAAGCGGAGATTTAGTTATTAATATTTAATTAGAAATGTTGAGGATAATTTTTATTAGACTTTGAAAGAGTTTAATTATCTTATCCGAAAAGATAGAAATTTTTGGTATAAAATTTTTAGGACTTAGTTAATTGAATTAATCAAGATCGATTAATCCAATTAAACATTAAGTTATTAAGTTTAGGTTTCAATTGAGCCTGATATCTCCTTTACTTCCTTCGCTACTTTTTTCACGCAAACTGGAACTGCCACCGCTGTCCTCTTCTCCATCGCATGCCGCTTCTCCCCTAATCCGCCGAGCACCGCCGCCCCTGCGCGTCGCGCGCTCGCCTCCCACAGCTACACCTCCCTTTCCTTGAGTCCACAACCACAACACCGCCGCCTACCCCATCGCCAACACTGCTTCCACGCAATCCCAACCATGCCCAGCTCACCGTCTCGCCCCCTTTACCTCTTCCTCACGTTGAAAACCCCAAGCGCCATCAGCACCTCTGCTTCAGCTCTGCCTAACACCGCGCCGCACAAGTTGACCGCCATGCTGCTGTCTATGCCAGACAATCTCCGGCTACTCACCACAACGTCATTCGTATGTTTCGCACTCAATCCCCTTTTCAAGGAAGAGAGGCGGTGGCAAATGTCTAGGAGAGTTTTTCTACCGTGTGGTGACTATATGGAATATTATGAGGTTATGGGGCCATTATTTTATCTGTGGATACAAAGGCATATATGAGTATGTTAATTCTAAAGGAGTAGATGTTGGTCTACCTGTTGGCCTTGATGTAGTTGTGAACGGGACTGTGCCAACAGGTTCAGGTCTTTCAAGCTCTATAACATTAGTCTGTTCGACAACAATTGCTATACTGGCTAGCCTTGATAAGAATTTTTCAAAGGATTCTGATTTGAGACAAACTGTTGGATGTGAAGACAATCAACACGTTTTACAGATCAGGTGGGTGGATCTGTGACCTTTTTTGAATTTAGTGCATCATTATATTGGTTATGTGGTTTACTTATGTTATATAGTAGTTACCCTTTACGTTATTGCTAGAATTGCTTTGATACTATATTTGCTGAACCCTTGGATTCTAGGTTGCTTGCTCATCATTAACAAGTAGTTATTGACTGATATTACTGTTATATGTGTATATTTATTTCTGAGATATAAATTTGTAGATATTGTTGGTAAATGCTTACCTATTATTTGTTGGATTGGTATTATGATTGGACTAGTGAAATAGTATAATTAAGATGAGATTAATCGTTAGAGGATTTATAACTTTTCTTCTATCTCGACTGCCAACTATATCTCCCATTCGTGGTTGAGAGGGTCTGCAGTAGAGGATTTATAACTTTTCTTCTATCTCGACTGCCAGCTATGTCTCCCATTCGTGGTTTAGAGGGTCTGTAGTAGAGGATTTATAACTTTTCTCCTATCTCGGCTGCCAGCTATGTCTCCCATTCGTGGTTGAGAGGGTTTGCAGTAGAGGATTTATAACTTTTCTCCAATCTCGGCTGCCAGCTATGCCTCCCATTCGTGGTTGAGAGGGTCTGTAGTAGAGGTTCTCTACTTTTGAACTATGGTTGCATTTGTATACCTGTGGTCTATTATGTCTCTCATTCGTGATTGAGAGAATCTACTATGGAGTTATACTCTTGGACTATTCGTTCGGAGTTATGGCACCGCGGCGTGTGTGTGTTCGATCATGTTTCGTAAACATGAGCACAGCAGAAGCAATTAAAATTAATAAATCTATATTTATTACAACACACACAATACACGCATGCTATTACAACAAGTGTAGACATAACCGTAAATTAAAATTTGCAATAAAAGGAAATTAAACTACGTTATACCTTCCGTATGACGTGTAGCGGGAACGGCATCAACCGGAACGATCCTCGTAAGAATCGTCTCTATCCGTATCCACGCCGAGCTCCTCGGGATGACTTCGCTAAGTCACGAGCTTCGTCTTCGTACGGGTTACTAGCCTCGTGTTGAAGACGACGTGATCGAGAGATGATCACGATCCGAATCCAAATTCGGATCCTAAAACGAGTTCTCAAAACTCGCTTCTCCGGAGAGGTATTCGTCAACCGTTTGACAAATCCTTCGTCCTCCACCTCAGAGGATTACCGGAGATCAAATCCCCGGTAAGTTAGCCGCTGTCGGAGCACTAACTGTCGTCCAAACGACGCTCCGACGAGAGGAGGAGAAGCTGTCCAGAAAACTGGACAGCTTGGTGGAGGAGTAGGCGCCGGCCAAAACAAGGAGAGAAAAGGCTCACCTTGATGCCGAACCTATAGGAGATCACCGGAGGGTCGCCGGAGGTTCACCGGCTGGAGCTTGGACGTCGGCAAGGAGCTGGACGGCGGCACCACAAGCTGGGCGGCAACAATGTGTTGGGCGGCAACAACATGTTGGGCGGCTACAACTTGTTGGGCGGCAACAACTTCATTACGAGTTAGGGTTAGGGTTTAAGCCCTATTTTATAGAGAACTAATTCTCTTAATGGTTAATGGATCATATCCATAAAGCCCGTTAACCCGCTCCATTAAGATAAGTTAAAATAAACCAAACCATGATGGTTTATTTTAAGTTAAAACGAACCGAACCAACCTTTGGTTCATTCGTTTAATATAAACCAAACCCTTTGGTTTATTCTCATCCATTGGATTAGAACCAAACCATTTTGGTTCATCCATTATGTCTTCATAAGACACGGCCCATCCACGCTTCCTCTGCGACTGAAACAATTTCATGCTCGCTTTATGTTTGGTCCAACCAAACATAGTTTCTCTCGGTCTGAGAATCCCATTCTCAAGCTCGTTTTAAATCCTTTGGATTACACTCGTTGTGCGTGTGACCAAATAGGTTCTCGGTTTATGTTGGCCGTCTATAATTAACCATTAATTATAGAACGATCATGAGTGGCACCTAGTAGTACATCATGATCCCCAATTAACCGAAAAGATCAACGGTTGATCTAGAACTATTTCTGAAACCCTTCAGTAGCTCGAATGAATCGTGCCCCATTCCCTTCACTCATCTTATACCCTCTTGGTTCAGGACATGGTCTATTGTGTCAGTCCCCACTAGGCTGACTACGTCACACCTAGCCCAAGTATCATTTCCTCGTCCTACGGATTCTAGTTACTCCACATGTATCGAAGAGTACTTTACTCTAAACATGTAATGCTTTGGCCAAAGACTTTAGTAACAATCCGACGAGAGGCCATGGGTATACATCTCCTCGCAAGGAGTGGTGAATCCTTTATAGGCTATTCAAACACCTTCAATCACTTCGACTTATACCCAATCATCCCGGGTCCACATCTCCTCGGAGATGTTTGCTTAAGATGTCAAAGCATAAGTCTCCATGATCAAGATGACTTGAATACCGCAAGTCAAAGTAACATCGCACTTAAGCCACAGTAAGAACTTCATTGACATATCTATATATGCAGAGAACCATATGAAGTCTTACGGCTGGTCACTCCAATGAACTAGTTACCATAACTAGCATCCACGATTAACTCCGGACATCACTATGTCTCGGCCCGGTGAGAATCAGCTGCTTGGATACACCAAGGAGTATACCTCGTGCTAGTCTCGACAGAATTGATGGTGTCCTAATCCATCAATTCATCGACTAGGGATAATTCCGATACATCACATTTACACATGTAGAGATACTCACTAGTTGTGATCCAATCACAAATTCTCTCATGCTGTGAATCGTATCGTGGACATTCAGTAAATGAGTTTAAGATCCAATCAAATACATAAAACATGTATACTCAAATAGTGAATCTTCATTTATCATATAAATGGTTCATTCATAAGGCGATTGCCTTAGGACATCTCTCATATATTACTAACAGACTCCCACTTGGCCTAATGCCAATCGCTACGGTATCCAATACCATAAGCTCTAACATGACCCTCAAACTTACTTTGAGGTAATGCTTTAGTCAAAGGATCCGCTAAGTTCCTTTCAGTGGGAATTTTCTCGATTTGTATTTCGTTCCTACTTATGATCTCTCTGATAAGATGATAGCGGCGAAGCACATGTTTGGATTATTGATGAGACCACATCAAGTTCAAAGATGAACTTCTTGATCCAAACCGCTTCCTTTGCTGCTTCCAAAGCTGCAACGTATTCTGCCTTAGTGGCAGAATCCGCTATAGTGTCAAGCTTGGAACCTTTCCAACTTATTGCGCCTCCATTCTAGGTGAATACATACCCAGACTAAGACATGGAATCATCCTTATGCATGCGGATCTGGCATCCGTATACCCACGTATCACCATGTACCCTTCTCCATATATTAGGAACACATCCTTAGTTCTTCTCAAGTACTTAAGGATCGTCTTAACAGCCGCCCAATGATCCATTCCTGGATCGGACTGGTATCTGCTCGTGACACTCAGAGCATACGATACATCGGGCCTCATACATAACATAGCATACATGATAGATCCTATTGCGGATGCATAGGGAATCTTACTCATGCAAATCCTCTCGTCTTCTGTGCGCGGACACATAGACTTCGAAAGGTGTACCCCATGCCTGATGGGTAGGAAACCTTTCTTGGATTCCGACATGCTAAACCTCTTTAGCACTCGGTCTATATATGTAGACTGCGAAAGACCAAGCAACCGTTTCGATCTATCTCTATAGATCTTAATCCCAAGGATGTAGGTTGCTTCTCCCAGGTCTTTCATGGAGAATGTCTTGGATAACCAAACCTTAACTGACTGTAAGATTGACACATCGTTTCCTATAAGTAATATGTCATCGACATACAATACTAGGAACACGACTGCACTCCCACTAACCTTCTTGTACACACAAGGTTCGTCTGGATTTTGTGAGAAATCAAACTTTTTGATCGTCTCATCAAAACGGATATTCCAGCTCCTGGATGCTTGCTTCAATCCATAAATGGATCGTCGCAATTTGCATACCTTGGTTTTATCAACCGATGTGAAACCCTCAGGCTGTATCATATACATGTCCTCGAGCAGGTTTCCATTAAGGAAAGTTGTTTTCACATCCATCTGCCATATCTCATAATCATAATGAGCCGCTATGGCCAGGAGCATCCGAATGGATTTATGCATAGCTACAGGCGAATAGGTTTCGTCATAATCAACACCTTGTTTTTGACGATATCCTTTCGCCACCAATCTAGCGTTATAGGTAATCACATTACCATCCATGTCGGTTTTCTTCTTGAAAACCCACTTGCACCCTATAGGCTTTATGCCTTCAGGTGGGTCAACCAAGTTCCAAACTTGGTTTTCGTACATGGAATCCATTTCCGACTTCATGGCACCAAGCCACTTATCCTTTCGAACTTGTCGGCACTTCTTCATAACCTGGTAGGCTCCTCATCATCAATGAGTAACACGTCGTTCGATTCACTTACGAAATCCATATCTCTCGGGAATATTGCGTGTTCTGCGGATCTACGAAGATGTGGTGTTACAATAGTCCATCGATTGCTCATCACTATGAGTTGTACATTGTGCTTCACCGTATCTCATCAATGTCTATTTGAGTCTCTCGAGCCTCCTCAAGCTCGGCGACACTCCCCTTGTTTTCTTGAGAAACTCTTTCTCTAGAAACACTGATGCCTTGAAACAAACACCTTTTGTTCCACAGGATGATAGAATTAGTAACCCCTTGTTTCCTTAGGGTATCCAATAAATAGACATTTATCGGACTTAGCATCCAATTTATGCGATACAATCCGCTTCACATAAGCGAGGACAACCCCATATCTTCAAGTAAGATACATGAGGTTTCTTACTATTCCATATCTCATATGGAGTAGTTGAGACTACCTTGGTAGGCATTCTGTTTAACAAGTAAACAGCTGTCTGAAGTGCATAGCCCCAAAAGGACTTGGGAAGAGTTGCATGATTCATCATTGACCTGACCATGTCCAACAAGGTCCGGTTACGCCTCTCAGATACACCATTATGCTGTGGTGTATAGGGCGGAGTCCATTGAGACAATATGCCATTGTCTCTTAGATAATCAAGAAACTCTTGACTTAAGTATTCACCACCTCGATCCGATCGAAGTATTTTAATACTCTTGTCATGTTGTTTCTCGACTTCATTTCTGAATTCTTTGAACCTTTCAAAGGCTTCAGACTTGTGTTTCATCAAGAACACATACCCAAACCGTGAGTGATCATCGGTGAAGGTAATGAAGTAGCTATAGCCTCCTTATGCTTGAGTTGACATAGGTCCACATACATCAGTATGTACTAGACCTAGTAACTCTCCCACTCGTTCACCTTTTCCAGTAAAAGGTAACTTAGTCATCTTGCCTTTTAAGCATGATTCGCATGTATCGTATGAATCCTATTCAAACGATTCCTGAATTGCACATTGGTGTAATTCGGACATGCATTTCTTGCTTATATGGCCAAGACGACAATGCCACATATAGGAGTCTATTTGATTATCCTTTCGAGCACACGTGTTGCTCTCTTCGATATTGAAAATGTCACTGGATACGTCCAACGTATAAATACCATTGCTTAAAGTTCAAGTCCCATAAAGAACTCCATTCAAAGTTATGTAACAACAATTGTTACTAAAAGTCAAATGGTACCCATTTCTATTTAAACAAGAAATAGAAATGATGTTCTTTATCAACGAAGGAACATAAAAGCAATTGTCCAGTTCTAAGACAAGTCCTACAGGGAGTTCCAACAAATACGTTCCAATGGCGAGTGCAGCAACCGTTGCTTCATTCCCAACACGTAAATTTGACTCTCCCCTTGACGAGTCTTCTTCTATTCCTTAGCCCATGTATGTCATTACATATATGTGAGCCACACCCAGTATCAAATACCCAAGTGTCTGAGGAAATAGAATGACAATCAATAAAGAAGATTTCTGAAGAAGATGGGGCATCCGATGCCTTATCCTTCTTCACGGACTCAAGATAAATCTTGCACTTTCTTCGCAAATGGCTCTCCTTGCCATAATGATGGCAAGTTTCCTTTTGTGCTAGTTCTACCTTCTTAGCCCTTCTCTTCTTTCCCTTCTGCTGTTCCTTTGACTTCCTCTTAGAACCGTTCTTCGAGGAATCAACTAACAGCACCGTCCCCTGCTCATGCTTTTCAGAAGGCTCCACAGTCTTCAGCATGTTGAGCAGTACCACAGATGAACCTTCTTGCATCTCAGAGGTGAAGAGAAGCTTGGAGACTTCGAACCTTTCGAATCTCACTTGCTCATCAAACAACTCATAAAGATGAAGGACTATGGTATGAGCATCCATATGCTCATGCTGCTTTCGCAGCTTGGGTTCCATTGCGGCTAGCATGATGCAACTCATTTGTTCAGAATCACTCATATGTTTCTGATAGGCCAACAATTGGTCTAAAGTTGCATCGTCACTAGGACGGGCGGAAAAAAGGCGCTTCGAGGACATTTACAAGCTTTTCACCTTGAGAACAATTCTCAAGTTTCTAAGCCAGTCCAAGAAGTTCGGCCCAGTCAATTTATTTGAATCCAAAATGGAACGCAAATTCAAACACATCATGATCAATATATTGACCTAGAAATACAAAACGAGCATATATGAGAAAATGATTTTAAAATGCATCAATATACATTTATAAATCCCATTCATTTTTCGAATTTCAAAAACCCCAAAATCACTTCGGGAGATTGTAGGTCCATCTCCAAATGGGCTGATATCCATCATAGTTATGAACAACCTTGGAGAGAGTCCAACAAGCCATTCATAACTACGACGGTAGGTATCATCTATACCGATTGCATATCACGTATATGCAACTATCACAATGTGCTATCAACTATTTGAATGTTCACACATACATCGGGTTGTTAACACATTAACAAGTATGCATCATATGCATAGCACCCAACTTCACCTCCCTTTACATCGACCTTGGAGAGAGTCCAACAAACCGATGCTCCAGGTTAAAGCCAACCCATTAATCGAGAAATAGTTTTAATATGGTTAGAGCGCATTCAACCAATTAGCCCAGCTTGGAGAGAGTCCAACAACCAAAGCTAACGATTGACCTCTGACTCTTACCATATTAGTATTAAACTATTCCATGGTTTGAACATATTCGAGTTCGAGCCGGGCTTGGAGAGAGTCCAACAACCCAAACAAGAAATGGAACTCTGGTTCTAACCATATTAATGGAAGGTGTAGGCTTTAATATTGATTAAGGGTTTTTATGTCTCATCCTCTTTGCATGCAAATAACTATTATCTACATGGCATAGCATACATGGCATACATCTACATGTCACGACACGCATGGCATAATGTTATGCATCTAATGCAATTACATGGCATACAATTATGTCATGTATATAATTTCCTTATATGTCATAACTATTTATGGAAATAAAATATGTTTAAGATTTGATTCTCCAAATCAAATCATAATTAAATTAGGAAACAAATTTCCAAATCTAATCACATATTTTATTCATGGAATTATTTGATTAAGGAAAATCTATTTAGGAAACCAATTTCCTAAATCTTTAAAACTACTTATGGAAATTAAATATTTTAAGATTTGATTTCCCAAATCAAATCATGATTAAATTAGGAAACAAATTTTCAGAATCTAATCAAATATTTTATTTATGGAAAATATAAATTTCCATAAATACTTCCAACTTTCCAAAAGTGGAAGATTTCCATAAATACTTCTAGACTTTCCAAAATTGAAAAATTTCCATAAATACTTCTAAATTTCCAAAATTTAGAAAACTTCCAGAAATACATTATGACTATCGCAAAACCATTTTTACGATTATGTCGAAACACAACCTGGGCTCTGATACCACTGTTGGGTTTCCGACACCGCGGCGTGTGTGTGTTCGATCATGTTTCGTAAACATGAGCACAGCGGAAGCAATTAAAAATAATAAATCTATATTTATTACAACACACACAACACACGCATGCTATTACAACAAGTGTAGACATAACCGTAAATTAAAATTTGCAATAAAAGGAAATTAAACTACGTTATACCTTCCGTATGACGTGTAGCGGGAACGGCATCAACCGGAACGATCCTCGTAAGAATCGTCTCTATCCGTATCCACGCCGAGCTCCTCGGGATGACTTCGCTAAGTCACGAGCTTCGTCTTCGTACGGGTTACTAGCCTCGTGTTGAAGACGACGTGATCGAGAGATGATCACGATCCGAATCCAAATTCGGATCCAAAACGAGTTCTCAAAACTCGCTTCTCCGGAGAGGTATTCGTCAACCGTTTGAAGAATCCTTCGTCCTCCACCTCAGAGGATTACCGGGGATCAAATCCCCGGTAAGTTAGCCGCTGTCGGAGCACTAACCGTCGTCCAAACGACGCTCCGATGAGAGGAGGAGAAGCTGTCCAGAAAACTGGACAGCTTGGTGGAGGAGTAGGCGCCGGCCAAAACAAGGAGAGAAAAGGCTCACCTTGATGCCGAACCTATAGGAGATCACCGGAGGGTCGCCGGAGGTTCACCGGCTGGAGCTTGGACGCCGGCAAGGAGCTGGACGGCGGCACCACAAGATGGGCGGCAACAATGTGTTGGGCGGCAACAACATGTTGGGCGGCTACAACTTGTTGGGCGGCAACAACTTCATTAGGAGTTAGGGTTAGGGTTTAAGCCCTATTTTATAGAGAACTAATTCTCTTAATGGTTAATGGATCATATCCATAAAGCCCGTTAACCCGCTCCATTAAGATAAGTTAAAATAAACCAAACCATGATGGTTTATTTTAAGTTAAAACGAACCGAACCAACCTTTGGTTCATTCGTTTAATATAAACCAAACCCTTTGGTTTATTCTCATCCATTGGATTAGAACCAAACCATTTTGGTTCATCCATTATGTCTTCATAAGACACGGCCCATCCACGCTTCCTCTGCTATGAAACAATTTCATGCTCGCTTTATGTTTGGTCCAACCAAACATAGTTTCTCTCGATGCGAGAATCCCATTCTCAAGCTCGTTTTAAATCCTTTGGATTACACTCGTTGTCGTGTGACCAAATAGGTTCTCGGTTTATGTTGGCCGTCTATAATTAACCATTAATTATAGAAACGATCATGAGTGGCACCTAGTAGTACATCATGATCCCCAATTAACCGAAAAGATCAGCAGTTGATCCGAACTATTTACGAAACCCTTGATGCTTCGAATGAATCGTGCCCCATTCCCTTCACTCATCTTATACCCTCTTGGTTCAGGACATGGTCTATTGTGTCAGTCCCCACTAGGCTGACTACGTCACACCTAGCCCAAGTATCATTTCCTCGTCCTACGGATTCTAGTTACTCCACATGTATCGAAGAGTACTTTACTCTAAACATGTAATGCTTTGGCCAAAGGCTTTAGTAACAATCCGATGAGAGGCCATGGGTATACATCTCCTCGCAAGGAGTGGTGAATCCTTTATAGGCTATTCAAACACCTTCGATCACTTCGACTTATACCCAATCATCCCGGGTCCACATCTCCTCAGAGATGTTTGCTTAAGATGTCAAAGCATAAGTCTCCATGATCAAGATGACTTGAATACCGCAAGTCAAAGGAACATCGCACTTAAGCCACAGTAAGAACTTCATTGACATATCTATATATGCAGAGAACCATATGAAGTCTTACAGCTGGTCACTCCAATGAACTAGTTACCATAACTAGCATCCACGATTAACTCCGGACATCACTATGTCTCCAGCCAGTGAGAATCAGCTGCTTGGATACACCAAGGAGTATACCTCGTGCTAGTCTCGACAGAATTGATGGTGTCCTAATCCATCAATTCATCGACTAGGGATAATTCCGATACATCACATTTACACATGTAGAGATACTCACTAGTTGTGATCCAATCACAAATTCTCTCATGCTGTGAATCGTATCGTGGACATTCAGTAAATGAGTTTAAGATCCAATCAAATACATAAAACATGTAAACTCAAATAGTGAATCTTCATTTATCATATAAATGGTTCATTCATAAGGCGATTGCCTTAGGACATCTCTCATATATTACTAACAATAAGAACATGGAAAGATCAATAATAAAACTTGTAAAACTTTTATACCTCTCGATCTTCTATCGTATGTCCTAACCTCCTTGTAGACTTCGTGTGGGCGAAGATCCTCCACAAGTTGAAGCTTCCTAGATCTTCTTCAATCAAAAGAAAGAAGAACTCTCCTTCCCTTCTTGCTTGAGCCAACCACCAAGCCACAAAAGCTTGTTGCCGCCGACCCCAAGAAAAGAGAGAACAAGATGGCCAACTAAGGAACCAAACAAGGGAACAATCCCTAGCTCCTAGTGCCGCCGGCGAAGAGGAAAAGGATGAGAGAAAGACCGTGTTAGGGCAATCTCTTGTCGTAATATGGTTTTGATGGTGTGGCAAAGGGTTTAAGTTAGTTTAATATGTGATTTGATATGTGCGTTGAAGTCGTGCAGGACTTAGTAATTCGCACATGGAGCCATGGCGAGTTTCACATCTCATGACTCGTGCCTTGAGTCAGTGAAGGATAGCTTTGCAGAAGCCGTGCGCTTGGAGCATCCGAGGGACCGCCGGACGAGAAGCTTGGAGTGAAGCCAGAGGAAGTAGACTTCGAGGCAAGAGACGCGAAGGAGCATTGCAGAGCCGTGCACCTGATGCTGCCGAGGGACGTGGCCGCGAACGAAGAGAACTTCGAAGGCGAGGGACTCCGAGGGATGAGAGTGAGCGATTGTAACCCAGGAAGGGTAGCTCTTAGGTGAAACTTAGCCATTTGGCCAAGTGTCGGATGGGTTTTTCCCGACACCAGTCGATTGCCATGTCATGGCAGTCGACTGCTCTGAGTCGATGGGTCGATCGACTGGACTAATGTGGCTGAATCAAGTTGATCGATCATTTGCCGTATGGCGATCGTGATGGCTATCGATCGGCCGCCAGGGGCGGATCGTGATGTCCTTGTCTGCAGACGCGAGAATGGAGTCGACCTCTTTGAGGACTCGACTGGTTGACATCAGTCGACTGATGGGTGCCATCGATCGGTGATGCGATCTGGATGGATAGTATCCAACGTGGAAAGCGACCGTTATTGGGCAGCACTCTGACGCGATCGGTGATGGGTGCCATCGGTCGTGATCTCAGCGGAAGAAACCATCTTCCTCTATAAAAAGGAAGGGGGTAAGGCTTTAGGAGGCCAATGCTTATACTCTAATACTCTCCCAAAGTTCCCTAAAGCTTTCCATCCTCTTACCCAAGATTATTTTCATTATATTTGTAAGAGGAGTGTTGTTGTAAAGAGGTTACCTCCACCTAGCTTTGTGCAAAGGAGAGATCTAGTGGATAGATTTCGGAGTGATTCACCGTGGACGAATCGGACCGTGGATTAGTGGCGTAGCCGTGAACCACGTTACATCTCTATGTTTGTGTTGTCTTTGTTTTATTTCAATTTGCTTGTCTTAGTTTATTGCTTCCGCTTGCGCTAATGTTTTGTAGACGAGCAAAATACGACATCCAACGAACGAGGGCTATTCACCCCCCTCTAGCCGGTCAATCGATCACCAACAAGTGGTATCAGAGCAAGGTTAAGCTTGTCGAGGACTAACCGCCACAATAAGAAAATTTTCAAAATGGCCGGCTCAAACATCCACCCACCGAAGTTCAACAGCGAATTCTCTTGGTGGAAAAAGAGAATGGAGGTATTCTTCGAAAACGACTTTGAAATCCTTTTAATAATTGAAAACGGTTTCGAGTTGCCTAGAACGAGGATGGGGAGCCATTGGAGAAATCAAAGTGGAGCAAAAGGCAAAGAGAAGAATACTTGGCGAATTCAAAGGCCAAGCACCACCTATACAATGTCCTCCCCCAACAAGAAGTCAATAGGATAGGGGAATGTTCTAGTGCTAAGGAGATGTGGGAGAAGCTAGTGGAGCTTCATGAAGGTACCTCGGAGGCTAAGCTAGCAAGAAGAGACCTCCTCCGCTCCCAACTCTCAAACATCAAATTAGAAAAGGGAGAAAAGGTAACTTCCCTACATTCTAGATTTAAAGAAATATTAATTGGGCTAACAAGTGTAGGTGAGAAGTTATCAAACCGGGATATGGTAATGAAGGCCATAGATGCCTTTCCCCGGTCCTCAAAATGGAGCTCCATGGTGGACTCATTTTATATCTCCAAGAACTTAGAAGTGAGCACCTTGGAGGAATTCTTCTCAACAATGGAGCTTCATGAAACTAGGCTAGAAGGAATACAAGAAGAGCCTAGAGTCCAAACCTCAAGGGGAGTAGCCTTGATGGCCAACAAAGGGAAAAAGAAGATGGGAATTCCCTCCTCCTCCGATGACGAAGCGTCTTCCTCCTCCTCCATGGATAGCACCGAAGAAGCCTACATGGTAAGGAAGGTAAGGCGTGCATTTAAGAATCTTAGATTTGATAAATCTCATGATAGGAATAGAAGACCAAGGGGGAAGGTCATATGCTATAATTGCCAAGGAGAGGGACATATAAGGGATAATTGTCCCCTCCTAAACAAGAGCAAGAAAGAAGAAAAAAGAAAGAAGAAGGGGAGCAAGAAAAAGGAAGAAGAAAAGAAGGCAAAAGGAAAAGGGAAGGCCATGACACTCAAAGCCAAGACATGGGATGACGTTGCTTCCGCCTCCTCATCCGAAGAAGAAGAGCATGTCTACTCCAACCTAGCACTAATGGCTCTTCATGACTCGGATTGCTCCTCCTCCTCAAATGAAGAATCAAGCACAAGTGGGGAGAGCTCAAATGAAGGGGGAGATTCTACATCCTCCTCATCCGAAGAAGAAGAAGATGTAAGAGATCGGATGGCCGGCTAGAGGGGGGGGTGAATAGCCCTTTTCGTTTGGATGGCGGTATTTTGCTCGTCTACAAAACGTTAGCGCAAGCGGAATATACAAATATAAATAAAGACAAGCAAAATAGAAACAAGCAATACAAACACCAAGATATAACGTGGTTCACGGCTACGCCGCTAATCCACGGTCCGATTCGTCCACGGTGAATCACTCCGCCAAAAACCAATCACTATCGGTCTCTCCTTTGCACAAAGCTAGGTGGAGGTAACCTTTACAACCAAGATCACTCTTCTTACAAATAGAATGGAGTAAAAGCGAGTAAGAAGAGTTTAGAGCTTGTGGGGCACTAGGAAGATTGTTTGGAACTTAAGCATTAGCCTCTCAAAGGCTCACACCCTCTCTTTTTATAGAGAGGGCTGTTTTCTTCCCGTTGGCCGCCATCAGTCGACTGCCGCCCATGGCGATCATTGCAATCCTGCGGCCTCGAACACGTCGGATGCGGCCGTTGTTGTCAGCGGAACTCTTAGCGATCGGCGATGGACCTCACGATCATCGCGGCCCATCAATCGGCCGCCCGATCGGCTACGGCGATCTGTGGCGAAAACCCTATTGACCCGATCATTGCGCCTTGGCCGATCATTCTGTAATCTTCGATCGGCCCTAAGCGTATGGATCGGCGCCACAAACCGATCGATCGTATACCAGTCGAGCTACACTCGACTCAGAGCAGTCGACTGCCATGACATGGCAGTCGACTGGTGTCGGGAAAACCCATCCGACACTTGGCCAAATGGCCAAGTTTCACCTAAGAGCTACCCTTCCCTGGGTTACAATCGCTCACTCTCATTTCTCGGAGTCCCTCGCCTTCGAAGTTCTCTTCGTTCTCGGCCACGTCCCTCGGCAGCATCAGGCGCACGGCTCTGCAATGCTCCTTCGCGTCTCTTGCCTCGAAGTCTACTTCCTCCGGCTTCACTCCAAGCTTCTCGTCCGGCGGTCCCTCGGATGCTCCAAGCGCACGGCTTCCGCAAAGCTATCCTTCACCGACTCAAGGCACGAGTCATGAGATGTGAAACTCGCCATGGCTCCATGTGCGAATTACTAAGTCCTGCATGACTTCAACGCACATATCAAATAAACATAACACACTAACTTAAACCCTTTGCCACACCATCAAAACCATATCACGGCAAGAGATTGCCCTAACAATCTCCCCCTTTTTGATGTGTGGCAATCCGTTTAAGTTAGGTAAAAACATTTGATATAAATTCTAAGGTAAGAAGGCATGTAAAGATAAACATGATATAACAACATGCAATTCCCCCTTAATCCATGAAATTCTCTATGCAAATTTTCTCCCCCTATCATATATTTTCTCCCCCTATCATATATTTCTCCCCCTAAAGTGATTAACTTAAACATACTTATTTCTCCCCCTTTGACACCATCAAAAAGATTAACACTATGTTATAAGCTCATGGCATCAAGTATAATGGAGGGAAAAATATGTCAAGTTGATTTAAAAATTGGGTACCATTTGTTGATGGCATCAAGTATATTTCTACCACTTGTAGGAGGTTTACAAACTGAATTCGGCCTTCAATATTCTGATTTACAGGCCACCAGTCGACTGCTATCAGTATGGCAGTCGACTGGCACAAAAGAATCCAAATTTCTGATTTTCTGGACAAAATTCAGAAATGCATTAAAAATTCCAGAAAATTCTAAAAATCATGAAATTCGAGGAACATATTTCTCTTAAGTATATCTATCAAGGAAAAATAGTTTTTCATGAAAAATCATTATATTTTACAAGATTTGCTAAAAATCCAAACACTTGAAAAACCACTAGTTTTTGAGCATGTTAGTATCAAGTTAGCTACCTAGTTTTGCATCCAATTGTTTCAAAACATGAATACATGTATTTTAAGGTAAGAAATTGTTTTGAAAACATTAGAAATATCCAACCATGATCTTTGGGCAATATGTCTATTAATTAAACATAAGCCTTCCCCATGATTGGTCTATTATTGATATTTTGATACTTTAAATGACCATCTAAATGCCATAGGCATTAGTGGACATTTGTATCATCCTAACATCTCACCCATGCTAAGTTTGCAATCAAGTTAGCCTATAGTGAGTGTGAGATGCATCCTAGGGGGTATTTGTATATACTTAACCAATATATTCATGCAATTCTATCATGGTTAAGTATCAATCTAACAACCTACATGATCATAATGATATATATGATTTAATTTCACATTATGACCATGAAATACATGTTTTCATTAAATTATAACCATGCATTAGGCATTATATGATGATAATAAATAAGTTATCACCTAAAGCATGATTTAAACCTATTTCTCATGATGAGGTGCCCAAAATCAAAATCATAATTACACATATGCATAGAAATTACATTAATCATCATGATTTAAGCATTATTACCTATTTATGGGCACGTTATCATCACCCAACACTATCTAAAAATGTTGTCCCGTCATCCTAAGTCAAACACAATATGATATAGGTCAAGTTCATATGGTTGACTACCCTAGGGGTTTTCTAACCCTTAAGGATGGATTTTGGAACCCAAAATAGATTTTTACCTATGGGGTTCACTAGAAATTCCTTGGGATCCATTTCTTAGCTATTACTTTGTTTTTGTCTTGTCCCTAGCTATTTGGCATCTATAGTCCGTCTCATTGTTCTTCTCTTTATATCCTAGGCCCTTTTTGTTGAAGCTAGCCCTTTGGCTCCCAATGATCATATTAAGGGTATTGGAGCCAATTGTGAATTTTCCTAGGGCTTTGGTTAAATAATCTACCTTTTCCCTTAATGCCCTATTTTCTTCTATGCATGCATCACTAACATCTAAAGGCACATAATTATCATGTGAGCATGCATCATCATGGCAAGAAGTAGTATCATTATTATTTAAGCATGCATTTTCTAGCTTATTTTCTAATGCCTTAATTTGTTCAAGCATGCATTTATTTTTCTTCTTTGCTCTAAACAAATCCCTAGTTAAACTAGAAATCATAGAAACTATTTTACTAGGTGAGAGATTGGTTACCATAGTTTCCATGTCCTCTTCTTCTTCTTCGGATGATGAGGAGGATGATGATGTGGAGGAGGCTCCCCCTTCACTTGAGCTCTCTCCTCTTGTGCTTGATCCTTCATTTTCGGAGGAGGAGCAATCCAAATCGTCAAAGGCCATCAAGGCCAAATTGGCGACAAAGGCATTCTCCTCATCCGATGATGAGGAGGAGGGTGAGGAAGGATCATCCCATGTCTTGGCCTTGAATGCTTTGGCCTTCCCCTTTTCTTTTGTCTTCTTCTCTCCTCTTCCTTCTTTTTCATGCTCCCCATTATCTTCGTCTATTCTTCTGTCTTGGTCCTCTCTTCCTTGCTTTTGTTTAGGAGAGGACAATTGTCCCTTATGTGTCCCTCTCCTTGGCAATTGTAGCATATCACCTTCCCCCTCGGTCTTCTATTCCTATCATTTGATTTATCAAATCTAAAATTCTTAAATACACGCCTCACCTTCCTTACCATGTAGGCTTCCTGCTATCCATGGAGGAGGAGGAGGCTTCATCATCGGAGGAGGAGGGGACTTCCATCTTCTTCTTCCCCTTGTTTGCCAACAATGCTACTCCTCTTGAGGGTTGAATTCTTGGCTCTTCTTGAATTCCCTCAAGCCTAGTTTCGTGGAGTTCCATCGTTGAGAAGAACTCCTCCAAGGTACTCACTTCTAGGTTCTTGGACATGTAGAAGGAGTCCACCATGGAACTCCACTTTGAGGACCGGGGAAAGGCATCTATAGCCTTCATGAGCATGTCCCGGTTCGATAGCTTCTCACCTACACTTGTTAGCCCAATTAAAATTTCTTTAAACCTAGAGTGTAGTGAGGTTACCTTTTCTCCCTTTTCTAGTTTTATATTGGATAGTTGGGAGCGGAGGAGGTCTCTTCTTGCAAGCTTGGCCTCCGAGGTGCCTTCATGAAGCTCTACAAGCTTCTCCCACATCTCTTTGGCGCTAGTGCATTCTCCGATCCGGTTGATCTCTTGTTGAGGGAGCACATTGAGAAGATGATGTTTTGCCTTTGAGTTTGCAAGGTGCTCCTCTCGTTGCTTCCTATTCCACCTTGACTTCTCTATTTGCTCACCCCTTTCATCCCTAGGCAACTCGAAACCATTTTCCATTATAAGCATAATATCGAAATCGGTTTCGAAGAATACCTCCATTCTCCTTTTCCACCAAGAGAATTCACCGTCGAACTTTGGTGGGTGGATGTTGGAGCCGGCCATTTTTGATGTAGGGCTTGTTGCGGCGGTTAGTCCGGTGACAAGCAACCTCGGCTCTGATACCACTTGTAAGAGATCGGATGGCCGGCTAGAGGGGGGGGGGTGAATAGCCCTTTTCGTTTGGATGGCGGTATTTTGCTCGTCTACAAAACGTTAGCGCAAGCGGAATATACAAATATAAATAAAGACAAGCAAAATAGAAACAAGCAATACAAACACCAAGATATAACGTGGTTCACGGCTACGCCGCTAATCCACGGTCCGATTCGTCCACGGTGAATCACTCCGCCAAAAACCAATCACTATCGGTCTCTCCTTTGCACAAAGCTAGGTGGAGGTAACCTTTACAACCAAGATCACTCTTCTTACAAATAGAATGGAGTAAAAGCGAGTAAGAAGAGTTTAGAGCTTGTGGGGCACTAGGAAGATTGTTTGGAACTTAAGCATTAGCCTCTCAAAGGCTCACACCATCTCTTTTTATAGAGAGGGCTAACTTCTTCACGTTGGCCGCCATCACGATCCCGCCATGGCCGATCTGTTACTACAACGGCCTCCGAACACGCGGATGCCGACCGTTGTTGTCCAACGGAACTCTTAGCGATCGGCCCGATGGACCTCACCGGGCCGATCGGCCGACTTCGTAGTCGACCGCCTGGCCACTACGAGCGCTGTAAAACCCTATTGACTACCGATCGGCCGCTTGCAGCCGATCGTGTCTTGGCAATGATCGCTAACGATGGCGTGATCACGCCACAAACCGGGCCAATATATACCGGTCGAGCTACACTCGACTTCAGAGCGATCACCGCCATGACATGGCAATGATCGGTGTGTCGAAAACCCATCCGACACTTGGCCAAATGGCCAAGTTTCACCTAAGAGCTACCCTTCCCTGGGTTACAATCGCTCACTCTCATTTCTCGGAGTCCCTCGCCTTCGAAGTTCTCTTCGTTCTCGGCCACGTCCCTCGGCAGCATCAGGCGCACGGCTCTGCAATGCTCCTTCGCGTCTCTTGCCTCGAAGTCTACTTCCTCCGGCTTCACTCCAAGCTTCTCGTCCGGCGGTCCCTCGGATGCTCCAAGCGCACGGCTTCCGCAAAGCTATCCTTCACCGACTCAAGGCACGAGTCATGAGATGTGAAACTCGCCATGGCTCCATGTGCGAATTACTAAGTCCTGCATGACTTCAACGCACATATCAAATAAACATAACACACTAACTTAAACCCTTTGCCACACCATCAAAACCATATCACGGCAAGAGATTGCCCTAACAGAAGAGGATATGGAAACTATGGTAACGAATGCTTCTCCTAAGAAAATAGTTTCCATAATTTCTAGTTTAACTAAGGAGTTATTTGGCATGAAAAAGAAAAATAAAAGCATGCTTAATCAAATTAAGGATTTAGAACAAAAACTAGAAAAAGCATGCTTAAATGATAATGTTTCTTCTTGCCATGATGATGCATGCTCACATGACTATATGCCTTTGGATGTTAATGATGCATGCATAGAGGAAAATAGGGCATTAAGGGAAAAGGTAGATTATTTAACCAAAGCCCTAGAGAAATTCACAATTGGCTCCAACACATTAAATATGATCATAGGGAGCCAAAGAGCAAGTTTTAACAAAAAAGGCCTAGGATATAAGGAAAAGAAAAATGAAAAGGCCTATAAATGCCTAATTGCTAGGGGACAAGATAAGAAGAAGGTAATAGCTAGAAAATGGATCCCCAAGGAATATTTAGTGAACCCAATAGGAAAGAATTTATTTTGGGTTCCAAAATCCATCCTTAAGGGTTAGAATAACCCTAGGGTAGTCAACCACATGGACCTAACCTATATCATATTTTGGTTGACTTAGGATGACGGGACAACATTTTTTAGATAGTGTTGGGTGATGATAACGTACCCATAAATAGATAATAATGCTTAAATCATGATGATTGATGTAATTCCTATGTATATTTATAATCATGATTTATGTTTTTGAAATTTGGCACGTTATCATAAGAAATAGGTTTGAATCATGCTTTAGGTAATACTTTGTTTATTATCATCATATAATACCTAATGCATGACTATTATTTGATGAATACATGAGTTTCATGATCATAATGTAGAATTCATTCATATATGTCTTTATGATCATGAGGATTATTAGGTTGACACTTAACCATGATAAAATTGCATTAACATATTGCTTAAGTATATACAAATACCCCCCCTAGGATGCATCTCACACTCATCATAGGCTACCTTGATTGAAAACTTACCATGAGTGAGATGTTAGGATGATACAAATGTTCACTAATGCCTATGGCATTTAGATGGTCATTTAAAGTATCAAAATAGCAATAATAGACCAATCATGGGGAAGACTTATGTTTAATTCATAGACATATTGCCCAAAGATCATGGTAGGATATTTCATATGTTTTCAAAACAATTTCTTATTTTAAAATATATGTATTCATGTTTTGAAACAATTGGATGCAAGACTAGGTGTTAAAATGGATACTCTTATGATAAAAAACCTAGTAGTTTTTAAAGCTTTTGGATTTTTGGCAAATACGTGGAAATATAATTTTTTTTCATGAAAACCTATTTTTCACTGAAAGATATACCTAAAATAAATGTTTTCCCCAAATTTCATGATTTTTTGAATTTTTTGGAATTTTTAATGCATTTCTGAAATTCGGTCTGAAAATTAGAAAATCCCGAAATTCACGTGCCCGGTCAATGGTATCCGAACTGATCGATGGGCCTGAATATCGCATAAAGGTTGAATTCCGAACTTTAAATCAACTTGTGGTATTTTCCTTCTATTAGACTTGATGCCATGTGTTTTTAACTTAGTGATAATCTTTTTGATGGTATCAAAGGGGGAGAAATGATTATGTTTAAGTTAATTATGATAGGGGGAGAAATTAAGGGAGAAAATTTGTGTAGAGAATTTCATGGATTAAGGGGGAGTTTCATGTTGATATCAATGTTTATGTTTACATGCTTTCTTTCCTTTAAAATTTATATCAAATGTTTTTACCTAACTTAAACAGATTGTCACACATCAAAAAGGGGGAGATTGTTAGGGCAATCTCTTGCCGTAATATGGTTTTGATGGTGTGGCAAAGGGTTTAAGTTTAATATGTGATTTGATATGTATGCGTTGAAGTCGCAGAGGACTTAGTAATTCACATGGAGCCATGGCGAGTTTCACATCTCATGACTCGTCCTTGAGTCGGTGAAGGATAGCTTGCGGAAGCCGTCGCTTGGAGCATCCGAGGACCGTCGGACGAAGCTTGGAGTGAAGCCGAGGAAGTAGACTTCGAGGCAAGAGACGCGCGAAGGAGCATTGCGCAGCCGCGCGCGATCGCCGAGGACGGGCCGCTAACGAAGAGAGAACTTCAAGGCGAGGACTCCGAGGGATGAGAGTGAGCGATTGTAACCCGGGAAGGGTAGCTCTTAGGTGAAACCGCCATTTGGCCAAGTGTCGGATGGGTTTTCCGACACCGACCGCCATGTCATGGCGGTCAATCGCTTCCGAGTCGATGGTTCGATCGACTGGTCTAATGTGGCCGAATCAAGGTGATCACCGATCAAGATGGGCGGGCCGATCGATGGCTTTATCGATCCAATCGATGTCACGCGGCACGCACAGAATGGAGTCGACCTCATTGAGGACTCGACTGGTTGACATCAGTCGACTGATGGGTGCCATCAGTCGACTGATGCCAGTACCGTTGGATAGTATCCAACGTGGAAAGCGGCCGTTATTGAACAACGGCTACAGCACCAGTCGACTGATGGGTGCCATCAGTCGACTGATCCTGTGTCAACGGGAAGAAACCCTCTTCCTCTATTAAAAGGAAGGGGGTAAGGCTTTGCGAGGCCAATGCTTATACTCTAATACTCTCCCAAAGTTCCCTAAAGCTTTCCATCCTCTTACCCAAGCTTATTTTCATTATATTTGTAAGAGGAGTGTTGTTGTAAAGAGGTTACCTCCACCTAGCTTTGTGGAAAGGAGAGATCTAGTGGATAGATTTCGGAGTGATTCACCGTGGACGAATTGGACCGTGGATTAGCGGCGAAGCCGTGAACCACGTTACATCTCTGTGTTTGTGTTGTCTTTGTTTTATTTCAATTTGCTTGTCTTAGTTTATTGCTTCCACTTGCGCTAACGTTTTGTAGATGAGCAAAATACGACATCCAACGAACGAGGGCTATTCACCCCCCTCTAGCCGGTCAATCGATGACCAACAGACCGGCCAAAGGGGAGCAATAGAAGACCCTATAACCCCTTTGTGCCGCCGGCCCTAGATGGAGTGAAGAGGAGAAGAGGAATAGGTTGAGCGCCGACCAAGGTAGAGGGAAGAGAGATAGGTGCCGGCAACACCTTAGGAAGAAGAAGGGAACCTCTCCTATTGTTGCCGCCCACTCCACCTCCCAAACCCTAGTCGCCCAACCAAACCCTAACCTTCCTAGGATTTCTTGCCGCCCAAGCTAATGATAGGCAAAACCCTAATCTCTAAAACCAACATCCTTGCCGCCCACCTTAAGCCCCCTTTTATAGAGTTAGGCTTAAGCCTTGTTTTAATCTCCACCGTTGGTTCTAGGGATTTAATCTCAACCGTCGGATCTAGAGATTTAATCTCAATCGTCGGATCTAGAGATTTAATCTCCACCGTCGGATCTAGAGTTTTGTTTTCCATATTGGATCTAGAGTTCATGAGGATTATATTAGGCTACGATAGGGACCATGAGGAGGAGTTGGATCTTGGCCACCTGATGGATTAGAACCACACAAACTTGATCCATTAATGATGTTCCATTCCACTAGAGGATCATCATTGAATTACCTCACCAACCCCCATAAATTAATATGGGCTCCATACATTATTTGTACATCCATCTCCCCGTGTTTAAGATATCGAATGTCCGTCAATTAATTGATTTACTGACCATCAATCAATTAACATCAAACTCCTCGAGTAGTACCACTCAACCTTATCATCATGTTGACTAAGTCAACCTGCAGGGTTTACATGATGAACCTTATGAGCTCCTCAAGGGGACATCATCAACCTAATATATAGGACACAATTTCCTCCTATAATTAATGACACACCATGTAAATAATATCATTTCCCAACTTACCGGGCATATTGATTTAATCCATTTAAATCTCACCCTTTGGTAAATCAAAGAAATAAATACTAAGTACATGTTCCCGTTATTATATCGGGATTAAGAGCATGTACAACATAATATCTGAGGTCCAATTCAATTATGTAGTCAGCAATAAATTGAATCACCTCTATGTCGGTCCTGGTCAATACACCTAAGTGTACTAGTGTAACTCTATGTTCAAGACAAACCAATACCATGCTACACTACAACCATGCCAATGGTTTGTCCAAAACCATCTTTGTTGTGAGCCTCTACTTATATTCTACAAGGGACTGATAACATGATCTTCTGTGCCACACCAAGCACCATGTTATCTACAATGTAAAGTATTAAACAATATGCACACATATAATAAATATAAAGTGCAAACAATGATCATGTGATTCTTATTTCAAAATAAAAATGTTCATACAAAAGAGCTAGGCTTTCAGTATACATCCCAACAATCTCCCACTTATACTAAAAGACTATGTTGTCATCATACTGCCATACATCTGATCCCCATGTCCTCCACATGCCTATCAAATGCTTTCGCTGGAAGGGCCTTAGTGAATGGATCCGCCAGGTTATCCTCTGATGCAAATTTGGCGACAGCTACTTCTCCTCGCTTTACGATCTCTCGTATCAGGTTGTACTTGCGCTCTATGTGTTTACTCGCCTTATGGGCACGTGGTTCCTTCGAGTTTGCAACTGCACCACTGTTATCACAATAAATTGTGATAGTTCTGGGCAAACCAAAAATCACATCCAAGTCCATCAAGAAGTTCCTGAGCCATACAGCTTCCTTGGCTGCCTCAGAGGCTGCCACATACTCAGCTTCGATAGTAGAGTCCGCCACACATTTCTGCTTGACACTCCTCCAAACTATGGCTCCACCTCCAAAAGTAAACACAAACCATGAGGTAGGCTTACTGTTGTCCCTATCTGATTGGAAATCAGAATCCGTGTAACCCACATGGACTAATTGATCTGCCTGGTAAACCAACATATAATCCCTAGTCCTTCTCAGGTACTTCAATATATGCTTTACCGCAGTCCAATGTCCCTGTCCAGGATTACTCTGATATCTGCTAACCATGCCCACGGCAAAGCAGATATCTGGTCTCGTACATAGCATAGCATACATGAGGCTTCCTACTGCCGAAGCATAAGGAACCGCCTTCATCTCTTCTATCTCCTTTGATGTTTTGGAACACATCTCTTTAGATAAAGGTACGCCATGCCTAAAAGGTAGAAAACCTTTCTTGGAGTTCTGCATGCTAAAACGAGCAAGGATAGTGTCAATGTATGAAGCTTGAGATAAGCACAACATCCTTTTCTTGCGATCCCTTATCACCTTGATCCCAAGGATGTGTCCCACTTCTCCCAAGTCCTTCATATCAAACTGTTTGGACAACCACACTTACGTCTGATAACACTCTAATATTGTTGCCAACTAACAAAATGTCATCTACGTATAGTACAAGAAATACCAATATGTTTCTATCACATCTCTTGTATACACAAGGCTCATCCGGACTTTGAATAAATCCATATGACTGGATTACCTCATCAAAGCGGATGTTCCAAGATCTAGAAGCTTGCTTCAATCCATAAATGGACCGATTAAGCTTACACACAAGATGCTCTTTGCCCTTTGCAAAGAATCCCTCTGGTTACTTCATATAGATGTTTTCCTCAAGACTTCCGTTAAGGAAAGCTGTCTTGACATCCATCTGCCAAATCTCATAATCCTCATAAGCAGCAATAGATAAGAGAATCCGGATAGACTTAAGCATAGCTACCGATGAAAAGGTCTCCTCATAATCGATACCCTCTTTCTGAGTATACCCTTTCGCAACAAGCCTAGCTTTGAAGGTCTCAACCTTCCCGTCTACTCCTCTCTTTCTCTTGTAGATCCACTTGCATCCAATGGCTTTCACACCATCGGGTGGTTCTACTAGCTCCCAGACATGATTAGAATCCATAGATTCTATCTCTGAATTCATAGCTGTTTGCCAAGATACCGCATCTCTATCTTGGAGTTCCTCGTCATATGTCCAGGGATCAGGTTCATGTTTACCAGGGACTAAGTCCGAAGACTCTCCCAAGAACATGAATCTCACGGGTTGTCTAACAACCCTCCCACTACGATGAGGTGCCTTCTGTGTATGCTCTGTGACACGCGGTGCAGTGACTTGTGGTATTTTCTCTTGTACCGGTGGTACTGAAGTCGCGACTTCCCCTGTCAACTCCTCAAGAACAATCCTACTCGTGGGCTTGTGGTTCATCACATAGTCTTCCTCTAGAAATTTGGCATTCATACTCACGATCACCTTCTGATCTCTAGGACTATAGAACAAACTACCCTTCATTCCCTTAGGGTAGCCAACAAACAAGCATACTTCTGTACGAGATTCAAACTTACCAACATCTCCCTTCAGCACATGTGCTGGACTACTCTAAATTCGAATATGTCTTAGACTAGGCTTTCGCCCATTCCATAATTCTATGGGAGTAGAGGGTACTGACTTAGATGGAACCAAGTTCAGAATGTGTTCTGCTGTTTCCAGAGCAAACCCCCAGAACGAATCAGGTAACTCAGAATAACTCATCATCGATCAGACCATCTCCATAAGAGTCCTATTCCTTCGCTCCGCCACACCATTCTGCTGGGGTGTGCCAGGTGCGGACAATTGGGATTGAATCCCAGCCTTTGATAAGTAACTCCTAAACTCTCCCAAGAGGTACTCGCCACCACGATCAGATCGTAGTGTCTTGATACTTTTACCTTGACGGTTCTCCACATCAGCCTTGAATTCTTTGAACCTGTCAAAGTATTCAGACTTGCGGCGCATCAAGTAAATGTATCCATACCTTGAATAATCGTCTATAAAAGAGACAAAGTATTCAAAGCCACCTCTAGCCTGGATAGACATAGGACCGCACAAATCAGAATGAACCAATTCCAATACATCTTTGGCTCTATACCCCTTATCCTTAAAAGGCCTCTTGGTCATCTTACCTTCCAAGAAAGACTCGCAGGTTGGGAGGTCTTCCACCACTAATAAACCCAAGGGTCCATCAACTATCAACCTTTGAATTCTACTCAGGTTAATATGACCAAGTCTTAGGTGCCAAAGATATGTCTGGTTCATTTTCGAAGGTTCTTTTCTCTTATTAGACTTAGAAGATGAGTTATTCACTTCTATATGCATCGTGGGAGTTTTCGGTTCAAGAGTGTACAAATTGCCAACCAATGTACCAGAACAGATAATCTCCCTATTCCTTTTTATAACAACTTTATCATTAAAAGAAACCGAATATCCATCCAGAAACAATTTAGAAACTGAAATTATATTCTTTCTAAAAGTAGGTACATAAAGACAATTTCTCAAAACCAAAACTTTATTCCTATCAAAAGATAAATAAACGTCTCCCACTGCAATAGCCGCCACCTTTGAAGCATTGCCGATGAAGACGGTAATCTCTCCCTCAGCTAGTCGTCGGGTTTCCTGGAACCCCTGCAAAGTATTGCAGACATGATCAGTGGCTCCTGTATCTACACACCAGGTACTGGTAGATAACACCGCTAAACATGTTTCAACAACTAAACAAGAAGATATACCTTTGTTCTTTCGGTGAGGACAGTCCGCCTTCCAATGTCCAGTCTGCTTGCAAGTGAAGCACTTGCCTTTCGGCTTCTTCACTCCAGCCTGAGGTCCCACTGCCACCTTCTTCGCTCCACCTTGCTTCTTCTTCTTCTTACCTTTCGGTTTAGAGGAAGAAACCTTCTAAGCGACCATGGCTTGAGCACTTTGACGAAAAAGCCCCTCTATCGCCTGGAGTTCTGTCAGAAGCTCCGCCAACGAATACAACCTCTTGTTCATGTTGTAGTTGAGGCGGAACTGCTCAAAACTCCTAGGCAGAGACTAGAGAATGATATCGACCTGGGTTTCCCCATCAATCTCAGCTCCGAGGACTTCCATCTCATTCATATGAGCCATCATCATGAGAACATTGTCCCTGACGGGTGTTCCCTCGATCATGGTGGTCGTCATCATGTTCCTCAAAGCCTCCTGTCTGGCCGCCCTACTCTGATGTCCGAAAAGTTCCTTGAGATTGAGCATCATGTCATAAGCCGTGGCCATGGCCTGATGCTGATGTTGCAGCACATTTGACATAGATTCCAAAATGTAACACCGCGTCATATCATCTTCCTTGATCCATTTCTTATAACTCTCTTTCTCCTTTTCATCAGAGTCATCGGTGGGCTTAGGAAGATAGACCTCGAAGAGTACAAATTTGTACTCTCTGCAGTTAAGACAATATCCAAATTTCTTTTCCAATCAATATAATTTGTTCCAGTAAGTTTATTTTCTTTTAATATCACAACAAGTGGGTTGAAAGCCATTTGAAAAAACCTAAGAATCACAATGATCAAAATATTAGATTTCAAATATCATTGATTCCTCAAACAATAAAATTTCAAAATCAACCAACACCTCAAAACACCGAGAATATCGCATGCCACGATAGTGTGGACGTATACGAATTCTACATTTGTAAGAGGAGGTTTAACCCATTAATTTTATTATCTTGTCAACCTTACTTTTTGACAAATAAAATTAATAGTTGGTTCCTTTTTGGCCCTACAAATAAAAGCAGTGAATCGGATGGGGAGGATACTTTTTATTTGCATCTAAGTGTGCACCATTACACGATAGTAAGGGAATTATCTCAGATTATGTGCCTTACTGATTGGGAAGTACACACGCTCCTAAATAATTTTCTATAACCATTATTTGACGTAGTGATCCACAAACATACTCATCCGATGGGGAGGAAGGTACTCAGAGCCGACGCACAAGTTTGTTGCAACACACGTCAAATTGTAATGGAGGCCGCGAGAATTAATTAAAATGTCCCTCTCCCACTTAGTAAATTGACAGTGAGGAATTTTCAAGCACACACAACATGCATATAAAAAAAATCAACAATAAATATGGAAAAAATTAGAATTTTTCCAACTATTATGGCATTGTTGTCCAATATGCGTCCCGTCGTGTCGCCACCTCGTCCGCTCCACCTTTTCCCGTGTGCAAGTCACCAAAGAGATCCGAGCCAAGATAAACTATTTTAATTTACATCCATCGATCCTATACTCCACGAAGGAGTGTACAAATAATCTAGATCGAATGTAAACTAAAATGAGTGGCTAAACAATGCCATATTTAATTATAAAAATTAAATACTAATTTAGCCTCGTCAACCCCGAGGATTAAAATAATATACAATCACACACACATGCAATCACATACACACATATATAGCCATAATAGTTGAAACTTATGCCTGCAACCAAAAAGTTATCCTACACACATCCTACTATCATCCGACATACACAATATATGATAAGTGCATGAAAGTAACCGAATCCAAAACACACAAAACCGGAAACCGTGGCTCTGATACCAATTTGATGGCATGCTCGGAGGCACGTTGGCTCCCATGTCCCCGGATTAAAATTTTCACTAATGAAAACTAATCCAGATGGGATGAGTTTCCTAAGCTCAACCAATTCATCGTCGCGCTAATGACTTGAGTTATCGCTTGAACAAACTAGTTGTTCAAGCAACAAAACTCTTCTAGTCGGTTAGCCGCGGAAGAGACGAAGGACGGATCGCCGGTTTTTGTGTTTATCTTTGGGGGTCCATGATTATACAAATACATATGGATGTAGACATGTATAATCAACACATACAAACATATTAATAAGAACATGCAAAGATCCATAATAAAACTTGTAAAACTTTTATACCTCTCGATCTTCTATCGTATGTCCTAACTACCTTGTAGACTTCGTGTGGGCGAAGATCCTCCACAAGTTGAAGCTTCCTAGATCTTCTTCAATCAAAAGAAAGAAGAACTCTCCTTCCCTTCTTGCTTGATCCAACCACCAAGCCACAAAAGCTTATTGTCGACGGCCCCAAGAAAAGAGAGAACAAGATGGCCAACCAAGGAACCAAACAAGGGAACAATCCCTAGCTCCTAGTGCCGCCGGTGAAGAGGAAAAGGATGAGAGAAAGACCGGCCAAAGGGGAGCAATAGAAGACCCTACAACCCCTTTGTGCCGCCGGCCCTAGATGGAGTGAAGAGGAGAAGAGGAATAGGTTGAGCGCCGACCAAGGTAGAGGGAAGAGAGATAGGTGCCGGCAACACCTTAGGAAGAAGAAGGGAACCTCTCCTATTGTTGCCGCCCACTCCACCTCCCAAACCCTAGCCACCCAACCAAACCCTAACCTTCCTAGGATTTCTTGCCGCCCAAGCTAATGATAGGAAAAACCCTAATCTCTAAAACCAACATCCTTGCTGCCCACCTTAAGCCCCCTTTTATAGAGTTAGGCTTAAGCCTTGTTTTAATCTCCACCGTTGGTTCTAGGGATTTAATCTCAACCGTCGGATCTAGAGATTTAATCTCAACCGTCGGATCTAGAGATTTAATCTCCACCGTTGGATCTAGAGTTTTGTTTTCCATCATTGGATCTAGAGTTCATGAGGATTATATTAGGCTACGATAGGGACCATGAGGAGGAGTTGGATCTTGGCCACCCGCTGGATCAGAACCACACAAACTTGATCCATCAATGATGTTCCATTCCACTAGAGGATCATCATTGAATTACCTCACCAACCCCCATAAATTAATATGGGCTCCATACATTATTTGTACATCCATCTCCCCGTGTTTAAGATATCGAATGTCCGTCAATTAATTGATTTACTGACCATCAATCAATTAACATCTAACTCCTCGAGTAGTACCGCTCAACCTTATCATCATGTTGACTAAGTCAACCTGCAGAATTTACATGATGAACCTTATGAGCTCCTCAAGGGGACATCATCAACCTAATATATAGGACATGGTTTCCTCCTATAATTAACGACACACCATGTAAATAATATCATTTCCCAACTTACCGGGCATATTGATTTAATCCATTTAAATCTCACCCTTTGGTAAATCAAAGAAATAAATACTAAGTACATGTGCCCGTTATTATATCGGGATTAAGAGCATGTACAACATAATATCCAAGGTCCGATTCAATTATGTAGTCAGCAATAAATTGAATCTCTATGTCGGTCCTGCTCAATACACCTAAGTGTACTAGTGTAACTCTATGTTCAAGACAAACCAATACCAAGCTACACTACAACCATGCCAATGGTTTGTCCAAAACCATCTTGGTTGTGAGCCTCTTCTTATATTCTACAAGGGACTAATAACATGATCTTCTATGCCACACCTGTTGGTGCAGTGGGCACCAAAGTCGAACCGGTATTTTGATTATGGCAAAAGGCTCAATAGTTAAGGGTATATTTGTTATCTTACGAGCTCAATTAAGTGTGCAGAAATGCTAAAGTTGAGCGGAAGGTCTGCGACACCCGGTGGGAACCGAGGTGGTCGGGCAACGCCAGAGGGACTTCGGAGGAAGCCGAGGTACTCGGGTGAAGACCGGAAGCGAGGCTACAAGGTAAGCTCGTGTGAAAGCGAAGCAAGGTCGTTAAGCGTAGATCCGGCCCAATACCTCCAATGGAAGGTCTAGGTCGAGATCAGATGGTTAGAACCATCGATTTATATTTTAAGCTAACTAACTGCGGTCAAAACCCTTTGACGATCGTCCTACTACGATCAATCAGGTCTAGTTCGACCTCGAGAATCGGACGGGGGTGAATTTGGACTTGACTCGTGTTTTGGTACAAAGGGTGATGTGGCATCAAGGTGGACATCCAAACCATCACCAAGCTTGGACCTCATCCTTGAGTTGGCGTGAAGGCCTCCTTGAGGTGGCACAAGATGGTTGGCTCCCATGATGTGGCACAAGTTGGATGGCTTCTTCTTCTTGGCGTGAAGGCCTCCTTGAGGTCGCACAAGATGGTTGGCTCCCAAGATGTGGCACAAGTTGGATGGCTTCTTCTTCTTGGCGTGAAGGCCTCCTTGAGGTGGCACAAGATGGTTGGCTCCAATGATGTGTCACAATTTGGATGGCTTCTTCTTATTGGCGTGAAGGCTTCCTTGTGGTGGCACAAGGTGGTTGGATGAAACACCTCATCCTTGAGTTGGGATAAGAACCTCACCTTGGACACTACCTATGTCTAAATTCATAGATCAATATCCATAAATAGACATGTTCAAGCCAAGCAAATAACAAGAATTCAAGAGCTCTCAACACGCCGTAACGCCGCTACTACTACTCACATTTGCTCTGACGAAGTGCCGCCGACAACAGCTACATCTTCTACTTATAAGAGTTGTCGGTATATTTATTTAAGTTCTACTTCTTTAAATTGTCTTTGTGCTTTAATCGTAACAAGGAAAGGGAGTGTCCTTTGCCTTGATTTCTTTTAATGTCGTTGCTCCTACCTCCAACGAGGAGGAGTGGTTTTAGTGAATTGCCCTCCGTACGTGATCAAGGATCACTAGGGCCGTGGATTAACAATCGAAAGATTGTGAACCACGTAAAAATATCTTGTCTACTTTATATTTCCGCTGTGCACTCTCTACTTGCTTTTTACTTATTGCAAAAGTTTTTTAACGACATCGTATCGCTATTCACCCCCCCCCCTCTAGCGACACTTTCGATCCAACCATTGGTATCAGAGCCGGGGGCGCTAAGATTCGGTGAAACCACCCATCTAGCGGTGTTTTTCTTTTTTTTACAGATTTTTTATTTATTTATTTCTGTTTTCGTATAATTATTTCACTTGCTTATCTTCTCCTACATATAGAATTGCATTAGAGGCTTTAGGATCCGGATAAGGTTGTCCTTCGGGTTAGATCCCGAGTAAGGTTGTCCTCCGGAACTTCAACGACATTCGCATTTGATTGTTTATTTCTTTTTGCAAGTTACATTTTATATATTTTTTTTACTTCCCGCACTACTAATCCAAGACGAAAGTCTTGGAATATTCTTTCCGTGTGTGTTTTGCAAGATTCTTTTCGTCGTTCTTCTTCTTGTTTTTAAATGGCCCATCTCGAAGGGTTTAGCACCGCCCGACCCCCGTTTTACAACGGTAATGACTTTCGTTATTGGAAGGGTCGGATGGAATGCTTTCTTAAAACCCAAATCGAGATGTGGATCGTAATCCAAACCGGTTTCACACTTCCTATTAATGAAGATGGTGAATCTTTGGGTTACGATCAATGGTCAAATTCCATGAAAAAACAAGTAGAAGCCGATGGCAAGGCAACTCAAATCTTGCAATGTGGGTTGTCCAAGGAAGAGCTCAACCGCGTCGGCCCCTTCATTAGTGCAAAGGACTTATGGACCAAGCTAGTGGAACTACACGAAGGCACCCACGACACGAAGGTATGTAAAAGAGATTTACTTTTAAATAAATTGTATAACTTGAAAATGCAGGAAAACGAGACCGCAACTCAACTACATGCTCGTATCCAAGACATCGTCAACCAACTCCATGCCATCGGACAAAAGGTCGAGAATCGCGACCTTATCATGTATTCTCTTAACTCGTTTCCTAGGACCACCTTGTGGGCATCCATGGTCGATGCCTACAAGGTCTCCAAGGACCTTTCTAAAATTAGGTTAGACAAATTGTTTTCGAAACTTGAATTACATGAGCAAACTAACGTGGTCCAAGCCGAGAAGAGTATTGCGTTAGTTGCAGGTTCCAAGAAGAAGAAGCCCGCAAGCAAGCCACCCCCGAAGGAAGAAGACGAGTCCGAATCGGAAGTAGACTCCGAAATAGAATCCGAACTAGTCAATCTAGTTCGGAAGATGATCAAGAGACGAAAACGACCAACAACTCAAGGTAAGCCTAAACCTAATTCAAATACTTCTAATTTTAGATGCTATGAGTGCAACAGGTTCGGTCACATCAAGTCCGAGTGCCCAAAGCTAAAGAATAACACATCAAAGACCAAGAAAGCGCTAAACGCTACTTGGGAGGAGTTGTCGGAGGAAGAAGACGATATCCAAGCTCTAATGGCCAAGCCGACCGAGCACGACTCCGAAACCGAAGAAGAGTCCGAGTCCGAATCCGATGATGAGCTTCCATTCAAGACAAGCCACGGATCCGGATCCGGTTCAAAAGAATCATTAAGGGTAAGTCGGTCGGTACTTAATACTTTGTATGGTGCAATTAAATTTTTAAATAAGAAACTAGCTAAGTCCGAGTCCAAGGTCGAGACCCTAATTGAGGAGGTTAACCTCCTCAAACATGAGGTCTCCCTAACCTCTTCGACTACTCGTATTCAAGAGGAGGACTCAACTCAAGTTGAAAAGCTTGAAGTTGAGAACTCGCTTTGAAAACACAAGTCGAAGACCTTAGGAACACGTTGGAAAGGTTCACTTTGGGATCCAAGGGACTTGACCTCTTACTTGGATCACAAAGGGCCGTGTACAACAAGGCCACTCGGGTTTAACTCAAATACAACCAATAAGTCATATATGTCTATAGTAAACCAACATAAGAAAAATGTCCAAGCATGGGTCCCTAAGACCACTTTGATTTCAACTTTAGGATCTAACATGTATTGGGTTCCCAAGGACCAAATTCACTATGTGAATAGACCCACTCGATTCAATGGTCCAGGGGGAGCCAATACAAAATGTATTTTTGTTAAGTCTTAGAAATTGCATGCTTAGTTTTTCCTTTATTTTTAGAATGGTTAGATAGGACTCATAACCAACTAAAATCTCATGCGAAAAGATTGAGCCTCGGGGAGCCTCTTTTCAAAAATAAATCAACTAAAATCCTACGAAAAGATTGAGCCTCGGGGAGCCTCTTTTCAAAAATAACTAGTTAGACCAAGATGTAGTCTCAAGTAAGTCGAGTTATCAATTTCTTGAAATTAGCTTTGTCTAAGGAAGTGGTCGTTGTTCCGATCAAAGAAGGCCTCTGTGCCTCGCCACGACCTGGAAGCTAATCTCTTGAAAAGATTACTTGATGAGCTTAGACTAAATCCGAATCTAACCTAATGTTGGTTAATTTAAATTCATTAAAATTAATCAAGTAAAATTGATAGTCATCTCACAATAACACATAGGAATAACATGTTTTGATCATGTAGATATTGGTGAGATGATTTAGGTTTAAAAACTTACAAACAACCCTTTAGTAATTCCATTGATCCTACACATAAGAGTCGAAGAAACCATTAATATAGTTTTCGACGAAGGACACGAACCCGTTCAATCCTTAACAAAACCAACTAGCAAATCAACTTATAGCGAACCCGACTCTGATCTTGAACTTGAATCTCGTCCTAACCCAAGTCATCCTATCGACCAAGTGATAGATGACTCTAACCCAAGTCAAACTAGAACTCACCCAAGTCATCCTATCAATCAAGTTATAGGTGATCCAAATTTAGGGGTTCGAACTAGAGCTTCATATCGAAACCTTAGTCAAATCTCGTTAATTTCCAAAATCGAACCCAAAACTATTGAACAAGCACTTCTTGATCCCGACTGGATTATTGCTATGCAAGAAGAGCTAGCTCAATTCACTAGAAATGAAGTCTGGGAATTAGTACCACCACCTAAAGAAAAATCAATTATTGGAACAAGGTGGGTATTTCTTAATAAATCGATTTGGAATGCAAGATGCTAAAATAATTAATGCACCTATAGCAACTAATGTTAATATAAACGAAGATGTAGAAGGAAAACCCGTTGACCTAAAATACTATAGGAGCGCAATAGGAAGTCTCCTATACTTAACCGAGCCGACCGACATTTTATTCATGTGCAAGTATAAAGGTTACAAACATGTGCCAAGGAGTCTCACCTAACCCTAGTCAAGCGTATCCTTAGATATCTAAAGGGCACGCTAAACGTAGGTATTTGGTACCCTAGATCTACCGAGTTTAATCTAATCGGCTACTCCGACTCCGACTATGCCGGTAGTAAACTCGATAGAAAGAGCACGAGTGGTTGTTGTCAAATCCTCGGCTCGAGTCTAGTGAGTTAGTGCGATGAGGAAGCGACATTGCGTTGCAGTATCTACCACCGGCCGAATACGTTGCGATGGGTGAGTGTGTCTCTCACTCGTGGATGAAGCACACTCTCCAAGACTTTAGCTTAATCTTTAACAACATTAAAACCTACATAGATAACATTAGTTCAATTAACTTAACTAAAAATCCAATATGTCATTCTAGGACAAAACATATAGAAGTTAAACACCACTTCATTAGGGAACATGTAACTAATGGAACTATACAACTAGAGTATGTTGAGTCCAAATCAAACCTAGCGGACATCTTCACCAAACCACTACCCGAAGCCGAATTTAGTTTATTAAGACGAAAGTTAGGTATGTGCGTAATAGAGTAGGATTTAAATTTTTCTATATATGTACTCTACTTTTGCTTCTTTTTATGAAATTAGCCTAAGTCTTACCTTAGAAATCATATACCTATAGATTTAAGGAGCCAACACATCTCACAACACATAGGACTAATGTGTTTGTGTACTTAGCCACGTAGACGGGCGTGAGATGTTAGGACCTTACTCCTGGTTCCAGACGTAGATTCAGTGCATCGACATGAACCATGGAGTATAATTATTTAAAATTAATCAACTCCTTCAAGAATTATTGATCATTCTATAGTCCAACCGGAGTTGTACATTTTAGATGAACATATTTTCAAGCTTATTATTATTTTAAAAAAAAATATATATATTTATATTGGGAACTTGCTTGGACTTACAAACCCTAAAATATATTTACAAACTTTTTGAGTTAAGGCAAAAGGGGGAGAAAGTCACAAAAGTAAGGAAGAAAGTAAACAAAATTATTACCTTTTATATTAAGTAATTCCGTTTACTTAAGCAACTATTAAGGGGGAGTAAAAATTATTTTTCAAGAACTCACCTTCGGTCAAGGGGGAGGTTACCTCAAAGGGGAGAACTTGAAACAATAATATTTCTCACTCATGCTTAATCTTTATGCTAGCTCATTCATGCTTAATCTTTATGCTAGCTCATTCATATTTAATCTTTATGCTAGCTCATTCATATTTAATCATTATGCTAGCTCATTCATATTTAATCTTTATGCTAGCTCATTCATGCTTAATCATTATGCTAGCTCATTCATATTTAATCTTTATGCTAGCTCATTCATGCTTAATCATTATGCTAGCTTACTGTTATGCTTAATTTTTCCTTAACTTTTGTGTCGGTTTGCCATGAATCAAAAAGGGGGAGATTGTTGGTGCAGTGGGCACCAAAGTCGAACCGGTATTTTGATTATGGCAAAAGGCTCAATAGTTAAGGGTATATTTGTTATCTTACGAGCTCAATTAAGTGTGCAGAAATGCTAAAGTTGAGCGGAAGGTCTGCGACACCCGGTGGGAACCGAGGTGGTCGGGCAACGCCAGAGGGACTTCGGAGGAAGCCGAGGTACTCGGGTGAAGACCGGAAGCGAGGCTACAAGGTAAGCTCGTGTGAAAGCGAAGCAAGGTCGTTAAGCGTAGATCCGACCCAATACCTCCAATGGAAGGTCTAGGTCGAGATCAGATGGTTAGAACCATCGTACTTTATATTTTAAGGTAACTCTTGCATGCAGTCAAAACCCTTTGACGCCTACTACATCAATCGCTGGTCTAGTTCCAAACCTCGAGAATCGCTGGACAGGGGGTGAATTTGGACTTGACTCGTGTTTTGGTACAAAGGGTGATGTGGCATCAAGGTGGACATCCAAACCATCACCAAGCTTGGACCTCATCCTTGAGTTGGCGTGAAGGCCTCCTTGAGGTGGCACAAGATGGTTGGCTCCCATGATGTGGCACAAGTTGGATGGCTTCTTCTTCTTGGCGTGAAGGCCTCCTTGAGGTGGCACAAGATGGTTGGCTCCCATGATGTGGCACAAGTTGGATGGCTTCTTCTTCTTGGCGTGAAGGCCTCCTTGAGGTGGCACAAGATGGTTGGCTCCCATGATGTGGCACAAGTTGGATGGCTTCTTCTTCTTGGCGTGAAGGCTTCCTTGAGGTGGCACAAGGTGGTTGGATGAAACACCTCATCCTTGAGTTGGGATAAGAACCTCACCTTGGACACTACCTATGTCTAAATTCATAGATCAATATCCATAAATAGACATGTTCAAGCCAAGCAAATGACAAGAATTCAAGAGCTCTCAACACGCCGTCGTAACGCCGCTACTACTACTCACATTTGCTACGACGAAGTGCCGCCGACAACGAAAGCTACATCTTCTACTTATAAGAGTTGTTGGTATATTTATTTAAGTTCTACTTCATTAAATTGTCTTTGTGCTTTAATCGTAACAAGGAAAGGGGGAGTGTCCCTTTGCCTTGATTTCTTTTTGTAATCGTTGCTCCTACCTCCAACGAGGAGGAGTGGTTTTAGTGAATTGCCCTCCGTACGTGATCAAGGATCACTAGGGCCGTGGATTAGCAATCGAAAGATTGTGAACCACGTAAAAATATCTTGTCTACTTTATATTTCCGCTGTGCACTCTCTACTTGCTTTTTACTTATTGCAAAAGTTTTTTAACGACACCGTATCGCTATTCACCCCCCCCCCTCTAGCGACACTTTCGATCCAACAACACCAAGCACCATGTTATCTACAATGTAAAGTATTAGACAATATGCACACATATAATAAATATAAAGTGCAAACAATGATCATGTGATTCTTATTTCAAAATAAAAATGTTCATACAAAAGAGCTAGGATTTCAGTATACATCCCAATAGTCTTGGCCATATAAGTCCAAGTATATAGTCTTGGCGGCATACGTATAAGTCCAAGTGTGTTGTCTTGGCGGTGTAGGACCCATTAGCATGACATAGCCGATGGAAGCACCTGAAGTATAGCGCGAAGGGTGAATGAGTCATGGAGGATTCGAATGGACCCTGAAGGCGTGAGGTTGATGGATGTGGCTAGATGGCTTAGGTTTAGGCTAAGAGTGAGTGTAAAGTATGAGTGGTTCATACTTGGGTTAAACTTCATGTTTCAGGTTTACCAGTCGATTGATGACTTTGGCTAGTCGACTGGTCGAGTGTTTGGCACTCAGAGGCTCAGTTGACTCAAAGCAGTCAACTGGGGTTATGACCCAGTCGATTGGTCGAGTAGTTGACTGAGGCTCGACTACTGACTATGACTTTGATAGTTGATTGCTAGGATTTAACAGCCGACTGGTCACTAATAGTCAACTCCTAACACTGACAAGTCGACTTGATTTAAGTGGGAAGGGCAAAGAATGTTTTGTAGTCGACTTCTTGCTTTTGGTAGTTGACTAGTGCATATGGCAGTCCACTGTTCGACTTAATATGACGTGGATTAATTTATTGTGAGACAATGGTATTGTGACCAGTCAACTGTTGGGGAAGAGCAGTCGACTAGAGGTGGAAATCTGTTCATGTTGCAACTTTATAAGGAGCTCGAGAAGGAGGTTGAAGGAAGCCAATTCACGAGGGATTTGAAGGGAAGTGTTGCTGCAATTCCAGGTCTTTAAAGCTATTCAAAGCAATCAAAAGATCAAGCATCCAAAAACTCACTTGTAAAGTGTTGTAATTTTATTTCTTCCATTTTCTTGTATTTTGTATTGTTTGTTTACTGTTGTAAGTTTTTGTATGAGGTTTCTCCGCCTCCGATGTATTATCGAGAAGGAGAAAGAGGTTTAGTGGAGTAGCCACTAAAGCCTGGCTGTGGAGTTGGAACTGTAGGTTCCAAACCACGTAAAATCTCCTTGTTGTAATTGTGTGTATTTTTATCTTGTGTATTTCATATTCTGCTGCTAACATTTTTGTAGAGACAAACATACAATCGAAACGAGAATCGAATGACGCTATTCACCCCCCTTTAGCACATCAAATCGGTCCCAACAATTGGTATCAAACCCCAACTCACTTGGAAGTACCACCAATTGGTATCAGAGCGAGGACACTCTTCAAGGACTGACAGTTGGAAGGAGCAAAAGCTCTAGAGGATTAGAAGAAAAATGGAGTTGCCAAATGATGGACTAGGCTACGACATCAATGTAGCTCCACCTTTATGGATTCTACTAATTTGTAGGCTTTCATAAATAGAAGGCGAGCATAGAGACATTTCTCATGATGAACATCAAAGATTGGTTCATCTAAATGGAAGGGTTCAAACCTCCAAGGGGCAAGAAGAGAGGATTCCTCAAGATGAAGAAATGGACCGAGGAACAACTCCAAAAATTCGAGACAAACATTAAGGTAACAAAATTTCTAATTTATTAAATTCCTAATGATATCTTGTGTAAATTAGGTGACCATAAGGATGCCAAGGAGCTATAGAGCAATTTGGAAAAATTTCACAAAATTCCATCACCAGCACCAGATAAGAAAAAAGTCGAATAAGAATGCTCATCTGCTCAAGAGGGTGAAGATTTGGAAGTTGAGAGATACTCAACATCCGAATTGAAAGAAGTCGAGGAAGTTGGAAAACCTTCCACCTCTAGGATTGAGAGAGAGTGAGTGAGTGATTAGATCCTCAACACCGGAATAAGAAGAAGCTTCTACATCTAGATGAGATGAAGAGCAAGCTCATAGCTCCTCTACTCCTATAGGTAACTCAAGTGCATTGGTTAAAAATAAAAATCATATTACATGCTTTAAGTGTAGGGAAGTAGGACATTATAAGAATAAATGTCCAAGAAAAATCAAGGAAAAGGCTAAAGTGGCACCCAAGATGAAGGAGAAGCCCAAGGAGGCTGGAGCCCCAATACGAAAGAGCAATGAGCACATTGTATACATAAAATGCCAACAAAAAGGGAACTATAGGAGGCAATGTATGGAGGGAAGTCACCCTACCAAGGACAAAGGAGAGAACTCAAATATAAGGGGACCAACCAAGCCAAAGGCTTAGGTATATCTTAATGCTTTTTCTTTATGTAATGATAATAAGCATGCTTTTAATTCACTTGCAATTGTTAATGATAAAAGGCATGCTAATAATAACAAATATTTTTTCTTAGGAGCCAAATATCATGAATTTACGGCTAAGGACAATTCTAAGATTGTTAACTCTAGAACTACCCTACCTAAGGATAACAAGAATCTAGGCATTAATTTGAAAAAAAAAACTAGGCATATGCCTAGGAAGAGGAATCCCCAAAAGTATAATGAAAAATAAAAAATGGAGAAGTTTGAAATAGAAAATCAAGCTTGAGAAAATGAAAAAGACCCTTAGGAATATGGAAAATGGCTTTAAAGGGTATTATGGACAAGGTATAGGGTTTATGAGGCAAGAACTATCCAAGGATAGGAAAGGTTTGGGTCACAAACTTAAGGGTCTTTTTATTATGCCAACCTACTACAATGTTCCATTTAATTATGGAACTAACTATAGGTCTAGGAAAGTCAAGATCACAAGGGAAGTCATCCCTCGAGTTGACCATGGTAAGTGTCTAGTGGTAAGTTTTCCAAGAAACCTAGGAAAGCCACTAAGGTCTCAAGGGAAGCCATCGATAGAGTTGACCTAGACAAGACCAAAATGACCAAGGCTTCCAAGCCTAAAAGAATCATTAAGAAGGTACTAAGGAAGGTTATCCCTAGTGAGTACCTTGTGAACCCAAGGAGCTCAAATAGGTATTGGGTTCCTAGGAGCATGATTCCCTCACGCTAGATGGGTTTAGGGTGTATCAACCTTAAATGGATGGGTAGTTAACCTAACCATAGTAGAGTTGACACTTTAGGGCATTTTCAAGGTTATGTGATACCTTAGAAATGAGTTTAGAAATTAATCCTAAAGGAGTTTAGGATGTACCAATATAAATTATGAAAGTTGAAAAATTGATTGTAATTGGTACAAATTCAGTTAGAGTCATAGTGTGTCATTTTAAGGGTTTTGGCACACTCATGGGAAGTATCATTTTGGCAAATTGATATAATTCTAACAAATGACAATTAGAATTAACACTTAAGTATTTTTCATATCTTGATATTATATATTTTTCAAACTTTGTTTGTCTTATGTCATTTCTGTAGAGGAATCGTTAACCGTGCTAGAGGACGTGGGGCGGGGGGGGGGGGGGGGGGGGGGGGGGGGGGGGGGGTAGGATTGTAATGTTCCAAGAGAGGGGGGTAAATCTCAGAAGTTATAATTTTATTTAGAAATTAAAAACTTATTTTTTGAAATCTTTAAGAAATGAAGAGTATGTAGCGGAATTAAATAAAAGAAGAAGACACGATATTTACTTGGTTCACAACCCTAGATGGGTTGCTACTCTAAGGCTCGTAGCTCTCTGAGAGCTACCTCGATGGACAATGCACTATAAGACTCTTTGACCCGAGAACTCTCGTGTGAGATATCAGAAAAAAATAAGATAATAATAAAATATTCCTTGTTAATTAAGAAATTATCTTGTGGAATTTTCAAGAGTTTTTAGAATTTTTTCTGGAATTGAATGGAGTTCATATAATCGATTAGGAGGAAGATTAGACTTAAATAGGTGATTGGATTAGAGTTGAGCTAGCTCAATCAATTGGCCAGTTAAAAAAAATGCTCGAATCGAAACCCTATCCCTTCCGTTTTTCCCCGATCGGTCGTTTCTTTCCTTCTCTGCCCGATCCCTTTTCTCTCGATTCCATTCAAGTGCCGCCCGCACCTCTTCTTCTCTTCTCATTTCTGATCCCTTCTTCTTCTCTGCCCAAACTGCTCTGCCTCCATGCCATTCGCCACTGCACTGCTGCCACTGCGAGTGGGATTCATTGTCTCCCATCGTCACTTGCCTCGGCGGTAAGCTGATCCATTATCTCTTCTCACCACCGGCCCCTTTGCTTGTGTATCATCGCCAATCGATGTGAGCCAGATGTCGTAGCCATGGTCGCGAATCTAGCCACAATGATGAGCCATCATCTCGCCAATTTTCCCTTCGCCTAGTTCAGATCATCGACGCCTCCATCGTGAGTATTGGGATTCTTTGTCTATGTTGTTGGATTTTCTTGTTTTACTTTGCCGATCCAGACAAGGGGCGCCTTCGGCTGACTCTGCACCGTGAGCAGCAGTGTAGCCTGCCACACTCAGATCTACCATCGGGCCATTTCCTTTGCTGTGAGTCATCGTGTGTCGCTGCCTCCTTACTGTGTCCTTGTCCCGATCTACCGATCCAGACAAAAGTGAGGGTGGATGAGCTCTCAAGCTTGTGTTGTTGCTGCTCCCATCTTAGGTGGGTGTTGCACGTGATTGTAAGGTTGAGGAGTGGAATTTGGGTAAGTTGCTGAAGACTTGATGTTGAACAAAATGTTATAGTATGAGCAGATTTATTTGTGGATTAATAACCCATAGTTGGTGTATAATGATTTCAGGTGTTTAGGATTTGTTGGAATTGTGTGTGGGTTGCAGTTCAACTGGTAGATTCAAATTGGATATATTAAGAAAATGAAGAAGCTATGCAAGAGTAGATAAGTTTGATAAGTTCAGATCTGAATGTTTATAAATACATATCATTTGATTGGTATATTCATAGTTAATATTGTGGATTGATATGTTGAATTTTTTGTGGACGGGCGTAATGTTGTAGGTTGGCTGTGTTGTAATTATGGATTGGATTTTCCGGATGAACTGTGGATGATTGGCTTGGGCAAGATATGTTTTGGTTTGAATATTATGAATATGAGAGTATACATATTGTAATCTTGTTGGTGGTGTTTTGGCTTGGTTGATATAGATTGATTGTATAGAGATGATTTTCTACAGTGGATCAAGAAGCACTTATCATGGATTTGAAACTAGGTAAATGCTACGAATTGTTACTTTAACTGTAGATTGAGATGTTATTTAGTTAGCTCGATTAGCTTTGATTAAATAGATAGTTTGGTACTCTGATTAAGAGCTAATGGAAGAAACTATTCAGTTAGTTGATCGAGATATAAAGTTGATGTAGGATTAAGATTTGATCCTAATATTAGAATTGATAATATGATTGGATCATATATATTTTGTTTGCAGGATGTTGATTTCAGGACCTTGATTCAAGATAGGTTCATGGACATGAAGACTATCGACATAGTTTACATAGCAGGTGGGTAATATTTCCTACCCAGGTCAGGTAGTAGCTAAACCCTGATGTATATGATTTCATATTGTTGTCACTTTGACCTTGAATCCACTCTAATTTTTCTGTTGCTTGATACTTGCCTTTGCACTTAAATACTCTATCATTGTTGTTATCTATTCATTGATCATTGCTGTGAATTATAGATGTTATGGTAAGTTGACATGTAGTGGTTTACCTATGTGTGTACGTAGCTAAATTCGGTTGTAAAATTGAATTGTGCAATTTAGATAAATCATCCAGGGGTGGGTGATGTTCTAAAGGTGAAGTTGAGCATTCATATCATATCCTGATGTTGTGTATATATCTACTATAGATCATGTAGTCGTGTATGGAAGTGTGATTGTCGATATAGTGTCGCTATGGACCGGTGGTCCTAGCTTGTTGTGATCAATTGAGTATGACTCTCTGCAGGATAGAGAGTGTATTGATTAGTCGGGTATGACTCTCTGTAGGATAGAAATTATTATGATCAGTTGTGTATGACTCTCTGCAGTATAATGAGTGCATTGATCAGTCGAGTATGTCTCTCTGCAAGATAGAGAGTGTTATGATCAGTTGAGTATGACTCTCTGTAGGATAGAGAGTCTGTGGTGGATGCATGTATGTGTGACTGTGCATTCATGCCATTTACATGCATGCTGGCGACTTGGCCTCTCTTGTGGTTGAGAGGGTCGTCAGTCATCCTTCCTCCAAGGTTACTCGTGGAGGAGTAACTGGTGTGAGGGCAGAGCATTTGTTGTGCCGCACTCGACCACTATAGGTGGTGGTAGTTGGAATTGCGTGCAATTGTTCTGCATGTGTGACACTTGACCACTTATGGATAGTGATTATCGGAGTGGCCAACATCAGGGACCCCCATTGTGTAGCTACCTCTTTATGCTTATATTCTACATGTTCATACTGCCCACTCGACCACTCGAGAGTAGTAGTTGGTGTTGAGCTGGGAAAGTTGTCATGTCGAGCCACCTAGGCCACACTGGGGTCATGGTAGCAGTTGGGGTGAGCAGGCATGACCATTCATTCTACATTGTCGTGTTCTTATGGCGTTTTGGATGGTTGTGATTAGCATATATACAGATGCAGTCTATATATATGCTTGTTGTAATGTTGCATTTGTTTGTACATGACCATACATGCTACTTGCATTTGCTATATGATAGTGTGTGGAATACCTATGTATGAGTTGGTCGGGCTAATGTATACCTTTTACCAATACCTTGAGGTGATACGGGATGGACCCGATTTATTATGTATTTGACATAGAATGTTAGTATGCCGGTGTAGTTGATTATAGAGTTAGTATTTACTCTACCATGTTGTAGATGTCGTATTATGGTATTTATACTTAGGTTGTATGAGTTACATCGTTGCCGATCTTTAGGTATGTCAGTATCTTATGTTCTTATTGTTGATCGGTTTAGTTATACAGTTGTTATGTCATGCTGGTGTATATCTATTATACCTTTAGACAACATATTGTTGACTTGCATGTGATATATATATTGTCACGCCCCGAGAGCATGCCGAGCCAAAAAATAAACGAACAACATCTCCCCTGTTGGTGACACTATATCTTGTTGATACAAGTCCTTTCGGCCATAATCACAACAACATAGATAAATATATATATAACAAACACAGCGGAAACTACCACAATGAAATACCAAACTACACAATGCATACCGGTATGACTAACCACAAAATAACGATAGAAAAATTTTAAACAACACGTGAGTACATCAACAATGTCTACACAACATCCACCATATAAATCCGGATCAAAATAAGAAACATCCAAAAACTAAAGAAAACATAAATCCAAAGTCGGGACCCTCGGAAGTGAGATGAGATGTTGCCAGTCGCCGATACTCCAAGTCCATCACGAAGTCGGCTACTTGTTACCTGGGCGATAAGAAAACCCAGGGTCTATGATGTGATGCACACAAACACTACCTCAAATCTCACGATGGAGACCACCGAGGACTTGAAGTGCGTGCTCGCGCTCAACGCCCGCAAGTGCACGGATGTCATCAAGTAATAAAGAATATCAATCCCATAGGGACTGAGATTTCAAGTATCAGTTTGTCTAGTAGATGTATTATTGTTCGGATTGGTACTTCTAGGGTTCACGAATGAGAGGTCGTCGGTGGTCCGAACTAAGTATGGTGTCATACGAAAGAAGAGAGGGGTTGCTACCAGGATTTGGATGGGATTCTAGGACTTCAGTTTTGTTTGTGTGTCGCAGAACATGCTATCAATTGAATGTATCTAGATTTTCTAGCTAGGGTTTTGTGGAAAGGAGAATGCTGAATGGATCCCTGCGATGAGCCAGAAATGAGACATATTACTGACTCTATCACATCCTTCTATCCACAGTTGTTGGCGGTGAGGCCAACCATCTAGGTTTCTCCTAATATCTCCTAAATCTTAGATACGAGGACTTTCACCCCTTGTATCATCTACGCACAAAAGATACAAAACCAAAACACAAAGTTATAGATCTAAACAATCATTCGATTACAAATACGATTTCAAGAACGGAAACATATTTGAAATAGCAATGTTTTACTCAACACAAACTACTCCCTAATCCTAGAATCGGAGAATCTACTCCATGAATACAAGAAGAGAATCACAATACATTATGGAATTCATGAATATAATGATAAACATGTAAGAAATATGAATTACAATGCAATATGCCTCTTCTCTCTGGCGTTGTGGTGCAGAACTTGATCCTCGAGCGGCTCTCTTCCTCCCCGTTGTGTGTTCCCAGAAGCTTTTTAGGGCTTCGGAGTGCCGTCCCATCCGTCCTTCCTCTCCCCTAGGGTTTGGGCATAGATTTCCTTATATAGACATCATGTCGGATCCTCGTGAAATCTGGAAAAACCCTTGGTTGCGTCAAGTTGCTTGGCTGCCACACGACCGTGTGAAAACACATGGCCAAGTTGTGTGAAAACACATGGCCAGGCCATGTGTAAGGCTGTGGCAGCCATTTTCAAACCCTGGACACGGCCGTGTGTAGCCACACGCCCAGGTCGTGTCCCACTCTGTGTCCAGCTGCCAAATGCCTCTTTTTTGCTCCGAAAGCGTGTCGTTTTCCCCATGGAATGCTATTCGGCACACAAAAGTACAAAGAGCAGATCTCCGAACCAGCAAATAGGAAATGCATGCAAAATAAAGTAGAATATGCATGAAACAAATATAAAATGAAACAAGATGTTAGCGAAAACTACTCCTAAAATCCTATATGTTTCGCTCACATCAATTCTCCCAGACTTAGATCTTTGCTTGTCCTCAAACAAACCTCAGTGCCATGAAATTTTAAAAAGGTATTGTTCCATACTTAGCATGTTAACTAGATTTATCAAGTGGTATTTGCAATCAAAGAAAAATAGATATGTTCTAGAAATTCACTAAGTTAGCTCCTTGTGCTCGTGCTAAGCGAATCTTCTTAGGGGATACTCATTCCATGATAAGTTAAGTCGTCATCCTATAACTTTTCTAAGGTCTCCATCTCTTAGGCATTTACCTACCCAAAGCAAGGGTCATTCCCTACATCTAGCACAAAGTCTCAAAGGCATGCTCGGTATTGAGAGAAATTGGTAGGTGTTTCATAGTAACCTAACTCGGTCTCAAAGGGGCACCTAACTATTTCCACCCACGACAACTTTTTGTTTTTTTAGAATTCATTTTTTGGCTCACTGGGATTTTGATTTTTCCGAATGGTATTACACAATCTGAGCATCTCCAGTAACTAACATGCTAATCTTAGGGTCACCTGTGCATTTCAAAGTACTAGATTACTAAGATGAATCATAACTAGGTATGTACTAGACTCTCCCTTTCAGAAAGTTTGTCATGTGGATGTGTAAAGTAAAAGCTAACCAGTTTAAGACTAGAACATTCATTAGAGAAAATAAAATAAAATACCACAAGGTAAATAAAGTTAAGCTACCCACGAAAATAACTCATAAAAGAAAACTCTAAAAACACTACTGAGGTAGCTTAAAGATAGCAAAAATTAAGTACTGATGAAACTAAAAACTCTATGTATGAACAAATGAATACTAACTAAAACAAATGCAAATGACAGAAAAGAAACTACTGCTAGAAACAAAATAAATCAAAATTCGGGGCCCTCCCAGACTTAATTGAAGCATACCTCTAGTATGGTGGATGAGGTGGAAAGTTTGGTAGCCTCGGCATCTCGGGATCCTAGGAGAACCTGCTATTGAGTCGTTGATGCCACATGTACATGTGGTCGATCAAAAAGCTGGTGGATGAAGCTGCTGCTCGATGCTCCTCCTCCCTAGCCCACTGTGCCTACTGGGCTCGCATATGCTGGGTAGATGTACCTACATCCTGCTCAAAAGGACAAAAAGGTGGTGATGCAGGTGTAGGCTCATGTCTACGTGGACTAGGTGGGCTCCTATGAATGCGTGGACTGGAGGGAGAGTGATGTAAAGGGGAAGAGATGGGTGTCGATGTGGATAGTCCCTCATATGGTGGGGAATCCACTATCAGGACTAAACGCCAGTTGGCGCATGTGATGATGGTGGTATGATCAGGGTCGGGGAGCCTAAGGGCCGTCAGGTTTTTCCTTACAAAGCATAGGAAGTGTCCCTCTCTTACAATCATCTTCATGGCCATATACACTGCCAGGTCGATCCTAGGGCTCCCCTCTATGCTATCTAGTGCAGTGTAGTCGTACCCCATCCTCTGGCAAATGTGGGTAAGTAGGCCCCCCACAATGATCTCTCATCTCGTTGCTTTGCCCATTTTCACTAAGTGTCTAATGAAATGGGACCCTAAATCAATGCTACTCCTTTCTTGTAGCGTGTCCCACAAGCAAAGTATCTTACTAGCTCGCACTACACCGACACTCTCCCCACGACCAAAAATAGTACTTGTCAAGATTCGGTGCAGGTACCGAAAAATATGGTTTTGGAGGGGCAAGCTTTTGGCCTAGAAGGGTCATATGCGTGCTTTCCTGTCAATTCAGTCCAAAAGATTCGAGAGTTGAACCCAATAGGGGTTCTTCAATCTCCCCCACTAGGCAAGCCAAAGAATGTGTTACATCGTTGTAGTGTCCATTCATGCTCAATGTTAAATAGCTTAAAGGTAATCCTACCCTCTTCGCTTTCTCTACCCGTTAAAACTTCCACTTCTAAAGAACTTAAAAACTTAAAAACTATCCTAGGGTAGGTTGGTTATCTTATCCCCATTATCTCTCCCCACCCAATTTTTGCAAATAGGGCTTAAATGTCACCAAACAAACCTAGGGATTCTAAGAGATCTTCGTCAAGGTACCTAGTAGCGGTGATTCTTCTAGTAGAGAGCATATCAAATCATTCCGTATGCTCATTATTGCGAAAGAGAAGGGTTGGAAAAGCGTTACCTTTCTCCGGAGCTTGAGGGGCATCCATTCTCCTTGTCCTTCGCTCTGAAGCACAGGATCGAGATGTCACTTGCTTGATTCTCCTCATCCTTACTTCTTTTGAGCTTCCTTGAAGGTTGGAAAGGCTTCTAGGTGGTGGGGAAGAAGGATCCACACGGCTAGGGCAAGAGAAATCAAAACACACGATGCATTTGGGGTGGAAATGCATGACGTACCCTACTTAACCTCACGCGACACAACTGTTAGGGCAATCTCTTACCATGATAAGGTTTTGATGTGTGTGGCAAAGGGTTTAATTTAGGGTGTTATTATGGTTTGATATGTGCGTTGGAGTCTTGCAGGACTTAGTAATTAGCACATGGAGTCTTGGCGGGTTCACCACTCACTACCTCGTGCTTGAGTCGGAGAAGGAGGATTGCAGAGCCGTTCGCTTGATGTTGCCGAGGGACTGCCGGACGAGATGCCTTGAAGCGAAGCCAAGAAAGCAGACTTCGAAGGCAAGAGACGCGAAGGAGCATTGCAGAGTCGTGCACCTGATGTTGCCGAGGGACATGGTCGCGAACGAAGAGAGCTTCGGCCAGGGACTTTGAGTGAGATGAGAGAATGAGTGAATTGTAAGTAGCTCATTAGGTAAACTTGGCCGAATGGCTAAGTGTCGGATGAGTTTTCCTGACATTAGTCGACTGCCATGGCATGGAAGTCAACTGCTCTGAGTCGAATGGGTTCGACTGGTATCCAACTGATGCGTTTATGCCTAGTAGTCGACTGCCAGAGGATGTCGCGGGCATAGAACCGCTCGTAGCTGACTGGACAATCGACTACGGAGGCAGTAGTCGACTGATGGGGTCTATCAGTCGATTGCCAAGTGTTGCGTTGGACTACAACGGTCGGGATCCGACGTGTTCGGAGGCCATTGGAGTGATGCCAGTCGACTGCCAAGGGCAGCAGTCGACTGGTGGTGGCCAACGGGAAGAAATCAGCCCTCTCTATAAAAAGAGAGGGTGTGGGCTTTTGGATGGCTAATGCTCATATCCCAAACGATCATCCAAGTGCCCCACAAGTTTTAAACTCTTCTTACTTGCTTTTACTTCATTTCTATTGTAAGAAGAGTGATCTTGATTTGTAAAGGTTAACTCCACCTAGCTTAGTGCAAAGGAGAGACCAATAGTGGATTGGTTTTGGCGGAGTGATTCACCGAGGATGAATCGGGGATCGTGGATTAGCGGCGTAGCCGTGAACCACGTTACGACCTTGTGTTAGCATTGTTTGTTTATCTTTTGCTTTGTCTATTTGTATTTGCATATTCCACTTGCGCTAATAATCTTTGTAGACGAGCCACCATCCAACAAAAGAGGGCTATTCACCCTCCTCTAGCCGGCCGATCAATCTCCTACAAGTGGTATCAGAGCCAAGGAAAGCTTGTCGAGGACTAACCTCCACAACAAGCAAATTCAAGAATGGCCGGCTCAAATATTCACCCACCGAAATTCGAAGGCGAATTCTCTTGGTGGAAAAAGAGAATGGAGGTATTTTTTGAGACCGATTTTGAAATTCTTTTAATCATGGAAAATGGTTTCGAATTGCCTAGGAACGAAAATGGGGAGCCATTGGAGAAATCAAGGTGGAGCAAGAGGCAAAGAGAAGAATACTTGGCAAATTCAAAGGCCAAGCACCACCTCTACAATGTACTCCCTCAACAAGAAGTAAATAGGAATTGGGAGTGTGCTAGCGCCAAGGAAATGTGGGAGAAATTAATGGAAATTCATGATGGCACATCCGAGGTGAAATTAGCAAGGAGAGATGTCCTTCGCTCCCAATTATCTAACATCAAACTCGAAAAGGGAGAGAAGGTAAAATCCCTACACTCTAGATTTAAGGAAATTCTAATCGGTTTGACAAGTGTAGGTGAAAGGCTCTCCAACCGGGATATGGTAATGAAGGCCATAGATGCCTTTCCCCGGTCCTCGAGATGGAGCTCCATGGTAGATTCATTTTACATCTCCAAGAACTTAGAAGTGAGCACCTTGGAGGAGTTCTTTTCAACAATGGAGCTCCACGAAACGAGGCTTGAAGGAATACAAGAAGAGCCAAGAATCAAACCTTCAAGAGGAGTAGCATTTTTGGCAAACAAGGGGAAGAAGAAGATATAGATCCCCTCCTCCTCCGATGATGAAGCATCCTCCACCTCCTCCATGGAAAGCACGGAAGAAGAGTATATGGTAAGGAGGGTAAGGCGTGCTTTAAAAGGTTTTCAATTTAATAAATCTAATGATAGGAGGAGAAGACCAAGAGGGAAAGTCATTTGCTACAATTGCCAAGAGGAAGGACATATAAGGGACAATCGTCCTCTCTTAAACAAGAGCAAAGAAGAGAGGAAGAAGAAAGAAGAAAAGAAGAAGAAAAAGGGGAGCAAGAAGAAAAATGAAGAAGAAAAGAAGGCCAAAGAAAAAGGGAAGGCCAAGGCATTCAAAGCAAAGACATGAGATGACCCTTCCTCCTCATCATCATCATCCGAGGAAAAAAATGCATTTGTCACCAACTTAGCATTGATGGCATTTGACGACTTGGATTGCTCCTCCTCCGAAAATGAAGGATCAAGTTCAAATGAAGGGAGCTCAAGTGAAGGGGGAGGCTCCTCTACCTCCTCATCCGAAGAAGTGGACATGGAAACTATGGTAACTAACCTTTCACCTAGTAAAATAGTTTCTATGATTTCTAGCCTCACTAAGGACCTATTTAGAGCAAAGAAAAAGAATAAAAGCATGCTTGATCAAATTAAGGAATTAGAAGAAAAATTAGAAAAAGCATGTCTTAATGATAATAATGATGATGCAAGCTCACATGATCTTTATGTGCCATTAGATGTTAATGATGCATGCATAGAAGAAAATAGGGCTTTAAGGGAAAAGGTTGACTATTTGATAAAAGCCCTAGAAAAATTCACTATTGGCTCAAACACTTTGAACATGATCATAGGGAGCCAAAGAGCAAGTTTTAACAAAAAAGGCCTAGGATATAAGGAAAAGAAAAATGAAAAGGCCTATAAATGCCTAATTGCTAGGGGGCAAGATAAGAAAAAGGTAATAGCTAGAAAATGGATTCCTAAGGAATTTCTACTGAACCCCATAGGCAAGAATTTGTATTGGGTTCCAAAATCCATCCTTAAGGATTAGAAAAACCCTAGGATAGTCAACCATATGGACTTAACCTATATCATATTTTGGTTGTCTTAGGATGGCGGGACAACATTTTTAAAATAGTGTTAGGTGATGATAATGTGCCTATAAATACATAATAATGCTTAAATCATGATAGTTAATGAAATTGCTATGTATGTTTGTAATCATGATTTATGATTTTGATATTTGGTACATAATCATGAGAAATAGGGTTTAAATAATGCTTTAGGTGATACTTGACGTATTATCATATTTAATACCTAATGCATGATTATTATTTGATGAATAGATTTGTTTCATGTTCATAATGTGAAATTAGTTCATATATGTCTTTATGATCATGAGGATTGATAGGATGATACTTAACCTTAATAGAATTGCATGAATACAATGGTTAAGTATATACAAATACCTTTAGGATGCATCTCACACTGACCATAGGCTACCTTGATTGAAAACTTAGCATGAGTGAGATGTTAGGATGATACAAATGTCCACTAATGCCTATGGCATTTAGATGGTCATTTAAAGTACCAAAATAGTAATAATAGACCAATCATGGGGAAGGCTTATGTTTAATTCATAGACATATTGCCCAAAGATCATGGTTGGATATTTCATATGTTTTCAAAACAATTTCTTACTTTAAAATCCATGTATTCATATTTTGAAACAATCCAAAGCAAGACTAGGTGTTAAAATGGATACTAACATGATCAAAAACCTAGTGGTTTTTTAAAGCTTTTGGATTTTTGGCAAATACTTGAAAATATAATGACTTTTCATGGAAAACTATTTTTCATTGATAGATATACTTAAAATAAATGTGTTCCCCAAATCTCACTATTTTTTGAATTTTTTGAATTTTATAATGCATTTCTAAAATTCGCTCGTAAAAATCGAATTTAATTCATTGTACTGTCATTCCATAATCGATAGAATGATCATTGCATACGAAAAACAACCCAACAACTTCTGATACAAAGTTTTAAGGCATGTTTTTGGTTATGTTTCTCTCTAGACTTGATGCCATGATATATAAACTTGTTTTAATCTTTTTGATGGTGTCAAAGTGGGAGAAAACTATATGTTTAAGTTAGGGGGAACATATTTAGGGGGAGTTTCATGTATTAAGGGAGAGAGTTACTAATCATGTTTATTTACATGCTTTCCTTTCTTAATGTTTTATCAAATGTTTTTACCTAACTTAAACGGATTGCCACACATCAAAAAGGGGGAGATTGTTAGGGCAATCTCTTGCCATGATAAGGTCATGATGTGTGTGGCAAAGAGTTTAAGTTAGGTTGTTATTATGGTTTGATATGTGCGTTGGAGTCTTGCAGGACTTAGTAATTCACACATGGAGTCTTGGCGGGTTCACCACTCACTACCTCGTGCTTGAGTCGGAGAAGGAGCATTGCAGGGCTGTGCGCTTGATGCTGCCGAGGGACCGCCGGACGAGATGACTTGAAGCGAAGCCAAGGAAGCAGACTTCGGAGGCAAGAGATGCGAAGGAGCATTACAGAGCCGTGTGCCTAATGCTGCCGAGGGACGTGGCCACGAACGAAGAAAGCTTCGGCGAGGGACTTCGAGTGAGATGAGAGAATGAGTGAATTGTAAGTAGCTCATTAGGTGAACTTGGCCGAATGGCTAAGTGTCGGATGAGTTTTTCTGACATCAGTCGACTGCCATAGAATGGCAGTCGACTGCTCTGACTCGAATGGGTTCGACTGGTATCCGACTGATGGGTTTATGCCCCACAGTAGACTTCCATTTAATGGCAGTCGACTGCCAGAGGATGTCACGGGCACATAACCGCTCGTAGCCGACTGGGCAGTCGACTACGGAGGCAGCAGTTGACTGATGAGGTCTATCAGTCGACTACCAAGTGTTCCGTTGGACTACAATGGTGGGGATCTGACGTGTTCGAAGGCCGTTAGAGTGACGGAAGTCGACTGCCAAGAGCAGCAGTCGACTGGTGGCAGCCAACGGGAAGAAATCAGCCCTCTCTATAAAAAGAGAGGGTGTGGGCTTTTGGATGGCTAATGCTCATATCCCAAACGATCATCCAAGTGCCCCACAAGCTTTAAACTCTTCTTACTTGCTTTTACTTCATTTCTATTGTAAGAAGAGTGATCTTGATTTGTAAAGGTTACCTCCACCTAGCTTGGTGCAAAGGAGAGACCAATAGTGGATTGGTTTTGGCGGAGTGATTCACCGAGGATGAATCGGGGATCGTGGATTAGCGGCGTAGCCGTGAACCACGTTACGACCTTGTGTTAGCATTGTTTGTTTATCTTTTGCTTTGTGTATTTATATTTGCATATTCCGCTTGCGCTAATAATCTTTGTAGACGAGCAAAATTCCACCATCCAACGAAAGAGGGCTATTCACCCCCCTCTAGCCGGCCGATCGATCTCCTACAATAACTGTGTGAAAACACACGGCCAGGTCATGTACTCCTTGGGTTAGTCGGGCACGGCCGTGTGAAAACATACGGGCAGGCTGTGTGCCCTCCCATTTTTCTCCTTTCGTGCACAACAGTCTGAATTTTCTCACACGCTTTGCCGTGTAAACTAAAATTGATTTTTATTTTTACCTAGCAAGTTCTTTCTAGTCCTAATTCTAAACGAAATGAAAATTAAAGTTCAAACTAACCAAATGAATGCAATACAATAAAAAGGAAACCTAAAAACTAAACTTGGGTTGCCTCCCAAGAAGTGCTTTGTTTACGGTGTTTTAGCTCGACCACACTCCATTATCAACTTGGCTCCGGAGGTTCTGTAAACCTCCATTCATCTATCTCGGGATTGACATTCGATGAACTTGGTTTTACCATGCTGAAAGTGAAGCCGTCTAGGAAGGGAGTTGTACACTTTGACAGATTGAAGAGGATGATCTCCCTGTCTACCTCTAATGAGATATTGTGCGCTTTTACATCTATGCACGCCCCCGCAATCACCAGAAAGGGCCTTCCCAAGATGATGGCATTCTGGGGATCTGGTCCTATGTCGAGTATAATAAAATCCATATATATCACGAGGTTCTCGACGACCATGGGCACATGTGCTAGCATGCCGACGGGTTCCTTGACTAAGTCGTCCCCCATATGAATACCAAGGTTTGCTGGTTGAGCCCATTCAATCCCATATTCAAGTAGTATGCGTAAGGCATCACACTTACTGATGACCCCAAGTCGCACAACGCTTCATCGAAGCTTTCCCCATAAATCAAGTAGGGGATAACAAATTCACAGAATTTTATCTTCAATTTTGGCTTGGTCGGGTAGGGTGGAAACCATGGCTGCACACCCCTTGGCGAATCTGGTTCCATGTTCTACTCTCTCGCTGCACACTCCTTCTTCCTTAATTTGACTTAGCTTGGGTAATGCTGGAGTGCTCTCCAAAGGTTGTGACACAGTTTAGGCTATCTGGGCCACCTGTATCTATAACATCCTTGTGTGACTTACAAGACCATCAACAGTGGCCTTCAAGTCTCTTAGTGACTCCTCTGTTTTCTGATGTTGGCGACGAAACTCTTCATTGGCCTTTGTTTGGGTAGCAATGAAGTCTTCCATCATCAATTCTAACCTAGACTTTTGTGGTTGCTGCTACCCATACCCTCCTGATGGTTGGAAATTCCCTGAGTTATTCTGATAGGAAAAGCTCAGGTGATTCTTCCATCTGGGATTATAAGTACTGGAGTATGGGTTGTTGGGCCTTTGATTGCAATCCCCAATCGCATCAACATGATCAACCCACTCTTCTAAGTCACCCTACCTTTCATAGTAGTCCTCCCAATACGCTGCTGCTCCTTCTCCAAAGTCAATGGCCGCACATGCAGATGCAGGATTTGAAGAGTCAAATTGTCTGCTAAGTGCATCCATCCTCGCTGCTAGGTGGTCCACTGAGTTGACAACATATTGTCCCGCAGCAAGAGCTGGGTGACTACGTTCAGAAGCCCTTTGATGGTGATTATGGGCCACCACTTCTATCAGCTCCTCTTCTTCCTCGATATTCTTGTTCATAAGCGTTCCTCCTGTGGTAGAATCGAGGGACATCTTTATGGCGTACATGATCCCATTATAGAAGATGTGGATCACCAGCGATCCCAGGCTTCAAATAGGAACTCCCCTTCCTTCTGACGGAAGCTCGTTATTAGATGGCACATGTGAGCCATCTTGCTAGGTGGGAAGTATTTATTCAAGAACTGGTGCTCACATTGCTCCCATGTAGTAATGCTTCCTGAAGGCATGGAGTGAAGCCATGCCTTAGCCTTATCCTGCAATGAAAATGGGAATAGGCTCAGGAAGATTGCATCTGTAGGGACTCCATTTATCTTAATTGTCGAGCAGATTTCCAAGAATGACTCCAGGTGCCGGTTCGGGTCTTCAGTCGCAACTCCCCAGATTTGACTCTGTTGAACCATGTGTATGAGTGTCGATTTCAGCTCAAAGTTGTTTGCTGAAATGGATGGTCCAGCTATACTCGGCCTAAATCCTCTAACATTAGGGGTTGCGTAATCCCGTACGGGTCGGCTACCTATATTCACCTCGGATGCAACTTGATCCTCCATCCTCTTCTGTTCAGCTCTTCGGTGATGATAGGTTCGTTCGATTTCTAGATTGATCAGAATCAGGCTTTCAATGTTGGAAATTGTTCATTCTTGTGCATGCTTGTCTACAATACTCATTAATATGCAGCGGAAATAATAGTAATGAAAACGAATACACAAGCACAAACACAATAAGCGGCAATATATGTGGTTCAGAACCTTAGGGTTCCTACTCCACGGGGTGACCTCAACGAGCTCATGTTATGCGCACGACACTAACAAAACTTCTTCTTGAGAACAAGTCAGAGGTTGAGAAACCTCATACAAGCAATTACAACAATGTAATACAAAAGTCCAAGCAAAATGCAAAGACAATAAGAATACAAGTAAAGAACACTTTACAAAACTTTGCTTTGATCACTTGCTTGTTGCTTGCTTTGCATTGCTCTTGAAGGATTGGAATGCAGCAGCAATTCCCCGCCAAAATTGCCCATAAAACTATTGCAAAATCCTCCATCTCGAGCTCCATTTATAACCTGCATCAAACAGATTTCGTGCCAATCAGTCAACTGATCGTGACCATCAGTCTACTGCTTCTGTACTCATTGTCTCACAACGACTTGATCCATGATGGACAAGTTCCAACGGATCCATCATCAGTCGACTGATCAAGCCACAAGTCGAGTGCTTGATGTGATCACTCAACTGGAAAACCTTATGTGCCCGAATTCACCTTGATCAGTCGACTGCCATCCCTTCGTAGTCGACTGATGGTGTCGGTAGTCGACTGCCAACCCTTGGCAGTCGACTGTTCGTCCAGAAGCACATCAGTCAAACACCAGTCGATTGCTATCGACCTAGAGGAGTCGACTGGCATCTATGACAGTCGACTGATGTGGGGTAAAACCTCAAACACCAAGTTGTTTGAGCATCCGACACTCAGTCTTAGCTACTTGGCCAAGTCCACCTCCTCCTCTCATGGAGTTCCCCACCGAAGCACTCTTCCATCAGCCTACGTCCCTCGGATGCACCAAGTGAACGACTTTGCAATGTCATCCTTTGCGTCTCTTGCCCTCGAAGTCTGCTTCCCTTGAGCCTCACTCCATTGGCACCCCGTCCGGCAGTCCCTCGGATGCACCAAGCGCACGACTTCGCAATGTCATCCTTCACTAACTCAAATATCCTGAGCCTACGAGACTAATGAACTTGCCAAGTCCTCAAGACTTCTCATTTCCAAGGCTATACACTTGGACTTTACCAACACCAAGCCCTATGCTTGGATTTTCCCAACACCAAGCCCCATGCTTGGACTTTTCACCACCAATGCTACACACTTGGATTTAAGCGGCCAACTCATGTTGGACTTCCCATGACAATCCCATGTCATACGTTTTGTGTAACATCAAAATATAGTTCGAGTCAAACTCGAGTCCGGTCAATCATGACCTTGGTCGATTGCACCAACAATCTCCTCCTTTTTGATGTTTGACAAAACCTCAAACTCAAGTCTACCAATTATCCCCAATTGACAATTCTCATATCCCAATGAGAATTCCAACTAACCCCAATTGGTAACTTCTTCCCCTTTTTGACATTCATCAAAAAGGTCCTCCCCAAGGGTATGAATGTCTCATATCCCAATGAGATCATACAATCTCTCCCTTGGAGAAAAACACATGCCTTCAATCTTTCTAGTGATAAATTCTATATCACTTAAGAGAGGCACTCCCCCAATTTTCCTCCCATGAATAAAAATACACATCCATCTTTCCATGATGAATGCCTCCCCCTAAAGGCTTGCTCCCCCTTGACCATTGCACCAAAAATGTCCTTGGAGAGTCCCTAAGCCAATAGGAACAATTAAACAATCAAAATTAAGGCACAAGTTCAACATTGAACTTCCATACACCTTAAAATTGATACTCACCCTAAACACTTCTCCTAATCCATATCCAATGGATTTCCTCCCTTTCTAAAGCTCTCCAAATCAGCCTAGCAATCGACTATGACATGGGCCTAAGAAACATTATTTACCCGAAATCAACCTGGCAATCGACTCTGATAGTAATCAGTCGACTGACCACCCACATCAGTCGACTACCAACAATTGCAGTCGACTTATAACTGTAAATGCAGAAATTAGGTTTTCTAAAATGAATTTTCAAAAATCATAAATAATTATACATAAGGAGAAAGATCATGAAAGTTCATATGCATAATACTTATAACAATCAATATGGGTGAAAAATGTTTGAAAAATATTTTACCCACAAAATAGTGAGATTGATACAAAATTCAAAAGATGAGAAAAGCTTCAATATTTGAGCCATCTTTGTATCACCTTATTCAATGGTGATTGCTATCAAAAGATAAACTTCACCAAGATTTTTCAAAATGTTTTTGAAATATTTTTAAAACCTTTAAATTCATTTTCCTAAACATATCACTTGTATCTAAATATATGAAACACATACAAGTCAAGTATTCTAGTGAGATGTGAGTTTTGTTCATTTAGGGTCTCGTGCATTTTTCTAGGCGACACTATTTGATTCCCTTATGCATGGGACTTCAAATCATGTCATAGTCCTTAAATCAATTTTAAATCATTCATGAGTAATGATTATGACATAAATGATAATACAAGCAAACATGTGCCAATAATCATGATGTCATGACATGTGAATAAAATCTAAGCATACATGACATATATAAATAACCCTAAATATGATCATGACATTTTACATGATAAAAATGAATATGATGTCAAGACATGACCAGACAAATAAAGTATGACAAGTATAAAATACTAAGGTATTAGATACCTAAGTGTTAAGCTCAAATTGCCATTTCTAAGAATAAATCCATTTTGCCTTAATGCCAACTATCCCCTAGTGTGCCAAAAACCCAAAATGGCACACCATGACTTCTAAGACCTACTTGTGCCAATTTAATCAATTTTCATCTTTTCAAACCACATTGGCCCATCCTAAAGTGTCAACTCTTCCATGGCTAGGTTTACTACCCATTCACTTAGGGTTGACACACCCTAACCCATCTAGCGTGAATCGATCACGCTTTTAGGAACCCAATACCTATTGGAGCTCCTTGGGTTAACAAGGTATTCACTAGGGATGACTTCCCTAGATACCTTCCTAATGACCCTTTTTGGCTTTGAAACCTTAGTCATTTGGGCCTTTCCTATGTCAACTCTCGAGGTAACTCCCCCTTTGACCTTCTTAGTGGCTACCTTAGATTTTATTGAATTTTGAGCCACTAGGCACTTACCATGGTTAGTCTTAGGGATGACTTCCCTATTAAACTTGGTTTTGCTAGACCTAGATTTAGTTCCATAATCAAATGGAACATTGTGAAAGGACTTAGGTTTGTGGCCTAAACCTTTCTTGCCCTTAATCTGTTCTTGTCTCCTAGGTCTTAGATTTTGATCCTTTGTCCCCATAATTGAGTTTGTCATAATTTTGAGGGTCTTTTCCAATTTTTTAAGCCTTGACCTTAAGGCTCGATTTTCTAATTCTATTTTTCCCAATTTTAATTTTTCAATTATCTTTTGGGAATGACTCTTCCTAGGCATATGTCTATGATTTTTGGGATTAATGCCTAGGTGATTTTCTACCTTCCTAATGGTCTCTCTAGGTAACATAGGTCTAGTGTTATTAGTCCTAGGTTTGTCCATAAGTAAATTTACATGCTCGACACCTAAAATAATAGTATTTATTCCTACTATCATGCTTTTCATTAACAATAGCAATAAAACTAAAATAATTTCTAGCATGCTTGTTACCCTTAGAAATTGAAGGTGCATTAAATTTTACCTTAGGGTTTGCTTTAAAAGCTCCCCCTACTTGTGTAGCTCCTTTTTGCCCCTTCTTCCTGCCCCTAGGGCATTGGCTCCTATAATGTCCCTTTTGATGACATTTGAAGCACACCATGTTCTCCTTGCTTCTAATTGTGGGGACACCGACATCTTTCACCTTTGGCACTGGTTGAGCCTTCTTAATCTTCTTGGGACACTTGATTTTATAATGTCCTTGCTCCCTACACTCAAAGAATATGATCTGACTTTTATTTTTAAGTACAATGCATGAGTTACCTAGGGAGGTGCAAGCCTCTTGATCTTCACTTTTCCCGGATGTAAATGATTCTTCTCATTCTTGTTCCAGGATGGAAGACCTCTCCTCCCCCTCAATGCTAGAGGTGGAGGTTTCCTCCAATTCTTCAACATCCTTGAATCTGGATGTTAATGGACATTCTACTTCGGCTTCCTTCTCTACTTGTGCCGGTTCGGAATTTTCATGGAATTTGACCACCTTATCCCACAATTCCTTGGCATCCCCATATTCACCTATCTTGCATAAGATATGGTTAGGTATTAATTTAATTAACATTTTTATTACCTTAACTGTTGTCTTGAATTGTTGTCGTTGCTCATGGATCCACTTTGATTTTACCAACGGCTTGTTGTCTCCACCCCTAGGTACTTCAAAACCGTTTTCAATTGTTAGCATCATATCGAAATCGGTTTTGAAATATACCTCCATCCTTTTCTTCCACCAAGAATAATCTTTTTCAAATTTCGGTGGACGGATGTTGATGACGGCCATCTTGTCGTACTTGTGTTGGCGATGAGTCCGCGACAAGCTCCTCGCACTGATACCACTTTTTGGAGGATCGATGGCTGGCTAGAGGGGGTGAATAGCCCAATTCACGTAGACGATGGAAATCGTTCATTCTTGCGCGTGCTTGTCTACAATACTCGTTAATACACAATGGAAATAATAGTAATGAAAATGAATACACAAGCACACACACAATACGCGACAATATACGTGGTTCGGAACCTTGGGGTTCCTACTCCACGGGGTGAGCTCAACGAGTTCGTGTTATGCGCACGACACTAACAAAACTCCTTCTCGACAACTAGTCGGAGGTGGAGAAACCTCGTACAAGCAATTACAACAATGTAATACAAAAGTACAAGAAAAATACAAAGAAAATAAGAATACAAGTAAAGAACACTTTACAAAACTTTGCTTTGATCACTTGCTTGTTGCTTGCTTTGGATTGCTCTTGAAGGACTGGAATGCCGTAGCAATTCCTTTCCAAAATCGTCCAAAAAACTATTGTAAAATCCTCCATCTCGAGCTCCATTTATAACCTGCATTGAGCTGATTTTGTGCAAATAAGTCGACTGCTCCAATAGTCGTTGGCTCACAACGACTCGATCCACGCTGGACAAGTTCCAACGGATCCATCATCAGTCGACTGATCATGTCCATCAGTCGACTGATCAAGCCACCAATCGAGTGCTCGATGCAATCACTCGACTGGAAAACCTTCTATGCCTAAATTCACCTTGATCAGTCGACTGCCATCCCTTGGCAGTCGACTGATGGTGTCGATAGTCGACTGACAACCCTTGGCAATCGACTATTCGACTAGAAGCACATCAGTCGAACACCAGTCGACTGGAATCTATGCCTGTCAACTGATGTCGTGTAAAACCTCAAACACCAAGTTGTTTGAGCATCCGACACTCAGTCTTAACCACTTGGCCAAGTCCACCTCATCCTCTCATGGAGTTCCCCACCTAAGCTATCATCCATTGGCCTACGTCCCTCGAATGCACGAAGCGCACGACTTCGCAATGCCATCCTTCGCTTCTCTTTCCCTCGAAGTATGCTTCCCTTGGGCCTCACTCCATTCGCTCCCCGTCCGACGGTCCCTCGGATACACCAAGCACAAGGCTTCGCAATGCCATCCTTCACCCACTCAAAGACCCCGAGCCTACGAGACTAGTGAACTTGCCAAGTCCTCAAGACTTCCCATTGCCAAGGCTACACACTTGGACTTAACCAACACCAAGCCCTCTGCTTGGATTTTTCCAACACCAAGCCCCATGCTTGGACTTTTCACCACCAAGGCTACACACTTGGATTTACGTGGGCAACCCATGTTGGACTTCCCATGACAATCCCATGTCATACATTTTGTCTAACATTAAGATACAGTTCGAGTCAAACCTAAGTCCGGTAAATCGTGACCTGGGCCGATTGCAACAACATTCTGATCCTAGGCATCAAAGCATATGAAGAACCGAGCCACAAAATTAGGAGTATTTAACTAAGGTTTAAAAACAAGAAATAAACTAATCTAGCTAACTAAATCGAAGAGCAAATAAGAAAATGTAGAACTACTACTAAAATAAAAATTAAATCTAGATATGGAAAATGTAAAACTGAAGTAAATAAAATAAAAGTAAAAATAAAAGAAAATAAAGCAAGTAAATAAATCTAATCCTATGTCCAATCCAATTTTCCACTTCTTGATTCGATATCTAATCAATCAGTCCCCGGAAATGGCACCAAAAATATTATGCACGCAAACACGACTTCTAATCTCGTGATGGAGATCGTCGTGGACTCGAAGCGCGCACTCGCGCTCAACACCCACAAGTGCATGGATGTCGTCAAGTAATAAAGAATATTGATCCAACAGGGACTGAGATTTCGAGTATAGGTTTGTCCAGTGGATGTGTTGTTGTTCGGATTGGTAATCCTAGGGTTCACGAATGAGAGTTCGTCGGTGGTCTGAACTCAGTATAGTGTCACACGGAAGAAGAGAAGGGTTGCTACGAGTATTTGGATGGGATTCTAGGACTTCGGTTTCGTTTGTGTCGCAGAACATGCTATCAATTGAATGCATCCAGATTTTCTAGCTAGGGTTTTGTGGAAAGGACATCATACACTATGGTATGAGGATGCCGAATCGATCCCTGCGACGAGCCAGAACGAAAACACATTACTGACTTTATCGCATCCTTCTTTCCACAGTTGCAGTCGATGAGGCCAACCATCTAGGTTCCTCCTAATATCCCCTAAATCTTAGATACGAGGACTGTCACCCCTCGTATCATCTACGCACAGAAAATGGAAAACCAAAACATAAAGCTATAGATCTAAACAAATATTCGACTGCAAATACGATTTCAAGAAAGGGAATATATTTGAAATAGCAATGTTCTACTCAACAAAAACTACTCCCTAATCCTAGAATCGGAAAATCTACTCCATGAATACGAGAAGAGAATCACAAAACATTATGGAATTCATGAATATAATGATAAATGTGTAAGAAATATGTATTACAATGCAATATGGCTCTTCTCTCTAGCATTGTGGTTCAGAAATTGATCCTCGAGCGCCTCTCTTCCTCCCCGTTGCGAGTTCCCCGATGCTTTTTAGGGCTTCGGAGTGTCGTCCTAGCCGTCATGCCTCTCCCCTAGGGTTTGGGCATAGCTTTCCTTATATAGACATCATGTCGGATCCTCGTGAAATCTGGAAAAACCCCTGGTCATGTCAAGTTGCCTGGCTGCCACACAGTTGTGTGAAAACACACGTCCATGCCGTGTGTAAGGTTGTGGCCGTCATTTTCGAACCCTGGACATGACTGTGTGTAGCCACATGCCCAAGTCGTGTCCCACTCTGTGTCCAATTGCCAAATGCCTCCTTTTTGCTTTGAAAGCGTGCCATTTTTCCCATGGAATGCTATCCTACACACAAAAGTACAAAAAGCAGATCTTCGAACCAAAAAACAGGAAATGCATGCAAAATAAAGTAGAATATGCATGAAACAAATATAAAACGAAACGAGATGTGAATGAAAATTACTCCTAAAACCTTATATGTTTCGCTCATATCATGGTGGTGGGTACAAAACTCAGCGGTAATACGGTAATAAGAATAGAAGTGTGTGTGTGTGTATATATATGTATATATATATATATATATATATATATATATATATATATATATATATATATATATATATATATATATATATATATATATATATGTATATCACATGTGAGTCAACAATATATTGTCTAAAGGTATAACAGGTATACACCAACATGATATAACAACTGTATAACTAAACTGATCAACAATAAGAACATAAGGTCCTGACATACCTGAAGATTGGCAACGATGTAACTCATACAACTTGAGTATAAGAAGCATAATACGACACCTACAACATGGAAGAGTAAATACTGACTCTGTAATCAATAACACCGGCATACTAACATTCTATGTCAAATACACAATGAACTGGGTCCATCCCATATCACCTCAAGGAACAGGTCAAAGGTATACAATAGCCCGACCAACTCATACACAGGTATCCCACACACTATCATATAGCAAATGCAATTAGCAAATATGATGATGTGTAAACAAATGCAGCAAGCATAGCACAAACAAATGAAACATCCCAACAAGCATATATATAGACTTCATCTATATATATAATAATCACAACCATCCATATATATACATATATATATATATATATATATATATATATGTCAATATGAAAAACACCATAAGAACATGACAATGTAGAATGCATGGTCATGTTTGCTCACCCTAACCGCTACCACGATCCCAGTGTGGCCTAGGTGGCTCGACATGACAACTGTCCCAGCTCAATACCAACCACTACTCTCGAGTGGCTGAGTGGGCAGTATGAACAAGTAGCATATAAGTGTAAAGATCTAGCTTCACAACGGGGGTCACTGTAGTTGGCCACTCCGACAGTCACTATCCATGAGTTGTCGAGTGCCACATACGCAGGACAACTGCACGCAACTCCAACTACCATCGTCTATAGTGGTCAAGTGCGGCACAACAAATGCTCATCCCTCACACCAGTTACTCCTCCACGAGTAACTCGAGGCAGCGAGAGACCCTCTCAACCATAAGGGAGACCAAGTCGCCAGCATGCATGTAAATGACATGAATGCACAGTCACACATACATACATCCACCACAGACTCTCTATACTACAGAGAGTCATACTCAACTGATCATAACACTCTCTATCCTACAGAGAGTCATACATGACTGATCAACACACTCTCTATCCAATACAGAGTCATACACAACTGATCATAATACTCTCTATGCTGCAAAGAGTCATACATGACTGATCAACACACTCTCTATCCTGCAAAGAGTCATACTCAATTTATCACAACCAAGCTAGGATCATCGGTCCGTAGCGACGTTGTATCGATAATCACACGTCTATAAATGACTACATGATCCATAGTAGATATATACACAACATTAGGATATGATATGAAGACTCAAATTCACCTTTATAACATCAACCCACCCACGGATGATTTATCTAAATTTCACAATTCAGTTTTACAACCGAATTTAGCTACATACACATAGGTAAACCACTACAGGTCCACTTACCATAACTTCTATAATTCATAGCAATGATGAATGAATAGATAACAATAATGACAGAGTATTTAAGTGCAAAGGCAAGCATCAAGAAATAGAAAAATTAGAGTGCAGTCAAGGTCAAATTGACAACAATATGAAATCATATACATCAAGGTTTAGCTACTACCTTACCAAGGTAGAAAATATTACCCACCTGCTATGTAAACTATGTCGATAGTCATCACATCCATGAACCTATCTTGAATCAAGGTCCTAAAATCAACATCTTGCGAACAAACCATATTCTATCCAATCATACTGTAAATTCTAATATTAGGATCCAATCCTAATCCTACATTAACTTTATATCTCGATCAACTAATTGAATAGTTTCTTCCATTAGCTCTTAATCACAGTACCAAACTATCATTTTAATCATTGCTAATCGAGCTAACTAAATAACATCTCAATCTACAGTTAAAGTAACAATTCGTAGCAATTACCTAGTTTCATATCCATGATAAGAGCTTCTTGATCCACAGAAGAAAATCAACTCTGTACAATCAATCTATATCAACCAAGCCGAAACACCACCAACAAGATTACTATAAGTATACTCTCATATTCATAATATTCAAACCAAAACATACTTGGCCGAAGCCAATCATCCATAGTCCATCCGAAAAATCCAATCCATAATTACAACACAGCCAACCTACAACATTCAGCCCATCCACAAACAATTCAATATATCAATCCACAATATTAACTGTGAATATTCCAATCAACCCATATGTATTTATAAACATTTAGATCTGAACTTACCAAACTTATCTACACTTGCACAACTTCTTCATTTACTTAATATATCCAATTTAAATCTACCAATTGAACTGCAACCCACGCATAAATCCAACAAATCCTAAACACCTGAAATCACTATACACCAACTATGGGTTTTTAATCCATAAATAAATCTGGTCATACTATAACATTCTGTTCAACATCAAGTCTTCAGCAACTTACCCAAATTCCACTCCTCAACCTTATAGCCCTTTCATCACAATCACGTGCAACACCCACCTAAGATGAGAGCGACAACAACACAAGCATGAGAGCTCATCCACCCTCACTGTCGTCTGGATTGGTAGATTGAGACAAGCACACAGAAAGGAGGCAGTGACACACGATGATTCACAACAAAGGAAATGGCCCGATGGTAGATCTAAGTGTGGTAGCCCACACTGCTACTCACAGTGCAGAGTCAGCCGAAGGCGCCCCTCGTCTAGATCGGTGATGCATAATAAGGAAATCCGATGGCGTAGACGGAGAATCCCAGTACTCATGATGGAGGCGATGATGATCTGAACTAGGAGAAGGGAAAACTGGCGAGATGATGGCTTGGCACTGTGACTGGATTCACGACCATGGATGCGACATCTTGCTCGCCTCCATTAACGGTGACACACAAGCAGAGGGACCGACGTTGAGAAGAGACAACAGATCGGCTTGGCAACGAGGCAAGCGACGATGGGTGACAATGGATCCCACTCACGGCGTCAACAACGTGGCGGCGAGTAGCATGGAGGCGGAGCAGTTTAGGCGGAGAAGAAGAAGGGATTGGGAATGAGAAGAGAAGAAGAGAAGCGGGCGGCGCTTGAATGGAATTGGGAGAATAGGGATAGGTCGAAGAAGAAAAAAAACAATAGATCGGGGAAAAATGGAAGGGATCTGGTTTGGGTTCGAGCATTTTTTTTTAAATGGGCAATTGATTGAGCTAGCTCAAGTTTAACCTAATCACCAATTTAAGCCTAATCTTTTGCCTAATCGATCATATGAACTGCATTCAATTCAAGAAAAATTTCTAAAAATTCCTGAAAAATCCACAAGATAATTTCTTAATTAATAAGGAATATTTTATTATTATCTTATTTTTTTTATATCTCACATTCTTCCCCAGTAATAAAAATTTTCTTCCTAAATTTCATACTCAAGTACGATGAGTAAGCAATTCGGCACTGCTCGACTCAAGTACTTGAAGAAAAACTCACACACCTCAAGTAACTAGTGGGGGTACTGATAGACTCTAACATCTATCACGTATACTCTCTACAGCCCTTCTAAAATATAAATAGTACCTTTATATTGACCATCTATCAAAAGTTAACTGATGTACCAGAGTGGAGCTCTTATTCGTTTCTCGTTGGAGACTTTTTTCCAAAATCATAAGGTGATTCATGACTCACTATCGGAATTGATACTCAAGGATACTTCAAGAAAATTGAATATCTCCATGTAGTATAATTTCGTCGAGCGACCTAATGAAATCCATCTTACGACTCGATAGAAAATTAGGGGACTTAGCTAATCGATCACCAATTACCCCAAATTGTATCAAATCTCTTTCCGAGTTCTAGATAATCTTCCAACATTGTCCATCGTACTGAGATCCCCCTTTTCATCTCGGTACATAACCCTACTGGTCACTAGTATTCCACTTTTACTAGTTGAAATCAAAACTACAAAATCAACTAAGTCCTGCATGTCGTTCTACCATCAAGAACATTTCAAATCTTAGTACTTCAGAGTACTACTAGGATGTATAGCGAATCTCGAATGATGTGCTTCCTGTAGCAACTCTTCCTTCAACTAATTTAACTCCGGAACCCACTATCCTTATTAGAGACGGGGAATTATCTTCTCACAAAAGAAGTCCATCTACCGTTCAAAATCCACTCCACCACACACTCTGTAAGTGCATGGGAGACTATAGAGACCAATCTCCCTTGTTGCAACTATCCATGTTCCAGCAACACTATAGTAGCTACCGAGTAGCTAGTCAAAACTCCATGAGCACTTATGCTCCATACAACTACTACACAAGATCATATTTGCTAAAACCATGTCACGTAAATAATAGCTTATCTCATAGTTTCTTAACAACATAATCATAATATACGTCTCATGCAACTGCATCAGAATCACTCCGATCCATGAAATGATGCATCTGCGTACAATACCCTTCCAACCACACCGGAAGGATTAACTAACACTGATGTAAAAGTCAGCCACCATCTAGGCTCTGAAACCAAGTTTCACCAGCTTTCGACAAAATGAATTCCATCACCCTTCTGATCAACAAATTTGTGGTATAGTAATGCTAGGAGAATCCTATCCACATCCATAGGAATAACCAAATCAATACAAGAAACTACCATCTACGATGGTCGAGTGCGCAACTCCAACTACCACCATCAACATTGGCCAAGTTACCCAACTCCTGTTAGTAATATATGAGAGATGTCCTAAGGCAATTGTCTTATGTTTGAACCATTTATATGATAAATGAAGATTCACTATTTGAGTATACATGTTTCATGTATTTGATTAGATCTTAAACTCATTTACTGAATGTCCACGATACGATTCACAACATGAGAGAATTTGTGATTGGATCACAACTAGTGAGTATCTCTACATGTGTAATTGTGATGTATCGGAATTATCCCTAGTCGATGAATTGATGGATTTGGACACCATTGATTCTGTCGAGACTAGCACGAGGTATACTCCTTGGTGTATCCAAGCAGCTGACTATCAGTGGCTAGAGACATTGTGATGTCCGGAGTTAATCGTGGATCCTAGTTATGGTAACTAGTCCATTTGAGTGACCAGCCGTAAGACTTCATATGGTTCTGTGCATATATAGATATTTCAATGAAGTTCTTACTGCAGCTTAAGTGTGATGTTCCTTTGACTTGCGGTATTCAAGTCATCTTGATCATAAAGACTTATGCTTTGACATCTTAAGCAAGCATCTCTAAGGAGATGTGGACCCAGGATGATTGAGTATAAGTCGAAGTGATCGAAGGTGTTTGAATAGCCTATAAAGGATTCACCACTCCTTGCAAGGAGATGTATACCCATGGCCTCTCGTCGGATAGTTACTAGAGTCTTTGGCCAAAGCATTACATGTTTAGAGTAAGGTACTCTTCGATACATGTGCAGTAACTAGAATCCGTAGGACGAGGAAATGATACTTGGGCTAGGTGTGACGTAGTCAGCCTAGTGGGGACTGACACTATAGACCATGTCCTGAACCAAGTGGGTATAAGATGAGTGAAGGGAATGAGGCACGATTCATTCGAGCTGCTGAAGGGTTTCAGAAATAGTTCTGGATCAACCGATGATCTTTTCGGTTAATTGGGGATCTTGATGTACTACTAGGTGCCACTCATGATCGTTCTATAATTAATGGTTAATTATAGATGACCAACATAAACCGAGAACCTATTTGGTCACATGCACAACGAGCGTAATCCGAAGGATTTAAAATGAGCTTGAGAATGAGATTCTCAGATCGAGAGAAACTAGGTTTGGTTGGACCAAACATGAAGCGAGAATGAAATCGTTTCAGTCGCAATGGAAGCATGGATGGGCCGTGTCTTATGAAGACATGATGGATGAATCAAATTGGTTTGGTTCTAATCCAACGGAGGAGAATAAACCAAAGGGTTTGGTTTGTTTTAAACGAATTAACCAAAGTAGGTTCGGTTCGTTTTAACTTAAATTAAACCATCATGGTTTGGTTTATTTTAACTTAAATTAATGGAGCGGGTTAACGGGCCTTATGGTTATAATCCGATAACTATTAAGAGAATTTGTTCTCAATAAAATACTGCTTAAGGGTTTTTGTTAAACCCTAATTGAGGCAACCCTAATTGTTTGGCCGCCCACCCTCTCCCTCTTCTCCAAGTGGTCGGCGCCAACCACCTTGCCGCCGCCTAGCTCCTTCAACCAGTGTCCAGCTGCTGTCGACCAGCCCTCTTGCCGGTGGTGAGCTGTTGCCGGAGGAGCTCCGGTGATCTTCGTTGGCTCCGGCGACAAGGTGAGCACAGTGCTTTCCTTATTTGGCCGGCACAAGGTCTCCACCAAAGCTGTCTAGTTTTCTGGACAGCTTGTTTCCTTCTCGTCGGAGTGCTGTTTGGATGACGTTTGGAGCTCCGACAGTTGTAGACTTGCCGGGGATTCGATCTCCGTTAATCCTCATAGGTGGAGGAGGAAGTATTCGTCAAACGGTTGACGAATACCTCTCTGGAGAAGAGAGTTTTTGAGGACTCGTTTTGGATCCGAATTTTGATTCGGATCGTGATCTTCTCTCGATCACATCGTCTTCAACACGAGGCTAGTAACCCGTACGAAGACGAAGCTCATTACTTAGTGAAGTCATCCCAAAGATACTCGGCGTGGATACGGATAGAGACGATTCTAGCGAGGATCATTCCGGTTGATACGTCAGGTATACATAGTTTAAGTTTCCTTTTATTGCAAAATTTGAATTTACGGTTATGTCTACACATGTTGTACTATGCATACGTGTGATGTGTGTGTTGTAATAAATTATATTTATTATTTTATTTCTTTTGCTGTGCACATGTTTACAAAACATGTTCGAACACACACTCGCCGCGGTGCCGAAAACCCAACAGTGGTATCAGAGCCCAGGTTGTGTTTCGACATAATCGTAAAATTATTTTGCGATAGTTATAATGATATTTCTGTAAATTTTCTACTTTTGGAAAGTTAGAAGTATTTATGGAAATTTTTAATTTTGGAAAGTCTAGAAGTATTTATGGAAATCTTCTACTTTTGGAATGTTGGATGTTTTTATGGAAATTGATATTTTCTATAAATAAAATATTTGATTAGAGTTTCGAAATTTGTTTCCTAATTTAATCATGATTTGATTTGGGAAATCAAATCTTAAAATATTTTATATCCATAAGTAGTTTTGATGATTTAGGATATTGGTTTCCTAAATTGACTTTCCTTAATCAACTATTTGCACAAATAAAATATGTGATTAGATTTGGAAATTTGTTTCCTAATTTAATCATGATTTGATTTGGAGAATCAAATCTTAAACATATTTTATTTTCATAAATAGTTATGACATATAAGGAAATTTTGTAGATGACATAATTGTATGCCATGTAATTGCATTAGATGCATATCATTATGTCATGCGTGTCATGATGACATGTAGATGTATGCCATGTATGTCATGTCATGTAGATAATAGTTATTTGCATGCAAAGAGGATGAGACATAAAAACCCAAACTCAATATTAAATCCTATACCTTCCATTAATATAGTTAGAACCAGAGTTCCGTTTCTTATTCGGGTTGTTGAACTCTCTCCAAGCCCGGCTCGAACCCGAACATGTTCAACCGATGATCTTTTCGATTAATTGGGGATCATGATGTACTACTAGGTGCCACTCATGATCGTTCTATAATTAATGGTTAATTATAGATGACCAACATAAACCGAGAACCTTTTTGGTCACACGCACAACGAGCGTAATCCGAAGGATTTAAAATGAGCTTGAGAATGAGATTCTCAGATCGAGAGAAACTAGGTTTGGTTGGACCAAACATGAAGCGAGCATGAAATCATTTCAGTCGCAATGGAAGCGTGGATGGGCCGTGTCTTATGAAGACATGATGGATGAATCAAATTGGTTTGGTTCTAATCCAACGGAGGAGAATAAACCAAAGGGTTTGGTTTGTTTTAAACGAATTAACCAAAGTAGGTTCGGTTCGTTTTAACTTAAATTAAACCATCATGGTTTGGTTTATTTTAACTTAAATTAATGGAGCGGGTTAACGGGCCTTATGGTTATAATCCGATAACCATTAAGAGAATTTGTTCTCAATAAAATAGGGCTTAAGGGTTTTTGTTAAACCCTAATTGAGGCAACCCTAATTGTTTGGCCGCCCACCCTCTCCCTCTTCTCCATGTGGTCAGCGCCAACCACCTTGCCACCGCCTAGCTCCTTCAACCAGCGTCCAGCTGCTGCCGACCAGCCCTCTTGCCGGTGGTGAGCTGCTGCCGGAGGAGCTCCGATGACAAGGTGAGCACATTGCTTTCCTTATTTGGCCGGCACAAGGTCTCCACCAAAGCTGTCCAGTTTTCTGGACAGCTTGTTTCCTTCTCGTCGGAGTGTTGTTTGGATGACGTTTGGAGCTCCGACAGTGGTAGACTAGCTGGGGATTCGATCTCCGGTAATCCTCATTGGCAGTCAACTGCTCATTGGAACACGATCGGCCGCCGCTCGATCAAGCTAGAGCAAGAGACTCGGGCGATCGCCAGCTGAGTCGCGAGCACGTAATCCTTCATAGCCTCTGGCAGTCAACTACAAAGTGGCAAATGATCGCCAATGTTGGCAGTCGACTGGTGAGAGTCTCGTTGGAACTTTTCCAACGTGGATTGAGCCGTTGTCTCACAACTACAGTGTTGGAAGTCTACTGGGGCCTTATGGTAGTCGACTGCCAGGCAGAAATCTAGCCCGATGCCGGATATAAAGGCAGCTCGGATGGAGGGTTTTAGCAGCGTTTTCTTGGGCAATTTGAAGGGGAATAGTTGGTGTTTTTCCAGTCCTTCAAGGCTAGTCCAAGGCAACCAAAAGAAAGCAATCCAAAGAGCATTTGTAAAGTTTTCTTTGCATAGATTGTTGTATTCTTATTGTATTTTCTTGTCTTACTTTGTATTACTTAGTGTAATCTTTGTACGAGGTTTCTCCACCTCCGACGTGTTATCGAGAAGGAGTTTATTGTGCTTAGTGGTGTTTGTGACATCGCTAGGGTTCGTACGAACCCAATCCGTGGAGTAGGAACCATTCGGTTCCGAACCACGTTACATGTCGTGTCATTGTGTTTGTGATTGTGTTTCATGTTATTACTTTCATTATTATTATTCTGCTGCGCTAACACGATTGGTAGACGCGATCACGATCAAATTCCATCATCGGTACTAGCACACGCTATTCATCCCCCTCTAGCGTCCAATCGATCCCTTACAACTTGGACTTCCCATGACACTCACATGTCATATGTTTTGTCTAACATCAAAATACTGTTCGAGTCAAACTCGAGTCCGGTCAATCGTGACCTGGATCGTTTGCACCAACAATCTCCCCATTTTTTATTTTTGAAAAAACCTCAAACTCAAGTCTAGCAATTATCCCCAATTGGAAATTCTCACATCCCAATGAGAATTCCAACTAACCCTAATTGGTAACTTCTCCCCCTTTTTGACATACATCAAAAAGGTCCTCCTCAAGGGTGCCAATGTCTCATATCCCAATGAAATCTTACAATCATCCCATTGGTACAAAAATATCTAGGATGCCTTCAATCTTGCTAGTGATAAGTCCCTTATCACTTAAGAGAGGCAATCCCCCAATTTTCCTCTCATAAGGAAAAATACACATCCATCTTCCCATGATGGATAACCTCCCCCTGAAGGCTTGCTCCCCCTTGACCATTACACCAACAATATCCTTGGAGAGTCCCTATGCCAATAGGAGCACTAAGCAATCGAAATTAAGGGCAAAGATTCAACATTGAACTTGCACCTCCCTTAATTCGATACACACCCTAAATAATTCTCCTAATCCATATCCGATGGATTTTCACCCTTCCTAATGCTCTCCAAAGCATGTCCTAGGGTTAGGAGTAGTTAGGGAACCAAAACATAGCTGAACATGGGCCAAACAAACCTTGTTTACCTGAAATCAGCATTATCAGTCGACTCCTTCAACTACCAGTCGACTGATTTTGACTATAGTCGACTGCTATCCATGGCAATCGATTGATTTCTGCATAGTCCAGAAATCAGATTTCAAAAATGAAATTCCAAAATTCATATGTAAAAATACATAATTTGAAAATTTTTGAAAATTCATACGTACATTACTTATTACAAACATTATGGGTGAAAAATATTAGAAAAATAAAATTCCCATAAACTAGTGAGATTGATACAAAGTTCAAAACTCTTGAAATTTTCAATGTTTGACCCTACTTTGTATCACCTCATTCAATGGTGATTGCTATCAAAAGATAGACTTCACCAAGGTTTTTAAAAATGATTTTGAATTGATTTTAAAACCTTTAATTCCTTTTCCTAAACATCTCACTTGTATCTAAGTGTATGAAACACATACAAGTCAAGTATTTTAGTGAGATGTGGGTTTTGCTTAATTTAGGGTCTCATGCATATGCTAGGCAACACTATTTGATTCCCTTATGCATGAGACTTCAAATCATATCATTGTCCTTAACTCAATTTTAATTAATGCATGAATGATGATTATGGCATAATTGATAGCAAGAATAAAAGCATGTGCCAAAATCATGATGTCATGGCATGTGATATATACTTATGCATAACATGACATTTAGCTAACCCTAAGTATTATCATGATATTTTATATGATAAAAATAAATATGATGTCATGATATGACAAGGAAAATAAATCATGGTAAGTACAAAATACTAAGGTATAAAATACCTCAGTGTTAAGCCCAAATTGCAAAGTCATCTGCTGGATTGAAGTTGGATGGTAACGAGATTCTGATGAAGTAATTGTTTAGAGTAAAAGAAAGACAAGCAAATAGGATATCTTCATCAGGGTATATCGAGTAGAAAATTTGGGGACCAAATTTTTATTAGTGGGGGAGAATGTAATATATGGAGAAAAAAACAAATTAAATAAAAAATAATATAATATAATATAATAATATAATTTAAAAATGAGATAAATAAAATAAATTTATTTTATTAAATGAAAATTAGCTATTTATTAGTATTTTAGTGGTTAAATTGGGATAAGCTTTTATCAGATTAGATTAAGTCTAATTGGCTTTATCTAATAATAAAGTTGATTATTTCAAAAGCGGAGATTTAGTTATTAATATTTAATTAGAAATGTTGAGGATAATTTTTATTAGACTTTGAAAGAGTTTAATTATCTTATCCGAAAAGATAGAAATTTTTGGTATAAAATTTTTAGGACTTAGTTAATTGAATTAATCAAGATCGATTAATCCAATTAAACATTAAGTTATTAAGTTTAGGTTTCAATTGAGCCTGATATCTCCTTTACTTCCTTCGCTACTTTTTTCACGCAAACTGGAACTGCCACCGCTGTCCTCTTCTCCATCGCACGCCGCTTCTCCCCTAATCCGCCGAGCACCGCCGCCCCTGTGCGTCGCGCGCTCGCCTCCCACAGCTACACCTCCCTTTCCTCGAGTCCACAACCACAACACTGCCGCCTACCCCATCGCCAACACTGCTCCCACGCAACCCCAGCCACGCCCAGCTCGCCGTCTTGCCCCCTTTACCTCTTCCTCACGGCTTAACACCGGGCCGTTGCCGACCGCCATGTCGCTTGCCTATGCTACCAATCTCCGGCTACTCACCACAACGTCATTCGTATGTTTCGCACTCAATCCCCTTTTCAAGGAAGAGAGGCGGTGGCAAATGTCTAGGAGAGTTTTTCTACCGTGTGGTGACTATATGGAATATTATGAGGTTATGGGGCCATTATTTTATCTGTGGATACAAAGGCATATATGAGTATGTTAATTCTAAAGGAGTAGATGTTGGTCTACCTGTTGGCCTTGATGTAGTTGTGAACGGGACTGTGCCAACAGGTTCAGGTCTTTCAAGCTCTATAACATTAGTCTGTTCGACAACAATTGCTATACTGGCTAGCCTTGATAAGAATTTTTCAAAGGATTCTGATTTGAGACAAACTGTTGGATGTGAAGACAATCAACACATTTTACAGATCAGGTGGGTGGATCTGTGACCTTTTTTGAATTTAGTGCATTGTTATATTGGTTATGTGGTTTACTTATGTTATATAGTAGTTACCCTTTACGTTATTGCTAGAATTGCTTTGATATTATATTTGCTGAACCCTTGGATTCTAGGTTGCTTGCTCATCATTAACATGTAGTTATTGACTGATATTACTGTTATATGTGTATATTTATTTCTGAGATATAAATTTGTAGATATTGTTGGTAAATGCTTACCTATTATTTGTTGGATTGGTATTATGATTGGACTAGTGAAATAGTATAATTAAGATGAGATTAATCGTTAGAGGATTTATAACTTTTCTTCTATCTCGACTGCCAACTATATCTCCCATTCGTGGTTGAGAGGGTATGCAGTAGAGGATTTATAACTTTTCTTCTATCTCGACTGTCAGCTATGTCTCCCATTCGTGGTTTAGAGGGTCTGTAGTAGAGGATTTATAACTTTTCTCCTATCTCGGCTACCAGCTATGTCTCCCATTCGTGGTTGAGAGGGTCTGCAGTAGAGGATTTATAACTTTTCTCCTATCTCGGCTGCCATCTATGCCTCCCATTCGTGGTTGAGAGGGTCTGTAGTAGAGGTTCTCTACTTTTGAACTATGGTTGCATTTGTATACCTGTGGTCTATTATGTCTCTCATTCGTGATTGAGAGAATCTACTATGGAGTTATACTCTTGGACTATTTGTTCAGAGTTAGTGATAGTTGGATTCGTGTATCGTCTGTAGCTAGATAGCTAGCTTACATCTTGACTGCCCATGAGACCCGGTCATGGTAGCATGTTGTTGCATGCAGTCCATAGCTAGATAGCTATACTCTGTCTGCCCACAAGACTGATCATGATAGCATGTCGTTGCCCGTAGACATTGAGTCGTTTATTGCCTGTCTACCCACGAGTCTCGGTCGTGGTAGCATGTCCTTGCGCGTAGACAGTACTCTGTATATTGCCTATCTGCCCACGAGTCTTGGTTGTGGTAGCATATCGTTGCCCGCAAATAGTGCCCTTTGTATTACCTCGAGAGCCACGAGGCTTTGTCACAGTATTTTGATATGTATTACTTGTATATTGCAGTAAGTTGTATATGTTGCAGGTATATTTGTTATACTACTGACCAGGTTAGTTGCGGACCAATATTGATAATTTGAGGTTTGTGTTACTCTAGTTTGTTTTCTTTGACTTCCATTGTGTCCATTATGATTATGCATTATTTTCTATCCACCCACTGAGTGATTGTACTCACCCCCTCTTCTCTTATCCTCCAGGTTAGCTGATAGAGGACATGTTCAATTGGCTTACCATCGTGTCGCTGAGAGAGTCCCTTGCCAAGCTGGTCACACTGCATCATCGAGATGCCGATTTGCTTCTCTTTATTGTTATCACATTTTGTTTCCATATTTGGATTTTGGTCGCAATTGGATTTGGTGTCATAAAACTAATTTACTTTTAATGGATATATATATTTTAGTCGCGCATGCAAGCGGTCAATAAAATAATTGTATTTCTATATTATTTCAAAGTTTTTACCTGATTTGGTGCTAATGATGTATTTTAGAATATTATCACTAAGGGGCTCCTCCGTCATTTAGATGACGAATAGGCCCCAGGGGTGTGATAGGTGAAGTCTTGGAAAAAGAAAGTCCAAGTATGGATACGTAATGGAAAATTCCTAGGGTGTAGTCTTGGCCACGTAAATCCAAGGGTGTAGTCTTGGCAGTGAAAGTCCAAATATGGACATTTGGCAAAGGAAAAGACCAAGAGTGTAGTCTTTGATGGCATGCTCAGAGGCTCGTTGGCTCCCATGTCCCCGGATTAAAATTTTCACTAATGAAAATCTTCAATCAAAAGAAAGAAGAACTCTCCTTCCCTTCTTGCTTGAGCCAACCACCAAGCCACAAAAGCTTGTTGCCGCCGGCCCCAAGAAAAGAGAGAACAAGATGGCCAACCAAGGAACCAAACAAGGGAACAATCCCTAGCTCCTAGTGCCGCCGGCGAAGAGGAAAAGGATGAGAGAAAGACCGGTCAAAGGGGAGCAATAGAAGACCCTACAACCCCTTTGTGCCGCCGACCCTAGATGGAGTGAAGAGGAGAAGAGGAATAGGTTGAGCGCCGACCAAGGTAGAGGGAAGAGAGATAGGTGTCGGCAACACCTTAGGAAGAAGAAGGGAACCTCTCCTATTGTTGCCGCCCACTCCACCTCCCAAACCCTAGCCGCCCAACCAAACCCTAACCTTCCTAGGATTTCTTGCCGCCCAAGCTAATGATAGGCAAAACCCTAATCTCTAAAACCAACATCCTTGCCGCCCACCTTAAGCCCCCTTTTATAGAGTTAGGCTTAAGCCTTGTTTTAATCTCCACCGTTGGTTCTAGGGATTTAATCTCAACCGTCGGATCTAGAGATTTAATCTCAACCGTCGGATCTAGAGATTTAATCTCCACCGTCGGATCTAGAGTTTTGTTTTCCATATTGGATCTAGAGTTCATGAGGATTATATTAGGCTACGATAGGGACCATGAGGAGGAGTTGGATCTTGGCCACCTGATGGATCAGAATCACACAAACTTGATCCATCAATGATGTTCCATTCCACTAGAGGATCATCATTGAATTACCTCACCAACCCCCATAAATTAATATGGGCTCCATACATTATTTGTACATCCATCTCCCCGTGTTTAAGATATCGAATGTCCGTCAATTAATTGATTTACTGACCATCAATCAATTAACATCAAACTCCTCGAGTAGTACCACTCAACCTTATCATCATGTTGACTAAGTCAACCTGCAGGGTTTACATGATGAACCTTATGAGCTCCTCAAGGGGACATCATCAACCTAATATATAGGACACAATTTCCTCCTATAATTAACGACACACCATGTAAATAATATCATTTCCCAACTTACCGGGCATATTGATTTAATCCATTTAAATCTCACCCTTTGGTAAATCAAAGAAATAAATACTAAGTACATGTTCCCGTTATTATATCGAGATTAAGAGCATGTACAACATAATATCTGAGGTCCGATTCAATTATGTAGTCAGCAATAAATAGAATCACCTCTATGTCGGTCCTGGTCAATACACCTAAGTGTACTAGTGTAACTCTATGTTCAAGACAAACCAATACCATGCTACACTACAACCATGCCAATGGTTTGTCCAAAACCATCTTTGTTGTGAGCCTCTACTTATATTCTACAAGGAACTGATAACATGATCTTCTGTGCCACACCAAGCACCATGTTATCTACAATGTAAAGTATTAGACAATATGCACACATATAATAAATATAAAGTGCAAACAATGATCATGTGATTCTTATTTCAAAATAAAAATATTCATACAAAAGAGCTAGGCTTTCAGTATACATCCCAACAATCTCCCACTTATACTAAAAGACTATGCTGTCATCATACTGTCATACATCTGATCCCCATGTCCTCCACATGCCTATCAAATTCTTTCGCTGGAAGGGCCTTAGTGAATGGATCCGCCAGGTTATCCTCTGATGCAAATTTGGTGACAGCTACTTCTCCTCGCTTTACGATCTCTTGTATCAGGTGGTACTTGCGCTCTATGTGTTTACTCACCTTATGGGCACGTGGTTCCTTCGAGTTTGCAACTGCACCACTGTTATCACAATAAATTGTGATAGTTCTGGGCAAACCAGAAATCACATCCAAGTCCATCAAGAAGTTCCTGAGCCATACAGCTTCCTTGGCTGCCTCAGAGGCTGCCACATACTCAGCTTCCATGGTAGAGTCCTCCACGCATTTCTGCTTGACACTCCTCCAAACTATGGCTCCACCTCCAAAAGTAAACACAAACCCTGAGGTAGGCTTATTGTTGTCCCTATCTGATTGGAAATCAAAATCCGTGTAACCCACACGGACTAATTGATCTGCCCGGTAAACCAACCTATAATCCCTAGTCCTTCTCAGGTACTTCAATATATGCTTTACCGCAGTCCAATGTCCCTGTCCAGGATTACTCTGATATCTGCTAACCATGCCCACGGCAAAGCAGATATCTGGTCTCGTACATAGCATAGCATACATGAGGCTTCCTACTGCCGAAGCATAAGGAACCACCTTCATCTCCTCTATCTCCTTTGATGTTTTGGAACACATCTCTTTAGATAAAGGTACGCCATGCCTAAAAGGTAGAAAACCTTTCTTGGTGTTCTGCATGCTAAAACGAGCAAGGATAGTGTCAATGTATGAAGCTTGAGATAAGCACAACATCCTTTTCTTGCGATCCCTTATCACCTTGATCCCAAGGATGTGTCCCACTTCTCCCAAGTCCTTCATATCAAACTGTTTTGACAACCATACTTATGTCTGATAACACTCTGATATTGTTTCCAACTAACAAAATGTCATCTACGTATAGTACAAGAAATACCAATATGTTTCTATCACATCTTTTGTATACACAAGGCTCATCCGGACTTTGAATAAATCCATATGACTGGATTACCTCATCAAAGCGGATGTTCCAAGATCTAGAAGCTTGCTTCAATCCATAAATGGACCGATTAAGCTTACACACAAGATTCTCTTTTCCCTTTGCAAAGAATCCCTCTGGTTGCTTCATATAGATGTTTTCCTCAAGACTTCCGTTAAGGAAAGCTGTCTTGACATCCATCTGCCAAATCTCATAATCCTCATGAGCAGCAATAGATAAGAGAATCCGGATAGACTTAAGCATAGCTACTGATGAAAAGGTCTCCTCAAAATCGATACCCTCTTTCTGAGTATACCCTTTCGCAACAAGCCTAGCTTTGAAGGTCTCAACCTTCCCGTCTACTCCTCTCTTTCTCTTGTAGATCCACTTGCATCCAATGGCTTTCACACCATCGGGTGGTTCTACTAGCTCCCAGACATGATTAGAATCCATAGATTCTATCTCTGAATTCATAGCTGTTTGCCAAGATACCGCATCTCTATCTTGGAGTGCCTCGTCATATGTCCAGGGATTAGGTTCATGTTTACCAGGGACTAAGTCCGAAGACTCTCCCAAGAACATGAATCTCACGGGTTATCTAACAACCCTCCCACTACGACGAGGTGCCTTCTGTGTATACTCTGTGACACGCGGTGCAGTGACTTGTGGTATTTTCTCTTGTACTGGTGGTACTGAAGTCGCGACTTCCCCTGTCAACTCCTCAAGAACAATCCTACTCGTGGGCTTGTGGTTCATCACATAGTCTTCCTCTAGAAATCTGGCAATCATACTCACGATCACCTTCTGATCTCTAGGACTATAGAACAAACTACCCTTCATTCCCTTAGGATAGCCAACAAACAAGCGTACTTCTGTACGAGATTCAAACTTACCAGCATCTCCCTTCAGCACATGTGCTGGACTACTCTAAATCCGAATATGTCTTAGACTAGGCTTTCGCCCAGTCCACAATTCTGTGGGAGTAGAGGGTACTGACTTAGATGGAACCAAGTTCAGAATGTGTTCTGCCGTTTCCAGAGCAAACCCCCAGAACGAATCAGGTAACTCAGAATAACTCATCATCGATCTGACCATCTCCATAAGAGTCATATTCCTTCGGTTCGCCACACCATTCTGCTGGGGTGTGCCAGGTGCGGACAATTGGGATTGAATCCCAGTCTCTGATAAGTAACTCCTAAACTCTCCCAAGAGGTACTCGCCACCACGATCAGATCGTAGTGTCTTGATACTTTTACCTTGACGGTTCTCCACATCAGCCTTGAATTCTTCAACTCACAAAGCATTCAGATTTGCGCGATCAAGTAAATGTATCCATACCTTGAATAATCGTCTATAAAAGAGACAAAGTATTCAAAGCCACCTCTAGCCTGGATAGACATAGGACCGCACAAATCAGAATGAACCAATTCCAATACATCTTTGGCTCTATACCCCTTAGCCTTAAAAGGCCTCTTGGTCATCTTACCTTCCAAGAAAGACTCGCAGGTTGGGAGGTCTTCCACCACTAATAAACCCAAGGGTCCATCAACTATCAACCTTTGAATTCTACTCAGGTTAATATGACCAAGTCTTAGGTGCCAAAGATATGTCTAGTTCATTTTCGAAGGTTCTTTTCTCTTATTAGACATAGAAGATGAGTTATTCACTTCTATATGCATCGTGGGAGTTTTTGGTTCAAGAGTGTACAAATTGCCAACCAATGTACCAGAATAGATAATCTCCCTATTCCTTTTTATAACAACTTTGTCATTAAAAGAAACAGAATATCCATCCAGAAACAATTTAGAAACTAAAATTATATTCTTTCTAAAAGTAGGTACATAAAGACAATTTCTCAAAACCAAAACTTTATTCCTATCAAAAGATAAATAAACGTCTCCCACTACAATAGCCGCCACCTTTGAAGCATTGCCGATGAAGACGGTAATCTCTCCCTTAGCTAGTCGTCGGGTTTCCTGGAACCCCTGCAAAGTATTGCAGACATGATCAGTGGCTCTTGTATCTACACACCAGGTACTGGTAGATAACACCGTTAAACATGTTTCAACAACTAAACAAGAAGATATACCTTTGTTCTTTCGGCGAGGACAGTCCGCCTTCCAATGTCCAGTCTGCTTGCAAGTGAAGCACTTGCCTTTTGGCTTCTTCACTCCTGCCTGAGGTCCTGCTGCCACTTTCTTTGCTTCACCTTGCTTCTTCTTCTTCTTCCCTTTCGGTTTAGAAGTAGAAACCTTCTGAGCAACCATGGCTTGAGCGCTTTGACGAAAAAGCCCCTCTGCCGCCTGGAGTTCTGTCAGAAGTTCTGCCAACGAATACAACCTCTTGTTCATGTTGTAGTTGAGGCGGAACTGCTCAAAACTCCTAGGTAGAGACTGGAGAATGATATCGACCTGGGTTTCCCCATCAATCTCAGCTCCGAGGACTTCCATCTCATTCAGATGAGCCATCATCATGAGAACATTGTCCCTGACGGGTGTTCCCTCGATCATGGTGGTCGTCATCAAGTTCCTCATAGCCTCCTGTCTGGCCGCCCTACTCTGATGTCCGAAAAGTTCCTTGAGATTGAGCATCATGTCATAAGTCGTGGCCATGGCCTGATGCTGATGTTGCAGCACATTTGACATAGATGCCAAAATGTAACACCGTGCCATCTCATCAACCTTGATCCATTTCTTATAACTCTCTTTCTCCTTTTCATCAGAGTCATTGGTGGGCTTAGGAAGACAGACATCGAAGAGTACAAATTTGTACTCCTCTGCAGTTAAGACAATATCCAAATTTCTTTTCCAATCAAAATAATTTGTTCCAGTAAGTTTATTTTCTTTTAATATCACAACAAGTGGGTTGAAAGCCATTTGAAAAAACCTAAGAATCACAATGATCAAATTATTAGATTTCAAATATCATTGATTCCTCAAACAATAAAATTTCGAAATCAACCAACACCTCAAAACACCGAGAATATCGCATGCCACCATAGTGTGGACGTATACGAATTCTACATTTGTAAGAGGAGGTTTAACCCATTAATTTTATTATCTTGTCAACCTTACTTTTTGACAAATAAAATTAATAGTTGGTTCCTCTTTGGCCCTATAAATAAAAGCAGTGAATCCGATGGGGAGGATACTTTTTATTTGCATCTAAGTGTGCACCATTACACGATACTAAGGGAATTATCTCGGATTATGTGCCTTACTGATTGGGAAGTACACACGCTCCTAAATAATTTCCTATAACCATTATTTGACCTAGTGATCCGCAAACAAACTCATCCGATGGGGAGGAAGGTACTCAGAGCCGACGTGCAAGTTTGTTGCAACACACGTCAAATTGTAATGGAGGCCGCAAGAATTAATTAAAATGTCCCTCTCCCACTTAGTAAATTGACAGTGAGGAATTTTCAAGCACACACAACATGCATATAAAACAAATCAACAATAAATATGGAAAAAATCAGAATTTTTCCAACTATTATGGCATTGTTCTCCAATATGCGTCCCGTCGTGTCGCCACCTCGTCCGCTCCACCTTTTCCCGTGTGCAAGTCACCAAAGAGATCCGAACCAAGATAAACTATTTTAATTTACATCCATCGATCCTATACTCCACGAAGGAGTGTACAAATAATCTGGATCGAAAGTAAACTAAAATGAGTGGCTAAATAATGCCATATTTAATTAGAAAAATTAAATACTAATTTAGCCTCGTCAACCCCGAGGATTCAAATAATATACAATCACACACACATGCAATCACATACACACATATATAGCCATAATAGTTGAAACTTATGCCTGCAACCAAAAAGTTATCCTACGCACATCCCACTATCATCTGACATACACAATATATGATAAGTGCATGAAAGTAACCGAATCCAAAACACACAAAATCGGAAACCGTGGCTCTGATACCAATTTGATGGCATGCTCGGAGGCACATTGGCTCCCATGTCCCTGGATTAAAATTTTCACTAATGAAAACTAATCCGGATGGGATGAGTTTCCTAAGCTCAACCAATTCATCGTCATGCTAATGACTTGAGTTATCGCTTGAACAAACTAGTTGTTCAAGCAACAAAACTCTTCTAGTCGGTTAGCCGCGGAAGAGACGAAGGACGGATCGCCGGTTTTTGTGTTTATCTTCGGGGGTCCATGATTATACAAATACATATGGATGTAGACATGTATAATCAACACATACAAACATATTAATAAGAACATGCAAAGATCCATAATAAAACTTGTAAAACTTTTATACCTCTCGATCTTCTATCGTATGTCCTAACCTCCTTGTAGACTTCGTGTGGGCGAAGATCCTCCACAAGTTGAAGCTTCCTAGATCTTCTTCAATCAAAAGAAAGAAGAACTCTCCTTCCCTTCTTGCTTGAGCCAACCACCAAGCCACAAAAGCTTGTTGTCGCCGGCCCCAAGAAAAGAGAGAACAAATGGCCAACCAAGGAACCAAACAAGGGAACAATCCCAAGCTCCTAGTGCCGCCGGCGAAGAGGAAAAGGATGAGAGAAAGACCGGCCAAAGGGGAGCAATAGAAGACCCGACAACCCCTTTGTGCCGCCGGCCCTAGATGGAGTGAAGAGGAGAAGAGGAATAGGTTGAGCGCCGACCAAGGTAGAGGGAAGAGAGATAGGTTCCGGCAACACCTTAGGAAGAAGAAGGGAACCTCTCCTATTGTTGCCGCCCACTCCACCTCCCAAACCCTAGCCACCCAACCAAACCCTAACCTTCCTAGGATTTCTTGCCGCCCAAGCTAATGATAGGCAAAACCCTAATCTCTAAAACCAACATCCTTGCCGCCCACCTTAATCCCCCTTTTATAGAGTTAGGCTTAAGCCTTGTTTTAATCTCCACCGTTGGTTCTAGGGATTTAATCTCAACCGTCGGATCTAGAGATTTAATCTCAACCGTCGGATCTAGAGATTTAATCTCCACCGTTGGATCATTGGATCTAGAGTTCATGAGGATTATATTAGGCTACGATAGGGACCATGAGGAGGAGTTGGATCTTGGCCACCCGATGGATCGGAACCACACAAACTTGATCCATCAATGATGTTCCATTCCACTAGAGGATCATCATTGAATTACCTCACCAACCCCCATAAATTAATATGGGCTCCATACATTATTTGTACATCCATCTCCCCGTGTTTAAGATATCGAATGTCCGTCAATTAATTGATTTACTGACCATCAATCAATTAACATCTAACTCCTCGAGTTGTACCGTTCAACCTTATCATCATGTTGACTAAGTCAACCTGCAGGATTTACATGATGAACCTTATGAGCTCCTCAAGGGGACATCATCAACCTAATATATAGGACACGGTTTCCTCCTATAATTAATGACACACCATGTAAATAATATCATTTCCCAACTTACCGGGCATATTGATTTAATCCATTTAAATCTCACCCTTTGGTAAATCAAAGAAATAAATACTAAGTACATGTGCCCGTTATTATATCGGGATTAAGAGCATGTACAACATAATATCCGAGGTCCGATTCAATTATGTAGTCAGCAATAAATTGAATCTCTATGTCGGTCCTGCTCAATACACCTAAGTGTACTAGTGTAACTCTATGTTCAAGACAAACCAATACCAAGCTAAACTACAACCATGCCAATGGTTTGTCCAAAACCATCTTGGTTGTGAGCCTCTTCTTATATTCTACAAGTGACTGATAACATGATCTTCTGTGCCACACCAAGCACCATGTTATCTACAATGTAAAGTATTAGACAATATGCACACATATAATAAATATAAAGTGCAAACAATGATCATGTGATTCTTATTTCAAATTAAAAATGTTTATACAAAAGAGCTAGGCTTTCAGTATACATCCCAATAGTCTTGGCCATATAAGTCCAAGTATATAGTCTTGGCGGCATACGTATAAGTCCAAGTGTGTTGTCTTGGCGGTGTAGGACCCATTAGCATGACATAGCCGGTGGAAGCACCTGAAGTCTAGCGCGAAGGGTGAACGAGTCATGGAGGATTCGATTGGACCCTGAAGGCGTGAGGTTGATGGATGTGGCTAGATGGCTTAGGTTTAGTCTAAGAGTGAGTGTAAAGTATGAGGGGATCATACTTGGGTTAAACTTCATGTTTCAGATTTACCAGTCGATTGATGACTTTGGCTAGTCGACTGGTCGAGTGTTTGGCACTCAGAGGCTCAGTTGACTCAAAGCAGTCGACTAGGGTTATGACCCAGTCGATTAGTCAAGTAGTCGACTGAGGCTCGACTACTGACTATGACTTTGATAGTTGATTGCTAGGATTTAACAGTCGACTGGTCACTAACAGTCAACTCCTAACATTGACAAGTCGACTTGATTTAAGTGGGAAGGGCAAAAAATGTTTTGTAGTCGACTTCTTGCTTTTGGTAGTTGACTAGTGCATATGGCAGTCCACTGTTCGACTTAATATGACGTGGATTAATTTATTGTGAGACAATGGTACTGTGACCAGTCAACTGTTGGGGAAGAGCAGTCGACTCGAGGTGGAAATCTGTTCATGTTGCAACTTTATAAGGAGCTCGAGAAGGAGGTTGAAGGAAGCCAATTCACGAGGGATTTGAAGGTAAGTGTTGCTGCAATTCCAGGTCTTTAAAGCCATTCAAAGCAATCAAAAGATCAAGCATCCAAAAACTCACTTGTAAAGTGTTGTAATTTTATTTCTTCCATTTTCTTGTATTTTGTATTGTTTGTTTACTGTTGTAAGTTTTTGTATGAGGTTTCTCCACCTCCGATGTATTATCGAGAAGGAGAAAGAGGTTTAGTGGAGTAGCCACTAAAGCCTGGCTGTGGAGTTGGAACTGTAGGTTCCGAACCACGTAAAATCTCCTTGTTGTAATTGTGTGTATTTTTATCTTGTGTATTTCATATTCTGCTGCTAACATTTTTGTAGAGACAAACACACAATCGAAACGGGAATCGAATGACGCTATTCACCCCCCTTTATCACATCAAATCGGTCCCAACAATTGGTATCAAACCCCAACTCACTTGGAAGTACCACCAATTGGTATCAGAGAGAGGACACTCTTCAAGGACTGACAGTCAGAAGGAGCAAAAGCTCTAGAGGATTAGAAGAAAAATGGAGTTGCCAAATGATGGACTAGGCTACGACATCAATGTAGCTCCGCCTTTATGGATTCTACTAATTTGTAGGCTTTCATAAATAGAAGGCGAGCATAGAGACATTTCTCATGATGAACATCAAAGATTGGTTCATCTAAATGGAAGGGTTCAAACCTCCAAGGGGCAAGAAGAGAGGATTCCTCAAGATGAAGAAATGGACCGAGGAACAACTCCAAAAATTCGAGACAAACATTAAGGTAACAAAATTTCTAATTTATTCAATTCCTAATGATATCTTGTGTAAATTAGGTGACCATAAGGATGCCAAGGAGCTATAGAGCAATTTGGAAAAATTTCACAAAATTCCATCACCAGCACCAGATAAGAAAAAAGTCGAATAAGAATGCTCATCTGCTCAAGAGGGTGAAGATTTGGAAGTTGAGAGATACTCAACATCCTAATTGAAAGAAGTCGAGGAAGTTGGAAAACCTTCCACCTCTAGGATTGAGGGGGGGGGGGGGGAGAGAGAGAGAGAGAGTGAGTGAGTGATTAGATCCTCAACACCGGAATAAGAAGAAGCTTCTACATCTAGATGAGATGAAGAGCAAGCTCATAGTTCCTCTACTCCTATAGGTAACTCAAGTGCATTGGTTAAAAATAAAAATCATATTACATGCTTTAAGTGTAGGGAAGTAGGACATTATAAGAATAAATGTCCAAGAAAAATCAAGGAAAAGGCTAAAGTGGCACCCAAGATGAAGGAGAAGCCCAAGGAGGCTGGAGCCCCAATACGAAAGAGCAATGAGCACATTGTATACATAAAATGCCAACAAAAAGGGCACTATAGGAGGCAATGTATGGAGGGGAGTCACCCTACCAAGGACAAAGGAGAGAACTCAAATATAAGGGGACCAACCAAGCCAAAGGCTTAGGTATATCTTAATGCTTTTTCTTTATGTAATGATAATAAGCATGTTTTTAATTCACTTGCAATTGTTAATGATAAAAGGCATGCTAATAATAACAAATATTTTTTCTTAGGAGCCAAATATCATGAATTTATGGCTAAGGACAATTCTAAGATTGTTAACTCTAGAACTACCCTACCTAAGGATAACAAGAATCTAGGCATTAATTTGAAAAAAAAAAAAAACTAGGCATATGCCTAGGAAGAGGAATCCCCAAAAGTATAATAAAAAATAAAAAATGGAGAAGTTTGAAATAGAAAATCAAGCTTGAGAAAATGAAAAAGACCCTTAGGAATATGGAAAATGGCTTTAAAGGGTATTATGGACAAGGTATAGGGTTTATGAGGAAAGAACTATCCAAGGATAGGAAAGGTTTGGGTCACAAACTTAAGGGTCTTTTTATTATGCCAACCTACTACAATGTTCCATTTAATTATGGAACTAACTATAGGTCTAGGAAAGTCAAGATCACAAGGGAAGTCATCCCTCGAGTTGACCATGGTAAGTGTCTAGTGGCAAGTTTTCCAAGAAACCTAGGAAAGCCACTAAGGTCACAAGGGAAGCCATCGATAGAGTTGACCTAGACAAGACCAAAATGACCAAGGTTTCCAAGCCTAGGAGAATCATTAAGAAGGTACTAAGGAAGGTTATCCCTAGTGAGTACCTTGTGAACCCAAGGAGCTCAAATAGGTATTGGGTTCCTAGGAGCATGATTCCCTCACGCTAGATGGGTTTAGGGTGTATCAACCTTAAATGGATGGGTAGTTAACCTAACCATAGTAGAGTTGACACTTTAGGGCATTTTCAAGGTTATGTGATACCTTAGAAATGAGTTTAGAAATTAATCCTAAAGGAGTTTAGGATGTACCAATATAAATTATGAAAGTTGAAAATTTGATTGTAATTGGTACAAATTCAGTTAGAGTCATAGTGTGTCATTTTAAGGGTTTTGGCACACTCATGGGAAGTATCATTTTGGCAAATTGATATAATTCTAACAAATGACAATTAGAATTAACACTTAAGTATTTTTCATATCTTGATATTATTTATTTTTCAAACTTTGTTTGTCATATGTCATGTCTGTAGAGGAATCGTTAACCGTGCTAGAGGACGCGGGGAGGGGGGGGGGCAGGGGGGGTGGTGGGGAGGAGGGGGGGTTAGGATTGTAATGTTCCAAGAGAGGGGGTAAATCTCAGAAGTTATAATTTTATTTAGAAATTAAAAACTTATTTTTTGAAATCTTTAAGAAATGAATAGTATGTAGCGGAATTAAATAAAAGAAGAAGACACGATATTTACTTGGTTCACAACCCTAGATGGGTTGCTACTCTAAGGCTCGTAGCTCTCTGAGAGCTACCTCAATGGGCAATGCACTATAAGACCCTTTGACCCGAGAACTCTCGTGTGAGATATCGGAAAAAAATAAGATAATATTAAAATATTCCTTGTTAATTAAGAAATTATCTTGTGGAATTTTCAAGAGTTTTTAGAATTTTTTCTGGAATTGAATGGAGTTCATATAATCGATTAGGAGGAAGATTAGGCTTAAATAGGTGATTGGATTAGAGTTGAGCTAGCTCAATCAATTGGCCAGTTCAAAAAAATTGTCGAATCGAAACCCTATCCCTTCCGTTTTTCCCCGATCGGTCGTTTCTTTCCTTCTCTGCCCGATCCCTTTTCTCTCGATTCCATTCAAGTGCCACCCGCACCTCTTCTTCTCTTCTCATTTCTGATCCCTTCTTCTTCTCTGCCCAAACTGCTCTGCCTCCATGCCATTCGCCACTGCACTGCTGCCACTGCGAGTGGGATTCATTGTCTCCCATCGTCGCTTGCCTCGGCGGTAAGCCGATCCATCATCTCTTCTCACCACCGGTCCCTTTGCTTGTGTATCACCGCCAATCGATGTGAGCCAGATGTCGTAGCCATGGTCGCGAATCTAGCCACAATGATGAGCCATCATCTCACCAATTTTCCCTTCGCCTAGTTCAGATCGTCGACGCCTCCATCGCGAGTACTGGGATTCTTTGTCTATGTTGTTGGATTTTCTTGTTTTACTTTGCCGATCCAGACAAGGGGCGCCTTCGGCTGACTCTGCACCATGAGCAGCAGTGTAGCCTGCCACACTCAGATCTACCATCGGGCCATTTCCTTTGCTGTGAGTCATCGTGTGTCGCTGCCTCCTTACTGTGTCCTTGTCTCGATCTACCGATCCAGATGACAGTGAGGGTGGATGAGCTCTCAAGCTTGTGTTGTTGCTGCTCCCATCTTAGGTGGGTGTTGCACGTGATTGTAAGGTTGAGGAGTGGAATTTGGGTAAGTTGCTAAAGACTTGATGTTGAATAAAATGTTATAGTATGAGCAGATTTATTTGTGGATTAATAACCCATAGTTGGTGTATAATGATTTCAGGTGTTTAGGATTTGTTGGAATTGTGTGTGGGTTGCAGTTCAACTGGTAGATTCAAATTGGATATATTAAGAAAATGAAGAAGCTATGAAAGAGTAGATAAGTTTGATAAGTTCAGATCTGAATGTTTATAAATACATATCATTTGATTGGTATATTCACAGTTAATATTGTGGATTGATATGTTGAATTTTTTGTGGACGGGCGTAATGTTGTAGGTTGGCTGTGTTGTAATTATGGATTGGATTTTCCGGATGAACTGTGGATGATTGGCTTGGGCCAGATATGTTTTGGTTTGAATATTATGAATATGAGAGTATAGATATAGTAATCTTGTTGGTGGTGTTTTGGCTTGGTTGATATAGATTGATTGTATTGAGATGATTTTCTACAGTGGATCAAGAAGAACTTATCATGGATTTGAAACTAGGTAAATGCTACGAATTGTTACTTTAACTGTAGATTGAGATGTTATTTAGTTAGCTTGATTAGCTTTGATTAAATAGATAGTTTGGTACTCTGATTAAGAGCTAATGGAAGAAACTATTTAGTTAGTTGATCGAGATATAAAGTTGATGCAGGATTAGGATTTGATCCTAATATTTAAATTGATAATATGATTGGATCATATATGTTTTGTTTGCTGGATGTTGATTTCAGGACCTTGATTCAAGATAGGTTCATGGACATGAAGACTATCGACATAGTTTACATAGCAGGTGGGTAATATTTCCTACCCAGGTCAGGTAGTAGCTAAACCCTGATGTATATGATTTCATATTGTTGTCACTTTGACCTTGAATCCACTCTAATTTTTCTGTTGCTTGATACTTGCCTTTGCACTTAAATACTCTATCATTGTTGTTATCTATTCATTGATCATTGCTGTGAATTATAGATGTTATGGTAAGTTGACATGTAGTGGTTTACCTATGTGTGTACGTAGCTAAATTCGGTTGTAAAACTGAATTGTGCAATTTAGATAAATCATCCAGGGGTGGGTGATGTTGTAAAGGTGAAGTTGAGCCTTCATATCATATCCTGATGTTGTGTATATATCTGCTATAGATCATGTAGTCGTGTATGGACGTGTGATTGTCAATATAGTGTCGCTACGGACCGGTGGTCCTAGCTTGTTGTGATCAATTGAGTATGACTCTCTGCAGGATAGAGAGTGTGTTGATCAGTCGGGTATGACTCTCTGTAGGATAGAAATTGTTATGATCAATTGTGTATGACTCTCTGCAGTATAATGAGTGTATTGATCAGTCGAGTATGTCTCTCTGCAAGATAGAGAGTGTTATGATCAGTTGAGTATGACTCTCTGTAGGATAGATAGCGAGTCTATGGTGGATGCATGTATGTGTGACTGTGCATTCATGCCATTTACATGCATGCTGGCGACTTGGCCTCTCTTGTGGTTGAGAGGGTCGTCAGTCATCCTTCCTCCAAGGTTACTCGTGGAGGAGTAACTGGTGTGAGGGCAGAGCATTTGTTGTGCCGCACTCGACCACTATAGATGGTGGTAGTTGGAATTGCGTGCAATTGTTCTGCATGTGTGACACTTGACCACTCATGGATAGTGATTATCAGAGTGGCCAACATCAGGGACCCCCATTGTGTAGCTTCCTCTTTATGCTTATATGCTACATGTTCATACTGCCCACTCGACCACTCGAGAGTAATAGTTGGTGTTGAGCTGGGACAGTTGTCATGTCGAGCCACCTAGGCCACACTGGGATCATGGTAGCAGTTGGGGTGAGCAGGCATGACCATTCATTCTACATTGTCGTGTTCTTATGGCGTTTTGGATGGTTGTGATTAGCATATATACAGATGCAGTCTATATATATGCTTGTTGTAATGTTGCATTTGTTTGTACATGACCATACATGCTACTTGCATTTGCTATATGATAGTGTGTGGAATACCTATGTATGAGTTGGTCGGGCTAATGTATACCTTTGACCAATACCTTGAGGTGATACGGGATGGACCCGATTTATTGTGTATTTGAGGTGCTTGAGGTGCTGGCGGTGAGGCCAACCATCTAGGTTTCTCCTAATATCCCCTAAATCTTAGATACGAGGACTTTCACCCCTTGTATCATCTACGCACAAAAGATATAAAACCAAAACACAAAGTTATAGATCTAAACAATCATTCGACTACAAATACGATTTCAAGAACGGAAACATATTTGAAATAGCAATGTTTTACTCAACACAAACTACTCCCTAATCCTAGAATCGGAGAATCTACTCCATGAATACAAGAAGAGAATCACAATACATTATGGAATTCATGAATATAATGATAAACATGTAAGAAATATGAATTACAATGCAATATGCCTCTTCTCTCTTGCGTTGTGGTGCAGAACTTGATCCTCGAGCGGCTCTCTTCCTCCCCGTTGTGAGTTCCCAGAAGCTTTTAGGGCTTTGAGTGCCATCCGGCCTCCCCCTAGGGTTTGGGCATAGCTTTCCTTATATGTACATCATGCCTGATCCTCGCAAACTGAAAACCCTAGTCACGGGCTAAGTTTCTCGTCCGCCACATCGATCGGTGAAAACACATATGGCCATGTAAGGTCAGGTCAGCCATTTTCAACTCTCAACATACTGTGTAGCCACATGCCGTCGATGTCCCACTCTCCACCGCCAAATGCCTCTTTTGCTCAAAAGCGTGTCGTTTTCGCCATGGAATGCTATCCGGCACACAAAAGTACAAAGAACAGATCTCCGAACCAGCAAATAGGAAATGCATGCAAAATAAAGTAGAATAAGCATGAAACAAATATAAAATGAAACAAGATGTTAGCGAAAACTACTCCTAAAATCATATATGTTTCGCTCACATCAATTCCCCCAGACTTAGATCTTTGCTTGTCCTCAAACAAACCTCAGTGCCATGAAATTTTAAAAAGGTATTGTTCCATAGTTAGCATGTTAACTAGATTTATCAAGTGGTATTTGCAATCAAAGAAAAATAGATATGTTCTAGAAATTCACTAAGTTAGCTCCTTGTACTCGTGCTAAGCGAATCTTCTTAGGGGATACTCATTCCATGATAAGTTAAGTCGTCATCCTATAACTTGTCTAAGGTCTCCATCTCTTAGGGATTTACCTGCCCAAAGCAAGGGTCATTCCCTACATCTAGCACAAAGTCTCAAAGGCATGCTCGGTATTGAGAGAAATTGGTAGGTGTTTCCCAGTAACCTAACTCAGTCTCAAAGGGGCACCTAACCATTTCCACCCACGACAACTTTTTGTTTTTTTAGAATTCATTTTTTGGCTCACTGGAATTTTGATTTTTCCGAATGGTATTACACAATCTGAGCATCTCCAGTAACTAACATGCTAATCTTAGGGTCACCTGTGCATTTCAAAGTACTAGATTACTGAGATGAATCATAACTAGGTATGTACTAGACTCTCCCTTTCAGAAAGTTCATCATGTGTATGTGTAAAGTAAAAGCTAACCAGTTTAAGACTAGAACATTCATTAGAGAAAATAAAATAAAATACCACAAGGTAAATAAAGTTAAGTTACCCATGAAAATAACTCATAAAAGAAAACTCTAAAAACACTACTGAGGTAGCTTAAAGATAGCAAAAATTAAGTACTGATGAAACTAAAAACTCTATGTATGAACAAATGAATACTAACTAAAACAAATGCAAATGAAAGAAAAGAAACTACTGCTAGAAACAAAATAAATCAAAATTCGGGGCTCTCCCAGACTTAATTGAAGCATACCTCTAGTATGGTGGACGAGGTGGAAAGTTTGGTAGCCTCAGCATCTCGGGATCCTGGGAGAACCTGCTATTGAGTCGTTGATGCCACATGTACATGTGGTCGATCAAAAAGCTGGTGGATGCAGCTGCTGCTCGATGCTCCTCCTCCCTAGCCCACTGTGCCTGCTGGGCTCGCATATGTTGGGTAGATGTACCTACATCCTGCTCAAAAGGACAAAAAGGTGGTGATGCAGGTGTAGGCTCATGTCTACGTGGACTAGGTGGGCTCCTATGAATGCGTGGACTGGAGGGAGAGTGATGTAAAGGGGAAGAGATGGGTGTCGATGTGGATAGTCCCTCATATGGTGGGGAATCCACTATCAGGACTAAACGCTAGTTGGCGCATGTGATGATGGTGGTACGATCAGGGTCGGGGAGCCTAAGGGCCATCAAGTTTTTCCTTACAAAGCATAGGAAGTGTCCCTCACTTACAATCATCTTCATGGCCATATACACTCCCAGGTCGATCCTAGGGCTCCCCTCTATGCTATCTAGTGCAGTGTAGTCATACCCCATCCTCTGGCAAATGTGGGTAAGTAGGCCCCCCACAATGATCTCTCATCTCGTTGCTTTGCCCATTTTCACTAAGTGTCTAATGAAATGGGACCCTACATCAATGCTACTCCTTTCTTGTAGCGTGTCCCACAAGCAAAGTAGCTTACTAGCTTGCACTACACCGACACTCTCCCCACGACCAAAAATAGTACTTGTCATGATTCGGTGCAGGTACCGAAAAATGTGGTTTTGGAGGGGCAAGCTTTGGACCTAGAAGGGTCATATGCGTGCTTTCCTGTCAATTCAGTCCAAAAGATTCGAGAGTTGAACCCAATAGGGGTTCTTCAATCTCCCCCACTAGGCAAGCCAAAGCATGTGTTACATCGGTGTAGTGTCCATTCATGCTCAATGTTAAATAGCCTAAAGGTAATCCTACCCTCCTCGCTCTCTCTACCCGTTAAAACTTCCGCTTCTAAAGAACTTAAAAACTTTAAAACTACCCTAGGGTAGGTTGGTTATCTTATCCCCATTATCTCTCCCCACCCAATTTTTGCAAATAGGGCTTAAATGTCACCAAACAAACCTAGGGATTCTAAGAGATTTTCGTCAAGGTACCTAGTAGCGGTGATTCTTCTAGTAGAGAGCATATCAAATCATTCCATATGCTCATTATTGCGAAAGATAAGGGTTGGAAAAGCGTTACCTTCCTCCGGAGCTTGAGGGGCGTCCATTCTCCTTGTCCTTCGCTCTGAAGCACAGGATCGAGATGTCACTTGCTTGATTCTCCTCATCCTTACTTCTTTTGAGCTTCCTTGAAGGTTGGAAAGGCTTCTAGGTGGTGGGGAAGAAGGATCCACACGGCTAGGGCAAGAGAAATCAAAACACACGATGCATTTGGGGTGGAAATGCATGACGTACCCTACGTAACCTCACACGACACAACTGTTAGGGCAATCTCTTACCATGATAAGGTTTTGATGTGTGTGGCAAAGGGTTTAATTTAGGGTGTTATTATGGTTTGATATGTGCGTTGGAGCCTTGCAGGACTTAGTAATTAGCACATGGAGTCTTGGCGGGTTCACCACTCACTACCTCGTGCATGAGTCGGAGAAGGAGGATTGTAGAGTCGTGCGCTTGATGTTGCCGAGGGACCGTCGGACGAGATGACTTGAAGCGAAGCCAAGGAAGCAGACTTCGGAGGCAAGAGACGCGAAGGAGCATTGCAGAGTCGTGCACCTTATGTTGCCGAGGGACGTGGCCACGAACGAAGAGAGCTTCGGCCAGGGACTTCGAGTGAGATGAGAGAATGAGTGAATTGTAAGTAGCTCATTAGGTAAACTTGGCCGAATGGCTAAGTGTCGGATGAGTTTTCCTGACATTAGTCGACTACCATGGAATGACAGTCAACTACTCTGAGTCGAATGGGTTCGACTGGTATCCGACTGATGGGTTTATGCCCAGCAGTTGACTGCCAGAGGATGTCATGGGCATAGAACCGCTCGTAGACGACTGGGCAGTCGACTACGGAGGCAGTAGTCGACTAATGAGGTCTATTAGTCGACTGCCAAGTGTTGTGTTGGACTACAATGGTCAGGATCCGACGTGTTCGAAGGCCATTGGAGTGATGTCAGTCGACAACCAAGGGCAGCAGTCGACTGGTGGCGGCCAACGGGAAGAAATCAGCCCTCTCTATAAAAAGAGAGGGTGTGGGCTTTTTGATGGCTAATGCTCATATCCCAAATGATCATCCAAGTGCCCCACAAGTTTTAAACTCTTCTTACTTGCTTTTACTTCATTTCTATTGTAAGAAGAGTGATATTGATTTGTAAAGGTTACCTCCACCTAGCTTGGTGCAAAGGAGAGACCAATAGTGGATTGGTTTTGATGGAGTGATTCACCGAGGACGAATCGGGGATCGTGGATTAGCGGCGTAGCCGTGAACCACGTTACGACCTTGTGTTAGCATTATTTGTTTATCTTTCGCTTTGTCTATTTGTATTTGCATATTCCACTTGCGCTAATAATCTTTGTATACGAGCAAAATTCCACCATCCAACAAAAGAGGGCTATTCACCCTCCTCTAGCCGGCCGATCGATCTCCTACAAGTGGTATCAGAGCCAAGGAAAGCTTGTCGAGGACTAACCTCCACAACAAGCAAATTCAAGAATGGCCGGCTCAAATATTCACCCACCGAAATTCGAAGGCGAATTCTCTTGGTGGAAAAAGAGAATGGAGGTATTTTTCGAGACCGATTTTGAAATTCTTTTAATCATGGAAAATGGTTTCGAATTGCCTAGGAACGAAAATGGGGAGCCATTGGAGAAATCAAGGTGGAGCAAGAGGCAAAGAGAAGAATACTTGGCAAATTCAAAGGACAAGCACCACCTCTACAATGTACTCCCTCAACAAGAAGTAAATAGGAATTGGGAGTGTGCTAGCACCAAGGAAATGTGGGAGAAATTAATGGAAATTCATGAAGGCACATCCGAGGTGAAATTAGCAAGGAGAGATGTCCTTCGCTCCCAATTATCCAACATCAAACTCGAAAAGGGAGAGAAGGTAAAATCCCTACACTCTAGATTTAAGGAAATTCTAATCGGTTTGACAAGTGTAGGTGAAAGGCTCTCCAACCGGGATATGGTAATGAAGGCCATAGATGCCTTTCCCCGGTCCTCGAGATGGAGCTCCATGGTAGATTCATTTTACATCTCCAAGAACTTAGAAGTGAGCACCTTGGAGGAGTTCTTTTCAACAATGGAGCTCCACGAAACGAGGCTTGAAGGAATACAAGAAGAGCCAAGAATCAAACCTTCAAGAGGAGTAGCATTTTTGGCAAACAAGGGGAAGAAGAAGATAGAGATCCCCTCCTCCTCCGATGATGAAGCATCCTCCACCTCCTCCATAGATAGCATGGAAGAAGCGTATATGGTAAGGAGGGTAAGGCGTGCTTTAAAAGGTTTTCAATTTAATAAATCTAATGATAGGAGGAGAAGACCAAGAGGGAAAGTCATTTTCTACAATTGCCAAGAGGAAGGACATATAAGGGACAATTGTCCTCTCTTAAACAAGAGTAAAGAAGAGAGGAATAAGAAAGAAGAAAAGAAGAAGAAAAAGGGGAGCAAGAAGAAAAAGGAAGAAGAAAAGAAGGCCAAAGAAAAAGGGAAGGCCAAGGCATTCAAAGCAAAGACATGAGATGACCCTTTCTCCTCCTCATCATCATCATCCGAGGAAAAAAATGCATTTGTCACCAACTTAGCATTGATGGCATTTGACGACTTGGATTGCTCCTCCTCCGAAAATGAAGGATCAAGTTCAAATGAAGGGAGCTCAAGTGAAGGGGGAGGCTCCTCTACCTCCTCATCCGAAGAAGTGGACTGGAAACTATGGTAACTAACCTTTCACCTAGTAAAATAGTTTCTATGATTTCTAGCCTCACTAAGGACCTATTTAGAGCAAAGAAAAAGAATAAAAGCATGCTTGATCAAATTAAGGAATTAGAAGAAAAATTAGAAAAAGCATGTCTTAATGATAATAATGATGATGTATGCTCACATGATCTTTATGTGCCATTAGATGTTAATGATGCATGCATAGAAGAAAATAGGGCTTTAAGGGAAAAGGTTGACTATTTGACAAAAGCCCTAGAAAAATTCACTATTGGCTCAAACACTTTGAACATGATCATAGGGAGCCAAAGAGCAAGTTTTAACAAAAAAAGCCTAGGATATAAGGAAAAGAAAAATGAAAAGGCCTATAAATGCCTAATTGCTAGGGGGCAAGATAAGAAAAAGGTAATAGCTAGAAAATGGATTCCTAAGGAATTTCTAGTGAACCCCATGTTGGAATGTATACTGAAAGCCTAGCTCTTTTTGTATGAACATTTTATTTTTGAAATAAGAATCACATGATCATTGTTTGCATTTTATATATTCATTATATATGTGTGCATATTGTATAAATATTTTACATTGTAGATAACATGGTGCTTGGTGTGGCACAGAAGATCATGTTATCGGTTCCTTGTAAAATATAAGTAGAGGCTCACAACCAAGATGGTTTTGGACAAACCATTGGCATGGTTGTAGTGTAGCTTGGTATTGTTTTGTCTTGAACATAGAGTTACACTGGTACACTTAGGTGTATTGAGCAGGACCGACATAGAGGTGATTCAATTTAGTACAGACTACATGATTGAATCAGACCTCGGATATTATGTTGTACATGCTCTTAATCCCGATATAATAACGGGCACATGTACTTAGTGTTTATTTCTTTAATTTACCAGTGGGTGAGATTTAGATAGATTAAATCAATATGCCCGGTAAGTTGGGAAATAATATTATTTACATGGTGTGCCGTTGATTATAGGAGGAAACTGTGTCCTATATATTAGGTTGATGATGTCCCCTTGAGGAGCTCATAAGGTTCATCATGTAAACCCAGCTGGTTGACTTAGTCAACATGATGATAAGGTTGAGTGGTACTACTCGAGGAATTAGATGTTAATTAATTGATGGTCAGTAAATCAATTAATTGACGGACATTCGATATCTTAAATACGGGGAGATTAATGTACAAATAATATATGGAGCCCATATTGATCTATGGGGGTTGGTGAGGTAGTTCAATGATGATCCTCTAGTGGAATGGAACATCATTGATGGATCAAGTTTGTGTGGTTCCGATCCATCGGGTGGCCAAGACCCAACTCCTCCTTATGGTCCCTATCGTAGCCTAATATAATCCTTATGAACTCTAGATCCAAGAATGTAAAACAAAACCTAGAACCAACGGTAGGGATTAAATCCCTAGATCCGATGGTTGGATGAAACCCTAGAACCAACGGTTGGGATTAAATCCCTAGATCCGATGGTTAGGATGAAATCCTAGAATCGACGGTTGGGATTAAATCCCTAGATCCGACGGTTGGGATAAAACCCTAGATCCGACGGTTGGGATAGAACCTTAGATCCAACGGTTGGGATGAAATCCTAGATCCGACGGTTGGGATTAAACCCTAGATCCGACGGTTGGGATAAAACCCTAGATCCGACGGTGGAGATTAAATCCCTAGATCCGACAGTGGAGATTAAAGGAGGCTTAAGCCCTATTCTATAAATAGATGCTTAGGGTTGGGCGGCAACATAGATCAAAAGGATTGGAGTTAGGGTTTTGGGCGGCTAGGGTTTTGTGCGGCTAGGGTTTGGAGCAAAGTGAGCGGCAACCTCTTCCATCTTGTTGATTGTTGGCGCCCACTTCCATTGATAATTCCTTGGCCGACGCCCATCCTAGAAGCTTCCCCCTTCTTCCTTGGCCGGCGGTTCTCCTCCCATTGGTGGCCGGTTCTCTTCCTCCTCCCTATTCTCCAAAGTGGCGTGCAACAGTTTCTGAAGTTGGCGTAGCATCCATTGCTCCTTGGCAATTCCCTAATTTGGTGGCCGGTTCTAGATAGGAAAGGTATTTGTGAGTTCTTCTCTTTGTTCGCAGCGGACAAGGTAGAGAAGAAAGCGATCTAGAAGGCTTCTACTCGTGGAGGAACTTCGTCCACACGTCGTCCACGAGAAGGATAGGACATACGGTAGAAGATCGTGAGGTATAAAGTTATTTTAACTTTATGTACAGATCTGAGCATGTTCTTATTTGTTTTGATTATGCATGTGTGTGTATGAATATATATTGTATAATCATGGACCCCGAAGACAAACACAAAAACCGGCGATCCATCCGTTGTCTCTTCCGCGGCTAACCAACTAGAAGAGTTGTGTTGCTTAAACAACTAGTTTGTTCAAGCGACCGCTCAAGTTGTTAGCACGACGACGAATAGGTTGTGCTAAGGAAGCTCATCCCATCCGGATTAATTCTTTCATTAGTGAAAATTTTAATCTGGGGACATGGGAGCCAATGAGCCTCCGATGCGGGCACCTAACAATTGGTATCAGAGCCATCGGTTTCTGGTTTTGTGTGTTTAGGATTTGGTTAATTTTTTATGCATTTTTCATATATTATATGTGCCGGATAATAGTAGGATATGCGTAGTTTAACTCTTTGGTTGCAGGCATAAGATCCGACTATTATGGCCATGTGTGTGTATGTGAATGGATGTGTGTAAAAATTTATTATTTGAATCCTCGGGATTTACGAGGCCAGATTAGTATTTAATTTTTGTAATTAAATACGGTATTGTTTAGCCGATCATTTTAGTTTACTTTCGATCTAGATTATTTGTACACTCCTTCGTGGAGTATAGGATCGATGGATGTAAATAAAATGATTTATCTCGGCTCGGATATCTTTTGTGACTTGCGCACGGGAAAAGGTGGAGAGGACGAGGTGGCGACACGACGGGATGCATATTGGAGGACAATGCCATAATAGTTGGAAAAAATTCTGTTTTTCCATATTTATTGCTTATTTGTTTTATATGCATGTTGTGTATGTTTAAAATTCCTCAATTTCAATTTACTAAGTGGGAGAGGGATATTTTAATTAATTCTCACGGCCTCCATTACAATTTGACGTGTGATGCAACAAACTTGCGCGTTGGCTTTGAGTGCCTTCCTCCCCATCGGATGGGTTTGTTTGCAGATCACTAGGTCAAATAATGGTTATAGGAAATTATTTAGGAGCGTGTGTACTTCCCCACCGGTAAGGCACATAATCCGAAATAATTCCCTTAGTATCGTGTAATGGTGCACACTTAGATACAAATAAAGGTATCCTCCCCATCGGAGTCACTGCTTTTATTTGTAGGGCTAAAAAGGAACCAACTATTAATTTTATTTGTCAAAAAGTAAGGTTGACAAGATAATAAAATTAATGGGTAAAATCTCCTCTTACAAATGTAGAATTCGTATACGTCCACACTATCGTGGCATGTGATATTCTCGGTGTTTTGAGGTGTTGGTTGATTTCAGGATTTTATTGTTTTGAGGAATCAATAATATTTGAAATCTAATATTTTGATCATTGTGATTTTTAGGATTTTCAAATGGCTTTCAACCCACTTGCTGTGATTTTAAAAGAAAACAAACTTACTGGTCCAAACTACATTGATTGGAAAAGAAACTTGGATATTGTCTTAACTGCGGAGGAGTACAAATTTGTACTCTTCGAGGTCTGTCCTCCTAAGCCCTCCGATGACTCTGATGAAAAGGAGAAAGAACATTATAAGAAATGGGTTAAGGCAGATGAGATGGCGCGGTGTTACATTTTGGCATCTATGTCAAATGTGCTGCAACATCAGCATCAGGCCATAGCCACAGCTTATGACATGATGTTCAATCTCAAGGAACTTTTCGGACATCAGAGTAGGGTCAGCTAAGCGTGAGGCAATGAGAAACTTGATGACGACCACCATGGTCGAGGGAACACCCGTTAGGGATCATGTTCTCAAGATGATGGCTCATCTTAATGAGATGGAAGTCCTCGGAGCTGAGATCGATGGGAAAACCCAGGTCGATATCATTCTCCAGTCTCTGCCTAGGAGTTTTGAGCAGTTCCACCTCAACAATAACATGAACAAGAGGTTGTATTCGTTGGCGGAACTTCTGACAGAACTCCAGGCGGCAGAGGGGCTTTTTCGTCAGAGTTCTCAAGCCATGGTCGCTCAGAAGGTTTCTTCCTCCAAACCGAAAGGTAAGAAGAAGAAGAAGAAGCAAGGTGGAACGAAGAAGGTGGCAACAGGACCTCAGGCAGGAGTGAAGAAGCCGAAAGGCAAGTGCTTCACTTGCAAGCAGACTGGACATTGGAAGGCAGACTGTCCTCGCCGAAAGAACAAAGGTATATCTTCTTGTTTAGTTGTTGAAACATGTTTAGCGGTGTTATATACCAGTGCCTGGTGTGTAGATACAGGAGCCACTGATCATGTCTGCAATACTTTGCAGGAGTTCCAGGAAATCCGACGACTAGCTGAGGGAGAGATTACCGTCTTCATGGGCAATACTTCAAAGGTGGCGGCTATTGCAGTGGGAGACCTTTATTTATCTTTTGATAGGAATAAATTTTTGGTTTTGAGAAATTGTCTTTATGTACCTACTTTTAGAAAGAATTTAATTTCAGTTTCTAAATTGTTTTTTGATGGATATTCTGTTTCTTTTAATGACAAGGTGGTTATAAAAAGGAATAGCGAGATTATCTGTTCTGGTACATTGGTTAGCAATTTATATACTATTGAACCAAAAACTCCCACGATGCAAATAGAAGTAAATAACTCATCTTCTAAATCTAATAAGAGAAAAGAACCTTCGCAAATGAACCAAACATATCTTTGGCATCTAAGGCTTGGTCATATTAACCTAAGTAGAATTCAAAGATTGATAGCTGATGGACCTTTGGGTTCATTAGTGGTGGAGGATCTCCCAACCTGCGAATCTTGCTTGGAAGGTAAAATGACCAAGAGGCCTTTTAAGGCCAAGGGGTATAGAGCCAAAGATGTGTTAGAATTGGTTCATTCTGATTTGTGCGGTCCTATGACTATCCAGGCAAGAGGTGGCTTTGAATACTTCGTCTCTTTTATAGACGATTATTCAAGGTATGGATACATTTACTTGATGCGCCGCAAGTCTGAATGCTTTGACAAGTTCAAAGAATTCAAGGCTGATGTGGAGAACCGTCAAGGTAAAAGTATCATGACATTACGATTTGATCGTGGTGGCGAGTACCTCTTGGGAGAGTTTAGGAGTTACTTATCAGAGGCTGGGATTCAATCCCAATTGTCCGCACCTGGCACACCCCAGCAGAATGGTGTGGCGGAGCGAAGGAATAGGACTCTTATGGAGATGGTCAGATCGATGATGAGTTATTCTGAGTTACCTGATTCATTCTGGGGGTTTGCTCTGGAAACAGCAGCACACATTCTGAACTTGGTTCCATCTAAGTCAGTACCCTCTACTCCCACAGAGTTGTGGACTGGGCGAAAGCCTAGTCTAAGACATATTCGGATTTGGGGTAGTCCAGCACATGTACTCAAGGGAGATGCTGGTAAGTTGGAATCTCGTACAGAAGTGCGCTTGTTTGTTGGCTACCCTAAGGGAACGAAGGGTGGTTTATTCTATAATCCTAGAGATCAGAGGGTGATCGTTAGCACGAACGCCAGATTTCTAGAGGAGGATTATGTAATGAACCACAAGCCCAAGAGTAGGATTGTTCTTGAGGAGTTGACAGGGGAAGTCCCGACTTCAGTACCACCAGTACAAGAGGAGACACCACAAGTCACTGCACCGCGTGTCACAGAGCATACACAGGAGGCACCTCGTCATAGTGGGAGGGTTGTTAGACAACCCGACAGATTCATGTTTTTGGGAGAGTCTTCGGACTTAGTCCCTGGTGAACATGAACCTGATCCCTGGACATATGACGAGGCAATCCAAGATAGAGATGCGGTATCTTGGCAAAGTGCGATGAATTCAGAGATAGAATCTATGGATTCTAATCAGGTCTGGGAGCTAGTAGAGCCACCCGATGGTGTAAAAACCATTGGATGCAAGTGGATCTACAAGAGAAAGAGAGGAGTAGACGGGAAGGTTGAGACCTTCAAAGCTAGGCTTGTTGCGAAAGGGTATACTCAGAAAGAGGGTATCGATTATGAGGAGACCTTTTCGTCGGTAGCTATGCTTAAGTCTATCCGGATTCTCTTATCTATAGCTGCTCATATGGATTATGAGATTTGGCAGATGGATGTCAAAGGCGGCTTTCATACTTGAAGTCTTGAGGAGAACATCTATATGCGGCAACGGAGGATTCATTGCTAAAGGCAAAAGAGCATCTTGTATGTAAGCAATCGGTCCATTTATGGATTGAAGCAAGCTTCTAGATCTTGGAACATCGCTTTGATGAGGTAATCGGTCATATGGATTTATTGAAGTCCGGATGAGCCTTGTGTATACAAGAGATGTGGAAGCGTAGTGGTGTTTCTTGTACTATCGTAGATGACATTTTGTTAGTTGGCAACAATATCAAAGTGTTATCGGATGTAAGGTATGGTTGTCCAAGCAGTTTGATATGAAGGACTTGGGAGAAGTGGGACACATCCTTGGGATCAAAGTTATAAGGGATCATGAAAAGGATGTTGTGCTTGTCTCAAGCTTCATACATTGACACTATCCTTGCTCGTTTTAGCATGCGAGAACTCAAGAAAGGTTTTCTACCTTTTAGGCATGGAGTTCCTTTATCTAAGAGATGTGTCCCAAAACATCAAAGGAGATAGAGGACATGAAGGCGGTTCCTTATGCTTGGCGATAGGAAGCCTTATGTATGATATGCTATATGCGAGAGGATATACGCTTTGCCGTGGGCATGGTTAGCGGATATCGAGTAATCTGGAGCGAGGACATTGGGTGCGGTAAAGCATATATTGAAGTACCTGAGAAGGACTAGGGATTATATGCTGGTTTACCGGGCAGATCAATTAGTCCCTGTGGGTTACACGGATTCGGATTTCCAATCAGATAGGGACAAGAGTGAGTCTACCTCGGGGTTTGTGTTTACTTTTGGAGGTGGAGCCATAACATGGAGGAGTGTCAAGCAGAAATGCGTGGCGGACTCTACTATGGAAGCTGAGTATGTGGAAGCCAAGGAAGCTGTATGGCTCAGGATCTTCTTGATGGACTTGGATGTGATTCCTGGTTTGCCCAGAACTATCACAATTTATTGTGATAATAGTGGTGCAGTTGCAAACTCGAAGGAACCACGAGCCCATAAGGCGAGTAAACACATAGAGCGCAAGTACCACCTCATACGAGAGATCGTAAAGCGAGGAGAAGTTGCTGTCGCCAAGATTGCATCAGAGGATAACCTGGCAGATCCATTCACTAAGGCCCTTCCAGCGAAAGCGTTTGATAGGCATGTTGAGGACATGGGGATCAGATGTATGGCAGAGTGATGACGGCATAGTCTTTTAGTATAAGTGGGAGATTGTTGGAATGTATACTGAAAGCCTAGCTCTTTTTGTATGAACATTTTATTTTTGAAATAAGAATCACATGATCATTGTTTGCATTTTATATATTCATTATATATGTGTGCATATTGTCTAAATATTTTACATTGTAGATAACATGGTGCTTGGTGTGGCACAGAAGATCATGTTATCAGTTCCTTGTAAAATATAAGTAGAGGCTCACTACCAAGATGGTTTTGGACAAACCATTGGCATGGTTGTAGTGTAGCTTGGTATTGTTTTGTCTTGAACATAGAGTTACACTGGTACACTTAGGTGTATTGAGCAGGACCGACATAGAGGTGATTCAATTTAGTACTGACTACATGATTGAATCGGACCTCGGATATTATGTTGTACATGCTCTTAATCTCGATATAATAACGGGCACATGTACTTAGTGTTTATTTCTTTAATTTACCAGTGAGTGAGATTTAGATAGATTAAATCAATATGCTTGGTAAGTTGGGAAATAATATTATTTACATGGTATGCCATTGATTATAGGAGGAAACTGTGTCCTATATATTAGGTTGATGATGTCCCCTTGAGGAGCTCATAAGGTTCATCATGTAAACCCAGTTGGTTGACTTAGTCAACATGATGATAAGGTTGAGTGGTACTACTCGAGGAATTAGATGTTAATTAATTGATGGTCAGTATATCAATTAATTGACGGACATTCGATATCTTAAATACGGGGAGATTAATGTACAAATAATATATGGAGCCCATATTGATTTATGGGGGTTGGTGAGGTAGTTCAATGATGATCCTCTAGTGGAATGGAACATCATTGATGGATCAAGTTTGTGTGGTTCCGATCCATCGGGTGGCCAAGACCCAACTCCTCCTTATGGTCCCTATCGTAGCCTAATATAATCCTTATGAAGTCTAGATCCAAGAATGTAAAACAAAACCTAGAACCAACGGTTGGGATTAAATCCCTAGATCCGATGGTTGGATGAAACCCTAGAACCAACGGTTGGGATTAAATCCCTAGATCCGATGGTTAGGATGAAATCCTAGAATCGACGGTTGAGATTAAATCTCTAGATCCGACGGTTGGGATAAAACCCTAGATCCGACGATTGGGATGGAACCTTAGATCCGACGGTTGGGATGAAATCCTAGATCCGATGGTTGGGATTAAACCCTAGATCCGACGGTTGGGATAAAACCCTAGATCCGATGGTGGAGATTAAATCCCTAGATCCAATAGTGGAGATTAAAGGAGGCTTAAGCCTTATTATATAAATAGATGCTTAGGGTTGGGCGGCAACATAGATCAAAAGGATTGGAGTTAGGGTTTTGGGCGGCTAGGGTTTAGAGCAAAGTGGGCGGCAACCTCTTCCATCTTGTTGATTGCCGGCGCCCACTTCCATTGATAATTCCTTGGCCGGCGCCCATCCTAGAAGCTTCCCCCTTCTTCCTTGGCCGGCGGTTCTCCTCCCATTGGTGGCCGGTTCTCTTCCTCCTCCCTATTCTCCAAAGTGGCCGGCGGCAACAATTCTTGAAGTTGGCCGGCGCATCATCCATTGCTCCTTGGCCGGCGGTTGCACCAAATTCCCTAATTTGGTGGCCGGTTCTAGATAGGAAAGGTATTTGTGAGTTCTTCTCTTTGTTCGCAGCGGACAAGGTAGAGAAGAAAGCGATCTAGAAGGCTTCTACTCGTGGAGGAACTTCGTCCACACGTCGTCCACGAGAAGGATAGGACATACGGTAGAAGATCGTGAGGTATAAAGTTATTTTAACTTTATGTACAGATCTGAGCATGTTCTTATTTGTTTTGATTATGCATGTGTGTGTATGAATATATATTGTATAATCATGGACCCCGAAGACAAACATAAAAACCGGCGATCCATCCGTCGTCTCTTCCGCGGCTAACCAACTAGAAGAGTTGTGTTGCTTGAACAACTAGTTTGTTCAAGCGACCACTCAAGTTGTTAGCACGACGACGAATAGGTTGTGCTAAGGAAGCTCATCCCATCCGGATTAATTCTTTCATTAGTGAAAATTTTAATCCGGGGACATGGGAGCCAATGAGCCTCCGATGCAGGCACCTAACACCCCATAGGCAAAAATTTGTATTGGGTTCCAAAATCCATCCTTAAGGGTTAGAAAAACCCTAGGATAGTCAACCATATGGACTTGACCTATATCATATTTTGGTTGTCTTAGGATGGCGGGACAACATTTTTAAAATAGTGTTAGGTGATGATAATGTGCCTATAAATAGATAATAATGCTTAAATCATGATAGTTAATGAAATTGCTATGTATGTTTGTAATCATGATTTATGATTTTGATATTTGGTACATAATCATGAGAAATAGGGTTTAAATAATGCTTTAGGTGATACTTGACGTATTATCATATTTAATACCTAATGCATGATTATTATTTGATGAATAGATTTGTTTCATGATCATAATGTGAAATTTGTTCATATATGTCTTTATGATCATGAGGATTGATAGGATGATACTTAACCTTAATAGAATTGCATGAATACAATGGTTAAGTATATACAAATACCTTTAGGATGCATCTCACACTCACCATAGGCTACCTTGATTGAAAACTTAGCTTGAGTGAGATGTTAGGATGATATAAATGTCCACTAATGCCTATGGCATTTAGATGGTCATTTAAAGTACCAAAATAGCAATAATAGACCAATCATGGGGAAGGCTTATGTTTAATTCATAGACATATTGCCCAAAGATCATGGTTGGATATTTCATATTTTTTCAAAACAATTTCTTACTTTAAAATCCATGTAAAATAGTTTTGACACAATCCAAAGCAAGACTAGGTGTTAAAATGGATACTAACATGATCAAAAACCTAGTGGTTTTTTAAAACTTTTGGATTTTTGGCAAATACTTGAAAATATAATGACTTTTCATGGAAAACTATTTTTCATTGATAGATATACTTAAAATAAATGTGTTCCCCAAATCTCACTATTTTTCGAATTTTTTGAATTTTATAATGCATTTCTAAAATTCGTCCAGAAAATCAGAATTTCGGAATTCATTGTGCCTATCAACTGTCATACTGATAGAAGTCGACTGCTTACCTGAAAAACAACCCAACAACTTTTGAAACACAGTTTTAAGGCATGTTTTTGGTTATGTTTCTCTCTAGACTTGATGCCATGATATATAAACTTGTTTTAATCTTATTGATGGTGTCAAAGTGGGAGAAAACTATATGTTTAAGTTAGGGGGAACATATTTAGGAAGAGTTTCATGTATTAAGGGGGAGAGTTACTAATCATGTTTATTTACTTGCTTTCCTTTCTTAATGTTTTATCAAATGTTTTTACCTAACTTAAACGGATTGCCACACATCAAAAAGGGGGAGATTGTTAGGGCAATCTCTTGCCATGATAAGGTTTTGATGTGTGTGGCAAAGGGTTTAAGTTAGGGTGTTATTATGGTTTGATATGTGCGTTGGAGTCTTGCAGGACTTAGTAATTCACACATGGAGTCTTTGCGGGTTCACCACTCACTACCTCGTGCTTGAGTCGGAGAAGGAGCATTGCAAGGCCGTGCGCTTGATGCTGCTGAGGGACCGCCGGACGAGATGACTTGAAGCGAAGCCAAGGAAGCAGACTTCGGAGGCAAGAGATGCGAAGGAGCATTGCAGAGCCGTGCGCCTAATGCTGCCGAGGGACGTGGCCACGAACGAAGAAAGCTTCGACGAGGGACTTCGAGTGAGATGAGAGAATGAGTGAATTGTAAGTAGCTCATTAGGTGAACTTGGTCGAATGGCTAAGTGTCGGTTGAGTTTTTCTGACATCAGTCGAATACTCTGAGTCGAATGGGTTCGACTGGTATCCGACTGATGGGTTTATGCCCCGCAGTAGACTGCCATTGAATGGCAGTCGACTGCCAGAGGATGTCGCGGGCACAGAACCGCTCGTAGCCGACTGGGCAGTCGACTACGGAGGCAGCAGTCGACTGATGAGGTCTATCAGTCGACTGCCAAGTGTTCCGTTGGACTACAATGGTCGGGATCTGACATGTTCGGAGGTCGTTGGAGTGACGGAAGTCGACTGCCAAGAGCAGCAGTCGACTGGTGGCAGCCAACGGGAAGAAATCAGCCCTCTCTATAAAAAGAGAGGGTGTGGGCTTTTGGATGGCTAATGCTCATATCCCAAACGATCATCCAAGTGCCCCACAAGCTTTAAACTCTTCTTACTTGCTTTTACTTCATTTCTATTGTAAGAAGAGTGATCTTGATTTATAAAGATTACCTCCACCTAGCTTGGTGCAAAGGAGAGACCAATAGTGGATTGGTTTTGGCAGAGTGATTCACCGAGGACGAATTGGGGATCGTGGATTAGCGACGTAGCCGTGAACCACGTTACGACCTTGTTTTAGCATTGTTTGTTTATCTTTTTCTTTGTCTATTTATATTTGCATATTCCGCTTGCGCTAATAATCTTTGTAGACGAGCAAAATTCCACCATCCAACGAAAGAGGGCTATTCACCCCCCTCTAGCCGGCCGATCGATATCCTACAATAACTATGTGAAAACACACGGCCAGGTCATGTACTCCTTGGGTTAGTCGGGCACGGCCATGTGAAAACATACGGGCAGGCTGTGTGCCCTCCCATTTTTCTCCTTTCGTGCACAACGGTCTGAATTTTCTCACACGCTTTGCCGTGTAAACTAAAATTGATTTTTATTTTTACCTAGCAAGTTCTTTCTAGTCCTAATTCTAAACGAAATGAAAATTAAAGTTCAAACTAACCAAATGAATGCAATACAATAAAAAGGAAACCTAAAAACTAAACTTGGGTTGCCTCCCAAGAAGTGCTTTGTTTACGGTGTTTTAGCTCGACCACACTCCATTATCAACTTGCATTCGGAGGTTCTGTAAACCTCCATTCATCTATCTCGGGATTGACATTCGATGAACTTGGCTTTACCATGCTGAAAGTGAAGCCGTCTAGGAAGGGAGTTGTACACTTTGACAGATTGAAGAGGATGATCTCCCTGTCTACCTCTAATGAGATATTGTGCACTTTTACATCTATGCACGCCACCGCAATCACCAGAAAGGGCCTTCCCAAGATGATGGCATTCTGGGGATCTGGTCCTATGTCGAGTATAATAAAATCCATATATATGACAAAGTTCTCGACGACCATGGGCACATGTGCTAGCATGCCGACGGGTTCCTTGACTAAGTCGTCCCCCATATGAATACTAAGGTTCGCTGGTTGAGCCCATTCAGTCCAATATTCAAGTAGTATGCATAGGGAATCACACTTACTGATGACCCCATGTCGCACAACGCTTCATCGAAGCTTTCCCCATAAATCAAGTAGGGGATAACAAATTCATAGAATTTTATCTTCAATTTTGGCTTGGTCGGGTAGGGTGGAAACCATGGCTGCACACCCCTTGGCGAATCTGGTTCCATGTTCTACTCTCTCGCTGCACACTCCTTCTTCCTTAATATGACTTGGCTTGGGTAATGCTGGAGTGCTCTGCAAAGGTTGTGACACAGTTTAGGCTATCTGGGCCACCTGTATCTCTAACATCCTTGTGTGACTTACAAGACCATCAACAGTGGCCTTCAAGTTTCTTAGTGACTCCTTTGTTTTCTGATGTTGGCGACGAAACTCTTCATTGGCCTTTGTTTGGGTAGCAATGAAGTCTTCCATCATCAATTCTAACATAGACTTCTGTGGTTGCTGCTACCCATACCCTCCTGATGGTTGGAAATTCCCTGAGTTATTCTGATAGGAAAAGCTCAGGTGATTCTTCCATATGGAATTATAAGTACTGGAGTATGGGTTGTTGGGCCTTTGATTGCAATCCCCAATCGCATCAACATGCTCAACCCACTCTTCTAAGTCACCCTACCTTTCATAGTAGTCCTCCCAATACACTGCTGCTCCTTCTCCAAAGTCAATGGCCGCACATGCAGATGCAGGATTTGAAGAGTCAAATCGTCTGCTAAGTGCGTCCATCCTCGCTACTAGGTGGTCCACTGAGTTGACAACATATTGTCCCGTGGCAAGAGCTGGGTGACTACGTTCAGAAGCCCTTTGATGGTGATTATGGGCCACCACTTCTATCAGCTCCTCTTCTTCCTCGATATTCTTGTTCATAAGCGTTCCTCCTGTGGTAGAATCGAGGGACATCTTTATGGCGTACATGATCCCATTATAGAAGATGTGGATCACCAGCGATCCCAGGCTTCAAATAGGAACTCCCCTTCCTTCTGACGGAAGCTCGTTATTAGATGGCACATGTGAGCCATCTTGCTAGGTGGGAAGTATTTATTCAAGAACTGCTGCTCACATTGCTCCCATGTAGTAATGCTTCCTGAAGGCATGGAGTGAAGCCATGACTTAGCCTTATCCTGCAATGAAAACGGGAATAGGCTCAGGAAGATTGCATCTACAGGGACTCCATTTATCTTCATCGTCGAGCAGATTTCCAAGAATGACTCTAGGTGCCGGTTCGGGTCTTCAGTCGCAACTCCCCAGATTTGACTCTGTTGAACCATGTGTATGAGTGTCGATTTCAACTCAAAGTTGTTTGCTGAAATGGATGGTCTAGCTATACTCGGCCTAAATCCTCTAGCATTAGGGGTTGCGTAATCCCGTACGGGTCGGCTACCTATATTCACCTCGGATGCAGCTTGATCCTCCATCCTCTTCTGTTCAGCTCTTCGATGATGATAGGTTCGTTCGATTTCTAGATTGATCAGAATCAGGCTTTCAATGTTGGAAATTGTTCATTCTTGTGCATGCTTGTCTACAATACTCATTAATATGCAGCGGAAATAATAGTAATGAAAACGAATACACAAGCACAAACACAATAAGCCGCAATATATGTGGTTCAGAACCTTAGGGTTCCTACTCCACGGGGTGATCTCAACGATCTCGTGTTATGCGCACGACACTAACAAAACTTCTTCTTGAGAACAAGTCAGAGGTTGAGAAACCTCATACAAGCAATTACAACAATGTAATACAAAAGTCCAAGCAAAATGCAAAGACAATAAGAATACAAGTAAAGAACACTTTACAAAACATTACTTTGATCACTTGCTTGTTGCTTGTTTTGCATTGCTCTTGAAGGATTGGAATGCAGCAGCAATTCCCCACCAAAATTGCCCATAAAACTATTGCAAAATCCTCCATCTCGAGCTCCATTTATAACCTGCATCAAACAGATTTCGTGCCAATCAGTCAACTGATCGTGACCATCAGTCTACTGCTTCTGTACTCGTTGTCTCACAATGACTTGATCCATGATGGACAAGTTCCAACGGATCCATCATCAGTCGACTGATCAAGCCACAAGTCGAGTGCTTGATGTGATCACTCAACTGGAAAATCTTATGTGCTCGAATTCACCTTGATCAGTCAACTGCCATCCCTTCGTAGTCGACTGATGGTGTCGGTAGTCGACTGCCAACCCTTGGCGTCGCCCGTCGAGCTTACATCGGTCAAACACCGATTGCTTATCGACGAGGAGTCGATCGCATCGGCGATGATCGATGTGGGGTAAAACCTCAAACACCAAGTTGTTTGAGCATCCGACACTCAGTCTTAGCTACTTGGCCAAGTCCACCTCCTCCTCACATGGAGTTCCCCACTGAAGCACTCTTCCATCAGCCTACGTCCCTCGGATGCACCAAGCGAACGACTTTGCAATGTCATCCTTTGCGTCTCTTGCCCTCGAAGTCTACTTCCCTTGAGCCTCACTCCATTGGCACCCCGTCCGACAGTCCCTCGGATGCACCATGCGCACGACTTCGCAATGTCATCCTTCACTGACTCAAATATCCTGAGCCTACGAGACTAATGAACTTGCCAAGTCCTCAAGACTTCTCATTTCCAAGGCTACACACTTGGACTTTACCAACACCAAGCTCTATGCTTGGATTTTCCCAACACCAAGCCCCATGCTTGGACTTTTCACCACCAATGCTACACACTTGGATTTAAGCGACCAACTCATGTTGGACTTCTCATGACAATCCCATGTCATACGTTTTGTGTAACATCAAAATATAGTTCGAGTCAAACTCGAGTCCGTTCAATCATGACCTTGGTCGATTGCACCAAGAATCTCCTCTTTTTTAATGTTTGATAATACCTCAAACTCAAGTCTACCAATTATCCCCAATTGACAATTCTCATATCCCAATGAGAATTCCAACTAATCCCAATTGGTAACTTCTTCCCCTTTTTGACATACATCAAAAAGGTCCTCCCCAATGAATGTCTCATATCCCAATGAGATCATACAATCTCTCCCTTGAAGAAAAACACATGCCTTCAATCTTTCTAGTGATAAATTCCATATCACTTAAGAGAGGCACTCCCCCAATTTTCCTCCCATGAATAAAAATACACATCCATCTTCCCATGATGAATGCCTCCCCCTAAAGTCTTGCTCCCCCTTGACCATTGCACCAAAAATGTCCTTGGAGAGTCCCTAAGCCAATAGAAACAATTAAACAATCAAAATTAAGGCACAAGTTCAACATTGAACTTCCATACACCTTAAAATTGATACTCACCCTAAACACTTCTCCTAATCCATATCCAATGGATTTCCACCCTTTCTAAAGCTCTCCAAATCAGCCTAGCAATCGACTATGACATGGGCCTAAGAAACATTATTTACCCGAAATCAGCCTGGCAATCGACTCTGATAGTAATCAGTCGACTGACCACCCACATCAGTCGACTACCAACAATTGCAGTCGACTGATAACTGTAAATGCAGAAATTAGGTTTTCTAAAATGAATTTTCGAAAATCATAAATAATTATACATAAGGAGAAAGATCATGAAAGTTCATATGCATAATACTTATAACAATCAATATGGGTGAAAAATGTTTGAAAAATATTTTACCCACAAAATAGTGAGATTGATACAAAATTGAAAAGATGAGAAAAGCTTCAATATTTGAGCCATCTTTGTATCACCTTATTCAATGGTGATTGCTATCAAAAGATAGACTTCACCAAGATTTTTCAAAATGTTTTTGAAATATTTTTAAAACCTTTAAATTCATTTTCCTAAACATATCACTTGTATCTAAATATATAAAACACATACAAGTCAAGTATTCTAGTGAGATGTGGGCTTTGTTCATTTAGGGTCTCATGCATTTTTCTAGGCGACACTATTTGATTCCCTTATGCATGGGACTTCAAATCATGTCATAGTCCTTAAATCAATTTTAAATCATTCGTGAGTAATGATTATGACATAAATGATAATACAAGCAAACATGTGCCAATAATCATGATGTCATGACATGTGAATAAAATCTAAGCATACATGACATATATAAATAGCCCTAAATATGATCATGACATTTTACATGATAAAAATGAATATGATGTCAAGACATGACAAGACAAATAAAGTATGACAAGTATAAAATACTAAGGTATTAGATACCTAAGTGTTAAGCTCAAATTGCCATTTCTAAGAATAAATCCATTTTGCCTTAATGCCAACTATCCCCCTAGTGTGCCAAAAACCCAAAATGGCACACCATGACTTCTAAGACCTACTTGTGCCAATTTAATCAATTTTCATCTTTTCAAACCACATTGGCCCATCCTAAAGTGTCAACTCTTCCATGGCTAGGTTTACTACCCATTCACTTAGGGTTGACACACCCTAACCCATCTAGCGTGAATCGATCACGCTTTTAGGAACCCAATACCTATTAGAGCTCCTTGGGTTTACAAGGTATTCACTAGGGATGACTTCCCTAGATACCTTCCTAATGACCCTTTTTGGCTTTGAAACCTTAGTCATTTGGGCCTTTCCTATGTCAACTCTCGAGGTAACTCCCCCTTTGACCTTCTTAGTGGCTACCTTAGATTTTCTTGAATTTTGAGCCACTAGGCACTTAACATGGTTAGTCTTAGGGATGATTCCCTATTAAACTTGGTTTTTCTAGACCTAGATTTAGTTCCATAATCAAATGGAACATTGTGATAGGACTTAGGTTTGTGGCCTAAACCTTTCTTGCCCTTAATCTGTTCTTGTCTCCTAGGTCTTAGATTTTGATCCTTTGTCCCCATAATTGAGTTTGTCATAATTTTGAGGGTCTTTTCCAATTTTTTAAGCCTTGACCTTAAGGCTCGATTTTCTAATTCTATTTTTCCCAATTTTAATTTTTCAATTATCTTTTGGGAATGACTCTTCCTAGGCATATGTCTATGATTTTTGGGATTAATGCCTAGGTGATTTTCTACCTTCCTAATGGTCTCTCTAGGTAACATAGGTCTAGTGTTATTAGTCCTAGGTTTGTCCATAAGTAAATTTACATGCTCGACACCTAAATAATAGTATTTATTCCTACTATCATGCTTTTCATTAACAATAGCAATAAAACTAAAATAATTTCTAGCATGCTTGTTACCCTTAGAAATTGAAGGTGGATTAAATTTTACCTTAGGGTTTGCTTTAAAAGCTCCCCCTACTTGTGTAGCTCCTTTTTGCCTCTTCTTCCTGCCCCTAGGGCATTGGCTCCTATAATGTCCCTTTTGATGACATTTGAAGCACACCACGTTCTCCTTGCTTCTAATTGTGGGGACACCGACATCTTTCACCTTTGGCACTGGTTGAGCCTTCTTAATCTTCTTGGGACACTTGATTTTATAATGTCCTTGCTCCCTACACTCAAAGCATATGATCTGACTTTTATTTTTAAGTACAATGCATGAGTTACCTAGGGAGGTGCAAGCCTCTTGATCTTCACTTCTCCCGGATGTAAATGATTCTTCTCATTCTTGTTCCGGGATGGAAGACCTCTCCTCCCCCTCAATGCTAGAGGTGGAGGTTTCCTCCAATTCTTCAACATCCTTGAATCTGGATGTTAATAGACATTCTACTTCGGCTTCCTTCTCTACTTGTGCCGGTTCGGAATTTTCATGGAATTTGACCACCTTATCCCACAATTCCTTGGCATCCCCATATTCACCTATCTTGCATAAGATATGGTTAGGTATTAATTTAATTAACATTTTTATTACCTTAACTGTTGTCTTGAATTATTGTCATTGCTCATGGGCCCACTTTGATTTTACCAACGGCTTGTTGTCTTCACCCCTAGGTACTTCAAAACCGTTTTCAATTGTTAGCATCATATCGAAATCGGTTTTGAAATATACCTCCATCCTTTTCTTCCACCAAGAATAATCTTTTTCAAATTTCGGTGGACGGATGTTGATGACGGCCATCTTGTCGTACTTGTGTTGGCGATGAGTCCGCGACAAGCTCCTCGCTCTGATACCACTTTTTGGAGGATCGGTGGCCGGCTAGAGGGGGGTCAATAGCCCAATTCACGTAGACGATGGAAATCGTTCATTCTTGCGCATGCTTGTCTACAATACTCGTTAATACACAACGGAAATAATAGTAATGAAAATGAATACACAAGCACACACACAATACGCGACAATATACGTGGTTCGGAACCTTGGGGTTCCTACTCCACGGGGTGAGCTCAACGAGTTCGTGTTATGCGCACGACACTAACAAAACTCCTTCTCGACAACTAGTCGGAGGTGGAGAAATCTCGTACAAGCAATTACAACAATGTAATATAAAAGTACAAGAAAAATACAAAGAAAATAAGAATACAAGTAAAGAACACTTTACAAAACTTTGCTTTGATCACTTGCTTGTTGCTTGCTTTGGATTGCTCTTGAAGGACTAGAATGCCGTAGCAATTCCTTTCCAAAATTGTCCAAAAAACTGTTGCAAAATCTTCCATCTCAAGCTCCATTTATAACTTGCATCGAGCTGATTTCGCGCCAATAAGTCGACTGCTCCTATAGTCGTTGGCTCACAATGACTCGATCCACGCTGGACAAGTTCCAACGGATCCATCATCAGTCGACTGATCATGTCCATCAGTCGACTGATCAAGCCACCAATCGAGTGCTCGACGTAATCACTCGATTGGAAAACCTTCTATGCCTAAATTCACCTTGATCAGTCGACTGCCATCCCTTGGCAGTCGACTGATGGTGTCGATAGTCGACTGACAACCCTTGGCAATCGACTATTCGACTAGAAGCACATCAGTCGAACACCAGTCGACTGGAATTTATGCCTGTCAACTGATGTCGTGTAAAACCTCAAACACCAAGTTGTTTGAGCATCCGACACTCAGTCTTAACCACTTGGCCAAGTCCACCTCATCCTCTCATGGAGTTCCCCACCGAAGCTCTCATCCATCGGCCTACGTCCTTCGAATGCACCAAGCGCACGACTTCGCAATGCCATCCTTCGCTTCTCTTTCCCTCGAAGTCTGCTTCCCTTGGGCCTCACTCCATTCGCTCCCCGTCCGACGATCCCTCGGATACACCAAGCACAAGGCTTCGCAATGCCATCCTTCACCCACTCAAAGACCCCGAGCCTACGAGACTAGTGAACTTGCCAAGTCCTCAAGACTTCCCATTGACAAGGCTACACACTTGGACTTAACCAACACCAAGCCCTCTGCTTGGATTTTCCCAACACCAAGCCCCATGCTTGGACTTTTCAGCACCAAGGCTACACACTTGGATTTACGTGGCCAACCCATGTTGGACTTCCCATGACAATCCCATGTTATACGTTTTGTCTAACATTAAGATACAGTTCGAGTCAAACCTAAGTCCGGTCAATCATGACCTGGGCCGATTGCAACAACATTCTGATCCTAGGTATCAAAGCATATGAAGAACCGAGCCACAAAATTAGGAGTATTTAACTAAGGTTTAAAAACAAGAAATAAACTAATCTAGCTAACTAAATCGAAGAGCAAATAAGAAAATGTAGAACTACTGCTAAAATAAAAATTAAATCTAGATATGAAAAATGTAAAACTGAAGTAATTAAAATAAAAGTAAAAATAAAAGAAAATAAAGCAAGTAAATAAATCTAATCCTATGTCCGATCCAATTTTCCACTTCTTGATTCGATATCTAATCAATCAGTCCCCGGAAATGGCACCAAAAATATTATGCACGCAAACACGACTTCTAATCTCGTGATGGAGATCGCCAGGACTCGGCGCCGACCGCGCTCAACACCCACAAGTGCATGGAAGTCGTCAAGTAATAAAGAATATTGATCCTACAGGGACTGAGATTTCGAGTATAGGTTTGTCCAGTGGATGTGTTGTTGTTCGGATTGGTAATCCTAGGGTTCACGAATGAGAGTTCGTCGGTGGTCTGAACTCAGTATAGTGTCACACGGAAGAAGAGAAGGGTTGCTACGAGTATTTGGATGGGATTCTAGGACTTTGGTTTCGTTTGTGTGTCGCAGAACATGCTATCAATTGAATGCATCCAGATTTTCTAGCTAGGGTTTTGTGGAAAGGACATCATACACTATGGTATGAGGATGCCGAATCGATCCCTGCGACGAGCCAGAACGAAGACACATTACTGACTTTATCGCATCCTTCTTTCCACAGTTGCAGTCGATGAGGCCAACCATCTAGGTTCCTCCTAATATCCCCTAAATCTTAGATACGAGGACTGTCACCCCTCGTATCATCTACGCAAAGAAAATAGAAAACCAAAACATAAAGCTATAGATGTAAACAAATATTCGACTGCAAATACGATTTCAAGAAAGGGAATATATTTGAAATAGCAATGTTCTACTCAACAAAAACTACTCCCTAATCCTAGAATCGGAAAATCTACTCCATGAATACGAGAAGAGAATCACAAAACATTATGGAATTCATGAATATAATGATAAACGTGTAAGAAATATGTATTACAATGCAATATGGCTCTTCTCTCTAGCATTGTGGTGCAGAAATTGATCCTCGAGCGCCTCTCTTCCTCCCCGTTGCGAGTTCCCCGATGCTTTTTAGGGCTTCGGAGTGTCGTCCTAGCCGTCATGCCTCTCCCCTAGGGTTTGGGCATAGCTTTCCTTATATAGACATCATGTCGGATCCTCGTGAAATCTGGAAAAACCCCTGGTCATGTCAAGTTGCCTGGCTGCCACACAGTTGTGTGAAAACACACGACCATGCCGTGTGTAAGGTTGTGGTCGTCATTTTTGAACCCTGGACATGACTGTGTGTAGCCACATGCCCAAGCCGTGTCCCACTCTGTGTCCAATTGCCAAATGCCTCCTTTTTGCTTTGAAAGCGCGCCATTTTTCCCATGGAATGCTATCCTACACACAAAAGTACAAAGAGCAGATCTTCGAACCAAAAAACAGGAAATGCATGCAAAATAAAGTAGAATATGCATGAAACAAATATAAAACGAAACGAGATGTGAATGAAAATTACTCCTAAAACCTTATATGTTTCGCTCATATCATGGTGGTGAGTACAAAACTCAGCGGTAATACGGTAATAAGAATTGAAGTGTGTGTGTGTATATATATATATATATATATGTATATCACATGTGAGTCAACAATATATTGTCTAAAGGTATAACAGGTATACACCAACATGATATAACAACTGTATAACTAAACTGATCAATAATAAGAACATAAGGTCCTGACATACCTGAAGATCGGCAACGATGTAACTCATACAACTTGAGTATAAGAAGCATAATACGACACCTACAACATGGAAGAGTAAATACTGACTCTGTAATCAATAACACCGACATACTAACATTCTATGTCAAATACACAATGAACCGGGTCCATCCCATATCACCTCAAGGAACAGGTCAAAGGTATACAATAGCCCGACCAACTCATACACAGGTATCCCACACACTATTATATAGCAAATGCAAGTAGCAAATATGATGATGTGTAAACAAATGCAGCAAGCATAGCACAAACAAATGAAACATCCCAACAAGCATATATATAGACTTCATCTATATATATAATAATCACAACCATCCATATATATATATATATATATATATATATATGTCAATATGCAACACACCATAAGAACACGACAATGTAGAATGCATGGTCATGTCTGCTCACCCTAACCGCTACCACGATCCCAGTGTGGCCTAGGTGGCTCGACATGACAACTGTCCCAGCTCAATACCAACCACTACTCTCGAGTGGCTGAGTGGGCAGTATGAACAAGTAGCATATAAGTGTAAAGAGCTAGCTTCACAACGGGGGTCACTGCAGTTGGCCACTCCGACAGTCACTATCCATTAGTGGTCGAGTGCCACATACGCAGGACAACTGCACGCAACTCCAACTACCATCGTCTATAGTGGTCAAGTGCGGCACAACAAATGCTCATCCCTCACACCAGTTACTCCTCCACGAGTAACCTGGGAGGCAGGATGACTGACGACCCTCTCAACCATAAGGGAGACCAAGTCGCCAATATGCATGTAAATGACATGAATACACAGTCACACATACATACATCCACCACAGACTCTCTATACTACAGAGAGTCATACTCAACTGATCATAACACTCTCTATCCTACAGAGAGTCATACATGACTGATCAACACACTCTCTATCCTATACAGAGTCATACACAACTGATCATAATACTCTCTATGTTGCAAAGAGTCATACATGACTGATCAACACACTCTCTATGCTGCAAAGAGTCATACTCAATTTATCACAACCAAGCTAGGATCATCGGTCCGTAGCGACTTTGTATCGACAATCACACGTCCATAAATGACTACATGATCCATAGTAGATATATACACAACATTAGGATATGATATGAAGACTCAAATTCACCTTTATAACATCAACCCACCCCCGAATGATTTATCTAAATTGCACAATTCAGTTTTACAACCGAATTTAGCTACATACACATAGGTAAACCACTACAGGTCCACTTACCATAACTTCTATAATTCATAGCAATGATGAATGAATAAATAACAACAATGACAGAGTATTTAAGTGCAAAGGCAAGCATCAAGCAACAAAAAAATTAGAGTGCAGTCAAGGTCAAATTGACAACAATATGAAATCATATACATCAAGGTTTAGCTACTACCTTACCAAGGTAGGAAATATTACCCACCTGCTATGTAAACTATGTCGATAGTCATCACATCCATGAACCTATCTTGAATCAAGGTCCTAAAATCAACATCTTGCGAACAAAACATATTCTATCCAATCATACTGTAAATTCTAATATTAGGATCCAATCCTAATCCTGCATTAACTTTATATCTCGATCAACTAATTGAATAGTTTCTTCCATTAGCTCTTAATCACAGTACCAAACTATCATTTTAATCATTGCTAATCGAGCTAACTAAATAACATCTCAATCTACAGTTAAAGTAACAATTCGTAGTAATTACCTAGTTTCATATCCATGATAAGAGCTTCTTGATCCACAGAAGAAAATCAACTCTGTACAATCAATCTATATCAACCAAGCCAAAACACCACCAACAAGATTACTATAAGTATACTCTCATATTCATAATATTCAAACCAAAACTTACTTGGCCCAAGCCAATCATCCATAGTCCATCCGAAAAATCCAATCCATAATTACAACACAGCCAACCTACAACATTCAACCCATCCACAAACAATTCAATATATCAATCCACAATATTAACTGTGAATATTCTAATCAACCCATATGTATTTATAAACATTTAGATCTGAACTTACCAAACTTATCTACACTTGCACAACTTCTTCATTTACTTAATATATCCAATTTAAATCTACCAATTGAACTGCAACCCACGCATAATTCCAACAAATCCTAAACACCTGAAATCACTATACACCAACTATGGGTTTTTAATCCATAAATAAATCTGGTCATACTATAACATTCTGTTCAACATCAAGTCTTCAGCAACTTACCCAAATTCCACTCCTCAACCTTACAGCCCTTTCATCACAATCACGTGCAACACCCACCTAAGATGAGAGCGACAACAACACAAGCATGAGAGCTCATCCACCCTCACTGTCGTCTGGATTGGTAGATCGAGACAAGGACACAGAAAGGAGGCAGTGACACACGATGATTCACAACAAAGGAAATGACCCGATGGTAGATCTAAGTGTGGCAGCCCACACTGCTACTCACAGTGCAGAGTCAGCCGAAGGCGCCCCTCGTCTAGATCGGTGAAGCATAACAAGGAAATTCGATGGCGTAGACGGAGAATCCCAGTACTCATGATGGAGGCGATGATGATCTGAACTAGGAGAAGGAAAAACTGGCGAGATGATGGCTTGGCACTATGGCTGGATTCACGACCATGGATGCGACATCTTGCTCGCCTCTATTAACGGTGACACACAAGCAGAGGGACCGACGTTGAGAAGATACAACATATTGGCTTGGCAACGAGGCAAGCGACGATGGGTGACAATGGATCCCACTCGCGGCGTCAACAGCGTGGCGACGAGCAGCATGGAGGCGGAGCAGTTTAGGCGGAGAAGAAGAAGGGATTGGGAATGAGAAGAGAAGAAGAGAAGCGGGCGGCGCTTGAATGGAATTGAGAGAATAGGGATAGGTCGAAGAAGAAAAAAAACAATAGATCGGGGAAAAATGGAAGGGATCTGGTTTGGGTTCGAGCATTTTTTTTTAAATGGGCAATTGATTGAGCTAGCTCAAGTTTAACCTAATCACCTATTTAAACCTAATCTTTTGCCTAATCGATCATATGAACTGCATTCAATTCAAGAAAATTTTTTAAAAAATCCTGAAAAATCCACAAGATAATTTCTTAATTAATAAGGATTATTTTATTATTATCTTATTTTTTTCGATATCTCACATTCTTCCCCAGTAATAAAAATTTTCTTCCCAAATTTCATACTCAAGTACGATGAGTAAGCAATTCGGCACTGCTCGACTCAAGTACTTGAAGAAAAACTCACACACCTCAAGTAACTAGTGGGGGGTACTGATAGCCTCTAACATCTATCACGTATACTCTCTACAGCCCTTTTAAAATATAAATAGTACCTTTATATTGACCATCTATCAAAAGTTAACTGATGTACCAGAGTGGAGCTCTTATTCGTTTCTCGTTGGAGACTTTTTTCCAAAATCATAAGGTGATTCATGACTCACTATCGGAATTGATACTCAAGGATACTTCAAGAAAATTGAATATCTCCATGTAGTATAATTTCGTCGAGCGACCTAATGAAATCCATCTTACGACTCGATAGAAAATTAGGGGACTAAGCTAATCGATCACCAATTACCCCAAATTGTATCAAATCCCTTTCCGAGTTCTAAATAATCTTCCAACATTGTCCATCGTACTGAGCTCCCCCTTTTCATCTCGGTACATAACCCTACTGGTCACTAGTATTCCACTTTTACTAGTTGAAATCAAAACTACAAAATCAACTAAGTCCTGCATGTCGTTCTACCATTAAGAACATTTCAAATCTTAGTACATCCGAGTACTACTAGGATGTATAGTGAATCTCGAATGATGTGCTTCCTGTAGCAACTCTTCCTTCAACTAATTTAACTCCGGAACCCACTATCCTTATTAGAGACGGGGAATTATCTTCTCACAAAAGAAGTCCATCTACCGTTCAAAATCCACTCCACCACACACTCTGTAAGTGCATGGGAGACTATAGAGACCAATCTCCCATGTTGCAACTGTCCATGTTCCAACAACACTATAGTAGCTACCGAGTAGCTAGTCAAAACTCCATGAGCACTTCTGCTCCATACAACTACTACACAAGATCATATTTGCTAAAACCATGTCACGTAAATAATAGCTTATCTCATAGTTTCTTAACAACATAATCATAATATACGTCTCATGCAACTGCATCAGAATCACTCCAATCCATGAAATGATGCATCTGCGTACGATACCCTTCCAACCACACCGGAAGGATTAACTAACACTGATGTAAAAGTCAGCCACCATCTAGGCTCTGAAACCAAGTTTCACCAGCTTTCGACAAAATGAATTCCATCACCCTTCTGGTCAACAAATTTGTGGTATAGTAATGCTAGGAGAATCCTATCCACATCCGTAGGAATAACCAAATTAATACAAGAAACCACCATCTACGGTGGTCGAGTGCGCAACTCCAACTACCACCATCAACAATGGCCAAGTTACCCAACTCCTGTTAGTAATATATGAGAGATGTCCTAAGGCAATCGCCTTATGTTTGAACCATTTATATGATAAATGAAGATTCACTATTTGAGTATACATGTTTCATGTATTTGATTAGATCTTAAACTCATTTACTGAATGTCCATGATACGATTCACAACATGAGAGAATTTGTGATTGGATCACAACTAGTGAGTATCTCTACATGTGTAATTGTGATGTATCGGAATTATCCCTAGTCGATGAATTGATGGATTTGGACACCATTGATTCTGTCGAGACTAGCACAAGGTATACTCCTTGGTGTATCCAAGCAGCTGACTATCACTGGCTAGAGACATTGTGATGTCCGAAGTTAATCGTGGATCCTAGTTATGGTAACTAGTTCATTGGAGTGACCAGCCGTAAGACTTCATATGGTTCTGTGCATATATAGATATGTCAATGAAGTTCTTACTGCAGCTTAAGTGTGATGTTCCTTTGACTTGCAGTATTCAAGTCATCTTGATCATAAAGACTTATGCTTTGACATCTTAAGCAAGCATCTCTAAGGAGATGTGGACCCGGGATGATTGAGTATAAGTCGAAGTGATCGAAGGTGTTTGAATAGCCTATAAAGGATTCACCACTCCTTGCGAGGAGATGTATACCCATGGCCTCTCGTCGGATAGTTACTAGAGTCTTTGGCCAAAGCATTACATGTTTAGAGTAAGGTACTCTTCGATACATGTGCAGTAACTAGAATCCGTAGGATGAGGAAATGATACTTGGGCTAGGTGTGACGTAGTCAGCCTAGTGGGGACTGACACTATAGACCATGTCCTGAACCAAGTGGGTATAAGATGAGTGAAGTGAATGGGACACGATTCATTCGAGCTGCTGAAGGGTTTCAGAAATAGTTCTGGATCAACCGATGATCTTTTCGGTTAATTGGGGATCTTGATGTACTACTAGGTGCCACTCATGATCGTTCTATAATTAATGGTTAATTATAGATGACCAACATAAATCGAGAACCTATTTGGTCACACCCATAATGAGCGTAATCCGAAGGATTTAAAATGAGCTTGAGAATGAGATTCTCAGATTGAGAGAAACTAGGTTTGGTTGGACCAAACATGAAGCGAGCATGAAATCGTTTCAGTCGCAATAGAAGCGTGGATGGGCCGTGTCTTATGAAGACATAATGGATGAATCAAATTGGTTTGGTTCTAATCCAACGGAGGAGAATAAACCAAAGGGTTTGGTTTGTTTTAAACGAATTAACCAAAGTAGGTTCGGTTCGTTTTAACTTAAAATAAACCATCATGGTTTGGTTTATTTTAACTTAAATTAATGGAGCGGGTTAACGGGCCTTATGGTTATAATCCGATAACCATTAAGAGAATTTGTTCTCAATAAAATAGGGCTTAAGGGTTTTTGTTAAACCCTAATTGAGGCAACCCTAATTGTTTGGCCGCCCACCCTCTCCCTCTTCTCCAAGTGGTCGGCGCCAACCACCTTGCCGCCGCCTAGCTCCTTCAACCCGCATCCAGCTGCTGCTGACCAGCCCTCTTGCCGGTGGTGAGCTACTGCCGGAGGAGCTCCGGTGATCTTCCTTGGCTCCGGCGACAAGGTGAGCACATTGCTTTCCTTATTTGGCCGGAACAAGGTCTCCACCAAAGCTGTCCAGTTTTCTGGACAGCATGTTTCCTTCTCGTCGGAGTGTTGTTTGGATGACGTTTGGAGCTCCGACAGTGGTAGACTTTCCGGGGATTCGATCTCCGTTAATCCTCATAGGTGGAGGAGGAAGTATTCGTCAAACGGTTGACGAATACCTCTCTGGAGAAGAGAGTTTTTGAGGACTCATTTTGGATCCGAATTTTGATTCGGATCGTGATCTTCTCTCGATCACATCGTCTTCAACACGAGGCTAGTAACCCGTACGAAGACGAAGCTCATGACTTAGTGAAGTCATCCCAAAGATACTCGGCGTGGATACGGATAGAGACGATTCTAGCGAGGATCATTCCGGTTGATACGTCAAGTATACGTAGTTTAAGTTTCCTTTTATTGCAAAATTTGAATTTACGGTTATATCTACACAAGTTGTACTATGCATGCGTGTGATGTGTGTGTTGTAATAAATTATATTTATTATTTTATTCCTTCCGCTGTGCACATGTTTACAAAACATGTTCGAACACACACTCGCCGCGGTGCCGGAAATCCAACAGTGGTATTAGAGCCCAGGTTGTGTTTCGACATAATCGTAAAATTATTTTGCGATAGTCATAATGATATTTCTTGAAATTTTCTACTTTTGAAAAGTTAGAAGTATTTATAGAAATTTTTAATTTTGGAAAGTCTAGAAGTATTTATGGAAATCTTCTAGTTTTGGAAAGTTGGAAGTATTTATGGAAATTGATATTTTCCATAAATAAAATATTTGATTAGAGTTTGGAAATTTGTTTCCTAATTTAATCATGATTTGATTTGGGAAATCAAATCTTAAAATATTTTATATCCATAAGTAGTTTTGATGATTTAGGAAATTGGTTTCCTAAATTGACTTTCCTTAATCAACTATTTGCACAAATAAAATATGTGATTAGATTTGGAAATTTGTTTCCTAATTTAATCATGATTTGATTTGGAGAATCAAATCTTAAACATATTTTATTTTCATAAATAGTTATGACATATAAGGAAATATTGTACATGACATAATTGTATGCCATGTAATTGCATTAGATGCATATCATTATGTCATGCGTATCATGACATGTAGATGTATGTCATGTATGCCATGTCATGTAGATAATAGTTATTTGCATGCAAAGAGGATGAGACATAAAAACCCTAACTCAATATTAAAGCCTACACCTTCCATTAATATGGTTAGAACTAGAGTTCCGTTTCATATTCGGGTTGTTGGACTCTCTCCAAGCCCGGCTCGAACCCGAACATGTTCAACCGATGATCTTTTCGGTTAATTGGGGATCATGATGTACTACTAGGTGCCACTCATGATCATTCTATAATTAATGGTTAATTGTAGATGACCAACATAAACCGAGAACCTATTTGGTCACACGCACAACGAGCGTAATCCGAAGGATTTAAAATGAGCTTGAGAATGAGATTCTCAGATCGAGAGAAACTAGGTTTGGTTGGACCAAACATGAAGCGAGCATGAAATCATTTCAGTCGCAATGGAAGCGTGGATGGGCCGTGTCTTATGAAGACATGATGGATGAATCAAATTGGTTTGGTTCTAATCCAACGGAGGAGAATAAACCAAAGGGTTTGGTTTGTTTTGAACGAATTAACCAAAGTAGGTTCGGTTCGTTTTAACTTAAATTAAACCATCGTGGTTTGGTTTATTTTAACTTAAATTAATGGAGCGGGTTAACGGGCCTTATGGTTATAATTCGATAACCATTAAGAGAATTTGTTCTCAATAAAATAGGGCTTAAGGGTTTTTGTTAAGCCCTAATTGAGGCAACCCTAATTGTTTGGCCGCTCACCCTCTCCCTCTTCTCCAAGTGGTCAGCGCCAACCACCTTACCGCCGCCTAGCTCCTTCAACCAGTGTCCAGCTGCTGCCGACCAGCCCTCTTGCCCTGCCGGGAGCGAGCACATTGCTTTCCTTATTTGGCCGACACAAGGTCTCCACCAAAGCTGTCCAGTTTTCTGGACAGCTTGTTTCCTTCTCGTCGGAGTGTTGTTTGGATGACGTTTGGAGCTCCGACAGTGGTAGACTTGCCGGGGATTCGATCTCCGGTAATCCTCATAGGTGGAGGAGGAAGTATTCGTCAAACGGTTGACGAATACCTCTCTGGAGAAGAGAGTTTTTGAGGACTCGTTTTGGATCCGAATTTTGATTCGGATCGTGATCTTCTCTCGATCACATCGTCTTCAACACGAGGCTAGTAACCCGTACGAAGACGAAGCTCATTACTTAGTGAAGTCATCCCAAAGATACTCGGCGTGGATACGGATAGAGACGATTCTAGCGAGGATCATTCCGGTTGATACGTCAGGTATACATAGTTTAAGTTTCCTTTTATTGCAAAATTTGAATTTACGGTTATGTCTACACATGTTGTACTATGCATACGTGTGATGTGTGTGTTGTAATAAATTATATTTATTATTTTATTTCTTCTGCTGTGCACATGTTTACAAAACATGTTCGAACACACACGTAAACCCAACAAAGGGTATTAGAGCCTGTGTTGTGTTTCGACATAATCGTAAAATTATTTTGCGATAGTCATAATGATATTTCTGGAAATTTTCTACTTTTGAAAAGTTAGAAGTATTTATGGAAATTTTTAATTTTCGAAAGTCTAGAAGTATTTATGGAAATCTTCTACTTTTGGAAAGTTGGAAGTATTTATGGAAATTGATATTTTCCATAAATAAAATATTTGATTAGAGTTTGGAAATTTGTTTCCTAATTTAATCATGATTTGATTTGGGAAATAAAATCTTAAAATATTTTATTTCCATAAGTAGTTTTGATGATTTAGGAAATTGGTTTCCTAAATTGACTTTCCTTAATCAACTATTTGCACAAATAAAATATGTGATTAGATTTGGAAATTTGTTTCCTAATTTAATCATGATTTGATTTGGAGAATCAAATCTTAAACATATTTTATTTTCATAAATAGTTATGACATATAAGGAAATTTTGTACATGACATAATTGTATGCCATGTAATTGCATTAGATGCATATCATTATGCCATGCGTGTCATGACATGTAGATGTATGCCATGTATGTCATGTCATGTAGATAATAGTTATTTGCATGCAAAGAGGATGAGACATAAAAACCCTAACTCAATATTAAAGCCTACACCTTTCATTAATATGGTTAGAACCAGAGTTCCGTTTCTTATTCGGGTTGTTGGACTCTCTCCAAGCCCGGCTCGAACCCGAACATGTTCAAACCATGGAATAGTTTAATACTAATATGGTAAGAGTCAGAGGTCAATCGTTAACTTTGGTTGTTGGACTCTCTCCAAGACGGGCTAATTGGTTGAATGCACTCTAACAATATTAAAACTATTTCTCGATTAATGGGTTGTCTTTAACCTGGAGCATCGGCTTGTTGGACTCTCTCCAAGGTCGATGTAAAGGGAGGTGAAGTTGGGTGCTATGCATATGATGCATACTTGTTAATGTGTTAACAACCCAATGAATGTGTGAACATTCAATTAGTTGATAGCACATTGTGATAGTTGCATATACATGATATGCAATCGGTATAGTTGATACCTACCATCGTAGTTATGAATGGCTTGTTGGACTCTCTCAAGGTTGTTCATATCTATGATGGATATCAGCCCATTTGGAGATGGACCTATGATCTCCCGAAGTGATTTTTGGGGTTTTTGAAATTCAAAAAATGAATGGGATTTATAAATGTATATTGATGCATTTTTAAAATCATTTTCTCATATATGCTCGTTTTGTATTTCTATGTTAATCGATTGATCATGACGTCTTTGAATTTACGTACTATTTTGGATTCAAACAAATTGACTAGGCCTAAGTTCCTGGACTGGCTTAGTGATGTCTTATTTTCCACAAGTGCACGGTTGTCGTCAAGTAATAAAAATATCGATCCCACAGGGATTGGGACAATTACCGAATGATCATGATACCAAGTTATCTAGTCAATCAATTTGTGGATTAAGCAAAGACACTGAGCAGTCAAGAACAACGAATGAGAAGAACGAGCTAAAAGTCAATAGTTGAGGAGAATCTCAGGATATGGGTTTCACCACGTCGACGATTTATAAGGTGATTTAATTCTTTCCTACCCCTATTAGAGTTGTTTTTATGGAACCTATCCTAAGGTAAGTCAACGGTCCCTTTCGAGGTCTACGCTAACTGTACCTATCAAACTCAATTTACCTGTCACGATATTCGAGCGTAAGGGATCATAATCAGCTAAGGGGACCTGTCACGAGACCCCCCGCAAACCTCCCTAGTCTTACCTCCGTTACTTGGTAAATACTGGATTTGATAGATCCATTAAGGCCATAAGAGTTCCTTTAGAGTCTAAATTTCCTTTTCACGGTAGGTTTGCACACGGGACCATAATCAGCTAAGGGGACCTATCACGAGACCCCCGCAAGCCCTCATAGATACACCACCGCTACTTGGCAAGAGTTAATCCCTAATTGGTTCTGGGATTCGGGAACTTGGGTTCACTGTTAGGTACTTCCCCTTAGCTCCTTCGGTTTATCAATAAGAATCCAAAAACCATATCAAAACAAACAATAATTCAAATAGTATAGATTACATCATCCATCATAAATCGTCAAGGGTGTTGGAATGTATACTGAAAGCCTAGCTCTTTTTGTATGAACATTTTATTTTGGAATAAGAATCACATGATCATTGTTTGCACTTTATATATTTATTATATGTGTGTGCATATTTACATTGTAGATAACATGGTGCTTGGTGTGGCACAGAAGATCATGTTATCAGTCCCTTGTAAAATATAAGTAGAGACTCACAACCAAGATGGTTTTGGACAAACCATTGGTATGGTTGTAGTGTAACTTGGTATTGTTTTGTCTTGAACATAAAGTTACACTAGTACACATAGGTGTATTGAGCAGGACCGACATAGAGGTGATTCAATTTAGTACTGACTACATAATTGAATCGGACCTCGGATATTATGTTGTGCATGCTCTTAATCCCGATATAATAACGGTCACATGTACTTAGTATTTATTTCTTTGATTTACCAGAGGGTGAGATTTAGATGGATTAAATCAATATGCCCGGTAAGTTGGGAAATGATATTATTTACATGGTGTGCCGTTGATTATAGGAGGAAACCATGTCCTAAATATTTGGTTGATGATGTCCCCTTGAGGAGCTCATAAGGTTCATCATGTAAACCCAGCTGGTTGACTTAGTCAACATGATGATAAGGTTGAGTGGTACTACTCGAGGAATTAGATATTAATTAATTGATGGTCAGTAAATCAATTAATTGACGGACATTCGATATCTTAAACACGGGGAGATTAATGTACGAATAATATATGGAGCCCATATTAATTTATGGGGGTTGGTGAGGTAGTTCAACGATGATCCTCTAGTGGAATGGAATATCATTGATGGATCAAGTTTGTGTGGTTCCGATCCATCGGGTGGCCAAGATCCAACTCCTCCTTATGGTCCTTATCGTAGCCTAATATAATCCTTGTGAAGTCTAGATCCAAGAATGTAAAACAAAACCTAGAACAAACGGTTGGGATTAAATCCCTAGATCCGATGGTTATGATGAAACCCTACAACCAACGGTTGGGATTAAAATCCCTAGATCCGATGGTTAGGATGAAACCCTAGAATCGACGGTTGGGATTAAATCCCTAGATCCGACGGTTGGGATAAAACCCTAGATCCAACAGATGGGATGAAACCCTAGATCCGACGGTTGGGATGAAATCCTAGATCCGACGGTTGGGATGAAACCCTAGATCCGACGGTTGGGATAAAACCCTAGATCCGACGTTGGAGATTAAATCCCCAGATCTGACGGTGGAGATTAAAGGAGGCTTAAGCCCAATTCTATAAATAGAAGGCTTAAGCTTGGGCGGCAAGGATAATTGAATTGGAGTTAGGGTTTGGCTCTTCTCAAAGTGAGCGGCTAGGGTTTTAAAGCAAAGGCTTTGGCGGCAACCATCTTCCTTCTCCTTGTTGCCGGCGCCCATCTTCCTCCATCAAGACTTGGCCGACGCCCACCCTCTAGGCCACTCTTTTATTCCTTGGCCGGTGGTTCTCCTTCCATTGGTGGCCGGCGTTCACTCCTTCAATCTCTCCAAGGTGGCCGGTTGTTCTCCTTCCATTGGTGGCCGGCGGTTCATCCACTTGTTCCTTGGCCGGCGGTTGCATCAAATTCCCTAATTTGGTGGTCGGTTCTAGAAAGGATAGGTATTTGTTGGTTCTTCTCTTTGTTCGCAGCGGACAAGGAAGGGAAGAACGCGATCTAGAAGGCTTCTACTCGTGGAGGATCTTCGTCCACACGTCGTCCACGAGAAGGATAGGACATACGGTAGAAGATCGTAATGTATAAAGTTTTATAACTTTATTTTCAGATCTGAGCATGTTCCTTTTAGTGTTGATTATACATGTGTGCGTATGTATATATATTGTATAATCATGGACCCCGAAGACAAACACAAAAACCGGCGATCCGTCCGTCGTCTCTTCCGCGGCTAATCAACTAGAAGAGTTGTGTTGCTTGAACAACTAGTTAGTTCAAGCGACCACTCAAGTTGTTAGCACGACGACGAATAGGTTGTGCTAAGGAAACTCATCCCATCCGGATTAATTATTTCATTAGTGAAAATTTTAATCCGGGGACATGGGAGCCAATGACCCTCCGAAGCAACTACCTACAAGTGGTATCAAAGCTACGGTTTCCGGTTTTGTGTGTTTTGGATTCGGTTACTTTCATGCACATTTCATATATTGAGTATGCCAGATAATAGTAGGATGTGCGTAGGCTAACTTTTTGGTTGCAGGCATAAGATCCGACTATTATGGCTATTTGGTTGTATGTGATGGTTTTGTGTGTGATTGTATGTATATTATTTGAATCCTCGGGGTTGACGAGGCTAGATTAGTATTTAATTTTTTATAATTAAATACGACATTGTTTAGCCACTCATTTTAGTTTACTTTCGATCTAGATTATTTGTACACTCCTTCGTGGAGTATAGGATCGATGGATGTAAATTAAAATGATTTATCTCGGCTCGGATATCTTTAGTGACTTGCGCACGGGAAAAGGTGGAGCGGACGAGGTGGCGACACGACGGGATGCGTATTGGAGGACAATGCCATAATAGTTGGAAAAATTCTATTTTTTCCATATTTATTGCTGATTTGTTTTTATATGTATGTTGTGTATGCTTTAAAATTCCTCAATTACAATTTACTAAGTAGGAGAGGGAAATTTTAATTAATTCCCGCGGCCTCCATTACAATTTGACGTGTGATGCAAAAAACTTGTGTGTTGGCTATGAGTGCCTTCCTCCCTACGGACGGGTTTGTTTGTGGATCACTAGGTCAAAAAATGGTTATAGGAAATTATCTAGGAGCATGTGTACTTCAACAGCGGTAAGGCACATAATCTGAAATAATTCCCTTGGTATCGTGTAATGGTGCACACTTAGATGCAAATAAAAGTATCCTCCCCATTAGAGTCACTGCTTTTATTTGTAGGGCTAAAGAGGAACCAACTATTAATTTTATTTGTCAAAAAGTAAGGTTGACAAGATAATAAAATTAATGGGTAAAACCTCCTCTTACAAATGTAGAATTCGTATACGTCCACACAGCGTAGCATGCGATATTCTCGATGATTTGAGGTGTTGGTTGATTTCAGGATTTTATTGTTTTGAGGAATCGATAATTTTTGAAATCTAATATTTTGATCATTGTGATTTTTAGGATTTTCAAATGGCTTTCAACCCACTTGCTGTGATTTTAAAAGAAAACAAACTTACTAGACCAAACTACATTGATTGGAAAAGAATTCTGGATATTGTCTTAACTGCGGAGGAGTACAAATTTGTACTCTTCGAGGTCTGTCCTCCTAAGCCCACCGATGACTCTGATGAAAAGGAGAGAGACAGTTATAAGAAATGGATCAAGGCAGATGAGATGGCACGGTGTTACATTTTGGCATCTATGTCAAATGTGCTACAACATCAGCATCAGGCCACGACCACAGCTTATGACATGATGGTAAATCTCAAGGAACTTTTCGGACATCAGAGTAGGGCGGCTAAGCAGGAGGCGATGAGAAACTTGATGATGACCTCCATGATTGAGGGAACACCCGTTAGGGATCATGTTCTCAAGATGATGGCTCATCTTAATGAGATGGAAGTCCTCGGAGCTGAGATCGATGGGGAAACCCAGGTCGATATCATTCTCCAGTTTCTGCCTAGGAGTTTTGAGCAGTTCCACCTCAACTACAACATGAACAAGAGGTTGTATTCATTGGCGGAGCTTCTGACAGAACTTCAGGCGGTAGAGGGGCTTTTTCATCAAAGTGCTCAAGCCATGGTCGCTCAGAAGGTTTCTTCCTCTAAATCGAAAGGTAAGAAGAAGAAGAAGCATGGTGGAGCGAAGAAAGTGGCAGTGGGACCTCAGGCAGGAGTGAAGAAGTCGAAAGGAAAGTGCTTCACTTGCAAGCAGACTGGACATTGGAAGGCGGACTGTCCTCGCCGAAAGAACAAAGATATATCTTCTTGTTTAGTTGTTGAAACATGTTTAGCGGTGTTATCTACCAGTGCCTAGTGTGTAGATACAGGAGCCACTGATCATGTCTGCAATACTTTGCAGGGGTTCCAGGAAACCCGACGACTAGCTGAGATAGAGATTACCGTCTTCATGGGCAATGCTTCAAAGGTGGCGGCTATTGCAGTGGGAGACGTTTATTTATCTTTTGATAGGAATAAAGTTTTGGTTTTGAGAAATTATCTTTATGTACCTACTTTTAGAAAGAATTTAATTTCAGTTTCTAAATTATTTATCGATGGATATTCTCTTTCTTTTAATGACAAAGTGGTTATAAAAAGGAATAGGGAGATTATCTGTTCTGGTACATTGGTTGGCAATTTATATACTCTTGAACCGAAAACTCCCACGATGCATATAGATATCAATAACTCATCTTCTAAGTCTAATACGAGAAAAGAACCTTTACAAATGAACCAAACATATCTTTGGCATCTAAGGCTTTGTCATATTAACCTAAGTATAATTCAAAGGTTGATAGCTTATGGACCTTTGGGTTCATTAGTGGTGGAGGATCTCCCAACCTGCGAATCTTGCTTGGAAGGTAAAATGACCAAGAGGCCTTTCAAGGCCAAGGGGGATAGGGCCAAAGATGTGTTAGAATTGGTTCATTCTGATTTGTGCGGTCCTATGTCTATCCAGGCAAGAAGTGGTTTTGAAAACTTCGTCTCTTTTATAGACGATTATTCAAGGTATGGATACATTTACTTAATGCGCCGCAAGTCTGAATGCTTTGACAGGTTCAAAGAATTCAAGGCTGATGTGGAGAACCGTCAAGGTAAAAGTATCAAGACATTACAATCTGATCGTGGTGGCGAGTACCTCTTGGGAGAGTTTAGGAATTACTTATCAGAGGCTGGGATTCAATCCCAATTGTCTGCACCTGGCACACCCCAGCAGAATGGTGTAGCGGAGCGAAGGAATAGGACTCTTATGGAGATGGTCAGATCGATGATGAGTTATTCTGAGTTACCTGTTTCATTCTGGGGGTATGCACTGGATACGACAATGTATACTCTCAACTTGGTTCCATCTAAATCAGTACCATCTACCCCTGTAGAATTGTGGACTGGACGAAAGCCTAGTCTGAGACATATTCGGATATGGGAGAGTCAAGCACATGTGTTGAAGGCTGATGCTGGTAAGTTGGAACCTCGTACAGAAGTGTGCATGTTTGTTGGCTACCCTAAGGGAACGAAAGGTGGTTTGTTTTATAATCCTAGAGATCAGAGGATGATCGTTAGCACGAACGGAAAATTTCTAGAGGAGGATTATGTAATGAACCACAAGCCCACGAGTAGGATTGTTCTTGAGGAGTTGACAGGGGAAGTCCCGACTTCAGTACCACCGGTGCAAGAGGAGACACCACAAGTCACTGCACCGCGTGTCACAGAGCATACACAGGAGGCACCTCGTCGTAGTGGGAAGGTTGTTAGACAACCCGAGAGATTCATGTTTTTCGGAGAGTCTTCGGACTTAGTCCCTGGTGCACATGAACCTGATCCCTGGACATATGACGAGGCAATCAAAGATAGAGATGCGGTATCTTGGCAAAGAGTGATGAATTCAGAGATAGAATCTATGGATTCTAATTAGGTCTAGGAGCTAGTAGAACCACCCGATGGTGTAAAAACCATTGGATGCAAGTGGATCTACAAAAGAAAGAGAGGAGTAGACGGGAAGGTTGAGACCTTCAAAGCTAGGCTTGTTGCAAAAGGCTATACTCAGAAAGAGGGTATCGATTATGAGGAGGCCTTTTCGCCGGTAGCTATGCTTAAGTCTATTCGGATTCTCTTATCTATAGCTACTCATATGGATTATGAGATTTGGCAGATGGATGTCAAGACAGCTTTCCTTAACGGAAGTCTTGAGGAGAACATCTATATGCGGCAACCAGAGGGATTCATTGCTAAAGGCAAAGAGCATCTTGTATGTAAGCTTAATCGGTCTATTTATGGATTGAAGCAAGCTTCTAGATCTTGGAACATCCGCTTTGATGAGGTAATCCAGTCATATGGATTTATTCAAAGTCCGGATGAGCCTTGTGTATACAAGAGATGTGATGGAAACGTAGTGGTGTTTCTTGTACTATATGTAGATGACATTTTGTTAGTTGGCAACAATATCAAAGTGTTATCAGACGTAAGGGTATGGTTGTCCAAACAGTTTGATATGAAGGACTTGGGAGAAGTGGGACACATCCTTGGGATGAAAGTTATAAGGGATCGCAAGAAAAGGATGTTGTGCTTGTCTCAAGCTTCATACATTGACACTATCCTTGCTCGTTTTACCATGCAGAACTTGAAGAAAGGTTTTCTACCTTTTAGGCATGGAGTTCCTTTATCTAAAGAGATGTGTCCCAAAACATCAAAGGAGATAGAGGACATGAAGGCAGTTCCTTATGCTTCGGCAGTAGGAAGCCTCATGTATGCTATGCTGTGTACGAGACCGGATATCTGCTTTGCTGTGGGCATGGTTAGCAGATATCAGAGTAATCCTGGACAGGTACATTGGACTGTGGTAAAGCATATATTGAAGTACCTGAGAAGGACTAGGGATTATATGTTGGTTTACCGGGCAGATCAATTAGTCCCTGTGGGTTACACGGATTCGGATTTCCAATCAGATACGGACAAGAGTAAGTCTACCTCGGGGTTTGTGTTAACTTTTGGAGGTGGAGCCATAGTATGGAGGAGTGTCAAGCAGAAATGCGTGGCGGACTCTAGCATGGAAGCTGAGTATGTGGCAACCTCTGAGGCAGCCAAGGAAGTTGTATGGCTCAGGAACTTCTTGATGGACTTGGATGTGATTCCTGGTTTGCCCGGAACTATCACAATTTATTGTGATAATAGTGGTGCAGTTGTAAACTTGAAGGAACCACGAGCCCATAAGGCGAGTAAACACATAGAGCGCAAGTACCACCTTATACGAGAGATCGTAAAGCGAGGAGAAGTTGCTGTCGCCAAGATTGCATCAGAGGATAACCTGACGGATCCATTCACTAAGGCCCTTCCAGCGAAAGCGTTTGATAGGCATGTGGAGGACATGGGGATCAGATGTATGGCAGAATGATGACGACATAGTCTTTTAGTATAAGTGGGATATTGTTGGAATGTATACTGAAAGCCTAGCTCTTTTTGTATGAACATTTTATTTTGGAATAAGAAACACATGATCATTGTTTGCACTTTATATATTTATTATATGTGTGTGCATATTGTCTAATATTTTACATTGTAGATAACATGGTGCTTGGTGTGGCACAGAAAATCATGTTATCAGTCCCTTGTAAAATATAAGTAGAGACTCACAACCAAGATGGTTTTGGACAAACCATTGGTATGGTTGTAGTGTAGCTTGGTATTGTTTTGTCTTGAACATAAAGTTTCACTAGTACACTTAGGTGTATTGAGCAGGACCGACATAGAGGTGATTCAATTTACTGACTACATAATTGAATCGAACCTCGGATATTATGTTGTGCATGCTCTTAATCCGGATATAATAATGGGCACATGTACTTAGTATTTATTTCTTTGATTTACCAGAGGGTGAGATTCAGATGGATTAAATCAATATGCCCGGTAAGTTGGGAAATGATATTATTTACATGGTGTGTCGTTGATTATAGGAGGAAACAATGTCCTAAATATTAGGTTGATGATGTCCCCTTGAGGAGCTCATAAGGTTCATCATGTAAACCCAGCTGGTTGACTTAGTCAACATGATGATAAGGTTGAGTGGTACTACTCGAGGAATTAGATATTAATTAATTGATGGTCAGTAAATCAATTAATTGATGGACATTCGATATCTTAAACACGGGGAGATTAATGTACGAATAATATATAGAGCCCATATTAATTTATGGGGGTTGGTGAGGTAGTTCAATGATGATCCTCTAGTGGAATGGAACATCATTGATGGATCAAGTTTGTGTGGTTCCGATCCATCGGGTGGCCAAGATCCAACTCCTCCTTATGGTCCCTATCGTAGCCTAATATAATCCTTGTGAAGTCTAGATCCAAGAATGTAAAACAAAACCTAGAACCAACGGTTGGGATTAAATCCCTAGATCCGATGGTTAGGATGAAACCCTAGAACCAACGGTTGGGATTAAAATCCCTAGATCCGATGGTTAGGATGAAACCCTAGAATCGACGGTTGGGATTAAATCCCTAGATCCGACGGTTGGGATAAAACCCTAGATCCGACAGATGGGATGAAACCCTAGATCCGACGGTTGGGATGAAATCCTAGATCCGACGGTTGGGATGAAACCCTAGATCCGACGGTTGGGATAAAACCCTAGATCCGACGGTGGAGATTAAATCCCTAGATCCGACGGTGAAGATTAAAGGAGGCTTAAGCCCAATTCTATAAATAGAAGGCTTAAGCTTGGGCGGCAAGGATAATTGAATTGGAGTTAGGGTTTGGCTCTTCTCAAAGTGGGAGGCTAGGCAACCTTCTTCCTTTTCCTTGTTGCCGGCGCCCATCTTCCTCCATCAAGACTTGGCCGGCGCCCACCCTCTAGGCCACTCTTTTATTCCTTGGCCGGTGGATCTCCTTCCATTGGTGGCCGGCGTTCACTCCTTCAATCTCTCCAAGGTGGCCGACAGTTCTCCTTCCATTGGTGGCCGGCGCTTCATCCACTTGTTCCTTGGCCGGCGGTTGCATCAAATTCCCTAATTTGGTGGTCGGTTCTAGAAAGGATAGGTATTTGTTGGTTCTTCTCTTTGTTTGCAGTGGACAAGGAAGGGAAGAACGTGATCTAGAAGGCTTCTACTCGTGGAGGATCTTCGTCCACACGTCGTCCATGAGAAGGATAGGACATACGGTAGAAGATCGTAAGGTATAAAGTTTTATAACTTTATTTTCATATCTGAGCATGTTCCTTTTAGTGTTGATTATACATGTGTGTGTATGTATATATATTGTATAATCATGGACCCCGAAGACAAACACAAAAACCGGCGATCCGTCCGTCGTCTCTTCCGCGGCTAATCAACTAGAAGGGTTGTGTTGTTTGAACAACTAGTTTGTTCAAGCGACCACTCAAGTTGTTAGCACGACGACGAATAGGTTGTGCTAAGGAAACTCATCTCATCCGGATTAATTATTTCATTAGTGAAAATTTTAATCCGGGGACATGGGAGCCAATGAGCCTCCGAAGCAACTACCTACAAAGGGCTACTCCCCCATCCTAAGATTACAAGACACTACTCCATAGTCTGGCAAGAATTGCTAGAGAAAGAAATTACGATACTTAGTGTCATCTGTGTTCCTCTGTCGTCGACTCCTTCCTTATCCTCCTTCTTCTGTCGTCATTTTCACCACCCGGCGTCCTCCTCTAGGGTTAGAATATCTCCTCTTTTATAGCCTTGGCCTCCTCTTTAATTAAGGCAAAAGATTTTCCTTTAATTGAGACGAAGATCGCGACTCTCGCTGAAAAAGGAAATCCGGAATCAGGATAACACGCCCGTGCCAAATGAGGGCACAGGCGTGTTGCGGGCTTCCCACCGAGCATGTTGCGCTTGAATTGGGGCGTGTTGAAGGCTGAATCAGGTGTTGGCTGGAACTCGACACGGGACGTGTCATGACATGACGCTGTGTTGTTTTGATACGCCGGCCGTGTCAACACTTATAACAGGGCATGTCGGCTACTGAACCAGGGTGTGTTGAAGGCTGGAACTCCTGACACGGATGTGTCACTGATGACACACCTGTGTTGTTTTGATACGCCTGCTTCTTTGCCCTGTTAACACGGAAAACACCCAAAAGCAGTCTCTTTGTCCAAAATATGCTAAACTTAACTAAATCATGATAAAATACATGCCTAGGACATGAAATGAGATAAAATGCATGTATATGGAGTAGTGAAAACATAGCATGATTTATACACATCACTTAGAAACCTGAGAATTGTTCTCAAGGCAGAAAAGCTAGCATATGTCCTTGAAGAGTCTCTTCCCAACCGTCCTAAGGACTATGCAACTCCAGACCAAATGTTGGTCTATCAGAAGCATGTGGCAGATTCTGACCTGGCGAGTTGCATCATGCTAGCTACGATGGTACCTGAGCTTCAAAAGCAGCATGAGCATATGAATGCTAAAACTATGGTCTTCCATCTTCATGAGTTGTTTGATGAGCAAGCGAGATCCGAAAGGTTCGAAGTCTCCAGGCTCCTCTTCACCACGAAGATGCAAGAAGGTTCGTCTATAGTGTAGTTTGTGCTAAAGATGAACGGGTACATCGAGCGGCTAGCCACCCTCGGGTTTGTGATGGATCATGAATTAAGTATTGACTTAATTCTACATTGTTTGCCCAAGAGTTTCTCAAAATTTGTGATGAACTATCGGATGAACAAATTAGAATCCACTATTCCTGAGCTCCTCAATATGCTGAAGACTGTGGAGCCTTCTGTGAAGCATGAGGAGAAGGCAGTTCTGTTAGTTGATTCCTCAAAGAAAGGTTCTAAGAGGAAGGCAAAGGAACAGAAGAAAGGGAAGAACAAGAAGGCAAAGAAGGCAGAACCAGCACAAAAGGGCACTTTCCATCATTGTGGCAAGGAAGGCCACTGGCGAAGAAACTGCAAGATTTATCTTGAGTCCATGAAGAAGAAGAAGGCATCCGATGCCCCATCCTCTTCAGGTATCTTCGTTATTGATTGTCATTCTATTTCCTTAGACACTTGGGTATTGGATACTGGGTGTGACTCACATATATGTAATGACATACAGGGGCTAAGGAATAGAAGAAGACTCGTCAGAGGGGAGTCAAATTTGCGAGTTGGCAATGGAGTAAAGGTTGTTGCGGTCGCCATCGGAACTTATTTGCTGAAGCTCCCTAGTGGACTAGTCTTGGAACTGGACAATTGCTATTGTGTTCCTTCTCTAATAAAGAACATTGTTTCTATTTCCTGCTTAAATAGAAATGGTTACCATTTGACGTTTAGTAACAATTGTTGTTATATATCTTTGAATGGCGTACTTTATGGAACTGGAACTCTGAGCAATGACATTTATACGTTGGACGTATCCAGTGACATTTTCAATATCGAAGCGAGCAACAAGCATGCTCGAAAAGATAATCAATTAGACTCCTACATGTGGCATTGTCATCTTGGCCATGTAAGCAAGAAACGCATGTCAGAATTACACCGATGTGGAATTCTGGAATCGTTTGAATTGGATTCATACGATATATGCGAATCATGCTTAAAAGGCAAGATGACTAAGTTACCTTTTATAGAAAAGGTGAACGAGTGGGAGAGTTACTAGGTCTAATACATACTGATGTATGTGGACCTATGTCAACTCAAGCTTTAGAAGGCTATAGCTACTTCATTACCTTCACCGATGATCACTCACGGTTTGGGTATGTGTTCTTGATGAAACACAAGTCTGATGCCTTTGAAAGGTTTAAAGAATTCAAAAATGAAGTAGAGAAACAACAAGATAAGAGTATTAAAATTCTTCGATCGGATCGAGGTGGTGAATACTTAAGTCAAGAGTTTATTGATTATCTAAGAGACAATGGTATATTGTCTCAATGGACTCCGCCAGATACACCACATCATAATGGTGTATCTGAGAGGTGTAACCGGACCTTGTTGGACATGGTCAGGTCAATGATTAATCATACGAATCTTCCCAAGTCCTCTTGGGGCTATGCACTTCAGACAACTATTTACTTGTTAAACAGAATGCCAACCAAGGTAGTCTCTACTACTCCATATGAGATATGAAATAGTAAGAAACCTCATGTATCTTACTTGAAGATATGGGGTTGTCCTGCTTATGTGAAGCGGAATGTATCAGACAAATTGGATGCTAAGTCTGATAAATGTCTATTTATTGGATACCCTAAGGAAACAAGGGGTTACCAATTCTATCATCTTGTGGAACAAAAGGTGTTTGTTTCAAGACATGCTGTGTTTCTAGAGAAAGAGTTTCTCTTACAAGAAAATAGTGGGAGTGTCGTTTAGCTTGAGGAGGCTCGAGAAACTCAAATAGACATTGATGAGATACCTGGTGAAGCACAACAACCGATAACTCATAGTGATGAGCAATCGGCTGGACCTATTGTAACACCACATCTTTGTAGATCTGGTAGAACACGCAACACCGAGAAAAACTATCCGAAACGGCGAGTTCTCGCTTTAGGTTTTTGGGACAGCGACTTAAGTCGCTGAAAGATCATAGTAGGGACACTCGCAAAGTTTATTTTGCGAGTAGGGGTGCTGCCCCTATCCCCGAAAGGGGCCTTGTCCCACTATCGCGCCTTGAAATCGCTTAGCGGGACCATTACGGAGAGGTGACTCATAAAATTGAAAAAAAAGGAAAAAGTATAGAAATTTTCTGTAAAAATACATAATTTAGAATTATGTAAATTCTGTGATTTTCATGGCCCAATGTCCCAATTTTCGTTCAGTTGCGTATTGCTGCTCGTTCACCTTTCTGAAAAAGGTAACCCAGTCATCTTGCCTTTTAAGCATGATTTACTTTGCATGCTATAAATATAGATCAAATTCTAGTTGTAAATAGTTTTAGACTCGAATGTAACTCGAGATTCATATTTGTAATGTACAAAATGGAGCGGTGGAGAGTCCACTTGTAGACGAAGTTACGAGAATGGTGCCGACGACACATGGCGGTCAAAGGAAGCGCTTGGAGAAGTCGCAAGCCTTAGGTTGATCGTCCGATATTCTCATTGGCTTGAGAAGATCGTAGTAGGGTCATGACTAAATCACAGTTAATTATATATATATATGTTGATATATATATATATATATATATATATATATATATATTTGATTTTGCTTGTATGTATGTGATGCATGTTTATAGAATAATGCTTGTATGTGTAGGATCGAAATGAGCGCTAGAGGGGGGGTGTGAATAGCGCAAAACGGTTTTTCTTTTCTTTTGTTGTAAAAACGATAAGTGAGAGATAAACGCAGCGAAAAAGAGATGGACACAAGGAGTTTTACTTGGTTCACAGCCAACCGGCTGCTAATCCAAGGCCCTAATGGTCCTAGACCACGTACGAAGGGCAATCACTAAAACACTCCTCCTCGTTGGAGGTAGGAGTTACGATTACAAAACTTTCGACAAAAACACAAGGATGAGAGACAAGCCCCTCTCTCCTTTTTGATATAAAAGCTCAAAAAAAACAACTTAAATTAATCGACTAAAACAATTACCAACACTTTAACGGTGAAGCTTCATGTTGGCAGCACTTCGTTGTAGTGGCGTCGTCATAGAAGAGCGGCATTGTGGAGGCGTTTGAGAGCTTTGTAATAATTGTTGTATCTAAGATGTGAAGCCCCCCCCCTCTATTTGAAGCCTTGTCCACCCACTTGAGATCCGGCCACCTCACCACCAATTGAGGGATAAGTTTCCACCTTGCTTTTGACCGGCCACCTCACCAAGATTTGGGGGATAAGTTGCCACCTTGCTTTTAGTTCCTTTTGCCCATTTTCAAGATCCTTTAGTTATTTAATTTTATTTCAATTCGAGTTCTAATTTTAATTCGAATTCGAATAAATTCGAATTCTAATTTTAATTCGAATTAGAGTAACTTCGAATTCAAACAAGGGTTAGCTCAAAGCAATATGTAGAAATATTAAATGTGATGGATTTAGATGGTTTCTAACCATCCGATCTCGACTTAGACTTTCATGGAAAGTTTTGGGTCGGATTGTCGCCTAAGATCAACTCCTAAACGGAGGATCCGACCTCACTTACGCTCGTCGGACACGAGTCTTACCTTGCACTTACTGTGTCACAGATCTCCAACTCAAGCTTAACCTGTTTCTGCACACTCAAGTAGACTCATGAGATAACAAAATAGACTTAACCTTGTGTCTTTGCTATAATCAAAACACAGGTTCGATTTCGGTGCCTCACTGCACCAACAATCTCCCCCTTTTTGATCTATGGCAAAAACACACAAAGTTAAGGAAATTAAGTGCATGAAACAGTAAAGACATGAAGCAAATGTAGGAGTAGTAAAAATATTTCTCAAGTTCTCCCCTTAGAGGAATCCTCCCCCTTGACCAAGGGTGAGTACTTGAAAAATACTTTTAGTTCTCCAAACACAAAAGATAACGAGTTAAGTAAATGGCATTACTTAACTTAGGCTCTTTAGATTCAAAAATAAGTGCAAGTTAAGTAATCAAAAGTTAAGTCAAAAGGTTAATTATTCAAAAGGTTTAACTTTTGATTTCTTAACTTGGCCATTTAAAGTTTTCAATTCCGAAGAGTTGAAACCTAAACCTTACTCCCCCTTAACTTAGGCCAGAATCAAAGTTTCAAGTTAAGTTATCAAATTCAAAAATTTGAATTTATTGAACCTTAACTTTGGCCTTTTCTCCCCCTTTTGACATAAATCAAGAAAAAAAGTAGGCGGGGTGGGGGTTTAAGAAAACCCTAAGTGCAAGCATGATGATTTTGAAAATAGTATGTGAAAATAATTCATCTAAATGTTCAACTCTAGTTTGACTTGATTGAAATGATATTATCAACAAGTCCTGATTAGAGTTGGTTAATATTAGTTGCATATTTATACTCCGAGGTTCATATTGACGCACTTGATCTACATCTTGGAACCTAGAGTAGGGTCCTAACATCTCACGCCATTCTAGTTGGCTTAATACACAAACACATTAACCCTATGTGTTGTGAGATGTGTTGGCTCCTTAAATCTATAGGATCATGATATCTAGGGGAAGTCCTAAACTAGTTCCATTTGCATAAAGAAAAAAAAGATAAGAAAAATAAAATTAGAAAATAAAATTTTTGAAAATAGCATTTGAAAACTTTTGCTAACCTATTCTATTACGCACAAGCCCAATTTTCATCTCAAGAGACTAAATTCGGCTTCGGGTAGTGGTTTAGTAAATAGGACTGCTAGGTTAGACTTCGAGTCAACATCCGACGGTTGGCTACATGTTCTTGAATGAAATGGTGTTTTACCTCTATATGCTTTGTCCTTGAATGGCATATAGGGTTCTTAGTTAGATTTATCGAACTTATGTTGTCTACAAAAATTTTAGTTTTGGTGAAGTCCAACCTAAAGTCTCGAAGAGTGTGCTTCATCCAAAGAAGCTGAGTTACACACTCACCCATCGCAACGTATTCGACTTCGGTGGTAGATGGCAACACAATGTTGCTTCCTACTGCACCAACTCACTAGACTCGAGCCGAGTAGTTGACAACAACCACTTGTGCTCTTTCTATCAAGTTTACTACCGGCATAATCCGAATCAGAGTAGCCGATTAGTTCGAACTCTGTAGATCTAGGGTACCAAATACCAACGTTAAGTGTACCCTTAAGATATCGAAGGATACGCGTAACTAGGGTTAGGTGAGACTCCTTAGCACAGGTTTGAAACCTGGCGCACATACTTACTGCGAATAGGATGTCGGGTCGACTCGCAGTTAAGTATAGGAGACTTCCTATCGCGCTCCTATAGTTATTTAAGTCAATGGACTTACTTTCTTGGTCTTCTCCTATGTTAACATTAATCGCCATTGGGGTGTTTATTATCTTAGCGTCTTGCATTCCAAATCTTTTAATTAACTCCTTAGTGTATTTTTGTTGATATAGGTATATACCATCCTTAGTTTGTTTAATTTGTAGACCTAAAAAGAAACTTAACTCGCCTACCAAGTTGATTTCGAACTCACTTTCCATGAGTGAAACGAACTCGTTTAGTAAGGCTGAGTTAGAGGTTCCAAAAATTATATCGTCTACGTAAATTTGAGCTATGAATATTTCTTTACCTAAGGTTTTTACGAAGAGAGTTGGGTCAACTAAGCCTTTGTTAAACCCTTTTGACTTAAGATGGATTGAAAGTCTCTCGTACCAAGCTCGAGGAGCTTGTTTAAGTCCATAGAGAGCTTTCTTAAGTTTTAGAACATGGTCGGGTTTATCTAGATTTTCGAATCCGGGGGGTTGGCTAACATAAACTTCTTCTTTAATGTATTCATTTAGGAATGCCGACTTAACATCCATTTGAAACAGCTTAAATCCTCGATGTGCGGCATAAGCTAGCAACATTCGAATGGATTCGAGTCTAGCTACTAGGGCATAGTTTTCGTCGTAATCTAAGCCTTCGACTTGACTAAACCCTTTGGCGACTAACCTAGCCTTGTTTCTAACTACTTCACCTTTATCATCAAGCTTATTTCGAAACACCCACCTCGTTCCAATTATCGTTTTGTCTTTAGGTGGTGGTACTAATTCCCACACTTCATTCCTAGTAAATTGAGCTAGCTCTTCTTGCATTGCAATAATCCAATCGGGATCAAGAAGAGCTTGTTCAATTGATTTGGGTTCTATCTTTGAAATTAAGGAAATTTGACTAAGGTTCCTATAGGATGCTCTAGTTCGAACTCCTAGATTAGGATCTCCTATCACTTGATCGATAGGGTGGTTAGTCTGAATCCTAGATTGGGTTGGGTTTGTGTCACCTAATGCTTGATCAATGGGGTGACTTGGTTGAACACTAGTTTGACTCGGATCACTTGTCACTTGGTCGACAAGAGAAGTTGGTTGATGTGGATTAGACTCGATCTCAGGGTCGGAGACGAGTTTGGTATCAGTGGGCTCAACACTTGGGGTCATTAAGGGTTTTGTAGGTTCGGGTACTTCATCGAACACTACATTAATAGTCTCTTCGACTTTAAGGGTATCGTGGTTATATACCCTATAGGCCCTACTCGTGGTTGAGTATCCTAAGAAGATTCCGGTGGAGGTTTTGGATTTGAATTTCCCTAGGTGGTTCTTAATGTTTAAGATATGTACTTTACATCCAAATACCCTAAAGTACTTGATGTTGGGTACTTTATTGTGATAAATCTCGTACGAGGTCTTAAGGTGCCTCTTTACCATAGGTATCCTATTCTGGACATAGCAAGCCGTGCTAACGGCTTCTGCCCAAAACCTATCAGGTAGGTCGTATTCGTTCAACATGGTCCTAGTGGCTTCTTGTAGAGTTCGGTTTTTCCGCTCCACTAGGCCATTTTGTTGAGGGGTCCTAGGGCAAGAGAATTCATGGTGGTATCCGTTTAGGTTACAGAAGTCGGTGAACCTTTGATTTTCGAATTCACCACCATGATCGCTTCTAAGTCTTTTAACCTTAAGGTTTTTTTTATTCTCGATTAATTTGAATAGATTGATTAATTGATCTAGGGTATCATTTTTATGTTTGATGAACCTAACCCAGGTAAACCTGGAGTAGTCGTCAATTATGACTAAGCAATATTGACTTCTATTGAGTGACTTGGCTCCATGTGAATCCAATAGATCCATATGCAGGAGCTCAAGTACACTTGAGGTTCGTTCTTGGTTAGTTAAAAAAAAAATGATAATGAGCATTTAGGTTCAAGTAATTTTATGTTAGATTTGGATTTTACCCTAGGCTTGTCAAGTTTACCTTTTCAAGATTATGGCTTCCAGGTCGTGGCGAGGCACAGGGGTCTTCTTTTATCGGATCATCGACCACTTCCTTAGACAAAGCCATTTTCAAGAAAATGATGACTTGACTCACCTAAGACTATTTCCTAGTCTAACTCGTTATTTTTGAAAAGAGGCTCCCCGAGGATCAATCTTTTCGAAGGATTTTAGTTGGTTATGTACGTGTTCTAAGTGAGTTCACAAGTTTAAAAAAAAAACATGCAATTTCTAAGTTAAAGCACAAACATGTTTTGTACTGGCTCCCCCTAGACCGTTGAATCGGTTCGGTCTATCCACATAGTGGATTTGGTCCTTGGGAACCCAGTACGGGTTGGATCCTAGAGTTGAAATCAAAAAGTTCTTAGGGACCCATGCTTGGACATGTTTCCTATGTCGACTTACAATCGACATATACGACCTATTAGTCGTGTTTGAGTTAAACCCTAGTCCAGCCTTGTTGTACACGACCCTTTGAGATTCAAGTAGGAGGTCAAGTCCTTTGGATCCCGAAGTGAACCTTTCCAACGTGTTCCTAAGATCTTCAACTTGACTTTTCAAGAGAGAGTTCTCAACTTCGAGCTTTTCAGCTCGAGTTGGGTCCTCTTCTCGAACTTGACTAGTTGAAGAGGTTAGGGAGACCTTGTGTTTGAGGAGTTTGACCTCCTCAACCAGGGTCTCGACCTTGGACTCGGACTTAACTAATTTCCTAGAAAATAACCTAACCGTATTATGTAAAGTATTAAATAAAGTTCGACTCACTTTAAGGGTATCTTTTGAACCGGATGCGTATTCGTGGCTTGCCTTGAAGGTAGCTTCGTAGTCCGAGTCATCCTCAGGTTCTGACTCAAGTTCAGGTTCGGTCTCCGTGTCTAACTCAATCGATTTCGCCATGAAGACGTGGTCTTCGTCTTCTTCGGATGACGCTTCTTCCCATCTCGCGTTGAGGGCCTTCTTGTGCTTAGCTGCTTGGTGGTTGAGCTTGGGGCACTCGGACTTGATATGTCCAAACCTGTTACACTCATAACACCTAATATTAGAACTTTTAGGCTTACCTTGGTTGGGTCGAGTCGTGGTTCTCTTTTGTCCCTTGGCTATCCTTCGAGCTAGGTTCATTAGTTCGACAGTCAACTCCGGGTCAAATTCTTCTTCGGACTCGTCTTCCTCCTTGGTTGGTGGTGGCTTGCTTGCGATTTTCTTCTTCTTTGAACCTGCAGACAAGGCTATACCCCTCTCGGGTTCCGAGTTGGACTGCTCATGTAATTCGAAATCTGAGAATAATTCATCTATTCTAACTTTAGCTAGGTCCTTAGATACCTTGTAGGCATCGGCCATGGATGCCCACAAGGTGGTCCTAGGGAAAGAATTTAGAACATACCCGATTAGATCTCGGTTTTCGACTTTCTGTCCTATTGAATGCAGCTGGTTGACTATGTCCTGGACGCGGGCGTGCAATTGTATTGTCGTCTCGTGTTCTTGCATTTTTAGTGTGTACAATTTATTGAACAACAAATCGCGTTTGCAAATCTTAGCTTGATCCGATCCTTCGTGTAACTCGATCAGCCTTGTCCAGAGATCTCTTGCGCCGATGAAGGGTCCGACTCGGTTCAGCTCCTCCTTGGATAGCTCGCACTGCAGGATTTGAGTCGCCTTTGCATCTGCCTCGACTTGTCGTTTAGTGGTAATGGACCACTGATTGTAATCCAAGGATTCACCTTCTTCATTACTAGGAAGGGTGAACCCGGTTTGGATCACAATCCACATCTCTATTTGGGTTTTTAGGAAGCACTTCATCCGACCTTTCCAGTAACGGAAATCCTCACCGTTGTAAAACGGTGGTCGGACGGTGCTAAAATCCTCGAGATGGGCCAATATCATGAAACGGTAAGAAGAGAAAAAAAAGAAAAAACACACAGAGAACAAAGGTCTCAAGACTTGCATCTTGGATTAGTAGTGCGGGAAGAAGAAAAGATAAATAAATCACTCAATAGATTAACTAATTAGAAAGTTAATTTTAATTCTGTAAAAAAAATAATTAATTAATTAATTTCGAAAATTAATTAAAAACTATTTTGTAGAAAAAAAATCTAATGTTGAAATTAAGTAAAAAATATTGAAAAACCAAACTTATATTCTAGACAAGATTTAAAAATTAAAATAAGTTTTTAATTGATTAAATTTTGTAAATTGATTGAAAATCTATTTTAGTGGAAATAAGATTTAATTCAATGCTAAGATTAACGAGAAAACTTTATAAAACGAAATATAAAGATTTTAGGGTTTGAAAAATTCAAGTGTTTAAAAAAAAATGAAAGAATTTTTAATTCTAGGAAAAACTAATTTTAATCAGTAATAGAATTAAAAAATCGTAATTAAGAGTTTTTTTTGTTAGGATGATCAATAGAAAGATTAAAAGCGATATAATTAAATTAAAGAAAAGTCTAAAAAAAAAAATTTAGAAAAATGAAAAAAAAACAAAAATTAACGTGGACAGAAACAAAGGAAACAAAAGAAATAAAAATTACTCAAATTGGTGGTTTCACCAAATTTGAGTGCCCCCAGCTCTGATACCAATTGTAGGATCGAAATGAGCGCTAGAGGGGGGGTGAATAGCGCAAAACGGTTTTTCTTTTCTTTTGTTGTAAAAACGATAAGTGAGAGATAAACGCAGCGAAAAAGAGATGGACCCAAGGAGTCTTACTTGGTTCACAGCCAACCGGCTGCTAATCCAAGGCCCTAATGGTCCTAGACCACGTACGGAGGGCAATCACTAAAACACTCCTCCTCGTTGGAGGTAGGAGTTATGATTACAAAACTTTCGACAAAAACACAAGGATGAGAGACAAGCCCCTCTCTCCTTTTTGATATAAAAGCTCGAAAAACACAACTTAAATTAATCGACTAAAATGATTACCAACACTTTAACGGTGAAGCTTCGTGTTGGCAGCACTTCGTTGTAGTGGCTCGTCGTAGAAGAGCGGCGTTGTGGAGGCGTTTGAGAGCTTTGTAATAATTGTTGTATCTAAGATGTGAAGCACCCCCCTCTATTTGAAGCCTTGTCCGCCCACTTGAGAATCGCCACCTCACCACCAATTGAGGGATAAGTTTCCACCTTGCTTTTGACCGGCCAACTCACCAAGATTTGGGGGATAAGTTGCCACCTTGATTTTAGTTCCTTTTGCCCATTTCCAGGATACTTTAGTTATTTAATTTTATTTCAATTCAAGTTCTAATTTTAATTCGAATTCGAATAAATTCGAATTCTAATTTTAATTCGAATTAGAGTAACTTCGAATTCAAACAAGGGTTAGCTCAAAGCAATATGTAGAAATATTAAATGTGATGGATTTAGATGGTTTCTAACCATCCGATCTCAACTTAGACTTTCATGGAAAGTTTTGGGTCGGATTGTCGCCAAAGATCAACTCCTAAACGGAGGATCCGACCTCACTTACGCTCGTCGGACATGAGTCTTACCTTGCACTTACTGTGTCGCAGATCTCCAACTCAAGCTTAACCTGTTTCTGAACACTCAAGTAGACTCATGAGATAACAAAATAGACATAACCTTGTGACTTTGCTATAATCAAAACACAGGTTCGATTTCGGTGCCTCACTGCACCAACAGTATGTATATGATCCATGCTAGGATAATTTTCTTGTATGTATATGATGCATGCTAGAATAATTAATGTATGTATGTGATGCATGCTAATATAGGATAATAAAGGCCTTAATGCATATATGATACACATTACGATTAGATTAGATCTTAATCGAATCAACTCGTAAATGCCTACGAGGTCCTTGATACCCATCACTACCTCGATCATTTGTAGTTGTTGAATCTGCCAAAGCAGAGCAACGCATATTATCTTGGTAGGGTGCGGAGGGACAATCTTAGTCCCGCCTATCACGGCTTGGGTTAGAGTAAGCTCAATTAGATTGAGTAAAACTAGTTAACTCAATTGGATCGAGTAGAACTATAGGCATATTCCAATCATTGAAAAGATAGGATAAGATAGCATTTACACTAAATCTTGGGCGATTTAGCCAAAGCTAACTCAAGGTCTTTTGTAAATGTGGGTCTTGATCCTATAAACAAGAGTTGCATAGAGATGTAATCAGTAATGTTTTACCCACCGATCGTACTAAGTCTTGGGTGATTTAGCCAAAGCTAACTCAAGGCTTAGTATGATGTGGATCTTGTCCCACAAGAATTATAGCTAGTTTTTATGAATCTAGTAATGTGGTTTGACCACATCCATAACTCAATTCTACAAAATTCCTATAATTCAGTGGGAGCATGTTTTGATTAAAGGCCTAATTAAATGATAAAAGGAATATGATATTAATTCTCTGCATTGTATGTTGTAGATTACTATGTCGATAAACACGAACACTCTCTCTCTGCGTTCTGTCCTTGAGAAGGACAAGCTCAATGGAGCAAATTTCTTGGACTGGTACAAGAACCTGAGAATTGTTCTCACCCAAGAAAGGAAGTTGTACGTCCTGGAGCAACCCATTCCGGAGGCACCTCCTGCCACTGCCTCGCGAGCTGACAAAGATGCTTACAAGAAGCATCAAGATGATGCATTAGATGTGTCATGTCTAATGCTCGCGACCATGAACTCTGAGCTTCAGAAGCAACACGAGTTCATGAATGCTTATGATATGGTTGGACATCTTCGTCAACTATATCAAGGACAAGAAAGGCACGAGAGATATAAAGTCTCTATGGCATTGTTCGGGTCCAAAATGCAAGATGTGACTCCCGTAGGTCCATATGTACTCAAGATGATTGGGTATGTAGAAAACCTACAAAGGATGGGATTTCCACTTGGCTAAGAGCTGGCCACTGACCTGATCTTGCAATCTTTGCCACAAGCCTACAATCAATTTATCATGAATTACAACATGAATGAAATTGATAAGCCACTGCCTAAGATGCTCAGCATGTTGAGAACTGCTGAGCTTAACCTTAAGAAGGGAAAATCTGACACCATTTTGATGGTGCAGAAAAGGAAAGGCAATGGCAAGCCTAAAGGTAAGGGAAAGTCTCAAGCCAAGGGCAAAGGCAAAGAACTTAAACCCAAAGGAGGGGTAGCCAAGGAAGGGGCTTGCTTCCACTGCAAGGAAGCTGGACACTGGAAGCATAACTGCAAAGCTTACCTGGAAGATCTTAAGAAGAAAAGAAGTGAGACTTCTACTTCAGGTATAAATGTTATAGAAGCAAATCTATCTATTTCTTCATCATGGGTATTAGATACCGGATGTGCATCTCACATTTGTACCAATGTGCAGGCGCTGAGAAATTACAGGGCATTGACAAAGGGCGAGGTGGACCTACGAGTAGGCAATGGAGCAAGGGTTACTGCTGTTGCTGTAGGAACTTATGATCTATCTCTTCCCTCTGGGCTTGTACAAGAATTAGATGAATGTTGTTATGTGCCTGCTTTGACTAAGAACATAATTTCGATTTCTTGTTTGGACAAGAAAGGATTTACATTTATAATAAAGAACAAATGTTGTTCAGTTTATTTAAATGATATGTTCTATTGTAGTGCATCTCTAATGAACGGACTCTACTTTCTAGACTTAGAGGGCCCTATCTATAACATAAGTACCAAAAGGTTCAAGTCAAATGAGTTGAACCAAACCTATCTCTGGCATTATTTCTTAGGTCACATAAATGAGAGTCGCTTATCTCAGCTCCATAAGGATGGGCTGCTAGACTCATATGATTTTGAATCATATGAGACATGCGAGTCTTGCCTTTTAGGCAAGATGACCAAAACTCCCTTTAGTGGACACAGCGAAAGAGCAACAGATTTGTTAGGACTTACACATAGTGATGTATGTGGTCCTTTCAATGTTGCTGCTAGAGGTGGTTACAGGTACTTCATTACATTTACTGATGACTTCAGTAGATATGGTTATGTGTATCTTATGACACATAAATCAGAATCCTTTGAAAAGTTCAAAGAAATCAAGAATGAAGTACAAAACCAGCTTGGCAAGAGTATTAAGATACTTCGATCAGATCGAGGTGGTGAATACCTTAGCCAAAAGTTTTGTGACTATCTAGCTGAGTGTGGGATTCTATCCCAACTCACTTCTCCTGGAACACAATAGTGGAATGGTGTATCCGAAAGGAGGAATCGTACCCTATTAGATATGGTACGATCTATGATGAGTCACACAAATCTTCCTATATCCTTTTGGCAATATGCTCTAGACACAGCAACCTTTACCCTTAATCATGTACCATCTAAGGTTGTCATAAAGACACCATATACGATATGGACAGGGAGAAATCCCTAGATGTCTTTCATGAGGATTTGGGGTTGTGAGGCTTACGTTCGACGTCAAGTCTCAGACAAACTGGGACCCAAATCCGATAGGTGCTATTTTATTGGATATCCCAAGGATACAAAGGGATATTACTTCTACATTCCCAGTTAGCACAAAGTTTTTGTGGAAAAGACTAGGGTTTTTCTAGAAACGGATTTTGTTTCTAGAAAAACTAGTGGGAGTACATTCGATCTTGAAGAAATTCAAGATAAGGACCATAACACTAAGGCCTTGATGGAGGTTGAATAGGAACCACAAAGTGTTGTGGGTGATGAGATTGTTGCACAAAGAGTTGTGGAACAACCATCTGTTCAGGTAGACCTACCTCTTCGCAGGTCTGATAGGGTATGTCGTCAGTCTGAGAGATACTCATTTCTCATATATGACCATGATGACATTATGCTCATTGAGAATGAGCCTACCTCCTATCAGGAAGCTGTGATCAGCCCAGATTCTGAGAAATGTCTAGAGGCCATAAGATCCAAGATGGAATCCAAGTACACCAACCAAGTATGGACTTTGGTTGATTCACCTGAAGGGGTCAAACCCATTAGGTGTAAGTGGGTCTTTAATAGAAAGACTGACATGGATGGACTTACGCTTACCTATAAGGGCCGATTGATGGCTAAAGGTTTCAAGCAAATTCATGGTATCGACAATGATGAAACCATTTATCCAGTGGCGATGTTTAAGTCCATTCAGATCTTGCTTGCTATTGCAGCATACCACGATTATGAGATTTAGCAGATGGATGTCAAAACCGCATTTCTAAATGGAAACTTACTCGAAGATGTGTACATGACACAACCTGAGGGGTTTGAAGATCCACAGCATACTGGGAAAGTATGCAAGCTGCAAATGTCCATTTATGGGCAAAAGTAAGCCTCTCGGAGATGGAATCTTCGATTTGATGATACGATCAAACAGTTTGGTTTCATCAAGAATGAAGATGAACCATGTGTCTACAAAAAGGTTAATGGGAATACAATTGTCTTCCTTGTATTGTATGTTGATGACATGCTTCTCATTGGGAATGACATCCCTTCGCTACAGTCTGTGAAGACTTGGCTGGGGACGTGCTTCTCAATGAAGGACTTAGGTGAAGCAGCCTGTATTCTAGGCATCAAGATCTATAGAGATAGATCTAAGAGATTGCTTTGCCTAAGTCAGAATATATACATTGACACGGTATTACTACGGTTTGCCTTGCAGAATTCCAAGAAGAGACTTCTGCCGATTTCACATAGTGTGAGTCTTTCAAAGACTCAAAGTCCCTCTTCTAGAGAGGAGAGAGACCGCATGGATAAGATCCCTTACGCATCTACTATAGGATCTATCATGTAGGCCATGTTGTGTACTCATCCTGATGTCTCATATGCTTTGAGTATGACGAGTAGATACCAGTCAAATCCAGGTGAGCGTCACTGGATAGCAGTCAAGAATATTCTTAAGTACTTGAGAAGGACTAAAGAATATTTCTTGATATTTGGAGGTGATGAGGAGCTAGCTGTAAATGGTTACAGTGATGCCAGCTTCCAAATTGACCAGGATGATTATAGATCGCAGTCAGGGTTCGTGTTTTGCTTGAATGGTGGCGTTGTGAGCTGGAAGAGTTCGAAGCAAGACACAGTTGTTGATTCTACAACAGAAGCCGTGTATATCGCTGCATCTGAGGTAGCAAAGGAGGTAGTTTGATCCGCAAGTTCATTACTGAGCTTGGGGTGGTTCCTAGCATTGCAGATCCTATAGAGCTCTGTGACAACAATGGAGCGATTGCACAGGCTAAGGAACCTCGCTCATACCAGCGGACCAAACACATACTACGACGCTTCCATCTCATTTGAGAAATTATCGATAGAGGAGATATGAAGATTTGCAGAGTACCCATAGAGGCTAACATTGTAGATCCCTTGACCAAGACTTTAGCACAGATAAAGCAGGATGGTCACACTAGGTCATTGGGTATTAGATACTACGGTTATTGGCACTAGTGTTAGTGGGAGATTATTAGTGAAAGCCCTAGAGCCAATCATGTGATGATTGTTGTATGGACTTTATTGTATCATATTCCTATTTATAAAGGCATGGTTATTATATTTACTTGTATTGGTGCCAAATAACTAAATATAATAATGTCCTTGAGTAGTAGGTTCTTATCTATATCAATCGATTGGTTGAATCGATAATGAGATGATATAGAGAACACTACACTTAATCATTCCTAGTCGAGTATTAACATTCAGGGGCAATGTTAATGCGTAGAGACTAACATGTAGGTCAACACGATGACTTGATCTCACAAGTCATGGATATGAGATATCAAGTTGACACATGGGTATGCATTAGAGAATGTATACTGAATGACCCGCCATAAGAAAGTATCATGGATCGTTATATGAGTGTCATATACTTTCTCATGTGGCTATTAGTATGACTATTAGTCCTTAGACCTGAAGTCACCATGGTTCCCTATATAAGAAGTTGCATACTTTGGCTTCATCAAACGTCACCCGTAAATGGGTGGACTATAAAGGTGATTACTGGGTATGTAACAAATTATGTGGAGGGATGTGAGTGATGTAGATGGGATCTATCCCTCCTATATCATGGGGTTGACATCGATATTCTTGATAGAGTGAGACCACGAAGTTCATGGCCATGCCCAAATGAGTCAATATGAGATATTGAGCTCATTTGATTAGAGTGAGTCTACTTGGAGTTCAAGATATAGATTGTACCGAAGATGACAAGGTCTATGCCTCAATTGGTCAATCTAGATGTCAAGGATAGAGGGACATTGTCACATATTGTGAGAGTCACAATTAGTAGTCACAAAGGTGATGTTGGAGCTCAACATTCTTGTAACTTGGGTAGCAATGATATGTTGCTAGATACCGCTCATTGCTTATGTTCCTAAATCAGTTTAGGGACATTGCCAACATTACAAGAACCTATAGGGTCACACACTAAGGGAAATTAGATGAAGATTAGGTTCATATGATGAACCATGAGGATTAGGTTCATGGGATGAACCAAATTGGATTAAGAGTAATCCTAATTAGACTAATTGAGTTGGACTCAATTTGATTCAAGTGTTGAATGAGTCTAATTTAGATTTGATTCATCAAATCAATTTAAATTAATGAATAAATATTCATTAAATTAAATTTACTTGAATCAAATGGTTGGATTTGATCAACCATGGGAGATAAGAGGTCAAGTTTGACTTGACTTGAGAGGGAAGATGAAAGGTCAAGTTTGACTTGACCAAATGTCATGTCATGATGATGACTTGGCATGGCCGGCCAATGATGATGCTCCACATCATCATTGACTTAGCATGTGGTGCCACCTCGTGAGGGAGACCAAGAGCCATTGTCTCTTGGAGGAGTTACATGCATGCATGTAACCCCCCCCCCCCCCTAAGAAAAGTGGCCGGCTACTATTACCATTAGATGGTGTATTCATTTTTGTGAGTTACACAACTTCATCTTCTTCCATGGATCACCCTCTCAAGCTCTCCCAACCTCCTTGGCCGAAATTCCTAAAGGGTGCTAGCACACTCTAAGGTATTTTTCTCCACCTATTGCTTGTGTGGATACCAATAGAGGAGTGTGCACTTGACACTCTTGAGTTCCAGCAAACCTTTTGGACGAGCGGGATTTGCGAAGGGTGTCGCATCGAGCGTAACTTCTTATCATGTAGATCTAGAGTAGATCTAAAGGTATTAAACACATACATGTTCGTTTTATACTTCGCACGGATCCGAGGCTGGGGCTTCTGTGGTTTCCGCAATGCAAAAAGCGGTTTTTGCATCTTGGAAAACCCAACAGGTATGGCTTGTACTGGACCCTAGCAAGGTCCAAGGGATGGGCTCCTACATGCCCCTAGGTCGACGGTCATAGTACGGACCTATTACGGGATGGGCTCTTAAGTTGCCCTAGGTCGACGGTCATAGTACGGGCCTAGGATGGGCTTCTATGTTATGTTACCCCTAGGTTGACGGTCGTAGTACGGACCTAGTACCTTAGTAGGTTCGGGATTAGCTACCTCAGGTCTATTTAGGGATGCACACAAAGATGATGATGTATGTGGTACAATGATGGGCTCACCATGTTGAGATTATGCTTAAGTACCTATAAAATATATGTTTTCAAAGACATCTTGCATATATCCTTTTCATGTCTATGTGATTATTATGTTTTACGAATTGTAGTTATATGTTCCTAAATGATCATGTAACTACTCTTATATGAATGCTATGCTTATATGTTCTTGAATAATCATGTCACTATTTTTATATGATTGCTATGCTTATATGTTCTTAAATGATCATGTCACTACTCTATGTCTAATTCTTGATGTATGGCTTTTGTGAGTAGGAATGGATCTTATTAAGCCTATGTGCTTATAGTTTCATGTTTCACTTGTACTGCAAATAAGGGTAAAGAATGGCTAAACTAAAGGGAGCTGTAGGAGGGGCAAAGTGTGTGTGGTAGTGGCATGGTGGAAGAGATCTATTTTATGTTCCAAGACTTATGCATGTCTTCCCTTTAAGTTTATGTTCCAAGACTTATGCATGTTTTCCCTTTAAGTTTTACATGTTAGTTGTTAATAGTCGAACTCTACTTGATGTTTAGATGGTTGCTGCTTAGTGTCCTTATGAAATGATTATGCATGCTCCTTGTTTCATGCTTTATGTTTTTAAAAAGAAAAAAAATGAAGTTTAAATTCTTCCGCTATAAATGCATGTATGTAATTCTTCCGCTGTAAATGCATGTATGTATGATCGCGTCGCGCCACCCTTCCAACCCTTATAGATTACGAGGAAAGGGCGGGTGTGACAGGTTGGTATCAGTGCAGATCTGCCTTTCCACTACACACACATCAAGCTCCTATCCTACCGCTCCAAGTAAGAAATTCTATGCCTACTTTATTTTTTTTCATGTATGATAAGATATGCTTTTAGGTTCACTACAACAAAAATTCGAATAGACAACGGTGAAAAACCATTGTCTATGATCCTAAAAATCCGTGATAAATCGACCCGTTGTAAAAAGTGGGGCGCTCAATGACAACGGTGAAAAACCATTGTTGATTTAAGGAAAAGACAACGGTTTTTAACCGTTGTCTTTGAGTGCCCCACTTTTCACAACGGGTTGATTTACCACGGATTTTTTATATCATAGACAATGATTTTTCACCGTTGTCTTTTAACTAAAATTACAATAGGTTATAACCATTGTCTTTGAGCGTCCTATTTTTCTCAACGCATAGATTTATTATAATTTTTTGAGTCATAGACAATGGTTATTAATCGATGTCATTTGTATTGTCATTGTTATTTTAACTTTTTTCATTTCTCAACAGTTACTCTAGAGAACAATAAATCGTTGTCGATTTATAGTGTTGTGTTTTTAATATAAATCATACAACATCAAAAAGAATTATAGAAAACACATATACACTCTCACTTGTAGCAATATAAAGTACAAGGTCACATCATTCCATTTTAAATGATCACTCTTAAAAACATATAAAAAAGTACTGTAGCAAAACAACTACACATCATATGCTTAGTAGTGCACCAAAAGTATTATGCATAATAATCAAAACACTTATAGATTACCACATATAACCAAAAGAGGTATGTACACTTAAATCTCCTAATCATCAGATATGTGATCTTGTATGCATTCAGCCCACTCTGAACGTACTTCATCAATTTTTTTTGCAGCTATCACAGATTTTGCAAACTGCATATGAATAAATAAATGAAAATGTAACCACTTTGAGTACTATGTGATAATTAATTGCACAAATCATTTTACAAATATGTATCAATAAGAAAATTTAAAAATATGTCTAATATTAATATTAGCCATAGGCAAGGCTTGTCAATGGATGCGGTGCCTTCAATTATATCTCTCATATATCACAAAATGAAATAACCACATTGAGCTCCATCCGGTTGAAGGGAAACCTGTGATGAAAAAAAATTATAGTAGTTATGCAGAGATTTTCACAAAGCTTTTCTCAACGAGAAATAACACAAGAAAATATATGATTAAAATAATTATTAAAGGAATAACTTGAGTTTTTGGGTTTTATGTAAAACCCTGAAAAACATAACCTAACCCTTCAAAATTGTGTTAGCATGGCACTGTCAGACGATCTTTTCAACAGGGGCTTGATACTCAACGTCAAATGATAGGCCTTATATGATCCTATATAACAATGTTAATATGGACTTTTTTGTTAGCAAGTTTAGATATAATGAAATGTTTGGTTTACACAAATAGTTATTCCATTCTTTATGATTTCCAATAAAATAACCATTCCTGTGTTTAGCTACAAAATGAATCTGGAATACTAAGTTTGATAGAATTGTCATTCATTTTCAATTATTCTTTAGCTTATTTCATGAGCCTCTATATATCAGATATTTTGAGTATCATATCTCGCATCATATAGATATTAGAAAAATTGATGCTGCAACGCAGCTAATGTGACTAAATCTAAATATCCATGTCCATAGAAATGATTTAAGAGAAAGGTATGAATTCATAACTGCATAATCCCTTGCAATGTACATCATATTACCTTCTTTACCAATCTGAAGTGATGTGAATCTGATTCTATATGAGTCTTGAAAGGGAATGCATCTGAATGTCTTCAAATATGTTGCATTCACTTTTAGTAAAAGCCGCCAAACATGAGACATGCATTGCGTTTGAAGCGAAATTCTCCAAAAATTAAAATTTGCATGTGGTTGGAGATGGTTGATCCTAGAAATAAGACCATTACACATCAAATTCCTAGAGGTATAATCAGTTAATCAAAACACTCATTAACCAACTTCTATTGTAAAAATTACTAGATATAGACTCAGATCAATGGCAATTTACATCATGTCGTGTCAATATGCACTGTTAGAACCAACCAACAAGAATCTCAAACAACTATGAGGTACTATTTTATTGGGCATGAAACATAATAAAAAAATAGTTAAAGAATTTTGAATCCATCGGAACACCTAAGAATCACAAGGTAATGGCGTGTAGCATCTTACCAATGTATCAGTAAACAATGTTGGAGACCCAACAATGCGGTAGGACTAAGACCAGGTGGAATTGTTAGATAAGGCGACGGAGTTTCTGAGGATGAAACTATTCTGGTGGATTGGATATTAGCTGTATCAAGCTTTGGAACGTTAAAACCTTTTCTTATTGTCATCCTCTCTGCAAGACCTCCAAATGAGCTTGATCTAGGGTCACCAAATAACTTTGGTTGAGGCGAGAGATCATTCAAGGAATTGACTCCAACCTCACTTTCAAATCTTGAGCTCACATTCACCTTTTGGTTTTCGACGCTCCATGGGAGCCCCAAATTTCCATTCTCTACCAAGAAAGTTGAGAATGATCTCGAACCATTTGAAGAGTTTGACAATAGGGTTCTTGAGCTTGAATTTGGAGACAACCAGGTATTATCCATCATGGCGTCGTTATACCTCAACCATGATTGATTCAACTTTTCTCCCGATTCAGCTTTAACTAGTGCAGCACTGACAATGTGGAAAAAAAATCAAAATAAATTCTTATTTCAAACAAAAACAAACAATTAGATCAATCTTAAGATCAGATTCTTAAGGGATTTCCAGTCGTGTAAGAAATGACAATGAAGAGGATGGATAAAAGATTTTCATATCTCAGGCAACAAACAACTTCTCACCTCAAACCTAAATCTTCCAGATGGAACGCTGAACAGAAAAAAGAAAACAACTTTTGGGTCGATCAAAATGCAGCTAGCCGAAGCGACCATAATATCGCCGAGACGAAGCTATCAAAAGCATGCAAATTTTCATTTTTGAAGGCAAACACTGAACGCAAATGAATAGGAACCAGATAGGAACAAATAAGATGCCATCAATTGGAAGGAGAAGGCACGAAAGGTTTGTCTGAGAAAGGGAGGGACAAGTGCGCTCCCGCGGTGGAAGGGACGAACCAGTGCGCTCACGCGGTGGAAGGGAAATTAGGGAACAGTGGAGAACAACGAGGTTTAGGAAATTAGGAACGATGAGACGGAGAAGCTTAGGGAATTAGCTAAGGAACGGTGGAGGATGTAACGCCCGTAAAATTTCTAGCAATTTTACAAAATTGCTTTGGCTTAATGATAATGGGCTTTATGTGGACTCTTTCAAAAATAAAAGAAAATAAGTCAAAAAGGATGCAAGGCCGAAGAATTGAACCCCAAACCTCTAGAGATAGCCAAGCCCTATAGATGCATCCACTAACCAGAAGCCCAACAAGAATGTATTATTAGAAGAACATGGGAAATTATAGTTAGAAGGAAGGGAGACTAAGGGACTCTTCAAGTGAATAAATAAGGGGGAATGAGGGGACATGAGTTATCAAACTTGTTTTCTCCTCCTCTTCTTCTTCCTCACCGAATCCTAGAGCTCCCCCTCTCCATTCTTTGGCCGAGCCTCATCCAAGCAAGAAGCAAGGATAGGTTTCTTCCCTTAGGTAATTTTCCAACCAAAAAGAAAAGCGAAGGAAGTAAGTATCCCCTCACTTGCATACGAGTAGCTTTTCGGTTGATGTTTTGTGTAAAAGTCTTCATGATACATTCGGCCAAGCTTAGTTTTGATGTTCCAAAGAAGTTCTATATCATGTTTTGTAAGAATAAGATGATGTTAGGATGTAAAATGAATTAGGTTAAAAGTTAACCCTAAAAACCTCTATGAACTATTCGGCCAACATGTGTTTTCGGTGTTTCATTGAAGTTTTATACCATGTTTTGTATGCATAGGATGATGTTAGTATGTTAGAGGGATTATGTTAAAAGTCTAACCCTAAAAGCTTACATGGACCATTCGGCCACCCCTTTGTTTTGATGTTTCAATGAAGTTTTATACCATGTTTTGTATGCATTTGATGATGTTAGTATGTTAGAGGGATTAGGTTAAAAGTCTAACCCTAAAAGGCTACATGGACCATTCGGCCACCCCTTTGTCTTGATATTTCAAGGAAGTTTTATACCGTGTTTTGTATGCATATGATGATGTTAGGATGTTAGATGGATTAGATTAAAAGGTTAACCCTAAAAGCCCCATGAACCATTCGGCCAACCCTTGGTTTTGATGATTCAATGAAGTTCTATACCATGTTTTGTATGCATATGAAGATGTTAGGATGTTAGATGGATTAGATTAAAAGTTTAACCCTAAAAGCCCCATGAACCATTCGGCCAACCCTTGGTTTTAATGATTCAATGAAGTTCTATACCATGTTTTGTATGCATATGATGTTGTTAGGATGTTAGATGGATTAGATTAAAATTTAAACCCTAAAAGCCCCATGAACCATTCGGCCAAACATTATCCTTTAACATGCTCTAGGTTAGGTTAACATGTGTTTTATGCTTAGGTGAATCCATGTTAACTTGTGATATTAAATAATGCTATATGAAGATAACATGCCCTAGGTTAGTGTTTACTCCCGCTTGATGTTTATACCTATAGCCATGCCCTATATGTGTGTGATAATAAGATATGTTATGAAATGAATATGTTATGATTATGAAATGGAAAATGATATGTTCATGAAATGAAACATGATTATGAAGTGAAATATGACATGCTATGAAATGAAGTATGATATGTTTATAAAACGAATTATAATATGTTCATGAAGTGAAATATGATATGATATGAAATGAAGTATGCTATGTTTGCAAAATGAAATAAGATATGTTATAGTAAAAAGCATATAAGTATTTTACCTTCTGCATGACTTGTACCAGGACCCTAACAAGGTCCAAAGGGATGGGCTCCTAAGATGCCCTAGGCCGATGGACTAAGATCGGGCCTAGGATGGACTTCTATGTATGATTGCCCCTAGGTCGACGGACTAAGATCGGGCCTAGTACGGGATGAGCTCCAAGATGGCCTAGGTCGATGGACTAAGATCGGGCCTAGGATGGGCTTCTACGCTATGACAATTGCCCTAGGTCGACGGACTAAGATCAAACCTAGTAACCTAGTAGGTTCGAGACTTGCTACCTCGGGTCTATTTAGGGATGCGCGCTATAATGATGATGGTGTGGTACAATGTCGGGCCCAAATATGTTGAGATTTATGTTTACGTACCTATAATATATGTTTCCAAAGAGCATCCTACATATGTTCACATGATTTGATTGTTAGGTTCACATGTTATGATTGCTATGTTCACATGCTATGTTGATATGTCATATATATGTTGCATGTTATGTTTGATATGTCATGTTTATGCTGCTATGTTACATATGATGTATGTTATGATTGATATGTCATGTTTATGCTCCTATGTTACATATGATGTATGTTATGTTTCATATGTCATGTATATGTTGCTATGTTACATATGTGGTATGTTATGTTTGATTAAGTCATATATTTACATGATATGCTGCTATGTTATATATGTTACATGTTATGTTTACTTATGTTACTTATGCTTCATATTATGTTGCTTACGTCATGTATGGTTTTTGTGACTAGGACAGGATCTTACTAAGCCTATGTGCTTATAGTTTATTTTGCCCTTGTACTGCAGATAAGGGTAAGGGATGGATAAACTAAAGGGAGCAGCAGGAGGGGCCAAATGTGTGTGGTAGTGGCATGGTGGAGAAGATCCGTTATGTCCTTAAATATGTTTCCTTATGATGATGATGTTTATAGATGTCCTTATTTATGTCTCCTTATGATGATGATGTTTATGGACTTGAACTAAGCACTAAGTACCTAAGAAATAATGATGCATGCTCTATGTTAAGAAGAAGTAAGGAAGAAGTAAGAATAAGTATCTATATATGACAATGCATGTTTATGTTTAAAAGAAAAAAAAATGTGTCTAAAGTATTCCGCTGTAAGTAGTACGATGTATGTATGTACGGTCGCGTCACGCGCCGCCCCTCCGGACCTAAGGAAAAGGGCGGGCGTGACAGGTTGGTATCAGAGCGGATCTGCCTTTCCACTACACACACATCAAGCTCCAAATCCTGCCACTCCAAGTAAGAATTCTATGCCTACTCTAATTTTGTTAATTTTGTTCACGTATGATATGAGATGCCTTTAGCTTATTTTGTTCATGTATGATATGAAATACCTTTAGCTTATTTTGTTCATGTATGATATGAAATGCCTTTAGCTTAAAATATGTATGAAAACATGAATGATAACTTTATGCTAGCTTTAGTCTAATTATGCGTAGATAAACGAACGAAAAACTTATACTAGCTTTACTTTAAATATATGAAGATAAACTTGTCGGGAAGACGCAGTAGTAGAGCTGATGAGATAGCACCCCCGCATGACCTTACACACGTAGTTACTGAACTCCAGCGACAAGTCACAGAACAACAACAAGTAATAAATACCTTAATGAATCAGCGAGGAAACCCTACTGCCCCACCAGCGGGCCCTGGCCCGATGGTTCGACAGGAAGCTTACCTGATCCAAAGCGCTAGACAATCCGAAAATTTCTTCGCATCGGGTGAACCATGGGATGCCCAGGCCTGGTTCAAGACGGTGGAAAGCATTGTGGAGCTACTGGACTGGCCCGAATGCGAGAAGATTAAGTGTGCATCATTCTTCCTTTCAACAGATGCTCGGATGTGGTGGGAACGGGTTAAAGCAAAGAGACAAGTAAACTAGATGAGATGGACAAATTTCGAGTACGAATTTTTCGAAGAAATCTTCCACATGAGGGTAACCAACAAGCATTACGATGAGTTCACTGGGTTCCGACAAGGTGACCTATCAGTCAGCGAAGCCGTGAAGAGATTCAACCGACTCGCACGCCTATGCCCAGAGTTGGTCAGCACGGAAAGAGAAAGGGTCAGACTCATGCTGAAGATGCTCCGACCAGAAATAACTCTGAATGTGGCCGGCGGAGTTCATAGACCGCAGACCGCAGAGGAGCTATTCAGTAGTGCCCTGATTACCGAGCATTACCTGGACAACATTAACCAGCAAAAGAAGGCACTGAAGGCGAAGTCGGGCCCTTCGAGGTCAGAGAAACCAAAGTACATGGAAAGGGAACCACACTGGCAAGAGAAAACAATGGGAGGATCCTAAAGGTGGTCCAACAAACAAGCAACCCAGGATCCCTCTGTGTGCTACCTACGGAAAGATACATCCTGGAGTATGCTACCAAGGCACAAATAGATGTTACAACTGTGGACGGGCAGGACATAGAGTCAGGGACTGCTCTATCCAGGTTCAGGCACCTCCTCCGCAGTATGCCCAGCCCAGGAGTGCTCCACCACAGTTACACCAGATGCAGGCTATAATCGAAGGAACCCCGATCAACCAAGAGAGACTAGAAGCCCCACCAGTTATGACAGATGCCAGGGTATTCTCTCTCACCCAAGAAGATGTGGCGAACGCCTCTACGGTTGTCACAGGTCAGATATTTATTTTCTGTCAGCATGCTATTGCATTATTTGATACTGGGGCAACACATTCGTTTGTTTCTACACACATTACTGGAAAGATAGACATACCACCACAAGCTCTAGATCGCCAGTTCTTAATCACTCTGCCCTCGGGAGAAGTAATGCCCTCCACTCATATGCTGTGAGCCGCACCCATCAGAATCGCAGATAGAGAACTCTATTGTGATCTGATAGTGCTCGACATACAGGATTATGATATTATACTGGGCATGGATTTCTTAAGCAAGTACGGTGCTTCAATCGAGTGTCGTAAAAGAAAAGTGGTCTTCCAGCCGGAGGCGGAACCTATGTTCGAGTTTATTGAAGAGCCAAGGAGAAGAGTCAATAAGATTTTATCAGCCCTACAAGCACGCAAGATGTTAGACAGTGGATGCACTGGGTTTCTGGCACACATAGTTGATACAAGTCAAGCAGAGGATCAGAAGCTAGAAGATGTCAGAGTTGTATGCAACTACCTAGAGGTATTCCCAGATGAACTACTAGGGTTAGCCCCAGATAGAGAAGTCGAATTTGAGATCGAATTGATTCCTGGTACTAACCCGATCTGGTGAATTGAAGGAACTTCAGGGACAGCTACAGGAGTTACTCGACAAGGGACTTATTCACCCAAGTCGCTCTCCATGGGGAGCTCCAGTGCTATTGGTGAAGAAGAAAGATGGGTCTATGCGAATGTGCATAGACTACCGAGTGCTAAATAATGTGACGATCTAGAACCGGTACCCTTTGCCGCGGATTGATGACCTGTTCGACCAACTAAAGGGTGCCACCTTCTTCTCTAAGATCGACTTGAGGTCCGGCTAACATCAAGTAAAAGTGAAATCAGATGATATACCAAAGACGACCTTCCGGACAAGATACGGACATTACGAGTTCGTAGTTATGCCCTTCGGAGTGACGAATGCACCTGCTCTGTTCATGGATTTGATGAATCGGGTATTCTCGGCATTCCTCGACAAGTTTGTGATCGTCTTCATCGACGACATACTGATATATTCGAGAACCCCAGAGGAGCACGCAGAACACCTGAATGTAGTATTGCAGATTCTTCGGGAAAAGCAGTTATTTGCAAAGTTCTCCAAATGCGAGTTCTGGCTCGAACAAGTATCATTTTTGGGTCACGTCATATCCAAGCACGGAGTGATGGTAGACCCAATAAAGATTGAAGCCGTGAGTAACTGGAACCGACCAAAGAATGCCAGCGAGATCAGAAGCTTTCTTGGGCTAGCAAGCTACTACCGGAAGTTTGTAGAGAACTTCTCCAGGATTGCAGCCCCTATGACAGTCCTCACCAGAAAGAACAAGAAATATGAGTGGACGGACGCCTGCGAGAGGAGTTTCACAGAATTGAAAAGAAGGCTGACCAGCGCTCCAATCCTTGCTCTTCCGGACAGTAACGAAGGCTTCGACATGTACAGTGACGCTTCCAAGTTGGGACTCGGAGCTGTACTCATGCAGAATGGCAAGGTCATTGCCTACGCCTCTAGGCAACTCAAAGAACATGAAAGGAATTATCCCACCCATGATTTAGAGCTAGCGGTCGTGGTCTTTGCTCTCAAAACATGGAGGCATTATCTATATGGAGCTCAGTGTAGGATTTATACAGACCACCAGAGTCTGAAATATTTATTCACACAGAAAGACCTGAACATGAGACAACGCAGATGGCTCGAGCTCGTCAAGGATTATGACTGCGAGATCTTCTACCATCCAGGGAAAGCAAACAAGGTGGCTGATGCACTCGGCAGGAAGTCCTACGCTACCTTGATGTCTCTATCAGTGTTATCTCGGCCCTTAGAAAAGGAGATTATGCGTTACGGGGTTGAAATCATTTTCGGACAGCTCTCAACCATGATGATAGCACCGACGCTGTTCGATGATATACTGGAAAAGCAAGCCCATGACCCAAGCATTCAGAGGATCAAGCAAGAGGTCCTATAAGGAAAGGACGACGGGTTTCATACCTCTAATAATGGAGTACTCTACCTCAGGGACCGCTTGTGTATTCCCGACGATCCAGAATTATGGAAGAAGATATTTGAGGAAGCTCATGGAACACCTTATGCGATGCATCCTGGAACCCCCAAGATGTACCAAGACCTGAAAAGAAAATTCTGGTGGTTTGGAATGAAAAGAGATGTGACTTAGTATGTTAGTACCTACCTAACCTGCCAGAGGGTTAAAGCAGAACACCAAAGACCTGAGGAACACTATGGACAGAGCAACTGGCTCAGTTATATGCTAGGGAAATTATCAGACTACATGGAATTCCTAAGACCATCATTTCTTACAGAGATGGTCACTTTATTTCCCATTTCTAGTAATGTGTTCAGAAGGACATAGGCACGAAGCTATTGTTCAGTACTGCCTTCCATCCCCAGACGGACGGACAGACCGAAATAGTAAATCAAGTACTGGAGGATATGTTACGAGCTTGTACTTTGGATTTCAAAGGTAGCTCGTGCCGCTACTTATGCTTGGCAGAATTCGCCTACAACAATAGCTACCAAGCTACTATTGGAATGGCACCCTACGAGGCTCTATACGGGAGGAAATGTAGGTCTCCCATATGCTGGTACGAGGGTGGTGAAAAGAAGGGGATGGGACTTCACATGGACTTCATCGATGACACCACCCAAGCTATACAGAACATCCGTCAGAGAATTGAAACTGCTCAGAGCCGACAAAAGAGCTATACGGATATGGGGCGTAGACCGTTAGAATTCGAAGTCGGGGACCTGATATTCCTCAATGTAGCCCCTATGAAGGGAGTGATGAGATTCGGAAGGAAGGGAAAGCTGAGTCCGCGCTATGTGGGACCGTATCTGATATTGCAGAGGGTTGGCAAGGTAGCTTACAAGCTGGAGCTGCCTCAAGAGATGTCGGCTATTCACAACGTGTTCCATGTCTCTGTGCTCAAGAAATGCATTTCCAGTGCGGACCAAGTGATCGAGCCACAAACAGTACAAGTTCAAGAGGAACTGAGTTATGAAAGTCGGCCTATCCAGATACTAGACCGAGAAGTCAAGAGACTAAGGAACAAAGAGGTGCCCTTAGTAAAGGTCCTATGGCAGAATCAACGGTACGAGGAAGCCACCTGGGAATGCGAGGAGGACATGAAGCAGAAGTACCCAGAATTGTTCTAAGTTTCGAGGACGAAACTTTTAAAAGGTATGAAAGATTGTAACGCCCGTAAAATTTCTAGCAATTTTACAAAATTCCTTTGGCTTAATGATAATGGGCTTTATGTGGGCTCTTTCAAAAATAAAAGAAAATAAGCCAAAAAGGATGCAAGGCCTAGGAATTGAACCCCAAACCTCTTGAGATAGCCAAGCCCTATAGATGCATCCACTAACTAGAAGCCCAACAAGAATGTATTATTAGAAGAACATGGGAAATTATAGTTAGAGGGAAAGGAGACTAAGGGACTCTTTAAGTGAATAAATAAGGGGGAATGAGGGGGCATGAGTTATCAAACTTGTTTTCTTCTCCTCTTCTTCTTCCTCACCGAACCCTAGAGCTCCCCCTCTCCATTCTTTGGCCGAACCTCATCCAAGCAAGAAGCAAGGCTAGGTTTCTTGCCTTAGGTCATTTTCCAACCAAAAAGAAAAGCGAAGGAAGTAAGTATCCCCTCACCTGCATACGAGTAGCTTTTCGGTTGATGTTTTGTGTAAAAGTCTTCATGATACATTCGGCCAAGCTTTGTTTTGATGTTCCAAGGAAGTTCTATATCATGTTTTGTAAGAATAAGATGATGTTAGGATGTAAAATGAATTAGGTTAAAAGTTAATCCTAAAAACCTCTATGAACTATTCGGCCAACATGTGTTTTCGGTGTTTCATTGAAGTTTTATACCATGTTTTGTATGCATAGGATGATGTTAGTATGTTAGAGGGATTACATTAAAAGTCTAACCCTAAAAGCCTACATGGACCATTCAGCCACCCCTTTGTTTTGATGTTTCAAGAAAGTTTTATACCATGTTTTGTATGCATATGATGATGTTAGTATGTTAGAGGGATTAGGTTAAAAGTCTAACCCTAAAAGCCTACATGGACCATTCGGCCACCCCTTTGTTTTGATGTTTCAATGAAGTTTTATACCATGTTTTGTATGCATATGATGATGTTATTATGTTAGAGGGATTAGGTTAAAAGTCTAACCCTAAAAGGCTACATGGACCATTCGGCCACCCCTTTGTTTTGATGTTTCAAGGAAGTTTTATACCATGTTTTGTATGCATATGATGATGTTAGGATGTTAGATGGATTAGATTAAATGTTTAACCCTAAAAGCCCCATGAACCATTCGGCCAACCCTTGGTTTTGATGATTCAATGAAGTTCTATACCATGTTTTGTATGCATATGATGATGTTAGGATGTTAGATGGATTAGATTAAAAGTTAAACCCTAAAAGCCCCATGAACCATTCGGCCAACCCTTGGTTTTTATGATTCAATGAAGTTCTATACCATGTTTTGTATGCATATGATGTTGTTAGGATGTTAGATGGATTAGATTAAAAGTTAAACCCTAAAAGCCGCATGAACCATTCGGCCAAACATTATCCTTTAACATGCTCTTGGTTAGGTTAACATGTGTTTTATGCTTAGGTGAATCCATGTTAACTTGTGATATTAAATAATGCTAGATGAAGATAACATGCCATAGGTTAGTGTTTACTCCCGCTTGATGTTTATACCTTATGCCATGCCCTATATGTGTGTGATAATAAGATATGTTATGAAATGAATATGTTATGATTATGAAATGGAAAATGATATGTTCATGAAATGAAACATGATTATGTAGTGAAATATGACATTCTATGAAATGAAGTATGATATGTTTATGAAATGAAATATAATATGTTTATGAAATGAAATATGATATGATATGAAATGAAGTATGTTATGTTTGCAAAATGAAATAAGATATGTTATAGTAAAAAGCATATAAGTATTTTACCTTCTGCATGGCTTGTACCAGGACCCTAACAAGGTCCAAAGGGATGGGCTCCTAAGATGCCCTAGGCCGACGGACTAAGATCGGGCCTAGGATGGGCTTCTATGTATGATTGCCCCTAGGTCGACGGACTAAGATCGGGCCTAGTACGGGATGGGCTCCAAGATGCCCTAGGTCGATGGACTAAGATCGGGCCTAGGATGGGCTTCTACGCTATGACGATTGCCCTAGGTCGACGGACTAAGATCGGACCTAGTAACCTAGTAGGTTCGAGACTTGCTACCTCGGGTCTGTTTAGGGATGCGCGCTATGATGATGATGATGTGGTACAATGCCGGGCCCAAATATGTTGAGATTTATGTTTACGTACCTATAATATATGTTTCCAAAGAGCATCCTGCATATGTTCACATGATTTAATTGTTAGGTTCACATGTTATGATTGCTATGTTCAAATGCTATGTTGATATGTCATATATGTGTTGCATGTTATGTTTGATATGTCATGTTTATGCTGCTATATTACATATGATGTATGTTATGTTTGATATGTCATGTTTATGCTGCTATGTTACATATGATGTATGTTATGTTTAATATGTCATGTATATGTTGCTATGTTACATATGTGGTATGTTATGTTTAATTAAGTCATATATTTACATGATATGCTGCTATGTTATATATGTTACATGTTATGTTTACTTATGTTACTTATGCTTCATGTTATGTTGCTTATGTCATGTATGGTTTTTGTGAGTAGGATAGGATCTTACTAAGCCTATGTGCTTATAGTTTATTTTTCCCTTGTACTGCAGATAAGGGTAAGGGATGGATAAACTAAAGGGAGCAGCAAGAGGGGCCAAATGTGTGTGGTAGTGGCATGGTGGAGAAGATCCGTTATGTCCTTAAATATGTTTCCTTATGATGATGAAGTTTATGGATGTCCTTATTTATGTCTCCTTATGATGATGATGTTTATGGACTTGAACTAAGCACTAAGTACCTAAGAAATAATGATGCATGCTCTATGTTAAGAAGAAGTAAGGAAGAAGTAAGAAGAAGTATCTATATATGAAAATGCATGTTTATGTTTAAAAGAAAAAAAAATGTGTCTAAAGTCTTCCGCTGTAAGTAGTACGATGTATGTATGTACGGTCGCGTCACGCGTCGCCCCTCCGAACCTAAGGAAAAGGGCGGGCGTGACAGAGGAAATAATTTAACCTAATTTTTTTAAATATATATAAACATAATACCTATAATGATATTTATTAAATATGTCATTAAAAAGGATCTAAAAATTTACAACGGTTTTGAAAAACCGTTGTAAATTGTATTGTTGATTTAAAAAAAACTACACTCAACGATAACGGATAGTGTTAAACCGTTGTCTTTTGTGTTATATGGATGCTCAAAGACAATGTTTTTTTCAAAAACCGTTGTCGTTTACCAAAAAGACAACTGTTTCTCTAAAGACCGTTGTCTTTGTGGTGTTGTTTTTTTATATTTTTGTTGTAGTGGTTAAATATGCATGAATATATGTATTATAATCTTATGCTAGCCTTTAGTTTATATATGCATGAATATATGTATAATAATCTTATGCTAGCCTTATTATAATATATGAAGATAAACATGGTTGGGAGATGCAGTAATAGAGTTGATGAGATAACACCCTCACCTGACTTTACGCATGTGGTTACTGAACTCCAACGGCAAGTCACTAATCAACAACAAGTGATAAATGCTTTAATGAACCAGTGAGGGAACCCTACCGCCCCACCAGCAGGCCCTGGCCTGATAGTTCGACAAGAAGCTTACCTAATCTAGTGGCAGAGGCTGAAGCTGGAAAATTTCTCTGGTACTAGTGAACCATGGGACACCCAGGCCTGGTTCAAGACTGTGGAAAGCATCGTAGAGCTACTGGACTGGCTTGAACATGAGAAGATTAAGTGCGCATCATTGTGCCTTTTGGGAGATGCCCGAATGTGGTGGGAAAGGGTTAAAGCAAAGGGGCAAGTGAATCAAATGAGATGGACGGACTTCGAATATGAATTTTTCGAAGAATTCTTCCATATGCGGGTGACAAACAAGCATTACGATGAGTTCACCGGGTTCTGTCAAGGTGACCTATCAGTTAGTGAAGTTGTGAAGAGATTCAACCGGCTCACACACCTATGCCCAGAGTTGGTCAGTACAGAAAGAGAAAGGGTCAGACTCATGCTGAAGATGCTCTGACCCGAGATAGCTCTGAACATGGCCGGCGGAGTTAATAGACCGCAGACCACAAAGGAGTTGTTTAGTAGTGCCCTGATCACCGAGCACTACCTGAACAACATTAACCAGCAAAAGAAGGCACTGAAAGAAGGCAAAAGTCAAGCCCAGTCAGGAGGTCAAAGAACCCAGAGTACTTGGAAAGGGAGCACCAATGGAAAGAGAAAGCAATGGGATGACTCTAAAGGTGGTCCAGCGAACAAGCAGCCCAAGATCCCTCAGTGTACTACATGCGGGAAGATACATCCCGGAGTGTGCTACAGGGGCACGAATAGATGCTACAACTGTGGACGGGAAGGGCATAGAGTCAAGGAAAGCCCTACTCAGGTTCAAGCACCTCCTCAGCAGTATACCCAGCATAGGGGTGCTCCTCCACAGCTACACCAGATGCAGGATGCAATCAAAGATACTCCGATAAGCCAAGGGGGATTAGAAGCCCCGCCAGTTACGATGAACGCCAGGGTATTCTCTCTCTCCAAGGAAGATGTGGCGAGCACTTCTACAGTTGTCACAGGTTAGATATTTATTTTCTATCAGCATGCTACTGTATTATTTGATACTGGGGCAACACACTCGTTTGTCTCTACACCTTTCACGAAGAAGATGGACATGCCACCACAAGCTTTGGATCGCAAGTTCTTAATGTCCCTGCCGTCGGGAGAAGTGATGCCCTCTACTCATATGTTGCGAGCCGCGCCCATCAGAATCACAGACAAAGAACTCTATTGTGACATGATAGTGCTCGACATGCAGGATTATGATATCATTTTGGACATGGATTTCTTAAGTAAGTACGGTGCTTCGATCGAGTGACATAAAAGAAAAGTGGTCTTCCAGTCGGAGGCAGAACCTATGTTTGAATTTATTGGAGATCCAAGGAAAAGAATCGATAAATTTCTATCAGCTCTAAAGGCATGCAAGATGTTAGACAGTGGATGCACTGGGTTTCCAGCACATGCGGTTGATATAAGTCAAGCCGAGGACCATAAGCTAGAAGATGTTAGAGTTGTATGCAACTACACAGAGGTATTCCCAGATGAACTACCAGGGTTAGCCCCTGATAGAGAAATTGAATTTGAGATCGAATTGATTCCCGATACTAACCCGATCTCTAAAGCACCTTACCGTATGGCACCGACTGAATTGAAGGAACTTCAGGGACAACTACAGGAGTTACTCGACAAGGGACTTATATGCCCAAGTCGCTCTCCATGGGGAGCTCCAGTACTGTTGGTAAAGAAGAAAGATGGGTCTATGCGAATGTGCATAGACTATCGAGCGCTAAATAATGTGATGATCAAGAACAAGTAATCTTTACCATGGATTGATGACCTATTCGACCAGTTAAAGGGTGCCACCGTCTTCTCTAAGATTAATCTGAGGTCTGGCTATCATCAAGTGAAAGTGAAACCAGATGATATGCCGAAGATGTCTTTCCGAACAAGATATGGACATTATGAGTTCGTAGTTATGCCTTTCGGAGTGACGAATGCACCTGCTATGTTCATGGATCTGATGAATTGGGTATTCTTGGCATTCCTTGACAAATTTGTGATTGTTTTCATCGATGATATACTGATATATTCGAGAACCTAAGAAGAGCACGCCGAACACCTGAATATGGTATTGCAGATTCTTCAGGAAAAGCAGTTGTATGCAAAGTTCTCTAAATGCGAGTTCTGGCTCGATCAAGTATCATTTTTGGGTCACATTATATCCAAGCACGGAGTGATGGTAGACCCAATAAAGATTGAAGCTGTGAGTAACTGGAATGTTAGGGCAATCTCTTGCCGTGATATGGTTTTGATGGTGTGGCAAAGGGTTTAAGTTAGTTTGATATGTTGATGTGATATGTGCGTTGAAGTCATGCAGGACTTAGTAATTCGCACATGGAGCCGTGGCGAGTTTCACATCTCATGACTCGTGCCTTGAGTCGGTGAAGGATAGCTTTGCGGAAGCCGTGCGCTTGGAGCATCCGAGGGACCGCCGGACGAGAAGCTTGGAGTGAAGCCGAGGAAGTAGACTTGAGGCAAGAGACGCGCGAAGGAGCATTGCAGAGCCGCGCGCTGATGCGCCGAGGGGCGTGGCCGAGAACGAAGAGAACTTCAAGGCGAGGACTCAGAAATGAGAGTGAGCGATTGTAACCCGGGAAGGGTAGCTCTTAGGTGAAACTTGGCCATTTGGCCAAGTGTCGGATGGGTTTTCGACACCACCGCCGATTGCCATGTCATGGCGATCGCTCGAAGTCGAGTGAGTTCGACCGTATACGATCGATCGGATTGTGGCCAGCAATGATCGCCATACGTGGGCGATCATTGCCAAGACCATCGATCGGCCAAGGCATCATCGGTCGGACCGATAGATAAGGGTTCGGCCACAGAACCGTTCGTAGCCGACTGGGCAGTCGACTACGGAGGCAGCAGTCGACTGATGAGGTCCATCAGTCGACTGCCAAGAGTTCCGTTGGACTACAACGGTCGGGATCCGACGTGTTCGGAGGCCGTTGTAGGAGCAGCCGATCGCCAAGGGCGGCAATGGATCGATGGCGGCAAACGGGAAGAAGTTAGCCCTCTCTATAAAAAGAGAGGGTGTAAGCCTTTGAGAGGCTAATGCTTATACTCCAAACAATCTTCCTAGTGCCCCACAAGCTCTAAACTCTTCTTACTTGTCTTTACTTCAATCCTATTGTAAGAAGAGTGATCTTGGTTGTAAAGGTTACCTCCACCTAGCTTTGTGCAAAGGAGAGACCGATAGTGATTGGTTTTGGCGGAGTGATTCACCGTGGACGAATCGGACCATGGATTAGCGCGTAGCAAGTGAAACACGTTATATCTCGTTGTTTTTATTGCTTGTTTATATTTTGCTTGTCTTTACTTATAGTTGTATATTCCGCTTGCGCTAACGTTTTGTAGACGAGCAATTTACGACGTCCAACGTACGAGGGCTATTCACCCCCCTCTAGCCGGCCATATCGATCCCTTACAAGTGGTATCAGAGCCGAGGTTGCTTGTCACCGGACTAACCGCCGCAACAAGCCCTACATCAAAAATGGCCGGCTCCAACATCCATCCTCCGAGTTTGAAGGAGAATTCGCAGTGGAAGAAGCGAATGGAGGTATTTTTCAAAGCAGTTTTGATATAATGATTACAATGGAATCCGGTTTCGTTTTGCCTAGGGATGAAGAGGAAGCCAATAGAGAAATCTAGGTGGACCAAGAGGCAAAGAGAGGAGCACCTTGCAAACTCCAAAGCCAAGCACCATCTCTACAATGTGCTCCCTCAACAAGAAATCAACCGAATAGGAGAATGCCTAAGCGCCAAGGAGATGTGGGAGAAGCTAATTGAGCTTCATGAAGGCACATCCGAGGCAAAGCTAGCAAGGAGAGATCTCGTCCGCACATCAAATTAGAAAAGGGAGAAAAGGTAATTTCTTTGCATTCTAGATTCAAAGAAATTTTAAATGGACTAACAAGTGTAGGTGAGAAGCTATCAAACCGGGATATGGTAATGAAGGCCATAGATGCCTTTCCCCGGTCCTCAAAGTGGAGCTCCATGGTGGACTCATTCTATATCTCAAAGAATTTAGAAGTGAGCACCTTGGAGGAGTTCTTCTCAACAATGGAACTCCACGAAACAAGGCTTGAGGGAATACAAGAGGAGCCTAAAATTCAACCCTCAAGAGGAGTAGCATTATTGGCAAATAAGGGGAAGAAGAAGATGGAAATCCCCTCCTCCTCCGATGACGAAGCATCTTCCTCCTCCTCCATGGATAGCACCGAAGAAGCCTACATGGTAAGGAAGGTGAGGCGTGTATTTAAGAATTTTAGATTTGATAAATCTAATGATAGGATGAGAAGACCAAGGGGGAAGGTCATATGCTATAACTGCCAAGGAGAGGGACACATAAGGGACAATTGTCCCCTCCTAAACAAAAGCAAAGAAGAGAAGAAAAAGAAAGAAGAGAAGAGGAAGAAGAAGAAGGGGAGCAAGAGAAAGGAAGAAGAAAAGAAAACAAAGGAGAAGGGAAAGGCTAAGGCTCTCAAGGCAAGGACTTGGGATGATCCATCCTCATCCTCCTCATCATCATCGGATGAGGAGAATGCCTTTGTCACAAATTTGGCCTTGATGGCCTTTGATGACTTGGATTGCTCTTCATCCGAAAATGAAGAATCAAGCTCAAATGGGGAGAGCTCAAATGAAGGGGGAGCTTCCACATCCTCATCATCCGAAGAAGAGGACATGGAAACTATGGTAACGAATCTCTCACCCCATAAGATAGTTTCCATGATTTCTAGTTTAACTAAGGATTTATTTAGAGCTAAGAAGAAGAACAAAAGCATGCTAGATCAAATTAAGGACCTAGAACAAAAATTAGAAAAAGCATGCTTAAATGAAAATGATAATATTTCTTCTAGCTTAAATGATGATGCATGCTCACATGATTATATGCTTTTAAATGTTAATGATGCATGCATAGAGGAAAATAGGGCATTAAGGGAAAAGGTAGATTATTTAACAAAAGCCCTAGAGAAATTCACTATAGGCTCCAACACCCTTAACATGATAATTGGGAGCCAAAGGGCAAGTTTTAACAAGAAGGGCCTAGGATATAAAGAGAAGAAAAATGAAAAGGCCTATAAATGCCTAATAGCTAGGGGACAAGATAAAAAGAAAGCAATAGCTAGAAAATGGATCCCCAAGGAATACTTAGTGAACCCAATAGGAAAGAATCTATTTTGGGTTCCAAAATCCATCCTTAAGGGTTAGAATAACCCTAGGGTAGTCAACCATATGAACTTGACCTATATCATATTTTGGTTGACTTAGGATGACGGGACAACATTTTTTAGATAGTGTTGGGTGATGATAACGTACCCATAAATAGGTAATAATGCTTAAATCATAATGATTGATGTAATTGCTATGTATGTTTTAAATCATGATTTATGATTTTGAAATTTGGCACGTTATCACTAGAAATAGGTTTAAATCATGCTTTAGGTGATAATTTGTTTATTATCATCGTATAATACCTAATGCATGACTATTATTTGATGGATACATGAGTATCATGATCATAATGTAGAATTGATTGGTATATGTCATTATGATCATGTAGAATGTTAGGTTGATACTTAACCATGATAGAATTGCATGAATATATGGGTTAAGTATATACAAATACCCCCTAGGATACATCTCACACTCACTATAGGCTAACTTGATTGCAAACTTAGCATGGGTGAGATATTAGGATGATACAAATGTCCACTAATGCCTATGGCATTTAGATGGTCATTTAAAGTATCAACATAGCAATAATAGACCAATCATGGGGAAGGCTTATGTTTAATTCATAGACATATTGCCCAAAGATCATGGTTGGATATTTCATATGTTTTCAAAACAATTTCTTAATCTAAAATCTATGTATTCATGTTTTGGAACAATTCAAAGCAAGACTAGGTGCTAAAATGGATACTAACATGCTCAAAAACTAGTGGTTTTTCAAGTGTTTGGATTTTTGGCAAAAACAAGAAAATATAATGAGTTTTCATGAAAAACTATTTTTCATTGATAGATATACTTAATAGAAATATGTTCCCCAAATTTCATGATTTTTCAAATTTTCTCGAATTTATAATGCATTTCTGAATTTCGTCCAGAAAAATCGTAATTTGATTCTTTGTGCCGGTCATTGCCATCGATATGATCATTTGGTGGCCTGTAAATCAGAATATTGAAGGCCGAATTCAGTTTGTAAACCTCGTACAAGTGGTAGAAATATACTTGATGCCACCAACAAGTGGTAGAAATATACTTGATGCCATCAACAAATGGTACCCAATTTTTAAATCAACTTGACATATTTTTCCTCCATTATACTTGATGCCATGAGCTTATAACTTAGTGTTAATCTTTTTGATGGTGTCAAAGGGGGAGAAATAATTATGTTTAAGTTAATCACTTTAGGGGGAGAAATATATTGTAGGGGGAGAAATATATGATAGGGGGAGAAAATTTACAAATTTACATGGAGAGTTTCATGGATTAAGGGGGAGTTGCATGTTGCTATATCATGTTTATCTTTACATGCTTTCTTACCTTAGAATTTATATCAAATGTTTTTACCTAACTTAAACGGATTGCCACACATCAAAAAGGGGGAGATTGTTAGGGCAATCTCTTGCCGTGATATGGTTTTGATGGTGTGGCAAAGGGTTTAAGTTAGTTTGATATGTTGATGTGATATGTGCGTTGAAGTCGTGCAGGACTTAGTAATTCGCACATGGAGCCGTGGCGAGTTTCACATCTCATGACTGACTCGTGCCTTAGTCGGTGAAGGATAGCTTTGCGGAAGCCGTGCGCTTGGAGCATCCGAGGGACCGCGGACGAGAAGCTTGGAGTGGCCGGAGGAAGTAGACTTGAGGCAAGAGACGCGAAGGAGCATTGCAGAGCCGTGCGCTGATCTTTGCCGAGGGACATGGCCGACGAAGAGAACCGGCGAGGACTCAGAAATGAGAGTGGCGGATTGTAACCCGGGAAGGGTAGCTCTTAGGTGAAACTTGGCCATTTGGCCAAGTGTCGGATGGTTTTCGACACCGATCGATTGCCATGTCATAGCGATCGCCGAATCGAGTGAGTTCGAGGTATACGATCGATCGGATTGTGGCGTGATCGCGGCGCCATCGTGGGCGATCGTCAGCCAATCGATCGATCGGCCAAGGCATCGGTCGGGATAGATAAGGGTTCGACCGCAGGCGTTAGCTGGCCGGGCGATCGACTACGGAGGCGTGATCGGCGATGAGGTCCATCAGTCGACTGCCAAGAGTTCCGTTGGACTACAACGGTCGGGATCCGACGTGTTCGAAGGCCGTTGTAGTGATGGCAGTCAACTGCCAAGGGCGGCAGTCGACTGATGGCGGCAAACGGGAAGAAGTTAGCCCTCTCTATAAAAAGAGAGGGTGTAAGCCTTTGAGAGGCTAATGCTTATACTCCAAACAATCTTCCTAGTGCCCCACAAGCTCTAAACTCTTCTTACTTGTCTTTACTTCAATCCTATTGTAAGAAGAGTGATCTTGGTTGTAAAGGTTACCTCCACCTAGCTTTGTGCAAAGGAGAGACCGATAGTGATTGGTTTTGGCGGAGTGATTCACCGTGGACGAATCGGACCGTGGATTAGCGGCGTAGCCGTGAACCACGTTATATCTCAGTGTTTGTATTGCTTGTTTATATTTTGCTTGTCTTTACTTATAGTTGTATATTCCGCTTGCGCTAACGTTTTGTAGACGAGCAATTTACGACGTCCAACGTACGAGGGCTATTCACCCCCCTCTAGCCGGCCATATCGATCCCTTACATGGAATAGGCCAAAGAATGCCAGTGAAATCAGAAGCTTTCTTGGACTAGCAAGCTACTATAGGAAGTTTGTGGAGGACTTCTCTAGAATTGCAGCCCCTATGATAGTTCTCACCAGAAAGAACAAAAAGTATGAATGGACGGACGCCTGTGAGAAGAGTTTCACAGAATTAAAAAGAAGACTGACCAGTGCTCCAATCCTTGCTCTTTCGGATAGTAACGAAGGCTTCGACATGTACAACGACGCTTCCAAGTTGGGACTCGGAGCTGTACTCATGCAGAATGGCAAGGTCATTGTTTACGCCTCTAGACAACTCAAGGAACATGAAAGGAATTATCCCACTCACGATCTAGAGCTAGCGGTCGTGGTTTTTGCTCTCAAAACATGGAGGCATTATCTATATGGATCTCAATGTAGGATTTATACAGATCACCAGAGTCTGAAATATTTCTTCACACAGAAAGATCTAAACATGAGATAACACAGATGGCTCAAGCTAGTCAAGGACTATGACTGCAAGATCTTCTACCATCTTGGAAAAGCGAACAAAGTGGTCGATGCACTCAGCAGGAAGTCCTGTGCCACCTTGATGTCTCTATCGGTATTATCTCAGCCCCTAGAAAGGGAAATTATGCGTTACGGGGTTGAAATCATTTCCAGACAGCTTTCAACCATGATGATAGCACCGACACTGTTCGATGATATATTAGAAAAGCAAGCCCATGACATGAGCATTCAAAGGATAAAGCAAGAGGTCCTAGAAGGAAAGGATGATGGATTTCGTATCGTTGACAGTGGAATACTATACCTCAGGGATCGCTTGTGTATTCATGATGATCCAGAATTACGGAAGAAGATATTTGAGGAAGCTCACGAAACCCCCTATGCGATGCATCCTGGATCCATCAAGATGTACCAAGATCTAAAAAGGAAGTTCTGGTGGTTCGATATGAAAAAATATATGGATCAGTATGTCAGTACCTGCCTTACCTGCCAGAGGGTTAAAGCAGAACACCAGAGACCTGGAGGAACACTGCAGCCAATCCAAATTCCAGAATGGAAATGGGAAGATATTTCTAAGGATTTCATCTCAGGACTACCCAAGACGACGAACAGATATGACGCTATATGGGTGATCATGGACAAATCGACGAAGTTTGCCCACTTCTTAGCAATCAAGATGACCTACTCGACTGAGCAACTGGCTCAATTATATTCTAGGGAAATTATCAGATTACATGGGATTCCTAAGACCATCATTTCAGATAGAGATGGTCACTTTATTTTCCATTTCTGGGAATGTATTCAGAAGGCCCTTGGCACGAAGCTATTATTCAGTATTGCCTTTCATCCTCAGACCGATGGGCAGACAAAAAGGGTAAACCAAGTACTGGAGGATATGTTACGAGCTTGCACCTTGGATTTCAAAGGGAGCTGGTGCCGATACCTATGCTTGGCAGAACTCGCCTACAATAATAGCTACCAAGCTACTATTGGAATGACGCCCTACGAGGCTCTATATGGGAGGAGATGTAGATCTCCTATATGCTGGTACGAGGGTGGTGAAAAGAAGGGGATGTAACTCCAAACAGATTTCATTCACCACACCACCCGAGCTATACAAAGCATCCGCCAAAGAATTGAAACTGCTCAGAGTGGGCAAAAGAGCTATGCAGATATGCGACGTAGACCGTTGGAATTCGAAGTCGGGGATCTGGTATTCCTCAAAGTAGCCCCTATGAAGGGAGTGATGAGATTCGGAAGGAAGGGTAAGCTAAGTTCATGCTATGTGGGACCGTATCCGATACTAAAGAGAGTAGGCAAGGTAACTTACGAGCTAGAGCTGCCTCAAGAGATGTCGGCTATACACAACGTGTTCCATGTTTCAATGCTCAAGAAGTGCATTTCCAGTACAGACCAAGTGATTGAGCCACAAACAGTGCAAGTTCAAGAGGGTTATGAAAATTGGCCTATCCAGATACTAGACCGAGAAGTCAAGAGACTAAGAAATAAAGAGGTGCCCTTAGTGAAGGTCCAGTGGCAAAATCAACGGTACGAAGAAGCCACATGGTAACGCGAGGAGGACATGAAACAGAAGTATCTAGAGTTGTTCTAAGTTTCAAGGATGAATCTTTTAAAAGGTTTGAAGGACTGTAATGCTCGTAAAATTTCTAGCAAATTTTATAAGAATTTTTGCATGATTATAATGAGATTTTATGTGGGCTCTTTCAAAAATAAAAGAAAATAGAGCCAAAAAGGGATGCATGGCCCAGGGTTTGTACCCTGAACCTCCAAGCAGATAACTAAACCCTAAGATGCATGTGATAACCAGAAGCCCAGCAAGGGTGTACTATTAGAAGGGAAAGGGAAATGATAGATAAGGGTAGGGGAGGCTAAGGGACACCTTCAATTGAATAAATAGGAGTATGAGGAGACAAGAGAATAAGAACTTGTCATTCTCTTCTTCCCTTCTTTTTCCCCCACCGAAACCCCCTCATCCCCTTCTTCCATTTTCGAAAACTCAAAAAGCAAGAAAGAGAGGCTTTGTCTTGGCACCACCTAGGGTATATCCTTATACTAAACAAGCGAAAGGATGTAAGTAATCCCCTCACCTGCAGTACAAGTTGTTTCGATTGTTGATTTCTTAAAAACACTCTTTGAAAGTTTCGGCCAAGACCCCCTTTATGCTTCTAATGATCTTCCATACCATGTTTTATATGTATAAAATGTTAACATGTTGATAGATAGGCTTTGAACAAGTTGTTTGAGTGTTTGATTTCAAAGCCCCTCCTTGAAAGTTTAGGCCAAGACCCCCTTTATGCTTCTAATGACCTTCCATGCCATGATTTGCATGTATATGATGATAACATGTTGATAGATAGGCTTGTACAAGTTGTTTGAGTGTTTGATTTCAAAGCCCCTCCTTGAAAGTTTCGGCCAAGACCCCCTTTATACTTCTAATAATTTTCCATGCTATGTTTTGTATGTATATGATGATAACATGTTGATAGATAGGCTTTGTACAAGTTGTTTGAGTGTTTGATTTCAAAAACCCTCCTTGAAAGTTTCGGCCAAGTCCCTATTTATGCTCCTAATGATCTTCCATGCCATGATCTATATGTAATTGATGTTAACATGTTGTTAGTTAGACCTTGTACAAGTTGTTTTAGGGTTTGAATTGTTAAGAGGCCCCATGAAGATTCGGCCAACCCATGTTTATGCTTGTTAATGATGTTTCATGCCATACTATATTTGTATATGATGTTAGTATGATGTTAGATATATCTTGTACAAGTTGTTTTAGTGTTTGAATTCTTAAAAACCCTCCCTTAGGGTTTCGGCCAACCCATATTCATGTCCTCTAATGATCCTCCATGCCATGCTACATGTATATAAGATGTCAATATGATATTAGTTAGGCTTTGTGTAAGTTGTTGAGCATTTGAATCCCTAAAAACCTCCATTAGGTTTTCGGCCAAACCATGTTTGGGCTACCAATGATTCCCCTTGCCATGTTTTATATGTATATAATGTTAACATGTTGATAGTTAGACCTTGTACAAGTTGAATTTGTTGGTGCAGTAGGCACCTAAGACGAACCTGAGTTTTGATTATACAAACGATACAAAGTTAAGCTCATGTCGTTATCTCACGAGTTGAATCGAGTGTGCAGAAGATTGCTATAGCTGGAGCTAAAGGCTAGCGACACCCGGAGGAAGTCGCGGTGGTCGGGCGACACCGAGAGGACTTCGGAGGGAGCCGAAGGAATCTGGTGGAGACCGAAAGCAAGGCTTCAAAGGTAAATGTTGAGGTAAGCTCATGTGAGTGAGCGTAAGTATGGTCGAGTCCTCCATACGGGGACATCCTTAGGCGACGATCCGACCAAGACTCCCCATGGAAGGTCTATGTTGAGATCGGATGGCAAGTGACCGTCGAATTCACTTATATTTCGAGCTAACTCTTTATTACAGTCGAAAAGTCTAAAAATCAGTTCAACCAGCCAAAAATCAGTTCAACTACTAAGCCATCAATTCAACCAGCCAAGGATCAGTTCAACTGCTGAGCCATCAGTTCAACCGGCCAAGAAATCAGTTCAACCGATGGTCAAAAATCAGCCTCGAGGAGTCAAGCTTTATCACCATTTTTCAAGGAGTTTTGTGCCCAATTCCTATTGGTTGAAGACCCATTCGATGAGGGGCTTAAAGGCTATAAAAGGAGGTCCTAACCTAGGGTTTCATCATCAATTCTAAGCCTCCAAAATCCTCCGCAAAGCTACAACTTCTCTGACAACGAAGTGCTTCTTCTCCGACGTCTAGGTTTATTTGTTTTCATTTTATTACATCGGTTAGAGTTTTATTTTAGTTTAGTACTTTCATTTTCGGAGCTTTTATCGTAACGAGGAGAGGGGGAGTGTCCCTCTACCTCAAGCTTTGTGCTTTACTTGTATCGATTAAACTCCTACCTCTAAAGTGGAGGAGTTCTTTAGTGTTTTTGCCCTCCGTACGTGGTCGAGGACCGCTAGGGCCTTGGAGTAGTAGCCGAAGGCTACGAACCATGTAAAACTCCTTTGTCCCTTTTTACTTTACATTTACATTTCCGCTGCAATTAATTATCTCTCGAGTTTTAACGAACGAAAAGAAAAGAAAAAGGTTTTATCGCTATTCACCCCCCCTCTAGCGATCCGCTTCGATCCAACAATTGGTATCAGAGCCGGGGGTTGCTAAGATTTGGTGAAACCACCAATCTAGCCATTTTACAGATTTTTTCTCTTTTTAATTCTGTTTATTTCAGATTTATTTCACTTTGTTATTTTTTCTCCCGCACTACTAATCCAAGACGCGAGTCTTGGTACTTTTTTTTGTGATTTTGTCGTTGCTAGTTTCTTCATCTTCGTCTCCTTGTGTCTTTTGTTCTAATGGCCCATCTCGAGGGTTTTAGCACCGTCCAACCTCCGTTTTACAACGAAGATGACTTCCGTTATTGGAAGGGTCGGATGGAATGCTTTCTCAAAACCCAAATCGAGATGTGGATCATAATCCAAACGGGTTTCACACTTTCGACTAATGAAGTGGGTGACTCCTTGGATTATGATCAATGGACCATTGCGACAAAACGACAAGTCGAAGCCAACGCCAAGGCAACACAAATCCTCCAATGTGGCTTATCCAAGGAAGAGCTAAATCGCGTCGGCCCCTTCATAAGCGCAAAGGACCTTTGGACAAAACTAGTGGAGCTACACGAAGGGACCGATGAAGCCAAGGTATGTAAGCGTGATCTTCTATTCAATAAACTATATAACCTAAAAATGCAGGAACACGAGTCCACGACGCAACTTCACGCCTGAGTCCAGGACATAGTCAACACCCTACACGCAATCGGGCAAAAGGTCAAAAACCACGATCTTATAAGGTATGTCCTAAACTCCTTTCCAAGGACTACCTTGTGGGCATCCATGGTCGATGCCTACAAGGTCTCCAAGGATCTTTCTAAACTTAGATTAGATGAATTTTTTTTCTGATTTTGAACTTCATGAGCAGTCTAATTTGGAACCCGAGAAAGGTATAGCTTTATTTGCAGGTTCAAAGAAGAAAACCGCTAGCAAGCCACCTCCGAAGGAAGAAGAGGATGAGTCAGATTCGGAGGTCGACTCGGAAATGGAAGCCGAACTAGTCAACCTAGTTCGGAGGATAGTCAAGGGCCGAAAATGAGCCGTCACTCGACCCAACGAAGGTAAGCCTAAAAGTTCAAACATAAGATGTTATGAATGCAACAGGTTTGGACACATTAAGTCCGAATGCCCAAAACTCAAGAGCAAGGCACCAAAATACAAAAAGGCACTCAACGCTACTTGGGAAGAAGCTTCCGAGGAAGAAGACAATGATCGAGTCCTTATGGATAAACCTCGAAGACGGAGTCGGAACCGGAACTTGAATCGGAAACCGAAGATGAGTCGGACTGCGAAGCACTATTCAAGACAAGCCACGGATACACATCCGGTTCAAAAGATAAACTCAAGGTAAGTCGGTCTCTTATTACAACACTTTATAGTGCAATTAAGTTTTTAAATAGAAAGTTAGCTAAGTTCGAGTCCAAGGTCGAGACCCTGGTTGAGGAAGTTAAACTCCTCAAACATGAGGTCTCCCTAACCTCTTCGACTAGTCGAGTTCAAGAGAAGGACTCAACTCGGGTTGAAAAACTCGAAGTTGACAACTCACTCTTGAAAAGTCAAGTCGAAGATCTTAGGAATACGTTGGAAAGGTTTACTTTGGGATCCAAAGGACTTGACCTCCTACTTGGATCGCAAAGGGCCGTGTACAACAAGGTCGGGCTAGGGTTTAGCTCAAACACGACCAATAAGTCGTATATGTCAATCGTAAGTAGACATAAAAAATGTGTCCAAGCATGGGTCCCTAAGACCACCTTAATTTCAAACTTAGGATCAAACCAGTACTGGGTTCCCAAGGACCAAATCCACTATGTGGAGAGACCGAATCGATTCAACGGTCCAGGGGGAGCTAGTACGAAATTTGTTTGTGTTTTAACTTAGAAATTACATACTTAGGTTTTTATTTTTATTTTTAGAATGGTTAGATAGGACTATAACTCGTCAATACTTGATAACATAGTACCAGGATGCGGCGAGATGATAGTACGCTAGGAAAGCGGAGTCTTGTGTATTCGGGAAAGATAAGGCGTATCTAGTTTGGTGCACTTGACCGAGCGGAACTAGCTGAAGCTACCTCGCCATATCCTAGACTAGTTAGACCAGGAAGTGGTCTTAGGTGAGTCAAGTCTCTATTTTCTTGAAAATGGCTTTGTCTAAGGAAGTGGTCGGTGTTCCGATCAAAGAAGGCCTCTGTGCCTCGCCACGACCTAGAAGCCATGATCTTGAAAAGGTGACTTGATGAGCCTACGGTCAAATCCGAATCTAACGCAAGGTTGACAAGTGTTTAAGTCATTAAATTTAATTCAACTAAAATTGGAAGTCATCTCACAAGAACATATAGGATTAACATGTTTGATCATGTAGACATGGGTGAGATGATTTAGGTTAATAATTTTCAACCAATTTTTAATAAATCCAATATCCGATCCAACTACCTTGCATGTAGGATCAATGGATGTTGGACAGTGGTTGCTCCCGACACATGACCGGGGATCAACTCAAGTTTTCGAAGCTTCGATTCAAACGATAAGGATCGGTAGCCTTCGGAAATAACGGCAAGCTCAAAATCATCGGATCAGGTGATATTGAGCTTAACTCAAATTTTGTCATTCAAAACGTTTTATTAGTAGAAAATTTTCAATATAATCTTCTCAGTGTAACCCAATTGTGTGATAATAACTATAAGGTCATATTTCTAGTAAACGAATGCATAATTAATACAAACGAAACCTATAAAACAATTCTTAAGGGAACTAGAAATAACAACATTTACACTATTAACTTAACTAACTCCTCAACTAAGTGTCTTATGACACGGTAAGAGGAATCATGGTTGTGGCACCGACGACTCGGTCACTCACACCCAAGACTCATCCACAAGATGAGTCAGAGTGACTTAGTTAGAGGTTTGCCTAACCTCAATAACTTGGATAATAAAATATGTAATGCTTGTCAACAAGGTAAACAATCTAGGACACAACATCAACTAACTAGTCAAGAACGAACCAAAAGTGTGCTTGAGCTCCTACACATGGATCTATTTGATTCACACGGAGCTAAGTCACTTAACGGAAGTAAATTCTGCTTAGTCATAATTGATGACTATTCTAGATTTACTTGGGTTAGGTTAATCAAACACAAAAGTGATACCCTAGATCAATTAATCAATCTATTTAAATTAATAGAAAATCAACAAAGCATTAAAATCAAAAGACTTAGGACTGATCATGGTGGTGAATTCGAAAACCATAGGTTTACAGAATTCTTTAACCTAAATGGATACCACCATGAGTTCTCTTGCCCTAGAACTCCACAACAAAATGGCCTAGTAGAACGCAAAAAGTGAACCCTACAAGAAGCCGCTAGGACAATGCTTAATGAGTATAACCTACCCGATAGGTTTTGGGCCGAAGCCGTGAATACGACATGCTATGTCCAAAATAGAATCCTTATGGTAAAGAGGCACCTTAAGACCTCATACGAGATTTATCACGATAAAATACCTAATATCAAGTACTTTAGGGTATTTGGGTGTAAGGTACATATCCTAAACACTAATGATTACCTAGGGAAATTTACATCCAAAACCATGACCGAAATCTTTCTAGGATACTCGATTACAAGCAGAGCTTATAGAGTATATAACCACGACACCCTTAGAGTCGAGGAGACAATCAATGTAGTTTTGATGAAGGACACGAACCTACAAAACCCCCGGCAACCTCAATTAGCGAACCGACTCATACTAGACCTAACTCTGATCCGGAGATCAGGTCTAGTGTTAATCCTAACCTAAGTCAACCAAGTCACTCTATCGACCAAGTGATAGATGACTCCAACCAAACTAGAACTCAAATGAGTCATCCTATGGATCAAGTTGTAGACTCAAACCCAAATCCAACTAAGACTCAAACGAATCATCCTATCGACCAAGTGATAGGTGATCCAAGTCTAGGAGTTCGAACTAGAGCCTCATACAGAAACCTTAGTCAAATATCCTTGATTTCTAAAATTGAACCCAAAACTATTGACCAAGATCTTCTTGATCCCGATTGGATTATTGCAATGCAAGAAGAGTTGGCTCAATTCACTAGGAATGAAGTATGAGAATTAGTATCACCACCTAAAGATAAAACAATCATTGGAACAAGGTGGGTGTTTAGAAATAAAATTGATGATAGAGGTGAAGTAGTTAGAAATAAAGCTAGACTAGTTGCTAAAGGGTTTATTCAAGTCGAAGGTTTAGATTACGACGAGACCTATGCCCCAGTAGCTAGATTAGAGTCCATTCGAATGCTATTAGCATATGCAGCACATCGAGGATTTAAGTTGTTTCAAATGGATGTGAAATCTGCATTCTTAAATGGATACATTAAAGAAGAAGTTTATGTTAGTCAACCCCCCGGTTTCGAAAGTTTAGACAAACCCGATCATGTCCATAGGTTAAAGAAAGCTCTTTATGGACTTAAACAAGCTCCTCGAGCTTGGTACGAGAGACTTTTGATTTATCTTAAGTCCAAAGGCTTTAACCAAGGTGTAGTTGACCCAACCCTTTTCGTAAAAACCTTAGGTAAAGACATATTCATAGCCCAAATCTACGTAGATGATATTATTTTCGGAACCACCAACTCAATCCTACTAAATGAGTTCATTTCACTTATGGAAAGTGAATTTGAAATGAATTTATTAGGTGAGTTAAGTTTCTTTTTAGGTCTACAAATTAAACAAACTAAAGATGGAATATGCCTACATCAACGCAAATATACTAGGGAATTAATTAAACGCTTTGGAATGCAAGACGCTAAAATTATTAATACCCCAATGGCAACTAATGTGAATATAGAAGAAGATGTAATCGGAAATTCAATTGATTTAAAATACTATAGGAGCATAATAGGGAGTCTCCTTTACCTAACTGCAAGCCGACCTGATATCTTATTTGTAGTAAGTATGTGCGCAAGGTTTCAAACCTGTGCCAAGGAGTCTCACCTAACTCTAGTCAAGCGTATCCTTAGATATCTAAAGGGTACACTTAATGTCGGTATTTGATATCCTAGATCTACCGAGTTCGAACTAACCGGCTACTCCGATTCGGACTATGCCGGTAGTAAGCTCGATAGAAAGAGTACGAGTGGTTGTTGTCAACTTCTCGGCTCGAGTCTAGTGAGTTGGTGCAGTAGGAAGCAACACTATGTTGCTTTATCTACCACAGAAGCCGAATACATCGCGATGGGTGAGTGTGTCACGCAGCTTCTTTGGATGAAGCACACTCTCCGTGACTTTATGTTAGACTTTACGAATACTAAACTTCACGTAGATAACATTAGTTCAATTAATCTTACAAAGAATCCGATATGTCACTCTAGGACCAAACATATAGAGGTCAAACACCATTTCATTCGAGAACATGTGGCCAACGGAGCCATACAACTCGAATACGTCGAATCAAAGTCTAACTTAGCAGACCTATTTACTAAACCCCTACCCGAAGCCGAATTTAGTCTATTAAGACGAAAATTGGGCATGTGCGTAGTAGAATAGGAACTTGCAAATTATATTTTCTTACTACTATTTCTTAACTTTCATTTTTTATGGAACTAGTATAGGACATACCTTAGATATCATACACCTATAGATTTAAGGAGCCAATACATCTCACAACACATAGGACTAATGTGTTTGTGTACTTAGCCACATAGATAAGCGTGAGATGTTAGGACCTTACTCCTTGTTCCAGATGTAGAGCTAGTGCATCGCTATGAACCACGGAGTATAATCATACATACTAACTGACTCTGACTAGGACTGGTTGATCTTTCATATCAATCAAGCCAAATATGAGTCGAACATCTTATAGATGAACTTATTTTCAGTATATTATTTTCAAAATAATTTGGAACATGCTTGGACTTTAAATTTAACACTTATTTTTGTTTTCCACACACACACTCACTCTTTTCGATATATGGCAAAAGGGGGAAAAAAGGCCAAAGTTAATGGGTCAAAATTTTTTTTGATAACTTAACTCTTACTTTATATTTAAACCAAAAGTTAACTTTAAGTTTTGAAAACTTAGTAAAGGCCAAGTTAAGAGAATTCTTAACTTAAACTTATTTGTGGCGTCAACATTTTACTTATTTTTTATTATGCCCTTAATGTTTTACTTAAGGGGGAGAAAGGGCCAAGTTAAGAAGAACTCTTAACTTAAACGTTTTACTAAGGCCAACTTTAAGTAATGTTAATTACTTAAAGAAACCCTCAAAGAGGAGGATTAAGGTCTTTCTTCAAGACTCACCCTCGGTCAAGGGGGAGGTTTCCTCAAGGGGGAGTACTTGAAGAAAATCCTTACTACTCCAACTTAATCTTCTTTATTTCTTGTTTCTAATGCACATTATTCTTCATGCTTGCTATTTACTTAACTTTGTATGTGGGTTTGCCATAAATCAAAAAGGGGGAGATTATTGGTGCAGTAGGCACCTAAGTCAAACCTGAGTTTTGATTATAGCAAACGATACAAAGTTAAGCTCATGTCGTTATCTCACGAGCTGAATCGAGTGTGCAGAAGATTACTATAGCTGGAGCTAAAGGCTAGCGACACCCGGAGGAAGCCGCGGTGGTCGGGCGACACTGGGAGGAATTTGGAGGGAGCCGAAGGAATCAGGTGGAGATCGAAAGCAAGGCTTCAAAGGTAAATGTTGAGGTAAGCTCGTGTGAGTGAGCGTAAGTAAGGTCGAGTCCTCCATACGGGGACATCCTTAGGCGACAATCCGACCAAGACTTCCCATGGAAGGTCTATGTTGAGATCGGATGGCAAGTGACCGTCGAATTCACTTATATTTCGAGCTAACTTTTTATTACAGTCAAAAAGTCTAAAAATCAGTTCAACCGGCCAAAAATCAGTTCAACTGCTAAGCCATCAGTTCAACCGGCCAAGGATCAGTTCAACTGCTGAGCCATCAGTTCAACCGGCCAAGAAATCAGTTCAACTGATGGTCAAAAATCAGCCTCGAGGAGTCAAGCTTTATCACCATTTTTCAAGGAGTTTTGTGCCAAATTCTTATTGGTTGAAGACCCATTCGATGAGGGGCTTAAAGGCTATAAAAGGCGGTCCTAACCTAGGGTTTCATAATCAATTCTAAGCCTCCAAAAGCCTCCGCAAAGCTACAACTTCTCCGACAACGAAGTGCTTCTTCTCCAACATCTAGGTTTATTTGTTTTCATTTTATTACGTTGGTTAGAGTTTTATTTCAGTTTAGTACTTTCATTTTCGGAGCTTTTATCGTAACGAGGAGAGGGGGAGTGTCCCTCTACCTCATGCTTTGTGCTTTACTTGTATCGATTAAACTCCTACCTCTAAAGGGGAGGAGTTCTTTAGTGTTTTTACCCTCCATACATGGTCGACGATTGCTAGGGCCTTGGAGTAGTAGCCGAAGGCTACGAACTAAGTAAAACTCCTTTGTCTCTTTTTACTTTACATTTACATTTTCGCTGCAATTAATTATCTCTCGAGTTTTAACGAACGAAAAGAAAAGAAAAAGGTTTTATCGCTATTCACCCCCCCTCTAGCGATCCGCTTCGATCCAATAGAATTAGGGTTTGAATTCTTAGGATCCCTCCCTTGGATGTTTCGTCCAAACCTTGTTCATGCTCACCAAGGATCTCCCATGCCATGATATATCTATATATGATGTTAAAATGTTCATAGTTAGACTTTATGATAGCATGATTTGTTTATGCCACCACCTTATGTTCATGTTAATTGTATGAATGTATGTTTATGCCACTACCTTATGTCCATGTTAATTGTATGAATGTATGTTTATGTTATGCTCATTGTGTCAAGATGTACAAGTATGTATGATGAAATGCCTAAGAGATGCTTCCCTATGAATGAGGACTAAGAACACTCTTTATGTTATGAAAAGGAACATGATATGTTATGAAAAGGAACATGATATGTTATGATAAGGAACCTGATATGTTATGATAAGGAATATGATATGTTATGATAAGGAAGATGATATGTTATGATAAGGAACATGATATGGTATTTTACTTTTGTATGGCTTGTACCGGACCCTAGCAAGGTCCAAGGGATGGGCTCGTACGTGCCCCTAGGTCGATGGTCATAGTATGGACCTAGTACGCAATGGGCTCCTAAGTTGCCCTAGGCTGTAGTACGGGCCTAGTATGTGCTTCTATGTTATGTTGCCTCTAGGTCGACGGTCGTAGTACGGTACTAGTACCCTAGTTGGTTAGGGATTTGCTACCTCGGGTCTATGTAGGGATGCACGCAAAGATGATGATGTATGTGGTACAATGTCGGGCCCACCATGTTGAGATTATGTTTAAGTACCTATAAAATATATGTTTTCAAAGAACATCTTGCATATACCCTTTTCATGTCTATGTGATTATTATGTTTTACGAATTCTAGTTATATGTTCCTAAATGATCATATCACTACTCTTATATGAATGTTATGCTTATATGTTCTTGAATGATCATGTCACTACTTTTATATGATTGCTATTCTTATATGTTCTTAAATGATCATGTCACTACTCTATGTCTAATTCTTGATGTATGGCTTTTGTGAGTAGGAAAAGATCTTACTTTGCCTATGTACTTATAGTTTCATGTTTCCGTTGTACTGCAAATAAGGGTAAAGAATTGCTAAACTAAAGGGAGCAGCAGAAGGGGCAAAGTGTGTGTGGTAGTGACATGTGGAAGAGATCTGTTTTATGTTCCAAGACTTATGCATGTCTTCCCTTTAAGTTTATGTTCTATGACTTATGCATGTTTTCCCTTTAAGTTTTGCATGTTAGTTGTTAAGAGTCGAACTCTACTTGATGGTAGATGTTTGCTACTTAGTGTCCTTATTAAATGATTATGCATGCTCCTTGTTTTATGCTTTATGCTTTTAAAAAGAAAAAAAAAGAAGTTTAAATTCTTTCGCTGTAAATGCATGTATGTAATTATTCTGCTGTAAATGCATGTATGTATTATGGCGTCGCGCCGCCCTTCCAACCCTTATAGATTACGAGGAAAGGGAGGGCGTGACATGAAACACCATATACTAATCCTCTGCTATCTGCATCACACTATCATACACGCCCTTTCCATTACCCAACAGGTAATGATCCAACTAGCATCATTAGTGAAAATCTCCAAGACTGTAATTTCTGATCTCCACAAGAAATGCAACAACTTGACCCCTACTATCTGACTCGGTATCAGTTGGCTCTCAAAGATAATTCACACATTTGACAGCAGGTTCAAGTCTCACAGACTCAACAAGTTATTCTCATGGTCAACTCATACCACAGGTATGAATTGTGACTAACACACTACATGCCTTTCCTTAAATGCATAGCCAACAAAACCGAGAGTATAAACACTAAAAGCAACTTCGGCTGGTCGCCTTGGTGGACGAACCCTACTATAAGCCTATATAGGTGCCATAACTCTGTCTGTATACACCTGTTGAACAAGTTTAGATAAGTATCTAATTAGAATATAAGTTATCAGGAATTCTTACTTCGTGCTGCTCGGAGCTCATGCCGCTGTCAATCCCATCTCACAAAACCAAGACCAAACAAAAACAAAATGACTCTCGAGTTCCAAAACTCAAAGAAAAAATCATTGTATGACATCGCAAAACCTAGGGCTCTAATACCAATAAAGTTGTCATGCCCCGAGAGTATGCCAAGCCAAAAAACAAACGTACAACATCTCCTCTGTACGTGACACTATATCCTTCTGATACAAGGCATTTCATCCACAATCACAACAACATATAAATATATATATATATAAATAACAAACATAGTGGAAACTACCACAACAAAATACTAAAATACACAATGCATACCGGTATGACTAACCACAAAAAAATGATAGAAAAATCTGAAACAACATGTGAGTACATCGACAATGTTTACACAATATCCACCATATAAATCCGGATCAACAATAGAAACATCAAAAAATTAACAAAAACATAAATCCAAAGTCAGGACCCTCAGAAGTGAGATGAGATGTTGCCAACCGACGATGCTCCAAGCCCATCACGAAGTCGACTACTTGTTACCTGGGTGAAAAGAAAACCCAGGGTATATATATATATATATATCACATGCGAGTCAACAATATGCTGTCTAAAGGTATAACAGGTATACACCAGCATGATATAACAACTGTATAACTAAACGATAAAAAAAAAGAACATAAGGTGTTGGATTGAGCGGTTTGATAGAGGGGGGTGAATAGAGATAAAAACTTTCTTTCATTTTGATACTTAAGTTACGCAGCGAAAAGAATAAAACAATAAAAATAAAAAAGACAAGAGGGTTTTTTACTTGGTAGTAGCCTACGACTACTACTCCAAGGCCCTAGTGGTCCTTGACCACGCACGGAGGGCAAATCACTAACGAACTCATCCTCGTTGGAGGTAGGAGATAATCAAATACAAAAATCACAAAATGGATATAGATAGAGGGGCACTCCCCCTCATCTCGTTACGATAAAAGCATGACAATGAACTTAAGTACAGATTGAAACTATAAAAACACTTTTACCGATGACTCGTAGATGAAAAATATTAAGATATAGTCGTCGTTTTTGTAGCGCTTCGTTGTAGGGATGTCGGAGAGTCATAGCGTATCGGAAGCACTTGGAGGCTTTTTAAATTGATGGGAAACCCTTAGAGAAGCCCTTCTTTTATATCTTTTGATCCCCTCATCGAGTGGGTCTTCAGCCAATCAAAATTGGGCAACAAGCTCCTTGGAATGGGGTAATAAGGCTTGACTCCTCGAAGCTGATCCTTGACCATCAGTCGACTGATGGCCATCATCAGTCGACTTATGGCAGCATCAATTGAGTCATAACACTTAGCAGTCCACTGATGAAAGGAAGTCGAGTGGCTCTTGTGGGTAGTTGACTGATGCTAGTTGAAATAACAAGTTACCTTAATAAAAACAAATTTTAATGGTCGCTGACCGTCCGATCTCGACCTAGACCATCCATGGGATGTCTTTGGTCGGATCTATGCTTAAGACCATCCATGTAAGGAGGATACGACCTCACATACACTCACACACACGAGCTTACCTTGATACTTACTTTGTAGCTCCTGCTTTCGACCTTCCACTCGATTCCTTCGGCTCTCTCCGAAGTAACTCAAGTATCACTCGACCACCACGGCTTCCTCCGGGTGTCTCTAGCCTTCAGCTTCAACTTTTGTACTTTTTTGCACACTCGATTAAGCCTGTGAGATAACGATGTAATCTTAACTTTGTGTCTTTTGCCTTAATCAAAACACAGGTTCGATCATCTAGTGCCCCTGCACCAACAATCTCTTCCTTTTGATCTATAGCAAACTTACGCAAAGTTAAGGAAAAATGTTGGTGCAATCGGCTCAGGTCACGATTAACCAGGACTCGAGCTTGGCTCGAGAGATGTTTTGATGTTCGACAAAAACATATGACAATGTAATTGTCATGATAAATTCCATGTCTTAGGTAGTTAGCATGGAAAGTCCAAGTGGGACACTTGGCATTTGGGAAAGTCCAAGCATGGGTCTTGGCAATGTAAAGTCCAAGAATGGGTCTTGGCAAAGTAAAGTCCAAACATGGGTCTTGGCATCGAAAGTCCAACATGGGTTGGCAAGGGAAAGTCCAAGCTTGAGTCTTGGCTTTTGAGAAGTCCAAGGGGTTTGATATTGGCGGCGTAAAGTCAAAGGGTGAAGTCTTGGCAGCATAAGTCCAATGGTTGGCGGCGAAAAGTCTAAGCAGAGTTTTGGCAGTGTAAGTCCAATGTGGCTTGGCGGTGTAGACACCGTTAGCATGACATAGCCGATGGAAGCACCTGAAGGCTAGCGCGATGGATGAACAAGTCATCGATGACTTGGAGGGATGCGAGAGGCGTGAGGCTAATGGAGGTGGCTAGAAGGCTTAGGTCTAGGCTAAGGGTGGTCTAGCATGTATGGGGGAACCATACTTGGGCTAAATCCTTATGTTTGAGGTGTGCTAGTCGACTGGTGCCATGTGGCAGTCGACTGGCCTGAGTCAACTAGGGTTTGACTACGGGAATTGCCCTAGCAGTCGACTGCCATAGGTGGGCAGTCGACTGATCTTGTGATCAGTCGACTGGTGCTCGAGAAATCGAGCACAGAATGGAGTCTTACTCGACCGTTGCGGTCAGCAGTCGAGTGGAGGTTTGATCAGTCGACTGATGTTCATAATCAGTCGACTGATGATGGATCTGTTGGACTTATCCAGTGTGGATCTAGCCATTGTCTCACGACAATAGTGACATCAGTCGACTGATGGTCCCGACCAGTCGACTGATCGACTTTTTCCAGCACAGGTTGAATCTTTATAAGGAGCTCGTGAAGGAGGAAAAAGGCATGGTTTCTTGAGGGCTTTTGGGCCGATTTACTATTGCAAATCAGGGTCCCCAAGTTGATTTCAAGCAACCAAGTGATCAAGCATTCAAAGAGCAATTGTAAACTATTTTTCTTTACTTGCATTGTATTTTATTATTGTAATTTCTTGTATCTATTTCTTATTGTTGTAAGAATAGTTTGTAAGGGGTTTCTCCACCTCCGACTTGTGTCGAGGAGTAGTTGTGATTAGTGATTGCATTGGCATAGCTAGAGTTCTTTAGAGCTCGATCCGTGGAGTAGGAACCATGCGGTTTCGAACCACGTTAAATATCTTGTGTTTGTGATTGTGTTTTGTGTCATTGTTATTATTATTATTATTCCACTGCACTAACACGATTTGTAGATGCAATCATGATCGAATTCCATCGTCGGTACTTGTACGTGCTATTCACCCCCCTCTAGCGTCCAATCGATCCCCTACAAGTGGTATTAGAGCGAGGCCACTCTTCAAGGTTTAACAACTAAGGGAGCACGCTAGAGGGTGAAGATGGAGTTCCAAGACAAGCTTGGATGGGAGATCAACACTCCACCACCATATGATCGAGAAGACTTTTCGGTGTGGAGAGCAAGAATGGAAACATTCTTGATGATGGACATAGAGGATTGGTTCAACATTGTATAAGGCTTTGAACCTCCTAGGGATAAGAAGGGACAAGTCCTCAAGTTGAAGAAATGGACCCAAGAGCAACGACAAAAATTCAAGACCGAAGCCAAGGTAACAAAACTTTTAGAAGATTTGATACCTAATGATGTTTTTTCTAGGCTAGGTGAATATCTTGATGTCAAAGAGCTATGGGACAAATTGGCCAAGTTCAATGAGAAGCCCCACTTGGCACAAGTAGAAGAAGATAAGGAAGAGGATGAAGAGAGTTCATCATCCTCACGAGCAACTGAGGAATCAAAAGTTGAAGAGGAGTCAGCTTCCGGATCGGTGGAAGAGGAGGTGGAAGAAGTAGAAGAAACCCCCACCTCTAGGATTGAGGGAGAGGAGATTAGAGCATCCTCAACACCGGAGCAACAAGAAGAACCATCTATATCCGGCAGAGTGGAAGATCAAGCTCAAGAGAACCTCATCACCACCCTAGCTAACTCAAGCATGTCAATTAATAATAAAATGAATATTATATTCTTTGAGTGTAGGGAAGCCGGACACTATAAGAGCAAGTGCCCAAAGAAGGTAAAGAAAGCTCCTCCGGCACCAAAAGTCAAGGATGCCGGTTCCCCAACCATCAAAAGCAAGGAGCACATTATTTGCTTCAAATGCCGACTACCGGGACACTACCAGAGTCAATTCTCTATGGGGAAGAAGAAGGGGCAAGAAGGAGCTACACAAGTAGGGGGAGCTTCCAAAGCTAACCCTAAGGTAAAATTTATTTATGCACCTTCAATTTCTAGGGATAAAAAGCATGCTAGAAATAATGTAAGCAATGTTGCTATTTATCATAAAGAGCATGCTAGGAATGATAAATATTTTTGCTTAGGAGCTAAAAGTGTCCACTTAGGAAATAAGGAGAAATTTGGGACTAATGTCCCTAGAAAACTTTTACCTAGGGAATCTATTAGGAAAATAGGAGAGCATCTAGGTCTCAACCCTAAATGGACTAGGCATATGCCTAGGAAGTCCCATGCCCAAGGATTAAATCAAAATTCTAAAATTGGGCAATTAGAATTAGAGAACCAAGCCTTGAGATAAAGGCTTGAGAAATTATAAAAGACCCTCAATAAGATGCAAAATCAATTTCAAGGGTCTAATGGTCAAAGCCTAGGGTCAAATGGTAAAAAATCAAGACCTAGGAAACTAGATTCATCCAAGGGCAAACCTAAGCCTAAGGAAACCTATCACAATGTTCCATTTGATTATGGAAGTAAACCTAGGAAAACCAAGGTTACTAGGGAAGTTATCCCTAAGAGTAACAATGGTAAGTGCCTAGTGGCTAAGATTTATAGGAAACCTAGGATGGCCACTAAGAAGGTTGCAAGGGGAGTTACCCCTAGAGTCAACCTAGGTAAGACCCAAATGACCAAGGCTACCAAGCCTAGGAGGGTCATTAGGAAGGTATCTAGGGAGGTTATCCCTAAGGAATACCTAATTAACCCTAGGAGCTCAAATAGGTTTTGGTTCCTAAGAGCATGATAGATTTATGCTAAATGGGTTAGGGGGTGCCAACTTTAAATGGAAGGGTAGTTAACCTAACCATGCTAAAGGTGGCACTTTAGGTCATTTTCAAGGTTATGGTTACCTTGGGAATGTGGTTTGATTTGAATCCTAAAGCTTTTTAGGATGTGTCAATATTAATTATGAAGTTTGATAAATCAATCAAATTGGCACAACTTAGGGTTTAGAGTCATAGTGTGTCATTTTGGGTTTTTGGCACACTAGGGAGAAAAGTAATATTATGGCAAAATATACTTAATTATATCAAATGGCAATTAATATTAAAATTTAGGTATTATATACCTTTATATCTTACTTGCCATGCCTTGATTTGCCATATTCCATGACATGACATCATGTTTATTTTCATCATTTATATGTCATGATCATGTTTAGGATTTAGGATTAATGTCATGTGTTTTTAGATTTCATATTATTCCATGACATCATGATTATGAGCATATGCTTATTTATATCATCATTAATGCCATAATCATTCATGCATTTGATTAAAATTGAGTTAAGGACAATTGACATGACTTGAAGTCCCATGTATAAGGGAATCAAGTAGAGTTGCCTTAGAAAATGCATGAAACCCTAGATTAGAGAGAACAAACCCCACATCTCACATTAAATTGACATGTATGTGTATGTTATACACCCTAGATACATGTGAGATGCTAGGATATGAGTTAAGTTCAAGGTGCATAGTTTTTGCATCTAGATGAACTCAAACTCATCTAAAATCATTTGTGGATCATTGAGAAAGCTTGTGTACAAGTCATGTACATTGAACCCAAGGAATATGATCCAAAATAAGGTTTTGAAAACATTTTAAAATCATTTTAGAAAACCTTGATGAAGTCTATCTTTTGATAGCAATCATCATTGATGAAGTTGATACAAAGTGAGCCAAAACTTAGAAGTTTTCTTCACTTTTGAATTTTGTATCAATTTTAGTATTTTATGGGTAAAATATTTTTCTATTATTTTTCACCCATTGTATTGACTATAAGCAATATACGTATCAAATTTCATGATTTTTCGATATATGTAGAATTACTTATGATTTTCTGAAATTCGACTCTGATAACTAAAATTCAGAAATTTGATTATCGATCATACTAGTGGCGATGGTGATGTGAGTGGTAGTCATTGGTAGTGGTCATTGTCAATGCTGATTTCAGGAAAACAAGGTTTGTTTAGCCCGTGTTCAGCTGCGGTTAAGCTCCCTAACCACTCCTAACCCTAGGATATGCTTTGAGAAGCATTATAAATGGTGAAAATCCATTGGATATGGATTTGGAGAGGTGTTAGGTCAAAGTATCAAATTTAAGGGTGGAAGGGTTCATGTTTGAACTTCGAACCTTAATTTTGATGGTTTAGAGTTCTTATTGGCTTAGGGACTTCCCAAGGATATTGTTGTTGCAATGGTCAAGAGGGAGCAAGCCTTTAGGGGGAGGTATCCATCATGGGATGATGGATGTGTTTTTCTCTTCTTGAAGGGGAGAGGTTATTGGGAGAATGTTATCAATTGGGAAAATTGATGGAATTTTGAGAAACCCAATTTGGAAATTGGGAGAGCGGATAGGATTGCCTCTCTTGAGTGATATGGGACTTATCACTAGGAAGACGGTATACATCCTAGGTATTTTTGGATCAAGGGGGAGATTGTAAGATCTCATTGGGACATGAGACATTGACCTCCTTGGAGAGATAACCTTTTTGATGTATGTCAAAAAGGGGGAGAAAGTTAAGATTACCAATTTGGGATAATTGGTATGGAGTTTTTGGGTTAGATGGTCTAACTTAAATGGTTTGTTTGGTTTTTGTCAAATATCAAAAAGGGGGAGATTGTTGGTGCAATCGGCCCAGGTCATGATTGACCACGACTCAAGCTTGACTCGAGAGATATTTTGATGTTCGACAAAAATATATGACAATGTAATTGTCATGGGAAAGTCCAAGTCTTAGGTACTTGGCATGGAAAGTCCTAGTGGGACACTTGGCATTTGGGAAAGTCCAAGCATGGGTCTTGGCAATGTAAAGTCCAAGCATGGGTCTTGGCAATGTAAAGTCCAAGCATGGGTCTTGGCATGGAAAGTTCAACATGGGTTGGCAAGGGAAAGTCCAAGCTTGAGTCTTGGCATTTGAGAAGTCCAAGGGGTTTGATATTGGCGGCGAAAGTCCAAGGGTGAAGTCTTGGCAGCATAAGTCCAATGGTTGGCGGCATAAAGTCCAAGCCGAGTCTTGGCAGTGTAAGTCCAATGTGCCTTGGCGATGTAGACACCGTTAGCGTGACATAGCCGATGGAAGAACCTAAAGGCTAGCGCGATGGATGAACAAGTCATGGATGACTTGGAGGGATCCGAGAGGCGTGAGGCTGATGGAGGTGACTAGAATGCTTAGGTCTAGGCTAAGGGTTGTCTAGCAAGTATGGGGGAACCATACTTGGGCTAAAACCTCATGTTTGAGGTGTGCCAGTCGACTGGTACCATGTGGCAGTCGACTGGCCTAAGTCAACTAGGGTTTGACTATGGGATTTGCCCTAGCAGTCGACTGTCATAGGTGGGCAGTCGGCTAATCTTGTGATCAGTCAACTGGTGATCGAGAAATCGAGCATAGAATAGAGTCTCACTCAACCGCTGCGGTCAGCAGTCGAGTGGAGGATTGATAAGTCGACTGATATTCATAATCAATCGACTGATGATGGATCCGTTGGACTTATCCAGCGTGGATCTAGCCATTGTCTTACGACAATAGTGGCATCAGTAGACTGATGGTCTCGACCAGTCGACTGATCGACTTTTTCCACCACAGGTTGAAGCTTTATAAGGAGCTCGTGAAGGAGGAAAAAGGCATGGTTTCTTGATGGCTTTTGGGGAGATTTGCTATTACAAATCAGGGTCTCCAAGTTGATTTCAAGCAACCAAGTGATAAAGCATTAAAATAGCAATTGTAAATTAGTTTTCTATACATGCATTGTATTGTATAGTTGTAATTGCTTGTATCTATTTCTTATTGTTGTAAGAAAAGTTTGTAAGGGGTTTCTCCCCCTCCGACTTGTGTTGAGAAGGAGTAGTTGTGATTAGTGATTGCATTGGAATTTCTAGAGCTCTTTAGAGCTCGATCCGTGGAGTAGGAACTGTGCGGTTCTGAACCATGTTAAATATCTTGTGTTTGTGATTATGTTTCGTGTCATTGTTATTATTATTATTATTCCGCTGTGCTAACACGATTTGTAGATGCGATCACGATCGAATTCCATCGTCGGTTCTAGCACGCACTATTCACCCCCCCTCTAGAATCCAATCGATCCCCTACAAAAAATACATTGTGGAAAATGAGTAAATGTAAATGATGCACTCATTATAATCAAATCCCTCTTAACCTTAGGTGAGGTTAATCTTAAAAAGAATTTAATCTTAAAAATTTTAAATTTTTGTTCTCCCCCTTAACTTGTACACTTCTCCCCCTTTTGCCATAAATCAAAAAAGATTTAGGGTTGTATATAAAAAGTAGGGGTTTTTAATAAAAAAAAATAGCATACATAAAAATTATCTAACATGAGTCCAAGCATGTGTCTCAATTTACTTTGGTTCAAGGTATAACCCTCTGCACCAATCAATATAAGTCTTGAGACTAATTTGATTTTCAAAATACCTATAAAATTAGCTTTGAATTTCAAAATACTTATACGCTAATAACTTTTGAAAATATATAACCCTTAGGGTTAGTTTGCTCTCGCCCTTAATTAAGTATATAAGGTATAGAATGTTAGTGAAAGCCCTAGAGCCAATCATGTGATGATTGTTGTATGGACTTTATTGTATCATATTCATAGTTATAAAGGCATGGTTATTATATTTACTTGTATTGGTGCCAAATAACTAAATATAATAATGTCCTTGAGTAGTAGGTTCTTATCTATATCAATCGATTGGTTGAATCGATAATGAGATGATATAGAGAACACTATTCTTAATCATTCCTAGTCGAGTATTAACATTCAAAGACAATGTTAATGCGTAGAGACTAGGATGTAGGTCAACACAATGACTTGATCTCACAAGTCATGGATATGAGATATCAAGTTGACACATGGGTATGCATTGGAGAATGTATACTGAATGACCCGCCATGAGAAAGTATCATGGATCATTATATGAGTGTCATATACTTTCTCATGTGGCTATTAGTATGACTATTAGTCTTTAGACCTGAAGTCACCAAGGTTCCCTACATAAGGAGTTGCATACTTTGTCTTCGTCAAACGTCACCCGTAAATGGGTGGACTATAAAGGCGATAACTGGGTATGTAACAAATTATGCGGAGGGATATGAGTGATGTAGATGGGATCTATCCCTCTTATATGATGGGGGTGACATCGATATTCTTGATAGAGTGAGACCACGAAGTGCATGGCCATGCCCAAATGAGTCAATATGAGATATTGAGCACATTTGATTAGATTGAGTCTACTTGGAGTTCAAGATATAGATTGTACTGAGGATGACACAGTCTATGCTCCGATTGATCAATCTAGATGTCAAGGATAGAGGGACATTGTCACATATTGTGAGAGTCACAATTATTTGTCACAAAGGTGATGTTGAAACTCAACATTCTTGTAACTTGGGTTGCAATGATGTGTTGCAAGATACCGCTCATTGCTTATGTTCCTAAGTCAGTTTAGGGACATTGCCAACGTTACAAGAACCTATAGGGTCACACACATAAGGGCAATTAGATGGAGATTAGGTTCATATGATGAACCATGAGGATTAGGTTCATGGGATGAACCAAATTGGATTAAGAGTAATCCTAATTAGACTAATTGAGTTGGACTCGATTTGATTCAAGTGTTGAATGAGTCTATTTTAGATTTGATTCATCAAATCAATTTAAATTAATGAATAGAGATTCATTAAATTAAATTGACTTGTATCAAATGGTTGGATTTTATCAACCATGGGAGATAAGAGGTCAAGTTTGACTTGACCTGAGAGGGAAGATGAAAGGTCAAGTTTGACTTGACCAAAAGCCAGGTCATGATGATGACTTGGCATGGCCGACCAATGATGATGCTCCACATCATCATTGACTTAGCATGTGGTGCCACCTCATGAGAGAGACTAAGAGCCATTGGCTCTTGGAGGAGTTACATGCATGCATGTAACCTCCCAAGCCTTGAAGTGGCAGGCCACTCCATTAGATGGGGAATTCAATTTTTGCTGAGTTACTAGAACTTCAACTTCTTCATTGGATGATCCTCTCAAGCTCTCTCCCTCTTCTTCCTCATCTTGCCGTGAGCATCTAAGGAGTGCTAGCACACTTAAGATTTCTTTTCTCCACCTATTGCTTGTGTGGATACCAATAGAGAAGTGTGCACTTGACGCTCTTGAGTTTCGGCGAAGCTTTTTGACGAGCGGGATTTGCGAAGGACGTCGCATCGAGGGTAATGATCTCACCTTCTAGATATAAGGTAGATCTATAGTTTTTAGTAGAGCCACGTGCGAAGGATGTATGTGTTTCATTTTTTGTAGTTTTTGTATTAGATATAAAAAATTACAGATTTTTATGTTTCTGTAAATTTCCTAATTTATAGAATTTTTGGGTATTTTTCTCGAAGATTCGAAGCAACGAGTGTTGGGACACTTGTCGGCTTCAACCACCGAGAAAAACTCTCCGAAACGGCGAGTTCTTGCTTTAGGTTTTTGGGACAGCGACTTAAGTCATTGTAAGATCGTAGTAGGGACACTCGCAAAGTTTATTTTGCGAGTAGGGGCGCAGCCCCTATCCCCGAAAGGGGCCTTGTCCCGCGATCGCGCCCGGAAACCGCTTAGCGGGACCGTTACGGAGAGGTGACTCATAAAATTGAAAAATAAAATTTGAAAAATTATAGAAATTTTCTGTAAAAATATATAATTTATAATTATGTATAATTCTGTGATTGTCATGGCCCACGAACCCCAATTTGATTGGACGTTAATGTGTTGTAATTCATAATACGGCCTATGTGCCATTTTTGTGGTTGTGCGTGTTGTATAGTGTATGCGACCTGTGCGTCGTGCCTCTTCTTTTGAAATTCTAGTTGTAAATAGTTTTAGACTCAAATGTAACTCGAGTTTCATATTTGTAATGTATAAAATGGAGCGGTGGAAAGTCCACTTGTAGACGAAGTTACGAGAAGGGTGTCGATGACACATGGTGGTCAAAGGAAGCACTTGGAGAAGCCGCTAGCCCAAGGTTGACCGTCCGATCTTCTCATTGGCTTGAGAAGATCGTAGTTGTATATGATGCATGCAAGAATAATGCTTGTATGTATGTGATGCATTCAAGATTAGATCTTAATCGAATCAACTCGTAAATGCCTACTAGGTCCTTGATACCCATCACTACCTCGATCATTTGTAGTTGTTGAATCTGCCATAGCAGAGCAATGCATATTATCTTGGTAGGGTGCGGAGGGACAATCTTGGTCCTGCCTATCATGGCTTGGGTTAGAGTAAGCTCAATTAGATTGAGTAAAACTAGTTAACGAAATTGGATCGAGTAGAACTATAGGCATATTCCAATCGTTGGAAAGATAGGATAAGATCGCATTTACACTAAATCTTGGGCGATTTAGCTAAAGCTAACTCAAGGTCTTTTGTAAATGTGGGTCTTTATTCTATAAACAAGAGTTTCATAGAGATGTAATCGGTAAATTGTTACCCACCGATCGTACTAAGTCTTGGGCGATTTAGCCAAAGCTAACTCAAGGCTTAGTATGATGTGGATCTTATCCCGCAAGAATTATAGCTATTTTGTATGAATCTAGTAATGTGGTTTGACCAAATCCATAACTCGATTCTATAAAATTCCTATAATTCAGTGGGAGCATCATTTGATTAAAGGACTAATTAAATAATAAAAGGAATATGATATTAATTGTCTGCATTGTATGTTGTAGATTACTATGTCGACAAACATGAACACTCTCTCTCTGCGTTCTGTCCTTGAGAATGACAAGCTCAATGGAGTAAATTTTATGGACCGGTACAGGAACCTGAGAATTGTTCTCACCCAAGAAAGAAAGTTGTACATCCTGGAGCAGTCCATTCCGGAGGCACCTCCTGCCACTGCCTCGCGAGATGACAAAGATGCTTACAAGAAGCATCAAGATGATGCATTAGATGTGTCATGTCTAATGCTCGCGACCATGAACTCTGAGCTTCAGAAGCAACATAAGTTCATGAATGCTTATGATATGGTTGAACATCTTCGTCAACTATATCAAGGACAAGCAAGGCATGAGAGATATGAAGTCTCTAAGGCATTGTTTGGGTCCAAAATGCAAGATGGGACTCCCGTAGGTCCATATGTACTCAAGATGATTGGGTACGTAGAAAACCTACAAAGGCTGGGATTTCCACTTGGCCAAGAGCTGGCCACTGACATGATCTTGCAATCTTTGCAACAAGCTTACAATCAATTTGTCATGAATTATAACATGAATGGAATTGATAAACCACTGCCTAAGATGCTCAGCATGTTGAGAACTACTGAGCTTAACTTTAAGAAGGGAAAATCTGACACCATTTTGATGGTGCAAAAGAAGAAAGGAAAGGGCAAGCCTAAAGGTAAGGGAAAGTCCTAAGCCAAGGGCAAGGGCAAGGAACTGAAACCCAAAGGAGGGGTAGCAAAGGAAGGGGCTTGCTTCCACTGTAAGGAAGTTGGACACTGGAAGCGTAACTGCAAGGCATACCTGGAAGATCTTAAGAAGAAGAGAAGTGAGACTTCAACTTCAGGTATAAACGTTATCGAAGTCAATCTATCTATTTCTTCATCTTGGGTATTAGATACCGGATGTGCATCTCACATTTGTACCAATGTGCAGGCGCTAACAAATAGCAGGGCATTGACAAAGGGCGAGGTGGACCTACGAGTAGGCAATGGAGCAAGAGTTGCTACTGTTGTTGTAGGAACTTATGATATATCTCTGCTTACTAGGCTTGTACTAGAATTAGATGAATGTTGTTATGTGTCTGCTTTAACTAAGAACATAATTTCAATTTCTTGTTTGGACAAGAAAGGATTTACATTTATAATAAAGAACAAATGTTGTTCAGTTTATTTAAATAATATGTTCTATTGTAGTGCCCCTCTAATGAATGGACTCTACTTTCTAGACTTAGAGAGCCCTATCTATAATATAAGTACCAAATGGTTCAAGTCAAATGAGTTGAACCAAACTTGTTGGACTTTTCCGAGCCACAAAAATCGCTTTTTGCGTTGCGGAAACCTCGGAAGCCCGGCCACGGATCTGTACGAATATATATAAAAATAAAAACATGTATGTGCCAAAGTAAACCTAGATCTACCTTAGATCTAGAAGGTGAGATCATTACCCTCGAAGCGACGCCCTTCGCTTATCCCGCTCGTCCAAACGGCTTGTCGGAACTCGAGAGTGTCAAGTGTACACTCCTCTATCGGTATCCACACAAGCAATAGGTGGAGAAAAGCAAACTAGAGTGTGCTAGCACCCCTTGGACGCCCATGGCTAGATGAGGAAGAGAGAGCTTGAGGGAAGAGAAGAGGAAGAAGATGAAGTTACACAACTTAACTTCACATCATCCATAACCCACTATAAGGGGGTAACATGCATGCATGTAACTCCAAGAGCCAATGGCTCTTGGTATCCTTCATGAGGTGGCACTCCATGATGTTTCCATGATGATGTGGAACATCATCATTGGCCGGCCATGCCAAGTCATCATCATGACATGGCATTTGGTCAAGTCAAACTTGACCTTTCATCTTCCATCTCAAGTCAAACTTGACCTCTTATCTCCCATGGTTGATCAAATCCAACCATTTGATTCAAGTCAATTTAATTTAATGAATCTCTATTCATTAATTTAAATTGATTTGATGAATCAAATCTAAATTAGAATCATTCAACACTTGAATCAACTTGAGTCTAACTCAATTAGTCTAATTTGGATTACTCTTAATCCAATTTGGTTCATCCCATGAACCTAATCCTCATAGTTCATCATATGAACCTAATCTCCATCTAATTGCCCTTATGTGTGTGATCCTATAGGTTCTTGTATCGTTGGCAATGTCCCTAAACCGATTTAGGAACATAAGCAATGAGCGGTATCAAGCAACACATCATTGCTACCCAAGTTACAAGAATGTTGAGCTCCAACATCACCTTTGTGACTCTCACAATATATGACAATGTCCCTCTATCCTTGAAATCTAGATTGACCAATCGAGGCATAGACCGTGTCATCCTCGGTACAATATAAATCTTGAACTCCAAGTAGACTCACTCTAATCAAATGAGCTCAATTTCTCATATTGACTCATTTAGGCATGGCCATGCACTTCGTGGTCTCACACTATCAAGAATATTGATGTCACTCCCGTCATATAGGAGGGATAGATCCCATCTACATCAGTCACATCCCTCTGCATAATTTGTTACATACCCAGTAATCGCCTTTATTGTCCACCCATTTACGGGTGACGTTTGACGAAGCCAAAGTATGCAACTGCTAATGTAGGGATCCATGGTGACTTCATGTCTAAGAACTAATAGTCATACTAATAGTCACATGAGAAAGTATATGACACTCATATAACGATCCATGATACTTTCTCATGGTGGGTCATTCAGTATACATTCTCTAATTCATACCCATGTGTCAACTTGATATCTCATATCCATGACTTATGAGATCAAGTCATCATGTTGACCTACATGCTAGTATCTACCCATTAACATTGTCCCTGAATGTTAATACTTGACTAGGAATGATTAAGAGTAGTGTTCTCTATATCATCTCATTATCGATTCAACCAATCGATTGATATAGATAAGAACCTACTACTCAAGGACATTATTATATTTAGAAATTTGGCACCAATACAAGTAAATATAATAACCATGCCTTTATAAATAGGAATATGATACAATAAAGTCCATACAACAATCATCAAATGATTGGATCTATGACTTTCACTAACAAAACCTATCTCTGGCATTGCCACTTAGGTCACATAAATGAGAGTCGCTTATCTCAGCTCCATAAAGATGGGCTGCTAGACTCATTTGATTTTGAATCATATGAGACATGCGAGTCTTGCCTTTTAGTTAAGATGACCAAGACTCCCTTTAGTGGACATAGCGAAAGAGCAACAGATTTGTTAGGACTTATACATAGTGATGTAAGTGGCCCTTTCAATGTTGCTGCTAGAGGTGATTATAGGTACGTCATTACATTTACTGATGACTTCAGTAGATACGGTTATGTGTATCTCGTGACACATAAATCAGAATTCTTTGAAAAGTTTAAAGAATTCAAGAATGAAGTACAAAACCAGCTTGGCAAGAGTATTAAGATACTTCAATCAGATCGAGGTGGTGAATACCTTAGCCATGAGTTTCGTGACTATCTAGCTGAATGTGGGATTCTATCCCATCTCACTCCTCCTGGAACACCACAGTGGAATGGTGTATCCGAAAGGAGGAATCTTACCATATTAGATATGCTCTAGACACATAGATCTTCCTATATCCTTTTGGGGATATGCTCTAGACACAAAGACCTATACCCTTAACCATGTACCATCCAAGGCTGTGATAAAGACACCATATATGATATGGAAAGGGAGAAATCCCAAGATGTCTTTCATGAGGATTTTGGGTTGTGAGCCTTACATTTGACGTCAAGTCTCAGATAAACTGGGACCAAAATCCGATAGGTGCTATTTTGTTGGATATCCCAAGGATACAAAGGGATATTACTTCTACATTCCCAGTCAGTACAAAGTGTTTGTTGCTAAGACTGGGGTTTTTCTAGAAAGGGATTTTGTTTCTAGAAAAACTAGTGAGAGTACGTTCGATCTGGAAGAAATTCAAGATAAGGACAATAGCACTGAGGCCTTGATGGAGGTTGAACAGGAACCACAAAGTGTTGTGGGTGATGAGATTGTTGCACAAAGAGTTGTGGAACAACCACCTGTTCATGTAGACCTACCTCTTCGCAGGTCTGATAGGCTACGTCGTCAGACTGAGAGATACTCATTTCTCTTGTCTGACCATGATGACGTTATGCTCATTTAGAATGAGCCTACCTCCTATCAGGAAGCTGTGATGAGCCAAGATTCTGAGAAATAGCTAGAGGCCATGAGGTCTGAGATGGAATCCATGTACACCAACCAAGTATGGACTTTGGTTGATCCACCTGAAGGGGTCAAACCCATTGGGTGTAAGTTGGTCTTTAGGAAAAAGACTGACATGGATGGACTTACGTATACCTATAAGGGCCGATTGGTGTCTAAAGGTTTCAAGCAAATTCATGGTATTGACTATGATGAATCCTTTTCTCCAATGGCGATGTTTAAGTCCATTCGGATCATGCTTGCTATTGTAGCTTACCATGATTATGAGATTTGGCAGATGGATGTCAAAACCGCATTTTTGAATGGAAACATACTCGAGGATGTGTACATGACACAACCTGAGGGTTTTGAAGATCCACAGCATACTGGGAAAGTATGCAAGCTGCAAAGGTCCATTTATGGGCTAAAGCAAGCTTCTTGGAGCTGGAATCTTCGATTCGATGATGCGATCAAATAGTTTGATTTCATCAAGAATGAAGATGAACCCTGTGTCTACAAGAGGGTTAATGGGAACACAGTTGTCTTCCTTGTATTGTATGTGGATGATATACTGCTCATTGGGAATGACATCCCTTCGCTATAGTCTGTGAAGACTTTGCTGGGGACGTGCTTCTCGATGAAGGACTTAGGTGAAGCAGCCTGTATTCTAGGCATTAAGAATTATAGAGATAGATCTAAGAGATTGCTTGGCCTAAGTCAGAGTACATATATTGACACGTTATTACTACGGTTTGCCATGCAGAATTCCAAGAAGGGACTTCTACCGATGTCACATGGTGTGAGTCTTTCGAAGACTCAAAGTCTCTCTTCTAGAGAGGAGAGAGACCGCATGGATAAGATCCCTTACGCATTTGCTATAGGATATATCATGTACTGTTAGTTATAGCCCTAGAACCAATCATGTGATGGTTGAATAGGGAACATTTTGTATCATATTCTATAAAGCCAAAGGATTGGTTATTATATTTACATCTTGCTTGTGCCAACTAAATTAAATATAATAATGCCCTAGAAAAGTAGGTTCTTATCTACAGCACATCAATTGACAGAATTAATTGTGAGAGGCTGTAGAGAACACTTTCCTAAATGTTCCTAGTCAAATATTAATATGCAAGGGCAATATTAATACATAAAGACTAGCATGTAGGTCATTTGATGACTTGATCTCACAAGTCATGGATATATGATATCAAGTTGACACATGGGTATATATTAGAGAATATATACTGAACTGACCCGCCATGAGAAAGTTTCATGAATCGTCATATGAGTGTCATAAACTTTCTCATGTGACTATTGGTATGAATAGTTCTCAAACCTGAAGTCACTATGGTTCCCTACATAAGGAGTTATGTACTTTGGTATCGTGAAACGTCACCCGTAACAAGGTGGACCATAAAGGCAATTACTGGGTATATAACAAATTATGCGGAGGGATGTGAGTGATGTAGATGGGATCTATCCCTCCCATATGACGGGAGTGATATCTGTGGGCCCATTGATTGAGTGGAACTACTAAAATGCATGGTCATGCTCGAATGAGTCCATATGAGATATTGAGCTCATTTGTTTGAGTTAGTTTACTCAGGGATCAAGAAACACATAGATTGATCGAGGATGACACGGTCTATGCCTCATTGGTCAATCTGATATCAAGGATAGAAGGACACGGTCATACATTATAGTAGTCACGGAAAGGTTAGTCGGATCTTGACTTATCTCGTAACTTGGGTAGCAATGATGTATTGCTAGATGTCGCTCATTGCTTGTGTATCTAAAAGAGTTTAGATCCACTGCCAACATTATGAGAGCCTATAGGGTCACACACAAAGAGCATGATGATTAGAAGAATTAGTGCATTCTAGTTTGACTAGAATAATTTAGGAATAAGCTTAAGTACAAAATGGTTTTTGGACTTTAAGCTTAATGAGAATTTTAGCTTATTGATTTAATGAGATTAATTCAATATGCTAAGCTTAATTGATTTAATAAGATTAATTCAATATGTTACCTTATTGATTTAATGAGATTAATTCAATATGATAACATAAGCTTATTGAATTAATAAGATTAATTCAACATCCATGAATGCCACATAAGCATGCCACCTAAGCATGCCACATAAGCATGCCACCTAAGCTTGATGAGGTGGAAGGAGACAAAGGGTTTTGACCTTTGGATTTCCCCCACATGTGGCCGGCCAAACAAGGAGTATAACTCCTTGTTTGATTATCTTTCAATGCCATTGATTGCATTGAATGTGATAGGAGATGAAAGGTTTTTCCAATCCTATAAAACACCCCATGGGGTGGCCGGCCAAAGGGGTTGAGTTGGAGCTTAAGGCTTGGTGAGAGCTTGGTGGGAGAGGCTTTTGTTGTGTGGTTTTGTGAGTGTAAGCTAGCAAGAAGAGTAGTCTTCTTCTTCCTTTCTCTTCTTCCCTACCTTCCTCTCCTTTAGGGACTTCTCTAGCAAGAAGTAAAGGAGAGATCTTCTAGTTTTCTTTTGTGAGACAAGAGCTTGCTCGTGTGGATACATATAGAGGCACGGACACTTGAACGTGCTAAAAGATCCAACACATCCAAGGAGAAGCGGGATTACAAAGGGCACGCAACAAAGGTAATATTCTCCTATAAGATAGGTTTAGAGAAATTTATTTTGTACGAGGTTTTCTTTCGCAAGGATCACTTGAAAGGGATCCTATTTTTCCGTTGCGCATATGCTATTTTGCATATAAGATCCCTACATGTACACCATGCTGTGTACTCATCCTGATGTCTCGTATGCTTTGAGCATGACGAGTAGATACCAGTCAGATATACAGGTGAGCATCATTGGATAGCAGTCAAGAATATTCTTAAGTACTTGAGAAGGACTAAAGAATATTTCTTGATATTTGGAGGCGATGACGAGCTAGCTGTAAAGGGTTACAACGATGCCAGTTTCCAAACTGACCAGGATGATTATAGATCGTAGTCAGGGTTCGTGTTTTTCTTGAATGGTGGCGCTGTTAGCTGGAAGAGTTCGAAGCAGGACACAGTTGTTGATTCTACAACATAAGCTGAGTATATTGCTGCATCTGAGAGAGTAAAGGAGGCAATTTGGATCTGCAAGTTCATTACTGAGCTTGGGGAGGTTCCTAGCATAGCAGATCCCATAGAGCTCTATTGTGACAACAATGGAGCGATTGCACAGGCTAAGGAACCTCGCTCACACCAGCGGACCAAACACAAACTACGACGCTTCCATATCATTCGAGAGATTATCGATAGAGGAGATGTGAAGATTTTCAGAGTACCCACAGTGGCTAACATCGCAGAACCCTTGACCAAGACTTTGGCACAGAAAAAGCAGGATGGTTACACTAGGTCATTGGGTATTAGATACTACGATGATTGACACTAGTGCTAGTGGGAGATTGTTAGTGAAATCCCTAGAGTCAATCATGTGATGATTGTTGTATGGACTTTATTGTTGTTAGTGAAAGCCCTAGAGCCAATCATGTGATGATTGTTGTATGGACTTTATTATATCATATTCCTATTTATAAAGGCATGGTGATTATATTTACTTGTATTGGTGCCAAATTACTAAATATAATAATGTCCTAGAGTAGTAGGTATTTATCTATATCAATTGATTGGTTGAATCGATAATGAGATGATATAGAGAACACTACTCTTAATCATTCCTAGTCAAGTATTAACATTCCGGGACAATGTTAACGCGTAGAGACTAGCATGTAGGTCAACACGATGACTTGATCTCACAAGTCATGGATATGAGATATCAAGTTGACACATGGGTATGCATTGGAGAATGTATACTGAATGACACGACATGAGAAAATATCATGGATCGTTATATGAGTGTCATATACTTTCTCATATGGCTATTAGTATGACCATTAGTTCTTAGACCTGAAGTCACCATGGTTCCCTACATAAGGAGTTGCATACTTTGGCTTCGTCAAATGTCACCCGTAAATGGGTGGACTATAAAGGCGATTACTAGGTATGTAACAAAATATGCGGAGGGATGTGAGTGATGTAGATGAGATCTATCCCTCCTATATGACGGGGGTGACATCGATATTCTTGATAGAGTGAGACCACGAAGTGCATGGCCATGCCCAAATGAGTCAATATGAGATATTGAGCTCATTTGATTAGAGTTAGTCTATTTGGAGTTCAAGATATAGATTGTACCGAGGATGACATGGTCTATGCCTCGATTGGTCAATCTAGATGTCAAGGATAGAGGGGCATTGTCACATATTGTGAGAGTCACAATTATTAGTCACAAAGGTGATGTTGAGCTCAACATTCTTGTAACTTAGGTAGCAATGATGTGTTGCTAGATACCGCTCATTGCTTATGTTCCTAAATCGATTTAGGGACATTGCCAACGTTACGAGAACCTATAGGGTCACACACATAAGGGCAATTAGATGGAGATTAGGTTCATATGATGAACCATGAGGATTTGGTTCATGGGATAAACTAAATTGGATTAAGAGTAATCCTAATTAGACTAATTGAGTTGGACTCAATTTGATTCAAGTGTTGAATGAGTCTAATTTAGATTTGATTCATCAAATCAATTTAAATTAATGAATTGAGATTCATTAAATTAAATTGACTTGAATCAAATGGTTGGATTTGATCAACTATGGGAGATAAGAGGTCAAGTTTGACTTGACTTGAGAGGGAAGATGAAAGGTCAAGTTTGACTTGACCAAATGCCATGTCATGATGATGACTTGGCTTGGTCGGCCAATGATGATGCTCCAGATCATCATTGACTTAGCATGTGGTGCCACCTCATGAGGGAGACCAAGAGCCATTGTCTCTTGGAGGAGTTACATGCATGCATGTAACCTCCCAAGCCTTGAAGTGGCCGACCACTCCATTGGATGGGGTATTCATTTTTTTTGTGAGTTACACAACTTCAACTTCTTCCTTGGATCATCTTCCTCTCAAGCTTGCTCTCCCATCCCTCTCTTTGGTAGAACCGTCCATAGGGTGCTAGCACACTCAAGGGTGGGTTTTCTCCACCTATTACTTGTGTGAATTCCAATAGAGGAGTGTACACTTGACACTCTTGAGTTCCGGCGAAGCTTTTGGGCGAGCGGGATTTGCGAAGGGCGTCGCATCGAGGGTAATGATCTCACCTTCTAGATCTAAGGTAGATCTAGGGTTTTTAGTAAACACATACATGTTTTAGTTTTAATTCATCTTCGCACGGATCCGTGGCCAAACTTCCGGGGTTTCCGCAATGCAAAAAGCGATTTTTGCAGCTCGGAAAGTCCAACAGTGGTATCAGAGCCACGCGCGAAGCATGTATGTGTTTCATTTTTGTAGTTTTTATATTAGATATAAAAATTACAGATTTTTATGTTTCTATAAATTTCTTATTTTTATAAAAATTTTGGGTATTTTTCTCGAAGATTCGAAGCAACGAGTGTTGGGACACTTGTAGGCTTCAACCATCGAGAAAAACTTTCCGAAACGGCAAGTTCTCGCTTTTGGTTTTTGGGATAGCGACTTAAGTTGCTGTAAGATTGTAGTAGGGACACTTACAAAGTTTATTTTACGAGTAGGGGTGCTGCCCCTATCCCCGAAAGGGTCCTTGTCCCGCGATCGCGCCCGGAAACCCTTAGTGGGACCGTTACGGAGAGGTGACTCATAAAATTGAAAACAAAAATAGGAAAAATTATAGAAATTTTCTGTAAAAATACATAATTTAGAATTATGTATAATTCTATGATTTTCATGGCCCAAGAACCCCAATTTGATTGAACATTAATGTGTTGTAATTCATAATACGGCCTGTGTGCCGTTTTTGTGGTTGTGCGTGTTGTATAGTGTATGTGACCTGTGCGTCGTGCCACTTCTTTTGAAATTCTAGTTGTAAATAGTTTTAGACTTGAATGTAACTCTAGTTTCATATTTGTAATGTACAAAATGGAGCGGTGGAAAGTCCAATTGTAGACGAAGTTACGAGAAGGGTGCCGACGCCACATGGCAGTCAAAGGAAGCGCTTGGAGAAGCCGCTAGGCCTAGGTTGACCGTCCGATCTTTTCATTTGTTTGAGAAGATCGTAGTAGGGCCATGACCACATCACAATTGATTATATATATATATATATATATATATATATATATATATATATATATATATATATATATATATATATATATATATTTGATTTTGCTTGTATGTATGTGATGTATGCTAGTAGAATAATGCTTATATGTATATGATGCATGCTAGGATATTTTTCTTGTATGTATATGATGCATACTAGAATAATGCTTGTATGTATATGATGCATGCTAATATAGGATAATAAAGGCCTTAATGCATATATGATACACATTACGATTAGATTAGATCTTAATCGAGTCAACTCGTAAATTCCTACCAGGTCCTTGATACCCATCACTACCTCGATCATTTGTAGTTGTTGAATCTGCCAAAGCAGAGCAACGCATATTATCTTGGTAGGGTGCGTAGGGACAATCTTGGTCCCGCCTATCATGGCTTGGGTTAGAGTAAGCTCAATTAGATTGAGTAAAACTAGTTAACTCAATTGGATCGAGTAGAACTATAGGCATATTCCAACCATTGGAAAGATAGGATAAGATCACATTTACACTAAATCTTAGGCGATTTAGCCAAAGCTAACTCATGATCTTTTGTAAATGTGGGTCTTGATCCTATAAACAAGAGTTGCATAGAGATGTAATCGGTAATGTGTTACCCACCGATCGTACTATGTATTGGGCGATTTAGCCAAAGCTATCTCAAGGCTTAGTATGATGTGGATCTTGTCCCGCAAGAATTATAACTAGTTTGTATGAATCTAGTAATGTGGTTTGACCACATTCATAACTCGATTCTACAAAATTCCTATAATTCAGTGGGAGCATCATTTGATTAAAGGCCTAATTAAATGATAAAAGGAATATGATATGAATTCTCTGCATTGTATGTTGTAGATTACTATGTCGACAAACACGAACACTCTCTCTCTGTGTTCTATCCTTGAGAAGGACAAGCTTAATGGAGCAAATTTCCTGAACTGGTACAGGAACCTGAGAATCGTTCTCACCCAAGAAAAAAAACTGTACGTCCTGGAGAAGCCCATTCCGGAGGCACCTCCTGCCACTGCCTCGCAAGATGACAAAGATGCTTACAAGAAGCATCAAGATGATGCATTAGATATGTCATGTCTAATGCTCGCTGTAGGGGATCGATTGGCCGGCTAGAGGGGGGGGGGGTGAATAGCCCTCGTTCGTTGGATGTCGTAATTCGCTCGTTCTCGTTGCGTTGCTTGTCTACGATTGTCGTTAGCGCAGCGGAAACAATAAAACAATAATAATACTAACAACAAATAAGCACACACAAACACACACGATATACGTGGTTCGGAACCGAATGGTTCCTACTCCACGGGCGAGCTCCTCGAGCTCTAGAGATGCACCCGACAATACTCAAACTCCTTCTCGAATACACGTCGGAGGTGGAGAAACCACTCACAAGCAATTACAATAGTAATATAGAAATACAAGAAAATACACAAATACAATATACAAGAAAACTTTCACCGATTGCTTTGATCACTTTGCTTGTTGCTTGCTTTAGATGACTCTTGAAGGACTGGAATGCAGCAACAATTCCCCTCCAATAGCTCCACAAAAGGCTTGGCGAAATCCTTCAACTCGAGCTTCATTTATAACCTGCATCAAGCTGTTTTCACGCACATCAGTCGGCTGATCGTGACCATCAGTCGACTGGTCCCATAGCCGTTGTCTCACAACGGCCAGATCCACGTTGGTTAAGTTCCAACGGATCACACATCAATCGACTGATGGCACCCATCAGTCGACTGATCTTCCATCAGTCGAGTGTTGGCAAGCTCGACTCCATTCGTGCGTGCAGACAGTGTCATCGATCATTGCCATCCCTCGGCGATCGGCGATCCTCCCAACGATTGGCGCCTCCTCGTCGATCGGTGATTAGCCAGACTTGGTTCAGTCGAACACTAGTCAAACCCATACGACCTAGAGCAGTCGACTAGCACCTATGCCAGTCGACTGATGTCGGCTAAAACCTCAAACATAACAATGTTTGAGCCTCTGACACTCAGTCAGAGCCACTTGGCCAAGTCCACCTTATCCCTCATGGAGTTCCCCACCGAAGCTCTCTTCCCTCGACCTACGTCCCTCGGATGCGCCAAGCGCACGGCTTCGCAACGCCATCCTTCACGTCTCATGCCCTAGAAGTATGCTTCCCTTTGGGCTCACTCCATTCGCTCCCCGTCCGGCGGTCCCTCCGATGCACCAAGCGTACGACTTTGCAATGTCATCCTTCACCGACTCAAGGACCCCGAGCCTAGTGAACTTACCAAGTCCTTAAGACTTCCCATATGCACCAAGCGCATGGCTTCGCAATGCATTTCTCACCAAGCACCAAGCGCATGTCTTCGCAATGCTTTGGATTTCCCATGCCAACCCCATGTTGGGCTTTCCCACACCAAGCTCCATGCTTGGATTTTCCATGCCAACACCATGTTGGACTTTCCCATGACAATCCCATGTCATGAGTTTTTTCTATCATCAAAATAACATCAAGGTACTGCTGGGCCGATTGCACCAACAATCTCTCCCTTTTTGATGATTGACAAAACTACCATCTCAAGTCTACCAATTCTCCCATATTGGCAATTCTTATATCCCAATGAGAATTCCAACGAACCCTAATTGGTAACTTGGTAACTTCTCCCCCTTTTTGACATTACATCAAAAAGGTCCTCCCCAAGGGTATGAATGTCTCATATCCCAATGAGATCTTACAATCTCTCCCTTGGAGGAACATATGCCTACAATCTTTCTAGTGATCCCATATCACTTAAAGAGAGGCAACCCAATTTTCCTCCCATGAGGAAATACACATCCATCTTCCCAAGATGGATACCTCCCCCTAGAGGCTTGCTCCCCCTTGACCATTGCACTAACAATGTCCTTGGAGAGTCCCTAAGCCAATAGGAACATTAACCAAATCAAAATTAAGGCAAAGTTCAATAATGAACTCTCTTCCACCTTAAAATTGATACTCACCCTCAACCCAACTCCTAATCCATATCCAATGGATTTCCACCCTCTCTAATGCTCTCCCAAGCATATCCTAGGGTTAGGAGTGGTTAGGGGACCAAAACATGGCTAAACATGGGCCTAACTATCAAGTTTACCCGAAATCAGCCTGTGCCAGTCGACTCCGTCAGATACCAGTCGACTGGACTTACCATCAGTCGACTGCCATTACAGGCAGTCGACTGATAACTGCATTCTGCAGTTTTTCAGTTTCAGAAAATGGATTTTCAAAATCCATAAGTAAATATACGTAATTTTAAAAATCTTGAAAATGCATACGTATAATACTTATCCTAAACACTATGGGTGAAAAATATTGGAAATTTATTTTACCCATTAAATTAGGAGATTGATACAAAGTTCAAAATTTAAGAAAAGCTTCAATAAAGAGCCATCTTTGTATCATCCCATTCAATGGTGATAGCTATCAAAAGATAGGCTTCACCAAGGTTTTTCAAAATGTTTTCAAAATGTTTTTCAAACCTTAAATCTCTTTTTCCTAAACATCTCACCAATATCTAGATGTGTAAAACATATACAAGTCAAGTTTTTAGTGAGATGTGGGTTTTGTTTTCTTTATGTTCTCATGCATATTTCTAAGGCAATATTATTTGATTCCTTTCAAATTATGTCGTAGTCCTTAACTCCATTTTAATTCATGCATGATATGATTATGGCATAGATATGATATAGAAAAAAACATATGCCAGTATCATGATGTCATGGCATGTGAATGAAACTTAAGCATACATGACATCTAAACATAAATCTAAACATGATCATGACATTTTTATAGATGAAAATGAGAATGATGTCATGACATGGCAAGGCAAATAAAGCATGGCAAGTAAAATATACTAAGGTATAGAATACCTAAGTGTTAAAATTAATTTGCCATTTCTAGGAATTAAATTCATTTTGCCTTAATGCCATTCATTTCCCTAGTGTGCCAAAAACCCAAAATGGCACACCAATACCTCTAACACCTAATTGTGCCAATTTAATCATTTTTAGACTTCTCAAACACATTGGCACATCCTAATGTGTCAACTCTACTATGGTTAGGTTAACTACCCATCCATTTAGGGTTGACACACCCTAACCCATCTAGTGTGAATCAATCACACTTTTAGGAACCCAATACCTATTGGAGCTCCTTGGGTTAACAAGGTAGTCCCTAGGGATAACTTCCCTAGATACCTTTCTAATGACCCTTTTTGGCTTTGACGCCTTAGTCAAATGGGTCTTACTTGGGTCAACTCTAGAGGTGACTCCTCCATTGACCTTTTTAGTGTCTACATTTTATTTCTTTGAGGTGTTAGCCACTAAACACATACCATGGCTAGACTTAGGGATGGCTTCCCTATTAGTCTTGGTTTTCCTAGACCTAGATGTGGTTCCATAATTAAATGGAACATTATGGTAGGACATAGGTTTGTGACCCAAACCCTTCTTGCCCTTAGACATTTCTTGTTTTCTAGGTCTTGACTTTTGTACATTAGACCCCTTAACCGAATTTGATATTATTGCTAGGGTATTCTCCAATTTTTCTAGCCTTGACCTCAAGGTTTGGTTTTCTAACTCTAATTTTCCCAATTTTGAATTTTCATTTATCTTTTGGGGAATGTTTTTCCTTTTAGGCATATGCCTAGATTTCTTGGGATTAACACCCAAGTTTTCTTCAATTCTCCTAATTGACTCCCTAGGTAAAATAGATCTAGTGTTTTGAGTCCTAGGTTTGTCCTTAGAGAAACTAACATGTTTAGCACCTAGACAATACACCTTATTATTTCTCTTAGAATGTTTTCATTGATAATAGCAAGAGAACTAAAATAATTTTTAGCATGCTTTTTGACTTTAGGAATTAAAGGTGCATTAAGTAAATTTACCTTAGGGTTAGCTTTAGGAGCTCCCCCTACATGAGTTGCACCTTCTTGCCCTTTCTTCCTCCCCCTAGGGCATTGGCTTCGATAGTGTCCCTTTTGGTTGCATTTAAAGCACACAATGTGCTCTTTGCTCTTGATTTTGGAAACACCGACATCCTTTGACTTTGGATTGACTTTTGGTGGTGATGCCTTTTCCTTAGCCAATTTAGGGCATTTACTCTTGTAGTGGCCTTTCTCCCTACACTCAAAGCATATTATGTGATTTTTATTTAAAATAATAACACTTGAGTTACCTAGGGAGGTGGTGGAGGCCTCTTCACTTCTTCCGGAGGTAGAAGCTTCATTTTGATCTTGCTCCGAAATTGAAATCCTTTCCTCCCCCTCAATGCTAGAGGTGGAGGTCTCCACCAAATCATCCACATCTTCAAAAGTAGATGGTGATTCTTCTTCGGCATTCTCCTCTACTTGTGTCGATTGGGAACTTTCTTGGAATTTCATTACTTTATCCCATAATTCTTTTGCATCCCTAAAATTTCCCAACCTAGACCAAATGTTGTTAGGAATCAAATCACTAAGCAATTCGATTACCTTGTGATTTGTCTCAAAGTCTTTGATTTGGTCTTGGGTTCACCTTGACTTCTCAATTTGCCTATTTCTTTCATCCCTAGGCAATTCGAAACCGTTTTCTAAATTAGCATAAAATCAAAATCGGTTTCTAGGTATACCTCCATTTTTCTTCTCCACCATAGTAAATCTCCTTCGAATTTTTATGGTTGGAGATTGTAGCCGGCCATCTTGTAGTGCTCTCGCGGCGGTTAGTCCTTGAAGAGCGACCTTGGTTCTGATACCACTTGTAGGGGGGGGGGTGAATAGCCCTCGTTCATTGGATGTCGTAATTCGCTTGTTCTTGTTGCGTTGCTTGTCTACGATTGTCGTTAGCACAGCGGAAACAATAAAACAATAATAATACTAACAACAAATAAGCACACACAAACACACACGATATATGTGGTTCGAAACCGAATGGTTCCTACTCCATGGGCGAGCTCCTCGAGCTCTAGAGATGCACACGGCAATACTCAAACTCCTTCTCGACTACACGTCGGAGGTGGAGAAACCTCTCACAAGCAATTACAACAGTAATATAGAAATACAAGCAAATACACAAATACAATACACAAGAAAACTTTCACCGATTGCTTTGATCACTTTGCTTGTTGCTTGCTTTAGATGGCTCTTGAAGGACTGGAATGCAGCAGCAATTCCCCTCCAATAGATCCACAAAAGGCTTGGCGAAATCCTCCAACTCGAGCTTCATTTATAACCTGGATCAAGCTGTTTTCACGCCCATCAGTCGGCTGATCATGACCATCAGTCGACTGGTCCCGTAGTCGTTGTCTCACAATGGCCAGATCCACGTTGGTTAAGTTCCAACGGATCACACATCAGTCGACTGATGGCACCCATCAGTCGACTGATCATCCATCAGTCGAGTGCTGGCGAGCTCGACTCCATTCTGTGCCCATGCACAGTGTCATCAGTCGACTGCCATCCCTCGGCAGTCGACTGATCCTCCCAACAGTCGACTTCCCTCCCTCGTCAGTCGACTGATCAGTCAGACTTGGTTTAGTCGAACACTAGTCGAACCCATACGACCTAGAGCAGTCGACTGGCACCTATGCCAGTGGACTGATGTCGGGTAAAACCTCAAACATAACGATGTTTGAGCCTCCGACACTACGTGTTAGCCACTTGGCCAAGTTCACCTTATCCCTCATGGAGTTCCCCACCGAAGCTCTCTTCCCTCGGCCTATGTCCCTCGGATGCGCCAAGCGCACGACTTCACAATGCCATCCTTCGCGTCTCATGCCCTAGAAGTATGCTTCCCTTTGGGCTCACTCCATTCGCTCCCCGTCCGGCGGTCCCTCGGATGCACCAAGCGCACGGCTTCGCAATGCCATCCTTCACCGACTCAAGGACCCCGAGCCTAGTGAACTTACCAAGTCCTTAAGACTTCCCATATGCACCAAGCGCACGGCTTCGCAATGCATTTCTCACCAAGCACCAAGCACACGGCTTCGCAATGCTTTGGATTTCCCATGCCAACCCCATGTTGGGCTTTCCCACACCAAGCTCCATGCTTGGATTTTCCATGCCAACACCATGTTGGACTTTCCCATGACAATCCCATGTCATGAGTTTTGTCTATCATCAAAATACCATCAAGGTACTATTGGGCCGATTGCACCAACACTCGCGACCATGAACTTTGAGCTTCAGAAGCAACACGAGTTCATGAATGCTTATGATATGGTTGTACATCTTCGTCAACTATATCAACGACAAGCAAGGCATGAGAGATATGAAGTCTCTAAGGCATTGTTTGGGTCCAAAATGCAAGATGGGACTCCCGTAGGTCAATATGTACTCAAGATGATTAGGTACGTAGAAAACCTACAAAGGCTGGGATTCCCACTTGGCCAAGAGCTGGCCACTGAGCTGATCTTGCAATATTTGCCACAAGCCTACAATCTATTTTTCATGAATTACAACATGAATGAAATTGATAAGCCACTACCTGAGATGCTCATCATGTTGAGAACTGCTGAGATCAACCTTAAGAAAGGAAAATATGACTCCATTATGATGGTGCAAAAGAAGAAAGGCAAGGGCAATCCTAAAGGTAAGGGAAAGTGATGCTGTTGCTGTAGGAACTTATGATCTATCTCTGCCCACTGGGCTTGTACTAGAATTAGATGAATGTTGTTATGTGCCTGCTTTAACTAAGAACATAATTTCGGTTTCTTGTTTGGACAAGAAAGGATTTATATTTATAATAAAGAACAAATATTGTTCAGTTTATTTAAATGATATGTTCTATTGTAGTGCACCTCTAATGAACGGACTCTACTTTCTAGACTTAGAGAGCCCTATCTATAACATAAGTACCAAAAAGTTCAAGTCAAATGAGTTGAACCAAACCTATCTCTGTCATTGTCGCTTAGGTCACATAAATGAGAGTCGCTTATCTCAGCTCCATAAGGATAGGCTGCTAGACTCATTTGATTTTGAATCATATGAGACATGCGAGTCTTGCCTTTTAGGCAAGATGACCAAGACTCCCTTTAGTGGACACAGCGAAAGAGCAACGGACTTGTTAGGACTTATACATATTGATGTATGTGGCCCTTTCAATGTTGCAGCTAGAGGTGGTTACAGGTACTTAATTATATTTACTGATGACTTCAGTAGATATGGTTATGTGTATATTATGACATATAAATCAGAATCGTTTGAAAAGTTCAAAGAATTCAAGAATGAAGTACAAAACCAGCTTGGCAAGAGTATTAAGATACTTCGATCAGATCGAGGTGGTGAATACCTTAGCCATGAGTTTCGTGACTATCTAGCTGAGTGTGGGATTCTATCCCAACTCACTCCTCCTGGAACACCACAGTGGAATGCTGTATCCTAAAGGAGGAATCGTACCCTATTAGATATGGTACGATCTATGATGAGTCACACAGATCTTCCTATATCCTTTTGGGGATATGCTCTAGACATAGCAGCCTTTACCCGTAACCGTGTGTCTTCCAAGGGTGTGATAAAGACACCATATATGATATGGACAGGGAGAAATCCCAAGATATATTTCATGAGGATTTGGGTTTGTGAGGCTTACGTTTGACGTTAAGTCTCAGACAAACTAGGACCCAAATCCGATAGGTGATATTTTGTTGGATATCCCAAGGATACAAAAGGATATTACTTCTACATTCCTAGTCAGCACAAAGTGTTTGTAGCAAAGACTGGAGTTTTTCTAGAAAGGGATTTTATTTCTAGAAAAACTAGTGGGATTACGTTCGATCTTGAAGAAATTCAAGATAAGGACCATAACACTAAGGCCTTGATGGAGGTTGAACAGGAACCACAAAGTGTTGTGGGTGATGAGATTGTTGCATAAAGAGTTGTGGAACAACTACCTGTTCATGTAGACCTACCACTTCGCAGGTCTGATAGGGTACGTTGTCAGCTTGAGAGATATTCATTTCTCTTGTCTGACCATGATGACGTTATGCTCATTGAGAATGAGCCTACCTCCTATCAGGAAGCTGTGATGAGCCCAGATTCTGAGAAATGGCTAGAGGCCATGAGATCCGAGATGGAATCCATATACACCAACCAAGTATGGACTTTGGTTGATCCACCTGAAGGGGTCAAACCCATTGAGTGTAAGTGAGTCTTTAGGAGAAAGACTGACATGGATGGACTTACGCATACCTAAATGTTTCAAAAAAATTCATGGTATTGACTATGATGAATCCTTTTCTCTAGTGGCGATGTTTAAGTCCATTCGGATCATGCTTGCTATTGCAGCATACCACAATTTTGAGATCTGGCAGATGGATGTCAAAACCGCATTTCTAAATAGAAACTTACTCGAGGATGTGTACATGACACAACCTGAGGGTTTTGTAGATCCACATCATAGTAGGAAAGTATACAAGCTGTAAAGGTCCATTAATGGGCTAAAGTAAGCTCTCGGAGCTGGATTCTTCGATTCGATGATGCGATCAAACAGTTTGTTTTCATCAAGAATGAAGATGAACCCTGTGTCTACAAGAGAGTTAATGGAAATACAATTGTCTTCCTTATATTGTATGTGGATGACATACTACTCATTTGGAATGATATTCCTTCGCTACAGTCTGTGAAGACTTGGCTGGGGATGTGTTTCTCAATGAAGGACTTAGGTGAAGTAGCCTGTATTCTAGGCATCAAGATCTATAGAGATAGATTTAAGAGATTGCTTGGCCTAAGTCAGAGTACATACATTGACACGGTATTACTACAGTTTGCCATGAAGAATTTCAAGAAGGAACTTCTGCTGATGTCACATGGTGTGAGCCTTTCGAAGACTCAAAGTCCCTCTTCTAGAGAGGAGATTGACCGCATGGATAAGATCCCTTATGCATCTGCTATAGGATCTATCATGTATGCCATGCTATGTACTCGTCCTGATATCTCGTATGCTTTGAGCATGACGAGTAGATACCAGTCAGATCTAGGTGAGGGTCACAGGATAGCAGTCAAGAATATTCTTAAGTACTCGAGAAGGACTAAAGAATATTTCTTGATATTTGGTGGCGATGAGGAGCTAGCTGTAAAGGGTTACAGCGATGTCATCTTCCAAACTGACCAGGATAATTATAGATTGCAGTCAAGGTTCGTGTTTTATTTGAATGGTGGCGATGTGAGTACACACAAATACTAACATCGCAGAACCCTTGACCAAGGCTTTGGCACAGGAAAAGCACGATGGTCACACAAGGTCATTTGGTATTAGATACTACGGTGATTGGCACTAGCGCTAGTGGGAGATTGTTAGTGAAAGCCCTAGAGCCAATCATGTGATGATTGTTGTATGGACTTTATTGTATCATATTCCTATTTATAAAGGCATGGTTATTATATTTACTTGTATTGGCGCCAAATAACTAAATATAATAATGTCCTTAAGTAGTAGGTTCTTTCCTATATCAATTAATTAGTTGAATCGATAATGAGATGATATAGAGAACACTACTCTTAATCATTCCTAGTCAAGTATTATCTTTCAGGGGCAATGTTAATGCGTATAGACTAGCATGTAGGTTAACACGATGACTTGATCTCACAAGTCATGGATATGAGATATCAAGTTGACACATGGGTATGCATTGGAGAATGTATACTGAATGACCCGCCCTGAGAAAGTATCATAGATCATTATATGAGTGTCATATACTTTCTCATGTGGCTATTAGTATGACTATTAGTCCTTAGACCTGAAGTCACCATGGTTCCCAACATAAGGAGTTGGATACTTTGGCTTCGTCAAACGTCACCCGTAAATGGGTGGACTATAAAGGCGATTACTGGGTATGTAACAAAATATGGTAAGGGATGTGAGTGATGTAGATGGGATCTATCCCTCTTATATGACGGGGGTGACATCGATATTCTTGATAGAGTGAGACCACGAAGTGCAAGGGCTTGCCCAAATGAGTCAATATGAGATATTGAGCTCATTTGATTAGAGTGAGTCTACTTGGAGTTCAAGATATAGATTGTACCGACGATGACACAGACTATGCCTCGATTGGTCAATCTAGATGTCAAGGATAGAGGGGCATTGTCACATATTGTGAGAGTCACAATTAGTAGTCACAAAGGTGATGTTGGAGCTCAACATTCTTGTAATTTGGGTAGCAATGATGTGTTGCTAGATACCGCTCATTGCTTATGCTCCTAAATCGGTTTAGGGACATTGCCAACGTTACAAGAACCTATAGGGTCACACACATAAGGGAAATTAGATGGAGATTATGTTCATATGATGAACCATGAGGATTTGGTTCATGGGATGAACCAAATTGGATTAAGAGTAATCCATATTAGACTAATTGAGTTGGACTCAATTTGATTCAAGGGTTGAATGAGTCTAATTTAGATTTGTTTCATCAAATCAATTTAAATTAATGAATAGAGATTCATTAAATTAAATTGACTTGAATGAAATGGTTAGATTTGATCAACCATGGGAGATAAGAGGTCATGTTTGACTTAACTTGAGAGGGAAGATGAAAGGTCAAGTTTGACTTGACCAAATGCCATGTCATGATGATGACTTGGCATGGAGGGCCAATGATGATGCTCCACATCATCATTGACTTAGCATGTGGTGCCACCTCATGAGGGAGACCAAGAGCCATTGGCTCTTGGAGGAGTTACATGCATGCATGTAACCTCCCAAGCCTTGAAGTGGCCGACCACACCATTAGATGGGGTATTCATTTTTTTGTGAGTTTCACAACTTCATCTTCTTCCTTGGATCATCTTCCTCTCAAGCTTGCTCTCCCATCCCTCTCTTTGGCCGAACCATCCATAGGGTGATAGCACACTCAAGGGTGTGTTTTCTCCACCTATTGCTTGTGTTGATACCAATAGAGGAGTGTGCACTTGACAATCTTGAGTTCCGGCAAAGCTTTTGGACGAGCGGGATTTGCGAAGGGCGTCGCATCGAGGGTAATGATCTCACCTTCTAGATCTAAGGTAGATCTAGGGTTTTTAGTAAACACATACATATTTTAGTTTTAATACATCTTCGCACGGATCCGTGGTCGAACTTCCGGGGTTTCTGCAATGCAAAAAGTGGTTTTTGCGGCTCTAAAAGTCCAACAATTGTATCATATTCCTATTTATAAAGGCATGGTTATTATATTATTTGTATTGGTGCACAATAACTAAATATAATAATGTCCTTGAGTAGTACGTTCTTATCTATATCAATCGATTGGTTGAATTGATAATGAGATAATATAGAGAACACTATTCTTAATCATTCCTAGTCGAGTATTAACATTCAAGGACAATGTTAATGTTGGGTTTTTCGAGCCACAAAAACCGCTTTTTGCGTTGCGGAAACCTCGGAAGTCCCGGCCACGGTTCCGTGCGAAGTATAAAATATAAAACTAACATGTATGTGTTTAATACCATTAGATCTACTCTAGATCTACATGATAAGGAGTTACCCTCAATGCGACACCCTTCGCAAATGCCGCTCATCCAAAAGGTTTGCCGGCACTCGAGAGTGTAAAGTGCACACTCCTCTATTGGTATCCACACAAGAAATAGGTGGGGGAAAATACCTTAGAGTGTTCTAGCACCCTTTAGGAATTTCAGCCAAGGAGGTTGGGAGAGCTTGAGATGTTGATCCAAGGAAGAAGATGAAGTTGTGTAACTAACTCAAAATAAATCTCATCTAATGGTAATAGTGGCCGACAACTTTTCTTGGAGGGGGGGGGGGGTTACATGCATGCATGTAACTCCTCCAAGAGCCAATGTCTCTTAGTCTCCCTCATGAGGTGGCACCACAAGCTAAGTCAATGATGATGTGGAGCCGGCCATGCCAAGTGATCATCATGACATGACATTTTGTCAAGTCAAACTTGACCTTTCATCTTCCCTCTCAAGTCAAGTCAAACTTGACCTCTTATCTCCCATGGTTGATCAAATCCAACCATTTGATTCAAGTCAATTTAATTTAATGAATCTCTATTCATTAATTTAAATTGATTTGATGAATCAAATCTAAATTAGACTCATTCAACACTTGAATCAAATTGAGTCCAACTCAATTAGTCTAATTAGGATTACTCTTAATCCAATTTGGTTCATTCCATGAACCTAATCCTCATGGTTCATCATATGAACCTAATCTCCATCTAATTGCCCTTAGTGTGTGACCCTATAGGTTTTCGTAATGTTGACAATGTTCCTAAACCGATTTAAGAACATAAGCAATGAGCGGTATCTAGCAACACATTATTGCTACCCAAGTTACAAGAATGTTGAGCTCCAACAACACCTTTGTGACTACTAATTGTGACTCTCACAATATGTGACAATGTCCCTCTATCCTTGACATCTAGATTGACAAATTGAGGCATAGACTGTGTCATCCTCGGTACAATCTATATCTTGAACTCCAAGTAGACTCACTCTAATCAAATGAGCTTAATATCTCATATTGACTCATTTGGGCATGGCCATGCACTTCGTGGTCTCACTCTATCAAGAATATCGATGTCACCCCCGTCATATAGGAGGGAGACATCCCATCTCCATCACTCACATCCCTCCGCATAATTTGTTACATACCCAGTAATCACCTTTATAGTCCACCCATTTACGGGTGACGTTTGACGAAGCCAATGTATGCAACTCCTTATGTAGGGAACCATGGTGACTTCAGGTCTAAGGACTAATAGTCATACTAATATCCACATGAGAAAGTATATGACACTCATATAACAATCCATGATACTTTCTCATGGCGGGTCATTCAGTATACATTCTCCAATGCATACCCATGTGTCAACTTGATATCACATATCCATGACTTGTGAGATCAAGTCATCGTGTTGACCTATATGCTAGTCTCTACGCATTAACATTATCCCCGAATGTTAATACTTGACTAGGAATGATTAAGAGTAGTGTTCTCTATATCATCTCATTATTGATTCAACAAATCGATTAATATAGATAAGAACCTACTACTCAAGGACATTATTATATTTAGTTATTTGGCACCAATACAAGTAAATATAATAACCATGCCTTTATAAATAGGAATATGATACAATAAAATCTATACAACAATCATCACATGATTGACTCTAGGGCTTTCACTAACAATCTCCCACTAGCACTAGTGTCAATCACCGTAGTATCTAATACCCAATGACCTAGTGTGACCATCATGCTTTTTCTGTGCCAAAGCCTTGGTCAAGGGATCTGCGATGTTAGCCTCTGTGGGTACTCTGTAAATCACCACATCTCCTCTATCGATAATCTCTCGAATGAGATGGAAGCGCCGTAGTGTGTGTTTGGTCCGCTGGTTTGAGTGATGTTCCTTAGCCTGTGCAATCGCTCCATTGTTGTCACAATAGAGCTCTATAGGATCTGCAATGCTAGGAACCACCCCAAGCTCAGTAATGAACTTGCGGATCAAAACTGTCTCTTTTGCTGCCTCAGATGTAGCGATATACTCGGCTTCTGTTGTAGAATCAGCAACTGTGTCCTGCTTCGAACTCTTTCAGCTCACATTGCCACCATTCAAGCAAAACACGAACCCTGACTGCGATCTATAATCATCCTGGTTAGTTTGGAAGCTAGCATCGCTGTAACCCTTTACAGCTAGCTCCTCATCGCCTCCAAATATCAAGAAATATTCTTTAGTCCTTCTCAAGTACTTAAGAATATTCCTCACTGCTATCCAGTGACGCTCACCTAGATCTGACTGGTATCTACTCGTCATGCTCAAAGCATAGGAGACATCAGGTCGAGTACACTACATGGCGTACATGATAGATCCTATAGCAAAAGCGTAAGGGATCTTATCCATGCAGTCTCTCTCCTCTCTAGAAGAGGGACTTTGAGTCTTCGAAAGACTCACACCATATGACATCGGCAGAAGTCCCTTCTTGGAATTCTGCATGGCAAACCATAGTAATATCGTGTCAATGTACGTACTCTGACTTAGGCCAAGCAATCTCTTAGATCTATCTCTATAGATCTTGATGCCTAGAATACATGCTACTTCACTTAAGTCCTTCATTGAGAAGCACGTCCCCAGCCAAGTCTTCACAGACTGTAGCGAAGGGATGTCATTCCCAATGAGCAGTATGTCATCCACATATAATACAAGGAAGACAACTGTATTTCCATTAACCCTTTTGTAGACACAGGGTTCATCTTCATTCTTGATGAAACCAAACTGTTTGATCGCATCATCGAATCGAAGATTCCAGCTCTGAGAAGCTTGCTTTAGCCCATAAATGGACCTTTGCAGCTTGCATACTTTCCTAATATATTGTGGATCTTCAAAACTCTCAGGTTGTGTCATGTACACATCCTCGAGTAAGTTTCCATTCAGAAACGCGGTTTTGACATCCATCTTCCAGATCTCATAATCGTGGTATGCTGCAATAGCAAGCAAGATCCAAATGGACTTAAACATCACCATTGGAGAAAAGGTTTCATCATAGTCAATACCATGAATATGCTTGAAACCTTTAGCCACCAATCGACCCTTATAGGTATGCGTAAGTCCATTCATGTCAGTCTTTATCTTAAAGACCCACTTACACCCAATGGGTTTGACCCCTTCAGGTGGATCAACCAAAGTCCATACTTGGTTGGTGTACATGGATTCCATCTCGGATCTCATGGCCTCTAGCTATTTCTCAGAATTTGGGTTCATCACAGCTTCCTGATAGGAGGTAGGCTCATTTTCAATGAGCATAACATTATCATGGTCAGACAAGAGAAATGAGTATCTCTCAGGCTGACGACGTACCCTATCAGACCTACGAAGAGGTAGGTCTACCTGAACAGGTGGTTGTTCCATAAGTCTTTGTGCAACAATCTCATCATACACAACACTTTGTGGTTCCTGTTCAACCTCCATCAAGGCCTTAGTGCTATGGTCCTTATCTTGAATTTCTTCAAGATTGAACGTACTCCCACTAGTTTTTCAAGAAACACAATCCCTTTCTAGAAAAACCCCAATCTTTGTCACAAACACTTTGTGCTGACTGGGAATGTAGAAGTAATATCCCTTTGTATCCTTGGGATATCCAACAAAATAGCACCTATCGGATTTGGGTCCCAATGTCTCTGAGACTTAATGTCGGACGTAAGCCTCACAACTCCAAATCCTCAAGAAAGATATCTTGGGATTTCTCCCTGTCCATATCGTATATGCGATAGTAATATATGAGAGATGTCCTAAGGCAATCGCCTTATGTTTGAACCATTTATATGATAAATGAAGATTCACTATTTGAGTATACATGTTTTCATGTATTTGATTAGATCTTAAACTCATTTACTGAATGTCCACGATACGATTCACAGCATGAGAGAATTTGTGATTGACTCACAACTAGTGAGTATCTCTACATGTGTAATTGTGATGTATCGGAATTATCCCTAGTCGATGAATTGATGGATTTGGACACCATTAATTCTGTCGAGACTAGCACGAGGTATACTCCTTGGCGTATCCAAGCAGTTGATTCTCACTAGCTAGAGACATTGTGATGTCCGGAGTTAATCGTGGATGCTAGTTATGGTAACTAGTTAATTGGAGTGACCAGCCAAAAGACTTCATATGGTTCTCTGCATATATAGATATGTCAATGAAGTTCTTACTGTAGCTTAAGTGCGATGTTCCTTTGACTTGTGGTATTCAAGTCATCTTGATCATAAAAACTTATGCTTTGACATCTTAAGCAAGCATCTCTGAGGAGATGTGGACCTGGGATGATTGGGTATAAGTCGAAGTGATCGAAGGTGTTTGAATAGCCTATAAAGGATTCACCACTCTTTGCAAGGAGATGTATACCCATGGCCTCTCGTCGGATTGTTACTAAAGTCTTTGGCCAAAGCATTACATGTTTAGAGTATGGTACTCTTCGATACATGTGCAGTAACTAGAATCCGTAGGACGAGGAAATGATACTTGGGCTAAGTGTGACGTAGTCAACCTAGTGAGGACTACCACTATAGACCATGTCCTGAACCAAATGGGTATAAGATGAGTGAAGGGAATGGGTCACAATTCATTCGAGCTGCTGAAGGGTTTCAGAAATAGTTCTGGATCAACCGTTGATCTTTTCGGTTAATTGGAGATCATGATGTACTACTAGGTGCCACTCATGATCGTTCTATAATTAATGATTAATTATAGATGGCCAACATAAACCGAGAACCTATTTGGTCACACGCACAACGAGCGTAATCCGATGGATTTAAAACGAGTTTGAGAATGAGATTCTCAGACCGAGAGAAACTAGGTTTTGTTGGACCAAACATGGAGCGAGCATGAAATCATTTTAGTCGCAATGGAAGCATGGATGGGCCGTGTCATATGAAGACATGATGGATGAACCAAATTGGTTTGGTTCTAATCCAATGGAGGAGAATAAACCAAAGGGGTTTGTTTTTTTTTAAACGAATGAACCAAAGTTGGTTCGGTTCATTTTAACTTAAAATAAACCATCATAGTTTTGTTTATTTTAACTTAAATTAATGGAGCAGGTTAACGGGCTTTTGGTTATGATCCAATAACCATTAAGAGAATTTGTTCTCTATAAAATAGGGCTTAAGGGTTTTTGTTAAGCCTAATCCTTGCAACCCTAAAGTTGCCGCCCCCTCCTCTCCTTGGTGAAGTCGGCGCCAAACCTAGCGCCGCTGCCCACCACCACCGAGCTCCCTTCCCGGTGTCCAGAAGGTACTGTCCTTCCCCCTTGCCGGCGTCGAGCTGCTGTCGGAGAAGCTCCGGTGATCTCCTTTGGGTTCGGCAATAAGGTGAGCTTCAACCTTTCCTTTTGGCCGGTCCCTATTCCTCCACCAAAGCTGTCCAGTTTTTCTGGACAGCTTGTTTTCTTCTCATTGGAGCATCGTTTGGACAACGTTTGGAGCTCCGACAGCGGTAGCCTTGCCGAGGATTCGATCTCCGGCAATCCTCATAGGTGGAGGACGAAGGATACGTCAAACGGTTGACGAATACCTCTCCACAGAAGCGAGTTTTTGAGGACTAATTTTGGATCCGAATTTTGATTCGGATCGTGATCTTCTCTCGATCACATCGTCTTCAACACGAGGCTAGTAACCCGTACGAAGATGAGGCTCGTGACTTTGTGAAGTCATCCCGATGATACTCGGCGTGGATACGGATAGAGACGATTCTAGCGATAATCGTTCCGGTTGATGCCTTTCCTGCTACACGTGATACGTTAGGTATATGTAGTATACATTTCATTTTATTGCAAAATTTGAATTTACGGTTATGTCTACACTGTTGTACTATGCATGTGTGTGATGTGTGTGTTGTAATAAATTAAATTTATTATTTTATTCCTTCCGCTGTGCAAATGTTTACGAAACATATTCGAACACACACTCGCCGCGGTGCCGGAAACCCAACAGTGATATCAGAGCCCAGGTTGTGTTTCGACATAATCGTAAAATTATTTTGTGATAGTCATAATGATATTTCTGAAAATTTTCTACTTTTGGAAAGTTAGAAGTATTTATGGAAATTTTTCAATTTTGGAAAGTCTAGAAGTATTTATGGAAATCTTCTACTTTTGGAAAGTTGAAAGTATTTATGGAAATTGATATTTTCCATAAATAAAATATTTGATTAGATTTTGGAAATTTGTTTCCTAATTTAATCATGATTTGATTTGGGAAATCAAATCTTTATATATTATATTTCCATAAGTAGTTTTGATTATTTAGGAAATTGTTTTCCTAAATTGACTTTCCTTAATCAACTATTTCCACAAATAAAATATGTGATTAGATTTGGAAATTTATTTCCTAATTTAATCATGATATGATTTGGAGAATCAAATCTTAAACATATTTTATTTCCATAAATAGTTATGACATATAAGGAAATTTTGTACATGACATAATTATATGCCATGTAATTGCATTAGATGTATATCATTATGCCATGCATGTCGTGAGATGTAGATGTATGTCATGCCATATAGATAATAGTTATTTGCATGCAAAGAGGATGAGACATAAAATCCTTACTCAATATTAAAGCCTACACCTTCCATTAATATGGTTAGAACCAGCGTTCCATTTCTTGTTCGGGTTGTTGGACTCTCTCCAAGGCCGGCTCGAACCCGAACATGGTCAAACCATGGAATAGTTTGATACTAATATGGTAAGAGTCAGAGGTCAATCGTTAGCTTTGGTTGTTGGACTCTCTCCAAGCCAGGCTAATTGGTTAAATGCGCTCTAACCATATTAAAACTATTTCTCGATTAATGGGTTGGCTTTAACCTGGAGCATCGGCTTGTTGGACTCTCTCCAAGGTCGATGTTAAGGGAGGTGAAGTTGGGTGCTATGCATATGATGCATACTTGTTAATGTGTTAACAACCCGATGTATGTGTGAACATTCAATTAGTTGATAGCACATTGTGATAGTTGCATATATGTGATATGCAATCGGTATAATTGATACCTACCATCGTAGCTATGAATAGCTTGTTGGACTCTCTCCAAGGTTGTTCATATCTATGATGGATATCAGCCCATTTGGAGATGAACCTACGATCTCCCGAAGTGATTTTGGGATTTTTGAAATTCGAAAAATGAATGAGATTTATAAATATATGTTGATGCATTTTAAAATCATTTTCTCATATATGCTCGTTTTGTATTTCTAAGATTGATCATTATGTCTTTGAATTTGCATTCCATTTTGGATTCGAATAAATTGACTGGGTCGAACTTCTTGGACTGACTTAGAAACTTGAGAATTATTCTCAATGTTGAAAAGCTTGTGTATGTCCTCGAAGCGCCTCTTCCCGCCCATCATAGTGACGATGCAACTCCAGACCAATTGTTGGTCTATCAGAAACATGTGACTGATTCTGAACTGGCAAGTTGCATCATGCTAGCTTCGATGCTACCTGAGCTGCGGAAGCAACATAAGCATATGGATGCTCATACCATAGTCTTACATCTTTATGAGTTGTTTGATGAGCAAGTGAGATTCGAAAGGTTCGAAGTCTCCAAGCTCATCTTCACCTCTGAGATGCAAGAAGGTTCATCTGGGGTACTGCTCAACATGCAGAAGACTGTGGAGCCTTCTGAGAAGCATGAGCAGGGGACACTGCTGTGAGTTGATTCCTCGAAGAAAGGTTCTAAGAGGAAGTCAAAGGAATAGCAGAAAAGGAAGAAAAAGGCTAAAAGGCAGAACCAGCTCAAAAGGGAACTTGCCATCATTATGGCAAGGAGGGCCATTGGCGAAGAAATTGCAAGATTTATCTTGAGTTCGTGAAGAAGAATAAGGCATTGGATGCCCCATCTTCTTCAGATATCTTCATTATTGATTGACATTCTATTTCCTCAAATACTTGGGTATTGGATACTGGGTGTGGCTCACATATATGTAATGACATACATGGGCTAAGGAATAGAAGAAGACTCGTCAAGGGAGAGTCAAATTTACGTGTTGGGAATGGAGCAAAGGTTGCTGCACTCGCCATCGAAATGTATTTGTTGAAACTCCCTATAGGACTTGTCTTAGAACTGGAAAATTGCTTTTATGTTCCTTCGTTGATAAAGAACATCATTTCTATTTCTTGTTTAAATAGAAATGGGTACCATTTGACTTTTAGTAACAATTGTTGTTACATAACTTTGAACGGCGTACTTTATGGAACTGGAACTTTGAGCAATGATATTTATACGTTGGACGTATCTAGTGACATTTTCAATATCGAAGCGAGCAACAAACGTGCTTGAAAGGATAATCAATACATGTGGCATTATCGTCTTGGCCATGCAAGCAAGAAACACATGTCCGAATTACACCGATGTGGAATTCTGGAATGGTTTGAATTGGATTCATAAGATACATGTGAATCATGCTTAAAGGCAAGATGACTAAGTTACCTTTTACAGGAAAAGGTGAACGAGTGGGAGAGTTGCTAGGTCTAATACATACTAATGTATGTGGACCTATGTCAACTCAAGCTCTAGGAGGCTATAGCTGGTTCATTACCTTCACCGATGATCACTCACGGTTTGGGTATGTGTTCTTGATGAAACACAAGTCTGAAGCCTTTGAAAGGTTCAAAGAATTCAGAAATGAAGTAGAGAAAAAACATGATAAGAGTATTAAAATACTTCGTTCGGATCGAGGTGGTTAATACTTAAGTCAAAAGTTTCTTGATTATTTAAGAGACAATGGTATATTGTCTCAATGGACTCCGCCATATACACCACAGTATAATAGTGTATCTGAGAGGCGTAACCGGACCTTATTGTACATGGTCAGGTCAATGATGAATCATGTGAATCTTCTCAAGTCCTTTTGGGGCTATGCACTTCAGACAGCTGTTTACTTGTTAAACAGAATGCTAACCAAGATAGTCTCTACTACTCCATATGAGATATGGAATAGTAAGAAACCTCATGTATCTTACATGAAGATATAGGGTTGTCCTGCTTATGTGAAGCGGACTATATCAGACAAATTTGATTCTAAGTCTGATAAATGTCTATTTATTGGATACCCTAAGGAAATAATGTGTTACCAATTCTATCATCCTGTAGAACAAAAGGTGTTTGTTTCAAGACATGTTGTGTTTCTAGAGAAAGAGTTTCTCTTAAAAGAAAACAGTGGGAGTGTCGTCGAGCTTGAGGAGGCTCGAGAGACTCAAATAGACATTGATGAGATACCTGGTGAAGCACAATAGCCGATAACTCATAGTGATGAGCAATCAGCTGGACCTATTGAAACACCACATCTTCGTAGATCTGGTAGAACACGCAATATTCTTGAGAGATATGGATTTCTCGTAAGAGAATCGAACGACGTGTTACTCATTGATGATGAGGAGACTACCAGTTATGAAGAAGTTCTGACAAGTTCAGAAAGGGATAAGTGGCTTGAAGCCATGAAGTCGGAAATGGATTCCATTTATGAAAACCAAGTTTTGAACTTGGTTGACCCACCTGAAGGCATAAAACCTATAGGGTACAAGTGGGTTTTCAAGAAGAAAACTGACATGGATGGTAATGTGATTACCTATAAGGCTAGATTGGTGGCGAAAGGATATCGTCAAAAGCAAGGTGTTGATTAAGACAAAACCTATTCGCCTGTAGCTATGCTAAAATCCATTCGGATGCTCCAGACCATAGTACCTCATTATGATTATGAGATATGGCAGATGGATGTGAAAACAACTTTCCTTAATGGAAACCTGCTCAAGGACGTGTATATGATACAACTTGAGGGTTTCACATCAGTTGATAAAACCAAGGTATGCAAATTGTAACGGTCGATATATGGATTGAAGCAAGCATCTAGGAGCTGGAATATTCGTTTTGATGAGACAATCAAAAAGTTTGATTTCTCACAAAATCCAGACGAACCATGTGTGTACAAGAAGGTTAGTGGGAGTGCAGTCGTGTTCCTAGTATTGTATGTCGATGACATATTACTTATAGGAAACGATGTTTCAGTCTTACAGTCAGTTAAGATTTGGTTGTCCAAGACATTCTCCATGAAAGACCTGGGAGAAGCAACCTACATCCTCGGGATTAAGATCTATAGAGATAGATCGAAATGGTTGCTTGGTCTTTCGCAGTCTACATATATAGACCAAGTGCTAAAGAGGTTTAGCATGTCGGAATCCAAGAAAGGTTCCTACCCATCAGGCATGGGATACACCTTTCGAAGTCTATGTGTCCGCGCACAGAAGACGAGAGGATTTGCATGAGTAAGATTCCCTATGCATCGACAATAGGATCTATCATGTATGCTATGTTATGTACGAGGCCCGATGTATCGTATGCTCTGAGTGTAATGAGCAGATACCAGTCTAATCCAAGAATGGATCATTGGGTGACTGTTAAGAAGATCCTTAAGTACTTAAGAAAAACTAAGGATGCGTTCCTAATATATGGAGAAGGGTACATCATGATACATGGGTATACGGATGCCAGCTCCAGATAGACAAGGATGATTCCATGTCTCAGTCTGGGTATGTATTCACCTAGAATGGAGGTGCAATAAGTTGGAAAGGTTTCAAGCTTGACACTATAGCGGATTCTGCCACTAAGGCAGAATACATTGCAGCTTTGGAAGTAGCAAAGGAAGCGGTTTGGATCAATAAGTTCATCTCTGAACTTGATGTGGTATCATCAATGATCCAAACATGTGCTTCGCCATTATCATCTGATCAGAGAGATCATTAGTAGGAAAGAAATACAAATTGAGAAAATCTCCACTGAAAGGAACTTAGCGGATCCTTTGACTAAGGCATTTTCTCAAAGTAAGTTTGAGGGTCATGTTAGAGCTTATGGTATTGGATACCGTAGCGATTGACATTAGGCCAAGTGGGAGTTTGAAAGTAATATATGAGAGATGTCCTAAGGCAATCACCTTATGTTTGAACCATTTATATGATAAATGGAGATTCACTATTTGAGTATACATGTTTTCATGTATTTGATTAGATCTTAAACTCATTTACTGAATATCCACGATACGATTCACAGCATGAGAGAATTTGTGATTGGATCACAACTAGTGAGTATCTCTACATGTGTAATTGTGATGTATCGGAATTATCCCTAGTCGATGAATTGATGGATTTGGACACCATTGATTATGTCGAGACTAGCACGAGGTATACTCCTTGGTGTATCCAAGCACCTGATTCTCACTGGCTGGAGACATTGTGATGTCCGGAGTTAATCGTTGATACTAGTTATGGTAACTAGTTCATTGGAGTGACCAGCCGTAAGACTTCATATGGTTCTTTGCATATATAAATATGTCAATGAAGTTCTTACTGCATCTTAAGTGCGATGTTCCTTTGACTTGCGGTATTCAAGTCATCTTGATCATAAAGACTTATACTTTGACATCTTAAGCAAGCATCTCTGAGGAGATGTGGACCCGGGATGATTTGGTATAAGTCGAAGTGATCGAAGGTGTTTGAATAGCCTATAAAGGATTCACCACTCTTTGCGAGGAGATGTATACCCATGGCCTCTCGTCGGATTGTTACTAAAGTCTTTGGCCAAAGCATTACATGTTTAGAGTAAGGTACTCTTCGATACATGTGCAGTAACTAGAATCCGTTGGATGAGGAAATGATACTTGGGCTAGGTGTGACGTAGTCAACCTAGTGGGGATTGACACTATAGACCATGTCCTGAACCAAGTGGGTATAAGATGAGTGAAGGGAATGGGGCACGATTCATTCGAGCTGCTGAAGGGTTTCAGAAATAGTTCTGGGTCAACCGTTGATCTTTTCGGTTAATTGGGTCATGATTTACTACTAGGTGCCACTCATGATCGTTCTATAATTAATGATTAATTATAGACGACCAACATAAACCGAGAACCTATTTGGTCACACGTACAACGAGCGTAATCCGAAGGATTTAAAACGAGCTTGAGAATGAGATTCTCAGATCGAGAGAAACTAGGTTTGGTATGACCAAACATGGAGTGAGCATGATATCGTTTCAGTTGCAATGGAATCGTGGATGGGCCGTGTCTTATGAAGACATGATGGATGAACCAAATTGATTTGGTTCTAATCCAATGGAGGAGAATAAACCAAAGGGGTTTGGTTTGTTTTAAACGAATGAACCAAAGTTGGTTCGGTTCATTTTAACTTAAAATAAACCATCATGGTTTTGTTTATTTTAACTTAAATTAATGGAGCGGGTTAACGGGCTTTTGGTTATGATCCGATAATCATTAAGAGAATTTGTTCTTTATAAAATAGGGCTTAAGGGTTTTTGTTAAGCCTAATCCTTGCAACCCTAATGTTGCCGCCCCCTCCTCTCCTTGGTGAAGTCAGCGCCAACCCTACCGCCGTCACCCACCACCACCTAGCTCCCTTGCCGGCGTCCAGAAGGTACTTTCCATCCCCCTTGCCGGTGTCGAGCTGCTGCCAGAGAAGCTCCGGTGATCTCTTTTGGGTTCGGCAATAAGGTGAGCTTCAACCTTCCCTTTTGGCCGGTCCCTATTCCACCACCAAAGCTGTCCAGTTTTTCTGGACAGCTTGTTTCCTTCTCGTCAGAGCATTGTTTGGACGACGTTTGGAGCTCCGACAGCGGTATCCTTGCTGGGGATTCGATCTCCGGCAATCCTCATAGGTGGAGGACGAAGGATTCGTCAAACGGTTGACGAATACCTCTCCGGAGAAGCGAGTTTTTGAGGACTCGTTTTGGATCCGAATTTTGATTCGGATCGAGATCTTCTCTCGATCACATCGTCTTCAACATGAGGCTAGTAACCCGTACGAAGAAGAGGCTCGTGACTTTGCGAAGTCATCCCGAAGATACTCGGCGTGGATACGGATAGAGACGATTCTTTCGAGAATCATTCCGGTTGATGCCTTTCCCGTTACACGTGATACGTCAGGTATACGTAGTATAAATTTTCTTTTATTGCAAAATTTAAATTTACGGTTATGTCTACACATGTTGTACTATGCATGCGTGTGATGTGTATGTTGTAATAAATTAGATTTATTATTTTATTCCTTCCGCTGTGCACATGTTTACGAAACATGTTCGAACACACACTCGCCATGGTGCCGGAAACCCAACAATATGGTGTATTTATCACAGCCTTGGATGGTACATGGTTAAGGGTAAATGCTGATGTGTCTAGGGCATATCCCCAAAAGGATATAGGAAGATCTGTGTGACTCATCATAGATCGTACCATATCTAATAGGGTACGATTTTTCTTTCGGATACACCATTCCACTGTGGTGTTCCAGGAGGTGTGAGTTGGGATAGAATCCCGCACTCAGCTAGATAGTCACGAAACTCATGACTAAGTTATTCACCACCTCGATCTGATCGAAGTATCTTAATACTCTTGCCAAGCTGGTCTTGTACTTCATTCTTGAATTCTTTGAACTTTTCAAAGTATTCTGATTTATGTGTCATAAGATACACATAACCATATCTACTGAAGTCATCAGTAAATGTAATGAAGTACCTGTAACCACCTCTAGCAACAATATTAAAAGGACCACATACATCACTATGTATATGTCCTAACAAATCTGTTGCTCTTTCGCTATGTCCACTAAAGGGAGTCTTGGTCATCTTGCCTAAAAGGCAAGACTCGCATGTCTCATATGATTCAAAATCAAATGAGTCTAGCAGCCCATCCTTATGGAGATGAGATAAGCGACTCTCATTTATGTGACCTAAGCGACAATGCCAGAGATAGGTTTGGTTCAACTCATTTGACTTGAACCTCTTGGTACTTATGTTATAGATAGGGCTCTCTAAGTCTAAAAAGTAGAGTCCATTCATTAGAGGTGCACTACAATAGAACATATCATTTAAATAAACTAAACAACATTTGTTCTTTATTATAAATGTAAATCTTTTCTTATCCAAACAAGAAACTGAAATTATCTTCTTAGTCAAAGCAGGCACATAACAACTTTCATCTAATTCTAGTACATGCCCAGAGGGCAGAGATAGATCATAAGTTCCTATAGCAACAGCAGCTACCCTTGCTCCATTGCCTACTCGTAGGTCCACCTTGCCTTTTGTCAATGCCCTGCTATTTCTCAGCGCTTGCACATTGGTACAAATGTGAGATTCACATCCGGTATCTAATATCCATGATGAAGAAATAGATAGATTGACTTCTATAACATTTATACCTGAAGTAGAAGTCTCACTTCTTTTCTTCTTAAGATCTTCCAAGTAAGCTTTGCAGTTACGCTTCCAGTGTCCAGCTTCCTTGCAGTGGAAGCAAGCCCCTTCCTTGGCTACCCCTCCTTTGGGTTTAAGGTCTTTGCCTTTGCCCTTGGCTTGGGACTTTCCCTTACCTTTAGGCTTGCCCTTGCCTTTTTTTTTATGCACCATCAAAATGGTGTCAGATTTTTCCTTCTTAAGGTTAAGCTAAGTAGTTCTCAACATGCTGAGCATCTCAGACAGTGGCTTATCAATTTCATTCATGTTATAATTCATGACAAATTGATTGTAGGCTTGTGGCAAAGATTGCAAGATCAGGTCAGTGGCCAGCTCTTGGCCAAGTGGGAATCCCAGCCTTTATATGTTTTCTACGTACCCAATCATCTTGAGTACATATGGACCTAAGGGAGTCCCATCTTGCATTTTGGACCCAAACAATGCCTTAGAGACTTCATATCTCTCATGCCTTGCTTGTCCTTGATATAGTTGACGAAGATGTCCTACCATATCATAAGCATTCATGAACTCGTATTGCTTCTGAAGCTCAGAGTTCATGGTCGCGAGCGTTAGACATGACACATCTAATGCATCATCTTGATGCTTCTTGTAAGCATCTTTGTCAGCTCACGAGGCAGTGGCAGGATGTGCCTCCGGAATGGGCTGCTCCAGGATGTACAACTTCCTTTCTTGGGTGAGAACAATTCTCAGGTTCCTGTACATTCTAGGAAATTTGCTCCATTGAGCTTGTCCTTCTCAAGGATAGAACGAGTGTTCGTGTTTGTCGATATAGTAATCTACAACATACAATGCAGAGAATTAATATCATATTCCTTTTATCATTTAATTAGGCCTTTAATCAAATGATGCTCCCACTGAATTATAGGAATTTTGTAGAATCGAGTTATGGATGTGGTCAAACCACATTTACTAGATTTATACAAACTAGCTATAATTCTTGCGGGACAAGATCCACATCATACTAAGCCTTGAGTTAGCTTTGGCTAAATCGCCCAAGACTTAGAACGATCGGTGGGTAACACATTATCGATTACATCTCTATGCAACTCTTGTTTATAGGATCAAGACCCACATTTTCAAAATACCTTGAGTTAGCTTTGGCTAAAGCGCCCAAGATTTAGTGTAAATGTGATCTTATCCTATCTTTCCAACGATTGGAATATGCCTATAGTTCTACTCGATCCAATTGAGTTAACTAGTTTTACTCAATCTAATTGAGTTTACTCTAACCCAAGCCGTGATAGGCGGGACCAAGATTATCCCTCCGCACCCTACCAAGATAATATGCATTGCTCTGCTTTGGCAGATTCAACAACTACAAATAATCGAGGTAGTGATGGGTATCAAGGACTTGGTAGGCATTTACGAGTTGATTCGATTAAGATATAATCTAATCGTAATGTGTATCATATACACATTAAGGCCTTTATTATCCTATATTAGCATGCATCACATACATACATACATTATTCTAGCATGCATCATATACATACAAGAAAATTATCCTAGCATGCATCATATACATACAAGCATTATTCTTCTAGCATGCATCACATACATACAAGCAAAATAATATATATATATATATATATATATATATATATATATATATATATATATATATATATATATATATATATATATATATATATCAACATATATATATATATATATAATTAACTGTGATGTAGTCATGACCCTACTATGATTTTCTCAAACCAATGAGAAGATCGGACGATCAACCTAAGGCTAGCGGCTTCTCCAAGTGCTTCCTTTGACCGCCATGTGTCGTCGGCACCCTTTCAGTGTACATTATAAATATGAAACTCGAGTTACATTCGAGTCTAAAACTATTTACAACTAGAATTTCAAAAGAAGAGGTACGACACGCAGGTCGCATACACTATACAACACGCACAACCACAAAAACGGCACACAGACCGTATTATGAATTACAACACATCATAATCCAATCAAATTGGGGTCATTGGGCCATGACAATCACAGAATTATACATAATTCTAAATTATTTTTTTTTACAGAAAATTTCTATAATTTTTCCTATTTTTTTTTTCAATTTTATGAGTGACCTCTCCGTAACGGTCCCGCTAAGCGGTTTCCAGGCGCGATCGCGGGACAAGGCCCCTTTCGGGTATAGGGGCAGTGCCCCTACTCGCAAAATAAACATTGTGAGTTTCCCTACTACGATCTTACAGCGACTTAAGTCACTGTCCCAAAAACCTAAAGCGAGAACTCTCCATTTCGGAGTGTTTTTCTCGGTGGTTGAGGCCGACAAGTGTCCCAACACTTGTTGCTTCGACTCTTTGAGAAAAATACCCAAAAATTCTATAAAAATATAAAACTTACAGAAACATAAAATTCTGTAATTTTAATATATAATATACAAACCACAAAAATAAAACACATATATTCTTCGCACGTGGCTCTGATACCACTGTTGGGTTTTCCGAGCTGCAAAAACCGCTTTTTTTGTTGCGAAAACCTCGGAAGTCCCGGCCACAGATCCGTGCGAAGTATAAAATATAAAACTAACATGTATGTGTTTAATACCTTTAGATCTACTGTAGATCTACATGATAAGAAGTTACCCTCGATGCGACGCCCTTCGCAAATCCCGCTCGTCCAAAAGGTTCGCCGGAACTCGAGAGTGTCAAGTGCACACTCATCTATTGGTATCCACACAAGCAATAGGTGGAGAAACATACCTTAGAGTGTGCTAGCACCCTTTAGGAATTTCGGCCAAGGAGGTTGGGAGAGCTTGAGAGGGTGATCACAGGAAGAAGATGAAGTTGTGTAACTAACACAAAAGAAATCTCATCTAATGGTAATAGTGGTCGGCCACTTTTCTTAGGGGTGGGTTACATGCATGCATGTAACTCCTCCAAGAGCCAATGGCTCTTGGTCTCCCTCAGCAGAACACACGTACTAAATTGTGATGATGTGGATCACCCTCATTGGCCATGAAGTCATCATGTGACATGACATTTGGTCAACAACTTGACCCTTTCATCTTCCCCTCTCAAGTCAAGTCAAACTTGACCTCTTATCTCCCATGGTTGATCAAATCCAACCATTTGATTCAAGTCAATTTAATTTAATGAATCTCTATTCATTAATTTAAATTGATTTGATGAATCAAATCTAAATTAGACTCATTCAACACTTGAATCAAATTGAGTCCAACTCAATTAGTCTAATTAGGATTACTCTTAATCCAATTTGGTTCATCCCATGAACCTAATCCTCATGGTTCATCATATGAACCTAATCTCCATATAATTGCCCTTAGTGTGTGACCCTATAGGTTCTTGTAACATTGTCAATGTTTCTAAACCGATTTAGGAACTTAAGCAATGAGCGGTATCTAGCAACACATCATTGCTACCCAAGTTACAAGAATGTTGAGCTCCAACATCACCTTTGTGACTACTAATTGTGACTCTCACAATATGTGACAATGTCCCTCTATCCTTGACATCTAGATTGATCAATTGAGGCATAGACCGTGTCATCCTCGGTACAATCTATATCTTGAACTCCAAGTAGACTCACTCTAATCAAATGAGCTCAATATCTTATATTGACTCATTTCGGCATGGACATGCACTTCGTGGTCTCACTCTATCAAGAATATCGATGTCACCCCTGTCATATAGGAGGGATAGATCCCATCTACATCACTCACATCCCTCCGCATAATTTGTTACATATCCAGTAATCGCCTTTATAGTCCACCCATTTACGAGTGACTTTTGATGAAGCCAAAGTATGCAACTCCTTATGTAGGGAACCATGGTGACTTCAGGTCTAAGGACTAATAGTCATACTAATAGCCACATGAGAAAGTATATGACACTCATATAACGATCCATGATACTTTTCTCATGGCGGGTCATTCGGTATACATTCTCGAATGCATACCCATGTGTCAACTTGATATCTCATATCCATAACTTGTGAGATCAAGTCATCGTGTTGACCTACATGCTAGTCTCTACGCATTAACATTGTCCCCGAATGTTAATACTCGACTAGGAATGATTAAGAGTAGTGTTCTCTATATCATCTCATTATCGATTCAACCAATCGATTGATATAGATAAGAACCTACTACTCAAGGACATTATTATATTTAGTTATTTTGCGCCAATACAAGTAAATATAATAACCATGCCTTTATAAATAGGAATATGATACAATAAAGTCCATACAACAATCATCACATGATTGACTCTAGGGCTTTCACTAACAATCTCCCACTAGTACTAGTGCCAATCACCGTAGTATCTAATACCCAATGACCTAGTGTGACCACCGTTCTTTTCCTATGCCAAAGCCTTGGTCAAGGGATCTGCGATGTTAGCCTCTGTGTGTACTCACAGCGCCACCATTCAAATAAAACACGAACCTTGACTGTGATCTATAATTATCCTTTTCAGTTTGGAAGCTAGCATCGCTGTAACCCTTTACAGCTAGCTCCTCATCGCCTCCAAATATCAAGAAATATTCTTTAGTCTTTCTCAAGTACTTAAGAATATTCTTGACTGCTATCCTGTGATGCTCACCTAGATTTGACTAGTATCTACTCATCATGCTCAAAGCATATGAGATATCAGGACGAGTACATAACATGGCGTACATGATAGATCCTATAGCAGATGCATAAGGGATCTTATCCATGTGGTCTCTCTCCTCTCTAGAAGAGGGACTTTGAGTCTTCGAAAGACTCACACCATGTGACATCAGCAGAAGTTCCTTCTTGGAATTCTGCTTGGCAAACCGTATTAATACCGTGTCAATGTATGTACTCTGACTTAGGCCAAGCAATCTCTTCTTCGTTGTCCCATGTTGCATGAAAAGCCTTCTTTTGATTTGATTTGAATTGTTCCCTCTTTTGGTTCTTTAGTAGCCTCCTTTCCCTTCGAACGATCTTTCGCACTACGTTCACTATTGCTTCCAGCTCTTCGGATTCGGACTCTGATTCATCTTCAGGTTCGAGTCCATCTTTTTGCCTAGTAGGTGTCTTGCTTCTTTGTCCTGCAAGTAGAGCAATACCTCTCTCGGCCCGGACCACATTAGTCTTCTCATGAAGTTCAAACTAGGAAAATAATTTGTCTAACCTAAGCTTTGAAAGGTCCTTAGAGACCTTGTAGGCATCAACCATGGATGCCCACAAGGTAGTCCTAGGAAATGAGTTAAGAACGTACCTTAGGAGGTCTCGATTTTCAACCTTGTGTCCGATGGTGTGCCGACTGATAACAATGTCCTAGATGTGGGTGTGTAGTTGCGACGCTGTCTCGTGTTCCTATATTCTTAGATTATACAACTTATTGAGAAAGAGGTCTCGCTTACAAACCTTAGCTTCGTCGGTCCCTCCATGTAATTTTACCAACTTTGTCCATAAGTCTTTGGCATTGATGAATGGGCCGACGCGGTTGAGCTCCTCCTTTAACAATCCACATTGGAGGATCTGAGTTGCCTTCGTGTCAACTTCGACTTGTCTCTTAGTGGCAATGGTCCAGTTGTAACGCCTGTAAAATTTCTAGAAAATTTTACAAGAATTTTTGCATGATTATAATGGGCTTTTATGTGGGCTCTTTCAAAAATAAATGAAAATAGAGCAAAAAAGGGATGCAAGGCCCAAGGTTGGAACCCTGAACCTCCAAGCAGGAAACTAAACCTTAGGATGCATCCGATGACCAGAAGCCCAGTAGGAGTGTGCTATTAGAAGGGTATGGGAAATGATAGATAAGGGTAGTGGAGGCTAAGGGACACCTTCAATTGAATAAATAGGAGTATGAGGGGACAAGAGAACCACAACTTGTCATTTTCTTCTTCTCTTCTTCTTCCCCACCGAAACCACCTCATCCCCTTCTTCCATTTTCGAAAAACTCAAGAAGCAAGAAAGCAAAGAGATCTTGTCTTGACACCACCTAGGGTATAGCCTTATACTAAACAAGCGAAAAAATGTAAGTATCTCCTCACCTACAGTACAAGTTCTTTCAATTGTTGATTTCTTAAAAACCCTCTTTGAAAGTTTCGGCCAAGACCCCCTTCATGATTCTAATGATTTTCCATGCCATGTTTTGTATCTATATGAAGATAACATGTCATAGATAGGCTTGATTTGAGTGTTTGATTCCAAAGCCCCTCCTTAAAGTTTCGGCCAAGTCCTATTTATGATCCTAAGGGTCTTCCATGCCATGATCTATATATAATTGATGTTAACATGCCGTTAGTTAGACCTTGTACAAGTTGTTTAGGGTTTGAATTTTATTAGAACCCCCATGAAGTTTCGGTCAACCCATATTATGTTTGTTAATGATGTTTCATGCCATACTATATATGTATATGATGTTAGTATGATGTTAGATAGACCTTGTACAAGTTGTTTTAGGATTTGAAGTGTTAAGTGCCCCCAATGAAGATTCGGCCAACCCATGTTTATGCTTGTTAATGATGTTTCATGCCATACTATATATGTATATGATGTTAGTATGATGTTAGATAGACCTTGTACAAGTTGTTTTAGTGTTGGAATTCTTAAGAACCCTCCCTTAGGGTTTCAGCCTATTGGGATGTATACAGAAAAGTCTATCTTTTATTGAACATCTTTATTTTTCAAATAAGAATCACATGATCATTGTTTGCATATTTTAATGGTTATGCATATTGTCTAATACATTACATTGTAGATAACATGGTGTGTGGTATCACACGGGCGATCATGTTATCGGCTCCTTGTAAAGCATAAGTATAGGCTCACAACCGAGATGGTTTTGGACAAACCATTGGTATGATTGTAGTGTGATTTGGTTTTGGTTTGTCTTGACCATAAAATCACACTAGTACACTTTGTGTGTATTGAGCAGGACCGACTCAGAGGTGATTCGATTTATTGCTGACTACATAATCGAATCGGACCTCAGATATTATATTATACATGCTCTTAATCCCAATATAATAACGGGCACATATACTTAGTATTCATTCTTTGATTTACCAATGGGAGAGATTTATAGATTAAATCGATAGGCTCGGTAAGTTGGGAAATGATATTATTTATATGGTTTGCCATTGATTATAGGAGGAAACCGTGTCCTATATATTAGGATGATGATCTCCCCTTGAGGAGCTCATAAGGATCATCATGTAAACCCTGCAGGTGGATTTGGTCTGACATGATGAAAAGGTTGAGTGGTACTACACATGGAGTTAGATGTTGATTAATTAATGGTCAGTAAATTAACTAATCGACGGACATTAGATATCTTAAACACGGGGAGAAAATGTACATATAATATATGGAGCCCATATTAACTTATGAGGGTTGGTGAGGTAGATCAACGATGATCCTCTAGTGGAATGGATTATCATTAATGGATCAGACTTTATGTGGGCTTTGTTAGTAATATATGAGAGATGTCCTAAGGCAATCGTCTTATGTATGAACCATTTATAAGATAAATGAAGATTCACTATTTGAGTGTACATGTCTTCATATATTTGATTGGATCTTAAACTTATTTACTGAATGCCCACGATTCGATTCACAGCATGAGAGAATTTGTGATTGGATCACAACTAGTGAGTATCTCTACATGTGTAATTGTGATGTATCGGAATTATCTCTAGTCGATGAATTGATGGATTTGGACACCATCAATTCTGTCGAGACTAGCACGAGGTATACTCCTTGGTGTATCCAAGCAGCTGATTCTCACTGGCTGGAGACATTGTGATGTTCGGAGTTGATCGTGGATGCTAGTTATGGTAACTAGTTCATTGGAGTGACCAGCCGTAAGACTTCATATGGTTCTCTGCATATATAGATATGTCAATGAAGTTCTTACTGTAGCTTAAGTGCGATGTTCCTTTGACTTGCGGTATTCAAGTCATCTTGATCATGGAGACTTATGCTTTGACATCTTAAGCAAACATCTCTAAGGAGATGTGGACACGGGATGATTGGGTATAAGTCGAAGTGATCGAAGGTGTTTGAATAGCCTATAAAGGATTCACCACTCTTTGCGAGGAGATGTATACCCATGGCCTCTCGTCGGATTGTTACTAAAGTCTTTGGCCAAAGCATTACATGTTTAGAGTAAGGTACTCTTCGATACATGTGCAGTAACTAGAATCCGTAGGACGAGGAAATGATACTTGGGCTAGGTGTGACATAGTCAGCCTAGTGGGGACTGACACTATAGACCATGTCCTGAACCAAGTGGGTATAAGATGAGTGAAGGGAATGGGGCACGAATCATTCGAGCTGCTGAAGGGTTTCAGAAATAGTTCTGGATCAACCGTTGATCTTTTCGGTTAATTGGGGATCATGATGTACTACTAGGTGCCACTCATGATCGTTTTATAATTAATGGTTAATTATAGACGACCAACATAAACCGAGAACCTATTTGGTCACACGCACAATGAGTGTAATTCGAAGGATTTAAAACGAGCTTCAGAATGAGATTCTCAGACCGAGAGAAACTAGGTTTGGTTGGACCAAACTAAAAGTGAGCATGAAATCGTTTCAGTCGCAATGGAAGCATGGATGGGCCGTGTCTTATGAAGACATAATGGATGAACCAAAATGGTTTGGTTCTAATCCAATGGAGGAGAATAAACCAAAGGGTTTGGTTTATTTTAAATGAATGAACCAAAAGTTGGTTTGGTTCGTTTTAACTTAAAATAAACCATCATGGTTTGGTTTATTTTAACTTATATTAATGGAGCGGGTTAACGGGCCTCATGGTTATAATCCAATAACCATTAAGAGAATTAGTTATCTATAAAAGAGGGCTTAAGAGATTGTTAAGCCCTAATCCAAAACCCTAACCTAGTTTTGGCCGCCCACCTCTCCTCCTTGGTGATTTCGGCGCCAACACCTTCACTTGCTGCCGCCTACCATCAAGCTCCAACCGGCATCCAGAAGGTCCTGACCTTCTCTCTTGTCGGCATTGAGCTGCTGCCGGTTGGTGCTCCGGTGATCTTCCTTGGGTTCGGTAATAAGGTTAGCTTCCACCTTTCTTTTGGCTGGCCCTTACTCCTCCACCAAAGCTGTCCAGTTTTCTGGACAGCTTGTTTTCTTGTTGTCGGAGCATCGTTTGGATGACATTTGGAGCTCCGACAGTGCCTTACTTACCGAAGATTCGATCTCCGGTAATCCTTTGAGGTGGAGGACGAAGGATTCATCAAACGATTGACGAATACCTCTCCGGAGAAGCGAGTTTTGAGGACTCATTTTTGGATCCGAATTTGGATTCGGATCATGATCCTCTCTTGATCACGTCGTCTTCAACACGAGGCTAGTAACCCGTACGAAGATGAGGCTCGTGACTTAGTGAAGTCATCCCGAAGTTACTCGGCGTGGATACGGATAGAGACGATTCTAGCGATGATCGCTCCGCTGATGCCGTTTCCCGCTACACGCCATACTAAAGGTATAACGAGATAATTTCTTTATTGCAAATTTAAATTTACGGTTATGTCTACACTTGTTGTACTATGCATGCGTGTGTTGTGTGTGTTGTAATAAATGTAGATTTATTATTTTTATTTCTTCACTGTTCTACATGTTTACGAAACATGATCGAACACACACACGCCATGCAAGGCTAAACCCAACAAAGGGTATCAGAGCCCAGGTTGTGTTTCGACATAATCGTAAAAATAGTTTTGCGATAGTCATAATGTATTTATGGAAATTTTTCAATTTTGGAAAGTCTAGAAGTATTTATGGAAATCTTCCACTTTTGGAAAGTTGGAAGTATTTATGGAAATTGATATTTTCCATAAATAAAATATTTGATTAGATTTTGGAAATTTGTTTCCTAATTTAATCTTGATTTGATTTGGGAAATCAAATCTTAAAATATTTTATTTTCATAAGTAGCTTTGATGATTTAGGAAATTAGTTTCGTAAATTGACTTTCCTTAATCAACTATTTCCACAAATAAAATATGTGATTAGATTTGGAAATTTGTTTCCTAATTTAATCATGATTTGATTTGGAGAATCAAATCTTAAACATATTTTATTTCCATAAATAGTTATGACATATAAGGAAATTATGTACATGACATAATTGTATGTCATGTAATTGCATTAGATGCATATCATTATGCCATGCGTGTCGTGACATGTAGATGTATGCCATGTATGCCATGGCATGTAGATAATAGTTATTTGCATGCAAATAGGATGAGACATAAAAACCTTTAAACAATATTAAAGCCTACACCTTCCATTAATATTGTTAGAACCAGAGTTCCGTTTCTTGTTTGGGTTGTTGGACTCTCTCCAAGCCCGGCTCGAACCTGAACCTGTTCAAACCATGGAATAGTTTAATACTAATATGGTAACAGTCAGAGGTCAATCGTTATCTTTGGTTGTTGGACTCTCTCCAAGCTGGGCTAATTGGTTGAATGCGCTCTAACCATATTAAAACTATTTATCGATTAATGGGTTGGTTTTAACCTGGAGCATCGGCTTGTTGGACTCTCTCCAAGGTCGATGTAAAGGGAGGTGAAGTTGGGTGCTATGCATATGATGCATACTTGTTAATGTGTTAACAACCCGATGTATGTGTGAACATTCAATTAGTTGATAGCACATTGTGATAGTTGCATATACGTGATATGCAATCGGTATAGTTGATACCTACCATCGTAGTTATGAATGACTTGTTGGACTCTCTCCAAGGTTGTTCATATCTATGATGGATATCATCCTATTCGGAGATGGACCTATGATCTCCCGAAGTGATTTTGGGGTTTTTGAAATTCAAAAAATGAATGAGATTTATAAATGTATATTGATGCATTTTAAATCATCTTTCTCATATATGCTCGTTTTGTATTTCTAAGATTGATCATGATGTCTTTGAATTTGCGTTCCATTTTGATTTCGAATAAATTGACTGGGCTGAACTTCTTGGACTGGTTTAGAAACTTGAGAATTGTTCTCAAGGTTAAAAAGCTTGCAAATGTCCTTGAATTGCCTCTTCCCGCCCGTCCTAGTGACAATGCAACTCTGGACCAAGTTTTGGCCTATCAGAAACATGTGACTGATTCTGAAATGGTGAGTTGCATCATGCTAGCCACGATGGAACCCGAAGTTACGGAAAGCATGAGCATGAGCATTTGGATGCTCATACCATAGTCTTTCATCTTTATGAGTTGGTTGATGAGCAAGTGAGATTCGAAAGATTCGAAGTCTCCAAGCTCCTCTTCTCCTCTGAGATGTAAGAAGGTTCATCTATGGTACTGCTCAACATGCTAAAGACTGTGGAGCCTTCTGAGAAGCATGAGCAGGGGATAGTGCTGTTAGTTGATTCCTCGAAGAAAGGTTCTAAGAGGGAGTCAAAGGACCAGTAGAAGGGGAAGAAGAAAAAGGCTAAAAAGGCAGAACCAGCTCAAAAGGAACTTGCCATCATTATGGCAAGGAAGGCCATTGGCGAAGAAATTGCAAGATTTATCTTGAGTCTGTGAAGGAGAATGAGGCATCGGATGCCCCATCTTCATCAGATATCTTCGTTATTGATTGTCATTCTTTTTTCCTCAAACACTTGGGTATTGGATACTAGGTGTGACTCCCATATATGTAATGACATACATGGGCTAAGGAATAGAAGAAGACTCGTCAAGGGAGAGTCAAAATTTACGTGTTGGGAATGGAGCAAAGGTTGCTGCACTCGCCATCGGAACGTATTTGTTGAAACTCCCTATAGGACTTGTCTTAAAACTGGACAATTGCTTTTATGTTCCTTCGTTGATAAAGAACATCATTTCTATTTCTTGTTTAAATAGAAATGGTTACCATTTGACTTTTAGTAACAATTGTTGTTACATAACTTTGAATGGAGTTCTTTATGGACCGAACTTTAAGCAATGGTATTTATACGCTTGGACGATTCCAAAGTGACATTTTCAATATCGTCAGCAAGAAGCGTGCTCGAAAGGATAATCAATTAGACTCCTATATGTGGCATTGTCGTCTTGGCCATGTAAGCAAGAAACGCATGTCCGAATTACACCGATGTGGAATTCTGGAATCGTTTGAATTGGATTCATACGATACATGTGAATCATTCTTAAAAGGCAAGATGACTAAGTTACCTTTTACAGGAAAAGGTGAACGAGTGGGAGAGTTACTAGGTCTAATACATACTGATGTATGTGGACCTATGTAAACTCAAGCTTTAGGAGGCTATAGCTACTTCATTACCTTCACCGATGATCACTCACGGTTTGGGTATGTGTTCTTGATGAAACACAAGTCTGAAGCCTTTGAAAGGTTCAAAGAATTCAAAAATGAAGTAGAGAAACAACATGACAAAAGTATTAAAATACTTCGATCGGATCGAGGTGGTGAATACTTGAGTCAGGAGTTTCTTGATTATCTAAGAGACAATGGCATATTGTCTTAATGGACTCCGCCATATACACCACAGCATAATGGTGTATCTGAGAGGCATAACCATACCTTGTTGGACATGGTCAGGTCAATGATGAATGATGCGAATCTTCCCAAGTACTTTTGGGGCTATGCACTTCAGACAGCTGTTTACTTGTTAAACAGAATGCCAACCAAAGGTAGTCTCTACTACTCCATATGAGATATGGAATAGTAAGAAACCTCATGTATCTTACTTGAAGATATGGGGTTGTCCTGCTTATGTGAAGCAGACTGTATCAGACAAATTGGATGCTAAGTCTGATAAATGTCTATTTATTGGATACCCGAAGGAAACAAAGGGTTACCAATTCTATCATCCTGTGGAACAAAAGGTGTTTGTTTCAAGTCATACTGTATTTCTAGAGAAAGAGTTTCTCTTGCAAGAAAACAGTGGGAGTGTCGTCGAGCTTGAGGAGGCTCGAGAGACTCAAATAGACATTGATGAGATACCTGGTGAAGCACAACAACCGACAACTCATAGTGATGAGCAATCGGCTGGACCTATTGTAACACCACATCTTTGTAGATCTGGTAGAACACGCAATATTCCTGAGAGATATGGATTTCTCGTAAGAGAATCGAACGACGTGTTACTCATTGATGATGAGAAGCCTACCAGTTATGAAGAAGTGCTGACAAGTTCATAAAGGGATAAGTGGCTTGATGCCATGAAGTCGGAAATGGATTCCATGTATGAAAACCATGTTTGGAACTTGGTTGACCCACCTGAAGGCATAAAGCCTATAGGGTGCAAGTGGGTTTTCAAGAAAAAAACCGACATGGATGGTAATGTGATTACCTATAAGGCTAGATTGGTGGCGAAAGGATATCATCAAAAGCAAGGTGTTGATTATGACGAAACCTATTTGCCTGTAGCTATGCTTAAATCCATTCGGATGCTCCTGGCCATAGCGGCTCATTATGATTATGAGCTATGGAAGATGGATGTGAAAACAGCTTTCCTTAATGGAAACTTTCTCGAGGACATGTATATGATATAGCCTGAGGGTTTCACATCGGTTGATAAAACCAAGGTATGCAAATTGCGACGATCCATTTATGGATTGATGCAAGCATCCAGGAGCTGGAATATCCGTTTTGATGAGATAATCAAAAGGTTTGATTTCTCACAAAATCCAGATAAACCTTGTGTGTACAAGAAGGTTAGTGGGAGTGCAGTCGTGTTCCTAGTATTATATGTCGATCACATATTACTTATAGGAAACGATGTTTCAATCTTACAGTCAGTTAATGTTTGGTTATCCAAGACATTCTTCATGAAAGACCTAGGAGAATCAACCTACATCCTCGGGATTTAGATCTATAGAGATAGATCGAAACGGTTGCTTTGTCTTTCGCAGTCTACATATATAGACCAAGTGCTAAAGAGGTTTAGCATGTCGGAATCCAAGAAAGGTTTCCTACCCATCAGGCATGGGGTACACCTTTTGAAGTCTATGTGTCCGCGCACAGAAGACGAGAGGATTTGCATGAGTAAAATTCCCTATGCATCCGCAATAGGATCTATAATGTATGCTATGTTATGTACGAGGCCCGATGTATCATATGCTCTGAGTATCATGAGCAGATACCAGTCTGATCCAGGAATGGATCATTGGGTGGCTGTTAAGACAATCCTTAAGTACTTAAGAAGAACTAAGAATGTGTTCCTAATATATAGAGAAGGGTACATGGTGATACGCGGGTATATGGATGCCAGCTTCCAGATAAACAAGGATGATTCCATGCCTCAGTCTGAATATGTATTCACCTGGAATGGAGACGCAATAAGTTGGAAAGGTTCCAAGCTTGACACTATAGCGGATTCTGCCACTAAGGCAGAATACATTGAAGCTTTGGAAGCAGCAAAGGAAGCGGTTTGGATCAAGAAGTTCATCTCTGAACTTGATGTGGTCTCATCAATGATCCAAACATGTGCTTCACCGCTATCATCTTATCAGAGAGATCATCAGCAGGAATGAAATACAAATCGAGAAAATTCCCACTGAAAGGAACTTAGCGGATCCTTTGACTAAAGCATTACCTCAAAGTAAGTTTGAGGGTCATGTTAGTGCTTATGGTATTGGATACCGTAGCGATTGGCATTAGGCCAAGTGGGAGTCTGTTAGTAATATATGAGAGATGTCCTAAGGCGATCGCCTTATATATGAACCATTTATATGATAAATGAAGATTCACTATTTGAGTGTACATGTCTTCATGTATTTGATTGGATCTTAAACTCATTTACTGAATATCCATGATACGATTCACAGCATGAGAGAATTTGTGATTGGATCACAACTAGTGAGTATCTCTACATGTGCAATTGTGATGTGTCGGAATTATCCCTAGTCGATGAATTGATGGATTTGGACACCATCAATTCTGTCGAGACTAGCACGAGGTATACTCCTTGGTGTATCCAAGCAGCTGATTCTCACTTGCTGGAGACATTGTGATGTCCGGAGTTGATGGTGGATGCTAGTTATGGTAACTAGTTCATTGGAGTGACCAACCGTAAGACTTAATATGGTTCTCTGCATATATAGATATGTCAATGAAGTTCTTACTGTAGCTTAAGTGCGATGTTCCTTTGACTTGCGATATTCAAGTCATCTTGATCATGGAGACTTATGCTTTGACATCTTAAGCAAACATCTCTAAGGAAATGTGGACCCGGGATGATTGGGTATAAGTCGAAGTGATCGAAGGAGTTTGAATAGCCTATAAAGGATTCACCACTCCTTGCGAGGAGATGTATACCCATGGCCTCTTGTCGGATTGTTACTAAAGTCTTTGGCCAAAGCATTACATGTTTAGAGTAAGGTACTCTTCGATACATGTGTAGTAACTAGAATCCGTAGGTTGAGGAAATGATATTTGGGCTAGGTGTGACATAGTCAGCCTAGTGAGGACTGACACTATAGACCATGTCCTGAACCAAGTGGGTATAAGATGAGTGAAGGGAATGGGGCACGAATCATTCGAGCTGCTGAAGGGTTTCAGAAATAGTTCTGGATCAACCGTTGATCTTTTCGGTTAATTGGGGATCATGATGTACTACTAGGTGCCACTCATGATCGTTCTATAATAATAGTTAATTATAGACGGCCAACATAAACTGAGAACCTATTTGGTCACACGCACAACAAGCGTAATCCGAAGGATTTAAAATGAGCTTGAGAATGAGATTCTCAGACCGAGAGAAACTAGGTTTGGTTGGACCAAACAAGAAGCGAGCATTAAATCTTTTCAGTCGCAATGGAAGTGTGGATGGGCCATGTCTTATGAAGACATAATGGATGAACAAAAATGGTTTGGTTCTAATCCAATGGAGGAGAATAAACCAAAGGGTTTGATTTATTTTAAACGAATGAACCAAAAGTTGGTTCGGTTTGTTTTAACTTAAAATAAACCATCATGGTTTGGTTTAGTTTAACTTATATTAATGGAGCGGGTTAACGGGCCTCAAGGTTATGATCCAATAACCATTAAGAGAATTAGTTCTCTATAAAAGAGGGCTTAAGGGATTGTTAAGCCCTAATCCAAAACCCTAACCAAGTTTTGGCCTCCCACCTCTCCTCCTTGGTGATTTCGGTGCCAACACCTCCGCTTGCCGCCGCCCACCATCAAGCTCCAACCGGCGTCCAGAAGGTGCTGACCTTCCCTCTTGCCGGCATCGAGCTGCTGTTGGTTGGTGCTCCGGTGATCTTCCTTGGGTTCGGTAATAAGGTGAGCTTCCACCTTTCTTTTGGCCGGCCCTTACTCCTCCACCAAAGCTGTCCAGTTTTCTGGACAGCTTGTTTTCTTCTCGTCGGAGTGTCGTTTGGACGACATTTGGAGCTCCGACAGCGCCTTACTTACAGGGGATTCGATCTCTGGAAATCCTATGAGGTGGAGGACGAAGGATTCGTCAAACGATTGACGAATACCTCTCCGGAGAAGCGAGTTTTGAGGACTCGTTTTTGGATCCGAATTAGGATTCGGATCGTGATCCTCTCTCGATCACGTCATCTTCAACACGAGGCTAGTAACCCGTACGAAGACAAGGCTCGTGACTTAGTGTAGTCATCCCGAAGATACTCGGCGTGGATACGGATAGAGATGATTTTTGCGAGAATCGTTCCAGTTGATGTTGTTCCTGCTACACGTGATACGAAAGGTATACGTAGTTAAATTTCCTTTTATTGTAAATTTAAATTTACGGTTATGTCTACACATGTTGTACTATGCATGCGTGTGATGTGTGTGTTGTAATAAATGTAGATTTATTATTTTTATTTCTTCCACTGTGCACATGTTTACGAAACATGTTCGAACACACACTCGCCACAGTGCCGGAAACCCAACAGGCTTGATCCATTGGGTGGCCAAGATCCAACTCCTCCTCATGGTCCATATTGTAGCCTATTAAAACCTCATGAAGCTTAGATCCAATGAATGAAAACAAAACTCTAGATTCAAAGGTAGAGATTAAATCTCTAGATCAAACGATTGAGATTAAATCTCTAGATCCGACGGTTGAGATTAAATTCCTAGAACCAATGGTGGAGATTAAAACAAGGCTTATCCCTAACTCTATAAAAGGAGAGGATAGGGGTGACGACAACTTGAAGGAAGGGGATTAGGGGTTGCTTCCCTTGGGTGGCAAGAAATCCTAGTTAGGTTAGGATTAGGAATGGGCGGCTAGTTTTTTGGGGGTTGGAGTAGGCGGCAACAAGAGGAGAAGCTCCTTTCATCTTCTTCCTAAGGTGTTGCGGGCAACCTATCCATCTCCCCTTTGTTTTGGCCGTTGCTCAACCTGTCCTTCTTCCCCTCTTCTTTGGCCGACAATTAGGAGAGCTAGGGTTAGGGTTTTGGGCGACTACAAGGAGAAGGGTTGGTTTCTTTTCTCTTCTCCAAGTGTTGGCCGGCGCCCATGCTCTTATTGATTCTCTTTTGGCCGACAGCAACATCGAGTCTATTGACTTGGTGGTTGATTGTAGAAAGGAAGAAGAGTTTTGTTTTATGATCTTCCATTGTTCGGAGTGAACAAGGAAGATTGGTGATCAAGGAGGCTTCGACTTTTGGAATATCGTCGCCGACACGACGTCCAAAAGGAGGAAGGACATACAATAGAAGATCAAGAGGTATAATCTTGTTTATTTTGATTAGTGTTCTTTTGTATTATGTCTATAATTATTTTTCAATTATATGCATGTTGTATGTGGTTGTTTACTTTATGTATGTGACTAATATAACTTTGACCCCGAACATAAACACAAAAGTCGGTGATTCGTACATCATCTATTCCACAACTATTTGTAGAATAGAGGTTGGTTACTTGAACAACAAGTTTGTTCAAATGACTACTCTAATCAAATAGCACGACGATGACATGGTTGCTTGGGTAATCCCTTTTGTCTAGGATTAAATTTTTTAAATCCGGGGACATCGATGGGATCACCATGAACAAGCAACCGAGTTGAAGTGGGAAGCAAAGTTTCTCCACCTTCAAGTGGAATAAGAGCTTCGGTTCAGGGACAAAAACCCTTCAATTGGTATCAGAGCCACAGTTTCTGGTTTTGTCTGTTTAGGATTCGGTTACTTTTATGCACTTTTCATAAATTATATGTGCCGGATAATAGTAGGATATGCGTAGGTGAACTTTTTTGTTGCAGGCATAGGATCCAACTATTATGGTCATATGTGTGTGTGTGATTATATGTATGTAATAGTATATTTTGTTGAATCCTCGGGGTTGACGAGGCTAGTATTTAATTTTTGTAAATTAGATACGACATTGTTTAGCCACTCTTTTTATTTTAGTTTACTTTCGATCTAGATTTCATGTACACTCCCTCGTGGAGTATAGGATCGATGGATGTAAATTAAAATATTTTTCTCGGCTCGGATCTCCGGATGGCTCGTACATGGCGTAGGAGGAGCGGACGAGATGCGATACGACGGGAGACATATTGAAGACAAAAGCCATAATAGTTGGAAAATTTTTATTTTTCATATTTATTGCTTATTGTTTGATATGCATGTCGTAGGCTAAAAAATTCCTCAATTTCAAATTACTAAGTGGGAGAGGGATATTTTTTATAAATTCCCATGGCCTCCATTACGATTTGACATGTGATGCAAACAAACTTGCGCGTCGGCTCTGAGTGTCTTCCTCCCCATCGGATGAGTTTATTTGCGGATCACAGGGTTGGATATGGTTATAGGAAATTATTTAGAAGCGTGTGTACTTCCCCATCGGAAGGCACATAACCCGAGATAATTTCTTGGTATCGAGTAATGGTGAACACTTAGATGCAAATAGGAGTATCCTCTCCATCGGAGTCACTGCTTTTATTTGTAGGGCCGAAGAGAAACCAACTATTAATTTTATTTGTTAAAAATTTAGGTTGACAAGATAGTAAAATTAATCGGTAAAACCTCCTCTTACAAATGTTGAATTCGTATACGTCCACACCATTGTGGCATACGATATTCTAGGTGTTTTGAGGCGTTGGTTGATTTTAAAATTTTATTGTTTGAGGGATCAATAATTTTTTGAAATCTAAAGTAATGATCTATGTGATTCTTAGGATTTTCAAAAATGACTTTCAGTCCACTTGCTATGATACTAAAGGAAAATAAACTTACTGTACATAATTATGTTGATTGGAAAAAGGAATCTTGATATTGTCTCAACTGCTGAGGAGTACAAGTATGTATTCTTTGAAGAGTGTCCTCCTACGCCAGCGAATGAGCTAGAAGTCCTTGGAGCTGAGATTGATGGAGAAAGCCAGGTCGATATCATTGTCCAGTCGACAGAAAGGCTTTCTCAGGCTCAGGCCATGGTTGCTCAGAAGGTTTCTACTTCTAAGCCGAAAGGTAAGAAGAAGAAGAAACAAGGTAGAGCAAAGCTGGTGGGAGGATCTCAGGGAGGAGTGAAGAAGCCGAAAGGCAAGTACTTCATTTGCAAGCAGGAAGGACATTGGAAGAAGGATTGTCCCAATTGGAAGCAGAACAAAAGTATATCCTTTGGTCCAGTCGTTGAAACATGATTAGCGGTATTATCTACTGGCACCTAGTGTGTAGATACGAGAGCCACTGATCATGTTTGCAATACTTTGCAGGGGTTCTAGGAAACTCGACGACTAGCTAAGGGAGAGATTACTGTTTACTTGGGCAATACCATGAAGGTGGCGGCTGTTGCAGTGGGAGACGTTTATTTATCTTTTGAGAAAAATAAAGTTTTGGTTCTTAAGAAGTTCCTTTATGTACCTTTATTTAGAAAGAATTTAATTTCGGTTTCTAAATTGTTTATGGATGGATATTCTATTTCTTTTAATGACAGAGTTGTTATAAAAAGGAATAGGGACATTATCTGTTCAGGTGCATTGATAGGAAATCTATACACACTTGAACCAAAAGCTCCCACGATGCAAATAGAAGTTAATAACTCATCTTCTAATTCCAATAAGTGAAAAGAACCTTCGAAGATGAACCAAACATATCTTTGGCATCTTAAGCTTGGTCATATTATCCTAAGCAGAATTCAAAGTTTGATAGCTGATGGACCTCTGGGTTCGTTAGTGGTGGAAGATTTCCCAACCTGCGAATCTTGCATGGAGGGTAAAATGACCAAGAGGCCTTTTAAGGCCAAGGGGTATAGAGCCAAAGATGTGTTAGAATAGGTTCATTCTGATTTGTGTGGTCCTATGTCTATCCAGGCTAGAGGTGGTTTTGAGTATTTTGTCTCTTTTATAGACGATTATTCGAGATATGGATACATTTACTTGATGCGTCGCAAGTCTGAATGCTTTGACAAGTTCAAAGAATTAAAGGCTGATGTGGAGAAACGTCAAGGTAAAAGTATCAAGAGACTACGATCTGATCGTGGTGGTGAGTACCTCTTGGGAGAGTTTAGGAATTACTTATCAGAGGCTGGGATTCAATCCCAATTGTCTGCACCTGGCACACCTCAGCAGAATGGTGTAGTAGAGCGAAGGAATAGGACTCTTATGGAGATGGTTAGATCGATGATGAGTTATTCTGAGTTGCCAGATTTGTTCTGGGGATATTCTCTAGATATGGTGGCGTACATTCTGAACTTGGTTCCATCTAAATCAGTGCCTTCTACTCCCACAGAATTGTGGACTCGGCGAAAGCCTAGTCTAAGACATATTCGGATATGGGGAGTCCAGCACATGTGCTGAAGGCAGATGCTGGTAAGTTGAAACCTCGTATAGAAGTACGCATGTTCGTTGGCTATCCTAGAGGAACGAAAGGTGGTTTGTTTTATAGTCTTAGAGATCAGAGGGTGATCGTTAGCACGAACGCTAGATTTCTAGAGGAAGACTATGTGATGAATCACAAGCCCATGAGTAAGATTGTTTTGGAGGAATTAAAAGGGAATGTCACTTCTTCAGTACCACCGGTACAAGAGGATATACCACAAGTCACTTCACCGCATGTCACAGAGGATACACAGGTGATACCTCATCGTAGTGGGAGGGTTGTGAGACAACCTTATAGATTCATGTTCTTGAGAGAATCTTCTGATTTGGTCTCTTGCGAACATCAACCTGATTCTTGAACATATGACGAGGCAATCCAAGATAAAGATGCAGTATCTTGGCAAAATGCAATGAATACTGAGATTGAATCTATGGATTCAAATCAGGTCTAGGAGCTAGTAGAACCACCCGATGGTGTAAAAACCATTGGATGTAAGTGGATCTACAAAAGAAAGAGAGGAATAGATGGGAAGGTTGAGACCTTCAAAGCGAGGCTTGTTGCGAAGGGGTATACTCAGAAAGAGGGTATCGATTATGAGGAGACCTTTTCGTCGGTAGCCATGCTTAAGTCTATCCGGATTCTCTTGTGCATTGTAGCTCATATGGATTATGAGGTGTGGCAGATGGATGTCATGACATCTTTCCTTAATGGAAGTCTTGAGGAAAACATCTATATGAAGCAAGCAGAGGGATTCATTACGAAGGGAAAAGAGCATCTTGTATGTAAGCTTAATCGGTCCATTTATGGATTGAAGCAAGCTTCGAGGTCTTGGAACATCCGTTTTGATGAGGTGATCCAGTCTTATGGATTTATTCAAAGTCCAGACGAGTCTTGTGTATACAAGAGATGTGACGGAAACGTAGTGGTATTTCTTGTACTACACGTAGATGACATTTTGTTAATTGGCAACAATGTCAAGGTGTTATCGGACGTAAGGCTATGGTTGTCCAAACAGTTTGATATGAAGGACTTGGGAGAAGTGAGACACATCCTTGGGATCAAGGTCATAAGGGATCGCAGGAAAAGGATATTGTGCTTATCTCAAGCTTCATACATAGACACCATTATGGATCGTTTTAGCATGCAAAACTCTAAGAAGAGTTTTCTACCTTTTAGACATGGAGTTCCTTTATATAAGGAGATGTGTCCTAGAACATCTGAGGAGATAGAGGAGATGAAGGAGTTCCTTATGCTTCGGCAGTAGGAAGCCTCATGTATGTTATGCTATGTACGAGAACGATATCTGCTTTGCCATGGGCATGGTCAGCAGATATCAGAGTAATCCAAGACAGGGACATTGGAATGCGGTAAAGCATATATTGAAGTACCAGAGAAGGACTAGGGATTATATGCTAGTTTACCAGGCAGACCAGTTACTCCCTGTGGGTTACATGGATTCCGACTTCCAATCATATAGGGAAAACAGTAAGTCTACCTCAGGTTTTGTGTTTACTTTGGGAGGTGGAGCCATTGTATGGAGGAGTGTCAAGCAAAAATGCGTGGCAGACTCTAACATAGAAGCTGAGTATGTGGCAGCCTTTGAGGTGGCCAAAGAAGTTGGATGGCTCAGGAACTTCCTGATGGACTTGGATGTGATTCCTGGTTTGCCCAGAACTATCATAATTTATTGTGATAATAGTGGTGCAGTTGCAAACTCGAAGGAACCACGAGCCTATAAGGCAAGTAAACACATAGAGCGCAAGTACCGCCTGATACGAGAAATCGTAAAGGAGGTAGAAGTTGTTGTCGCCTAGATTGCATCAGAGGATGACCTGGTAGACCCTTTCACTAAGGTCCTTCTAGCGAGAGTTTTGATAGGCATGTGGAGGGAAGGGGAATCAGATGTATGGCAGTATGGGGACAACATAGTCTTTTAGTATAAGTGGGAGATTGTTGGGATGTATATTGAAAAGTCTATCTTTTGTATGAACATCTTTATTTTTGAAATAAGAATCACATGATCATTGTTTGCATATTTTTATGGTTATGCATATTGTCTAATACATTACTTTGTAGATAACATGGTGTGTGGTGACACACGGGAGATCATGTTATCAGCTCCTTGTAAAGTATAAGTATAGGTTCACAACCGAGATGACTTTGGACAAACCATTGGTATGGTTGTAGTGTGATTTGGTATTGGTTTGTCTTGACCATAAAATCACACTAGTACACTTTGTATGTATTGAGCAGGACCGACTCAGAGGTGATTCGATTTATTGCTTACTACATAATCGAATCGGACCTCAGATATTATATTATACATGCTCTTAATCCCAATATAATAATGGGCACATATACTTAGTATTCATTTCTTTGATTTACCAATGGGCGAGATTTATAGATTAAATCGATAGGCTCGGTAAGTTGGAAAATGATATTATTTATATGGTGTGCCGTTGATTATAGGAGGAAACCGTGTCCTATATATTAGGATGATGATGTCCCCTTGAGGAGCTAATAAGGTTCATCATGTAAACCCTGTAGGTGGACTTGGTCCGACATGATGAAAAGGTTGAGTGGTACTACTCATGGAGTTAGATGTTAATTAATTAATGGTCAGTAAATTAACTAATCGACGGACATTCGAGATCTTAAACACGGGGAGAAAATGTACATATAATATATGGAGCTCATATAAACTTATGGGGGTTGGTGAGGTAGATCAATGATGATCCTCTAGTGGAATGGATTATCATTAATGGATTGGACTTTATGTGGGCTTGATCCATTGGGTGGCCAAGATCCAACTCCTCCTCATGGTTTCTATTGTAGCCTATTAAAACCTCATGAAGCTTAGATCCAATGGATGAAAACAAAACTCTAGATTTAAAGGTAGAAATTAAATCTCTAGATCCCACAGTTGAGATTAAATTTCTAGATCCGACGGTTGAGATTAAATCCCTATAACTAATGGTGGAGATTAAAACGAGGCTTATCCCTAACTCTATAAAAGGAGAGGATTGGGGTGGGCGGCAACTTGAAGAAAGGGGATTAGGGTTTGCTTCCCTTGGGAGGCAAGCAATCCTAGTTAGGTTAGGATTAGGAATGGGCGGCTAGGGTTTTGGGGGTTGGAGTAGGCGGCAACAAGAGGAGAAGCTCCTTCCATTTTCTTCCTAAGGTTTTTCCAGCAACCTATCCTTCTCCCCTTTGTTTTGGCTGGTGCTCAACCTGTCCTTCTTCCCCTCTTCTTTGGCCGGCAATTAGGAGAGCTAGGGTTAGGGTTTTGGGTGGCTACAAGGAGAAGGCTCGGTTTCTTTTCTCTTCTCCAAGTGTTGGTCGGCGCCCATGCTCTTATTGATTCTCCTTTGGCCGGTTCCCATACTCCATGTTCTCTTCCTTGCCCGGCGGCAACATCAAGTCTATTGACTTGGTGGCCGGTTATAGAAAGGAAGAAGAGTTTTGTTTTATGATCTTCCTTTGTTCGGAGTGAACAAGGAAAAGAAGATTGGTGATCTAGGAGGCTTCGACTTTTGGAAGATCGTCGCCCACACGACGTCCAAAAGGAGGAAGGACATACAATAGAAGATCAAGAGGTATAACAAGAGGTATAATCTTGTTTATTTTGATTAGTGTTCTTTTGTATTAAGTCTATAATTGTTTTTCAATTATATGCATGTTGTATGTGGTTGTTTACTTTTTGTATGTGGCTAATATAACTTGGACCCCGAACATAAACACAAAAGACGGTGATCCGTACATCGTCTATTCTGCAGCTATTTGTAGAATAGAGGTTGGTTACTTGAACAACAAGTTTGTTCAAGTGACTAGTCTAATCGAATAGCACGACGATGACATGGTTGCTTGGGTAATCCCTTTTGTCTAGGATTAAATATTTTTAATCCGGGGACATCGATGGCATCCCCATGAACAAGCGACCGAGTTGAAGTGGGAAGCGAAGTTTCTCCATCTTCAAGTGGAATAAGAGCTTCGGTTCAGGGACAAAAACCCTTCACAGCCAACCCATGTTCATGCCCTTTAATAATCCTCCATGTCATGCTACATGTTTATAAGATATTAATATGATGTTAGTTAGGCTTTGTGTAAGTTGTGGAGCATTTGAATCCCTAAAAACCACCATTAGGGTTTCGGCCAAACCATGTTTGGGCTACCAATGATTTCCCCTTGTCATTTTTTATATGTATATGATGTTAACATGTTGATAGTTAGACCTTGTACAAGTTGAATTAGGGTTTGAATTCTTAATATCTCCCCTTGGAAGTTTCGGCCAAACCATGTTCATGCTCACCCATGATCTTCCATGCCATGATATATCTATATATGATGTTAACATGTTGATAGTTAGACTCTATGATAGCATGATTTGTTTATGCCAACACCTTATGTTCATGTTAATTTTATGAATGTATGTTTATGATTTGTTTATGCCACTACCTTATGTCCATGTTAATTGTATGAATGTATGTTTATGTTATGCTCATTGCGTCATGATCTACAAGTATGTATGATGAAATGCCTAAGAGATGCTTGGACTAAGAGCACTCTTTATGTTATGAAAAGGAACATGATATGTTATGAAAAGGAACATGATATGTTATGATAAGGAACCTGATATGTTATGATAAGGAATATGATATGTTATGATAAGGAACATGATATGGTATTTTACTTTTGTATGGCTTGTACCGGACCCTAGCAAGGTCCAAGGGATGGGCTCGTACGTGCCCCTAGGTCGACGGTCATAGTACAGACCTAGTACGGGATGAGCTCCTAAGTTGCCCTAGGTCGACGGTCATAGTACGGGCCTAGGATGGGCTTCAATGTTATGTTGCCCCTAGGTCGACGGTCGTAGTACGGACCTAGTACGCTTGTAGGTTCGGGATTAGCTACCTCGGGTCTATTTAGGGATGCACACAAAGATGATGATGTATGTGGTACAATGTCGGGCCCACCATGTTGAGATTATGTTTAAGTACCTATAAAATATATGTTTTCAAAGAACATCTTGCATATTCCCTTTTCATGTCTATGTGATTATTATGTTTTACGAATTCTAGTTATATGTTCCTAAATGATCATGTCACTACTCTTATATGAATGCTATGATTATATGTTCTTGAATGATCATGTCACTACTTTTATATGATTGCTATGCTTATATGTTCTTAAATGATCTTTTCAATACTCTATGTCTAATTCTTGATCTATGGCTTTTGTGAGTAGGAAAGGATCTTACTAAGCCTATGTGCTTATAGTTTCATGTTTCCCTTATACTGCAGATAAGGGTAAAGAATGGCTAAACTAAAGGGAGCAGCAGGAGGGACAAAGTGTGTGTGGTAGTGGCATAGTGGAAGAGATCTGTTTTATGTTCCAAGACTTATGCATGTCTTCACTTTAAGTTTATGTTCCAAGACATATGCATGTTTTCCCTTTAAGTTTTGCATGTTAGTTGTTAAGAGTCGAACTTTACTTGATGTTTAGATGGTTTCTACTTAGTGTCCTTATGAAATGATTATGCATGCTCCATGTTTCATGCTTTATGTTTTTAAAAAGGAAAAAAAAAAAGAAGTTTAAATTCTTCCGCTGTAAATGTATGTATGTAATTCTTCCACTGTAAATGCATGTATGTATGATCACGTCACGCCACCCTTACAACCCCTATAGATTACGAGGAAAGGGTGGGCGTGACATGAAACACCATATACTAATCCTCCGCTATCTGCATCACACTAGCATACACGCCCTGTACATTACCCAACAGGTAATGATCCAACTAGCATCGTTAGAGAAAATCCCCAAGACTGTAATGTTTGATCTCCACAAGAAATGCGACAACCTGACCCCTGCTATCTGACTCGGTATTAGTTGGCTCTCAAAGATAATTCACACATTTGACAGTAGGTTCAAGTCTCATAGACTCAACAAGTCATTCCCGTGGTCAACTCATACCACGGGTACGAATTGTGACTAACACACTACATGCCTTTCCCTAAATGCATAGCCAACAAAACTGAGAGTATAAACACTAAAAGCAACTTCGGCTGGTTGCCTTGGTGGACGACCCCTACTACAAGCCTATACAAGTGCCATAACTCTATCTGTATACAGCTCTTGAACAAGTTTAGATAAGTATCTAATTAGAATATAAGTTATCAGGAATTCATACTTCGTGCTGCTCGGAGCTCATACCGCTGTCAATCCCATCTCACAAAACCAAGACCAAACAAAAACAAAACGACTCCCGAGTTCGAAAACTCAATGAAAAAAATCATTGTATGGCATCACAAAACCTAGGGCTCTAATACAAATAAAGTTGTAATGCCCCGAGAGTATGCCAAGCCGAAAAACTTGTTAGTAATATATGAGAGATGTCCTAAGGCAATCGCCTTATGTATGAACCATTTATATGATAAATGAAGATTCACTATTTGAGTATACATGTTTAATGTATTTGATTGGATCTTAAACTCATTTACTGAATGTCACGTCGATTCCGGCATGAGAAGAATTTGTGATTGGATCACAACTAGTGAGTATCTCTACATGTGTAATTGTGATGTATCGGAATTATCCTAGTCGATGAATTGATGGATTTGGACACCATCAGTTCATCGAGACTAGCACAGTATACTCCTTGGTGTATCAAGCGGTGATTCTCCTTTGGTGGAGACATAGTGATGTCGGAGTTAATCGTGGATGCTAGTTATGGTAACTAGTTCATTGGAGTGACCAGTAGTAAGACTTCATATGGTTCTCTGCATATATAGATATGTCAATGAAGTTCTTCTTGTGGCTTAAGTGCGATGTTCCTTTGACTTGCGGTATTCAAGTCATCTTGATCATGGAGACTTATGCTTTGACATCTTAAGCAAACATCTCTAAGAGAATGTGGACCGAGATGATTGGGTATAAGTCGAGTGATCGAAGGTGTTTGAATAGCCTATAAAGGATTCACCACTCCTTGCGAGGAGATGTATACCCATGGCCTCTCGTCGGATTATTACTAAAGTCTTTGGCCAAAGCATTACATGTTTAGAGTAAGGTACTCTTCGATACATGTGGAGTAACTAGAATCCGTGGGGCGAAATGATACTTGGGCTAGGTGTGGCGTGAGTCGACCTAGTGAGGGGGACACAATAGACCATGTCACGAACCAAGTGGGTATAAGATGAGTGAAGGGAATGGGGCACGATTCATTCGAGCTCTTGAAGGGTTTGAAATAGTTACGGATCAAGTTGATCTTTTAGGTTAATTGGGGATCATGATGTACTACTAGGTGCCACTCATGATCGTTCTATAATTAATGGTTAATTATAGGCGGCCAACATAAACCGAGAACCTATTTGGTCACACGCTGCGAGTGTAATCCAAAGGATTTAAAGCGAGCTTGAGAATGGGATTCTCGGCCGAGAGAAACTATGTTTGGTTGGACCAAACATAAGCGAGCATGAAATTGTTTGATCGCAATGGAGGCGTGGATGGGCGTGTCTTATGAAGACATAATGGATGGACCAAAATGGTTTGGTTCTAATCCAATGGATGAGAATAAACCAAAGGGTTTGGTTTATATTAAGCGAATGAACCAAAGGTTGGTTAGGTTCGTTTTAACTTAAAATAAACCATCATGGTTTGGTTTATTTTAACTTATCTTAATGGAGCGGGTTAACGGGCCTAATGGTTATGATCCAATAACCATTAAGAGAATTAGTTCTCTATAAAAGTGGCTTAAGGATTGTTAAACCTAACTAATCCAAACCCTAGCCCCCCTTGAGTTGCCGCCCACTCCTTGGAGGAGTTAATCGGCGCCAACCCTAGGATTGCCGCCCGCCCAGCTTTGTGCCGCCGTCAAGACCCTTGCGGCGTCAAGCTCCCAGCGGTGAACCTCCGGCGACCCTCGGTGATCTCCTATAGGTTCGCATCAAGGTGAGCTTTTCTCTCCTTGTTTTGGCGGCGCCTACTCCACCAAGCTGTCCAGTTTTCTGGACAGCTTCTCCTCTCGTCGGGCGTCGTTTGGGCGGCGGTTGGTGCTCGACAGCGGCTAACTACGGGATTTGATCTCGGTAATCCTCTGGTGGAGGGCGAAGGATTCGTCAAGCGGTTGTGAATACCTCTCCGGAGAAGCGAGTTTTGAGAACTTCGTTTTAGGATCCGAATTTGGATTCGGATCGTGATCATCTCGATCGCGTCGTCTTCAACACGAGGCTAGTAACCCGTCTGAAGACGAAGCTCGTGACTTAGCGAAGTCATCCCGAGGAGCTCGGCGTGGATACGGATAGAGACGATTCTTACGAGGATCGTTCCGGTTGATGCCGTTCCCGCTACACGTCATACGGAAGGTATAACGTAGTTTAATTTCCTTTTATTGCAAATTTTAATTTACGGTTATGTCTACACTTGTTGTAATAGCATGCGTGTGTTGTGTGTGCTGTAATAAATATAGATTTATTAATTTTAATTGCTTCCGCTGTGCTCATGTTTACGAAACATGATCGAACACACACACGCCATGGCCGAAACCCAACAAAGGGTATCAGAGCCTGTGTTGTGTTTCACATAATCGTAAAATGGTTTTAAGCGATAGTCATAATGTATTTCTGGAAATTTTCTAAATTTTGGAAATTTAGAAGTATTTATGGAAATTTTTCAATTTTGGAAAGTCTAGAAGTATTTATGGAAATCTTCCACTTTTGAAAGTTGAAGTATTTATGGAAATTGATATTTTCCATAAATAAAATATTTGATTAGATTCTGAAAATTTGTTTCCTAATTTAATCATGATTTGATTTGGGAAATCAAATCTTAAAATATTTTATTTCCATAAGTAGTTTTAAAGATTTAGGAAATTGGTTTCCTAAATAGATTTTCCTTAATCAAATAATTCCATGAATAAAATATGTGATTAGATTTGGAAATTTGTTTCTAATTTAATTATGATTTGATTTGGAGAATCAAATCTTAAACATATTTTATTTCCATAAATAGTTATGACATATAAGGAAATTATATACATGACATAATTGTATGCCATGTAATTGCATTAGATGCATAACATTATGCCATGCGTGTCGTGACATGTAGATGTATGCCATGTATGCCATGTCATGTAGATAATAGTTATTTGCATGCAAAGAGGATGAGACATAAAAACCCTTAATCAATATTAAAGCCTACACCTTCCATTAATATGGTTAGAACTAGAGTTCTGTTTCTTGTTTAGGTTGTTGGACTCTCCAAGCCCTCCAAACTCAATATGTTCAAACCATGGAATAGTTTAATACTAATATGGTAAGAGTCAGAGGTCAATCGTTAGCTTTGGTTGTTGGACTCTCTCCAAGCTGGGCTAATTGGTTGAATGCGCTCTAACCATATTAAAACTATGTCCCGATTAATGGGTTGGCTTTAACCTGGAGCATCGGCTTGTTGGACTCTCTCCAAGGTCGATGTAAAGGGAGGTGAAGTTGGGTGCTATGCATATGATGCATACTTGTTAATGTGTTAACAACCCGATGTATGTGTGAACATTCAATTAGTTGATAGCACATTGTGATAGTTGCATATACGGGATATGCAATCGGTATAGATGATACCTACCGTCGTAGTTATGAATGGCTTGTTGGACTCTCTCCAAGGTTGTTCATAACTATGATGGATATCAGCCCATTCGGAGATGGACCTACAATCTCCCGAAGTGATTTTGGGGTTTTTGAAATTCGAAAAAAAATGAATGGGATTTATAAATGTATATTGATGCATTTTTAAAATCATCTTTCTCATATATGCTCGTTTTGTATTTCTAAGTTAATATATTGATCATGATGTGTTTGAATTTGCGCACTATTTTGGATTCGAACAAACTGACTGGGCCTAACTTCCTGGACTGGCTTAGAAACCTGAGAATTGTTCTCAAGGCGGAAAAGCTTGCATATGTCCTTGAAGAGCCTCTTCCTGACCGTCCTAAGGACGATGCAACTCCAGACCAAATGTTGGTCTATCAGAAGCATGTGGCAGATTCTGAGCTGGCGAGTTGCATCATGCTAGCGGCGATGGTACCTGAGCTGCAAAAGCAGCATGAGTATATGGATGCTAACACTATGGTCTTCCATCTTCATGAGTTGTTCGATGAGCAAGCGAGATCCGAAAGGTTCGAGGTCTCTAGGCTCCTCTTCACCACGAAGATGCAAGAAGGTTCGCCTCAGAGTACGCTTTGTGCTAAAGATGAATGGGTACATCGAGCGGCTAGCTACCCTCGGTTTTGTGATGGATCATGAGTTAAGTATTGACTTAATTCTGCATTGTTTGCCTAAGAGTTTCTCGCAATTTGTGATGAACTATCGGATGAACAAATTGGAATCCACCATTCCCGAGCTCCTCAATATGCTGAAGACTGTGGAGCCTTCTGTGAAGCATGAGGAGAAGGCGGTTCTGTTAGTTGATTCCTCAAAGAAAGGTTCTAAGAGGAAGGCAAAAGAACAGAAGAAAGGAAAGAACAAAAAGGCAAAGAAGGCGGAACCAGCGCAAAAGGGCACTTGCCATCACTGTGGCAAGGAAGGCCACTGGTGAAGAAACTGCAAGATTTATCTTGAGTCCATGAAGAAGAAGAAGGCATCCGATGCCCCATCCTCTTCAGGTATCTTCGTTATTGATTGTCATTCTATTTCCTTAGACACTTGGGTATTGAATACTGGGTGTAGCTCACATATATGTAATGACATTCAGGGGCTAAGGAATAGAAGAAGACTTGTCAGAGGGGAGTCAAATTTGCGACTTGGCAATGGAGCAAAGGTTGCTGCGGTCGCCATCGGAACTTATTTGCTGAAGCTCCCTAGTGGACTAGTCTTGGAACTGGACAATTGCTATTATGTTCCTTCTCTAATAAAGAACATTGTTTCTATTTCCTGCTTAAATAGAAATGGTTTCCATTTAACGTTTAGTAACAATTGTTGTTATATAACTTTGAATGGCGTACTTTATGGAACTGGAACTTTGAGTAATGGCATTTATACGTTGGACGTATCCAGTGACATTTTCAATATCGAAGCGAGCAACACGCGTGCTCGAAAGGATAATCACATAGACTCCTATATGTGGCATTGTCGTCTTGGCCATGTAAGCAAGAAACGCATGTCCGAATTACACCGATGTGGAATTCTGGAATCGTTTGAATTGGATTCATACGATACATGCGAATCATGCTTAAAAGGCAAGATGACTAAGTTACCTTTTACTGGAAAAGGTGAACGAGTGGGAGAGTTACTAGGTCTAGTACATACTGATGTATGTGGACCTATGTCAACTCAAGCTTTAGGAGGCTATAACTACTTCATTACCTTCACCGATGATCACTCACGGTTTGAGTATGTGTTCCTGATGAAACACAAGTCTGAAGCCTTTGAAAGGTTCAAAGAATTCAAAAATGAAGTAGAGAAACAACATGAAAAAAGTATTAAAATACTTCGATCGGATCGAGGTGGTGAATACTTAAGTCAAGAGTTTCTTGATTATCTAAGAGACAATGGCATATTGTCTCAATGGACTCCGCCCTATACACCACAGCATAATGGTGTATCTGAGAGGCGAATCGACCTTGTTGGACATGGTCAGTCAATGATGAATCATGCGACTCTTCCCAAGTCCTTTTGGGGTTATGCACTTGCATACCGCTTACTTGTTAAACAGAATGCCTACCAAGGTAGTCTCAACTACTCCATATGAGATATGGAATGGTAAGAAACCTCATGTATCTTACTTGAAGATATGGGGTTGTCCTGCTTATGTGAAGCGGACTGTATTAGACAAACTGGATGCTAAGTCTGATAAATGTCTATTTATTGGATACCCTAAGGAAACAAGGGGTTACCAATTCTATTATCCTGTGGAACAAAAGGTGTTTGTTTCAAGACATGTTGTGTTTCTAGAGAAAGAGTTTCTCTTGCAAGAAAACAGTGGGAGTGTCGTCGAGCTTGAGGAGGCTTGAGAGACTCAAATAGACATTGATGAGATACCTGGTGAAGCACAACAGCCGACAACTCATAGTGATGAGCAATCGGCTGGACCTATTGTAACACCACATCTTCGTAGATCTGGTAGAACACGCAATATTCCTGAGAGATATGGATTTCTCGTAAGTGAATCGAATGACGTGTTACTCATTGATGATGAGGAGCCTACCAGTTATGAAGAAGTGCTGACAAGTTCAGAAAGGGATAAGTGGCTTGGTGCCATGAAGTCGGAAATGGATTCCATGTACGAAAACCAAGTTTGGAACTTGGTTGACCCACCTGAAGGCATAAAGCCTATAGGGTGAAAGTGGGTTTTCAAGAAGAAAACCGACATGGATGGTAATGTGATTACCTATAAGGCTAGATTGGTGGCGAAAGGATATCATCAAAAGCAAGGTGTTGATTATGACGAAACCTATTCGCCTGTAGCTATGCTTAAATCCATTCGGATGCTCCTGGCCATAGCAGCTCATTATGATTATGAGATATGGCAGATGGATGTGAAAACAGCTTTCCTTAATGGAAACTTGCTCGAGGACGTGTATATGATACAGCCTGAGGGTTTCACATCGGTTGATAAAACCAAGGTATGCAAGTTGCGACGATCCATTTATGGATTGAAGCAAGCATCCAGGAGCTGGAATATCCGTTTTGATGAGACGATCAAAAGTTTGATTTCTCACAAAATCCAGACGAACCTTGTGTGTACAAGAAGGTTAGTGGGAGTGCAGTCGTGTTCCTAGTATTGTATGTCAATGACATATTACTTATAGGAAACGATGTGTCAATCTTACAGTCAGTTAAGGTTTGGTTATCCAAGACATTCTCCATGAAAGACCTGGGAGAAGCAACCTACATCCTTGGGATTAAGATCTATAGAGATAGATCGAAACGGTTGCTTGGTCTTTCGCAGTCTACATATATAGACCGAGTGCTAAAGAGGTTTAGCATGTCGGAATCCAAGAAAGGTTATCTGCCCATCAGGCATGGGGTACACCTTTCGAAGTCTATGTGTCCGCGCACAGAAGACGAGAGGATTTGCATGAGTAAGATTCCCTATGCATCCGCAATAGGATCTATCATGTATGCTATGTTATGTACGAGACCCGATGTATCGTATGCTCTGAGTGTCACGAGCAGATACCAGTCTGATCCAGGAATGGATCATTGGGCGGCTGTTAAGACGATCCTTAAGTACTTGAGAAGAACTAAGGATGTGTTCCTAATATATGGAGAAGGGGACATGGTGATACGCGGGTATACGGATGCGGCTCAGCGGACAAGGATGATTCCATGTCTTTGTCTGGGTATGTATTCACCTGGAATGGAGGCGCAATAAGTTGGAAAGGTTCCAAGCTTGACACTATAGCGGATTCTGCCACTAAGGCAGAATACATTGCAACTTTGGAAGCAGCAAAGGAAGCGGTTTGGATCGAGAAGTTCATCTCTGAACTTGATGTGGTCTCATCAATGATCCAAACATGTGCTTCGCCACTATCATCTTATCAGAGAGATCATCAGTAGGAACGAAATACAAATCGAGAAAATTCCCACTGAAAGGAACTTAGCGGATCCTTTGACTAAAGCATTACCTCAAAGTAAGTTTGAGGGTCATGTTAGTGCTTATGGTATTGGATACCGTAACGATTGGCATTAGGCCAAGTGGGAGTCTGTTAGTAATATATGAGAGATGTCCTAAGGCAATCGCCTTATGTATGAACCATTTATATGATAAATGAAGATTCACTATTTGAGTATACATGTTAAATGTATTTGATTGGATCTTAAACTCATTTACTGAATGTCCACGATGCGATTGACAGCATGAGAGAATTTGTGATTGGATCACAACTAGTGAGTATCTCTACATGTGTAATTGTGATGTATCGGAATTATCCCTAGTCGATGAATTGATGGATTTGGACACCATCAATTCTGTCGAGACTAGCACGAGGTATACCCTCGTGTATCCAAGCACCGATTCTCACCGGGCCGAGACATAGTGATGTCCGAGTTAATCGTGATGCTAGTTATGGTAACTAGTTCATTGAGTGACCACCGTAAGACTTCATATGGTTCTCTGCATATATAGATATGTCAATGAAGTTCTTACTGTGGCTTAAGTGCGATGTTCCTTTGACTTGCGGTATTCAAGTCATCTTGATCATGGAGACTTATGCTTTGACATCTTAAGCAAACATCTCCGAGGAGATGTGGACCCGGGATGATTGGGTATAAGTCGAAGTGATCGAAGGTGTTTGAATAGCCTATAAAGGATTCACCACTCCTTGCGAGGAGATGTATACCCATGGCCTCTCGTCGGATTGTTACTAAAGTCTTTGGCCAAAGCATTACATGTTTAGAGTAAAGTACTCTTCGATACATGTGGAGTAACTAGAATCCGTAGGACGAGGAAATGATACTTGGGCTAGGTGTGACGTAGTCAGCCTAGTGGGGACTGACACTATAGACCATGTCCTGAACCAAGTGGGTATAAGATCAGTGAAGGGAATGGGGCACGATTCATTCGAGCTACTGAAGGGTTTCAGAAATAGTTCTGGATCAACCGTTGATCTTTTCGGTTAATTGGGGATCATGATGTACTACTAGGTGCCACTCATGATCGTTCTATAATTAATGGTTAATTATAGACGGCCAACATAAACCGAGAACCTATTTGGTCACACGCACAACGAGTGTAATCCAAAGGATTTAAAACGAGCTTGAGAAATGGATTCTCAGACCGAGAGAAACTATGTTTGGTTGGACCAAACATAAAGCGAGCATGAAATTATTTCAGTCGCAATAGAAGCGTGGATGGGCAGTGTCTTATGAAGACATAATGGATAGACCAAAATGGTTTGGTTCTAATCCAATGGATGAGAATAAACCAAAGGGTTTGGTTTATATTAAACGAATGAACCAAAGGTTGGTTCGGTTCGTTTTAACTTAAAATAAACCATCATGGTTTGGTTTATTTTAACTTATCTTAATGGAGCGGGTTAACGGGCTTTATGGATATGATCCATTAACCATTAAGAGATTTAGTTCTCTATAAAAGTGGGCTTAAGGGATTGTTAAACCCTAACTAATCCAAACCCTAGCCCCCCCCCCTTGAGTTGCCGCCCACTCCTTGGAGGAGTTAATCGGCGCTCCAAGACCCTTGCCGGCGTCCAAGCTCCAGCCGGTGAACCTCCGGCGACCCTCCGGTGATCTCCTATAGGTTCGGCATCAAGGTGAGCTTTTTCTCTCCTTGTTTTGGCCGGCGCCTACTCCTCCACCAAGCTGTCCAGTTTTCTGGACAGCTTCTCCTCCTCTCGTCGGAGCGTCGTTTGGACGACGGTTAGTGCTCCGACAGCGGCTAACTTACCAGGGATTTGATCTCCGGTAATCCTCTGAGGTGGAGGACGAAGGATTCATCAAACGGTTGACGAATACCTCTCCAGAGAAGCGAGTTTTGAGAACTCGTTTTAGGATCCGAATTTGGATTCGGATCGTGATCATCTCTCGATCACGTCGTCTTCAACACGAGGCTAGTAACCCGTACGAAGACGAAGCTCGTGACTTAGCGAAGTCATCCTGAGGAGCTCGGCGTGGATACGGATAGAGACGATTCTTACGAGGATCGTTCCGGTTGATACCGTTCCCGCTACACGTCATACGGAAGGTATAACGTAGTTTAATTTCCTTTTATTGCAAATTTTAATTTACGGTTATGTCTACACTTGTTGTAATAGCATGCGTGTGTTGTGTGTGTTGTAATAAATATAGATTTATTATTTTTTAATTGCTTCCGCTGTGCTAATGTTTACGAAACATGATCGAACACACACACGCCGCGGTGCCGGAAACCCAACAAAACTAACAGACAACATCTCCTCTATACGTGACAGACACTATATCCTTTTGATACAAGGTCTTTCGTCCACAATCACAACAACATATAAATATATATATATATATATATATATATATATATATATATATATATATATATATATATAGAGAGAGAGAGAGAGAGAGAGAGAGAGAGAGAGAGAGAGAGAGAGAGAGAGAGAGAGAGGAAAATGCCACAACAAAATAATAAAATACACAATGCATACTGGTATGACTAACCACAAAATAACGATAGAAAAATCTGAAACAACATGTGAGTACATCGACAATGTCTACACAACATCCACTATATAAATCCGGATCAACATAAGAAACATCAAAAAATTAACAAAAATAGAAATCCAAAGTCAGGACCCTCGGAAGTGAGATGAGATGTTGCCAACTGACGATGCTCCAAGGCCATCACGAAGTCGACTACTTGTTACCTGGGTGACAAGAAAACCCAGGGTATATATATATATTGTTGGGATGTATACTGAAAGCCTAGCTCTTTTGTATGAACATCTTTATTTTGAAATAAGAATCACATGATCATTGTTTGCATATTTTTATGGTTATGCAATATTGTCTAATACCTTACATTGTAGATAACATGGTGTGTGGTGTCACACGGGAGATCATGTTATCGGCTCCTTGTAAAGTATAAGTAAAGGCTCACAACCGAGATGGCTTTGGACAAACCATCGGAATAGTTGTAGTGTGATTTGGTATTGGTTTGTCTTGACCATAGAATCACACTAGTGCACTTTGTGTGTATTGAGCAGGACCGACACAGAGGTGATTCTATTTATTGCTGACTACATAATCGAATCGGACCTCAGATATTATTTAGTACATGCTCTTAATCCCGATATAATAACGGGCACATATACTTGGTACTCATCTCTTTGATTTACCAATGGGCGAGATTTATAGATTAAATCGATAGACTCGGTAAGTTGGGAGATGATATTATTTATATGGTGTGCCGTTGATTATAGGAGGAAACCGTGTCCTATATATTAGGATGATGATGTCCCCTTGAGGAGCTCATAAGGTTCATCATGTAAACCCTGCAGGTGGACTTGGTCCGGCATGATGATGTCCCCTTGAGGAGCTCATAAGGTTCATCATGTAAACCCTGCAGGTGGACTTGGTCCGGCATGATGAAAAGGTTGAGTGGTACTACTCATGGAGTTAGATGTCGATTAATTAATGGTCAGTAAATTAATTAATTGACGGACATTCGAGATCTTAAACACGGGGAGAAAATGTACAAATAATATATGGAGCCCATATTATCATATGGGGGTTGGTGAGGTAGATCAAGATTGGATCATCATTAGTGGATCGGACTTTATGTGGGCTTGATCCATGGGTGGCCAAGACCCAACTCCTCCTCATGGTCCCTAATGTAGCCCATTAACACCTCAAGATGCTTAGATCCAATGGATAGAAACAAAACTCTAAGATCCATTGGTAGAGATCAAATCTCTAAGATCCGACGGTTGAGATTAAATCTCTAGATTCGACGGTTGAGATTAAATCCCTAGAACCAATGGAGGAGATTAATTCATGACTTATCCCTAACTCTATAAAAGGAGGGCATGGGGAGTGGTCGTGACATACATGATAGGGAGGGAGCAAGGCTTGGGCGGCAAGAATAGGGCAATCCTAGTTGAGATAGGATTGGAATTAGGGTTAGGGTTTGGAAGCAAGGGTGGCACCAAATAAGGCAAGTTTTCCTTCTTCTTCCTTGCCTTGTGGCCAACGTCCAGCAGCTATTCCAGCCCTTCCCAGCCCTTGGCCAAAAACACTCCCGTCTCTTCTCCTTAGGTGGTGGAAACAAGATATAGGGTTTCCCTTGGTGTCTTGGTAGTTTTCCATCATCTTCTTCTCCTTCTAGTTGGCCCGCGGCAAGAACTTCTATAGTTCTTTGTTGGTTGAGTTTTTGAAGGAGAAAAAAATTGTTTCTCTTCTTCCTCTTGCTTGGGAAAAGCAAGGAAGGAAGTTTTGCGATCTAGGAGCTTCGACTTTTGGTGGATCGTCGCCCACACGACGTCCAAAAGGAGGAGGGTCATACATTAGAAGACCAAGAGGTATAACTATTCTTCTATCTCTTTATTCATTGCTTGTGTTTGTTTTTCAAAATATAAGCATGTTATATTTCTGTAAATAGGCTAAATAATACTTGGATCCCGAGTATAAATACAAAAACCGCGATCCGGACATCGTCTATTCCGCTGCTACTCAGAGAATAGAGAATGGTCGCTGAACAACTAGTTTGTTCAAGTGACCTCTCTAAACGAATAGCACGACGATGACTTGGTTGCTTTGGGAATCCTTTTGTCTAGGATTAAATTTTAATCCGGGACATCGAAGGGATCACCATGGTCAAGCAACCGAGGTGAAGGGAAGCGGTTTCTCACCGATCAACCCCAACAATTGGTCGAGCCAAGGATTCCGGTTTTGTGTGTTTAGGATTCGGTTAATTTTATGCACTTTTTCATATATTATATGTGCCGGATAATAGTAGGATATGAGTTTAACTCTTTGGTTGCTGCATAAGATCCACTATTATGGTCGTGTGTGTATGTGATTGTATGTGTGTAAATATTTATTTTGTTGAATCCTCGGGTTGTGAGGCTAGTATTTAGTTTTTTTTGTAAATTAAATACGGCATTGTTTAGCCGCTCTTTATTTTATTTTACTTTCGATCTAGATTCATGTACACTCCCTCATGGAGTATAGGATCGATGGATGTAAATTAAAATAGGTTTTAGTCTCGGCTCGGATCTCCGGAGGGCTTGTACATGGCGTAGGAGGAGCGGACGAGATGGCGATGCGACGGGAGCCATATTGAAGACAAAGGCCATAATAGTTGGAAAATAATTTATTTTTCATATTTATTGCTTTTTGTTTGATATGCATGTCGTAGGAAAATTCCTCATTTTTAATTTACTAAGTGGGAGAGGGATATTTTAATTAATTCCCGCGGCCTCCATTACAATTTGACGTGTGATGCAACAAACTTGCGTGTTGGCTCTGAGTGCCTTCCTCCCTGCGGATGAGTTTGTTTGCGGATCACTAGGTCAAATAATGGTTATAGGAAATTATCTAGGAGCATGTGTAATTCCACAGCGGTAAGGCACATAATCCGAAATAATTCCCTTAGTATCGTGTAATGGTGCACACTTAGATGCAAATTAAAAGTATCCTCCCCATCGGAGTCACTACTTTTATTTGTAGGGCCAAAGAGGAACCAACTATTAATTTTATTTGTCGAAAAGTAAGGTTGACAAGATAATAAAATTAATGGGTAAAACCTCCTCTTACAAATGTAGAATTCGTATACGTCCACACTGCGTGGCATGCGATATTCTCGGTGTTTTGAGGTGTTGGTTGATTTCGAAATTTTATTGTTTTGAGGAATCAATAATTTTTTGAAATATAAAATAATAATCTATGGGATTCTTGAAAATTCCTCACTGTCAATTTACTAAGTGGGAGAGGGATATTTTAATTAATTCCCATGGCCTCCATTACAATTTGACGTGTGATGCAACAAACTTGCGTGTCGGCTCTGAGTGCCTTCCTCCCTGCGGAGGAGTTTATTTGCGGATCACTAGGTCAAATAATGGTTATAGGAAATTATCTAGGAGCGTGTGTACTTCCACAGTGGTAAGGCACATAATCTGAAATAATTCCCTTAGTATCGTGTAATGGTGCACACTTAGATGCAAATAAAAAGTATCCTCCCCATCGGAGTCACTGCTTTTATTTGTAGGGCCAAAGAGGAACCAACTATTAATTTTATTTGTCAAAAAGTAAGGTTGACAAGATAATAAAATTAATGGGTAAAACCTCCTCTTACAAATGTAGAATTCGTATACGTCCACACTGTGTGGCATGCGATATTCTCGGTGTTTTGAGGTGTTGGTTGATATCAAAATTTTATTGTTTGAGGAATCAATAATTTTTTGAAATCTAAAGTAATGATCTATGTGATTCTTAGGATTTTCAAAATGACTTTCAGTCCACTTGTTGTGATACTAAAAGAAATAAACTTACTGTACCCAAATAATGTTGATTGGAAAAGAATCTAGATATTGTCTTATCTGCTAAGGAGTACAAGTATGCACTCTTGAAGAGTGTCCTCAAGCCATGGTTGCTCAAAATGTTTTCTACTTCTAAGCCGAAATGAAAGAAGAAGAAGAAACAAGGTGCAGCAATGATGGTGTGAGGATCTCAGTGAAGAGTGAAGAAGACGAAAGGCAAGTACTTTGCAGATGGATGGATTAGAAGAAGGACTGCCCCACCCAAAAGAACAAAGGTATATCCTTTGGACTAGTCGTTGAAACATGATTAGCGGTGTTATCTAATGCACTGGTGTGTAGATATGAGAGTCACTAATCATGTCGCAACACTTTGCAGGGGGTTTGAAACCCAACGACTAGCTAAAGGAGATTACCATTTTGGGCAATGCCATGAAGGTGGCGGCTATTGCGGTGGGAGAAGTTTTATTTATCTCTTGAGAAAATAAAACTAAGGTTCTGAAAATTCCTTTATGTATCTTTATTTAGAAAGAATTTAGTTTCTTTCTAAATTATTATGGATGGATATTCTATTTCTTTTAATGACAGTTGTTATAAAAGGAATAGGAGAATATCTGCTCGAGTACATTGAAAGGAAATTTGTATACAAAACCTCCACGATGCAAATTGAAGTTAATAACTCATCTTCTAATTCCAAAAGGAGAAAAGAACCTTGAAGATGAACCAAACATATCTTTGCCATCTTAGTCTTGGTCACATTAACCCAAAGGTAATTCAAAGGTTGATAGCTGATGGACCTTTGGGGTCATTAGTGGTGGAGGATCTCCCAACCTACGAATCTTTCTTGGAGGGTAAGATGACCAAGAGGCCTTTCAAGGCCAAGGGGTATAGAGCCAAAGATATGTTAGAAATGGTTCATTCTGATTCGTATGGTCCTATGTCTATCCTAGCAAGAAGTAGTTTTGAATATTTCATCTTTTTCATAGAAAATTATTCAAGATGACACTACGATCTGATCGTGGTGAAGAGTACCTCTTGGGAGAGTTTAGGAATTACCTATCGAGGTTGGGATTCAATCCCAATTGTCCGCACTGCACACCCTGAGAATGATGTAGAAGAGCGAAGGAATAGGACTCTTATAGAGATGGTTAGATCGATGATGAGTTATTCGACTTGCGACTCGTTACGGGATATGCTCTAGATACGGCGGTGTACATTCTGAACTTGGTTCCATCTAAATCAGTGCCTTCTACTCCCACAGAGTTGTGGACCGGGCGAAAGCCTAGTCTAAGACATATTCGGATATGGGAGAGTCTAGCACATGTGCTGAAGGCAGATGATGGTAAGTTGGAACCTTGTACAAAAGTGCGCTTGTTCGTTGGCTATCCTAGATGAACGAAGGGTGGATTGTTTTATAGTCCTAGAGATCAGAGAGTGATCGTTAGCACGAACACTAGATTTCTAGAGGAAGACTATGTGATGAGCCACAAGCCCAAGAGTAAAATTGTTCTGGAGGAGTTAAAAGGGGAAGTCACTTCTTTAGTACCACCGGTACACGAGGATATACCACATGTCATTGCACCACGTGTCACAGAGGATACACAGGTGATACCTCGTCGTAGTGGGAGGGTTGTGAGACAGCCTGATAGATTCATGTTCTTGGGAGAATCTTCTGATTTGGTCCCTGACGAACATGAACCTGATCCCTGGACATATGATGAGGCAATCCAAGATAAAGATGCAGTATCTTGGCAGAGTGCAATGAATGCTGAGATTGAATCTATGGATTCAAATCAGGTCTGGGAGCTAGTAGAACCACCCGATGGTGTAAAAACCATTGGATGCAAGTGGATCTACAAAAGAAAGAGAGGAATAGATGGGAAGGTTGAGACCTTCAAAGCGAGGCTTGTTGCGAAGGGGTATACTCAGAAAGAGGGTATCGATTATGAGGAGACCTTTTCACAGAGCTATGCTTAAATCTATCCGGATTCTCTTATGCATAGCAGCTCATATGGATTATGAGGTGTGGCAGATGGATGTCAAGACAGCTTTCCTTAATGGAAGTCTTGAGGAAAACATCTACATGAAGCAACCAGAGGGATTCATTGCTAAGGGAAAAGAGCATCTTGTATGTAAGCTTAATCGGTCCATTTATGGATTGAAACAAGCTTCGAGGTCTTGGAACATCCGGTTTGATGAGGTGATCCAGTCTTATGGATTTATTCAAAGTCCGGATGAGTCTTGTGTATACAAGAGATGTGACGGAAACGTAGTGGTATTTCTTGTACTATACGTAGATGACATTTTGTTGATTGGCAACAATATCAAGGTGTTATCGGACGTAAGGGTATGGTTGTCCAAACAGTTTGATATGAAGGACTTGGGAGAAGTGGGACACATCCTTGGGATCAAGGTTATAAGGGATCGCAAGAAAAGGATGTTGTGCTTATCCCAAGCTTCATACATAGACACGATTATGGAGCATTTTAGCATGCAGAACTCCAAGAAGGGTTTTCTACCTTTCAGGCATGGAGTACCTCTATCTAAGGAGATGTGTCCTAGATCATCTGAGGAGATAGAGGAGATGAAGGCGGTTCCTTATGCTTCGGCAGTAGGAAGCCTCATGTATGCGATGCTCTGTACGAGACCAGATATCTGTTTTGCCGTGGGCATGGTCAGCAGATATCAGAGTAATCCAGGACAGGGATATTGGACTGCGGTAAAGCATATATTGTAGTGCCTGAGAAGGACTAGGGATTATATGCTAGTTTACTGCACCACTAATTACTCCTATGGGTTACAGGATTCTCGATTTCCAACTGATAGGGATAACAAAGAAGTCTACCTCGTGTTTTGTGTTTACTTTGGGAGGTGGAGCCATTGTATGGAGGAGTGCCCACAGAAATGCGTGGCGGACTCCACCATGGAAGCCGAGTATGTGGCACCATGAGGCGCCAAAGAAGTCAGATGTGGCTCGTGGAACTTCTGATGGACTTGGATGTGATTCTGGTTTGCCCGAACTATCACAATTTATTGTGATAATAGTGGTCTTGATTGCAAACTCGAAGGAACCACGAGCCCATAAGGCTAGTAAACACATAGGCGCAAGTACCACGATCTGAGAAATCGTAAAGGAGGTAGAAGTTGTTGTCGCCTAGATTGCATCGGAGGATGACTGGTAGACCCTTTCACTAAGGCCCTTCTAGCGAGAGCTTTGATAGGCATGTGGAGGAAGGGAATCGGATGTATGGCGATATAAGGGACATAGTCTTTTAGTATAAGTGGGAGATTGTTGGGATGTATCTTTGAAAGCCTAGCTCTTTTGTATGAACATCTTTATTTTGAAATAAGAATCACATGATCATTGTTTGCATATTTTTATGGTTATGCAATATTGTCTAATACGTTACATTGTAGATAACATGGTGTGTGGTGTCACAGGAGATCATGTTATCGGCTCCTTGATAAAGTATAAGTAAAGGCTCCTGGCAGATGACTTTGGACAAACCATCGGAATGGTTGTAGTGTGATTTAGTATTGGTTTGTCTTGACCATAGAATCACACTAGTGCACTTTGTGTGTATTGGCGAGGACCGACACGAGGTGATTCGATTTATTCTTGACTACATAATCGAATCGGACCTCGGATATTATTTAGTACATGCTCTTAATCCCGATATAATAGCAGGCACATATACTTGGTACTCATCTCTTTGATTTACCAATGGCGAGATTTATAGATTAAATCGATGGGACTCGGTAAGTTGGGAGATGATATTATTTATATGGTGTGCCGTTGATTATAGGAGAAACCGTGTCCTATATATTAGGATGATGATGTCCCCTTGAGAGCTCATGGGTTCATCATGTAAACCTGCGGTGGACTTGGTCGGCATGATGAAAGGTTGAGTGGTACTACTCGGAGTTAGATGTTGATTAATTAATGGTTAGTAAATTAATTAATGTCAGCGGACGTCGAGATCTTAAACACGGGAGAAAATGTACAAATAATATATGGAGCCCATATTATCATATGGGGTTGGTGAGGTAGATCGATGATGGACCATTAGTGGATTGGATCATCAATAGTTGATCGGACTTTATGTCGTCATTATCCAAGTGTGGCCAAGACCCAACTCCTCCTCATGGTCCCTAATGTACCACATTAACACCTCAAGATGCTTAGATCCCATCGATAGAAACAAAACTCTAAGATCCATTGGTAGAGATTAAATCTCTAAGATCCAGTTGAGATTAAATCTCTAGATCCGGCAGTTGAGATTAAATCCTAGAACCAATGGAGAGATTAATTCATGACTTATCCTAACTCTATAAAGGAGGGCATGGGAGTGGTCGTGGATACATGATAGGGAGGAGCAAGGCTTGGCGGCAGAATAGGGCAATCCTAGTTGAGATAGGATTGGAATTAGGGTTAGGGTTTGGAAGCAAGGGTGGCACCAAATAAGGCAAGTTTTCCTTCGTCTTCCTTGCCTTGTGGCCAACGTCCAGCAGCTATTCCAGCCCTTCCCAGCCCTTGGCCGTTGGACAAAACACTCCACTCTCTTATCCTTAGGTGGTGGAAACAAGATATAGGGTTTCCCTTGGTGTCTTGGTAGTTTTCCATCATCTTCTTCTCCTTCTAGTTGGCGGTGGCAAGGGCTTCTATAGTTCTTTGTTGGTTGAGTTTTGAAGGAAAAACATTGTTTCTCTTCTTCCTCTTGCTTGGGAAAAGCAAGGAAGGAAGTTTTGCGATCTAGGAGCTTCGACTTTTGGTGGATCGTCGCCCACACGACGTCCAAAAGGAGGAGGGTCATACATTAGAAGACCAAGAGGTATAACTATTCTTCTATCTCTTTTATTCATTGCTTGTGTTTGTTTTTCAAAATATAAGCATGTTATATTTCTGTAAATAGGCTAAATAATACTTGGATCCCGAGTATAAATACAAAAACCGGCGATCCGGACATCGTCTATTCCGCGGCTACTCGTAGAATAGAGAATGGTCGCTTGAACAACTAGTTTGTTCAAGTGACCTCTCTAAACGAATAGAACGACGATGACTTGGTTGCTTTGGGAATCCCTTTTGTCTAGGATTAAATTTTTTAATCCGGGGACATCGAAGGGATCACCATGGTCAAGCAACCGAGGTTAAGGGGAAGCGAAGTTTCCCCTCACGGATCAACCCCAACATATATATATATATATATATATATATATATATCACATGCGAGTCAACAATATGTTGTCTAAAGGCATAACAGGTATACACCAGCTTGATATAACAACTGTATAACTAAACTGATAAAAAATAAGAACATAAGGTGTCGATTGAGCGGATCGCTAGAGGGGGGGTGAATAGCGATAAAAATTTTCATTCGTTTCGATACTTAAGTTACGCAGCGGAAAGAATAAAACAATAAAATTAAAGAAGACAAGAGGGGTTTTTACTTGGTAGTAGCCTACGGCTACTACTCCATGTCCCTAGTGGTCCTTAACCACGCACGGAGGGCAAATCACTAACGAACTCATCCTCGTTGGAGGTAGGAGATAATCGAATACAAAAACCATGAAAAGGATCGAGATAGAGGGGCACTCCCCCTCTTCTCGTTATGATAAAAGAACGATAATGAACTTAAGTACAGATTGAAACTATAAAAACACTTTTACCGATGACTCGTAGATGAAAAAGATTGAGCTATAGTCATCATTTTGGTAGCTCTTCGTCGTAGGGATGTCGGAGAGTCGTAGCGTATCTGAAGCACTTGGAGGCTTTTTGAATTGATGAGAAACCCTTAGAGAATCCCTTCTTTTATAGCTTTTGAGCCACTCATCGAGTGGGTCTTCAGCCAATAAGAATTGGGCAACAAGCTCCTTGGAATGAGGTGATAAGGCTTGACTCCTCGAAGATGATCCTTGACCATCAGTCGACTGATGGCCATCATCAGTCGATTGATGGCAGCATCAATCGAGTCACAACACTCAGCAGTCAACTGATGAAAGGTAGTCAAGTGGCTCCTGTGGGTAGTCGAATGATGCTTGCTGAAATCACAAGTTAGCTTAATAAAAACATAATTTTGACGGTCGCTGACCGTCTGATCTCGACCTAGACCATCGATGGGATGTCTTTGGTCGGATCTACGCTTAAGACCATCCCTGTAAGGAGGATATGACCTCACTTACGCTCACACACATGAGCTTACCTCAATAGTTACTTTGTAGCTCCTGCTTTCGGCTTTCCACTCGATTCCTTCGGCTCTCTCCGAAGTCACTTGAGTGTCACTCGACCACCACAGCTTCCTCTGGGTGTCGCTAGCCTTCAGCTTCAACTTTTGCACTTTTTTGCACACTTGATTAAGCCCGTGAGATAACAATGTAATCTAAAATTTACATCTTTTGCCATAATCAAAACACAGGTTTGATCATCTAGTGCCCCTGCACCAACAATCTCTCCCTTTTTGATCTATGGAAAACTTACGCAAAGTTAAGGAAAAATACATTGTGGAAAATGAGTAAATGTAAATGATGCACTCATTATAATCAATTCCTTCTTAACCTTAGGTGAGGTTAATCTTAAAAAGAAGTTAATCTTAAAAATTTTAAATCTTTGTTCTCCCCCTTAACTTGTACTCTTCTCCCCCTTTTTCCATAAATCAAAAAACATTTAGTGTTGTATATAAAAAGTAGGGGTTTTTAACAAAAAAAAAATAGCATGCATAAAGATTATCTAACATGAGTCCAAGCATGTGTCTCGATTTACTTTGGTTCGAGGTATAACCCTCTGCACCAATCAATATAAGTCTTGAGACTAATTTTATTTTCAAAATACTTATAAAACTAGCTTTGAGTTTCAAAATACTTATACACTAATAACTTTTGAAAATATATAACCCTTAGGGTTAGTTTGCTCTCCCCCTTAATTAAGTATATAAGGTATAGAAGAGTTAGGGGGCACTAAACATTGACCTAGAAGGTTGTATATTTAGAGTTTTGCCCAAGTATAAGTAAATGTTTAAGCTCGATAGTTTGAAAAATATATAACATTTTTGAAAAGATTATGTAAATTGAAATTGTTCCTTATTCATCTCACCCATTCTAAATGTCTTAGAATTGGTTCACCTTATATGTTATGTGAGATGATTCCAATTTTATCTTGATTAAATCTAATGATTTGAAACTGGTCAACCTTGCCTTAGATTTGGATTTTATCATAAGCTCATCAAGTCACCTTTTCAAGATCTTGGCATCCAGGTCATGGCGAGGCACAGGGGCCTTCTTTGATTTGAAAAATGACCACTTCCTTAGACAAAGCTAATTTCGAGAAAACAGTAACTTGACTCTCCTAAGACCACTTCCTGGTCTAACTAGTCTAGGATATGACAAGGTAGCTTCAGCTAGTTCCACTCGGTCAAGTGAACCAAACTAGATACACCTTTATCTAGCCCGAATACAAGAGACTCCATTTTCCTAGAGTACTATCATCTCGCTGCATCCTGGTACTATGTTATTAAGCATTGACGAGTTATAGTCCTATCTAACCATTAAAAAAAAGGGGGTTTAGGTTACCGGATATACTATTTTAGTATTAGCTCCCCCGGGATCATTGAACAAATATGGTTTGGTCAAGTAATGAACTTGATCCTGGGGAATCCAAAACCTTTTGATCCTTATATGTGAGTTTAATAACATTTTTGGGACCCACGCCTGGACTCGATGATGACTACGATTTACTATAGACATGTAAGATCTATTCATAGTCTTTGAGGTATATCCGAGTCCAGATCTATTATACACGACTCTCTGAGTTACAAGAAGTCGGTTAAGATTCATGGACCCCGTCGAGAACTTGTTCAACCAAGCTTCGAGTTCTTGGACTCGTCCTTTCAAGAGAGAGTTCTCTTCTTCGATTTTTTCAACTCGAGTTGAGTCCTCCTCTTAAACTCGACTAGTCAAAAAGTTTAGGGGTGTCTCTTGTTTGAGGGTTTCAACCTCCTCAACCAAGGACTCGACCCTAAACTCGGATTTAGATAATTTCCTAGTTAGCAATTTATTTTAATTGTAAAGCGTATGAATTAGTGAGCGGCTAACATTAATCTTCCCCTTTTGTCCGGCTTTGAGTTACTTCTCGAAGTAGTCCTCGAGTTCGTAGTCGGTGTTGTAATTGGATTCGGATTCAGACTTTGACACGGACTCTTCGGGTCTTGCAATGCACACTATGTCGAAGCCTTCTTTGTTGTCCCATGTTGCATGAAAAGCCTTCTTTTGATTTGATTTGAATTGTGCCCTCTTTTGGTTCTTTAGTAGCCTCCTTTCCCTCCGGACGATCTTCCGCACTACGTTCACTATTGCTTCCACCTCTTCGGATTCGGACTCTGATTTGTCTTCAAGTTTGAGTCCATCTTTTTGCCTGGTAGGTGGCTTGCTTCTTTGTCCTGCAAGTAGAGCAATACATCTCTCGGCCCGGACCACATTAGTCTGCTCATGAAGTTCAAACTAGGAAAATAATTTATCTAACCTAAGCTTCGAAAGGACCTTAGAGACCTTGTAGGCATCGACCATGGATCCCCACAAGGTAGTCCTAGGAAATGAGTTAAGAATGTACCTTAGGAGGTCTCGATTTTCAACCTTGTGTCCGATGGTGTGCCGACTATTGACAATGTCGTGGATGCGGGCGTGTAGTTGCTGAAGGGAATTGCTTCAGAAGGCTCATTGGCTCCCATGTCCCCGGATTAAAATTTTCACTAATGAAAAAACCAATCCGGATGGGATGAGCTTCCTAAGCATAACCAATTCGTCGTCGTGCTAACAACTTGAGTGATTGCTTGAACAAACTAGTTGTTCAAGCAACCCAACTCTTCTAGTTGGTTAGCCGTGGAATAGACAACGGACGGATCGCCGGTTTTTGTGTTTGTCTTCGGGGTCCATGATTATACAAATACATACAAATGCAAACTAGTATAATCAACACAAAAGAACATGCTAAGATCAAAAAAATTGTAAAACTTTTATACCTCTCGATCTTCTACCGTATGTCCTATACTCCTCGTGGACGTCATGTGGGCGAAGATCCTCCACGAGTAGAAGCTGCCTAGATCACATTCTTCCTTTCCTTGTTCGCTCCGAACAAAGAGAAGAACCAAACAAAGACTCCTTCTCCTTTCTAGAACCGACCACCAAGCTAAGGAGCTTGATATCGCCGCCGGTCAAGGAGTAGATAGTTGAGTGCCGGCCAACCTTGAAGAAAGATTGCCGCCGGCCAAGGAGTGGATGATTGGGCACCGGCCAACTTTGGATAAAAGATGTCGCCGGCCACCAAGGTGAGGGATCAATGAACGCCGGCCAACCTTGAAGAGAGGTTGCCGCCAGCCAAGGAATAGGAGAAGGAACAATGAGGATGGGCGCCGGCCAAAACAAGTTGGAAGAAGATGGGTGCCCGCTTTTCCTTTCCAAGAATTGCCGCCCAAGCCTATCTTCCAAACCCTAGCCGCCCAAACTAAAAAATCTAACTTCCTTCTTGTTATCCCACGCCCAACCATTAGCCTTCCTTTTATAGAGTTAGGCTTAGGCCTCCTTTAATCTCCACCGTCGGATCTAGAGATTTAATCTCCACCGTCGGATCTAGGGTTTCATCCCAACCGTCGGATCTAGGGTTTATCCCAATCGTCGGATCTAGGGTTTCATCCCAACCGTCGGATCTAGGGTCTCATCCCAACCGTAGGTTTTAGAGTTTCAATCTCAACCGTTGGTTCTAGAGTTTTGTTTTACATCCTTGGATCTAGAGTTCATGAGGATTATATTAGGCTACGATAGGGACCATGAGGAGGAGTTGGATCTTGGCCACCCGATGAATCGGAACCACACAAACTTGATCCATCAATGATGTTCCATTCCACTAGAGGATCATCATTGAATTACCTCACCAACCCCCATAAATCAATATGGGCTCCATATATTATTTTTACATCCATCTCCCTGTGTTTAAGATATTGAATGTCCGTTATTTAATTGATTTACTGACCATCAATCAATTAACATCTAACTCCTCGAGTAGTACCACTCAACCTTATCATTATGTTGACTAAGTCAACCAGCTGGGTTTACATGATGAACCTTATGAGCTCCTCAAGGGGACATCATCAACCCAATATATAGGACACAGTTTTCTCCTATAATCAATGACACACCATGTAAATAATATCATTTCCCAACTTACCGGGCATATTGATTTAATCCATCTAAATCTCACCCTTTGGTAAATAAAAGAAATAAATACTAAGTACATGTGTCCGTTATTATATCGGGATTAAGAGCATGTACAACATAATATCCTAGGTCCGATTCAATTATGTAGTCAGCAATAAGTTGAATCACCTCTATGTCGGTCCTGCTCAATACACCTAAGTGTACTAGTGTAACTCTATGTTCAAGATAAAACAATACCAAGCTACACTACAACCATGCCAATGGTTTGTCCAAAACCATCTTAGTCGTGAGCCTCTACTTATATTCTACAAGGGACTGATAACATGATCTTCTGTGCCACACCAAGCACCATGTTATCTACAATGTAAAATATTAGACAATATGCACAGATTTAATAAATATAAAGTGCAAACAATGATCATGTGATTCTTATTTCAAAATAAAAATGTTATACAAAAAGAGCTAGGCTTTCAGTATACATTCCAACAATCTCCCACTTATACTAAAAGATTATGCTGTCATCACACTGCCATACATCTGATCCCCATTCACTAAGGCTGGAAGGGCCTTAGTGAATGGATCCACCAGGTTATCCTCTGATGCAATCTTGGCGACAGCTACTTCTCCTCGCTTTACGATCTCTTGTATCAGGTGGTACTTGCGCTCTATGTGTTTACTCGCCTTATGGGCTCGTGGTTCCTTCGAGTTTGCAACTGCACCACTGTTATCACAATAAATTGTGATAGTTCTTGGCAAACCAGGAATCACATCCAAGTCCATCAAGAAGTTCCTAAGCCATACAACTTCCTTGGCTGCCTCAGAGGCTGCCACATACTCAGCTTCCATGGTAGAGTCCGTCATGCATTTCTGCTTGACACTCCTCCATACTATGGCTCCACCTCCAAAAGTAAACACAAACCCTGAGGTAAACTTACTGTTATCCCTATCTGATTGGAAATCAGAATCCGTGTAACTCACAGGGACTAATTGATCTGCCAGGTAAACCAACATATAATCCCTAGTCCTTCGTAGGTACTTCAATATATGCTTTACCACAGTCCAATGTCCCTGTCCAGGATTACTCTGATATCTGCTAACCATGCCCACGGCAAAACAGATATCTGGTCTCGTACATAGCATAGCATACATGAGGCTTCCTACTGCCGAAGCATAAGGAACCGCCTTCATCTCCTCTATCTTCTTTGATGTTTTAGGACACATCTCTTTAGATAAAGGAACTCCATGCCTGAAAGGTAGAAAACCCTTCTTGGAGTTCTGCATGCTAAAATGAGCTAGTACCGAGTCTATGTATGAAGCTTGAGATAAGCACAACATCCTTTTCTTGCGATCCCTTATAACTTTGATCCCAAGGATGTGTCCCACTTCTCCCAAGTCCTTCATGTCAAACTGTTTGGACAACCATACCCTTATGTCTGATAACACTTTGATACTGTTGCCAACTAACAAAATGTCATCTACATATAGTACAAGAAATACCACTACATTTTCGTCACATCTTTTGTATACACATGGCTCATCCGGACTTTGAATAAATCCATATGACTGGATTACCTCATCAAAATGGATGTTCCAAGATCTGGAAGCTTGCTTCAATCCATAAATGGACCGATTAAGCTTACACACTAGATGCTCTTTGCCTTTAGCAATGAATCGCTCTAGTTGCCGCATATAGATTTTCTCCTCAAGACTTCCGTTAAGGAAAGATGTCTTGACATCCATCTGCCAAATCTCATAATCCATATGAGCAGCTATAGATAAGAGAATCCGGATAGAGTTAAGCATAGCTACCGGCGAAAAGGTCTCCTCATAATCGATACCCTCTTTCTGAGTATACCCTTTCGCAACAAGCCTAGCTTTGAAGGTCTCAACCTTCCCGTCTACTCCTCTCTTTCTCTTGTAGATCCACTTGCATCCAATGGTTTTCAAACCATCGGGTGGTTCTACTAGCTCCTAGATATGATTGGAATCCATAGATTCTATCTCTGAATTCATCGCTCTTTGCCAAGATACCACATCTCTGTCTTGGAGTGCCTCGTCATATGTCCAGGGATCAGGTTCATGTTCGCCAGGGACCAAATCAGAAGATTCTCCCAAGAACATGAATCTATCAGGCTTTCTAACAACCCTCCCACTACAACGAGGTGCCTCCTGTGTATGCTCTGTGACACGCGGTGTAGTGACTTGTGGTATCTCCTCTTGTACCGGTGGTACTGAAGTCGGGACTTACCCTGTAAACTCCTCAAGAACAATCCTACTCGTGGGCTTGTGGTTCATCACATAGTCCTCCTCTAGAAATCTGACATTCATACTCACGATCACCTTCTGATCTCTAGGACTATAAAACAAACCACCCTTCGTTCCCTTAGGGTAGCCAACAAACAAGCGTACTTCTGTATGAGATTCCAACTTACCAGTATCTCTCTTAAGCACATGTGCTGGACTACCCCAAATCCGAATATGTCTTAGACTAGGCTTTCGTCCAATCCACAATTCTACTGGGGTAGAAGGCACTGATTTAGATGGAACCAAGTTCAGAGTATACATTATTGTATCCAGCGCATACCCCCAGAATGAAACTGGCAACTCAGAATAACTCATCATTGATCTAACCATCTCCATAAGAGTTCTATTCCTTCGCTCCGCCACACCATTCTGCTGGGGTGTGCCCTGTGCAGACAATTGGGATTGAATCCCAGCCTCTGATAAGTAACTCCTAAACTCTCCCAAGAGGTACTCGCCACCACGATCAGATCGTAGTGTCTTGATACTTTTGCCTTGACGGCTCTCCACATCAGCCTTGAATTCTTTGAACCTGTCAAAGCATTCACACTTGCGGCGCATCAAGTAAATGTATCCATATCTTGAATAATCGTCTATAAAAGAGACGAAATATTCAAAACCACCTCTAGCCTGGATAGACATAGGACCGCACAAATCAGAATGAACTAATTCTAGCACATCTTTGGCTCTATACCCCTTGGCCTTGAAAGGCCTCTTGGTCATTTTACCTTCCAAGCAAGATTCGCAGGTTGGGAGATCCTCCACCACTAATGAACCCAAAGGTCCATCAGCTATCAACCTTTGAATTCTACTCAGGTTAATATGACCAAGTCTTAGATGCCAAAGATATGTCTGGTTCATTTTCGAAGGTTCTTTTCTCTTAGTTGACTTAGAAGATGAGTTATTTACTTCTATATGCATCGTGGGAGTTTTCGGTACAAGAGTGTACAAATTGCCAACCAATGTAGCAGAACAGATAATCTCTCTATTCCTTTTTATAACCACTTTGTCATTAAAAGAAACAGAATATCCATCCATAAACAATTTAGAAACTGAAATTAGATTATTTCTAAAAGTTGGTACATAAAGACAATTTCTCAAAACAAAAACTTTATTCCTATCAAAAGATAAATAAATGTCTCCCACTGTAATAGCTGCCACCTTTGAAGCATTGCCCATGAAGACGATAATCTCTCCCTCAGCTAGTCGTCGGGTTTCCTGGAACCCCTGCAAAGTATTGCAGACATGATCAGTGGCTCCTGTATCTACACACCAGGCACTGGTAGATAACACCGCTAAACATGTTTCAACAACTAAACAAGAAGATATACCTTTGTTCTTTCGGCGAGGACAGTCCGCCTTCCAATGTCCAGTCTGCTTGCAAGTGAAGCACTTGCCTTTCGGCTTCTTCACTCCTGCCTGAGGTCCTACTGCCACTTTCTTTGCTCCACCATGCTTCTTCTTCTTCTTACCTTTCAGTTTAGAAGAAGAAACCTTCTGAGCAACCATGGTTTAAGCGCTTTGACGAAAAAGCCCCTTTGTCGCCTGGAGTTCTGTCAGAAGCTCCGCCAACGAATACAACCTCTTGTTCATGTTGTAGTTGAGGCGGAACTGCTCAAAACTCCTAGGCAGAGACTGGAGAATGATATCGACCTGGGTTTCCCCATCGATCTCAACTCCGAGGACTTCCATCTCATTAAGATGAGCCATCATTTTGAGAACATGATCCATGACGGGTGTTCCCTCGATCATGGTGGTCGTCATCAAGTTTCTCATAGCCTCCTGTCTAGCCGCCCTACTCTGATGTTCGAAAAGTTCCTAGAGATTGAACATCATGTCATAAGCTGTGGCCATGGCCTGATGTCGATCTTTGATAGATGCCAAAATGTAACACCGCGCCATCTCATCTGCCTTGATCCATTTCTTATAACTTTCTTTCTCCTTTTCATCAGACTCATCGGTGGGCTTAAGAGGACAGACCTCGAAGAGTACAAATTTGTACTCCTCTGCAGTTAAGACAATATCCAAATTTCTTTTCCAATCAATATAATTTGTTCCAGTAAGTTTATTTTCTTTTAATATCACAGCAAGTGGGTTGAAAGCCATTTGAAAAACCTAAGAATCACAATGATCAAAATATTAGATTTCAAATATTATTGATTCCTCAAAACAATAAAATTCCAAAATCAACCAACACCTCAAAACACCGAGAATATCGCATGCCACACTGTGTGGATGTATACGAATTCTACATTTGTAAGAGGAGGTTTTACCCATTAATTTTATTATCTTGTCAACCTTACTTTTTGAAAAATAAAATTAATAGTTGGTTCCTCTTTAGCCCTACAAATAAAAGCAGTGACTCCGATGGGGAGGATACTTTTATTTGCATCTAAGTGTGCACCATTACACGATACTAAGGGAATTATTTCGGATTATGTGCTTTATCATTGTGGAAGTACACACGCTCCTAGATAATTTCCTATAACCATTATTTGACCTAGTGATCCGCAAACAAACTCATCCGCAGGGAGGAAGGCACTCAGAGCCGACACGCAAGTTTGTTGCATCACACGTCAAATTGTAATGGAGGCCGTGGGAATTAATTAAAATGTCCCTCTCCCACTTAGTAAATTGACTATGAGGAATTTTCAAGCATACACAACATGCATATAAAACAAATCAGCAATAAATATGGAAAAAATAGAAATTTCCCAACTATTATGGCATTGTTCTCCAATACGCATCCTGTTGGTGCAGTGGGCACCTAAGTCGAACCTATGTTTTGATTATAGCAAACGATACAAAGTTAAGCTTATATTGTTATCTCACGAGCTAAATCAAGTGTGCAGAAAAGTCTCAATGCTGGAGCTGAAGGCTAGCGACACCCGGAGGAAGCCGCGGTGGTCGGGCGACACTCGAGTTACTTCGGAGGGAGCCGAAGGAATCGAGTGGAAGGCCGGAAGCAAAAGCGACAAGTATCGAGGTAAGCTCGTGTGTGCAAGCGTAAGTGAGGTCGTGTCCTTTGTACGGGGACATCTTTAGGCGACGATCCAACCCAAGACTTCCCATGGAAGGTCTATGTTGAGATCGGACGGCAAGTGGCCGTCGAATTCACTTGTATTTTGAGCTAAACTCCTTTTTTAGTCAAAAATCGTGTACGCGATTCAACAGGCGATTCAAGCGGCGGCAGTTCAAGCGGCCGTTCAACCGTGGCGATTCAGCCAAATCAGCCTCGAGAGTCAAGCTTTATCACCATTTTTCAAGGAGTTTTGTGCCCATTTGTGATTGGTTGAAGACCCATTCGTTGAGGGGCTTAAAGGCTATAAAAGGAGGGCCAAACCTAGGGTTTTTCATCAATTCAAAAGCTTCCAAGTGCTTCCGATACGCTCCGACTCTCCGACATCCCTACGACGAAGCAGCGAGATGACTAAAGCTTCAACCTCCAATCCTTGAAGTCGTCGGTATAATCTTTAATTTTGTATAAGTTGTCTTTATTTTCAAGCTTTAAATCATATCAAGGAGAGGGGGAGTGTCCCTCTACCTTGAATCTTTATTGAGTTTTTGTATTCGCTTAACTCCTATCTCTATCGAGAAGGAGTTCGTTTAATATTTGCCCTCCGTGCATGGTCAAGGACCATTAGGGCCTTGGAGTAGTAGCCGTAGGCTACGAACCAAGTAAAAACCCCTCGTGTTTTTATTTATTTATTGCTATCTTTCCGCTGCGTTTACTCGTGCCAATTCGAACGATTACGAAAAGTTTTTTCTTATCGCTATTCACCCCCCCGTCTAGCGCTTAAATCGATCCAACAATTGGTATCAGAGCCGGGGGATGATAAGATTTGGTGAAACCACCAATCTAGCTTTTTTTTACAGATTTATTTTCTTTTAATTTTGTTTATTTCTATTTATTTTGTTTGTTAAATTCTCTCCCGCACTACTAATCCAAGACGCGAGTCTTGGTACTTATTTTTGAGTTTTTGTCTTTGCTAGCTTTTCGGTCTTCGTCTCTTTTTGTCTTTTTGTTTCAATGGCCCATCTCGAGGGTTTTAGCACCGTCCGACCTCCGTTTTATAACGGAGATGACTTCCGTTATTGGAAGGGTCGGATGGAATGCTTTCTCAAAACCCAACTCGAGATGTGGATCATAATCCAAACGGGTTTCACACTTCCGACTAATGAAGTGGGTGACTCCTTGGATTATGATCAATGGACCGTTGCAACAAAACGACAAGTCGAAGCCGACGCCAAGGCAACACAAATCCTCCAATGCGGCCTATCCAAGGAGGAGTTAAATCGCGTCGGCCCCTTCATAAGCGCAAAGGATCTTTGGACTAAACTAATCGAGTTACACGAAGGATCGCATCAAGCCAAGGTATATAAGCATGATTTGTTATTCAATAAATTGTACACACTAAAAATGCAGGAACACGAATCCGTGACGCAACTCCATGCCCGTGTCCAGGACATCGTCAACAACTTACACGCAATCGGGCAAAAGGTCGAAAACCGCGACCTTATAAGCTTTATTTGCAGGATCAAAGAAGAAGAAAATCGCAAGCAAGCCACCACCAACCGAGGAGGAAGACGAGTCCGAAGAAGAAGTTGACCCGAAATTGACTGCCGAACTAATGAACCTAGCTCGAAGAATAGCCAAGGGACGAAAGCGAACCACGACTCGACCCAACCAAGGTAAACCTAAAATTTCTAATATTAGGTGTTATGAGTGTAACAGGTTTGGACATATCAAGTCCGAGTGCCCCAAGCTCAACCACCAAGGACCTAAGCACAAGAAGGCCCTCAACGCGACATGGGAAGAAGCGTCATCCGAAGAAGACGAAGACCACGTCTTCATGGCGAAATCAATTGAGTCAGACACGGAGACCGAACCCGAACTTGAGTCAGAACCGGAGGATGATTCGGACTACGAAGCAACCTTCAAGTCAAGCCACGGATACGCATCCGGTTCAAAAGATACCCTTAAGGTGAGTCGTACTTTATTTAATACTTTACATAATACGGTTAGGTTTTTGTCTAGGAAGTTAGCTAAGTCCGAGTCCAAGGTCGAGACCCTGGTTGAGGAAGTTAAACTCCTCAAACACGAGGTCTCCCTCTTCGACTAGTCGAGTTCAAGAGAAGGACTCAACTCGGGTTGAAAAACTCGAAGTTGAGAACTCACTCTTGAAAAGTCAAGTCGAAGATCTTAGGAATACGTTGGAAAGGTTTACTTTGGGATCCAAAGGACTTGACCTCCTACTTGGATCGCAAAGGGCCGTACAACAAGGCGGACTAGGGTTTAGCTCAAACACGACCAATAAGTCGTATATGTCAATCGTAAGTAGACATAAAAATGTGTCCAAGCATGGGTCCCTAAGACCACTTTGATTTCAACTCTAGGATCTAACTCGTCGGGTTCCCAGGACCAAATCCACTATGTGGATAGACCGAACCGATTCAACTGCCTAGGGAGCCAAGATCAAAACATGTTTGTGCTTTAACTTAGAAATTGCATGCTTAGTTTTTTTGTTGTTTTTAACTCACTTGGAATACACAAATAACCAACTAAAAATCCTTGAAAAGATTGAGCCTCGGGAGCCTCTTTTCAAATAACCAACTAAAATCCTTGAAAAGATTGAGCCTCGGGAGCCTCTTTTCAAAATAACTAGTTAGACTAGGAAATAGTCTTATGTGAGTCAAGTCATCATTTTCTTGAACATGGCTTTGTCTAAGGAAGTGGTCGATGATCCGATAAAAGAAGGCCCCGTGCCTCGCCACGACACGAAGCCATGATCTTGAAAAGGTAAACTTGACAAGCCTTGGGTTAAATCCAAATCTAACTTGAACCTAAATCCACTTAATCAAACTTAATTGAAAATCATCTCAACATAAAATTACTTGAACCTAAATCCACTTAATCAACTTAATTGAAAATCATCTCAATATAAAATTACTTGAACCTAAATCCTAATTACTTGAACCAAAATCCACTTAATCAATTTAATTGAAAATCATCTCAACATAAAATCACTTAAACCTAAATCCACTTAATAAATTTAATTGGGAGTCATCTCACAAAAACACATAAGTATAACATGCTTGATCATATAGACTCGGGTGAGATGACCTAGGTTTAACAACTTACAACCAATTTAAAAATAAAATCTAACATCCAATCCAACAACCTTGTGTGTAGGATCAATGGATGTTGGACAGTGGTTGCTCCCGACACATGACCGGGGATCAACTCAAATTCACAAAGCTTCGATTCAAACGACAAGGATCGGTAGCCTTTGGGAATAACGGCAAGCTCAAAATCATCGGATCAGGTGATATTGAGCTTAACTCAATTTTGTTATTAAAATGTATTACTTGTAGAGAATTTTGAATATAACATTAGCGTAAGCCAATTGTGTGACAATAACTATAAGGTCATATTTTTAGAAAATGAATGTGTAATTAAAACAAATGAAACAAACTAAAACAATACTCAAAGGAACTAGGACAAATAACATTTATACAATGAACTTAATCAAATCCTCGGACCAAATGTCTTATGACACGGGAAGAGGAATCATGGTTGTGGCACGACTCTGGTCACTCGCACTCCAAGACTCGTCCACAAGATGAGTCAAAGTGGCTTAAGTCGAGGTTTACCCAACAACAGTTAATAAAATCTATAATGCTTGTCAACAAGGAAAACAACCTAGGACACAACACAAGTTAACTAACCAGAGCGAACCTCAAGTGTACTTGAGCTCACGCATATGGATCTATTCGATTCACATGGAGCCAAGTCACTTAATAAAGTCAATATTGCTTAGTCATAATTGGCGACTACTCGAGTTTACAGGTTGGGTTCATCAAACATAAAAATGATACCTAGATCAATTAATCAATCTATTCAAATTAATCGAGAATCAAAAAGACCTTAAGGTTAAAAGACTTAGAAGCGATCATGGTGGTGAATTCGAAAATCAAAGGTTCACCGACTTCTGTAACCTAAACGGATACCACCATGAATTCTCTTGCCCTAGGACCCCTCAACAAAATGGCCTAGTGGAGCGGAAAAACCGAACTCTACAAGAAGCCGCTAGGACCATGTTAAACGAATATAACCTACATGATAGGTTTTGGTGATTGCTAGCACGGCTTGCTATGTCGAATAGGATCCTTATGGTAAAGAGGCACCTTAAGACCTCGTATGAGATTTATCACGATAAAATACCTAACATCAAGTACTTTAGGGTATTTGGGTGTAAGGTACATATTCTAAACACTAAGGATTACCTAGGGAAATTTACATCCAAAACCACGACCGAAATATTTCTAGGATACTCGACTACAAGCCGAGCTTATAGAGTATATAACCACGACACCCTTAGAGTCGAGGAGACTATCAATGTAGTATTTGATGAAGGACACGAACCTACAAAACCCCACAACCCCAATTAGCGAGCCTACTCATACTAGACCTAACTCGACCCACGAGATCGAGTCTAATCCACATCAACCAACTTCTCTTGTCGACCAAGTGACAAGTGATCCGAGTCAAACTAGTGTTCAACCAAGTCACCCCATTGATCAAGCATTAGGTGACACAAACCCAACCCAATCTAGGATTCAGACTAACCACCCTATCGATCAAGTGATAGGAGATCCTAATCTAGGAGTTCGAACTAGAGCATCCTATAGGAACCTTAGTCAAATTTCCTTAATTTCAAAGATAGAACCCAAATCAATTGAACAAGCTCTTCTTGATCCCGATTGGATTATTGCAATGCAAGAAGAGCTAGCTCAATTTACTAGGAATGAAGTGTGGAATTAGTACCACCACCTAAAACGAGCGACAATTGGAACAAGGTGGGTGTTTAGAAATAAGCTTGATGATAAAGGTGAAGTAGTTAGAAACAAGGCTAGGTTAGTCGCCAAAGGGTTGATCAAGTCGAAGGCTTAGATTACGTGAAACCTATGCCCCGATGGCTAGACTTGAATCCATTCAATGTTGCTAGCTTATGCCGCACATCGAGGATTTAAGCTATTTCAAATGGATGTTAAGTCGGCATTCCTAAATGGATACATTAAAGAAGAAGTTTATGTTAGCCAACCCCGGATTCAAAATCTAGATAAACCCGACCATGTTCTAAAACTTAAGAAAGCTCTCTATGGACTTAAACAAGCTCCTCGAGCTTGGTACGAGAGACTTTCAATCCATCTCAAGTCAAAAGGTTTTAACCAAGGCTTAGTTGACCCAACTCTCTTCGTAAAAACCTTAGGTAAAGAAATATTCATAGCTCAAATTTACGTAGACGATATAATTTTTGGAACCTCTAACTCAGCCTTACTAAACGAGTTCATTTCACTCATGGAAAGTGAGTTTGAAATGAACTTAGTAGGCGAGTTAAGTTTCTTTTTAGGTCTACAAATTAAACAAACTAAGGATGGTATATACCTATATCAACAAAAATACACTAAGGAGTTAATTAAAAGATTTGGAATGCAAGACGCTAAGATAATAAACACCCCAATGGCGATTAATGTTAACATAGGAGAAGACCTAGAAAGTAAGTCCATTGACTTAAAGTACTATAGGAGCGCGATAGGAAGTCTCCTATACTTAACTGCGAGTCGACCCGACATCCTATTCGCAGTAAGTATGTGCACCAGGTTTCAAACCTGTGCTAAGGAGTCTCACCTAACCCTAGTTAAGCGTATCCTTAGATATATTAAGGGTACACTTAACGTTGGTATTTGGTACTCTAGATCTACGGAGTTCGAACTAATCGGCTACTCCGATTCGGATTATGCCGGTAGTAAACTCGATAGAAAGAGCACGAGTGGTTGTTGTCAACTACTCGGCTCAAGTCTAGTGAGTTGGTGCAGTAGGAAGCAACATTGTGTTGCCTTATCTACCACCGAAGCCGAATACGTTGCGATGGGTGAGTGTGTAACTCAGCTTCTTTGGATGAAGCACACTCTCCGAGACTTTAGGTTGGACTTCACCAAAACTAAAATTTTTGTAGACAACATAAGTTCGATAAATCTAACTAAGAACCCTATATGCCATTCAAGAACAAAGCATATAGAGGTAAAACACCATTTCATTCGAGAACATGTAGCCAACGGCTCCATACAACTCGAATATGTTGACTCGAAGTCTAACCTAGCAGACATATTTACTAAACCACTACCCGAAGCCGAATTTAGTCTCTTGAGACGAAAATTAGGCATGTGCGTAATAGAATAGGTTTTGCAAATTATATTACTACTATTTCTTACTTTTTCATGAAACTAGCATAGGTCATACCTTAGATATCATGCACCTATAGATTTAAGGAGCCAATACATCTCACAACACATAGGACTAATGTGTTTGTGTACTTAGCCACGTAGATGGGCGTGAGATGTTAGGACCTTACTCCTGGTTCCAGATGTAGAGCTAGTGCATCGCTATGAACCATGGAGTATAATCATACATACTAACCGACTCCGACCAGGACTGGTTGATCCTTCATATCAATCAAGCCAAATATGAGTCGAACATTTCATAGATGAGCTTATTTTCAATATACTATTTTTTTTAATAAAAAATATGGAACATGCTTGGACTTTAAATTTAGCAATTATTTTGATTTCCACACACCCCTTACTCTTTTCGATATACGGCAAAAGGGGGAGAAAAAGGCCAAAGTTAAGGGGTCAAATTTTTTCAAATTTTTTGATAACTTAACTCTTACTTCATGTTTAAACCAAAAGTTAACTTTAGGTTTTGAGAACTTATTTAACTTTTGACAAAAGGCCAAGTTAAGAGAATTCTTAACTTATTTATGTCGTTAGTATTTTACTTAAGGGGGAGAAAGGGCTTAACTAAAACGTTTTACTAAAGCTAATTTTAAAATGTTTTACTAAAGCTAATTTTAAGTAATGTTAATTACTTAAAGCAACCCTCAAGGGGGAGGATTAAGGTCTTTCTTCAAAGACTCACCCTCGGTCAAGGGGGAGGTTTCCTCAAGGGGGAGTACTTGAAGAAAATCCTTACTACTCCAACTTAATCTTCATTTTTTTTCTCTCATGCACATTATTATTCTTCATGCTTGCTTAACTTTGTATGTGGGTTTGCCATAAATCAAAAAGGGGGAGATTGTTGGTGCAGTGGGCACCTAAGTCGAACCTATGTTTTGATTATAGCAAACGATACAAAGTTAAGCTTATATTGTTATCTCACGAGCTAAATCAAGTGCGCAGAAAAGTCTCAATGCTGGAGCTGAAGGCTAGCGACACCCGGAGGAAGCCGCGGTGGTCGGGCGACACTCGAGTTACTTCGGAGGGAGCCGAAGGAATCGAGTGGAAGACCGGAAGCAAAAGCGACAAGTAAGTATCGAGGTAAGCTCGTGTGTGCAAGCGTTAGTGAGGTCGTGTCCTTTGTACGGGGACATCCTTAGGCGACGATCCAACCCAAGACTTCCCATGGAAGGTCTATGTTGAGATCGGACGGCAAGTGGCCGTCGAATTCACTTGTATTTTGAGCTAAACTCCTTTTTTAGTCAAAAATCGTGGCTGCGCCCGATTCAGCGGCTAGTTCAACCGTGGCGATTCAAGCCGGCGATTCAACCGGCGGCAGTTCAACCGGCCAGTTCAACCGGTGGTCAAAAATCAGCCTCGAAGAGTCAAGCTTTATCACCATTTTTCAAGGAGTTTTGTGCCCATTTGTGATTGGTTGAAGACCCATTCGTTGAGGGGCTTAAAGGCTATAAAAGGAGGGCCAAACCTAGGGTTTTTCATCAATTCAAAAGCTTCCAAGTGCTTCCGATACGCTCCGACTCTCCGACATCCCTACGACGGAGCTTCAACCTCCAATCCTTGAAGTCGTCGGTATAATCTTTAATTTTGTATAAGTTGTCTTTATTTTCAAGCTTTAAATCATATCAAGGAGAGGGGGAGTGTCCCTCTACCTTGAATCTTTATTGAGTTTTTGTATTCGCTTAACTCCTATCTCTATCGAGAAGGAGTTCGTTTAATATTTGCCCTCCGTGCGTGGTCAAGGACCATTAGGGCCTTGGAGTAGTAGCCGTAGGCTACGAACCAAGTAAAAACCCCTCGTGTTTTTATTTATTTATTGCTATCTTTCCGTTGCGTTTACTCGTGCCAATTCGAACGATTACGAAAAGTTTTTTCTTATCGCTATTCACCCCCCCCTCTAGCGCTCAAATCGATCCAACACATCCCGTCGTGTCGCCACCTCGTCCGCTCCATCTTTTCTCATGCGCAAGTCACCAAAGAGATCCGAGCCGAGTTAAACTATTTTAATTTACATCCATCGATCATATACTCCACGAAGGAGTGTACAAATAATCTAGATCGAAAGTAAATTAAAATGAGTGGCTAAACAATGTCGTATTTAATTACAAAAATTAAATACTAATCTAGCCTCGTCAACCCCGAGGATTCAAATAATATACATACAATCACACACAAAACAATCACATACACACAAATAGCCATAATAGTCGGATCTTATGCCTGGAACCAAAAAGTTAGCCTACGCACATCCTACTATTATCCGACATACTCAATAAATGATATGTGCATGAAAGTAACCGAATCCAAAACACACAAAATCGGAAACCAGGCTCTGATACCACTTGAAGGGAATTGCTTCGAAAGGCTAATTGGCTCCCATGTCCCCGGATTAAAATTTTCACTAATGAAAAAACCAATCCGGATGGGATGAGCTTCCTAAGCATAACCAATTCATCGTAGTGCTAACAACTTGAGTGATTGCTTGAACAAACTAGTTGTTCAAGCAACCCAACTCTTCTAGTTGGTTAGCCGCGGAAGAGACGATGGACGGATCGTCGGTTTTTGTGTTTGTCTTCGGGGTCCATGATTATACAAATACATACAAATGCAAACTAGTATAATCAACACATAAGAACATGCTAAGATCAAAAAAATTGTAAAACTTTTATACCTCTCGATCTTCTACCGTATGTCCTATCCTCCTTGTGGACGTTGTGTGGGCGAAGAACCTCCACGAGTAGAAGCCGCCTAGATCACGTTCTTCCTTTCCTTGTTCGCTCCGAACAAAGAGAAGAACCAAACAAAGACTCCTTCTCCTTTCTAGAACCAACCACCAAGCTAAGGAGCTTGATATCGCCGCCGGTCAAGGAGTAGATAGTTGAGTGTTGGCCAACCTTGAAGAAAGATTGCCGCCAGCCAAGGAGTGGATGATTGTGCACCGGCCAACTTTGGATAAAAGATGTCGCCGGCCACCAAGGTGAGGGATCAATGAACGCCGACCGACCTTGAAGAGAGGTTGCCGCCGGCCAAGGAATAGGAGAAGGAACAATGAGGATGGGCGCCGGCCAAAACAAGTTGGAAGAAGATGGGTGCCCGCTTTTCCTTTCCAAGAATTGCCGCACAAGCCTATCTTCCAAACCCTAGCCGCCCAAACTAAAAAAACCTAACTTCCTTCTTGATATCCCACGCCCAACCCTTAGCCTTCCTTTTATAGAGTTAGGCTTAGGCCTCCTTTAATCTCCAACGTCGGATTTAGGGATTTAATCTCCACCGTCGGATATAGGGTTTCATCCCAACCGTCAGATCTAGGGTTTTATCCCAACCGTCAGATCTAGGGTTTCATCCCAACCGTCGAATCTAGTGTTTCATCCCAACCGTCAGTTTTAGAGATTCAATCTCAACCGTTGGTTCTAGAGTTTTGTTTTACATCCTTGGATCTAGAGTTCATGAGGATTATATTAGGCTACGATAGGGACCATGAGGAGGATTTGGATCTTGGCCACCCGATGGATCGGAAACACACAAACTTGATCCATCAATGATGTTCCATTCCACTAGAGGATCATGATTGAATTACCTCACGAACCCCCATAAATCAATATGGGCTCCATATATTATTTGTACATCCATCTTCCCGTGTTTAAGATATCGAATGTCCGTTAATTAATTGATTTACTGACCATCAATCAATTTACATCTAACTCCTCGAGTAGTACCACTCAACCTTATCATCATGTTGACTAAGTCAACCAGCTGGGTTTACATGATGAACCTTATGAGCTCCTCAAGGGGACATCATCAACCTAATATATATGACACAGTTTCCTCCTATAATCAACGACACAATATGTAAATAATATCATTTCCCAACTTACCGAGCATATTGATTTAATCCATCTAAATCTCACCCTCTGGTAAATCAAAGAAATAAATACTAAGTACATGTGCCCGTTTTTATATCGGGATTAAGAGCATGTACGACATAATATCCGAGGTCTGATTCAATTATGTAGTCAGCAATAAATTGAATCACCTCTATGTCGGTCCTGCTCAATACACCTAAGTGTACTAGTGTAACTCTATGTTCAAAATAAAACAATACCAAGTGACACTACAACCATGCCAATGGTGTAAGGTTTTGCCCGGAAGCTCTGATACCAATTGAAGGGATTTCCCTTGTCGAGTCCGTGAGAGGAAACTTCGCTTCCCCTTCACCTCGGTTGCTTAACCATGGTGATCCCTTCGATGTCCCCGGATTAAAAATGTAATCCTAGACAAAAGGGATTCCCAAGACAACCAAGTCATCATCGTGCTATTCGTTTAGAGAGGTCACTTGAACAAACTAGTTGTTCAAGCGACCATCCTCTATTCTACGAGTAGCCGCAGAATAGACGATGTCCGGATCGCCGGTTTTTGTGTTTATACTCGGGATCCCAGTATTATTTAGCCTATTTACAGAAATATAACATGCTTATATTTTGAAAAACAAACACAAGCAATGAATAAAAGAGATAGAAGAATAGTTATACCTCTTGGTCTTCTAATGTATGACACTCCTCCTTTTAGACGTCGTGTGGGCGACGATCCACCAAAAGTCAAAGCTCCTAGATCGCAAAACTTCCTTCCTTGGTTTTCCCAAGCAAGAGGAAGAAGAGAAACAATGTTTTTCTCCTTCAAAAACTCAACCAACAAAGAACTATAGAAGTTCTTGCCGCCGGCCAACTAGAAGGAGAAGAAGATGATGGAAAACTACCAAGACACCAAGGGAAACCCTATATCTTGTTTCCACCACCTAAGGAGAAGAGAGGGGAGTGTTTTGGGCGCCGGCCAAGGGCTGGGAAGGGCTGGAATAGCTGCTAGACGTTGGCCATAAGGCAAGGAAGAAGAAGGAAAACTTGCCTTATTTGGTGCCACCCTTGATTCCAAACCCTAACCCTAATTCCAATCCTATCTCAACTAGGATTGCCCTATTCTTGCCGCCCAAGACTTGCTTCCTCTCTATCATCATTTTCACGCCAACCCCATGCCACCTTTTATAGAGTTTGGGGATAAGCCATGAATTAATCTCCTCCATTGGTTCTAGGGATTTAATCTCAACCGTCGGATCTAGAGATTTAATCTCAACCGTCGGATCTTAGAGATTTAATCTCTTCCAATGGATCTTAGTGTTTTGTTTCTATCCATTGCATCTAAGCATCTTGAGGTGTTAATGGGATACATTAGGTACCATGAGGAGGAGTTGGGTCTTGGCCACCCATGGATCAAGCCCACATAAAGTCCGATCCACTAATGATGGTCCAATCCACTAAAGGTCCATCATTGATCTACCTCACCAACCCCCATATGATAATATGGGCTCCATATATTATTTATACATTTTCTCCCCGTGTTTAAGATCTCGAATGTCCGTCGATTAATTAATTTACTGACCATTAATTAATCAACATCTAACTCCTTGAGTAGTACCACTCAACCTTTTTATCATGTCGGACCTAGTCCACCTGCAGGGTTTACATGATGAACCTTATGAGCTCCTCAAGGGGACATCATCATCCTAATATATAGGACACGGTTTTCTCCTATAATCAATGGCACACCATATAAATAATATCATCTCCCAACTTACCGAGTCTATCGATTTAATCTATAAATCTCGCCCATTGGTAAATCAAAGAGATGAGTACCAAGTATATGTGCCCGTTATTATATCGGGATTAAGAGCATGTACTAAATAATATCTGAGGTCCGATTCGATTATGTAGTCGTGATAAATCGAGTCACCTGCTGTCAGTCTGCTCAATACACACAAAGTGCACTAGTGTGATTCTATGGTCAAGACAAACCAATACCAAATAACACTACAACCATTCCGATGGTTTGTCCAAAGCCATCTCGGTTGTGAGCCTTTACTTATACTTTACAAGGAGCTGATAACATGATCTCCCGTGTGACACCACACACCATGTTATCTACAATGTAACGTATTAGACAATATGCATAAATATATGCAAACAATGATCATGTGATTCTTATTTCAAAATAAAGATGTTCATACAAAAGATAGACTTTTCAGTATACATCCCTACAATCTCCCACTTATACTAAAAGACTATGTTGTTCACAAAGTGTCATTCATCTGATCCCCATTCCCTCCACATGCCTATCAAAAGCTCTCGCCGGAAGGGCCTTAGTGAAAGGATCTGCCAGGTTATCCTCCGATGCAATCTTGGCCACAGCAACTTCTCCTCTCTTTACGATTTCTCGTATTAGGTGGTACTTGCACTCTATGTGTTTACTAGCCTTATGGGCTCGTGGTTCCTTCGAGTTTGCAACTGCACCACTATTATCACAATAAATTGTGATAGTTCTGGGCAAACCAGGAATCACAACGAAGTCCATCAGGAAGTTCCTGAGCCATACAGCTTCTTTGGCCGCCTCAGAGGCCGCCACATACTCAGCTTCCATGGTGGAGTCCGCCACGCACTTTTGCTTGACACTCCTCCATACAATGGCTCCACCTCCCAAAGTAAACACAAAACCTGAGGTAGACTTACTATTATCCCTATCAGATTGGAAGTCGGAATCCGTATAACCCACAGGGAGTAATTGGTCTGCTCGGTAAACCAGCATATAATCCCTAGTCCTTCTCAGGTACTTCAATATATGCTTTACCGCAGTCCAATGTCCCTGTCCTGGATTACTCTGATATCTGCTGACCATGCCCATGGCAAAGCAGATATCTGGTCTCGTACAGAGCATCGCATACATGAGGCTTCCTACTGCCGAAGCATAAGGAACCGCCTTCATCTCCTCTATCTCCTCAGATGATCTAGGACACATCTCCTTAGATAAAGGAACTCCATGCCTGAAAGGTAGAAAACCCTTCTTGGAGTTCTGCATGCTAAAACGCTCCATAATCGTGTCTATGTATGAAGCTTGGGATAAGCACAACATCCTTTTCCTGCGATCCCTTATAACCTTGATCCCAAGGATGTGTCCCACCTCTCCTAAGTCCTTCATATCAAACTGTTTGGACAACCATACCCTTACGTCCGATAACACCTTGATATTGTTGCCAATCAATAAAATGTCATCTACGTATAGTACAAGAAATACCACTACGTTTCCGTCACATCTCTTGTATACACAAGACTCATCCGGACTTTGAATAAATCTATAAGATTGGATCACTTCATCAAACCGGATGTTCCAAGATCTCGAAGCTTGCTTCAATCCATAAATGGACCGATTAAGCTTACATACAAGATGCTCTTTTCCCTTAGCAATGAATCCCTCTGGTTGCTTCATGTAGATGTTTTCCTCAGGACTTCCATTAAGGAAAGTTGTCTTGACATCCATCTGCCACACCTCATAATCCACATGAGCTGCTATGCATAAGAGAATCCGGATAGATTTAAGCATGGCTATCGGCGAAAAGGTCTCCTCATAATCAATACCCTCTTTCTGAGTATACCCCTTTGCAACAAGCCTCGCTTTGAAGGTCTCAACCTTCCCATCTATTCCTCTTTTTCTCTTGTAGATCCACTTGCATCCAATGGTTTTTACACCATCGGGTGGTTCTACTAGCTCCCAGACCTGATTTGAATCCATAGATTCAATCTCAGCATTCATTGCACTCTGCCAAGATACTGCATCTTTATCTTGGATTTCCTCATCATATGTCCAGGGATCAGGTTCATGTTCGCCAGGGACCAAATCAGAAGATTCTCCCAAGAACATGAATCTATCAGGCTGTCTCACAACCCTCCCACTACGACGAGGTATCACCTGTGTATCCTCTGTGACATGTGGTATATCCTCTTGTATCGGTGGTACTAAAGAAGTGACTTCCCCTTTTAACTCCTCCAGAATAATTTTACTCTTGGGCTTGTGGCTCATCACATAGTCTTCCTCTAGAAATCTGGCGTTCGTGCTAACGATCACCCTCTGATCTCTAGGACTATAAAACAATCCACCCTTCATTCCTCTGGGATAGCCAACGAACAATCGTACTTCTGTATGAGGTTCCAACTTACCAGCATCTGCCTTCAGCACATGTGTTGGACTCCCCTATATCCGAATATGTCTTAGACTAGGCTTTCGCCCAGTCCACAACTCTGTGGGAGTAGAAGGCACTGATTTAGATGGAACCAAGTTCAGAATTTATAACGCCGTATCTAGAGCATATCCCTAGAACGAATCTGGCAAGTCAGAATAACTCATCATCGATCTAACCATCTCCATAAGAGTCCTATTCCTTCGCTCTGCTACACCATTCTGCTGGGGTGTGCCAGGTGCAGTCAATTGGGATTGAATCCCAGCCTCTGATAAGTAGTTCCTAAACTCTCCCAAGAGGTACTCACCACCACGATCAGATCGTAGTATTTTGATACTTTTACCTTGATGTTTCTCCACATCAGTCTTGAATTCTTTGAACTTGTCAAAGCATTCAGACTTGTGGTGCATCAGGTAAATGTATCCATATTGTTGGGAGTATGGGGAATACAATCAAAGTCCCACATTGGTAAGACATGGAAAAGATCATGTGCTTATAAGAAAAAAGATATCTCCATTGGTATGAGGCCTTTTGGGTAAAGCCCAAAAATAAAACCATGAGGGTCTAGGCCCAAAGTGGACAATATCATGTCATTGTGGAGATATGTGGAGCTTATAAGCACTAACAATTGGTATCAGAGCCATGGTCCATGTCAAGCCATGAACCTCGAACGAAGGAAGTTGAGCTCCCACGTCCGGATCAAGAGAACCAGACATCAGGAAGGAAGTCTAGTTGGGTCGGGGGGACCGAACAACTGGCAGGAAGTCCTGGTGGGTTGAAGATCGGACATCAAGCAGAGAAAATCCTTCGAGGAGGGATAGGCTTGAGGGGGGGCCCAATGTGGTCCTTCGTTTGAGGGGGGGATTGTTGGGAGTATGGGGAATACAATCAAAGTCCCACATTGGTAAGACATGGAAAAGATCATGTGCTTATAAGAAAAAAGATATCTCCATTGGTATGAGGCCTTTTGGGTAAAGCCCAAAAACAAAAACCATGAGGGCTTGGGCCCAAAGTGGACAATATCATACCATTGTGGAGATATGTGGAGCTTATAAGCACTAACACATATCTTGAGTAATCATCTATAAAAGAGATGAAATACTCAAAACCACCTCTAGCCTGGATAGACATAGGACCACACAAATCAGAATGAACCAATTCTAACACATCTTTGGCTCTATACCCCTTGGCCTTAAAAGGCCTCTTGGTCATCTTACCCTCCAAGCAAGATTCACAGGTAGGGAGATCCTCCACCACTAATGAACCTAAAGGTCCATCAGCTATCAACCTTTGAATTCTGCTTAGGTTAATGTGACCAAGCCTAAGATGCCAATGATATGTTTGGTTCATCTTCGAAGGTTCTTTTCTCTTATTGGAATTAGAAGATGAGTTATTAACTTCAATTTGCATCGTGGGAGGTTTTGGTTCAAATTTCCTTTCAATGTACCTGAATAGATATTCTCCCTATTCCTTTTTATAACAACTCTGTCATTAAAAGAAATAGAATATCCATCCATAATAATTTAGAAACTGAAACTAAATTCTTTCTAAATAAAGGTACATAAAGGGAATTTTCCAGAACCAAAGTTTTATTATTTTCAAGAGATAAATAAAACTTCTCCCACTGCAATAGCCGCCACCATCATGGAATTGCCCAAGTAAATGGTAATCTCCCCTTCAACTAGTCATTGGGTTTCCTGGAACCCCTGCAAATTGTTGCAGAAATGATTAGTGGCTCCCGTATCTACTCACCAGCTGCCGGTAGATATCACCGCTAATCATGTTTCAATGACTAGTCCAAAAGATATACCTATGTTCTGTTTTGGATTGGGACAGTCCTTCTTCCAATGTCCATCCCCGTGAAGTACTTGTCTTTCGGCTTCTTCACTCTTCCCTGAGATCCTCCCACCATCTTTGCTTCACCTTGTTTCTTCTTCTTCTTGCCTTTCGGCTTAGAAGTAGAAACTCTTTTGAGCAATGATGGCTTGAGGACACTCTTCGAAGAGTGCATACTAGCAGATAAGACAATATTTGGATTCATTTCCAATCAATATAATTTGGGTACCATAAGTTTATTTCCTTTAGTATCAAAATAAGTGGACTGAAAGTCAATTTTGAAAATCCTAAGAATCACATAGATCATTATTTTAGATTTCAAAAAAAATTATTGATTCCTCAAACAATAAAATTTCGAAATCAACCAACACCTCAAATCACCGAGAATATCGCATGACACGATAGTGTGGACGTATACGAATTCTACATTTGTAAGAGGAGGTTTTACCCATTAATTTTATTATCTTGTCAACCTTACTTTTTGACAAATAAAATTAATAGTTGGTTTCTCTTTGGCCCTACAAATAAAAGCAGTGACTCCGATGGGGAGGATACTTTTTATTTGCATCTAAGTGTGCACCATTACACTGTACTAAGGGAATTATTTTGGATTATGTGCCTTACCGATGGGGAAGTACACACACTCCTAAATAATTTCCTATAACCATTATTTGACCTAGTGATCCGCAAACAAACTCATCCGATGGGGAGGAAGGCACTCAGAGCCGACGCGCAAGTTTGTTTGCATCACTTGTCAAATTGTAATGGAGGCCGTAGGAATTTATAAAAATATCCCTCTCCCACTTAGTAATTTGAAATTGAGGAATTTTCCTAGCCTACGACATGCATATCAAACAAAAAGCAATAAATATGAAAAATAAATTATTTTCCAACTATTATGGCTTTTGTCTTCAATATGACTCCTGTCGCATCGTCATCTCGTTCGCTCCTCCTACGCCATGTACGAGCCATCCGGAGATCCGAGCCGAGACTAAAACCTATTTTAATTTACATGCATCGATCCAATATTCCACTAGGGACTGTACATGAAATCTAGATCGAAAGTAAACTAAAATAAAGAGTGGCTAAACAATGCCGTATTTAATTTACAAAAACTAAATACTAGCCTTGTCAACCCCGAGGATTCAACAAAATAAATATTTACACACATACAATCATATACACACATATGGCCATAATCGTTGGATCTTATGCCTTTAACCAAAGAGTTAAACTACGCATATCCTACTATTATCCGACACATTTAATATATGAAAAAGTGCATAAAAAATAACCGAATCCTAAACACACAAAACCGGAAACCTTGGCTCTGATACCAATTGTAAGGTTTTGCCCGGAAGCTCTGATACCAATTGAAGGGATTTCCCTTGTCGAGTCCGTGAGAGGAAACTTCGCTTCCCCTTCACCTCGGTTGCTTAACCATGGTGATCCCTTCGATGTCCCCGGATTAAAAATGTAATCCTAGACAAAAGGGATTTCCAAGACAACCAAGTCATCGTCGTGCTATTCGTTTAGAGAGGTCACTTGAACAAACTAGTTGTTCAAGCGACCATCCTCTATTCTATGAGTAGCCGCGGAATAGACGATGTCCGGATCGCCGGTTTTTGTGTTTATACTCGGGTTCCCAGTATTATTTACCCCATTTACAGAAATATAACATGCTTATATTTTGAAAAACAAACACAAGCAATGAATAAAAGAGATAGAAGAATAGTTATACCTCTTGGTCTTCTAATGTATGACCCTCCTCCTTTTGGACGTCGTGTGGGCGACGATCCACCAAATGTCAAAGCTCCTAGATCACAAAACTTCCTTCCTTGCTTTTCCCAAGCAAGAGGAAGAAGAGAAACAATGTTTTTCTCCTTCAAAAACTCAACCAACAAAGAACTATAGAAGTTCTTGCCGCCGGCCAACTAGAAGGAGAAGAAGATGATGGAAAACTACCAAGACACCAGGGAAACCCTATATCTTGTTTCCACCACCTAAGGAGAAGAGAGGGGAGTGTTTTGGGCGCCGGCCAAGGGCTGGGAAGGGCTGGAATAGCTGCTGGACGTTGGCCACATGGCAAGGAAGAAGAAGGAAAACTTGCCTTATTTTGTGCCACCCTTGCTTCCAAACCCTAACCCTAATTCCAATCCTATCTCAACTAGGATTGCCCTATTCTTGCCGCCCA